>CM073436.1:44060000-45310000 GCA_037074515.1 Mimosa bimucronata
TGATCGAGAGCGACCTGGTTGCGGAGAGGCCATGCCGAGAGGGACGGGCAAGTATTCCACAAAGTAGACGGCGATGAGGAGGAGTAAGGAGGAAGAAGAGGACACAAATTGTAATTCTGACTGGGAAAGACGAAGAGTATACGAGAATATGGCTCCAGCGAGCGTTGAAAGATGGTTGTTAGCGATTTTGGTGAAAGGTTAGAGAGATTACATACTCCTATTTCTTAAATTTAAAAGAAGGAATCTTGCTATTTTTTACTTCTTCGTTCATAAATATAAGATTCAATTGACTTTTTTTAAAGAGATTAAAAAAATAAAATGAGTCACTTAATCATAACGTATTATGTGTATTGTTAAATTATATATTAGTTTTTATGTCAAATAAACTAATTTTGATAAAAAAATTTAAGAAAATCAAATTATAAGTATATTATTTAGTTTTATTAGAATTTTCCCAAAAAGTCATCTGAATTCTATATTTAAGAACAGTGGGGGTATTTTTTTGTTTTTTGGAATAAAACTGAAGGCATTACATTAAACAAACATTAAGAAAGAAACTATAAGCAAGATGAATCTCCTACATCAACTACCTTCTCATTCCCATCCAAGGGGTTGGGTGATTTAAACTATTATGATGTAATAGAATGGAGTGGGAAATTTAAAAGGGTTGATATATTTGGTTGACGCTAAAATGGAAATGATTTAGGAGGGAAAATTTGTGTTTGGTTGGATGAAAATAAGAAGGAATGATGGACCATTGCTTGAGTGATCAAGCAATAGCAATAGACTTCCAATCGATCTCTAATGTTTCAATCGAGTATTACAGGTTTAAATCCTTTAGAGCATTAAGATTTGATCAACCAAAATGGAATGCTTAATAGCTAAAGCACTTTCTCCATCAATCACTAAACAAGTGATGGAGCACTAGGACCAAAACTTTGAATTTTGAGCTGAAATTTTATGTACATCCTTCTAACACTTAACTATGATTTTTGGAAATGTTTATTTGAATTATTATTTCTAGGAGACATGATTATTAGAGTAAAATAGACCAATACACAAATGCTAATGGAAGCAAAAGTATAGACTGGTCTCATACCTACTGCAAGTGGCCCATGCAATTCAAATGGATCCTAAAGGCAGTCAAAAACTTGCTAAGAATTCTTTATCCACATCTAACAACTCATATTGCACAACTACACAAGGATTGCTCAAGTGGTTGAATCAAAACCATCTAAAGCATCAGAATTCAAATATGCCACAAGAGCTCGAATGGCTAAATTTCCAAAGGTTTAAGCCTAGTGTATCTATATCAAGTTGAAGACAGAAGTGAAGACTAAGACATTAAGCCATCAAACATTGTGCTATAACTGAAAAATTTTCTAAGTCCAAACGCTGTCTGTATTGAGTCAGCCTTGATTGAATTTATCTGTTCAACTGTGTGAGCATTCTATAACTCTTTCATTCTGATTTACCTTTGGATATTGGGGATCCTAAGGAATGGTGTAATTATACAAAGTGTAAAGAGAGAGGAGTTGGTGAGTAGAGAGTCTTGCTAGAAAATTCCTCGTGTAAAGATTTCCAACAACATGGTTTGAATATTGGATATTTTCTAGCACAACCCAACAGAAAGTTAGAGAACTAGATGTAGGCATAAGTTTGGCCGAACTAGTATAAATCCTTGCTCAAAACTCTTCTCCTTTACACTAAGTTATTTGTGAATGAATCTAAGTTCAAAAATTTTATTCAATACCCAATTCCCATTTTACCCAGTATTATTTTCTCTCTTGAAATTTCTTTCATACTCACCTCTATCATTATTACTATATTTCTCTCTTATATATAATACCATTATAAATAATGACAGCTTGAGTAAAAAAAATTATTTGATACATTTATCATTTTCAGCTACTTTTTAATCTTAATAGTCTTTTTATTTGCGATTTGTATATATATATATATATATAAGCAAAGACGGATGGGGTGCTAAAAATGCTAACTTTGGCCGTAACCAAATATAACAAAGAACTAACATCTACTCACAAGTTCACAACTAGGTATGGTACTGAAAACACGAGACCTTGCAAAACAATCGTTAAAGACTCACTTTTAAGGGAGTGGCTTCTCTCCACTCCCACTGCCACTCCTACCCTCTTCCCTCATCTTCCTTTCTTTTTCTCACAAACACCATTGGATATAATTATAATAATACTTAATTATCTCATAAATAAATTTAATATGTCAAAATTTGGTCTGAACAGTAAAGAACTGTTGACTAATATTATAAATGTAGACTTTATTTTTCATTTTTTATTACAGTTGTGAATTGTTCAAACCACATAATGACAGATTAAATTTATTTATGAAATTTTTAAGTGTTATTATAATTATATTTATTATAAAATATTAAATGTGAACCATTGGATCAAAATCTTTAATCCAATGGTTTGAAGGGAAAAAGAAAGGAAGAGGAGGGAAGAGGATGGGAGTGGCCATCGAGAGAAGCCACTCCCACTTTTATTTGGATCAGATCAATCATTTAAAATAATATATTTTTATTAAAATACATAACATATAACATATAACATATAACAATATACTTATATAACTTTGACAGGAGTACTAGTTAAAAGAAGCATTAATTCAAATATTCATGTATAAATCAAATATAATCCAACAAAGATGATTTTTTTCATAACAGATATGAATTAAAGTATAAATGTGATGATATTTTTAAAAATCAGGTTAGGGAATTTGTTTATTGTTTCAACTGACCGAATCAGATTGGGTTTTATTACCGTATTGTTTAGGCGTTATCGCTGCATAATGACGTAAAACACCTCCCTTAAAACTTTTTTTATTGTTAAGTTGCGAGTTTAACTATCTAAAGGTATACTTTTTTATAGATGATCTAGATGCATATTGGCATCGCGAATTATGGTGAAAAAAATATCCTATCACTTTTGGTTAAAATAATTTAACATTTTGTAATTAAATTCTTACATTTTTAAAAAAAATATTTATTCAATCCTTATCATTAATGGATACCATATTATTTTAACCCACTTACATGTATGTAACTTAATTTTGCTTTGTTATGTGTACTTTTATCACATTAACTGTTATTAATCACGTATTGAAAGTAGCAGTTTTTCTCGCAAAAAGTGGAAGTATCAGTTTTTCTATGACATATTGAAATTATTAATTATAGTCTACTAACTGGATTGAAAATTAAATGAAATTGTTGCAAGGCATTTAACAATGAGTCGATGGAGGAAGTAGTGAAGGGCTGACGGCTAAGATCAATTCAACTATAATTAAAATAATGTTACGTATTGTCTTAAGTAAAAGAGCTTAATGAGATTGAGGAAATAAATTAAGTTAGTTATTGGTAACAAATATGAGTTCGGTTCCCCAAAATACCATCTTTCATAACTATTCTTGGATAGAAACCCTTAAATTAGGGGTTATTCAATATAAGGGGAGGGAATATGGGTGTATGGAAATTTTTTTTGAGTTGGACTTTTTTAAAAAAAAAAAATAAGAGAAGTGAGGTTAAAAGTTTTTTTTTTTTTTTTGATAGAATGAGGTTAAAAGTTTTAAACTAAATTTTCTTTCTCTTCTATTTTACATCTTAGTTTGTTAAAATTTATAACCCTACTTCTTTAAATTTTTTAAATTTTTAAATCCAACTCAAAAAATCTCCCACAATCAAATTTCTCATACCAATCAGGCCCTAATGTACGCAATGAAAATGATACTCCCTTCGGTCCTAAATATAAGACCACTTTGACCTTTTTGACTTTTTTTTTCCAATCCAAAAAAAAGTAGTTTCAGTCCCAAAAAAAATCTTTTTTTCTCAAAACTAATTTATTCTACTTATAAACTAACTTATAATATAATTTCATGTGACATATGTAGGGCTGTTCAACTCTGTCCCGTCCCGGTCCGTCCCGTCCCGGCCATTTTGGGACGGGACAGAGTACCGCTTCGGGACGGGACGGGACTCGGGACGGGGTCGTCCCGATCCCGTCCCGTCCCGAATATATATATAAGTATGTTCATATTTTTTAAAAAAAAATACATGTGTCATCTGTCTCATATGTGAGTATATATGAATTTTTTTTAAAAAAAATATATAACTCTAACTTCTAAACTAAATTCCAACCATTCATTGATCTCAAATTTCTTGTCCGCTGCCACTATGCTCTATGTGTAACACATCACATTTGAAGTTTTTTTTAAACTCTATTTAAATGTGTAGTTGTTGCTACTTTTTTTTGCTCTAATTATTATGTTTTTGGTTTATTATGTATTAATATGGGGTGCTCATGGCACTGGATGAGATTTAATTATGCTATAAAATCACCCACCAAGTGTGTTGCTCTGCAAAAAAAAAAGATTTTTGGATCAATTTTTTTAATTGGGAAAAAGTTTCGGGACAAGGCATGTCCCGTCCCGGTCCCGTCCCATCCCGATCGAGACCGGACAAGTTCGGGACGGGACGGGACACGGGACGGAAACCCCGTCCCAAACACTTTTCTTCGAGACGGGACGGGACGGGGTCGTCCCGGTCCCGTCCCGTCCCGTGAACACCCCTAGACATATGTTATAATTTAGATGTCTAATTTGCTTCCTTAACTTCCAAAAAAAAAGATCAAAATAGTCTTATATTTAGGATCGGAGGGAGTACTTTAAAAAGAACCTTATATCTTCTGGAGATAGATAAAGTAGATTGTGATATTGTCTTCAGATAAAATACAATCTTCAACCAATTCTTATGTTAACCATGGGAGTAGTGTTAGTACCATTTAATAAAATAAACGTTTTTATGAATAATAAAACATATTTTTTAATAAACATAAAGGACACATTTCCTTGTAATAATGTAAGAAAACGGTTTTGGCTGCCGTTGTTTCTCTCCTTTAAGTTACATACAGACAAAGCTGGCTCAGGGAAAAAAATTAATTTTAGAAGAGTTCATTTAGCATTGATGACAGACCCATTTATAAATATAAGCACCTTCTCTCCCATCTTTCACTATAAAACTCAATTATTTTCCCGCAGTGTAAGCCTTAATATATTATACAAACCATGGCAACATCAAAGTTCACGTTGGCCACACTGCTTGTTTTCACAATTGGTTGTTTTTGTGCCACACTAGGCATGTCGTCGGACATTAACGAATTGGCAGATCCACCGATGCCTCCCGCCGGAAATGTTTTCTCGCCGGAGGAAAGTCCGGAGTTCTACAGCTATCTACTAAAGTGTTCACAAAAATTTAAGGATGATTGTGGAAATCGTATATTCTCTGCTATAGTTTACAACAATGCAACAGTCACAGAATTTTGTTGTGCCAATGTAATTAACGACGTGGGGAAGTGTTGCTATGAAAGCTTGATTGTACCTGTCCTTGAATCGCCATATTTCAAAGGCAATGCTTCTGATATCTCAGCAAACAATAAGAATATTTGGAAAAGATGTGATGCCATCGCGTAAAGCTCCTTTGCCTTAGTTTTAAGTTCACACATGAAATCTACACGTATATCATCATCATCATCATCAATAAATCAAAATATACGCTGTCTTTAACATTTTTTAAGTAGTTCGGTCGTTTACAATGAATATTGGAATGACGATATGCCTATATGTACAATATCACGACAATAGTTTGCATCAGTCAAATCTTATTTTTATTGAATTTGATACTTTTATCTCGAGAAAACTCCATTTAGCTGCAAAATTTGTTAGACCTAAGTATGTGATCCGAAATTGTATAATCGCAAGTTACTCCTCAAGCATAGAATTAGGATTTTGAAATATTGGCAAAAGAACCTAAGTGGGTCTTGTAAAAGCTCCTTCTAATTACTTTTTAGAGTTAAGGATAAAAAGTACCCATATACTTCTCTTAAAAGTACGTTTAACACAATAAATTTCTTCTAAATACAAAAATGCCTATGAACTTTTTCAAATGGGTCAACATTCAACAATCACGCTTCTGTAAAAGCATGCAAATTGCAGTTAATTTCTGTCCCCTTCGGTCAAAGTGCAAACACGTCCCAACCCTCTCCCCAACTCCATCACTAGCAGGTCCCACATAATAATGCACTCCCTCCTGTCTTTATTATAAGAGATAGTCAATATTTTTACGCACATGAAAGGGAAATCGACATGTTTGGTATGCAGAGGAAAATGAAAAGAATAGACTTGAAAATTTTATGTTTGGTTAGTTCAAAATGATAGTAAGAAAGCTCAGAAATAGATATGAATGACCATATTGCCCTTAATGAGTATTTCTTAATTGAACTCACAAATATAAATTTTTAAAATGTTTTAAAATTAAATTATCTTAAAAATTAATGAATAAATTATGTTTACTAATTATAATTTCAATAGATATTATAAAAAATTACCTGCATAAAACTTTGTAGAATATACATGCACAAATTCAGCCAATCAAATTTTAATTTGACACTCATTTGCTATGCATAGATTCGAATTTGGGCAGCAAATTAGTGTCAAATTTAAATTTGATTGCCTCAATTCGAATATGCACTCAACAAATGAATGTCAAATTCGAATTTTATTGCCCAAATTTGAATCTACGCACAGCAAATTAGTGTCAAATTCGAATTTGATTGCCTAAATTCGAATCTACACACGCCAAATGAATGTCAAATTTGAATTTTATTACCTAAATTCGAATATACGCACAGCAAATGAGTGTCAAATTTGAATTTGATTGTCCAAATTCAAACTTCCTACATATCACCCATATTAATAATGAAAAAAAATAATAATCACAAGTCAAGAAACTCAGCTCACGTTATATATATGTGTGTGTAACAGTTTTATCATGTGTGTGGCTTCATACTAACATAGGCATCAAGAGCTCAGCAGAGTGCTGAGAGTTTAAAGAGAAGAAGACAAAAGAAAGCAAGAAGAGGAGAGAAGAAAAAAAAGGTGCCTCACAATCATAGCGAAAATGTCAAAAAAAGAAGATAAGAAGAAGACTATAAGCAACCACAGTGAGCTTGAAAAGAAGAAGAGAGAATTAAGAAGAAGAAAAGGTGATCAGTATCATGTTCTCAAACACCTAGAAATCAAGGCCTCGCAGATCTGTCCTTACCTCCTTAGATGGTGGATTGTAGATCAACTCATCCGAGCGTCTATTCATTTTTATCAAATACTCATGGGCATTTTTTACTTTTTTCTTTTCCCTCAAACACCTGAAATTGGCTTTCCACTATTTTTGATGGGAAGCTCGTTTCCAAGGTTCAAAAAACCGGACCGGGCATAGAACCGGACGAGGCACTGGTTTAAGGGTTAAGGTCGGACCGGGGTTAGACCGGGTTCCAACCGATTATATTAAAATAATAAAATTATATTGATATTAACATTAATAATCACTAATATCAAAATGTAAATATAGATAGGTATGCGTGATTCATCAAATATGAATATTTTAATGTTTCTATAGAGGGAAAAAGAGAAAATATTAATTAATTACATGTGAAAATAAATATTATTCTACAATTCACAGACTAAAATACAAATATTAAGAGCAACAACAATTAAATATTAAACATATGCAAGTAAAATAGCATTTAAAGTATTATAGTTTCCTAATTTCTAAAATTGAGTGAAGTGAAAGTTAGTAATTAGGTGAATTATAATAAAATTAAAAAAAACCCTAACCCGGTTCAACCCCCCCCCGTTTTCACCGGGTTGGTCGGTTCTAGGCGGGTTGACCCGGCCCTCCACCGGGTCAGCTACCCCCATCCGGTTTAAATGTCAACTCGGATCAGGCCATTGGGCAGTTCACGGTTGGACCGATTGAACCACCCGGTCCGGTCCGTTTTTTGAACACTGCTCCTTTCACACCTGTAAAAGAAAATGGGCGTAGGCAAGAAATGGAAATTTTGCTAATTCAGCAAGCCAAACACGGTTTCGAGGAGGGAGACTCCATAGTTTCCTTTTCCCTCCAGCCTTTTCAAGCAACCAAACGAGCCCTTATGCCACTGGACGTGTTTCTCATTTCTTTTATTCGTTTGCGCAGCATCTGCCATTGATCAAATTCAGGTAAGTTTTAATGATGATTTAGATAACCAAAATCACTTTTTGTGACTCAACTTCCTTCATAAAAGTTGTTACATGTAATTTTAGCTTTCTAATGACAGTAATACTGTGATGATTAGAGAAAAATTTTATATTTGGGTTTGAAGTAAGTATTGAGTTTTAACAATAAGTGACCATAAATTTGTTGAGGTAAATTAGTAGGTTGATTTTATGGGTTGAGATTTGTTTATTGATGACTTGAGAAATTAAAATAATTTTCTTAATTTAAAAGTTTAGGGTTTGCCCAATTTTAGTATTTTGAGGCTCTTAAATTCGAAAATTTCAAGTTATTTTGCTTATTGGAGTCTATATGGAAAATTGGATGGCTTGATTTTGAGGTTGATGATGAAAAATCAATATTAAGATTTTTTTTTGTTAAACATTAAGTTGGGAAATTGTGATTTTTAATTTAGTTGAAAGAGTAGAGGTTATTTTCTAATTTGAAAGGACTATTGAAGGTTATAAAATCTAGATGTAATTAAATCATGATGCTTAATGCACATGTTCATAAAGAATTATCTCTTTGTTCATGATGCATAATGCACTTGTTCAATAATAATAATCCACTTATTCATAAAGTTTTTGCCACTTGTTCATGACGTTTAAGCCACATGTTCAAGAAAAATAATTCACTTTCTCATTATTTTTTAAGCAAGAAATTCAAATTATTAACGATGATAATGCACTTGTTCATGATGTATGACTCACTTGTTCAAGAAGAATAACCCAATTAGTTATGAACTATGAACCACCTACAAATAGTGGTTGGTGATGGAAATTCTTAACTAATAAAGTTGCCTTGTTCATAAGAATATTTCACTTGTTCATGAGGTGTTAAGCACTAGCAAATGCACTTGAGTTGTTTGTCCTCGTTTGTCTTTGTTAACCAATTAGTTGTTCTTATTCAGGAACAAGCTCAAAAGCATGAAATAAAAGAGACACGTAGGTGCCCAAATTTCTTCAAAACATGAGTTGTTTCCTCCATCCCAGTTTCACATACATGAAATCAAAGAGAGAGCGAGAAAGGGAGAATAAAAAAATTAACACAAGTAATTAAATAAATTAAATCAGTCAATGTGGAATGGATTCTCTGTCAGGATTGGTGCCAGACTCATGGGTTCTTCATATTTTTGTAGACGCTCATCTTCTTTCTCCCTACTATGCTATGTTTTTTGTTTCTTTCACTTACAAGGGTTATTTTTATCTTTTTCCTAACAATTTTTATTTCAGTTCTGTTGGCGTTGCTACCTAAATGTTGTAATTCAGTTCATCGTCAAGCTTATTTTCATTGCTATACAAATATGTTGACAGCAGCACCTGTAAATATTCTAATATATAGTTTGAGTCGCACCCTTAGGGGCGTTGTTTTTAAAAACTATTCCGCAACTATTGGCAAAATAAGTTGCAGCACTCCCTAGGATTAAATAAACTTTTCTTGCAAAGTAGGGTGGGCAGAATTACAAAAGATAATATACTCAGTAAGGCAGAAGTATACAAGAGGGATTGTATTCTTCTTCATGGTCCTCTAACCAAAAGCACTTTATATAGGCCTCAAGATTCTTAAAGTTGGAAATCATATAAATGATGATAAACTGTTGGCTTTAATTTTAAACTTGCAGTCCATTAAACTTTTTTAAAAGATATTAAGTTTTGAATGTGAAGAAATAAGGCAGTTTTCAAAGTAAATACTCCCTCCGGTCCTAAATATAAGACCACATTACCTAATTTGGAGAAATTAAGGAAGTTAGTTAAATTAGTTAACATACTTTACATTCCAAAAATGCCCTTGATTAAATTTAAAAACATACACTAGCTCTTCGATGCAACTCACCATGTCTCCCGATTTGAGAATTTGAACTCAGAGGAACACTATCCATGGCTTGCGAAAATTTGAACTCAGAGGAACACTCAAAGGTTTCGATCTTCAACTAACTTGAGCAGATTGATCTTAGATTTCAGATTATTGATCTGCAATTTCAGGTTTGTGATTCCAGATTTCCCTCTATTTGAGAATGTTCTACTGTTCTTCAATGTGTTCCTCTGAGTTCACAGATTTCTTTAATCAGATTTCATCAGACTAGGCATTGACTTCAGGTACTTAATTGGATCATTCTTTGATTTCAGTTTGCGTTCAAAGCAGGAAGCTCAGGATCGAAACTCCATTTTCGCCCTCATACTTCCTTCATTTCTGTTCATCGATCTGAATATGGCTGGTAAAAGTAGTAAGAAACCTGTTAGCCTCAACGATAGCCATTATCGATTCCTTCAGGATCTTTCTGCTCCTCCGAAGCCCTCAACAAATCCATTTTTCTTCATGTATTTGAGGTAATTTTTCCTTTCTTCAAGTATTTCTTCAATTTTTTTCTGTTTTGTTCCTTTTGTTAATATCTTAACATTCTCAAACATCTTGATCTTATGGTTAAGGACGAAGGACCTAACCAAAAAGGAAAAAGACAGGAGAAGGAGGCCGTACATGTTAAGTGTAGCGTTGGCCCTCGGATACATGTAGGTGACATTTGTTGTGTAGGTGTATATATAGTTACGTATCTGATGGAATAGTCCGTTCCTTTTAGTCTTTTACGTTGCTTGGTCAATTTCTTGGGTCATTGTGAAATGCCTCTGACCTTATTATAGAAACTTAACAGTAAATGGTGCATCATGTATTAAAGATCAAGGTGTTTGAAACTTTGAATTGAAATGACTTTGTTCATGGTGAGGAATCACTGGTTTATATCCCTGCCTTGGATGTGGAAAATTTGGTATTTGGGGATGTTCAACTTCTGTTTGTGGAATTCATATTCTCATTAATTCTCATTTTGCTGACTCTGCAAATTGAATCAGATCATGAATTTGAAGTTATGTTGGGAGTGAGGAGGCCTTTTCCAGTCAGTTATTTATGGTTTCTTTTCAAAGTTTTTTGATCATCTTCTACGGAAGAAGTATGTCTTAATGTTCGGATGGGAAATATGGTTGGAAAGTTTGATATCTGAAATATGATTTGAAGTAGGTGGAATTAATTTAAATCAGGATTGGCTGATTTAAGAAATTTAAATTCCTTTTGTCAACACTTAGAATCACATTTTCATTTTTGTATGGATTATAGCGTATCATTCGGTTACATATGTGACCCAAAATTTGAAGGCAGCTAGATACTTTGAATTTTGTTGTAGGAACTTTTGATTGCCCTGCATGATATGATCTGTGCTGTGAAGTTAGTTGTAATAACTATGATAGTGAAGTACCTATTTGGCAATTTCCTTGCATGATATTAAATTGCTCATGTTTGGGGTGTTTGTACTGTGCAGTTCACCTATAGCAGGACATTAATTAGTTAATTTATACTACCTCCGGTCCTAATTATAAGAGCCAGTTGACTTTTTTGGGGAGATTAAGGAAGCAAATTAAACATTTAAATCTTAATATATGCAAAATGTAATTAAATTATGTGATAGTTTATAAGTAAAATAACTTAATTTTGAGGAAAAAAGACAAATATAAACAATTCATAGTGGTGTATTTTGCATCATTAATTTTTTCAAAAAAGTCAACTGGCTCTTATAATTAGGACCGGAGGGAGTATATATATAAATATATGTTGTGAGAGCAATAGCAGGACATTAAACCAGGCTTTATGGCAACAAGTCTGCAATAAATTGCTCGTGTTTAGGGTGCCTGTCCATAATGTAAATGCCTGTGCACATAAAAGATTGTTTCTGCACCTCAGCATGAAAAGTGAGATGCAGTATGATGTCCATTATGGTTTATGGCATCCCAACCCTGTCCTGATGTGCATTATTTTTATTTATGCATACATATTTGTATTCATCCCACAGAGGATTTTGATATGATGCTGGCCTTGTTTAAACTTTTATTCATTTATTCCTTCTCTTTCAGGTTTACCATGGCTGCTATTTTGCCTTTTTTGCCATTCTGTTGAAGTTGTACATGCCTTAAGTATTGGAGTTTGGATTCAAGTGGTCCTGCATAATTGGAGTGAACAATGTAGTGGATGACTCAATGGAGGATGTGGAGTGAATAATAGAGTTTCATGTTTCATCCATGTTGTTTGGTGTAACCATATGTTGATACAATGAGCTTCATATGTACTGAGCACTATTTTAATTTCATTTTTCTATATTTTCTTTGTTAGCTTTTTTTTTAGAGATGAATTCGTCACTTGAATAATTTTTTACATTGCAATTTTAAATTGTCCTTATTAACTTTTCATGTATAAATTTCATTTTTCTACCTTACTTATTTTCTTAGAGATAAATTCATCTTCCAAATAATCTTTTGTTGCAGTTTTAAACGATCTTGGTGAAAAATTGAGCAATTTCAATTTTATTTATTTATTTTTAATATTTTAACATTTTATTAGAGATTATTTAAAATACTCCATTCTATATTAAAGATTTTAACATTTCATTAAAGATTATTTAAAAATTGTTTAATACAGCAGCCAAATATGCACAGCAGGGGAATATGCGCTGAGGTAGGCGCTAGGAGGATGTCTAACATTTTAACTTGATTTTACACGTTTGTTTGACTAAAAAAAACTTGATTTTACGCGGAAATGGGAAAAAAATATTTGGGTACTGGATATTTTAACATAAAATAAGGAAAGGGAGTAATGGAGTATGAGGCACTAGGAAATGAGTGTGGAGGAGAGCAGGAGGGGAGCATATTGGATATAACTAGGGGTAGTTTGGGAAAATATGGATAAATATGTGAGACAAAGTGGATAAGGATCTTATAATTAGGACCAAATTGAATCTCAAATGTGGTCTTATATTTAGGACCGGAGGGAGTATATGTTATCACATAAGGCACTTTAAACGCCATGACAACAGGATTTTAAAAGCATTCAATCCGTAAAATCAGTTTGATTTTACTCCTCCAACATTTAATTCCAGCAATTAGTATTAAGATAGTAATTGAATTTCCAAAAATTAAAGCCCCACTTATAATAATATGGTGCTCAAACGTTTTATTAATTTGCACATAAGGGGTGGGGAAAAAAGCAGGATTTGATTTGGTGGCCCATTATTGTGTGAGTTCACTTCTCCTTTTAGCCCATATAATAATCCAAATTCACTCATAATTTGGACCTTACAATCCCAAATAATGTGGGGATTTGTTCCTTATGACACACTCACATACTCACCCATAATTGCTAATAGTTCAGCCCTCATAGATTGTAGTGAAATCTCATAATGATAAGAGGGTTGATTGAAATTAAGTTGTTACAATGGTCCTTAAATAAAATTCTACCTAAAAAAGTTGTGCTTTTACCAATCTACACAATGGTCCTTAAATAAAATTCTACCTAAAAAAGTTGTGCTTTTACCAATCTACCCATCACTTTTAAAACTAACATGTCACCTTCTAGCTATCATTGGCTGCTAGAACTGTTCAAGTACATGGATAAAACCGGGACACCCCTTTCCCAAGTCCCGGTACAGGGAGAAGGCCGGGAAGCCATGTGTGTCTTGGTCCCGGTTCCAGTCCCAGTATTAAGGGTGTCCTGGTCCCATCGGGGATGGAATCGGGACCGGAACGTCCTAATATTCTTTGACACAATCTAACCAAGAAATAAACAAAGAACCTATATATTTTATATTTTAGTTACTAATAATGTAATATAATTAATTTTTTAATATCACATATATACTTAAATGATTGAATCAATCAATCAATCAATTAATGTGGAATTGGTGGAAGAGAAAAAAGAGGTGCACTTCCTAAATGGTTAAACTCTAAACATTTAATGATTGAATTAATCAATCAATTAATTAAACGATTCTATGAAGAACTATAAAAATCATATTTGGGTAGGGGTAGAGTAACTGAAAAAGAAATAAAGGAAGAAATGCATAGTTGTATTATGAGACAAAATTAAATAAGTAATTATACTTATGGTAACGGGACCAGGAATCTGGGAGACATGACCGTATCTTGTTACCGTCCCGGTTTCAATTTGGTCCTAGTACCGAATCCCGCTGGTCTCGGGAAATTTCTGTCCTAACAGGTCTGGGACAAGACCGGAATAAGATCTTTTTGAACAGCCTTATTGGCTACCACGGTTTTGTACCAATCATAGAAGCTTTAATTTGTCTAATGAAATAAAATAAACAGTTAACGAAGTATCGTAAATATCCTAAAAGAAAGGCCTTTTACATTTAAATATCCGCCTTTTACATTTAAATATCCAAGTGCAGAATATGTTAAATGTGTAGTCATTTATTCAATGAGTATAATGCAATAAATCGTGTTGATTTTCTCTTCAAGTAAGTTTTGCTTTCATCATCACCTTTTTTCCTCAAATAACATGTATATCATTCATATATTGGATCATAGTGACCCAAACAAAAGAAAAGGAGTCTTGTATTCTCTCGAAATATCAACTTTAGTTTCTGTTTATCCAAGTGCTCGCAAACTAGCTACCTCCTCTACCAAAGCCAATGAAATTCATGCGGCAAATATTATCTGAGGTTTGAATCAAGGGAGAATTCCATTTAAAGACCATTCTAGTAGTTAACCCCCTTAGCATTTTGAAATTTCACTACAATCTAAGGGGGCTAAACTGAAATAAAATCTGAGAAAAATGATAAAAGTAACCTTTGTAAGTGAAATAAATAAAAAGCAGAGCATGGAAGGGAGAAAGAAGATGAGTGTCAGCAAAAAATGAAGAACCCATAGGTGTGGCGCCAGTCTTAATGGAGGATCATCGAACCTGAGTGTGTTCCATTCCATCTTGTAAATGAAAGAAAGACCATTGCTAGTAAATAAAAATGGCGACTTCTTTTGAAGTATGAGAAACTCAATCTTGCAATGTGTTCCTTAACAACTCATGAACAAATGAAATATTCCTATGAACAAGCCAACTTTATTAGTTAAGAATTTCCATCACCAACCACTATTTGCAATTTGATCATAGTTCATGAATAAGTGTGTTTTTCTTCTTGAACAAGTGCGTCATTCATAGTGAACAAGTGGACAATTCTTTGTGAACTAGTGCATTATTATCATTAATAAGTTGCTTTTCTTCTTTAAGAAAAGTCATGAACAAATATCTATTCTTCTTGAACAAGTGGCTAAAACTTCATGAACAAGTGCATTATGCATAATGGACAAATGGATAATTCTTCCTGAACAAGTGGACTATGTTTATTCTCAAACGTGATAAACAACTGAACCATTCTCCCTGAACAAGTGCCTCAAATATTATGAACAATTGGACTATGCTTCCTAAACAAGTAACTTAAATGTCACGAACAATTGGAACATTCTTCTTGAATAAGTGTCTCAAATATCTTGAACAAGTGAGTATAACGTCATAAACAAGTGGGTAAAATAGTATGAACAAATGGGTAAAACTTCATAAACAAGTGCGTACAACTGTACGAATAAGTGGGTACAAGTGCATGAACAAGTGGATTCAACAGCATGTTCATAAAGTTTTACATTATTTTTCATGCTATTTTACTCACTTGTTCTTGTAGTTAAATTCACTTGTTCCTGTAATTGTACACACTTATTCAAACTGTACAACCCACTTGTTCATTATTCAAGCTATTTTACCCACTTGTTCATTTAGTTGTACCCAATTATTCACACTATTTTACCCACTTGTTCATGAAGTTATAACCAGTTGGTCGTGCAGTATAACCCGCTTGTTCATGCAGTACAACACAATTATTCATGAAGTTTTATTTGACCCTGTTCATAAAGTTGAATCCAATTGTTGTTATAGTTATTACGAAATTGTTCATGCAGTATAACTCGCTTGTTCATGAAGTTTTACATTTTTGTTCATGCTATTTGACACACTTGCTAATGAACAAATGCATTATACATGGTGAACAATTTCTCTTCCTTCTTTAAAAAGAAACGGGATTGATTTGTGTTGTTCATATGTTTATTCCACTTGTTTATGAGGAGTTGCACACTTGCAAATGAGATTTTTTTATAGTTCTTTGTTATGTTATTAACTAGTTGTTGGGAAATATGTGAGAGATGGGATGCATCAAATTTTAACACACCAAGTGGACGAATGAAGAAGTAGAAAAGCAATAAGAAAACTTTTGCATGCCAAAGATTGGATAATATTTGCTTTTAGAACACTACAAAAAACTGGCGATTTGCGACGGATTTTTGCGACGGAATCCATTCCGTAGGAAATTTCCGACGGATTATCTACGGAAAATCCGTCGCTAAAATTAGCGACGGATTACCGACGGAAATTCTTCGGAAATTTGCGATGGCATGGATTCCGTCGCAAAATGCGTTGGAATATATACTAACCGACGGAATTTCCGTCGGCAATATTACCGACGGAATTTCCGTCTGTAATGCCTTTATTTTTTTTTACCAATTAAAATAACCCCCCCAAATACAGAACAGAACGCTCAGAAGCCCCCCCCGCGCCCCCCCAAAAACGCTCAACCCTAATCCGCCGCTCAGAGGCCCCCTCCGTCGCCATCTCTTGTTCTTCCATCCGCTGATAGAAGAAGAAGGGACAGGGGGAAGACAACGCTCAGCCCCCCCGGGTCGCCGTCGCCATCTCACCTCCTTCCTCTCGTTGCTTAAGTTCAGTTCGGTAAGGCACTCAATCTCCCATTTCCATTCTCTCCGCCGTTGCTCTCAACCACTAAGCTCTCTCCGCCATCCAGGGAAGTCACAGCAAGGGCAGGGGAGGACCATTCAGTTTGGTAAGGCTCCACCTGCATTCAGGGAAGTCAATCTCTTTTGGGCTTTCAATTTGGAATTTTGGTGTAGGGTTTGGGGGCTTCTGGTTTTGTATGAAGTATGAAATCAGTTCTTTATGCTTGGGTATCATTATGAACTGCTGTTGAAGCCATTTATGAAATCGGTTCTTCTGGTTGTCGATAGATGTGTTAATTTATTGTTGAATGCGTTTAAATGGCTCCCCAGTCACACCTGTAGATATGGTGAAAAAATCATTGATTAATATCTATCATGAAAACTGCCCAATATGGATTTGGAGACATTTTTGCTTGAGTATTGGGATTGACTGTCCAACTCTATGTCCTTGAAACTTAGATGCCAACTATCATTCAGATTGCCTTCTCCTCATTTCTTCTTATATTAATTTACCATTTGTTAGCTTTTTTATGTGAAATCACGCCAATAACAATTGGTCGACCATGCATTTGTGAAACTTGCTTTATGTTTCATCAATTTGGAGGTGTAACTTTTCCTGGATCCAGACTCCTGTTTGCATATTCTCTGAATTTTCTGGATGCACAAAAATTTTTAGGTTAAGATGATATTATCTCCTTTTCTGTATGCCCACGAGCAGAGAAGTACTTGTGAGCAGTAAATTATGATTCAGGTTTAAATTGAACTAAAACATAGAGCTGTCTATGTTTTTCTTTGGTTTTGTTTACTCTGTTTCTGGATTTGTTCTTGAAGAATTACATACTTATATTGGAACTTTCATAATGTTCTCTTCTCTATTTCCTTTTTTATGTAAGACTTTGTAAGAAGCTCCTAGTTTTAGAATCAAAAAGCTTTTGTTATTTTATAATGAATAATTAATTGATTTTAACTAACTTCATTATTTTTTGTAAAATTGTTATTTGGGGCTTATAAGAAGAATAGGAAGGAGTAACTGAATTCAAGATTTAATGAACAACTCTTGAATCAAAACCATGCAAGAAGGAATAATAATAATGACACACTATAATATGATAAAGTGGAGGAAGGTATATATGATTTAAATATAGTAATTTAAAGGAATAATAATAATGATTATTATATAACAAGTTAGTATCTGAAATTATATAAATACACACATATTTACACACATATATGTTAGTTAGGGATAAATTAAGAGCTTTCAAATCAAACATCACATGTGTTTGCTTATATTGGAGATTTATAAGACTAGAAGTAGCTTGATTGGTGGATCTCAATCAACTATATTCATTTCTTCTATTTTCTTGTTATTTGGGGTTCTCAATTTTGTATTTTCTTCTTTGTTTCAGGAGGATTTATAAGATTGGAAGTAGCTTGATTAGTGGTGCAGTTAGGGCAATCTTATAAGGTAATTAGGCTCAGTAGGGCTTATATTTTTTTTATTCTTTTATTGAATTGTTGTTTTAAGTTGTTTGGTGTGCATTTTTATTCCTTGAATTATGTTATGCTTTTGTTGAATTGTTCATTTAAAAATGCTATTCCTTGAATTGTTGTTTTAAGTTGTTCGGTCTGCTTCTACTATGTAATTGGACTAATCATGGGGAAAACATAACAGAGGATGACTCACTTGTGTCTGAGATACCAGTTGCCCTACATGCCTCACCTGGGGTGCTTGATAATCAACGAAGTCAATATGAAACAATGGTGATTGATGCAGCTGGGCCAAGTTTTTGGGGTAATTATAATGAAAGGATTGAAGAGGAGCCAAATCCTTCTGCAAAAGCATTTTATGACATGTTACTTGCTGCACAACAACCATTGTGGGAAGGTTGTGAAGAATCTCTACTTTCTGCAACTTTGCAGTTATTAAGCATTAAGGCTGTAACAAACATGTCTCAACAATCATACAATTTAGTTTCTCAACTCATGCAGAGGACACAACCTAAAGACACTTTTATGCCTACAGACTTGTACCAGGCTAAAAAGTTGGTAGCGATGCTAGGTCTTGATTATAAGAAGATTGATTGCTGCGTAAATGGGTGTATGTTGTATTATAAAGATGATGAATGTGCAACCCAATGTAAGTTTTGTTGTGAGGATAGGTATTCTTGTAAAAGGTATCATGGAAGGAAAAAAAGGGTTTCAAGGAAGCAATTGTGGTACTTACCACTCATTCCAAGATTGCAAAGATTATATGCTTCTAAGAAAACCGCAAAGGAAATGAGATGGCACTATGAAAATCGCCGTGGTTCCAATGTCATCTCTCACCCTTATGATGGTGAAGCATGGAAAGTTTTGGATAGGACTTATCCGGATTTTGCGTATGATCCAAGAAATGTGAGACTTGGGTTGTGTACTGATGGATTTACACCATTTGGGCAATCTGGGAGGTGTTATTCTTGTTGGCCTGTGATTATTACTCCATATAATCTACCACCTGAGGTTTGCATGACTCGAGAGTATATGTTCTTGACATTGATCATCCCTGGTCCTAGTAATCCTAAAGGAAAAATTGATGTGTACTTGCAACCATTAATAGATGAACTAAAGTTATTGTGGAGTGAAGGGGTGTGTACATATGATGCTTCACTGACACAAAATTTCAATATGCGTGCTGCATGGTTATGGACAATCAACGACTTTCCTGCTTATGGTATGTTGTCTGGGTGGATGACAATGGGAAGATTATCATGTCCAATATGTATGGAGAACTCGAAAGCATTCCAATTAAAGCATGGGCGTAAAACATCTTTCTTTGACTGCCGTCGTCAATTCCTCCCCAATGATCACCCATTCAGGAGAAATAAAACCTTATTTTATAAGAATAGAGTTGAGCAATCAATGCCTCCACCTCGATTGAGTGGAGATGAAGTTTGGTATAGAGTACAGAATCTTCCAAAGGTTACTGAGAATGGAGAACTTGTTCCTATTGGAGGGTATAAGTACACTCATCATTGGACAAAACAAAGCATATTTTGGGAATTGCCATATTGGAAAAGTAACTTGATTCGTTATAATCTTGATGTCATGCACATTGAGAAATTTTTTTTTGACAACTTGTTTCATACTGTCATGGACACAAAGGGGAAAACTAAAGATAATGTCCAGGCACGACTGGACTTGAAGGAATACTGTCGACGGAAGGAATATGAATTTGTTGAAAGAAATGGGACATTGGTCAAACCGGTTGCAAAGTACACGTTAAATTTAGAACAAAAATGACAAATTTGTGAGTGGGTCAAGAACTTGAACTTCCCTGATGGATATGCATCTAATCTAGCCCGTTGTGTGGACATAAAGGAAGGAAGCAAAGTTGTATGGAATGAAGAGTCATGATTGTCATGTATTCATGGAACGTTTGATTCCTATAGCCTTCGCTTGTTTTCCTGATGGTATCTTCAGTGCTATTGCGGAGCTTAGTAATTTCTTTACACAACTATGTTCATCTACCCTCTTCGTAGACAAACTAGAGTTGTTAGAGAAAAATATTGTTGTTACATTGTGTAAGTTAGAAAAAGTCTTTTCTCCTGGGTTCTTTGACTCTATGGAGCACTTGCCCATTCATCTTCCATATGAAGCTAAAGTTGGAGGGCCCGTTCAATATCGATGGATGTATCCATTTGAAAGGTAACTATGACATTTTATTACAACTTAGGTGTGAATAGAAATATGACAAGGATAATAATGAATTTTATGTGGTAATCATGCATATGTATGTGTAGGTTCCTTTATACTTTGAAGCAGAAGGTAAGAAACAAAGCTCGGGTTGAAGCATCTATCTGTGAAGCATATTTAATTGAAGAGACCACAATGTTTTGCTCACACTACTTTGAGCCAGGTGTTTCACCAAGAATAACAAGGCCTGTAAGAAATGATGAAGGTGGAGAATCAGAGTTCCAAGCAATATCTATATTCAACCATCGAGGAAGGTCATACGGACAATGTAAATCCCGATTCTTGGCAGATGACGAAGCAAAAGCTGCCATAAGATGTGTTCTTATAAATTGTGATGAGGTTCAACCCTATATGAAGTAAGTGATATTAAAGTGTGGTGACTTAAACCTTGTGTCAACTATATTTATGGTTAACACGTTATTTTTTATGCAGTCTTTTTGTTCAAATTTTGAAGGGAGAGAATCCTCTAATAACGGATTATCAAATAGAATCTCAAATCAATGAAAGATTTGCATCATGGTTTAAAGATTATGTAAGTGGGATTAATTACATTATGTTAAATAGAATCCCAACAACAAACCTTAATTTTGTTATTGAACTCATGAAGGTTGAAGACCCTTCTAACAACATTGCGGACTCATTTTTGCATGACCTTGTTTGGGGCCCCAATAGAAAAGTGAGAACATGGCCTATGTACTTTGTCAATAGATACAAATTTCATACATCTTCGTGGGCTATTCGAAAAGCAACTACAAATAGTGGTGTATGTATCAAGGGAACTGACTACACACAATCGGAGCATGACTTTTATGGCATTTTACAAGAAATTATAGAGATTGAGTATATGGGTATGCCGTTGAAGATATTAGTGTTGTTTAAATGTGAGTGGTTTGATGCAACACCAAATCGTGGTACTAGGGTTTACAAACATTATGGGACTGTTGAAGTCAATACATTACGAAGGTACAACAAGTATGACCCATTTATTTTTGCCACTCAAGCAATGCAGGTCTACTTCACCCCTTATCCTTGTTGTCGTCAAAAGGATAATTGGCTTGCTGTTATTAAGATCAAGGCTCGTAGCATAATTGAAACTCCAGCATCTGAAATAAATGTGGGGCCATTCCAAGTTGATGGATTAGAAGTTGTAATACCAATAATTGCTCATGATGATGAATTAAGGGATCAAGGAGACACAGAAATTCGTTATGAAGAAGTGGAGATGCCACTTGATAACATGAATTATAATCATCAAGAGGAGGAGGAAGAGGATGAAGAGGGAGACGATGAAGAAGATGTTGATGACAACGATGATGATGATGAAGAAGAAGAAGAAGAAGATGATGAAGAAGAAGAAGAAGATGACGATGACGATGACACTTGATGATGATGGTCTTGATTAAGACTATTAAATTAACCATGTTTTGCATTTACTTCTACTTTAATTTAACTTATTCAATTTTGAAATGACTTATTTAATATTTATGACTAATGGGTTGTCCACATTTGAATTGCAGATGTTTTTTCGCAAGCAAAAGCAAAAGCGTGATAAAGGTACAACAAGTGCTCCTAATTTTCCACAGTTGTCCGTGCAAGTAGGACAAGTTTCAAATACTCATGTGCCAATCACATCAGCTCCAACTTCGGAACAGCAACATACAAGACCAATATCAATTCCTAGAGTAAATAGACACTTGATATCAAGTGGATCATCTTCTTGAATGCATGACCACATTGATGGGCCTGTAATCTCACCGTCTCATACTCCATCCTTTGACATACCATCTCATATCCCATCCCCAAGAACTGATAACTCACAACCTCCGACTCCACAAGGTCCTCAATGTAGTGTTCAAGATTCTGGCATTGATCCTTCAGATGGTCGAATGTTGATACGTCTTGACAAGCAATCGTAAGTCATCATCAAAACTTGTCATTATTGTATTCTTGATTTGACACTTTCAATTTATTTATACTATTTATTCTTTTTTTATTCTTATTAGGTTCGATCCTCCCATACCAACTGTTTGGCGTATTCGTGACGTAATTCGTGCCAAATTTGACCATCCATGTTCGTGTTGGAAAATGACACCCAAACCGTATAAGATCAAGTGGTTTGAAGAATGGGTGGTATATCTTATCCTTTTGATTATTATATGTTATCATATTCAGATTCTATTTTCATGGAGTTTTTATTTGGAATATTTAACGCTTCCTTATTTATGTAGAAATCATTTAAGTGGTTACCACAACATGATGGTGCAATTAGGAAAAATTGGAAACACAAGTGTCAAGACATTTTAAGAGATCAAATGCATAGAGTCAGGAATGCTTTCTTCCAAAATGGAAAACGGCCTGCATGGATTCCTGATGGTGTGATGGATGAGTTGGTGACAGTATGGACGTCACCAAATTTCCAAAAAAATAGTGCGATAGCTCAAGCTAATCGAGCATCTGAGACAGGAGGAACTCTACATAAAGGGGGTAGTATTCCTGTTACTAAGCATAAGAGGAGGCTGGTAAGAATCATTCTATCAAATCCAATCATTTTGTTGATGCTCAATTTTGCTATGATATATCTTATTAAATAATTGTAGGCTAAGATGATTGGAAGAGAGCCTACTCCATTTGAAGTGTTTAAGAAGACACATTATAATGAAAAAACTAGAGAATTTGTGGACCATCGTGCCAAATCAGTCTATGTAAGTACATGTTTATGTTGTTCTATATTTTTTTTTATACTTAAATTGAGTTGGTCCCAGTTTAGTTGACGGTAATGTGAGAATAAGCTTTTTTTGAGCATGGTAATGCGATTTTGACTGTGATTAGCTATTGATTTGTCCAGTTTGCTGCTGCAATTTGTAGTGTTTACTTCATTAGTTCTGGTTTTGGTGCATTTTTGCTTCACTGGTTTTTGGTGCGTTTTTGCTTCACTGGTTCAGTTTCTTGTGAATCTGGTGCTTTGTTCAATCTGACACCTTATTTGTTGAATCTAATTTGGAGGTTTGTTTCATTTTCTTTGTATTTTAAATCTGTTATTGGACTTGCATTGAGCCATTGTTGCATGATTATATTTACTTCTGCATAGTAATTTGAAAAATGGTAGTTAATAGGGTTGATTTAAATGCAATGGGAATCTGATTTAAGTTTCTACTTGTATTTTGGTTAGAGTTTGAATTTCTTACTGCTGCCTTTCTATAGTTTTCCTTAGACTCTTCATATTTGCTGTCATGATTTTTAAGAAAGTGTTCCTGATGTTTATATGTAATAAGGTTGGAGTTTTTAGTAAATCTCATCTATATTCAGAATTTGGATTATTAAACATGTTGAAAGTTTCATTAGAATGATCAACTGATCATGATCAGATGCTGGGATTTTTCTGCAACTTGTTTGGTTCTATTTATTGTTGAAAGAACTGAATAGAGACCATATTTTTATATAAGCATATTTGTTGCTTGCTGTATCTTGTGCTAAAGTCTTCAATTTTTTATGCATTTGTTATGTTTACAGGAGGATTATATGAGGCGAAAAGAGGCTTTGAGTGCAGAGGGTGATTCTCCGAGTGTGCAATCTAATGAGGAGGAATTAAACTTATGGTTGGAGGTTACAGGAGGAAGAAACAAGAAGGGACGCATATATGGGTTCGGCTCTGAAAATGAAAATGTCACTGATGCTTCGCCTCCTTCCATCAACAATACAACAATGATCAATGATAGAATTGAGGAAGAATTGCGTAACAAGATATCAGAGCTTTCCCAGGAGAATGAAAAGCTGAAAGAAAGTTTCGAACAAACAACCCAGCACCTGCAACAAGAGAATGAAAGTCTGAAGCAAAACTACAGTACGATGCAACAAAACTATAGCATGATTGTGACTGCATTGCATGGATTAGGGATTGAGATACCAAATCCCACTAATACAAATGCAGGCAGTCAAAGTTGAAATTATATGTGCTGGTGTTTATGGTGTTTTAAGTTTATAGTAGAACTCTTATTTGTATGACATTACAAGTGTTTTGAACTCCTTATGAGACATGATCTATGGATTTTTGCGCACTGGAACCAATATATGGATTTGGTATTATTAATTTGTACTTTTCTTTAAAATTAGCTTGATATATTGTTATGTCTTATATATACTGTACAAATTTATGGCAAAAAAAAAGTAATTGTAAAAATTAAATGTTTTTGGAAAAAAAACTGCCATTTAGCGACGGAAAAATTAAACTTAGCGACGGAATCCATATCCGTCTCTGATTTGCGACGGATATTTCCGTCGCAAATCAGCGACGGATGAGTATTCCGTCGCTGATTTGCGACGGATTAATTCGTCTGTCGGAAAACAGATTTGCGACGCCTGATTTTGCGACAGACCATTTTCCGACGGAATTCCGAGGAAATTTCTGTCGCAAAGGTGTATTACCGACGGAAATCCGTCGCAAAAATCCGTCGCAAACCGTCTGTTTTTTTGTAGTGGAAAGAAGAGGACATAAATATTCAACCTCTTAGATGTAGCATTTGGCGAATTAATCTTTTGGCATTGCAGTCACTCCTTTTTCTCAAAATAGGAAGGATTTGACTTATCATACTCATCTTTATCCTCTTGTATCTTTTCTTCCCTCCCCCACCTCCTCCACTTCCGACGCCATCGCCACTCGGATTTGACATATCCACCTCGTCTCTTATAGGCTCTAGAGCTGACAAAGCCAATGGCGATGCAGTGCCATAAGCTAAGCAGTTAGAGGGTGGTAGAGATGCACGGTAGTATAGGGTATAGTGCTAGTGGTAATGGTAGTGGCAGCGGATACGGGGCCATCTCCCAGCCTTTTGTCTTCATGAGTCAAGTGTGTGTCTTTCTCTCTAGTCGAGATGAACTCTAAAATAATCATTATAGCTTTGAAGCAAGTTTTATGAGAGAGAGAAAAAAAATGAAAAAAACGGAGAATCAAGCAAGCAAACAGAATTTATATTAGCATAGCCACATGTGACAGTGATGAGTTGATGGAGAAAGCTTTTTATCATATCTTTTTTCTTTTCAAATGCAATGGACAACAAAAGCCTTTTTATGGCATAACGTATTTTCATCTAGCCCCCAGAAGACTGAAGTCAGAACTTATTGGGAGCAATCCTTGTACGAAATTCTCCCTTGAATCAATATCTATCTATTTTTTTAATATAAGGCCAATTTCACTTAAGATAAAACGTAAAACTTACTATTCATCAAATAGTAAGCCTGATAGAAAGCATAATAGTAAAATAATAGCAACAACAATATGAAACAGTGAAGAAAATAAAAACAACAAATAAAAGCTGGTTTGGACTTGAAACAGAATTGCAATGTCCTAGGTCTATAGACCAAGTATATTTCCAGAAGGCTTGAAAGTCCAATAATAGGGTTTGATAGAAGTAC
This sequence comes from Mimosa bimucronata, assembly GCA_037074515.1. Classification (NCBI taxonomy): domain Eukaryota; kingdom Viridiplantae; phylum Streptophyta; class Magnoliopsida; order Fabales; family Fabaceae; genus Mimosa; species Mimosa bimucronata. The sequence goes on from CM073436.1 coordinate 44,085,864, forward strand.
TACGTCACGGTTAGGAATAGATTGCCTCAAAGTGAGAAGAGAGGGAGAGAAATAGCAAACGGGGAGGAGGACATGGAGGTCAATTAGCAAGGTTTACAAATTCTAAATTGGACCCCTTAAACTAATTTAGAATTTGTGGAATTTTTTTGGCCAACAAAATATGTGGATTTGGGGTTTAGAAATTTTAAAGTTATTTAATTTTTCCTTTTAGCACAATCAATATTTTTAAGAAATTAATTATAAAGGGTGATGGTGTAAAAATACCTATGATAGATTAGCAAACATGCATCAGGCACCATAATAAAACTTTAGGCATTCTCGTGGCACATTTTTCATGGCTCAGCAGGAGGATTTTACAGGGGTTAATTCGGTTCTTACTCCTAATGGTAACACGATGCATCCTGGACAGGTGGCAAGCCAACAATCTCCCACCGAACCTATTCCACAGGTTAATGCTGAACAGGGGGCCCACATATTTAATCAAACTCAAACACAAACCTCTCATGCTTTTCATTTAGTTGCTCCTGACTTTGAATCTCCTGACCAAATGAACCTTCTACTCCAATCCCTTTCTAATGATCTCGTTCTACATGAAGGTGTCAGGTTAGTCTCTAATATTGGCTCCTTATTTGAATGCCACGTATTTAAAGAGGTGGACCCTCAAAAAATTTGGCAGATCATTTCTCAATGGCGGCTGGATAAAATTACTCACCTTGCAACTATGGTGGGCCATTTTTGCGTTTCTTCATCATTAGAGGCCCAAAGTTCTTGGTCCAATTTCATGGTTATGGAAGGCCCTTGGACAGAAGCTTTTCCTGATTCAAATTTTCACGAAGATTTGGCTTAGGTCAATGGAGTCTTTTTGGCTCTTTCTTATTTTGGTTTTAATTCTCCAATGGCTGTGATGGGCCAAACCTCTCCTCCTAATCAGAGTATTTGGGCTCAGGTTATATCAGCATTTTGGGAACCTATGATTCGAATTGCATATCCTCAAAATTCTGGAGAGCCTCTTATCATTTATAACTTTGCCTCTCAAACATATGTACGCATCCTTCCGTTCCCAGTAAATTCCTCTCCAAATCAATCTGGTCCTGGTAATAGTTCTCATGATCACCATCATCAAGCTGATTCTCATCCATCTTCTCACACATATTTTTCCCAACACACTTTGGTTCGGAAGCGTACTCGTCAAGATGATCATCCCTGCGTCTTTAATTCCACTGTCTCGGCTAGAAATTATGCTGGTGAACATCCATTGTTGTCACAACTGTTCTCTTATTCTCTGGGTTTCCAATGAGTTTTAGCCAAAAAACTCCGACTGCTCCCATGAAGGTACTATCTTGGAATTGTCGTGGTCTTGGTAACACCACGACTTTCCAACGTCTTAAAGACCTCTTTTGTAAATATTGTCCTAACTTTTTGTTTTTAAGTGAAACTATGATGTATGACCATGCTATAACTAAAAAGTTATCTTCCTTTGCTTTTGATCATGTATATAGTGTAAACCCTGTAGGTAGAAAGGGTGGTTTGTTTTTAGGTATGCATAGTCTTTCTTCTTGTAATGTACTGGATAAAACTCCAAACTGGTTCCATGCCTTTTGTACTTCTCTTGAGGGTAATGAATATTACATAACGTTTGTGTATGGTTTTCCCCATCTTTCGGATAGGAACATTCTATGGTCTTGGCTCACTTCTATAGCATCTTCTATTAATAAACCATGGCTTATTATAGGAGACTTAAATCAGGTCGCTACTTCTAATGATAAGTTTAGTGCATCCTCTTCTACCTTGGGTTCTGCATCGTTTTGTCATATGGTTGATGTATGTAATCTCATTGATGTTGTTCCAAAGGGCGGTTGGTATACTTGGTCAAACAATCGTCACGGCTCTCAGTTAGTTCTTGAACGTCTAGATCGAGCTCTTTGTAATAACCTATGGTTTCAATCATATCCTAACTCTGTCTTAGAAACTTTGGCTATAGCTGCTTCAGATCATTCACCAATTCTTTATCAAACTCAATGTTTCAAACAGGGTCCAAAACCATTCCGTTTTGAAAATTTTTGGTTTTCTTTTCCAACATGTAAAGACATTGTGGTTAAAGAATGGGGTTTATGTGTTCATGGATCTTATGCTTTTAAAAATCATTTACGTTTGAATCGTATTCGAAAATCACTTACCCACTGGAATAGAAGTTCTGTTGGAAATATTCGTAATAATATTATGACCTTGGAAAAAGAATTGCAGGAACATCAGCAAGATCCTTCATTTAATTCTTCTTATCAAGGTAAGGCTTCCCATCTTCGATCTCAACTAGAATTTTGGTATGATTGTGAAGAATCTTTATGGTCTCAGAAGGCTCGTTATAATTGGATTTTACAAGGGGATAGAAACACCAAATTTTTCCATATTTCTGCCTCTCAAAAGCGATTAAAAAAACATATTTTACGAATTCAAAATGATGAAGGTGTCTGGGTAGAAGATCCAACTGAAATTCAGGCAGAAGCAATTTCTTATTTCTCAAACATTTTCCAATCATCATCTCCTTTTGATTAGGATAAGACCAATCAAACATTGGAAAACATTAATCTTCCTTTCATATCTTCTCATCATCAATTAGTTTTGGCAAACCCTTTGAGTGTTGATGAAATTGAAAAGGCTGTTTTTGAAATTAAGGGTGATAGTGCTCCTGGTCCGGATGGTTTCCATGCAAAATTCTTTCAACATTTTTGGTCTATCTTAAGAGAAGATATTATTGCAATGATTCTCCAAATTTATAATCAAGGTTATCTTCTCAAAGATTTAAATAAAACATTTATAGTTTTAATTCCCAAATGTAACCATCCGAATACTTTTAAAGATTTTCGCCCTATTAGCCTATGTAATGTCATCTATAAATTATTATCCAAGGTCTTGTGTAATAGACTAAAAAAAATATTTCCAGACCTCATTACCCCAAATCAAAATGCTTTTCTGAAGGGTAGATTAATCTCAGACAACATTCTTTTGGCATCTGAATGTATGGAGAAAATTAGGAAAACCAAAAAGAATAAAAATGGTTGGTGTGCTTTTAAAGTTGATATAGCCAAAGCGTATGACAAGGTTTCATGGCAGTTTCTCCAAATTGTTATGGAAAAAATGCATTTTCCTGCTTGGTGGATTCATTTGATAATGCAATGTGTATCTACGGTATCTTATCAAGTATTGATTAATGGTTCACCGGGTACATCTTTCTCCCCTTCTCAGGGATTACGACAAGGTGACCCTTTATCCCCTTATTTATTTCTTATGTGTGCTAATGTTTTATCTTGTATGATCAATCAAGCAGAAAATTTTGGTTGGTGGAAAGGAATCAAGATATCTAACAAAGCTGATGCCATAACCCATCTCATGTATGCGGATGATACACTTCTCTTTTGTCAAGCATCAACTGAGCAATGTAGGATTATGAAGGCAATTCTTAATAGATACAGTATCATCTCAGGACAGCACATTAATTATCAAAAATCGATACTTGTATGTAGTCCTTCAGTTCCTTATTCATTGAAACGGTCTTTGGCACATATGCTTAGTGTTAAATTTCATTCAAGATTGGGAAAATATCTTGGCACATATATTGATGATTACAGAGGGGACAAGAGAATTTATGAAGAAACAATTCAGCGAATTGATTCCAGATTAGCGGGGTGGAAAAGCAACCTCTTGTCTCAAGCAGGTCGAATGATTTTGATCAAAAATTCCCTCTCAAGCTTATTGGTCTATCCGTTCTCTTTGTCAAAATTTCCTAAAAACATTTGTCATATAATTGCAATGCTTATGGCAAATTTTTTTTGGGGTTTTTCAGAACAAAAGGCTCGGATACATCTTCTCAGTTGGGATCATCTATGTCAACCAAGAGCTAGTGGTGGTTTACAATTTCCTCAAATTGAACAATTCAATTTAGCCTTATTGGGTAAACTTCTTTGGCGAATTATCCATGATGATCACTCTTTAGTAAGTCGTATTATGTTGCAGAAATATTTGGATCAGGATAAATCTTTTCAGTTCAGAAAGGTTTACAATAGTAGCAGGCTGTGGAAAGAGATTATCAAAAATTGTGGTTTTATCTCCAATAACCTTACTTGGCAGGTTGGTCCTGAATCTTCCCTCCCTCTTAATAATCGGCTTTGGTGGCCTTTGCAGCAGTCAGGTATGGCTTTTAGTAATTATACTGTGTCAGACCTTATACTGCGCCCTCAGCAACGATGGAATTTTCCACTATTACGTTCATTGTATCCATTGGAAGTGGTTCAGAAATTCAAGACTATTCCATTACCAATTTTTCCAAGTAACGATGTGCTCCGCTGGGTAGGAAATATTTCAGGATCTTACTCTGTTAAAGATGGTTATAAATTATTAACTTCATCTCAGTCTTCTATGTCCTCACATCAACATCAAATGCTGCATGCTGTTTCTGACTTATGGATGCTGATTTGGAATCAAAGTTTTCAATTAAGAACAAAGCTTTTTCTTTGGAAAATTTTGAGAAGCATCCTGCCAACAACCTCTTACCTTAAACGTCGACATATGGTAATGAATGAGGTTTGTTATTTCTGTTCACTTAATGATGAATCATTAGAACATTTGTTCTTACATTGTCCTTTTGCAAGAGCATGTTGGTTTGGATCTTTTTTAGGTTTAAAAACAGATATTCATGCTCACTGGACTATATTGCAGTGGCTTCGTCACTGGTTTTTATTTCAGAATTCTCTCACACCTTTTATCTTTTGCTTTCCTTTCAAATTATTAGAATCTATTTGGCATGCAAGAAACAAAGTCTGTTTTTCAGGAATATCTTATACTCCTAGCCAGGTAATTGCAACAGCCATAGCCCGCACCAATGCTGAGATGTTATTATTTCTACATGAGGCAACTCCAAAAATTATTCCTTCGGATGGTTCAATGAATGTAACATCAAATATCATTTCTTTGGATCACTTCAACAATATTGATCAGCTTCATTGGCTACTTACCTTCTCGATCCTGAAACGGACCCGATCACGACATCAAGTGCATATCCAAATCTTTTTCAATTCTGAAATCTTACATCAATGGTGTCTTGATCCAAAGGTTGCACTTGGAGCCTTACAGATTCAATTACTAGCATTAAGGGAAGCTCTAGTTTTTGTGGCTACTCAACAGACTATCTGGAATGCCTTATCTATTCCTTTGTTTTTACACATACCTCGTTCTTCTCATAGGAAAGTACTCCAGCAACAAATTACAGTTCTCTGGGAGTTTAATTTCCTTATTCAGGAAATAGGAACCTTGCTTTCTAATTTTCCATGTTATTTCTACATACAATAAATGTATAATTTTCTCTTTATCAAAAAAAAAATAATAATAAAACTTTAGGTGCAGCAGTACACATCATAATTTAAAAATAGTGCAAAATTGTTTTATGTTAAAAGGAGTTCACGGCCGTTAACTCATTATGTATAAAAAATTTGTTGGAACCACAACTCAACTTAACCGAGATTAATTCACTTTGACGATAAAACAATTTTGCACCATTTTAAATCTATTATAAGTATCTATATACCTTAGGTTTATTATGGTGCCAGCAACACATATACTCCCTCCGATTCTAAATACAATATCACTTTAAATATTTTTTTGTGAAGATTAAGAAAGTTAAATAGACCACTTAATTTTAACGTATCTTACATGTAATTGTATTATAAAATAGTTTATAAATAAGGTAAATTAGTTTTGAGGGAAAAAATAACTATAAAAATTTTAAAATGACTAATTTTACATCCTTGGTTTCTTAAAATAGTCAAAATAATCTTATATTAACCGGTAGGAGTTAGTATCAATCAATTTACCTTAGATATTTTTTCACCCGATTATAAACTTCAAACTTCTAAAATATTGTTGGCAAAAAAAAAAAAAACTTCTAAAATATTGAAATCAGCAAACAACGAGAAGGACAAAACGAGAAAGAACCAGTGAACCACCCTTTTTTGGTATGGTAGGTAAGAAGCTCGGAAAAGCAACTCACCTCGATTTTGCCGCTGGCGGGTATTACCCGTTTCCGATAGTCAACCACTTGGTGCAGATCAGTGAGGGTTTTGTTTTCAGTTCACCGCAGGGGAGGGAGAAACTCATCCTCTTCGCCATCCTAATATTTAATTTTTAAATGCGATTTTTAGAAGCTATAAGATTTATTTTTTAGTTTCTGTAAAATCAACAAAGCTAGGCACTCGACTTTGCCTCACTTGTTATTTATTTAGCTGCATGTGAACCTCTGAATTCGGAGAAAACTCCTGTGAGAGAAGGTATCTTCAATTTTACAATTTTCCAACTTTCCTGCATTTTCTTTTGAAGTGAGTAAAATATGAGCTGTTGGAGCGGTTCTGGAGAATGGGTTTTCTATAGATTCAAATTTGAACCAAATTGTATCTTGCAGGGATTTAGGGAACAGAGACCCTGATCGGGAAATTCTGTGAACATTAGCTAATTTAATTGACCATGGCGGTAAATGAAGATACAGAACGAGAATATGTACCTCATAAAGAGAAGCAATCTTCAGAGGAAGACAAGAGGTATTCTTCTCTTATCCCCTGCTGGTTGGTTTAACTTGCTGTGGTTGGAAATTGCTTGGGAAATATGACTAATATTTTTGTTTGGGCAAATAAAGGAAGAAGAAAATTGTACCTGGGAGTTTGATGAAAGCTCTAATGAGGCCTGGAGCGGGTGACTTGACGCCTTCAGAGGGTGATCAGGTTATTTCTGTATTTCTTAAGCCGCTGATGTGGACTTCTGTTATAGATATAATGTAATTGTGTCAATGTACATCATGAAATGCGGATTGTCGAGATTAATATGTTATCTGTCTCAGATCATATATCATTGTACAATTCGAACTTTAGATGGAGTCATTGTGCAATCTACAAGATCAGAGCTTGGAGGTGATGTGACTTTTAATCTTCTCGGAATATTTGGATTTCTTGTGAATAGCTGGATGAAAGTAATAATATTGACTATCTTAAGTTTTCCTGATAAAATTGATTGTGCCTGTGATTTTCTTGGTATTTTCCATCTCTATCTTGTTTCAACTCTTATTGAGGTTGCAAAAACTTTTTTTGATCTCCATTTATTTAAGATTTGACTTACTAAATTTTAGAGCAGACATTCCATTTCAGCTTTATGTTGGGCAGCTTTAGTTAATATCAATGCTAGATTGTTTTCTACTGTGAACGTTATGTTGAAATTAGATAATTTGTTGTTTAAATTTAATAGGGAGTGGCATCCCGACAAGACATGTATTGGGCAAGAGCAAGATTCTATTGGGTTTGTTAGAAGGAATTCCAACAATGTTGAAGGGTGAAGTAGCAATGGTAACGTGCTAGTCATTGTACTTCCTTGTCTTCGTAAATCTAAAAGTATGTGCTGGTAACTTAAAGCTGAGGTCATTATGTCTCATGCTTCATCCCAACAAAATGGGGCATTTTCACTGGTTTGAATATTATCATTCTTTAGGCTGGTATTTAGTTTGCACAAAAATGCATAGACAATACAAGTTGTTCACTAAGAAGAAAAGATGACTTTTTACGTGATTATTTGCTCTTGAATTAAGTATACTAGTAATTTTTGTAATTTAGTTATGTTCTTTAGTCAAATCTTGTTTTTGACTATTTTTGTCTCTAACTTTACATTTACAAATATGAGAGGTCAATCTGCATAATGGAAGAGTGAGAGTTTGGTAGTAGACAGTTTCTCAGTTTCATATATTCACTTTGACAATTTATTCGATGGAGGAATGCTGTTGGATGCAGGGACAGTTTTAAGCTGATCTACGTCCTCCCCCTTTTTTATGTACTAGGATAATATAGTAATATACTGTTTTGTGTACTTCCAGGTGAAAATAAAATATTCAATTTTGGCATGTTAACTTATAGTTTAGTGGACTATTATTTCTTGCAGTTCAAGATGAAGCCTCAGTTGCATTATGGCGAGGAAGATTGCCCTATTTCTGCTCCTGATGGGTTTCCAAGAGAAGATGAACTTCATTTTGAAATTGAGCTGATAGATTTTTTCAAAGCCAAGGCAAGAATGTGAACTTTAAGTTCTTTTCTTTTCCAGACTGTTCCATATTGATTCCACTTAACTCATGCAAGTTGATGGATTTTGAATTATTTGACAAATTCTTGTCCCTAAGAAGTAACAAAACTATTATTGATATGAGACATGATGCAAACACTACAATGCAACAAAATTTGAAGTTTTTAAATGTAATTTGAAGTATTGAATTATATTCGATATGATTTCCATTGGGTGTAATGCAACTCTGCTTATGTAGTATATGTGCTTTTATATAACATCATAATTGCAGTGCATATTCTTCGTACGTTCCTTGATATGCTAGTCCTTGCTTTTTGTATAATTTCTTTATTTTTTTTTATAAAAATGTGTTTTAAGGCTGACCAGTTGTTGCTGTTGGCCTCCATGATCTAACCGTCTTTTCTATTTTTCATGTCTTATTTCAGGTTGTTACTGATGACTTGGGAGTTATAAAAAAGGTAAAAGTGGCTATAATGTGTTTTTGTATGAGATATATACTTACATATGCATATGATCTTTGATTAGCCCCAATGGAAAATTGTTATGTCGAATCCTGAAGAGAAAAGGAAAATTCGATGTTGATAATGAATTATCTATTTCCTGAACATTATTTCCCTCTCCTCTCCTCATTTTGTGAATTCTCATTATTGTAATGAAAAGCATGATGAAGCAGGAATTTGAGAAGGACATATTGACAAAATAATAAGAGAAGAATGTTTCTGGCGATTCTATTCACAAATATGAATGGGTATTTATACAAGGGAATTCATAAATGCCATGAGCGATAAATTCTACTTACCAACTACTATCAAACAATTACTTACATTTTGGAAACTATTAATATTATTATATCATTTAACACTTCCCCTCATGCTGAAGAGTGGATATCATTCAATCCCTGCTTGGACACTAGATTTTGGAAAATGGTCATTGGACAAGCCTTTTGTAGGAATATCTGCCAATTGACCTTTGGACAGAACAAATGGAGTCCAAATCGGACTACTTCCCAATTTTTCCTTGATAACATATCGATTAATGTCATTATGGTTTGTTCAATCATGGTTAACCGGATCATGAGCAATATTGATAGCTTTTTTGTCACAATAGAGCTTCATTGGGCCCTCCTATGTGATCCTTATATTGGATAGAATAATTTTAACCCATAACACTTCACAGATTCTAGTGCTATGGGTTGAAAGGAGGATGGTGAAAAACTGTGAACTCTACCACACTCATTAGGTTCATCAACAAAGTAAAATCCATCCTTTTTCTTAGCAAGTCCAATCATTTGTTTCATGCCTTGCCCATGAAGAATACAAGAAGTAGAAAAAATCATAAAGAAAATAGAATCAACGGCAAGCTTGAGAGCAGGTGAAAATAAAATAGATGAAAGTTGAAATGAAATACCTAAGAACCCCAAAGCACAGGTACCTGTTGTAGAGGGGAATCTTTCTCAAGTGTCTCTAACAAGGACATTAGCCTCTATAGTCCCCCTTAAGATTAGTATTATATATATTTGTCACTGACATGCATAGCCTGTGGTTGCTGTTGATTCTTGATGAAGGCAGATAACCTTCAGCAACCTGCAACATGTATTGGTGCTTTTATTTCTTGAATTCTTCACTGAATGTCTTTTAGAATTTTGCAAAATTTGCGAGCTGTAATATGATTTGGTTAAATCACTTCTTGAGAGGGCTTGAGTGCATTCTGAGCTATTATAATATTTGGAAACTTGTTATTAAATGGTCCCATTTCATATGATTTTGTGGTATAATTTAAGCCAGTTAAAAGAACGCTTGTATTGTGGTCTTAAGGACTTGAGAATAAGAGGTATTTTACTGAGAATACTTTGAGAAATTTGGTATTATTATCAAAATGAATTTCATTGGACATTCAGCAAAAATTTAGTAGATCCTGTATGAGTCACATTTAGTTAGATTAGGAAACATTCTCTATGAGTTACCTTTCCCATTTCATCCGCCTACAAGAATATGCTGTTGTGACAGGTGAACAACGGAACTAGCGCTAAGCAACTAATATGAAAGAAAATAACTACATAGAAGTTGGCTTATACCTCTATACATATCATCAAGTGCATTATGTCTAGATTTTGTAACATAGCTGTGGGAAGGAGAGGTTCAATCACAAGCCTACTCATCAAAGTAGATATGTGATTATTTTAATCTATGGTCTCAATTGCATAACCAGTGTTACAAACTCACAGTTAACTCTGTTTTTTGTGTTATGGGTTCAGGTGATATGTGAAGGGCAGGGTTGGGAATCTCCACGAGAACCTTATGAAGTGAAAGCTTGGTAAAACAACTCATTTTATTTTATTTATTTTTATGTCTGACTATATGATGGGTTACCATTTGTTTGTTTGTTATCAGGATATCAGCAAAGACAGTTGCGGGGAAGGTGATTGTGTCCCACACAGAAGGAGAACCTTATTTTTTTACATTTGGAAAATCAGAGGTAGTTAATTTGCTTCTTCCCTTGTTTTATTCATTAACAAGTGTTGTGTTAGTCTGGCTCGTGGTAATCATATGTTGGTCATTAGTGTGCCAAATATTTGTGCTCTGTTGTCATATTGTTTCACCTCTATTTCCTCCCTCCCATTTGTTCTTCTGATGCCTGAGAAAATTGTTTGGAAACCAGAAAAGATGTTTTTAACCACTTTGCACTAACTTCAAAAGTTAAATACATACTATAAGGCATGGATTTAGATTCATTGACACGTGAAATTCTACGAAATATCAAACTTCAAATTCATAAAATATAAATTATGACAAAGTTGTATTTGTTACATTCAAACTTTCTTTTTTAAAATTTACATTTTTCTATTTACTTACCAAAAAAACCAGCATTATCCTATATCTGGACCTACTGATGTGCAAACCAGGTACCTAAAGGTCTTGAAATGGGGATAGGAACAATGACGCGGGAAGAGAAGGCTGTAATATTCGTTCATCGTCAGTATCTAACTCAGTCTCCCCTGATCCCATTGAATGAAGATTACGAAGAAGTCCAGTTTGAAGTGGAGCTTGTCCACTTTATTCAAGTGAGCTAGATCTTCCTTTAAGCAAATCATGCTTTACTACTGAAATTTTGGTTGTTGTACTGGCATAGAGATGTATCAAGAACTAACATGATGGCTAATAAAAATTGATCTAAGTAATTTGCACTCATTATGTCAACCAGAGCAAATTTCCTTATGCTGTGGAGATTTAGGGCATTCATTGGTGTAACTTCCTTGCTTTCATGGTTTAGTCCCCGGAATTAGTTTCTTGTGGCTGCCTTAGCATTCTTTGAACATGTCAACTTAATGTTATATAATAGATGACTAAAAGGTTTTTCTTTTGTCATGTGATCTAGTCCCTTTGCAAATAGGAGAGGTCCTGGTATAGATGGATAAACAGTTTGTATCATGTTCTTTTGTCTCAGTCATAATAAGCTTTATTATAAAGTTATCATGGTTGATCTTATAAGGATCTTTTCTATTTTCGTAAATTTAGGGTATGATGCTGTGATTCTTAAAAGTTTTATGAATTATTTGGGAATTTTAAACTGTTGTTTCCATTATTACCATTACGTGGAACAGATAATTTAGTGTTTCTTTTTTCATTTTTTTGGATTTTCTTTTTCGTTCTTGTTTGAATATCCTTGACTTAAGAATTATTTATATACTCCTATTATTTGTGAAATGTAGGCCAAAGTTACCTATGAAACTATGAAAAACAGTAGCCTATATTAATTTGTGTCATCAAGCATTTTATTCTTTAGCATGTAGGCTAGTAAATGGAAGGTTTTTCTGGATGTGACAGTTATTGCTGGTATATATTTACAGGTTAGAGATATGCTTGGGGATGGGCGCCTAATAAAACGTCGGATTCGTGATGGGAAAGGTGGGTAGTTTGTGCATTATGTGTTATTTGTTAAGACATTTTATACAAGAACTCAAAATAATGGAGCTTCATAATTAAGAAGGTGAACAAATCATTTGTTGGAAAACATTTCTTTGATGCTTGAGATGTGCTAATTGTTAAAATCTTTTATAGAGTTTAAGAGTTACCATAACTGCTCTTCTTGGTTTTTGTTCTTTTGGTTCTGGGAAAATTGAGTTGAAGGAGAGAGATAAGATTCATCATGCTTGCATTCATGCATTCTGAATGGCTTGTGCTGCTCCTCCCATGCCCTTTTTATAAATGTTGCTCATTTTCTTGAAATGTACAGGGGATTTTCCAATGGATTGCCCTCTCCAGGATAGTCTACTTCGTGTTCATTACAAGGGTATGGTTCTTGATGAAGAAAAAAGGGTATTCTATGACACAAAAGTTGATAATGACGGTCAACCACTGGAGTTCTGTTCTGGAGAAGGGCTTGTGAGTTCCAAAAAGCACAAGAAATTGACATTAATATTGGGTTTTCCTTTTATTAAAAATAGGTTTATTGATCCTATTCAAGGACATGCCACTATTGCAGAGAGATGAATACTCTATAGAGGTTGTTGCACTGAGACTTGATATATTTTTATAGGTGCCAGAGGGGTTTGAAATGTGTGTACGTCTAATGCTGCCTGGAGAGGTGGCCCTCGTCACTTGTCCCCCAGACTATGCTTATGATAAGTTTCCTAGGTCAGTGAAACTAGTTTAACTACATCTTAATCAACAATTGAGATTTTATATTGCATTTTGATTTTGTAAATCCCTAATTGAATATTTTCCATCATACAACTTACTGTCGTTCTCTCTTCCTGTATTGTAATGTGAATGGATGACTTTCCTTTGTAATCAGGCCTGCAAATGTTCCTGAGGGTGCTAATATTCAATGGGAAATTGAGCTTCTTGGTTTTGAAACGCCAAAGGTATGCTTCGAATTCTTTCACATGAATATTTGTGAAATCTGCTTTCAGATAATTCAATTAAAATTACTTGCCACAATTGAATCTGCTAAGTCAAAGCTCTGATTCTATGACCCCTTAATTTGTGCTCATTAATGCGTAATCATCTCTTATTGTTTTCTGATCTTAATTTCCTTATTCAGAACCTAAAGTTATTCTCATTTATGGTTGATTGTCTTTCAACCTCTATTAATTGTAATGTTGTCTTCTCAATAATATACAAGTGAGTGAATATTCAGTCAATTCTCAACAAGGTATCAGAGCTTTTGGGTCGGATCCGAACCCAGAAATTGAGAGAAACACAGAGACAGAAACGATATATATATATAGACAGAAGGTGACCTACATTGTGGAAGGTGGGGGTGGGGGCATAAAGTCTATCTTACATGTGGTGCATGGTGGCTGCCATTGCCGTGGTTTCCTTCTTATGAAGGTGTTAGAGTATTAGGAAATATTTAATAATTAGGAAATTTTGTTATAACAGATTAGGGAATATTATTCTATCAATCACTATTAATTAGGGGTATTAGTTAGGATATTAGGAATATTAATTTAGATATTATTTTAGGTAATTGTTCTAGATTATTCTATCGTCTTGTATAAATATATGATTAAGACTATGAATAAAGTTGAACCCTTTTGAGACTATTTCCTACATGGTATCAGAGCCAGGTTAGGGTTCCAAATTTCTGCTGCTTTATCTGTTCTTCTGTTTCTGTTCATTGGATCACTGTTCATCTCGCACTATCCATGCACTTTTCGGTACTGTTTATAGCGCACTGTTCGGATACTGTTCATGTTGCTGTTCACCGTCACTGTTCGCGCACTGTTCACCGTTCGGGTGTTACTGTTCACGCATTGTTGCTGATTTGTTATTTGGGGTTTTGTTCAAACTTGTTGGTTTCTGATTCGGATTTGCTTCTTTAAAGTTTTCATTTTCTTTTGGGACCTGATTTGGTCAGTTATAAGGACTGATTTCGGTGCATAAGGTTTGATTATTTGGTAATTTGTTGGTTCTAGTCTCTAGATCTGGTTTGTTCAATCTTCAGGATTGATTTTGTGGTTTCAGATCTGTTCCGGCGTTTTAGTGGGTTATTTATCTTTTGGGTTCTTGGTGAAGTTTTTGATACTTCTCAGGTTGCTGGCTATTCAACCATGGCTGCTAATTTTTTGGAGTTTGGATTTTTCATTATGAAACCGTTGGCATTTTTGTTTGTTGCGGCCCTGGTCGGGTCGTTTGGATTAGAGCCCATGGTGTGGCTGCTGATTCGTTTGGTAGAATTTTCTTGGGTTTGAATGTCCTTTGTGTGACATTTGGTTTAATTTTGTATTTTGAAGTTGCCGGCGAATCCTAGTGGTGATTGCGTTTTGGTTTGGTTTTCTTGGGTTTATGGTGAGCTCTAGTTTTGTGCATTTGTGGCGTGAATTGGGTTGCCCTTTGTTGAGCCGTTTCGGATTTCAGATCTGGTCGTTGCGTCAAGTGCATGGTTTTATTGCTCAGGGGGAGTGTGGGATTTTCTTTGTTGTTTGGGTTGATTATCTTTGTAACAAATTGGGCATGATTAAAATCTATGCTCCAACTTGAGGGGGAGTGTTAGAGTATTAGAAAATATTTAATAATTAGGAAATATTGTTATAACAGATTAGGGAATATTATTCTGTCAATCACTATTAATTAGAGGTATTAGTTGGGATATTAGGAATATTAATTTTGATATTATTTTAGGTAATTGTTCTAGATTATTCTATCCTCTTGTATAAATATATGATTAAGACTATGAATAAAGTTGAACCCTTTTGAGACTATTTCCTACAGAAGGAAACATTAATACAAAACAAAATAGAAGATTTTCTTCTAATGAAAGAAACATTCCAATTGTAGCACATTTAATATATTTTATGATTAAAACAACCCTCTTGCTAAGTAAATTGAAAACAGAAAGTAATAGGAATATGAAAGTACGATAGATTTCCTTCTATTGTAGGTCCTCTCAAATATTTTAATTCTTTTATTCCATCATTTCTTTTTATGATAACTCTTCCCTTATTTTCTATCATGTGGTCCATGAAATATGAATATGCCTAACTAAAAATAAATGGAACTAATTGGGCTTAGCTTCAGATTAATTAGAAGTTCAGCTCATTACAACTTAAAACGATTTAAAAAGAATAAGCATGGGCTCTTATTTAATGATTAGTCATGTCCCTGAGCCCCTTTACTATTGTAGCACGCCGCTTTGATGTTTTTCATGCCATCTTCAAGGATTTTGCTTCTTAAGATCAATTTCTTCTTGATCTTGGACTTTCTCCACACCACCAAGCTCACTTTCTTTGATTTAAACATTTAGACAAATAATTGGTCTTTCTTGGCTAGCCTCCTTCTCTTGGATTTCCCAAGTTGACTCTTCCAATTTCTTCATGTGTTTAGACCTTGATGGTAGTCATTGGGCCTTCAATGTCTTGAAGTGGATCTTGGAATTGCCTAGACTTATTCTCTTGAATTATCTGGCCAGCATCTTGATCTCCATTGTTATGTGTTATGTAATAATAATAAAAGAATTAGTTAGTGAGTTAGTTGGTTGGTTAGGCTAAATAGTCGTTAGAGTGTTAGAAGTATTTGAGAATATAGGCTATAAATAGGTAGCTTATCAATTGTATTCAGATTGTGATTTGTTTTGTGTTGACATAATGTGATGGCCTAGTGGCTTTTCTCTCTCTAGTTCCCTGTTTCTTCTTCTCTTACCCCTCTCTGCTACATTTCTTGTTCTTGATTCCTCTATTCTTCTCTATTTCCCTCTTTCTTTCACATACAGAATTATGATTCTGTATCAGTGGTATCAGAGCCCTTCTTTCCTTGGCCCTTCCACTGCAATTTAAAAAAAAAATCAAGAAACATGGAAGAATGCCTTAGTCGTATGGAGCAGAGGCTAGTCTCAATGGCTAGGTTGCCAGACTTGTTTCTTGATACGTCCACAAAACTGCAAAATCTAAAGCAACGATGGGATTTAATGAGCCTTCGGCAGGAAGGGTCTGTAGCAGAATTTAACCATGTGTTTGATTCCCTCTCTGCCAACCTAAATGTACCAGAAGATTATCTTGTGGATGCATATGTCCATGAGTTGAAGCAAGAAATTGGCCATTCAGTTCGATTTTTCAGACCAAGGAGCATGCATCAAGCCAAATTGTTTGCAAGAACGGAAGAGACATTCTTGCGGTGGCGAGTCCAGAAGGCAGAGGAGCAATTGAAGCAGATTCCTCCAGATGTTCCAGAAGATAAGTGCAAGAATTTGATAAATATAGTGGCAGAAAGAGAAGAAAAGCTTAAACTCCCTGTTTCTGTGCAAGAAACCAAGAGTGACGATGAAGTTCGAATCACACACGATGTGGCCAACAAGAATAAAAACGTGAAAATGGATTCTGGTGAGATTGGACTGTCAATGCAGGGACTTTCGATGAGACGGAGGAAAATAGAGACTCCAAGTCAAGTTCGATTAACCTTGGGTTCTCAACGCATACACTTGCCGTTGACTTCTGCAACCCAGATTCTTCACCGCTTGTTCTTGGGATTCCGCCGTTGCCACCACAAGTCTCTGTTCTGCCGGCGTCTACTCCTATTTCGGACAAACAATCAAACTTCAAGAAAGTATCTTTAAGGAGTGGGCCATTGTGTCTCGGCTCAAATGAGATGAAGCGCATTAGAGAAACGAAGGTCAACCTGGAATGTGCAATTGTTTCTGACTTTCGAACTCTAGAGTCTGGGAGGAATACCAAAATGGTGCTTGGAGTTTATGGTTCCTTAGATTCTGTTTCGCAGGGGGGTTTACAAGGTCTGTTGCATGTAGGGGACTTGTGGCAAAATGCGAAAATCACACTTGAGAGTGGTGGGTCCTCAACAATCAAGGACAGAAGTAAATGTTTGGTCAAACAGAACAACACTGTGTCAATTAGGAGTTCCATTCCTCCAATTTCTTCACTATTCATCTCTATTCTGCCAGTGGGTATCGTGGGAACCATTTCTTTTATTCCTGGGTCTTCAATATTTGACTTTTCTGGGGGTTTTCAGGCTCTTTTGTACTGCATGGACAGGTGTGAGGATGGAAATCAGACATTAGGTGATAGTGGGGTCCAGTTTGAGACGTGGGGAGACAATTTTCCCCCAGCTTACTCTGTTTCCAGCACTGTTGAACCTGCTGCAAGTATTGTTTCACAATATAGAGGGTTACAGCTGTCTAACATTTTCTCTTACAGGCATAAATCTCTTGACAGTACATTGGATTTGGGTTTAGGCTTTGTTTGTGAAGGAAATGGGCCAAATTCGTTGCTGCAGTGGGCAAATTCAACCGAGCCTCTGTATATGTTTGTTAATTTGGATTTTCATGTTTTCTCTCCTACAAGAATTCTGCTGAAAATATGGTTCAAGGGAGAGTTACTTTGGATGCTTATTGGTAGATTTTGCTCACTAAGTAGGAAAGACAAGAAATGAGTTGTGCAACAGTATTCAAGCTACAGATATCTTCACTGATCAACGGAACTTCCATTTTTCAGAATTTTAGCCTTTACTTTAGTTTGATTTCAGGGTTATGTTCTTGCTCTTACTTGATCCTTGAGGGCAAGGATCTCTTTGGGAAGAGGGTATTGTTATGTAATAATAATAAAAGAATTAGTTAGTGAGTTAGTTGGTTGGTTAGGCTAAATAGTCGTTAGAGTGTTAGAAGTATTTGAGAATATAGGCTATAAATAGGTAGCTTATCAATTGTATTCAGATTGTGATTTGTTTTGTGTTGACATAATGTGATGGCCTAGTGGCTTTTCTCTCTCTAGTTCCCTGTTTCTTCTTCTCTTACCCCTCTCTGCTACATTTCTTGTTCTTGATTCCTCTATTCTTCTCTATTTCCCTCTTTCTTTCACATACAGAATTATGATTCTGTATCATTATGTTAGACTGAATCTTTTCTGTTACATTTGTTATGGTTGAAGATTGCACTAAACTAATTTGGATTATTTAAAACAGCAAACTATATCTGATGAATGCACATTCAAATATAACCATCTAATAACTGAGAATCATCTTACACAAAATTTAACCCTTGTCCTCCATTTTATTTTATGATGTTCATTCTTTTTTGCAGGACTGGACTGGATTTGACTTCAAAAGTATAATGGATGACGCTGAGAAAATCAGAAATACGGTATGAAAAAGCTGTAAAAAATTATGGATATGGTCTTCAGCCTGCTATCAATAGTGTCGAAATTGGTACACAACATGGTTAAACATGCATGTGCCATATGTTTGTGTGCTTTGAGTGATCACAGGGTTTTTATTTTGCAACTTTTTTTTTTTTTTGTTTGGGGGGGGGGGGGGGGGCTCTGTTGAGTGCAGTTCCTCCTGTTAAAGGAACTATTGGCATTTTTTCACCAAACTGGTCGTTATCTGTGATGGAATGTTGCCACATCATTATGGGATTGCCTCAAAATAGCTTTGACATTTTAGGAAAATTCATCCTGATTATTATGACAATCAATTCTCTTGCTGTTATTCTTTTCCAGGGTAACAGACTGTTCAAAGAAGGAAAATATGAACTTGCCAAGGCAAAGTATGAAAAGGTATTTTCTTTCTGTCTTGAGCAAAGATGTGAAGTATAATTGCAGCATTACAATTGTTTTATGTTTTTTGTTGACAATTATCTCCAAGGAAACTTCGTGGGCTGGTGTCCATCAAATTTTTTAATAGAGCAGCTGATGTTGTGCTATACTCTGTTATAACTAGAAAAACTCTAAATGTTGTGGCGGATATATCTATTTAGGTTAGCAAGTGGCCTGATAAAGTATATATCACCTACCTTGGTCTATTAGGGCTTGTTTAGATCAAAGAATTGAGTGGAACGGAATGAATTTTTTTTTTTTTTTTTTCCCAGAGACATTTTGTATGGACAATAATATTTGATGGGTTGATAGGAAAATATATGTTTGGTAGGATTAAAATGGTGGGAAGATAGGTTGGAGAAATATGCAAATGACAGTAGTGCCCTTTATAAAAAAGTATAAGCATTATATTAAAAATGTAAATTTTAAAAAGTATGATTGTTTTCCTTCTTCAATTGTTTGCTTATCCGATGAGGAAAAAAACTAATCATGACAAAGTTATCTTAGATGAAGGAGCTAATGTGTCAGCTGCGTCCACCGTCATTACAATAATCAAATCCAGAGTTGCCCATCACTTGCATCTAGTCAATGTCTGAAAAAATAACTGTTTTTAGTTAACGTAATAGAGCAACCACCCAAATCTAAATATGCAAGACAATTATTTAAGTCATCAAATTCAATTGTGAAATATAAATTGCCTTCATTCACATATGTGTGTGTGTGTGTGTGTATTACATACCACTATAAACAAATTCAAATTAACACAACACCAAAATAATAACTGAGGAGAGCATATAACACAAGATTTAAATAATTCATCTCTTAAACATGAGGTACTCATTGCCTACATCTAGTCAAAGGTAAATAGTTTTATATGTTTGACCAGGTGCACCTTATGAATAACTTATGGTTAAATGTTATTTAGCTTATCTTCCTTCATGAGGTACCGCTTACGTACATCTAGTCAAAGCCACTTACTTCAAAAATGTTTGATGCACTTGATGGGCAGTCATTGGTTAAGAGAGATTTACAAAATTTTTTCTCATAAACATGGGGTAAACCACTTGCTCGTTAACTTGTCCTCCACATAAACTAACCACTATAATAAATGTTAATAAAAATAAAATCAGATAAATTCAATTCCTCAAATTCACTGCACATGACTTCATACTTGGTGCTCCATCAGTTAGCTTACCGCATTGTGTCATGTCAACTCAAATCAGTGGTCTCTAATTTTGACAATCTTTTTTACTTGTTGCTTGCGAACCTTTTCTTGTGAACATCAATACCTCTGAATCTTATTGAATAAGATAATAGCCTAATTTTCTTTACACTTCGTGCTAGGATTTGTGAGCAATGAGGTTTTTTATGATCAGCTCGTAGAGTATCATTGTACCATCCAACTTTTTAACATTGTGTGGTAGTTGATGTCAGTTACTTCGAGAATTTCATCATGTCAATCCACAAGATGATGAGGAAGGAAAAGTATTTTCAGATACACGTGTAAGCTATTTTTTGTTCATATACCTCTTCCCCCACTATAGTATTTATAAAAAACTCTGCTTATCTTAATATTGATAGGACGATTATAACTGTGGGACTAATCTTTCTTTCTCTCTTTCTCATGACTGAAGAATTTGTTACATCTGAATGTGGCTGCATGCTATCTGAAATTGGGAGAATTTAGAAAGTCCATTGAGTTTTGCAATAAGGTACGCTTCTTGAGACTGCCAATAATTGGTAATTCTTGCTTGACTTCCAAGTTGTTTCATTACCAAAACAAATCATAAATATTTTCATTTCATTTTTAATGGGGAAAATATCTTCTTTTCATACCAGAACTTTTTCCCCCTACATTTAATCTAGGGTTAAAGGTGAAAAATACACATGTAATTTTGTCAAAAGTTCGTGCAGCATCAAATGTTTTCTTTTTTTTTTTTATCAAAAGTAACTCTGAACTTCCAAATTAAGTTTAAAAGTCACACTTACCATTAAATATGGGTTAAAAATACACATGCGATTTTGTCAAAAGTTCATCCAGCACCAAGCGCTTTTGCTTGGAACATAACTGTAAATGTGACTTTTGAACCTAATTGGAAGTTCAGAGTTACTTTTGGTTCCAAAAAAAAGCACCTAGTAGTAGACGACCTTTTGATAAAATCACGTGTATTTTTGACCTTCAACCCTTTAATCTACTTGTTCTGTCTTGGGTAGATGCTGTCATTTTGAAAATAGTAAATTCTCTTTCAGCCCCCAACACCCCCACCCCCCATAAAGAAAAGCAATTTGGATGATTTTAACCATCAGATTGTGATGTTGAGATTAAGACAATTATTTAAATTTTATTAAAAAATAAATTTGTAACTCCCCTCAAAATCAGTAGATTATTGATTTGGTGGTTAATATATTCCTCAATTGAGCTTCAATTGAGGGGATCCTAATCCTTTCATGTTCTAGGTCCACATCAACACCTTCCTTCCAGTTGTTATTGCGCATCTGTCCATATTTGAAAGACAGTTTGTATTCTTAATTTATGTAATATTAATATAAAAACTTGTACTCGATTACCTGAGATTCACAGTAAACTCTGGATTTAAGATTTCTGAAACATTCTTAGGCCAAAAAATTGAAGGGAAAAAATATCTGAAACATCCAACTTTAGTTTTATTTTTAACTGCTGTATAATTAATTATGATTGGCCTAGTCTCATTATCTTTTCCCTTTTTATTTTGGGTAATAATGACAGTGTGCGGTCTAAGTGTTTGAATTACATCATCCTGCTGATTATAAAAATAGTACTGTACACTGATTGCTTAAAGACCATTTGCCTGCTTTCTCTTTACTTCCCTCTATGTTCAGGATCGAGCAATTATTTTCACATTGTATTTTACAATTTTACCGTATATTTCATGTGTTCTCCATTGAATGACTTAGGTTTTGGATGCAAACCCTGCACATATCAAGGGTCTTTACCGTCGTGGAATGGCATACATGGCAGCTGGAGATTTTGAAGAAGCAAAGATTGATTTCAATATGGTAAAATCTTCATCTGTTGTCCTTATTATCATTTAACAAATAAGTTTGGACGTTATAAAAAGCATTTGGTACATTTTAGATGATGAAAGTTGACAAATCAGCTGAACCTGATGCAACTGCAGCTCTCCATAAACTGAAACAGAAGGAGCAGGTACATTGAGGAGAATTTATTTTCTTATACACCTATGAATGATTAAATACATACAGATGGCTTATTGTGAAACCAATTCATTTAGGAAGCTGAGAAGAAAGCTCGAAAGCAATTTAAAGGCCTTTTCGACAAGAAACCTGGAGAAATTGCAGAAGTTGCGGCAGAAGAGGATGAAGATCAGAAGACAAGTGAAAGCAAGGAGGAGGATGAAGGACATGGACGTTCTGATGGGAGCTCATCAGAGGAGGATTCACATGAAGTTGCACCTGATGCCCCTCCAATGGGGTTGTTTTCTCGCCTTTGGCCAAGCAGATTATTATCATCCTTTTGGCTTCGAAGATGTACAATCCTGTGATTTAATCATACAAATCCTCTCGAAAGGAGGCATTCCAGCTGACTTTAATACACCGGAGTTTCAAAGGAAAAAGGAGCGAGGCATTTGTAGCATTGATGTTTGTTTACCAGGAGATTTTCAAGTTGTCTAGTGAAGATGATTGTCACATTATCGCATCTTATAAAATTTTTGTTCTTTATTCGAAAGAGATGTAGTGTAAGCACATGTTAGGAACAGAGTGATAGAGAAGGGGATAAATACGAATCTGAAGGGAACAGAGAAGAGAAAAGAGAGAGAGACGGTCAGAGCAAAGATTAAGGGAAATAGAAGCTAAAGAAAGTACCATTCTGATCACTCATGTAATATCTTTTCATAGTTCTATATATTGAGGCCATGGTGGGAAGACTAACCAACTCTTACAATGAAAAGACGAACTGCCTCACTTTTTTTTTTTAGAGAGGAGATAATGTCAAAGGCAATAAAAGAAGATAAAAAAGAAAAGGCATAGGAAGGATTTAATTTACTATTGCTAGACTAGTGAAAGGGATAAAAAGGCCATAATATCCAGTAAGACTATAATTCAATCTCCTTTTTTCTGACTATTCATTTGAGTAACTTGCTTGATTGTAGTCACAACCCGAAGTGATGAGACCTTAGGAGAGAAGAAGGACGAAAACATTTGTAATTGAGCATGTGATCCTCTCGATGTCTTCAGATACATTTGAAATGTTGTAATGACCTTGGAAACATATACAAGCATTGTACAAAGTAACCAGTCTACTCTTAACTCTATGAAGAACAATAGTCCGACCATTATTGTTCATGACTTGATGCAGAGGCCGGCTCAGAATTATATGGAACCTTAGGAGTATAATATTGATCTTGAGAATGGACTAGCTCAAAGAATGATAGAATACTCTTGGATCTCTTGCACAGCAGTGAGGGGAAGATATTCTACCCTTATGTAAGGCAATGTTTCTCTTCCTCCAAATAACATTGATGAGAATTATAATACATTTCAACGGAGACAAATGATTATCTTGATATAAGTGAGTAAGTGTTTCCTTCAACCACTGATGAAATTTATGAATGCTAAAATTGTCAAACCTCATAAGGAAGCATTCAAATCAAACTGCTTTGGAGAAGGGGCATAGGTAGAATAAATGCTCAAGAGTTTCCTCTTGATGGCAACTAAAAAAACATAGCCCAGAAACACTAAGATGATGATCTCTCAAAATATCACATGAAAGGTTGGCCTTATGCATCAATTTTCAAATAATCAAAATGTATTTAGGAGGCAAAGAAATAGACCACAAGCACTTCCAGAAAAAATTATAAGAACCCACATATTTTTGTACTATCAGCACAGTAGAAATCGTTAAAACTTTACAAAGAAAAGAAGAGGAAAAAAAAAACTCTGCCCTTTTCTTTTGTCCTTCATGTTTCATGCAAGTTATACGTAATGAGGTAGAAACCAAAAACAACGGCGAGAATGTTCTTGATGAGTTATGAGAAAAAAATTAATTCGATGGAAAAATTAGCAATTATTTAATTAAACAATTTGAATTATTTAAATTAAAACTTATCATTCTAAGCATATTATTTTAGATTAATGCACTTATGTTTTTTAGCGTAATGATATCGTACGATCCATGTAGCCAACATCACATAATAAGATAAGGCTTTATTGTTGTTGTTGTTGTTGTTGTTGTATTGCACTTATGTTTTTCTCGTATGTAGTGTCTTCAAATATTTGAGTAAAATTTTGAGTTGTTTCCTCGTTGTACTTGATGCACTCCATCCAATTCCTAGAACAAGAGCGGGTTGAAATTACAATTGATGTGAAATGTGAGATCTTAATTTATTTTGTCCTCTGTATTCATTAATTTTTATTTAATTAATTTTTTCACCTATAAATTAGTGTTATTCATTAATTTTTATTTAATTAATTTTTTCACGTATAAATTAGTGTAGTACTTCATGTTCTTATTGTAAGATATACTTTGTAGTACAATGTTGCAGTACAAAATTTGTACTATAAGCTATATTTTGTAATGGGGAGCAAATCAAAAGCAATGCAAGCGGTATAATACATGCATCTATGTGGTAGCTTGTATGGAAGGGAAAAAACAAGAAGAAACCATCAAAGAGGAGTATTGATATGGGTCCAACTGAGGCCCTCCTATGCAGTGGTGTAAGAGGATTATTTTTTATTCAAATTTTCTTATTGAAAATCAAATTTGTTATGGTCTTGATTTCATAAACATTTAAAAGAATGTGGGTGACAATATCATATATACGTTGTTGAATGACTTGAAAGTCAAAAATATCTTTAATAATGGAAGGAATTAGTCCATGGGAATCCATGAGGATCATTGGCTCAATGAGAATGGAAAAATTCCAAAAAAAAAAAAGTTGAATTAATGAAACCAAATGAGGAGATATTCATAACACTTAAAAAGATTATGATTCACGTTCTATTGCAACAGTTACTGCCATTAAACAATGAAGAATACAGTGCTTCCAAATGCATCTATTGTTTTGGTGGTGAAGGATTTCGGGCGTATCTGGAATCCGGTTGACTCGCTCGGTACCTACATGAAATCGGAGCACCGATTTGGACCCCGATTACATATACAACAGATGCACATAGGAGAGGAAGAGAAGAGATTTGGAAGAAAAAGAAGTTCTGTTTTCTACATGAGTTGTTCTCTTTCCACAAACCCCTTAATTTATAAATAACATATAAACAGACATATTCCTTCTGGAAAGTCATCATTTGAATTTCAAATTATTAAGGGGAAAATTACTCAATTTATCCCATATCTCTCCTTAATTACATGTTAGTCCCAATTCTCATTGGGCATTACATATTAGCCTTAATTCTCATTGGGCTTAGACCCTAACCCACCAAGGGTGGATTAGGTGTATTCCTACATCTCCCACTCACACTTGGTGGGTTAGATGTTAAGGGTCAAGTCTCTTTCTCTTCTTTCCTTCTTTCATACTAAGTGCTCTGTCGTAAACGCATGGGCACGACGTCTCCTTTTAGGTGTCTTGTACTAGAAATCCCTTTTACAGAGACCAGCACAAAACAATCATGTAGTACAGCTCGATCATTTTAATATAGTGCCTCAAATATCCTAGATTTACACAAATACACTTTTCTCATGGCCAATCTAATCCCTTTTGAGTCAAGATAAAACTCAGATTGCCTTTCATATGCAATGTCCACACTTATGAAATTAGCACACTAATATCATAATGGACCAGTCTCAGACACTAGCATAAGTGCGTGTATTTCAAGTAATCTTCCTTTCGCCCAAATATCACTTCAATATGAATCAACTGCTTTCCTAACGTAACAACTTTAGATCACATTTATGATGATCATAGGATATACGCTAAAGTAGCAGACACTAAAACATATTTCCATGACATTGTCAAAGTCAACGGACATCAAGAAAGTATGGAACCTTTCTTGGACTCACAGCAGTGAAACAGGGATCCATTCACTTGCTTCCAGTTTGCGGTAATCTTAGCACATGCAGTATGAATCGCATGTTATAGTGTTACTCTTTTTCTATAAGAGTGTACGTCGATTTGATTGTATCATTAACACCGTACAGACTTCAGTATAGAAACACATAGTATCTAAACCCAAAATTCTTCAACTCTTATCGCATTGTATGATGTCAATTTTGAAGAATTTTGTTGTTTGGCTACAAGTATTAGGATGCGGGTATCTATAATTCGATCCATATGTGTGTAACCAAGGATCTCATCTTGACTTGCTGCACTTTTAAGTCGAGGCGACATATAGTTTGTGTTTCTTCTCTACCATATTAGTATTTTCACTGCTTTGCTGTGAACACATTGTCTCATCTTTGCACACTACTCCTGAGTGTCAAAAGCGGTCGGTGGTGTGAGAGAGCCAACCTTATCAACCTGTACGACATACTAGACATTGTATACTATCACATACACATGTAAAGCCTTAATGAAAGTATCCATTACTTCATATCCTATACTTGCCAAAGGACTTATCATGTTACACATGTATATCCTTGGCCACAGGCTCAATTAGGGGACTTTGCATAGGAACTTATTGTTTAGTAATAACCTTATGTGCTACAACATATCTTACATATTTATCTTTATATTTTACTCATGCTATGATACTTAGGGTCTTTTATTTAGGCAACGGTCGTAGTGTTTTCACAATGCATTAACACTAGGTTTGAATTCTCATTTCAAATCTAAGATGTTCTTCTAGACATCATCGACCATATAACCATATGTACTACCACAGCAAATACTTTTAAATGCGCATAATTATCATGCCCTTTAAAGTATCTACAAGCATTTTTGTGGAGCCATCAAATGCCTCTCACAATGGTTGGACTAGTATCGACTTACAAAGCCCTACCACAATGGATATATGATATTTTATACACCATTGTGTACATTAAACTACCAACAACGTTTACGTGGAAACCCATTTCCATTTTGAGTTTAAAGTTGATTCAGTTTAGGGATATATGTCAAGAGCCAAATTCACTCTTGAAGTTACTAAGGTATCTATGGGATCACAATCATTTACCTTGGACAACTCAAGATTTTCCACAATATAACTCTCATGTGATAGAGAATGGAGTATGCTTGAGCTATATCTTTGGATCTTAACTCCAAAAATTCACAATGATTTACCCATGTTCTTAGTACCTTTCCTTAATAGGCACTATCAAAATCAAACTATTTTGGTTAATAGTATATCATCCACTTAAAGGATAATATCACAAACAGCTTAGTTATGGTTTCTTCAACCATAAAAATAAAATTATAATAGGTTACCACTTATACGGAACCTTAAATTCCATAGTTTGGATGACTGCTTCAGTCCATGAATTGACTTATGCAGAAATATGTAATATGAGGCCATCACTTTGTAAACCTCAAACATCTATTGTAGTGAAATCTAAAAGCCAAAGCATATAGGTTTCTTCATCCAAATCACAACTCAAAATGTAAGTTTCACATCCACTTGATGCAGATCTAAAACCAAACAATTAGCTATTTCCGAAATGAGTTTGATTTTAAGCTCATAACATATACGAAAAGGTATTATCACAATGCATACCTATGTATACCCTTTTGTAACCGAAAGAGTCTTGTATTGTTAATTGATCTAACCAACTTGTTCTTAATCTTGAGAATTCATTTACTTACAAATGATCTCTCATCCTTGCGGTGGATCAACAAACTCTGATACCACTGAAGGATTTCGGGCGTACCTAGAATCTGGTTGACTCGCTCGGTACCCACACGAAACTAGAGCACCGATTTGGACCCCGATTACATATACAACAGATGCACATAGGAGAGGAAGAGAAGAGACTAGGAAGAAACATAAGTTCTGTTTTCTACGTGAGTTGTTCTCTTCCCACAAACCCCTTAATTTATAAATAACGTATAAACAGACATATCCCTTCTGGAAAGTCATCATTTGAATTTCAAATTATTAAGGGGAAAATTACTCAATTTATCCCATATCTCTCCTTAATTACATGTTAGTCCCAATTCTCATTAGGCTTTACATATTAGCCCTAATTCTCATTGGGCTTAGGCCCTAACCCACCAAGGGTGGATTAGGTGTATTCCTACAGGTGGAACTCTTACATTCTTCAAGTTGTGAGCAGAAGTTTTGAGTATTGATGAATTGGATCAGCGACAAAAAAAAAAAAAGAAAGAAAAATCATTCTCACACTATAAATTGTGGAAATGATATTTCCTCCATTGTTTATCACAATCATGATTCATCTTATTGTCAAGGGTTCCTAGGCAAACAACGCAACTTCATGAGGCCTTACCACTAATGAATTAGGAATCAATTTTGTACATTTCTTTCAAATCATTCACACGAGTGAATCTGAATATCGAGCCATATACCCTTGCCTTAGAGGTAAACCAAGTTTAAGATGTGAAAGATGAAAAAAAAATAAAGATTGTCATATGGTTGTTAATTGTACCATATTTTATATCACTACTTCCTATCATTTTGAGGGGTTTTATCATGATTAGTGAGCTTAATTGCAAAGAATATGAGTAATTGTTTGATACAAGTGGTTGCATGTGTGTAAAAGGGCACTTTTGTCATAAATATTAGAATTGCTTGTGAATTGGATTAAGTCCTTGAGCTTATGATAATCAACAATATTATTTGATTTGTTAGGTACCTTGGAAGATGAAGAAAGAGGATGCAAGTCCAAGCAAAAAGATGGAGAAGAAATAAAGATTAAAGGCTTAAAAATGAAGTAAATGAAGGAGTTGGCATTTGTGTCACTTGCCTCGATGAGTAGAATGCTCCTTGAGGCAAGCAAGAAGCATTTTGGCATATGTCTCCCTCACTTTGGCGAACAACTTTGTTCGCTGTTGTGAGCGAGACAACATGTTTACTGTGTTGCTTGCTTCAACAGGTAACTTGCTCGTCGAAACGATCGACCAGAAATTTTGATGCACAATTTTTGCTGTCAAACGAGGATTTTTGGGCACCAAATTATAAGATCCGAATTGAGAACGACCAAACTCAACTTCCTGACATTAAATTTGACCAAACCCTTTATCCCTCTAACATAAAATACTCCCATCTACATCTCCATCTTCTTTTACTTTCTTCCTCCATAGCTTTTTTGATGGAGCTTACATTATTGGAGCATCTATTCGCTCTTGAGGTTCTTTGCATCTCTTGGGGACGGGTTGAGGTAGTTTGGAGCAATGAAATCATCAACTCTGTATTTTCGATTCCTACGATAAAAATTAAAAACCCTAATGAATAAAAACCTAGAACACGCATGCACAGGAGAAATAACAATGACAATTGAGGTATTGATTCGTACTGGTAGTATAACAGAATCGATGTGAGGGGGAGAAGCGGTCTGGAACGCCTGCATTTTTTATGGTGCTTTTCTCTTACTTTCCCCTAATCTTAGCCATCCATCAAATCTGATGGTTGAAAAATTATAAAATATTGGCCCACAAATCTCTCCCACTATCTCTCTGATTTAACCTTTTGCCTAAATGCGCCTTGGGGGTTAAAATCAAAATTAATCCAAGGATTGCAATATAGGTTGCAACCTCGGGTCGTTTCTCTTAAGGAGTCTTTTAACCTACCTAAACTAGCTAAATGCAATCAAAACAATAAAAGATATGGGGGTTTTGGTTTGAAAATTCATTTAATAAAACTATTGATAAAAGCAGTTCCTTGTTTTTGGTATTTTAGATTAATGAGTGAAAAGAGTTTGGATTAAGGGAAATTGATAAAATGGGCTTTGGTAGTGCTACGGTGGCTCTCACGCTTCATAAATTGATATTGGGAGTTAAAGATTCACCAAGTCTAATTGAAAAATCCCCAAGCAACCACTAGGGGTCCACTAACCCTAATTAATAACTAATCAAGCAACCACTTTCATAGCTATCACTTAGGGTTAGTGTTAAGCTCCACTTGGTGTGTGTTGGAACATGAGTTTTGAAAACCGATTCCTCTCAAGAATGTGCAACCACAGCATTCAATTGGAAAAATTAAGCTACACAATCTAGCAACCACTAAAAATCATATAGCATTCATAAATCCAATAGGAAATTTAAACATACATACCATTCAATTAACATAACTCAATATCCAACACAAATGTTCCAATTCATAAACAACTAAGAAAGGAAATAATGTCTCAAATCCAAATATACAAAGAGAAATGCAACCACAAGACTCAATACATAAGAAAAAGAGCATGAGAAAACAAATAACTCCCCTATTTTGCCCATTGAAGCTCAAGCCACCTTCACACCACCAAAGCACCAAGATTCTAGCCTCTCATGTCTTCAAATTCGAGCCAAAGATAGCCCATAACCACAGCCTCCATGGATGAAGAAGGTAGAAGAAGATGTATGGTGGAAATGGAAGGTAGGGAGATGAAGAACAAGAAAATCAGCAACATTGGAGATGGGATTGAGTGGGAAGATGAAGATTTGAGTGAGGAATGAAGGGAATGAGTGAAACCCTAGCAGAGGAGGTGTATTTCGTGCATAGGAGGCTTAGATTCTGAAGGTGGGGTGTTTGGTTCTATTTATATTGCTCCAAAACCCTAAAAATCGCGTCAGAATTTTTACTGATATCGGGGGCTCGCCGCGGCGAGGGACAGAGCTTTCTTCTTGGATTTGGCTTTCTCGTCGCGAGCTCGCGGCGAAGGACAGATGATTCTGCCTCTTCCTTCATTTTCTTCTTCTGCTTCTTCCAGAATTCTTCGCTGCAACTTGGCTCCTTAATTTGGGTATTTTCTTCTATGACCTGCATATAAAATGGACCTAAGGTAGCATCAAAATGTTCTTGAAAATGGGTAAAACAATAAATCATACTAATGATGCCCAAATTGCCCTTGACTAGAATAAATTCCAACAAAGTGCGCAAAAGTCAGAAATGAACCTAATTAAGTGCAATTACCCCAAGAACATGCAATAATCTAATATTTTATCAATAAAAAGTGTATAAAAATATGGTGCAATCACTCTCCCATCCCTATTTTTATCTTACACTATCTTTATATTATTACCACTTTTTTCCTTATGTATTCTCAACCATCAGATTTGATGGATGGCTAAGATTAAGGAAAAGTAGGAGAAAAGAACAATAAAAAATGCAGGAATTCCAGACTAGGGGGAGAAGACCCAAGGGGCATGGGGAAACGACATCTTTTAAGGAAGGAAGGCATGAAAAGGGAATGCCCATAATGGCAATGGTGAATGAAAAGGGAAGAAGAGGGAGAAAAGCGAGTAAGAGGAAGCTTGGTGGTTAGATTAATGGAAGCCATTAATGAAACTGGGTTGAATGGAGAGAGAGTGAGAGGTGAAATAAGGGAATTAAGAAATAAGAATCACTATAACGATATGTTATTACAGGATCACTACAAAAAGAACACTGAATTACTGACGGGATTTTCTGACAGAAATTCCGTCTGTAATTCAATTTTCTGATGGATTTCCGACGAATTAGGTACGGTGCCCCATCATTGTAGGAGTATTTAATCAATACCCTCAGTGTATTTTCAGGCAACGGCAAATTGTGCAGGATTATGTTTGAAGTGTTGTAGACCTAGCCGATCCCAACTACTTCACTGAAAGATTGATCCTTATACAGCTTACACTTTGAATCACCTTACAAAAGAGTTGACAACATTAGCTCACAATCAGTATCACTGCAAGTTTGTAAGTAGAAAAGGCATGAACTACCTGAGGAATTTGGGCCCTAGGCATCGTACACCTACCCTGCTGCTTGAACTTTCACAGGAAGAAATGTTACTTTGTTGCATGAAGTTCGACATTTGTGTTGGAACATTACTTCGCTAGAAAAATCTGAACATCAGCTCGTTCTGTCATTGCATTTCCTCATTCCGTCATTACATTTGCTCGTTTTGTCGTTGCATTTCAAGCATTTGCTCCCTCAGAGTATGAACTTCATCTTTCAATACAGCAACTTCGCTTTTCGTTGCCCTTCTTTGGCGGCCAAAGTAAGATGAAGGTGTGACCTCTAGACCTGTGCCCCGAATACGGCCCGAATACTCAAGGCGATCGAGTGCTTTGCTTAGGAAATCGACAGGGCCGAATTTGTTGACCTCGTCAGGAGATTCTTGTGTTAACATATCCTATAACAAGAAGGATTGTTAGTTATTACCTTAGCAAAGTCACCAATAAAAAAATATTACAAAGTCCAAGAGAAGGACTTACAGATCGTTCATGGACTTTTCTGACCTCTTTATGAATGATGGTACTGTCCTTTTTTGAGTGTCCTCTGATCCAGACCTCATACCATGGTAGTCTACCTTCTATGCCCTGTTCCTGAATTTGTCAAGGTAAACCAAGTACACGTATAAATTAATTACATAAACATTTATTCATAATTTTGGAAGCAAAAGCGTGACTAACATACCATATCATACTTCAATTATGGAAATGTTTTCTGTCCACCTAAATACGGATACTCAGAGCTTTTAGCCAATTGGCTATTTTTTTTACTTCTTGCCTGAAACTCCTCTGTTAAACATGATTCCACAAATGCATCCCAATGTTCTTAAGTAATGGCTCCTACATATGAAGATAGGGTGTTGAAATGATCTCCCCGTTTTCATCTCTCAAATATAATGTGCTCAAAGTGGAACAAAAATTCCTATGCATTTTTGAAGCTTTCATCAACACATACTTCCTATGAGTCTCACAATATCAAACACAGTCTGTAACAACAGAAATGATATTAAATTTGTCAGTTACAATGTCATCATGAGAAAATTAAATTTAATTGTTAAAAAGTAGCTTACTTGAACCTCTAACCATACCTCGTCACGTTTGATCTTTTCTTTCTCCAATCTGTAGTTGTAATAGGAACTTTCTCCCAAATAGTGCACCAAATGAAACCGGTAAGGTCTTTCGCACTCTTTCTGACTAGGCCATTCTCGTTCCATACAAGGGATGTCTTTTGTCCCAGAGCACTAAGTTTGAGAAGTTTATGCATAATGGTCTTGCCACGATGAACTTCCTCCTCAAAATCTGCTTTACCTTGACCAATATTTACCGGGACACTCAGTTGTGCTTCTTCCTCCTAGTTTAGGGTGAGATCCATTAACTTGTAAAATAATTAAACAAGACATGATTTTAGTGCGTATACATATAATGATGCTAAATATATGCAAATTAAATGAAATAATTCATAATATAAAAAAGAAAATACATACAAACTTAAATTAATATGATGGCTTTCGTCTTTTTTTCCTCATTGTTATATTATCCAAAATTGCTTGCTTCCTCTTTTTTGTTGGATTTAGGGTTGTGTTAACCCAAACGCCTTCTTCATGATCACACCTTACATAAACATGTTCATCTTCGTCATCATATTCGTCTGCATCAAAGTATTCCGACAGTAATGTCTCAAAGGAAGGATCCTCTTCTATCATATTCATATCTTCATCACTACTTTCATCATCAACTTGTTCGGCATAATTTTTGTTCGACTGCATGACAATTGACCAACTCTTCTTAGAAGGATTTGCAATGTAAAACACTTGTGCTACTTGTGACGGTAGAATATAAGGATCATCCTTATGTCCAACTTTAAAAAGGTTGACCGGTGTAAACCCAAATTCATCTAACCGTCGTCCACTATGGTTGTTAATCCACTGACATCGGAACACAAGCACTTTGAACATGTGTAATCTAACTCCCAAATGCAATTAATCACACCAAAGTATGACATCTGTGCATATATGGGATTTGTATCTCTTGCACTTGATATATGCCATGCCTCGGCAACAAGTGTGACTCTACTATTCTGCATTGTGCTTTTCTCATCCTAGCATTTTGTATAGAATGTGTAACCGTTGATTGCATAGCCAGTGTAAGAAAATGCGTGCAAACCCGGTTCTTTCGACAGTTAGAATAATCTTTCACAAACTAATTCAGCATTAAGCTCTACCTGCTGACAAATGCGTGTATTGAACCATCTAATTAAATGTTTGTTCTTTGTAATCAAACTCTCATATCTATCATCATGTATGTCCCGAAGAAGTTTTTTGTGTTCTTTAACAAATGGTCCAACCTTAGGAGTGTTGTGAATAATATACAAGTACGCCAGCTCCCTTTCAACATTTGAAATGCCTAATAACTTAAACCTACTTATTCCTTTCCCCGTTAATCTCCCATCGTGACGAGACTTCGGTAAACCAACAGGTTCAACATTTGATAAGTAATCGACATACAAATCACTCGCTTCTTCAACGATGTATCGTTCAGCAATATACCCCTCTGGTCGATATCTATTTTTAACATACCCCTTTAAAACTTTTATGAACCGCTCAATTGGGTACATCCATCTCAGATAGATAGGGCCATACAGTTGAACCTCTTTGACCAAGTGTACTGTAAGATGAACCATGATGTCCAAGAATGAAGGAAGGAAATAAATTTCAAGTTCGCACAGGATACAAACGATCTGCCTCTGCATATCCTGTAACTTTGTTGCATCAACCACTTCAATACAAATGAGCTTGAAGAACATACATAGTCTAGTGATCGTGCTCCGCACTTTCTTGGGTAAAATGCTTCGTATGCCAACCGGTAAGAAATTTTGCATTA
The DNA here is from genome assembly GCA_037074515.1 of Mimosa bimucronata. NCBI lineage: Eukaryota > Viridiplantae > Streptophyta > Magnoliopsida > Fabales > Fabaceae > Mimosa > Mimosa bimucronata. The sequence goes on from CM073436.1 coordinate 44,120,205, forward strand.
GGACGTGACAATCATGAGATTTTAGGTTCTTCAACTTCAACTCTTTCATGTATATAAGGTTCTTTACATTTGAGAAGTAGCCTTCTGGAACTTTGATTCCATTCAGAAACTCACAAAATGATATTTTCTCTTTCCTCGAAAAGGTGTAAGCTGTTGGAAGTAAATAAGTGTGGTATCCTTTTTCGACAGGTGCTAACTCTTGTCTTATTCCCAAATTGAGCATATTTAACCTTGACTTGGCACCATCCTTACTTTTTCCTTGCATATTTAGCAATGTGCCAATTAGGTTATCACATATGTTTTTTTCAATATGCATCACATCAAGAAAGTGTCTAACATATAAGGACTTCCAATATGGGAGTTCGAAGAATATGGACCTCTTCTTCCAACCGCTTGTCAACACATTTTTAACAAAAGGCTTGCCAAAATCATTCTCCAACGCTTTCACCTTTTCAAAAATGTTATCCCCGGTCAATATCCTCGGTGGCTTACCTTCTTCTGACCTCTCGTTAAATTCCTTTTTTCACCTTCGCCAACGATGTTTTAACGGCAAGAACCTCTGATGTCCCATGTAAACATTTTTTTACAATGATCCAGTCACATCAAATGGGTATCATCTTCACATATATGGCACACACCATATCCTTTGATGCTATATCAGGACAAATTACCATATGCTGGGAAATTATTTATTGTGCCAAACAACATGGCTCTCAATTTAAAACTTTCTTCCTCACAACCATAAAAAACCATCTCACCCAAATTCCACATATGCTTCAAGTTTTCAATTAAAGGATCCAAGTAAAAGTCTACATTGTTGTCGGGCTGTCTAGGCCCAAAAATAAGCATGGAAAGCATAATAAATTTGTGTTTCATGATCAAATTTTGGGGAGGTTGTATATCATCAGAATCACTGGCCATGTGCTATGAGTACTACTCTGAACTCCATGTAGATTGATTCCATCAGTTACCAATACGAGCCGTAGGTTTCTTGGTTCTTCACTGAACTCAGGATACTCATAATCAATTTTTTTCCATTGGGGAGCATCTTCAGGGTGTCTAAGCTTGGTGTTTAATCCTTTCGTCAGTGTGCCATGTCAAAAGTTTTGCAAAATCCGCATTATTAAACATGAGCTTGAATCTTGGAATGATTGGAAAGTACCACAAGACTTTAGAAGGACTCTTACCTTTCTTTCCATACCGAGATGTGTTGCATTTAGGACACTTCTCCAATGACATATACTGGCTTCGGAATAAAATATAGTCACTAGAACATGCATGTATTTTCTCATATTTCATATCGGTCAAGCGGAGAATTTGCTTTGCCTCATGTTTTTGAAGGGAGTATATTTGCTTCTGGAAGAATATCTCACAGAGCAGAAAGCAGCACTGTGAAACTTGCTTCACTCCAATTGTATCGTGCTTTCAAGTTATACAATTTAAGCATAGCACGCAATTTTGTGTATTTGCATCATTCGACATGCAAAGGAGTCTTTGTATCGCTCTTCAGTGTCTGAAATATTTCAGGATTCTCCTCACCCACGACATTCAACATTTCTTCATGATCATCGCTCTCATCACACGTCTATGTCAAGCACATTTGAAGCGCTACTAACATCATGTACCCGGTCTCCGCATTCACCTTCATAAATCTCACCATGCTTTGTCCATCGTGGATAAGACAGATCAATTCTATGACAAATTAAATGACCCAACAAGTCTAGAGGATGGAAACGCTTTCCATACAAACACGACATACAAGGGCATACAATTCTGTTAGCACTCTCTGCGTGATCAGTAGCAAATTCAATGAACTCTTTTACTCCATCTATATTTCCTTGAACGTCGATCACAAGACATCCATTTCCGATCCAACATTCTAACCTACTCAAGAAAAGTGGTGGTAAGATGTATATGACTTACTCATTAGGTAGCTACCGTACAATGTTACCTTAATTAAAAGAAATGGCAGCATAATAGCTAAGAAATGAACGTTCCCAGGCTCAAGGCCCTCAATTTTAATATAAAAATGGATAGGCAACAAAATAGTAATAATCAACTCAATATATTTTCACAGCCCATTACAACAGAATTCACATAGCATATATATAGAGCATTAATAATTCCACAAAGCAAAAATTTTGTACAAGTAAAATAAAAGACCACACAGTTTTGTCTCATCACCCAACATAAAATTTAGGTACTTGAATGAATTCTTTTACTTTGTTTTTGATGAAGAATATGGACCAAACAAATACTTGTTAAGATCTCTATAACATAAATAAACAACTTATCAATTTTTACATGAATTCACTTTATATCAATAGATTTGATCACCCTATTATATTCTCATTCATAGATCATAGATATGATCCAACAAATTCCAAATACAAAATTAAAGAACACCCAAGATTCAAAGTAAAATTTCACATAGTAAATACCTATATATTAATTGTAACTCTAAAAAAATCATATTTTCGAAAGAATATCAGTTCAAGACCATCCAAAATAAGGGCAATATCTATTCATACTACAAAGCCTTCATCAAAATCCATAATCAGACCAATAAGTTATAAAACACAACAAATTAACACAAATTGAAACTCAATTGTCAATATCTAATCAGGAAAGTTAACAACCTATTTTAGTAAATTTTAATCCCCTATACTTCACAATTAAATACTATTGTTACAAACACTATATAAGCAAAACCTTTTAGACTTACTATAGAAGTTAAACTTTAGTTATCTTAGATTTTACCCCCTTCATTTTTGCTAGCTATATATATATTTACATTTCCTTAAGAATTAGTCAAAACTCAAAAGGGAAACAAAAAACAGCCACTAACATTGTTTCTAATGAACACATAAATACAATTAAAACATTAAAATCTAAGTTCCTTATATGTAACGTCAGAATCGAGACTTTCACATTAACTACAAGAACCAAAACGAAAGAAAAGAAACTGAATTCAAAGTTCAGAGCAAAACACCAGAAAGCAAGTTCAGAATCAACCATTAACACTTCAACTTAACTCATGCATGTTTCCAATAACTGGTTCACCATGATTTCAGAAGAAAATGGAAGGTAAAAAATGCAAGAAACATGTGCTATAGCAAAAAAAAAAGCAACAAAACAAAGCACATGTACACACCTTCGTTGCTGAAAGAAGAACTAAACGAAGAGAGAAAAAGAAAATGACCACTGTCACTGGAAACAGAAATAGGAAAAAAACTTAACCTGAAATGGAAATGAAAATAAGCTTACCTGAAATGAAAGGAGGAAGCTTACCTGAAATGGCTTCAATCATCATTGGAAATGGCTTCCATCGTAGCTGGAGATAATGAAATTGATGGATAATGAGTGGAGAAAAGGGAGTGGGAACGGCGGAGGGAGTAAGGCAGAGAGAGAGAGAGAGAGGAGCGGCAATGGTGCCAATAGGTGAAGAAGAACAAGAAGAAGGAAATGAAGAATAATGGGAGGGAATTATTTTTAGGGTTTGGGACGGTGATTTAAACCTTTTGCCTAAATGCGTCTTGGGGGTTAAAATCAAAATTAATCAAAGGATTGCAATATAGGTTGCAACCTCGGGTCGTTTCTCTTAAGGAGTCTTTTAACCTACCTAGACTAGCTAAATGCAATCAAAACAATAAAAGATATGGGGGTTTTGGTTTGAAAATTCATTTAATAAAACTATTGACAAAAGCAGTTACTTGTTTTTGGTATTTTAGATTAATGAGTGAAAAGAGTTTGGATTAAGGGAAATTGATAAAATGGGCTTTGGTAGTGCTACGGTGGCTCTCACGCTTCATTAAATTGATATTGGGAGTTAAAGATTCACCAAGTCTAATTGAAAAATCCCCAAGCAACCACTAGGGGTCCACTAGCCCTAATTAATAACTAATCAAGCAACCACTTTCATAGCTATCACTTAGGGTTAGTGTTAAGCTCCACTTGGTGTGTGTTGGAACATGAGTTTTGAAAACCGATTCCTCTCAAGAATGTGCAACCACAGCATTCAATTGGAAAAATTAAGCTACACAATCTAGCAACCACTAAAAATCATATAGCATTCATAAATCCAATAGGAAATTTAAACATACATACCATTCAATTAACATAACTCAATATCCAACACAAATGTTCCAATTCCTAAACAACTAAGAAAGGAAATCATGTCTCAAATCCAAATATACAAAGAGAAATGCAACCACAAGACTCAATACATAAGGAAAAGAGCATGAGAAAACAAATAACTCCCCTATTTTGCCCATTGAAGCTCAAGCCACCTTCACACCACCAAAGCACCAAGATTCTAGCCTCTCATGTCTTCAAATTCGAGCCCAAGAGGACCCATGATGACAGCCTCCATGAGTGAGGGAGATAGAAGTAAAATTGGAGTGGAAAAGGAAGTTAGAAAGGGAAAGAACAAGAAAATCAGTGGAATTTGAGGTGGAGATGAGTAGGGATGAGAGGATTTGAGTGGAGAATAAGGATAGATGATGGAACCCTAGGAGAACTGAGGTATTTTCGTGTTTGGAGGCTTAGATTCTGAAGGTGGGGGTGTTTAGATCTATTTATACTGCTCCAAAACCCTAAAAATCGCGTCAGAATTTTGCAGATTTTCGTCACTTCGCCGTGGGCTCGCTGCGGCGAGCAAGCACCAATTCTGGAACTTTGCCTCTGAGTTCGCTGTGATCTCGCCGTCAGTTCGCGCGGCGAAGCCGCGGCGAGGAGACATTGATTATGTTTCTCTCTTCACTTTCTTCTTCTGCTCCGTCCAGAATTCTTCACTGCAACTTGGCTTCTTAGTTTGGGCATGTTTCTTCTATGACCTGCATATAAATTGGACCTAAGGTAGCATCAGAATGTTCTTGAAAATGGGTTAAACAATAAATCATACTAATGGTGCCCAAATTGCCCTTGACTAGAAAAAATTCCAACAAAGTGTGCAAAAGTCAGAAATGAACCTAATTGAGTGCAATTACCCCAAGATCATGCAATAATCCAATGATTTTATCAATGAAAAGTGTATAAAAATATGGTGCAATCAAACGGCGCATAGGCAATTGTTTAGAGGGAAAAATGGGAGGGAAATGAAGAAGGATTTGGCGCCCTTTAATGGCCTAACCTGGTGCTTAAAAACTTAAGCGCCAGGTTAGGGCATCTATTTTTTTAAAAAAAAAGCCCTATCGTGGCTCTTAAAACCATAAGCGCCGGGATAGGCTCAATTATTTTTCAAAAAAATAATAAACCTAACATGGTGCTTAAGAAGCAAGCGCCGGGTTAGGGCATTATTTTTTAAAAAATAACTCAATTATAGGCGCCTATATTGGTTTGGCTACATTTTTAAAAAATGAAAAACTTAAGACTTAAAACCTATCCTGACACTTAAAATTTTAAGTGCCAGGATAGGCAAATAAAAATTAAAAAAAACTATCCTAGCGCTTATAAATTAAAAAAAAGTCAAAATGAAACGCCTATCCGGTCGCTTATATGTATAAGTGCTTGGATAGGCTCATGCCTATCCCAGCGCTTATATTTTTAAGCGCCGCAATAGGTCACATACACATTAGCGGCGACGCTTAAAACTGTAAGCGCCGGTATTGTGGTGCAACAATAGAGTATTTCTGTAGTAGTGATGGTTTACCTAAGTTTTACACTTAAATTATCTCTCTCGAGCATAATTTAAATGAATTAAACAAAACATATGGTGGCCAATCACATGGAAGCATCAGGCACAATATGAAACCAATACAAAATTATCATTAACAACTCAAAGATGGCACTAAATAAGTCTCAATCCATGCAATGGTTCAAAATAATTCTAACACATATAAATTAACCACTCATGACTAACACTAAAATTACTCAAATAATCTCAAAAATGTCACAGATTCAGAGTTCAGAATAACCCCTAGAAGAGTAAAGAAATAAAAGAACAAATAATGCATTCATCTCCTTCCCTTTACTGCACGATTTCTCCCACCAAGCAGATGGCGGCGGCGGCGTTCTGCGGCATTGTCGATGACGGCGCCTCCGTCCTCAATCGATTGCCTTCACAGTCCTCTCGTCCTCCTGTGGAGTTGATCAATGAAACTCGAAGGTCCCCTCTCGCTCTCTCTTTCTCTCACTCTGGATCTCGGCCTCATGCCGCTCATTCTTGAACACCGTTGGAGACGATGAAGTGAATGAACAGTAAATGACCGCTCCCAGTAGCTTTTCCCTTCACGTGTTTGATCCAATGTTTTAGGTCTTAGCTTTTTTTTTCCTTTTCTCCAACGGCACCATTTTGGGCTTAGCTTCAGAATTCAAAGTGAAACCTCACACGACATGGCTTCACTAATTTCCAAAGGAGAAAACACAAAAGGGTTATAAATTATAATAATGATAAAAAAAAACTGAAACTTCTCTTTTTTTTATTATTTCTTTTTATAGATTCTTTTCCCTAATATCTAACTATTTCTATTTAATTTAAAATTACTATGTTAACCATAAGATCCCCTAAATAATGCACCAATTTGATATCCTATCAAAATATTTAGCAAATCCCTTCAATTTAGCATTAATGACTACCAAATAGACCAAATATATATATATATATATCAAATATAATAAAAAATGGGGAGTCATCATGCGCCAAACACCACAAACTTTGTTTTGCTCAAAGGACTTGCTTGCCCCTCATTAAACACACAATTGATCATATTATCTAGTCATTTCACTTTCAACTTAGTCCCTCAAGTTTAAATCATCACGACTTAATGCCTCAGATTTAAATCATCGCAACTCAATCCCTCTAGTTTATCCATTTAATTATTATGTCCTTTTTTGTGTATTTGTCAGTTAAGAATCGAATATCATCTAGATGGCATCCTAATCAGCATACACATAAGAAATGCTATTTTTTTTAAAAAAAAGATTCACTGCAATATTGGAAAAACAAAGAAATAAATTGAAAGGTAAAGAAAATGAACGAATCCACTGTGCTCCCCTGTTCTATCCTCCATTGACGGCAATAATCATCTCGAAATGCATTTCCTCCATCATATCTCACCTTGATCTTCAACAAGGCCCTCAATTTCAATGTTAACATCACACTCCGTTTGCTTTAAGCATTCAATAAATTAAAGCCTTTGCATATGTAGATTTCTATAGAACTCCAGCTAGATTGTCGATGTCGAGGCTACTACCGATGTGAGCAAAATGGTTATGCTCATTTTTCATTTTGCTTTCAAATTTTTCACATATTGTAATTAATCTTTTATGAAACAAAAATCTATAATAATTAATCTTGGGTGTATGAAGTGAGAAGATCCAAGATTCAAGATTTAAAAATATCTACTTTTGGGCAAAATAAAGTTCAAGGTGTTGGGTACACTTTGGACCAAATTACATGGATATTTTTGCACCTTTTCTTTTCCCCTAATGTTGAAAAAGTCACGGACATTTGTGTAAAGTAACGACATAGTCTCTAAGGGAACTATTTTGGTAAATACGGGGGCACTTTTGGGCAAAAAAAGTCTGCGGTGTGGGTGTACTTTAAACCAAACTACATGAGAATTTTTGTACCTTCGCCCTTTAAAATAAATAATGTGGATCCAGTAATTAATAAGAGTTTATGGGTATGTATTTTTTGCCCAAGTAATATATATGGTATCTGAAATTTTTATACCACATCAGCATCTATGTCAGCCTCTCCAGTCAATTTAACTGTCAACATTGACACATTTAACAATGTAGACATTGTTGCTCCTTTTTCTAGTATCTTTGGGCATTTTTGGTCCTAAGGTTATAACATGTAGAAAAAAAAACACATGGCACAAATGTGAATGGACATTTTTACACATTTACCCTAATAAAATAACTGTCCAAATACGTATAGTTTTAATGGGACATGCATCATAGAAGTGCACACCAATGAGGTGTTTCTCAATCCTTAAAATGATCACTTTTCTAATTTATAAAGAAAGTTCTTCGCACATATTTACTTGGTATAAAACAAAATTAGTTAAAATTAAAGTGTTAAGGTATTAAAACCCTAAACTATTTTCTCATGAGAAACCAATATATCCTATAGTTATATTTATGATGCAATCCCACCTCTTAAATTCATAAAATGGAGGATCTAATTCAAACCTAATTAGTTGGGTTAAGGGTCAAAAATACACATATGATTTTGTCAAAAGTTCATCCAGTATCAAATTTTTTTTTGGACAAAAAATACACATGAGTTTTCAAATTGGATCAAAAGTCACATTTTCAGTTATATTCCCAAAAAAAGCCCTTGGTGCTGGATGAACATTTTTACAAAATCACATGTGTATTTTTGACCCTAATTTAATTGTAGATGTGTATTTTTGATCAAATTTGAAAGGTCATGTGTATTTTTGGTCCAAAAAATAACATTTTGTGCTGGATGAACTTTTGACAAAATTACATGTGTATTTTTGACCCTTAACCCTAATTAGTTTGGCTAATAAATTGTAGAGTCGGTTAAAGTTTGATCAAAACCAATCGCTAGCATATGTGGGCTCAAGGCACATGATTTTGAAGCTTTTTAACTATGACAAAAAACAAAAGAAAAGAAAAGAATACATTACATGGCAATAAAAACTTAGGTTCAGTTATTTACCAAATGCCAAGAGAGCATAAGGCACCATATCGAGGACCTTTAGGCTTTGATTTCTGTGGCCTTTGATAAATGGTAATCGATCAAACCTGAGAATGATACTGCTGAAGGCAAGTTTCAATCCTCCATAGAATAACGAGATATCATGCTTGGGGGAGAGCAGCACCTACCTCCTCTTCCCTTTTCTTCCCTTTTAATAACCATTAGAACAACTTTAAAGGGTTAAAATTTAGTTTTATATAAAATATTTTTTTGATTTTTTTATTAAATTAAAGTTTTAAATGATTTATATCAAAATTTTGCAATTTAGATTTAATTAATTATTTGTCTTTTATTAATTTAAAATTTTAATGAAAATAATACTATAAACATCAAGTCCAGACCATTTGAAGTAGATCTAATGGTTATGATTAAAAGGGAAGAGAATGGAAGAGGAGGTGTCATCTCCCATCATGTTGGGCCTATTAATTACCCGGAGTTTATGATTTCCATATTCGAAGTTACCAATGAATAAAACAAACAAAGAAAGAAAAGAAACCGTGTGGGTATCAAATTTATTAAAGATATATTTTTGACAAGATGTCTTCATGCCAGTAGATTAGTGAATTTATTCCCCGATTTCTGCTCTTCATTGTTGAGGAATGACAAAACCTAAGTCCCTTTTGCGAACCCCTTTTTTAGTGTTATAATTAAAAGGAGAAATGTGCAAAAATACCCATATAGTTTGGTTCAAGGTGTACCTAACACCGTGAAGTTTTTTAAAACTTAAAAGTGCCCATATAGTTATCAAAATTGGTCAAAAGTGCCTATGCCATCAATATACACAAACGGTGTCAAGATTTTCAACGCTATGAAGAATAAAAGTTGTAAAAATACACATGTAGTTTGGTCTAAAATGCACCCAACATTACGAACCTTTTTTTGGGTCCAAAAGTGCACACGTAGTTACCAAAATAGTTCCCTCAGTGCCTATACCGTTACTTTACACAAATGACAATGATTTTTGCAAAAGTCTTTTAGATCTTCCCCGTGCTTGAACTCAATGATGTTGCCAAAATGGTTCCCTCAGTGCTTAAGCACTCATCCAACGAATCTAATCGAGCTTCTAAAAGTTTCAATGATCCAGATTAAAGATTAGAGGAGCGTATTCTTCAAATTCTGGAGCTTCAACGAATATATTAATATATTTTGAAAAATCAGATAAGAACAAATATCAATATACTAGAATAGAGCAGTCAAATAACTACATTTGTAACGAGCATTTCACAACATTCATTTACATTCTCAAATGCCTATATATTTCGACAGAACCAGTATAAACCGATTTCTATATAAATCCTGTGACAAACTTCTAGATTACACACTTTACCAGTTTTCTGGATTTCAGTACTTTGTCTCTTTTCTATCTGTTTTTTAAAGTTGCTTTTGAACTAAAAATTTTGAAAAAGATTTTACTAAAATACCCAATTCAACCCCTTCCTGTGTATTTTTTCTGCCTAACATGTGTAAAGTAACGGTACAGGCACAAAGAGAAACATTTTAGTAACTACGTGGGTACTTTTGGGCCAAAAATAGTTCACAGTGTTGGGCGCACTTTGAACCAAACTACATGGGTATTTTTCCACATTTTATTCTCCCGAACATTGATAAACTTAAAGTCGTTTGTGTATATTGACGGTATGGGCATTTTTGACCAATTTTGGTAACTACATGGGCACTTTTGAAGTTAAAAACACTTCACAGTATTGTGTGCACTTTAGACCAAACTACATGCGTATTTTTGTATATTCATCCAAACTAAAATTTTCTTGGTATCTATACACCACTTAAGAATTTTTTGGTCAAACTCGAGTTAACTCTTCCCAACCCATAAACCAATACTTAAGGACGCTAATTACACACCGTAACCCATAAATTAATTCAAAGATACACTAAAACCAAATTCTCTATATGCACCAGAAAAAAACCTAATTCTTTATGGTGCCCAAATGCTAGTTGACCCTCCTACAGTTTATCTCTGCAGGGGAGAGGAATGGAATCATATGATTTGAGTAACTGGCAGAAGGGTTCATTAGGTTAAATGAATATTTGGTAAATATCGTATATTGTGGATATTAAATTTACAATTAAGAGTTAAATAACTAAACATTAATTTCAATTTCAAAGTTATAAGGTTCATTGAATGGTATATGGAAAACAATTATTGCAGAGACCAAAATTAATGCACGCGCCAGTTTAAAAGAACTTCCTCCCCCCTTCTCTCCTCAACCAAATTATTAGGGTTAGTTTACTTTCCAATGGTGAGAAAATCAACGAAGCTGACTTCTTTGTTCAGAACCAAATGAGCTCAAAAAACTTCTCCATCCATGCCAGTTCTTGCCCTGTTGCACACAAGCAAACACACTCTCTTTTTGAAAACCTGACCCAATATCCAGTGGCGTGGCAACGCATACTCCCCGGTCCAACCGGTTCACCACCTCTTCAAGAATCCCATCATCATCATCATCATCATTGGTTGAATCATCAGATCTTCTTGACTATTGCAACAATGGTGATGGCGAGTACTGTATGGAGAAGTTAGTTCGTGGTGTTGTAAGGACATCGGAGAGGCTGTTTTTCGAGCCTAATAGTGGCACAAGTTCATTGACAGTAATGGGTGATAGAGGTGTAGTTTCATCAGGGGATAGAATTTCAGAAACAGAATATCAGAAAGAGCGAAAACGTAAAGGAAAAGAGGCGGCTGTTGAAGAAGAAGACGATAAGGATGATGTAAGAAGGGCTGGTTTGTTTGAAAGTAGTGTGCTTTTGGCTTTGGACTCATATGATCCTTATGAGGACTTTAAGAAATCAATGAAAGAGATGGTGGAGTTTTATGGAATAAAAGATGACTGGAAGAGGTTGGAGGAGTTGTTGATTTGTTACATGTCTGTTAATGACAAGGAAAATTATGAGATTATATTGAAGGCTTTTTTTGATAGAAAGTAATTAACATTTGACATTAATATGTACTGTTACATAATCTTTTCCGACTGTAGTTTTTATTTGTCTAATAATAAGGTTCAGAATAATGAGGATGAAGATGGGGTGCTTGTGAGTATATATACATATATTAACCTCTTATTTTAATGAGATTTTTCTATCAGTTTTATGTCGAAAGGGTAATGTAATAGAGTTGGTATACTATGGCATTACGTGTTGCTGAACTATTTCTGTAAGATTTTTTTCTCATTCATACAAGCAGTGTTAATTGGCACATTCGTGTGATGAATAATCAGCAGCATAAAGATGGAACTGAACGAAAAACATGAAACAATAAAGGAATCAAAAGTTCACTCGATACTTATTGCAGGTGAGCTCTTAAGGAATTCTTCATAATTTTTATAACTATAGAAGATGATGGGGAAGTCAGGTTAACAGTTTCGCTTAATAAGGAAGACCAACGGGTTTGACCAATGTAACAATAGGGGAAATCAGTTCAATGCTCATCTTTGTAATGAGACCACTATGATGCTCATCACTATGGTGTGATTTGTACCATCCAAATACATTTTCAACAATCCAGACAAAAAATTTTCAATCAATAAAGTTTTTTAAAAAATAATTTTTGAAAAAATTACAGTTAAAATATTTTTTTATTCTTTACCATTAAAATATTATTATTGATCTTTTTTTTACATTTATGTACCGGTATCAAATGCTACTAATAAGCGATTAGCTCAGTTTGCGAGAATGTAAGCCTTCAATAAAAGGAATATTACTACCTCGAATTTAAGTAATCATTAACGTAGCATATCCAAAACTCAAATACGAGACCATTTGTTAATTTAGAATAAGCCACATCTAGTTGATTCAAGATTTTGTTGATAAATATATTATATATATATATATATTGATCTTTTAAAAAAAAATTAACACAACATATATGTAGAGAGTTGACTTTATTCATAACCTCCTCCTCCTGACAGAATTTATTTCCATGTTTCACATATTATAGTCATCCAAAGCTCTTATACAATCAGTTAAAAAAAAGCTCTTATTCAATTTTTTTTTCAGTCAACCATCTCCGGTTTTATTTGTTTTTCTATGTAGCTTACCATAAATAACTTTGAATTCCAATATCCAACATTAATATATAAAATTAAATACACACACATACAAGAACAATATGACTCATTAATTCATCAAACTCTACGCAGATGCGAAAAAATGTGTCCTTTTCTAACCTAAATTGAGTACCTGTACTCATTTGAGTTATGAGTCTCACACTTTTTATTTTATAGATTTCGAAATAATTGTCATTTAAACAAGAGTTTTACGATTGAACTCTATTTCATTATTCTTTTCTGACATTAACTCCTTCTGCTTATAACATAATAACAGCTTTTTTTGTTATAAAAATCATTAGTTTTTGTGATATATATGCTTTCAAATTTTCCTTAATTAAACAGGACTTAAAAGAGAAAGTAAGTATACACATTAGTTGAATATTTGAATAATTACATGATACGAAAGGCGAAAGGCAAAATGCATAAAATTAAAATGTGAAGATACTATAGATTTCGTTTTAGAAAGCATTTGAATATATAAAAAATGTTTAAAGCTTCCGATACCCGTTCAGATTTCAAACCTCTGCTTATAATCATTTAAAATATACTTTATATATTGCAAAATGTCATCAATAAAATGTGCCTAGTCTGTATTTAACTCACACACAAGGGATGGTGAGAAATCGCCGGATTTCACATATATTAGCCTATTGTTGTGCGAGTTTACTTCTCCTCTTGGTCATTTAAGAATCCAAGTTCACTAATAACTTGGTTATTCACAATCTCAATTATTATGAGTTGTTTCTTATGACACACATTGAATATGTCAACAATCCCCCACATGTGTCAAAAAGGAACGCCTTAGCTGAGTTACACATATGGATATAATCATTGTATCTGGTAGTCCTCTTAACCTTGAACCAGACCTAGACTGATAACACATTGTACATAGAGATGTTAGTAGTCTGTCGGACTATGAACCAACAACTCTTGGTGTATACTAGAGACATTAAGAGTTAGATTATATCCCCAAAACCATCATGAGCACCCCTGGTGCATAACGAATGCTCTAGAGAATTCGTTACAATCTCATATGAGCTACCCCACTTCAAATTCATAGAGGCGGTTTTATTAAATGTACCTACAATGAGCATAAAATCCTGTAGGATTATAGAATCATTAAGAACCATTGTTCAGCCTCGCCAAAATGCAGTCTAACACTTTATCGGACCATAAGAAGGGACTAGTAATTTATTTAGTGCTAACAGAACTAACGAGTAACTTTTTTTTACCCATATGAATCTTATTCATGGGATTACCAATCACAAATGTTGGGTTCACCATAGTTGTTAATTTCAAGTTATTTTCAGTCCCCTCGGTTAATTTATTTCTTCATGGGGGTTTCGTTAATAGATCTGTTTGGTCTTTTTTTCACGCCACATAATTATTTGAGATGGTTCCATAATTTTAAGTGCGATTTACCACATCTCAAACAATTTTAACTTACATCATTGTTCTCTTAGCAATAGTTATTACTATTTGACAATCACAATTCATTGATACTAAGTCTCAGATTATTCAATGAGTTTGAATGTTATATCTTTAACCATATATATGGGATTTAAAGACCTATATCTTATTATTACTATTTAACATTCAGAAATTGCCAAGGTAAATGTGTTCAATATATCGCTGCAACACTTGGAGAATTGATTTTAATCACATTCAGTGTCTCATGTTGTGCCCAGCGGTTCAGTTGCCTATAAAAGATGTTTCGGGTCTTTGCTTTGATATATATATTATTTGCTCCTCTAGAATTTATGCTTTGCTTAGTTATATTATCTTCCATAGTTATGCTCCTTGTACTTTCGGGAAGAGTTCGTTTAATCACGGGGAGCGCTAAAACTTCTTTGCTGGTAGTTGTGGAATAGCTCTTAAGAACAATATCGCCAGGCATGACTCGAATGTGTATTTTATTGTTTGCATGTACTACTTTCAACTAGATATAGTTAAAAATGGAGAAGGGCTGGAAGGTCCACTTAATTATTTGATGATTTTGGTGCTGTCGTCAACATAATCTGATATAGAATTTATACTCAATAGAAGGAATGTTCGAACATCAAATTAATATGTAGATTAAGAGAGATCTCTATTTATTCCTATGAAATAGAAAATAGTTTTGAAATTCCCATAATTAATTGTCTTGCAGACTTGTCTTTTAAAAACAATTATCTCATTGGAAACCAAAAAAATTAAAGCCGAGTAGCACAACAAAAATGAATATGCATTTATTATCTTGAAAAGAAATATTCACTACCTAGTTTCTAAGATCCAATGGTCTAGAAATTAATGAATCTTCAATCTCTGTTCAAACCTATGGGAGCTCCAATATTCCATCTTTATTACCTATTACGTATAGTTATTCCTATCCATGCATTGAGCGTAGTTAATAATGACCATCTTGTTTTATTAGCCAAGAATGTATTTAGCAAGCCTCATCCGTTGAATCTAAATATACTCACTTTTATTCTAAATGTAAGAGTTATAGTTGCGGAGTTTGTTTTGGTTTTTCTATGTCAAACCTCTCTCTCTCTCTCTCTATCTTGTCTTAGGTATGAATAAAAGTTAATTTATATGAACACCAATTGGTTTCGCACTCTTTCTCCTTAATGTCTTGGGTTAAATTCTTGTGAATGGAGAATATTGGTACTAGGAGTACATTATAGCTATGTGGTCCGACCTGGCTTAGACTGCATTTGTTTGCTGCTAAGATGCCGGATGCTGATGATTCCATCCAAAACAAAAGGAAGTTTATGGTGTAAATAATTTAGATAATTAGTATTATAGAGAAAGACATATTCTTTTTACAAATAACTAATTTCGTCATTTACCATTAGTTAATTTTTAAGTATTCATATATTTACAATCTTCACAATTGAGTCAATGATCAACTAGGCTTTAGCTATAATAGTTAGTCCATTGAGAAGTTAATCAATTCTTGGGAATGTGAGGTCGTTAATTAAAGAGAAAGTTGACAGAAGCTCAATGTTTTTGAGAAGGTCAATTAAGGCAACTGTTGGAGTGGTAATTTTATAGAGTAATGATATCCTTATTAAATGTCCATTGCATGAGAAATTTTTTATCCAAAATATAAATCACCTAGAAGGTTATTAATGATTATTGTTCTTTAATTTATACCCTTGTTGAATGAAGAAGGAGGCGAGATAAAATGTATACTATCTTTTATCCAATGCATTCTTTAATAATGATAATAAAATTAGAATATTTTGTAGATTTAAAACATTTAAAGATTTTGTTGGACTATGAGTGATTCCCCCTTGGTGAATTAAGACCCTAGTTCATTAACCATTGGGGAGCCAATGGAAATTATATAAAATATAAGGCTAGGGAGGTTATATTCTCATTTTGTTGAAGCATCATAAGTTAAGGATCATGTATGTTTCTTCTAGAGTAAATCGATGGAGAAACAATTGTATGAGGGGTCAATTTTTATGAGTGCACACATATAACTTATCCTATTAATGGAAGATGAGTTTCTATTTTTTGTAACATGAGTTTTAATCCATATGTGCATACATAAACACAAAAATCTCTCAGCATATGAATAAGCGTGTATTGCTCTCTATTTTCTTCTCTTCAAGTGATGTATTTGTTGTGTATAAATAACCGTGTTCAATTGTGATCCGGCTTAGTGTGAGTATTTCTTATAGTAAATTGCACTGTAGAAATGCCCGTTTCCTCACATTGGTATTAGAGCATAGAGTAGTTTTTCTTGAGGCCTGCATTATTTTTTCTAACAATGTGTCTTTTCTCCACTGCCATATTATGTATATTTTGTGCATACGTGATTAAATAATAATTTTATTTATTTATTTATTTATTATTTGTGATAGATCAACGATAACGAGTTGTTTCTCATAAATATTCAGCAAATCCTATGTTAGTTTAGTTTCAATTTGTTGTAAAATGATCATTGATTGTTGTTTTCTTTCTGTATTGGGTCTTGTGGATCTCATCTTGATAGAAAGAATGAAAAAATGTTAAATATTCTTTAACCTTATTTCGGACCTCATGATGAGATGTGATATGTTCCTTAAAAAGTCCCTAAACAAGAGATCTTCAAAATGAAATATTATTTGCCTATTCTAATAGCAACATGGGATTTATTATTTATGAAGTTTGTCAATATAATTTTGATGCTTTTATGTAATTAAAATTCCTAGAATTAATATTGTTGAATATTAATAAAACCCATATTTATAGATTAAGGTAAGCCGCCATTGGTGGTTATCATTTTTATATGTTAATTATTGCATTAAAGTTCTTGCCTTCCTTAAATAATAAGTTATCCCGATGTCAAGGTAGTAATTTATGAAACATATTTGTTTAAATGTTGATCTAATTATGGGTTAAGGGTTTTAAATACCCTGGAAGTTTTCTTGCATGACCGCACAACACCCGGAAGTATTTTTTAGATCTTTAATGCCCTTGAAGTATTATTTCATAGCATTTATACCCTAAGTTAAGGAAGAGGTTATCTGACATATGACACATTAGATTGAACGCCACGTTAAAGTCAAACCCTTATTGAATGGGTTATGGCATGGCTCGGATTAAGGTTCTTAAATACCCCAGAAGTTTTATTGAAGGAGCACCTAGCACCCTAGAAGTTTTGTTTTGGATTTGAAATGTCCTCGAAGTATTATTTTGCAGCATTTATGCATAAACTTAATAGAGAGACAAATGAATAGTTTCCACCTAATTGCATTTGATTATTACATGTTTTTATCCACCAATTATGGGAAATTAGCATTTGTTGTAGGCAAATATATTGGGAATTAGGAACTTTTGCACTTAGGGTCTAATAATATTGAGTTAGTTGCATATTCATCTTAATTGGAGCATTTCAGGGTATTAACTCATGCATTTGACATTTCTGGACTTGAAATACTTCACATGTGCTTAAAATTTCTATTATAGGTGCAAATAATGAGGATCAAAGCAAGAGCAAAGAAAAAAAGGAAATTTATGCAAAATAGGAAATTACTGATCAAGAAACCGGATTGATTGATTGAGCTTAATGGATTGGCCTCTTAACTTTCCTATCTAATTAGTAAAATCACCCAGAATAGAAAACTATCTATTTCAATCAGACTGGTTGATTAGGATTGATTGGGTCTGCCTAAAATATTTCCTATTTGTACTTCAACTAGAACAAGCAACCCTAGGCCTAATTGAGGTAAGAAGTTTCCAAATTAATTATTCTAATCACTACTTCCTATTTTGGCAAGATTTCTTGAGAGAGAGGATGATTAGGTCTTCCCCAAATCTTTCCTATTTGTTATGGGTGGCCAAAATAGCAATCTTAGGCCAATTTGGATAGTCTACATGTGGTTTCTTTTGCCATAAAGTGAGTAAGCCGAATTTCCACTTCTCTTCAACCCATTCTCCCTTCCATTTCATAATTCTTCATCGGTTCTTCACGGAGGTCGAGTTGCAGATGCTTTTGGGTGACTTATTCTCCTTTTTGATGAACTAAATCAGCCCGATGCTCTCTTGGATCACGAGATGACTTGAAGTAAGCATTGAATCCACTTTAGGGGAGTTTTTCTTTAGTTTCAATTATGTAGTCATGAATTTCCATATGTACCTTGGATACTCATTTATCTTGTATTTAGATTTCATTTGTGTTTGAGATTCTAGATCATGTAGTTGTTGAATTCTAATTGCATGTATTGATTTTGTTTCTCTTCTAGTTCCATTTATCTTCCTAAATTACCATGTTATGCTTAGTCTTTGTTGATTTCACTGTCTAGCATGCTTCATATAATTGTGTTGTTTGGGACTGATTTGTGGGTTTGAGTTTGTTGATATTGATTTTCCATAGCGCTAGGTAATTCTAGTAATCAAACTTGCCTAATAAAGGAACTAGACCATTTATCTAATCTATGTGCATAAGTATAATTAGGTTAAGTTTCATAAGTTGGATGGTTTGATTATAGTCTAGTGTGAATTAATTATTGGATCTGAAGGATATTGAGTGATTTGAATGGGATCCAAGTTATACTATCTATTGGACCTAATACCTAGTTAATATTAGATTATAATTAACCTAAGTGGTTTATTGAGGTTGAGTGGTGTTTTAATTGACTTATTCCTTCAACTAAGGCTAATTGTGTCCATTTTTATGAACTTAGCCCAAATAACTCCTTAATTCCCTAAGAATGTGAATCAATAGTTTGTCACATGTCATCCTTAGCCAAGAGAGCATCCCATCATTTATGTTCCATCACCTATCTATTTTTATACTAAAAATACCAAAAACAAGTCTTTATGTTTATTTTATGAAAAATACCTACTCTCAACTCCTAGCTTTAATTACATTTAGTTTTTTTAGGTTAGATCATTAGACTACTTGAGAGACGATCTAGGAAAGCACTACTAGTACAATCCTTGGTAAAATAATATTTTGCATTTGAACCCCAAGGCGTATTAGGAAAGGTTTAATCAATGGCGCCTTTACCGTGGAGTTGTTTTATTTTTATTATAATGAGTTTTGATGATAACTAAACATAACTTAGGCATAAAGAAAAGTTAGACATGGATCAGGAATAACTTAGAAACAATCTGATAGAAAATACTAAGTATTGCCCAATTGATC
Organism: Mimosa bimucronata; assembly: GCA_037074515.1. Lineage (NCBI taxonomy): Eukaryota > Viridiplantae > Streptophyta > Magnoliopsida > Fabales > Fabaceae > Mimosa > Mimosa bimucronata. The sequence continues at coordinate 44,139,565 of CM073436.1, forward strand.
AGGATCATATTCTCAGTTAAGAAACTAAGGCATTGATCGATCAGGGATAGATCAGAGACAGATCAGAGTTAGATTAGAAGTTTGAATCATAGGCGCCAAATCGATCAGACACCCCTATGATCATCAGAGAAGTTAAAATGAACTAAGTAATCTTAGTGTGATCGATTGGAGGAATTAGAATAACTTAGTGTGATTGAATTGTTGCATCTGATCGATCAGGCCTCCCCTGTAATCGATCAGAAAGACCAGAGTATAATTCAAGCCTTATCTAAGCCTAATCGATCAGAGAAGGTTAATCGATCAGAGAGTAGTGAGTAATCGATCAGAAAATACTTGTAATCTGAATATAATTTGAGTGTGATTGATTATGTAAGCCTAATCGATCAGGGACCCCTATGATCGATCAGGCGAGGTATTTTTAATGTCATATTAAGTGATGAAGGTCATGATCGATGTAATGATCGATAAGGAAACAGGAGAATGATCGATCAGAGACCAATGATCGATGTGGCGATAGGATTTAATTCAAAATGAATGGTCAGCCTATTTTAAGCTTTAAAGTACAGAAGTTGTTCAGGCCTATTTTGGGAAGTTATCATTAGATACACAAAACTGCCATTAGAGCCGTTTGACACAACAACTATGGTCTGCGATTAATGAAGAGAGAGGATATGAAGAAAATCAAGTACAAATGAGTTAATGCTACCCAGAACACATTCACCTCAACACACCATCTATAATCATTTCTCATCTAAGATCAAGCAACGGCTATAACTTCATCAACGGGCAGAATTTCAGAAACCAGTATAAAAGCCTTGATGAAGAAGTGGGTGAAAGACATTGATTGCATATATTGATTATTCTTGCTAAATTATACTTACTGCATTCAATTTTTACCAACTCTAAGAGAGATCATCATTATCTTTGTACTTCAGTGTGTATCACAATCAGTTCATTGAGTGAACAAGTATTCTGTAATCACATTTCAAGTGAGGTTTACTCTTAAGATAGTGGGATATTAAGAGTATGTTGTAATCTTATAAAGTGTAAGGGGGAGTGATCTGTAAGAGAGAGATCTTACTGTGAGGTCACTTGTAAAGGCTTTCAAGAGCCTGTTTTAATCTTGAGGTTTAGTGGAACCCAACTGAGGTTGGAGAACTGGACGTAGGCCAAGATTTAGGCTGAACCAGTATAAGCTCTCTGTCTTAGTGCATTAAATTTTTTAATTAGCACAATTCACCCCCTCTTGTGCACTCCTGCCACTTTCATTTTTGACTCCCTAGGTAAACTAAGTTTCAGTTGAACATTGACATGTGGTAGGAGTCTTTAGTCTAGTTTTTAGGTAATATTTTGCATTTTTTGCATTTTAGGTTAGTTTTAGTTCATTTAGTTGCATCTAGGTCTTTAGGTAGCTTTTCATACAAGAACTCCATGAAGATCGACAACTTGATAGGGAAAAATTTTGAAGGCAAATGGATGATCTAGATGCACGCATTACATGACGCCAACAATTGCCAATCCATATAGATGATCTGGACGCATGCATTGCAACCTCCAATAGTTGTTGAATTCTCTTCCTACGCCTTCATCTAGTTTACATCTACAAGTTGAAGAAGTGAACCAAGTGACCACCCAACCTAAAGAGGAAATGCAATCCCCACTAGGTAATACTCCTATCCTTGAGGAGATTGCTTCTTCTTTGGTTGATTCATTGATTGAACATCATGTGAGTGAAAATGAGGTGGATGAGGAATTCATTTGTGAATTTCCTCATCGATTTATTGATAAATATGCTCAATTTTGTGTTTCAAGTAGTAGTTCACTTGAGAATGTTGATTATAATATCATTGATTCTTCTTATGATAAACATGCTTCTCTCTTTAGTATTAGTCACGATGATTTTGTTGAATTAAATGTGATTAAATCTTGTTCATGTGTGGAATTCGAAATTTGTGTGCATTGTTATAAGGTGAAAACACATTTATTTGATGAATATCCAAAGGGTGGTTTTGCCACATTAAATGACTCTATTATTGAACATGATGCATATACTAGTGCAAGGAGTGCTGAAATTTCAAACCATGATAAGATCAAGAATTCGGATCTTATATTGGTTGAGAATGAAACTGTTTCTTTCAATTGATTTTCATGATATTGAGAGTGTACCTAAGAAAGATTCTTCATGCTTGCATGTTGATATCTTTAATACCAAAGAATCTTTCCAACAAATACTTTCTTGTGATCTTCCACCGCATATATCTAAAAATGCAAGTGTTTGTTGTGCCGCTCCTATCACAACATCTTCTTTCCCTCTTGCTGATGGGAACATGATTGACTTCCTTGGTTACAATACTTATTTAGATAAAATGTTTCCTTTCCTAGAATCTAATACTGCTCTATTTGTGGTATTTTTATTGCAGGAAGCAAAATATCTCACACCAAGGAAAGAGTACGTGGGAGAAGGAGCTTACATGAAATCATATATGTTTCTAATTTGAGATGAGAACTTCTTATACAAGAGTTTGAAGAGTTTTAAATGTCAGGTTGTTCCTTTCCTCTCTTATTCTACTTTTATACATGCTATGACTAGCTAGTGATATTTGATTATGCATGTTAGGATAAGTGTCAGGGAGGAACCGTTCCAGTAGTAAAAGGTAGTTTAGTGTTAGTAGAATCAATAAATACCCCTCTTTGGATAATTGCTTGTTGCATCTTCCATTTGGATTTTGATTTAGTGACAATGCAACGTTCAAGTATGGGGGAAAGGTTGCTTGATTGGATCATTTTGGACAGTTCTTTGAATGATTTCCTATGATTAGTGGTTTTGGGTGAACTTGACTTTTTTAAAAGAATTTTGGCTTGAAGTTGTTCTTGACTCGCCTATTATGTACAAAGGGTTGCATTTGTCATAATAGACTTATTAAGAGTAAATTTAAGTGCTTTTCAAAATGTTTTTGTAAAACCTAGTTTGCTCTACTTTTTGAAAACCTGTGCACGAAGAAATCCATCTTAGGTTGCTTGTTACCTTGGACTTTGTATAGATTTTGCAATGCTTTTGTCCTTTTCTTTTCAATTTTCAAGAGTTAGGTATGAAATGTGTTTAAGGCATGTATTATGCAAAATGGCTTTGTTAATTGGTTGTTGGGTGATAATGTGTGAGCTTTAGCTTGCCGTGAGGTTTTGTAGGCCTAATTTCACTTCCTAAATATGTGTGCATGCTTGCTTAATTGTGTCAATTTCTAGAACTTGTATCAATTCTTGGTTGAAATGGTATTAGTCATGTGTTTTGAATATGATAGGGGTACTCTTTCATCACCCATTGTCCCAAACACAAACCCCTCCATGTTTTTTGTTAGTCACCCCTTTGAGCCTTCACTTAATTGATTGGCACTACTTGGATTGTTAGATGTAGCATTTGCCACTAATGAATTGTTTAAAACAAAAAGCCGTTATGCCAAAAAATTAGATGCCATGTATTAAAATAAAGTAAAAAAAAAGGAAAAAATCGAAAAAAGTTGAAAATAATAGAAAAAAAACGGAAAAAAGAAAAAAGAAAAAGAAATAATGAGAAAATAAGGCATCTTGAGAAATATGGCTAATATGTTCTTAAATTTGTGGTCTTTTTGCTATCAAGAGTGTTTTGACTTGTTTGTACATCTCAACCATCCTTCTTTCATATATTACATATTCATCCATCTTTGGCCTTTCCAACATTATTACAAGCTTTAAAGTCCTCTTGATTCTTTGCAAGTGTGCTAAATTAGTGGAGATTTTGAGAATTGTTACAAGCATATGGTAAATTGCATGTTGAGCAAGTAGAGAGAAAAACCCATAATTGTAAGATTGTGAGAAACACTTTATATCCTTGAGAGTGCTCACATGTTGTTATTTGATTTCCAATTGCATTGGTGATTTTCTCTGTGCAAATCTTGATCATGTCCCAATCCAATTTGAGATTGTTGATTAGCTTGGGCCTTTATCATTGTGAGTCTATGCTTTATCCAAGAGTACAAAGGTCTAACTATTGAGTAATGATTGCACTTGATTAGTACATGTTTTTATCCACTAATTATGGAAAATTAACATTTGTTCTAGGCAAATATGTTGGAAATTAGGCATTTTTGCACTTAGGGTCTAATAATGTTGAGTTAGTTGCATACTTATCTTAATTGGAGCATTTTAGGGCATTAGCTCATGCATTTGACATTTTTGGACTTCACAATTGTGCTTAAAATTTCTATTGTAGGTGCAAATAATAAGGATCAAAGTAAAAACAAAAAAAAACATAGGAAACTTCTGTAAAATAAGAAATATGTTCTTTTGTTATATTTAATGAGTAAAAACTTTGTTACAACATTGAAAAATGGTAAAAAAGAACATTATTGCTGAGTTAGTTAAGAGGGATAAGTTGAATGGTAATAACTGGGATATTTAACCCTAGAAGGTGCAATACATAACAGAGGAACAAGAGGCAATTGAGCTTTTTACAATTGTCTTAGTAGAACTTGAAGCTGGGACTACAACTAAGCACATGAGAGATCTTGAGGCCTATTAGACCTGGAAGAAGAAAAACAGTATTGCAAGGGTCACATTGCTAAACACTATTGCTGATGACCAGATGTGTGAATTTGAGAAACACTAAATTATACACACCATGTGGAGGAGCTTAAGACAAGTTTGGTGTCACATCCACAATTAATGTTACAAGGTTGACAATTAAGTTTGATACCTATAAGGTTAGGCGAAATACTCCCAACAAAGAACATCTTTGAGAGATGGTGACTATGATTAGAGAACAAAAGGAAGTCGGGCATACCTTATCTGATGAACAACAAATTCAAGTTGTGATAAGATTGCTCCCTTCTATTTGAGAGCATATGAAGGTTAATTTGACTCATAATGACAACATTATTACTTTTAAAGATGTAGCTAAACACCTAGAGCTTAAGGATGAGCACTTTGAGGCATACAAATCCTTCGGATAGTTCTATTACTCTGAGGATGGTGGTCGTTCTATGCCCCAATTTGAGAAGGGCAAGAAGTTCCAAAAGAAAAGAAAGAAGGACGACCCTAAATCCAATAATGACTAGAAGCAATTGAAGAAAAGGCAAAAAAGGTGGGAAGAAGAAAATTGACCTAAAGAAGGTTAAGTGTTTGCTTGCCAGAATATGGGTTATTTCGCACGGGGACTATACCTAGCGAAATGAGGACGAAAAGGTACTAGTTAATTATGTGAATTCACATGATTCTTTTGTTTTGAGTTCTACTTCTAATAGACTATTTCTTCCTCATGGATTTAAGACTCAGGGTTAAAAGACCATGTAACCAGGGATTATAGATACTTCATGGAATACCGGAGGCTGCCATATCTATGCAAGTGGCTTTATGTGGGGAATAATGGAAAGATTGAGGTTAAAGGCATTGGTAGTAGCAAATTAGCTTTGCATGGTTGAAAGACCTTGATCCTTCATGATGTACTTCATGCTCTCAACATTTGACAAAATTTAGTATCTGTTTTATGCTTTTTAAATTACGGATTTTATGTAAGCTTTCATGATAAAGTTGCAAAAATTTTAAATAATTCAACCTTTTATGGTTTAACTTGCCTTTTCAAAAAGTTCTTTGATATGGATATTGTTAGTGATTCTTATGCACATGACTGTTTTACTATTTCTTCTAATATGACAACGGATATGAATACAGGGCATGATAGTCTAGGACATATTACTCAAAATAGGATGATTAAACTAGCTAAAGAAGGGTTGATGGGTTCACTTTCTAGTATGGAAATCTCCTTATGCAAAAAATGTCTTAATCGTAAGGCAACCGGAAAACCTTTTGGTAAGGGAATTAAGGCAGAAAGTTTATTACAATTAACCTATTATGATACAAGCAAACCTATGAGTGTAAGGATGAGACACGAAGCTTGGTACTTTATTACTTTTATTGATGACTTTTCATGATATGGTCATGTTTATTTGATCTCACATAAGTCTGAGGCTCTTGAGTGCTTTAGATGATACATGAATGAGGTAGAGAAACAAATTGGCAATAAAATTAAAGCATTACACACTAATCGAGGTCGTGAAGATTTGTCTGATCAAGTCAAAGAGCTTTGTCAAGAAAGAGGGATAGTTAGGCAACTATATATCCATGGCACTCCACAACAGAATGGAGTTGCTGAAAGAAGAAATATAGGCTTCTAGAATTGGTTAAGTCTATGATAGCAAGACCGAATCTTCCAATTTCATATTGGGGTTATGTTTTGATTACAACTACCTTCATAATTAACCATATGCCCTCAAAAATAGTTGTTTCCATGCCCTATGAGTTATTAACAAAACACAAACTAGATCTTAGCATCTTAATACCATGGGGATTAGCTGCGTATATTCATAATGATTCCTATAAGCATGGGAAACTGGGTTCTAGAGGAAAGAAATGTATCTTTATAAGGCACTGAGAATAATCAAAAGGATACGTTTTCATATGTGAAAATGAAGATGGAACCATGATTGAAATTGAATATAGAGATGCTACATTTCTAGAAAGTGAATTTTAGAAAAACAACACTCAACACAACTTTATATTTTATGTATGTCAGGTGCCTTTACATGCTTTATAAACATTTCTTTGGATATTGGCTTGGTCAAGGGATCTATAACCATTTCTTGGTTGAAATATATTGTACAATAACAACCTTTTGTGCTATATAATCTTTCACAAAATTATACTTAATGTCAATGTGTTTGGTCTTAATATGACACTTAGGGTCTTTTGTGTAGGTTGTGGCTGCAGTATTGTCACAATATACTAACACTGGTTTTGTGATCCCATTTCTAAATCCAAAGTATTCAATAAACCTCTTGTACTGCTACAACGCATGCCATAAACTCAGCTCCCATAAGAATAAGTGACATGGGAAATGTCAATAAAAGGGAAGGCACTTATAGTTACTTTAGAAGGGGAAGATGAGCCATGTTCTGTGCAAAAAGCCTTATCAGTTTCTGCTAATGATAAATGGAAGAAAGCAGTGGATGAAGAAATGGACTCAACAAAAAAGAATAAGATTTGTGAGTTGGCTGATTTACCACAAATGCAAAAAGCCATTGGGAACAAATGGTTTCTCAAAATTACAAGAAAAGTGAATGGATCAATTGACAAAATATAAAAGGTCTGGTGATTGCAAAGGGGTATACACAACTAGAAGGTTTAGAATATGAGGATACCTTCTCACTTGTTGTGCCCTTCAATTCTATAAGGCTTATTCTAGCAATAGTGTCCAGTTTAGATATGGAATAACATCATATAGATGTAAAAAATGCATTTTTAAAGATTTTGATGTAAGAATCTACATACAGCAACCATTACTTTTCATTCATAAAGTAAAAGAGAGCAAACTTTCTAAACTCAAAAGGTCTGTTTATGGACAAAAGTAGTCATCCAACCGAAGGTATTTCAGGTTACATAGAGAGATAACCTCTTATTACTTCCAAATGATTGAAGAAGACCACTATGTCTACATTAAGCGGCTTAAGTGTAAATTTGTAATTCTATCCTTGTATGTATATGATATAATATTGGCGGGAAATGATCTAAACTTGGTAATAGCTATTAAAAAATGGCTTTCATCAAATTTTGAGATGAATGACATGGGAGAAGCAGAATACATTCTTGGAGTTAAGGTCCAAAGATCATTCAAGAACGATCCTTTCTCTTTCGCAAGAAAATTATGTTAAGAAAATTCTTCAGCGATTCAATATGAATGGTTGTAATCCCATGGATACCTCAGTAACTTCTGGAGTAGCCTTGAGTCTTGATATGTATCCTAAGACTGAGACTTTTAAAAAGAAAATGGAAAGAGTTCTCTATACTGGTGTTGTTGGCAGTCTAATGTATGCAATGATGTGTACAAGGCCAGATATCTGCTATGCAGTAAGGCTGGTGAATAAATACTTGTCAAATACTGGTGAAAAACATTGGAAAGCGGTGAAAAGGATCTTGAGATACTTGAATTGTACATCTAATTATGTGCTATGTTATGAAGGAAGTGATTTATGCTTGGTTGGATACCCCGATGTTGATGTAGGCAGAGATGAAGATGAGTGAAAATCCACTTCACTTTATACTTTCTTGTTCAACAATGGTGCCATATGTTGTGCTAGCAAAAAACAAACATGCATTGCCTTACATTTCATGGAAGCTATATTTGTGGCATGCATTGCAGCATCACAAGAGGCTGTATGGTTGAAGAGGTTTTTTGAATACCTTGGATTTGGAAAAGAGAGTATTTGGTGTTAGTATATTGGGACTATAGAAAGTTGCCAAATGAATGTTTGAAAAGCATGTAAAGGCACTTGGCATGTGTAAAGTATAAAGTTGAAAACACTATATTTTTTTCAATTAATGATAGACTTATTTACCATTTTTGATACGTGTGTCTGCATGAGATTATACAATGTCTAGTATGTAGTACATACTACTGAGGTTGGCTCTCTCACATGAGCAACTGCCTTTGAAACTTAAGGGAGTGTGCAAAGATGAGACATTTGTGTTCCCCGATAAAGCAACAAGAGAGTTGATATGGTAGAGAAGAAACACAACCAAGTTGCCTTGACAAAAGTGTAGCTTGTAAACATGAGATCCATAATTATAAGTATGGATCAAATTTTGGATACCTAGTACCACGATGCCTGTAAGTATATACCAAATTCTTCAAGATTGACATCATATGAGATGAGTATAGTGGAATAATTTAGGTTTAGATACTGGAAGTGTCTAAGCTCAAGTATGCATAGTGTTTATAGCGAAATTCAAATTGACTTATGCTCTTAAAGTATCATGGAGGTATGTTTCATTTTTTACTACTTTAGCATATGTCCAATGATCATGATGGATTCAATCTAAGTTATTATGTTAAAAAAGTAGCTGATGTATATCAAAGTCATATATGGGCGAAAGGAATATTTTGAAATATATATACTTATGTTGGTATCTAAGACTTGCCCCATATGATATTATTTTGGTAATTTCATAACTGTGGATACTATGCAAACGAAAAAGGCAATTTGAGTTTTATACTGACTCAAAAGGGATTAGATTTGCCATGTAAAACTGTAGTAAATATAGGACAATTAAGGCATAATATTAAAAATCAAGCTACACAAAGGAGGTTGCCTTGTGCTAGTCCCATAAAAGGGATTTCTAGTACATACACATAGATGAAGACGTCATGCTCATGCGCTCACCACAAAGCACCTAGCATGAAAAAAATAAGATAATGAGTCTAGACCTACAATATCTCATCCACCAAGTGTGATGCATATGTTAATAATAAAATTCAAGCTAGGAGTTTAAACGGAGAACTACTACTGATCACAAAGTTATTTGTGATTGAAAAGTATCTAATAAGGTTAAAAATTTTATGGTACCACTATAAGACAAACAATTATATATTGTAAATGAATGTTAGCTCTAAAGGAAAGCAAGAGCAAAAAGCTAAGGTAGATGAGATGAGGATGGCTGATGTGGTAATACAAAAAACTATAACAGTCATAATAAACATTTACAAGGAAAAGTTGGAGTGACATATATTAGGAGAAAATAGTGAAACAATAATAATTCAAAGTTGCTTAGACACGTAGAATAGGAGGTTATTGAATGGATTAGAGAGGAAGGTAAAGCACACAATGAAATTATGAAGCACGCTATGTCTTAGTTAAGAATTTATTCAAAGATGGTCCCAGCGAATCCATGTAGCTGATGTCATGCAATGAGATAATAAATGTTGTTTTTGGTAAATTAGTTTATATTTAAGGGAAAGTTAGTAAATACCAATTATCAAATTCAATCCCACCACCCACCTTTATAGTGCATTGTCCCTTCAATAGCTTGAAAACTTTTTCATTCTTGTAACACATTTGATGATAGAAAGTTGTCAAAAACATAGTTGTACCATGAACCAACCATATTCGTAGCATTTGCATTTGCCACAGGCAATGCAACGTACCCCACAAATTAATGAGATGTCCATGACAAACTGCCTACACTACCATTTCATTAGTTTAAGTTGTTAAAATATTAAACATGTAAGGTAGAGCAAATGAATATGTAACTACGTGGGTACTTTTGGGCCAAAAATAGTTCACGGTGTTGGGCGCACTTTGAACCAAACTACATGGGTATTTTTCCACATTTTATTCTCCCGAACATTGATAAACTTAAAGTCGTTTGTGAATATTGACGGTATGGGCATTTTTGACCAATTTTGGTAACTACATGGGCACTTTTGAAGCTAAAAACACTTCACAGTATTGGGTGCACTTTAGACCAAACTACATGCGTATTTTTGTATATTCATCCAAACTAAAATTTTCTTGGTATCTATACACCACTTAAGAATTTTTTGGTCAAACTTGAGTTAACTCTTCCCAACCCATAAACCAATACTTAAGGACGCTAATTACACACCGTAACCCATAAATTAATTCAAAGATACACTAAAACCAAATTCTTTATATGCACCAGAAAAAAAAACCTAATTCTTTATGGTGCCCAAATGCTAGTTGACCCTCCTACAGTTTATCTCTGCAGGGGAGAGGAATGGAATCATATGATTTGAGTAACTGGCAGAAGGATTCATTAGGTTAAATGAATATTTGGTAAATATCGTATATTGTGGATATTAAATTTACAATTAAGAGTTAAATAACTAAACATTAATTTCAATTTCAAAGTTATAAGGTTCATTGAATGGTATATGGAAATCAATTATTGCAGAGACCAAAATTAATGCACGCGCCAGTTTAAAAGAACTCCCTCCCCCCTTCTCTCCTCAACCAAATTATTAGGGTTAGTTTACTTTCCAATGGTGAGAAAATCAACGAAGCTGACTTCTTTGTTCAGAACCAAACGAGCTCAAAAACTTCTCCATCCATGCCAGTTCTTGCCCTATTGCGCACAAGCAAACACACTCTCTTTTCGAAAACCTGACCCAATATCCAGTGGCGTGGCAACGCATACTCCCCGGTCCAACCGGTTCACCACCTCTTCAAGAATCTCATCATCATCATCATCATCATTGGTTGAATCATCAGATCTTCTTGACTATTGCAACAATGGTGATGGCGAGTACTGTATGGAGAAGTTAGTTCGTGGTGTTGTGACGACATCGGAGAGGCTGTTTTTCGAGCCTAACAGTGGCACAAGTTCATTGACAGTAATGGGTGATAGAGGTGTAGTTTCATCAGGGGATGGAATTTCAGAAACAAAATATCAGAAAGAGCGAAAACGTAAAGGGAAAGAGGCGGCTGTTGAAGAAGAAGACGATAAGGATGATGCAAGAGGGGCTGGTTTGTTTGAAAGTAGTGTGCTTTTGGCTTTGGACTCATATGATCCTTATGAGGACTTTAAGAAATCAATGAAAGAGATGGTGGAGTTTTATGGAATAAAAGATGACTGGAAGAGGTTGGAGGAGTTGTTGATTTGTTACATGTCTGTTAATGACAAGGAAAATTATGAGATTATATTGAAGGCTTTTTTTGATAGAAAGTAATTAACATTTGACAGTAATATGTACTGTTACATAATCTTTTCCGACTGTAGTTTTTATTTGTCTAATAATAAGGTTCAGAATAATGAGGATGAAGATGGGGTTCTTGTGAGTATATATACATATATTAACCTCTTATTTTAATGAGCTTTTTCTATCAGTTTTATGTCGAAAGGGTAATGTAATAGAGTTGGTATACTATGGCATTACGTGTTGCTGAACTATTTCTGTAAGATTTTTTTCTCATTCATACAAGCAGTGTTAATTGGCACATTCGTGTGATGAATAATCAGCAGCATAAAGATGGAACTGAACGAAAAACATGAAACAACAAAGGAATCAAAAGTTCACTCGATACTTATTGCAGGTGAGCTCTTAAGGAATTCTTCATAATTTTTATAACTATAGAAGATGATGGGGAAGTCAGGTTAACAGTTTCGCTTAATAAGGAAGACCAACGGGTTTGACCAATGTAACAATAGGGGAAATCAGTTCAATGCTCATCTTTGTAATGAGACCTCTATGATGCTCATCACTATGGTGTGATTTGTACCATCCAAATACATTTTCAACAATCTAGACAAAAAATTTTCAATCAATAAAGTTTTTTAAAAAATAATTTTTGAAAAAATTACAGTTAAAATATTTTTTTATTCTTTACCATTAAAATATAATTATTGATCTTTTTTTTACATTTATGTACCGGTATCAAATGCTACTAATAAGCGATTAGTTCAGTTTGCGAGAATGTAAGCCTTCAATATAAGGAATATTACTACCTCCAATTTAAGTAATCATTAACGTAGCATATCCAAAACTCAAATACGATACCATTTGTTAATTTAGAATAAGCGACATCTAGTTGATTCAAGATTTTGTTGATAAATATATTATATATATATTGATCTTTTAAAAAAATTAACACAACATATATGTAGAGAGTTGACTTTATTCGTAACCTCCTCCTCCTGACAGAATTTAATTCCATGTTTCATATATTATAGTCATCCAAAGCTCTTATACAATCAGTTAAAAGAAAAGCTCTTATTCAAATTTTTTTTCAGTCAACCATCTCCGGTTTTATTTGTTTTTCTATGTAGCTTACCATAAATAACTTTGAATTCCAATATCCAACATTAATATATAAAATTAAATACACACACATACAAGAACAATATGACTCATTAATTCATCAAACTCTACGCAGATGCAAAAAAATGTGTCCTTTTCTAACCTAAATTGAGTGCTTGTACTCATTTGAGTTATGAGTCTCACACTTTTTATTTTATAGATTTCGAAATAATTGTCATTTAAACAAGAGTTTTACGATTGAACTCTATTTCATTATTCTCTTCTGACATTAACTCCTTCTGCTTATAACACAATAACAGCTTTTTTGTTATAAAAATCATTAGTTTTTGTGATATATATGCTTTCAATTTTTCCTTAATTAAACAGGACTTAAAAGAGAAAGTAAGTATACACATTAGTTGAATATTTGAATAATTACATGATACGAAAGGCGAAAGGCAAAATGCATAAAATTAAAATGTGAAGATACTTTAGATTTCGTTTTAGAAAGCATTTGAAAAGTATCTAATAAGGTTAAAAATTTTATGGTACCACTATAAGGCAAACAATTATATATTGTAAATGAATGTTAGCTCTAAAGGAAAGCAAGAGCAAAAAGCTAAGGTAGATGAGATGAGGATGGCTGATGTGGTAATACAAAAAACTATAACAGTCATAATAAACATTTACAAGGAAAAGTTGGAGTGACATATATTAGGAGAAAATAGTGAAACAATAATAATTCAAAGTTGCTTAGACACGTAGAATAGGAGGTTATTGAATGGATTAAAGAGGAAGGTAAAGCACACAATGAAATTATGAAGCACGCTATGTCTTAGTGAAGAATTTATTCAAAGATGGTCCCAACGAATCCATGTAGCTGATGTCATGCAATGAGATAATAAATGTTGTTTTTGGTAAATTAGTTTATATTTAAGGGAAAGTTAGTAAATACCAATTATCAAATTCAGTCCTACCACCCACCTTTATAGTGCATTGTCCCTTCAATAGCCTGAAAACTTTTTCATTCTTGTAACACATTTGATGATAGAAAGTTGTCAAAAACATAGTTGTGCCATGAACCAACCATATTTGCAGCATTTGCATTTGCCACAGGCAATGCAACGTACCAATTGGTGGCAACGATATAGTTGCCACAAATTAATGAGATGTCCATGAAAAACTGCCTACACTACCATTTCATTAGTTTAAGCTGTTAAAATATTAAACATGTAAGGTAGAGCAAATGAATATGTGAATACTTTGATAATTATTTAAATTTAAATGAATAGTGATATACTCCCCCTGTCCCTTATTATAAGAGTCCAAAATTTGAATGATTTTGTGCCTTGTTGTAAGAACGTGCATGGGGATGTCATATTATTTAATGACTTTTTCTTTCATTTTCCCTCATTATTCCTGAATATTTCATGCTAATTCCTCTAAATATTACTCTATATCTCTCCCTTGTACACCCTATCATAAATAAGGGCAAACTTGGGAAAAAAATTTTATTTCAGACATATTTATCTCTTTCAACTACTTTCTTAATTTGTGTGATTTTGCCTTCTAAGCTCTTATATATAATAAGGGACAGAGGTTGTAATTAATAAAAATCAAACAATAAGTAGGATTTTGGTAAATGGATATTGCATAATTAATTAGCAATTTTGGGTTCCTTAAATTTGATATAGATTGTATAATCAATGGAAGGAATCTTAGAATCTTAAATTAAAATGTAGATTCTAACATTATAAGAGACCGTTATTTATTCCTATAAAACAAAAAATATTATTGAAATTCCCATATTAATTAATTGTCATGCAGACTTGGCTTTTAAAAGCAATTATCTCATTTGAATAAAAAAAAAATTAAAGCCAAGTAGCACAACAAATATGAGTATGCATTTATTACCATCGTACTCACTCCTAGTCTCTAAGATCCAATGGTCAAGAAATTAATGAATCTTTAATCTCTGCATTAACCTATATGGGAGCTCTAATATTCCATCTATATTCAAATTAGGTAGTTATTCCAATGCATGCATTGAGCGTAGTTTATAATGACCATCTTTATTTATTAGCCAAGAATGTATTTGGCAAGCCTCATCCGTTGAATCTAAATATACGCATTTTTATTCTAAATGTAAGAGTTATAGTTAAGGAGTTTGTTTTGGTTTTCATATGTCAAACCTATCTCTCTCTCTCTCTCTCTCTCTCTCAGGCATGAATATATGCAATCAATAATAAAGATAGTTTATACGAACACCAATTGGTTAGGCACTCTTTCTCCTTAATGTCTTGGGTTAAATTTTTGTGAATGGAGAAGATTGGTGCTAGGAGAACATTACACCTATGATGTCCGACCTGGCTTAAACTAGATTTGTCGGCTGCTAAGATGCTGAATGCTAGTGGTTCCATCCAAAAGAAAAAGGAAGTTTATGTGTAAATAATTAAGATAATAAGTATTTTAGAGAAACAAAGACATATTTTTTTATGAATAACTAATTTCATTATTTTGTATGAGATAATTATTACATTTAAAATCTTCACAATTGAGTCAATGATCAACTAGGCTTTAGCTATGAGAAGTTGATTAATTCTTTGAAATGTGATATAGTTTTTTTCTTTTTCCAGTAAAAAGATCAAATTATCATTAAAAAGATAATGATTCATACAAATATAGGAAAGTTAAATAAAAGATACATTAAAACCAGAGGAGTCGGGTAGCAAGTTAAGCTTTTATCCTCTGGTACAATTTTACCATAAACTACATCTTTGAAAGAAGTAGTTAGCCTGTGAATACTTTTGTCACAATGAGACCTGCAAGTTTGTGATGTCATTAACTAAAGAGAAAGGTGACAGCGCTCAATGTTTTTAGAAGGTCAATTAAGGCAATTGGTGGAGTGGTAATCTAAAAAAGTGATGATATCCTTATTAAATGTCCATTGCATAAGAAATTTTTTTTATCCAAAATAAAAATTACTTAGATGGTCAATAATGATTTTTCTTTAATTTTTACCCTTGCTGAATGAAGAAATAGGTGAGGTAAAATATATAATATATTTTTTCCAATGAATTCTTTAATAGTGATAAAATTAGAAAATTTTGCAGATTTAAAACACTTAAACACCTTGTTGGACTATGAGTGATATGTAAATACTAGCTGTCACCCAAGAGCGGGGGTGAATTGGGTGATAGAATAAAACTTTGTAATCTCTTTGCAGAGTCACAATGACCACTATAATCAATACTTAAAAACCTTTTCTGTTTATCACTGAAGGTATTTCAAGCTGTGAAATGCATACAAGTGAGATATGTTGGAAAGTATGAGAGTTAAGGTGAGAAGTGTAACAGGCAGGAATGCACAAGAGGGGGGTGAATTGTGCTTTTAAAATCTATCTGTGAGAAACAACACAGTTTATACTGGTTCAGCCCAAACTTGGCCTACGTCCAGTTCTCCAACCTGCAGTTGGGTTCCACTAATTCCTCAAGATTAAATCAGGCTCTTGACAGCCTTTACAAGTGATAGCAAGAACTCCCCTCTTTACTGGTCACTCCCCCTTACACTTTGTAAGTTTACACCCTACTCTTAAGATCCCACTATCTTAAGAGTAATTCTCACTTTGATAATGAATACAGAGTAATTGTTCACTCAATTGAACATATTGTGTTACACACTTAAGAATATGAGAACAGTAAGTGTTGAGAGTATTGAATGCAGTAGATACAGATAATCAATGAGGCAATCAATCCTTCCAACTAACTTCTACACTGAAGCATTTATAGTCTCTTCTAGAATTGTATCCGTTGACAATATGATCGTTTGAATATGTCCAGAGAGTTGACTGATCTGGTGGAGTATTGGAGATGTATTCTGCTATGCATTTACTCCATTGTACTTGACTTTGCTTTAGCTCATCTCTCTTCATCTATCGCTGGAAGGGTAGGTGAGTTTCAACGGCTCTTTTCATCAGATTACGTGTTAACGTAAACTTCCATAATTAGGTCTGAGCAATTCTGTACTTGGAAAGCTTAAAGTAGTCTTAACCATTGATTTTGAATAAAAGCTATCGCCACTCAGATTACATGCCTCTGATCGATCACAGGGTCCGACGTCTGATCGATTACATATCGATTACACATAGATTATAGCCTGCATCACTGAACATCAGATTAGAAATCATGCGCCTAATCGATTATAGGGGAAGCCTGATCGATTAGGCAGGTTTAATCGATTACAAATAGATTTCATTCAGATTACATGATTTCTCTAATCGATTACTAAATTTCCTATAATCGATTAATGCTCTCTAATCGATTAGGCTTAGAATATGTTCTGATCGATTAACGCTCTCTAATCGATTGGGCAATTTTCTCTTAATTGATTACTGGACTCTGATCGATTAGGCTAAGATATCTTAATCGATTAGACGACTCTAATCGATTACTCCAATTTCTCCTAATCGAATGGGCTAATTTTCTCTCATTGATTACAGGGGCCTCTAATCGATTGGGCGCTATCTGATCTAAACTTGATTCATCTCTAATCGATTAAGCTTAAGTTCTTTGACTTGCAATCCATCCCTAATTGATTGGGTAAGAATTAGGATTTTCTATCAGATTATTCCTAAGATATTTCTGGTCTTATCATAGCCCTTCCATATGCCTAAGTTATGTTTAGTTATCATCAAAACTTATTATTCTAACATTCTCCCCCTTTTTGATGATGACAAAACAATGGATTTAGCAAAGATAAACAGTCCGAAAGAGACAGAAATAGAGAACTAATAGCATACATATTACAAACTATAAGTCAAGTAATACAAAAGATGTGATGGATCAGACATATAATGAAACGAACTAGAAAGCAAATAAACATGCAAATTGTGTATGATGCATATGAGGATAATTGAGGTGTGATGGAAGATTTCTGGATCAGTCAGAATCAGTGTCATCCTTCCAATTTGATGTGTCCAGATCATAGTCCCCTGACTCACTGCTAATCCGGCCAGAATCATAAGAGGGCTCATATTCCAATACAATCTCCTCCTTCTTCTTCTTAGCAGGACCCTTCTTCTTTTTGGGAGGAGGAGGAACAAGTGACAGAAGCTCATCCAATTTTGACTGTCTCTTTTGTTTCTTCTGAGAAGGCTTTACTGACTTTCCCTTCCCTTTTGGTGCAGCCTTTCTCTTAGCAGGTGGCTTAGGAGCAGTCTTGGGCTCTTCAATTACAATCCCTTTGGATGCTCTGGTGCTTGCCCTGGTTGCAACTGCCTTAGGTTTAGGCTTGGGAGCAGTCATCTTAATCCTCTACTTTTTAGCCTTTGATTGGACCTCTCAACCCTTCTCTTCTTCACTGGACTCCAGATATTGTGATGTAGTCTGAATGAGATCTGTCTGGGGTGATTTGGAAGACTTATTATCATAGGTGTAGACCCTCTGAACTCCCCAGCTGTGAATCACAGGCTTAGGAACTTGATCTTTCTGCTTAGACTCCCTAACTGCATCCCTGACTTAGCTTTCTTTTTGGGCCTGATCAGTCTGTTGAACAAATTCTTCCACTTGTTCATGCAATACTTCTGCCTGATGAAGGTAGTGAGGCAACAAGTCAACAGCAACAGGTTTGGGCTCCCCTTCATACAAAACCATAGCCATCTCTGAGTCTTCCTCCAGAACATTTCAGCATTTTCTGGGGGAACATTGGTGGTGGCCTCAACTTCAGAATCTGAGGCTTCTTCTATCACAACTTCTTCTTCAGCCATGCTTAGCTTGATGGCTTCTGCAAGCTCATGAATTTCCTCAAGTGTCTGGCTCATGGTGGCTTCCTCAGGAATTTGGGACTTCTGAGGGGTTTCAGAGGCAATGGTTGAGAGGATGGTGGCAGCTTCCACAGCCTTTTCTTGAACCTGGCTACTTTCTCCAGGGGTTAGTACACTGAATATCTTCTCCCCCTTTTTGACATCATCAAAAGGAGGAGGGGAGACAACTAGGACAGCTTTCCCTTTTCTGATATAGGTTTTGGCAATTTTAGGTTTAGGGGAAGGTAGGGATGGAGAGGTAGGCTGAGGAGAAGGTGGTGGTGGAGTAGGTTGTTGTGGAGGTGCAGGATGAGAGGCAGGTGTAAGGATGTGGATAGGAGAGGGTGGAGGGTCCGGGTTGTCTGAGGAACTGGAAGAAGTTTTCTTGGAGGGAGATGAAGGTTTGGATGGTGGAGGAGTGTTTTTGGGAGATGTTTGTGTTTGGGGAATTGGAGAAGAGGGATGAGAGTGAGAGGGTGAATAATGGATGGGGGATACCTGATGAGCCTCATGCCCAGCAAATGGTGATAGAGAAGAGCCTGGGAGATTGACCTGATGAGATTGCCTCAGTATGTCCTCCAGCCCAGCAAGTCTGTTGTGCAAGAACTTGTGCATGTTGACTACAGCATAATACCCTTCAAAGATAGTCATGGTGCTCTCCTTGACAGACTTGACCACTGAGTTATTTAGAGTAGCCACCAACCTCTGTAATAAACGATCCTCCATGGCCTGGTGCTCTAGGGACATCTCTTCCACTACTCTGGCTGAGACTCTCTCTACCAGTTGATCAATGAAGATGGCAGGAAGAGGAGCACCTGCTTCTGGTACTGGTGCTGCTACTGGTTCAGGAACTGGTGGTGCAGGGGCAACAGGTTCCTTTTCCTGAGGCTCCTGGACATGTGCCTCCTGGACAGGTATTTCTCCTAGCTCAAGTCCCTCTTGAGGCTGTTCCTCTTCAATATTAATGGCAGGTTCAGACAGAGAAGGAACCTGACCAAACGGGTTTAACCCCATCTTTTTCAGAGTGGTCAGATTGCACTTTGGGGGTTCCTTGTTTTGATCAGTATCCAACCAGAAGATCTTGTTATTGCAGAGAATGAACGAGATGAGTTGAGCAAAAGGAAGAGGAGTCTTGACTGTCTTTGTTTTCTGAAACCTCAGAAATTCCTCACAGATGACTTGCCCAGGGTTGATGGGGACTTTGTTGATCAACATGGGCAGGATGGGATTATCAATATCAAGGATTAGGGTGAAGTTTCCTGCCTTGTTGACCATACATTTGGAGTAGGCATAGTGGAGAACCCTATAGGCAGGAGGCAGTTGGGCAGGCTTCAGATTACCCTCAATAGGACTAGTTGGCTGATAGATCTTCTTGAGTTCCTCATCTGAAAATTTCTCCCTTATCTGCCAAGAGTTGTACTCTTCCATATTAGGCCCATCCGTATGAAGCCACTGGTTCAAATCCTTCCAAGTGAAAGAAAATGGTTTTCCCCTGACTTGAGATGAAATTTTGATATCTGTGGTCTTCCCTTCTACTTCTGTGACAGAAATCTTCAGGTTTGTGTAGAAGGCTTTGATGACTTGCTCATTATAATGATTCTTGATGCTGAGCCATGATTCATAAGGCTGCAACCACTCTTTCACCGGATATCCATTTCTGTCCAGATAATCAATGTCCATATATCCACATCTCTGTTGTAAGGACCTCTTCTGTATGTCTTCTGATGCATCTTCAATAAGACCTTGGGCATAAGAGGAATCAATGGGAACCATGGTATCTCCTGAAATAAGTTCTCTAACTTTGACAGTAGAAGGACTCTTCGCTGGAGACTTGCTTGCACTAGCACGAGTTTTGGTCATTTTTGGTGTGGGTTGAGAGGTGGAGGGAGGAGGATTTGAGGGAGGTGATGAAGGTCTGTAGGTTAAGGCAGGATCACCTTCTGGCAGGGGAACTGTGTCAGGGACAATCTGGGCTCTGTAGTTCTTTGGTACACGCATTTTGGGTGCCATGGAAAGAATTTATAAAGAGTTTGGAGAGGTATGACTGATGATTCGAAGAGTTGCAACTGTTTAGGGAGAGTTATGGGTGATGATGATTCGAGTAATGGCTTCGGTTACAATGGTGATGAGAGGGTTTGATGGTTCGAACGTTAGGGTTTAAGAATAGATGAAGAGAAGAGGCTTAGAGTGAATTAATATGGTGCGAAATGATGCTTCAGTTACATATGTCAAGTATATATGAGAGAGAAATCACAGAAAAGCATGCAACTGTCAGAGAAAGTGTACGTTACAAATGTTACCGTTGACGCCTAATCGATTACGTGTGCTGAGTAATCGATTACAGGGAGTAGTCTCTGATCGATGGAATGCTTCTGATCGATTAGGGATTGCTGTGATCGATAGGTCCACGCTGAGTAATCGATGCCCAATCGATTACTCCTTCCTTGTGATCGATCAGACAGTTCTGATCGATTATACCTTTTCCCTAATTGATCTTTCTTTCTTCTCTAATCGATGCCTAATAGATTACAAGGCATGCTCTGTAATCAATTAAGGTTGCCTGATCGATTGGACGCAGAGCCTGCAAAATTTTAATTTGGCACTCCGATGCCTTAGTTAGTACTAGATCATCAAAACATGGAATAATTCAGATAAATCTTAGAGAATTAAAGAATTTTATACTGACTTACAACTCATTTAGATTTACCATTCCCAATTCTCTTCTGATGAACATGAATTGTTCAGTTGCTAAGGGTTTAGTGAAAATATCAGCTAGCTGCAAGTGTGTCGTAATAAATTCCACTCTGATATCCTTCTTTTGTACATGGTCTCTGATGAAATGATGCCTTAAATCAATGTGCTTTGTTCTTGTGTGATGCACAGGATTTTTGGCCAAGCTGATCGTGCTTGTGTTGTCACAGAGGATTGGAACTTCTGGAAACTCCATCCCCAAATCCCTTAATTGATGCTTGAGCCATAGAACTTGAGCACAACAGCTTGCAACAGCTATATATTCAGCTTCAGTTGAAGATAGGGAGACACATGTTTGTTTCTTGCTTGCCCAAGAGACTAAGGATCCTCCAAGATATGCACATTGACCATTGGTACTCTTTCTATCAGTTTTGTACCCAGCATGGTCTGAGTCTAAGTAAGCAATGAGATACTCCTAAGTTCCCTTTGGATACCACAACCCCAGCTCCTGAGTTCCTACCAGATATCTCAAGATTCTCTTAACACATATGTGATGTGTTTCCTTTGGATTAGCTTGATATCTGGCACATACTCCCACACTAAATTGAATATCTGGTCTGCTGGTAGTTAGATATAGGAGAGAACCAATTAGACCTCTATATGTTGATTTATTGAAGTCCTTTCCCTCTATATCAGCATCCATTACTACTGTAGAGCTCATAGGGGTATCTTCTTCCTTGGACAGATCCATTCCAAATTTCTTCAAAATCTCCTTCACATACTTGGATTGGGAAATGAAGATCCCATCCTTTCTTTTTTTAATCTGGAGACCTATAAAGAAGTTGAGTTCCCCCATCATGGACATCTCGAATTCTCCCTGCATAGTCTTATAAAATTCCTCACAGAGAGATTCATCAGTAGCACAAAAAATAATATCATCTACATAAATCTGTACAACAAGCATGTTTTTCTTTTTATGTAAAATAAATAGAGTGGTGTCTACTTTTCCTCTTGAAAAACCTTTTTCTAATAGAAAATTACTTAATCTTTCATACCAGGCTCTTGGTGCCTGTTTGAGTCCATATAAGGCCTTTTTGAGCTTAAAGACATGATCTGGTTTAGTAGAAATTTTAAAACCAGGAGGTTGTTCAACATATACCTCCTCCATGATATAACCATTAAGAAAGGCACTCTTTACATCCATTTGATAAAGTTTAAAATTTTTGAGGGATGCAAAGGCCAATAAAAGTCTTATTGCTTCAAATCTTGCAACTGGGGCAAAAGTCTCCTCATAATCGATACCTTCTTCTTGGTTATATCCTTTAGCCACAAGTCTTGCCTTATTTCTGATCACAGATCCATATTCATCAAGTTTGTTTTTGAAAACCCATTTAGTTCCAATAATAGGATAATTTGAAGGCCTAGGAACTAAATCCCAAACTTGACTTCTTTCAAACTGATTGAGCTCTTCTTGCATTGCAACTATCCAATCACAGTCCTTTAGAGCTTCTTCAATGCAAGTAGGTTCAATTTCAGAAATAAAGGCAGAGAAGTGCATTTCATTTTGAACTTGATTTCTGGTTTTAACACCTTCATTAACACCACCAATGATTTGCTCAGGTGGATGATCCTTGTGATGTTTCCACGCTGAGGGTCCAGCTGGTGCATCATGAAGATCATCCTCTTGTCCCTCCTCATGGGATTCATTTGGTGGAGGTAATGATTGTGTAGAGTTTTTAGGCCTCTTTTGAAAAATAGATTCATCTTCTGCGGAGATATTCTGTTCAGAGTCAGTTTCATCAAAGACTACATGAACTGACTCTTCAACAGTAGAGGTTCTTTTATTGAAAACTCTATAAGCCTTACTTCTACTGGAATAGCCAATGAAAATTCCAAAATCAGATTTAGGATCGAATTTACCTAGGTTTACCTTCCCATTGTTGTGGATGAAGCATTTGGAACCAAAAACCTTAAGATGGCTTACATTTGGCTTTCTTCCTTTGTAAAGCTCATATGGAGTCTTGTCCATTCCTTTTCGAATGTAGGCTCTGTTTGAAATGTAACATGCAGTATTCATTGCATCTGCCCAGAACACTTGAGATACTTCTTTTCCATTTAGCATCGTTCTGGCCATCTCAGTGAGTACTCTGTTCTTCCTTTCAACCACTCCATTCTATTGAGGAGTTCTAGGAGCTGAGAAATTATGATTGATGCCATTTTCTTTGCACAGCTCTAGAAAGTCTTGGTTCTCAAATTCTCCTCCATGATCTGTCCTAATTGAGCTGATTTTCTTGTCTTTTTCATTCTGTACTTTCTTAGCAAACAGATAAAAGGCATCAAAGGTTTCATCCTTGGAGGAAAGAAACATAGTCCAGGTAAACCTAGAATAGTCATCCACAATCACAAGATTGTACAGACTTCCTCCTAGACTCTCCACTCTTGCTGGTCCAACCAAATCCATATGAACTAGTCCCAGGGGTCTAGTTATGGTAACTTCCTTCTTAGTTTTAAAAGAGGACTTTGTTTGTTTCCCCTTTTGACATGCTTCACACACCAAATCAGATTTAACTTTCATATTTGGTATCCCAATAACCAAATCCCTTTTGATTAGCTTTTCTAGTTGAGACATATTAACATGAGCTAATCTTTTATGCCATAGCCAACAGTTATCAGAATTGCTTATAAGGCATTTTTCAGAAAGTTGCGGATTTAAATCTACTACATACAGATTTCCATTCTTGTCAGCTTTCAATCTATATTTCATATTCGATTTGTCTATAGCTAGTTATTTCTTATCTACTATGAGGCATTCATTTGAGTCAAAAATTACCCAGTTACCTCTGTCAGTACTTTGACTGACACTTAGCAAGTTGTGGCAGAGACCTTCCACAAGATAGATATCTTTGACTGGACCAATATCTCCTTTCCCAGCAATTTTGCCAGACTGATTTCCTCCAAAGCTAACTTTGGCACCATCCTTTAAAATCAGGTTGTCCAGTTTCTCTTTGTCTCCTGTCATGTGTCTTGAACATCCACTGTCTATATACCATTTAGCATTGTTGGATGCTGTGAGACATACCTACACAGACTAAACAGATTTAGGTACCCAGATTTTCTTGGGTCCTTTGGGATTAGTTTGCTGCCTTTGATCCAAGTGGATCTTAGGCTCATGTGTCCCTTTAGGGACCCACTTGTATGATTTTGATAATCCATGTTTCTTAGGATAACATATTGATTCAGAATGGCCTTTTCTATTACAGTAATTGCAGAAAGAGAAAGGTGATGAATATTCTGAAGCTTTTCTGAAAAACTTCCAGTATGATTTCTCCTTTGGCACAGATTTATTTCCTTTCAAATTTTTGGGAGTTGAATGATACCCTATCCCAGTTTTATCTCTATATGCCTTTTGATTCATTAGCATAATATCAAGTATTTCTGTGCTCTTGGTGAACTTCTTTAAAATCTCAGAAATTTTCTTATTTTCTTTCTGAAGAGTTTCGCAATTTTTACAATCAGAATTTTCTTGAAGAACCTTTTCTGAGATTTGTTTACATTTTTCACAATCAGGTTTTTCAGCTTTCTTTTCAAGTTCTTTGGTTTTCTTTCTCAAGACAGATACTTCTTTTGCTAGCTTCTCAAATTCAACATGTATATCATTATAGGCATCTTGAAGCTCTTGAAAAGATGGGTCAGTAGAGTATACCTCATTGTCGGATGATTCCTCTTGAGCCACCAGACAGAGGTTGGCTGCTTCCTCAGCATCACTAGTCTCCTCATCCGAACTGTCTCCCCATATAGATGAAACATAGGCTTTCTTTCTGCCTTGAAATTTCTCCTTCTTTTTCTCTTTCTCCTTAAATCTTTGAAGACTTGGACATTCTGCTTTGAAGTGTCCAGGCTTCTTGCATTCATAGCACACAGGAGCATTTTTCTATGAGTCCTTTCTAATCTTACTTGGGCCACCTCTCTGGTATCTCCCTCTACTTCTGAAGAACTTTCTAAATTTTCTGACCATAAAGGCCATCTCATCATCATCCAGTTCCTCTTCATTTTCCTCATTCTCATCATCTTTTGTGGAGGCTGTTAGTGCAAGATTCTTTTTCTTTTTATCTCCATAGAGTTCTCTTTGCACTTTAATGGTCGTTTCATACTCAGCCAAGCTTCCAAATAATGAAGTGATGGAGCTCATGGATTCTCCTCTCATTTCTTGGATTGCAGTAGCTTTCATCTGCCATTCAGGAGTCAGAATCTTTAAGATTTTGGAGACTTGTTCTGCCTCTGAGATCTTTCTTCCTAGAGCTGTAAGATTGTTGATAAAGTGAGTGAATCTGATTTCCAGCTCCCTAATTGGTTCTCCTTCTTCCATCTTGAATAAATGAAAGTCAGTAATAAGTTGCTCAACTATTCTAGTCTTTACACCGCTAGTCCCCTCATGAGCAACTGCTAGGGCATCCCACATCTCTTTCACAGTCTCCAGATGACATACTCTAAAGTATTCCTTTTGGCTTAGGGCATTCTGAAGAATCAAGACTGCTCTGCTGTTGAGTTCTAGGTCTCCTTTGTCATCATCTGTTAACTCCTGAGGGAGCTTTGGCACTTGAACTCCATTTTCTGTTTTCATGGGAACAAGATTTCCTTCTTCAACTATCCTCCAGAGATCATACCCAGATGATTTGATAAACACCTTCATCTTCATCTTCCAAAAAGTATAATGTTCACCATTGAATCCAGGGGGTTTGTTGATTGAGCTGCCTTCTGGGAGCACGTTATCATATCCTGCCATGATAGATCTTTTCTTCTCCTGATCGTGGGATCAGTGGAATCTGAGAAGACCAGGCTCTGATACCAAATGTAACAGGCAGAAATGTACAAGAGGGAGGTGAATTGTGCTTTTAAAATCTATCTGTGAGAAACAACACAGTTTATACTGGTTCAGCCCAAACTTAGCCTACGTCCAGTTCTCCAACCTGCAGTTGGGTTCCACTAATTCCTCAAGATTAAATCAGGCTCTTGACAGCCTTTACAAGTGATAGCAAGAACTCCCCTCTTTACTGGTCACTCCCCCTTACACTTTGTAAGTTTACACCCTACTCTTAAGATCCCACTATCTTAAGAGTAATTCTCACTTTGATAATGAATACAGAGTAATTGTTCACTCAATTGAACATATTGTGTTACACACTTAAGAATATGAGAACAGTAAGTGTTGAGAGTATTGAATGCAGTATATACAGATAATCAATGAGGCAATCAATCCTTCCAACTAACTTCTACACTGAAGCATTTATAGTCTCTTATAGAATTGTATCCGTTGACAATATGACCGTTTGAATATGTCCAGAGAGTTGAGTGATCTGGTGGAGTATTGGAGATGTATTCTGCTATGCATTTACTCCATTGTACTTGACTTTGCTTTAGCTCATCTCTCTTCATCTATCGCTGGAAGGGTAGGTGAGTTTCAACGGCTCTTTTCATCAAATTACGTGTTAATGTAAACTTCCATAATTAGGTCTGAGCAATTCTGTACTTGGAAAGCTTAAAGTAGTCTTAACCATTGATTTTGAATAAAAGCTATCGCCACTCAGATTACATGCCTCTGATCGATCACAGGGTCTGACGTCTGATCGATTACATATCGATTACACATAGATTATAGCATGCATCACTGAACATCAGATTAGAAATCATACGCCTAATCGATTATAGGGGAAGCCTGATCGATTAGGCAGGTTTAATCGATTACAAACAGATTTCATTCAGATTACATGATTTCTCTAATCGATTACTAAATTTCCTATAATCGATTAATGCTCTCTAATTGATTAGGCTTAGAATATGTTCTGATCGATTAACGCTCTCTAATCGATTAGGCAATTTTCGCTTAATCGATTACTGGAGTCTGATCGATTAGGCTAAGATATCTTAATCGATTAGACGACTCTAATCGATTACTCCAATTTCTCCTGATCGATTGGGCAAGACTTAGGATTTTCTATCAGATTATTCCTAAGATATTTCTAATCTTATCATAGCTCTTCCATATGCCTAAGTTATGTTTAGTTATCATCAAAACTTATTATTCTAACAAGAAGGGATGCAAACAGAGATTTATCCTGGTTCGATCTATTCCTCTGACCTACATCCAGTCCTCAGGCTCCACCTGAGATTTTCAATCCACTACCTTCTTGTTTAAACCGGGCACAAGAGAAGCCTTTACAAACTACAAGTTTATCCAGGCACTTGTGAAGCCTTTACCACAGGTTTTACAACTCGGGTTCACCTGCCAACCTTTTTAACAAAGCTTTAGACTCCCTCTAAACGCTCCCCCTTATAACTTGTAAGGATACAATCTATTTTCCACTCAAGATCTCCCAATCTTGAGTATCACCTACTAAGATAGAATGAATACAATGAATGTTAACTTCTCTCTAAGAAGTAGATTTTGTTACGCACTGAGGTACAGGAGAATATATGATGAAATACAAATTCTAGAGCTTATCAATATGGACAATGTGTGCTCTAGCTCTGCTTTTCTAGTTCACTTGATTCATCATTATTTCCCCATTTCTGGGCTCACTTGAGATTTGCTGTCAATCTGTGAAATATGCGTAGAACCCTCTGTTTTTCATCAACGCTCCATTATCTGTTTCTGATGTCTTCAGGTCTTTATATAGAGTCTGATAAATTTCTGTCCGTTGGAAGCTTGGAACTAGCCGTTAACAATCAACTTTCTTCTCTTGCTTCAATTAATATTGCAGAGGATGAACTAAGAGAGATGAAGATTGTGAGTAACGATAACCTGCAACATTGTACTTGCACAACAGCTTTTTTAGTAGTGCTAGCTCCCTCGGCTATCACTAGCTTGACAGTGTAAATCCTGCACTTAGCTGTTAGTGAAACAAGTATTCATATGAAGCACAGTAGGTGTTATCGCTAGTGCATTTCATTAGCTCAACGACAGACAATGTATTAGCTATAGGTTATTTCAACAGGTATTTCTCTATCGATAGCTAGCTACGTTATCGCTAGTGACTTTCATTATCTCAATGAATTATAACTGATTTTTATTCAGCAAGTATGCTCCTATCGATAGCCAAACATGTTATCGCTAGTAAACTTATTAGCTCATTTGTTCAAAGGCTAACTATTTGATATTTCATGTATTCTGTTATCGATAGCTAATTTAGTTCATTGCTGCTAGCTATTTTAACATTTTCCCCTTTGTGATATTCATGTTATCTATGGGGCTTTAGCGATAGTACAGAGCTTTAGCGATAGTGATCTATTTGTTCTTTGCTTACTTAGGCTAGCTCAACTCTTTGTATTAGCGATAGTGAAGTTCGATAGAGATATTGACTATTCAGATTATTGCTAAGTCTTCATTAGCTATTGTTATCCTGAGCCTTCCATTTCTTAGCGATAGAGAATCTGTTACCTATAAGATTTTACATATTCAACTTTGAGGTAACCTACACTCTTTTACTCATTCAGTCTTGATCATATCATTCCTCATAACAGGCATAATAGTTCCATTCTTTTAACTGATCTGTGCAAGATATTCATATGAAGTAATAGATAGTCAAGGTAGAGATAAACACTTCATACAAACTTTTTGCTTACTATATTTAGATCTATATTTGACATCATCAAAACTAAGCATATCCAACATGATCTACCCTTGGTGAATTAAGAATCTAGGTCATTAACCATTGGGGGGCCAATGGAAATAATATAAAATATAAAGCTAGAGATTGCTATATTTTCACTTTGTTGAAACTACATAAGTTAATGATCATGTATATTTCTTGTAGAGTAAATCGATGGAGAAACAATTGTATGAGGGGTCAATTTTTGTGAGTGCACATATAACTAACTCATCCTATCGATGCAACATGAGTTTCTATTTATTGTAACATGAGTTTTAGTCCATATATATGTGTACATATATATATATAAATACACAAGTCTCCAGCATCTGAATAAGCAAGTGTGTAAGTGCTCTCTATTCTCTTCTCTTCAAGTGGTATATTTGTTGTATGTAAATTAACGTGTACAATTGTAATTCGGTTTAGTATGAGTATTTCTTGTTGTAAATTGCACTATAGGAAACCATTTCTTCACTTTGGTATTAAAGCATAGAGTTTTCCCTATGGCTTACATTATTTTTTTCTGACACTATGTTTTTGCTCCACTGATGTATTATTTACCTTTTGTGTCATATGTGATTAAATAATTTTTATTTATTTATTATTTGTGATTGATCAACAACAACGATTAGCTTCTCATAAATATTCACCAAATCCTATATTAGTTTAGTTTTAATTAGTTGTGAAATGATCATTCATTGTTACGTTGTTTTCTTTCTGGATTAGATCATGTGAATCTGACCTAGATAGAAAGAACAATTAAATGTCAACTATTTTTAGCAATATTTTGGACATCAAGATGAGGTGTGGTATGTTCCTAAAAGAATTCCTAAACAAGAGATCTTAAAAATGAAATATTATTTGCCTATTCTAATAGCAACATGGGATTTATTTGGGAAAGGGTCGGCAATCTAGCCTAATGATATGTAATAGATCATATATTTGCCATCATTAGGATATGCTTATGTTTCCAAAAACTTTGTGACACTTTGATTTATGTTTCTTTGATTATTGTTACTTAAATACTGTTATACTATATGTTAAAGCCGACATGCATTTCGACATATTAGTATAGTGTTGCATGTGATTGAACTATGTTTCAGATTTATAGTATTCTGATATACTTGGTATTAATGTTTGAATGTAATCATTATGGCATGCTATGTTAAGCATTATATGAATGGTATTGGTGGTATGTATCACAATGTGGGGAATGGTTATTTGAACCATATGATGATGGTAAGTGGATGTGAATGGTGAGTATGGTTAGATGGTGGATAACCGTCTCTTTATGATGTTATTTATTGTTATGGGATATATATATATATATATATGTTTGAATTGTGAAAATACAGGTTAACTTTTAAATAATTATGCTAAGTCATGCCTTTTTCTAACATGGTTAGATTAAAGGAAATTTTTTACAAGAATTTCATTAACTATGTTAGTAGAAATCTTTTCTAACATAGTTAGCTATTTTCATACAAGGGAATTTTTATTAACAATGTTAGCTTATTCCTTTGCTAACATGGTTAGCTTTGAAAACTTATGAGCAAAGTTTTAATATCTAAGATAGACCAATAATTTAGAAAGTTTCTTTTCTATCATAGATATAGTATGTATAACCATGATTGTGTATTTAATGTGTATATATTTCTGATTACACTTACTGTACAACCAGATTTGCAATGAATGAGAATTAGTTCAATTTTCATTCCTCGATTGTCTCTCCCATGTATTCTTCTTCTTCATACCATCTCTACATCTTTCTACTTCTTGAAACCCTCTAAACTTCTCTGTTCTTCTCTTCTTCTATAATTCTATCCCTTTCTTTCCTAATCTTTCAATACAAAATAATGATTATTTATCAGTGGTATCAAAATCCTTCTTTCCTTGGCCCTTCCACTGCAAATTAAAAAAAACCAGAAATATGGAAGCACACCTTCGCCATATTGAGCAAAGGCCAGTCTCAGTGGATAGATTGCAAGACTTGGTCACCAAACTGCAAAAATCCATGCAATGATGGGATTTAATAAGGCTTCAGCAGCAAGGATCGTTGGTAGAATTCAATGCAGCGTTCGATTCCCTCTCTGCCACACTTGACTTACCAGAAGATTACCTTGTAGACACATATGTTTCTGGGTTGAAAGAAGATATATCTCGATTTTATAGCCCAAGAAACATGCACCAGCGAAATTGTTAGCAAGAAACAAAGAAATACTCTTGCAAATACAAGCCGAGAAAGCAAGAAAAGCCTTAGAAGATGGGAATCTGAAGAAAACTAAGACCCACAAATGTGTTGCTGATGCAAAGAGTGACGATGAAGTTCAATCATACAAGATACGGCCAAGAAGAAACAAAACTCGAGTCTGGTTCCAAAATAATTAGCCCAGCCACCATCGACATATTCCTCAGTGTCAAACTCATCGAAGGGAGCTTTCATGGTTGCCATATCTTCTTCCACCGAGAAATAATCTCAGGGTCCTTCATCAAAAGTTGCCCCTCCCAAGAATGTATATCTTGGATTTAAAAAGCAGAATAGAGGCACTAGACAGCTTACTCATGAAGATGAAGTTCACCACCGGGAAAAGCATTTGTGTTTCTATTTCCATGAGAAACTTTCCCTTGAGCATAATTGTCTTCAAAGCCAAATATTTTAGCTCCACTAAATTGAAGTTGAATCATCGCCTAAGAAGGAAGTGGAAGAAATTACAGAAATTGAGGAATGTGGGAACGAACAGCCCCTGACTTCCCCATATGTAATTAAAGGAAAGAGTGATGCAAGAACACATGTGTTGGGGTTTGAATTGGCAATCTGTGGATTTGGGAGTGGTTTTCGCAACCCAAAAACAGGTTTTTCCATTATGTTGAGTTTCCTTCCTTCAACTTGTGAATTCTTGCAGCAAAGATGTAATAAATCTGATCAAAAGAAGGATGAAGAAGCTGCGTGGCAGGAACCTTTAGGAGTTTCAGCATTCCATGTCTGAATATTGTGGAGTTTGAAAAGTCAAATTTCCCTTTACTGTTGGCTTGCAATTTCTTGGAATGGTAGAATTATCTTGAATTTCCACTGGGTTTGGTAAAGTCTAATGGAGATATAGATTTTTTATTACAAAAAAATGCTCCTACAAAATCCATGCTTCAGGTTTGGTTTAAAGGACAATTAATGAATATGCTTATGGGGTCCAGTATGCTCCAAGAAGTAATGCACTTGAGTGGGCATTGAAATGAGTATATTGTCCACTAGATAAAAGCTTGGTTTTTTGTAGAGTTGGGAATTCGGGCGAGTCGGACTTAAGCCCGTGAACGAAAAAAACACCCTTTTAATTAAGCTTGGCCCTTAAGTCGTCGGGCTCGGGCTGACCCGCGGGCTTTTACTTTTTTTTTAGTGAAAGGCTTTGACTTTTTTTAATCAATGAAATTGCACTGCAAAAGAATTAAAGAAACAAAGATGGGTAATTGAATATAAATTGTGCAGCAAAGTCAAGTGACATAATTTGTCAAAAATGGTATATGTAAAACTTAAACGGGAAGAACATGACAAATTTATGTGGTTTCCCAATTAACAATAGCAAATTTGGTAGGCCGTGTTACACAAATAATTAATTAATTACTAGATAAAGACAACAAAAGCAAAGATACATCACAATTCAAAAAATGAGATTAAATAGAACAGAAAAAAGTAGTCAAGAACATGGAAAAAAGAGCATGTGACATGAAACAATAATTCATTACTCCAAATATTAGACAATAAAAAAACAATGGACCAAGCATAAATAAAAAACATAAATATGATCCATAAGTAGCAAGTCTAGAATTAGCAGTCATACACCACAACTAGAAGTCATACTCATACATCACAACTATATAGAATATTAGAATGTTTCATAAGGACATAATGTCCACAATGTCCACATGACACAACACATTTAAAAAAACTAGTTCACACACCACAAAATAAACCAATACATAATAACATAGTACAATTTGCCTTTTAATTTTTATTACCTAAAAAAAAATTCTTATACGGGCTTAAACGGGCGGCCCGCAGGCCGGCCCGTTAAAACCCGTGGTCCAACGGGCTAGCCCGTTCCCCTTTTTCGCTCCCAAAATCAAAGTTTGGCCTTCCTCGGGCTAGGGCTTAAAAGGGCCGGCCCGAATTCCCGGATCTAGGTTTCTGCATGATTTGACAAGACCAATATGCTTAAATGAAGATAATATCCAATGGACAAAACACTTGTACTCTGCATCATGTAAAGAGCTAGGAAAGTATGTGCTTCACATGGTGGGTCCCTTAACAAGCTCCCAAAAAAAGTCAAATGTAGGTAGGAAGAATTACTACACACGTGGGTGTATGGGGTAAAGGACATATATCATCACTCTCAAGTAGGTATTGCTTGTGTGATATCAAGAGTGGAAGCCAGCTGCTGTTCAACACCAATTCATGGGGCTGTTCAACACCAATTCATGGGTCTTCTGGCCAATTACATGGGCCAATATACGTTGTTTAAGTCCAATAATGAAGAAACTTGTTACCTGGGCTTTAATGACTCTATTTCTTCCTACCCATGGGCTCATTCTAATGTAGTACAGAGGATGATTGATCAAAATACTCTTTAGGTCAGCTCAAAATTGTTATAGAACAGTTCCACTACATTTGTTAGTAGTTTTTTCAATAATTCTCCTAAGTTTTGGTATATCTTTGAAGTAGAATCTTTGCTCTAACTTGATCCTTGAGGGCAAGGATCTCTTTGGGAAGGGGGTATTGTTATGAAAATGTAATTGGAAATAGAGTTAGTTAATTTGATTAGTTAAATAGAGTTGGGCTTAGTACCTATTACTTAACTAACGGAATTAATTGACTAATTAGGATTAGATGGGGATTGGGTTGTTAATAAAACTAAATGGGCTTAGTAGCTTAATGGGCCTATGTTTAGTAAGGTCTAAATACGCTAAGTAATCAGATTAGGAGGATGTATATATATTTCTGATTACACTTACTATACAACCAGATTTGCAATCACTACTACAAAAAATATAAATTACGTCCCTAATTCACGTCCATTATTTTAAAATAGACTTTAAAAAAATTTTCCGGAAAAACAACGTCCATTATCGTGTAAATGGACTTTGTTTTTCATAAATTTACATCCATTTAAATATAATGGACATGGATTATATATGTGGTGGTGCCACCGTAATTGTATTATTACAAAATATACAAATTACGCCCATTTTTTTAAAAAGGACTTTAAGAATAAGGCGGTGATATAATTGTAATTTTTTAAAAAAATTGGCAGAAAAACAACGTCCATTATTATACTAATGGACTTTGATATTCGCAAATTAAAATAATATAAAAACAAGAAAAACAAATTCCAGTCCTATATAGACTTTGTCTTTATTAATTTTTTTAAACAAATAGAAAAACAAAGTCCATTTATTTTAGAATGGACTTTGTTTATATTAAATTTATAGAAAAAAACTAGAAAAAATTAGCTAAAATCCAAAACATCCTATAGCACAATTCCCGTGAGGCGATCTCCCAATCTTCACTACTGTGCGTGCTTTCGTCCATAACCTCCGTAACTTCCGTTCACCTCCGATCTCCACTATTCTCAACCGCCGTCCATTCATTCCTCCCCTCTCCGTTCACTTCCGGCGATGACTACCTTCATCTTCTCCGGCGACTGCATTCAAGTGTTTGGAAAAATTCACAGAACGAGGCAGC
Organism: Mimosa bimucronata; assembly: GCA_037074515.1. Classification (NCBI taxonomy): domain Eukaryota; kingdom Viridiplantae; phylum Streptophyta; class Magnoliopsida; order Fabales; family Fabaceae; genus Mimosa; species Mimosa bimucronata. Next base: position 44,174,055 of record CM073436.1, read on the forward strand.
CTAAAAATACTCTTGTTCTTATTTCTAAAATTAAAGCTTACCACTTGCAAATTTGAACTACAACACCATAAATTCACTCATCACGCGTATTCTGATTTCTGTACATATAGGCGACTGCAATTGTTAAAACAACTTTCTGAAAATTTCTCAGAGGAAGGGAATGCTTTCTTGGACATTTATTTCTGGGCAATTAATTCCTTCGCCTCCATCTATCCTTCCGTTCGTCTTCTCCGTTTTCAAGCCTCCCTCCGTTCGAGCTTCTCCCTCCATTCGAGCATTTTGACCACGCAACAACAAATGTAAGGGCATGCTTTCTTGAACATTGTTTATTTAAGTTCAACGGTGTGGACTGTGGAGAAACATGAAGTATAACATGGTCTGAATTCTAAATGATATTGGGCATGGAAATGGAGAGATCAATATATAAATAAACTCTCACAAATAAATTTTAGAGGATGTGTCGTTCTTTACTCTAATTTTTACCGTGATAAACTATCTGCAGCCATGTATCTTTCTGTATTACATGAATAAGAATGGTGATAAAGTATACAACACTGTCAGAATTGTTTAATATATTATCCCCTCTCTTCCTATTCATATGGGAATAGTAATTGCAATGAATAAAAACTTCCAGGATGATTTCCGTTCTGATATAAGCTGTGGGTTGATTATTTTAATTTGAATTGGGAGGTCAGTGAACTTTGTGTAATAACCTGGCTTTTTAGTTACTTTTTAAGCTGATTTGCATTATTGTAGGTGTACCTTTGCATATACTTCTATCACATATTACGCTTGGTTTATCTGTTAGTAGCTATGTTCTTTAGTTACGCATCACAACAATAGTAATAGATGGCTTACTTCTATCCTAGTCCTATTTCTTATTGCTTTTATGTATTTCATTTGTGTGTGAGAAAATGAGAAAGCATATTGATGTAAAACGGGATTAAAACTTAAAACATATTGATGTATTTCTCATAATTAGAGTAAAAATGGAAATGGGATTAAAACTTAAAACTTAAAAGTCATCAGCACTAGTAATTCTCACAAATACATTTGATAGCAATGTTTGCACTCCTCTAAAATGATTAGACTGGACTAAGTTTAATTAATTTTAGAGTCCAATGCTAAACTTCTGGAAGATCTTGTGCCTATTGCAAGAAGGTCCGTGCATAAAATCTAAATCATAATAGGGCCTACTATGTGTTCAAATTTGATCCTTTCTCACACATACTGAATTATGTGTGTAAACAATTCTTTTTAGGTCAATGGAAAAGATGTAATGCTTGATGAAATGATAAACTATGTACAGCCATTGCAGCCTCAAGTTGAGGTAGAATCAAGCTTGGTCAAACAGAAAATAGGAAAACACCAACACAATCTCCAAGCTTTAATGGTAATATATTGAAAGATAAACTAATTTGAAACATTATGTTGTTCATTTGGCCCAACAAATTGCTGATACTTATGATACTTTTTTTCTTTTTTCTTTCTGGGGAGATCCATAGGTTCAAACCAACTATCCCATATGAAAGGTGAGCTCTGATCAACATTCATTATGCTTGAATTGAAGCACAGAGGAATATAGGAAGGAAGACTGCTGTAAACAAGAAAAAGATTTTAATTCAACCAAACCCATGAATTACTTGACAAATGTATGCACTATTCTTATCATCATTGCATTACATACTTCAATTGTATGTTTTATTTATATTAATTACTATCAACTAATAGATGTTCTATCACATGCTTATATGGTGCAGATTTTTTATACGGATGACACTTTTGAATAAGATGAAATTGATGAAATTCGGAATCAATTAGCATGTTTGTTACTTCAAAATGGTTTGGAGTAAAAATTAGATAGAATTTACTTGCAATATTGTATTGTGTATATGTAAAAGTTATGTAATTTTAATAGTAATAACCTTTTTGGTGAAACCTCATCTCCGTATTCTGTCTATGCATACTCTGAGTGGTGCAGGATAATATATATATACATATATATATATACAGATGGAAACCATACAAAATATGTACAAATTTTAAAAAAATGAATTTACATCCATTATTTTTTTAATGGACTTAAAGATGTGATATTTAACGTCCATTGTACCAAATAATGGACTTGAAAAATGCCTATTGGGGTATCTTTCAAGTCCATTATTTCAATAATGGACTTGAAAGATGTAGCAAGGCGAATATTCAACGCCCATTCAACGAATAATTGACTTAAAATATGTCACTTGGGGCATCTTTAAAGTATATTATACCAAATAATGGACTTAAAAAATGACATATTTTAAGTCAATTATAGATATAATGGACGTGAAATATTTGTATCTTTTAAGTCTAATAATACTAAATGGATGTAAAAAAATTTTCTACATCCATTACATAATGGACGTGAAAAGTCCAATATTTTCTACGTCCCCCGTATTAACGTCCCCCCAACAATGGACTTTATAAGTCCAAAATAATGGACTTAAAAAATACCTTCTGTAGTAGTGAATGAATGAGAATTAGTTCAGTTTTGATTCCTCGATTGTCTCTCCCGTGTATTCTTCTTCTTCCTACCCTCTCTGCATCTTTCTACTTCTTGAAACCCTCTAAACTTGTTCTTCTCTTCTTCTACAATTCTATCCCTTTCTTTCCTAATCTTTCAATACACAGAATAATGATTCTGTATCAGAGTCTAAACGGGGGGATAATAGGAACGATGAGGTATCAAATCCAAGTAGAAGGATCATTAGGGATGCCAATTCCATGAACTTTGATTATAATCCATTCATGAATGCATTCCCTAAATTCTAATTATGAATTTAAAGGGTTATTGACTTGGTCTTTACCCAAATTTTATGGCTTGCAGGAGGATGAACCTTATTGACATGTGGACAAGTTGTTTGTTAAATGTGATTCTATAAAGCCCACTGGAGCTCAAACTGAAGATGTTATTTGGTGTATATTCCACCTCACCTTGCAGGGGAAGCAAAGAATTGGTTTATGAGTCTCCCTAGGCTATATCTAGAAGCATGCACTTCTTGGGACAATTTGAAACAAGCATTCTTGGACAAGTATTATCCAGCCCCAAAAACCTCTGCAAGACATATAAAGAGATAAATTCCATTATGCAAGACCATGATGAGTACATATATGATTATTGGATCTAATTCTAAGACCTGATTGCTCGATGTCAACACCATCAAATTCCAGTTGAGCAACTTGTGCACACTTTCTATGATGGTCTTAAGGAAAAGGATCAAGACTTGATGGACTTAGCCACCGTGGGTTCTTTTCTAGATTGCATTGCCGATGAAGCATGGTAAGTTATTCGGAGGCTTGCCCTTTTAAACAGCAACACCGTACTTCTAACCGGTCTTCAAAAGCTTTAAACAAAGTTGAGTCAACTCCCTTACTTATACGACAACTAGATGGTCTTATGGCAGAATTCAAGGCATTTTCTACTAAACTTGACAGATTCACCTCTTCTCCACCTATGAATCCAACCGGAGAGAGTTGATGTCACCAAATTGTAATTATTGTGGATCTTAAGTGCATATTTCTAGTGTGTACCCGCCTATATGAAGATGCTTCTGCTATGTACTAAGTAAAGCCTACACATAAATGAGAACCTAACTCTAGTGCTTATAATGATAGATGGAGCTCCACCCAAAAATCAAATTGGAGAGGAGGAGAAGGGTCATCTAGCCAAGTATAGCCCTATGGTTGTACACAAGGGCAATTGGTTATACTTCATGAGTCAAGAAGTGATGAGATATCTAATTTCTGCAAGATTATTGAAAAAGAGAAAGAAGCCAGTGTTGAAAGATACTCTAACTTGATTCTTGCATCTCCAAGCTAACTGATATCTTCATTAGCTTCACAAACCAAGGTAAAGGGCCTTCTTCATTACAAACTATGACCAACCCTAATGATACCAAGTCCTTAAATGCCATATCATTAAGAAGCAGGCGAGCGACATGTCTGGTTTAAGAACTTTATTGAAGATGAGGAGATTGAGTGTGAAAGTCCTCCACCTAAGCATCCACTCTCAATTGATGCCAATGGGAGGCAATCTCTTAAAAGAAAGCATAAAGAATCAACTCAACAAAGAGCCGTTACTATTGATGAGCCTCTCGATCTTAAGTGAAGACACCACCACTACTGAGAGAGATCGCTGCTAAGGGCTCTAGTTCACTACCACCCACCAAGCAAGGAACCACCGATATGCATGGAGCCTCATTGTAAACAGATAAAGAGCTTTTATTAAAAGAAATGTTAAATGTTCATATTTAAAATTAAATTACATTATTTTTTTTTGCCATAATTAAATTACATTATCATTTACAAGCTATTGTAAATTAAAAAGTTAGAAGCCAAACTTTCACATATACATACTATCATTTAAAAATTTAATTTATAAATATTAAAGAGTAAAGTAGCAATTTTAGCAATAATGTTTCGTCAAAGGAGCATGTGGCACCATAATGTTTGATAAGGTGCAAAAATGCCTATAAACTTTACAAAACGGTGCAATTTTAACAAAACTCACATATGGTTTGTGGGCCGTTAATTCTCCGTCAATTCTAAAACGTTAATGCCTTCTTAAATAAAAATTCGCGTACTTTTTATTTTCCACCTCAATTATACAATACTATCTCCCATGGCACGGATAGATAAATGTGCAAATTAATAGTGCACTGCAAGCTGAGTAAAGCTTTCTGCTCATTCTTCTGCTCCCACAGCGATAATGGAAGCCTCCTTCTCCTTCTCCTTCTCGACTTCACAGTATCCAATCCCTACCACAAGCACTCCCCTCCCCTTGTCTTCCTCCATTCTTTCCGCCAAACCCTTCCCCTCCACTGCCTCTTCTGTCTTTCTTTGCCTCAAACCACCGCCTGATTCTCCCGACTCTTCCAATCCCTCCGCCAACCACCTTCGCCGCCCCAATAAATCCCTCCAAACCTCACCTCCTTCCTTGCACCACAATCCTTTAACTCCATCTAACCCTCTCAAGAAGAACAATCCTCTCAATTCTTCCTCTCATGTCTCTACTACTACCAATCCTAATCATTCCCATTCGCATTCTTTGACTAACAAGCTATGGCTCACAAGCAAGCTCTCTCCCCCGCCGCCACCTGTACCTCCACGTGAAGAAGAAACAGGAAGCATTGAGAGCCGTGAAATTGGGAGCTCTGAATCTGATGACTCAGATATTGTTGATGATTCACTTCCGGAAACTCGGTTCCGGCAAGAGGGGAAAATCTTTGTGGGTAATTTGCCCAATTGGGTGAAGAAAAACGAGGTTACTGAGTTTTTCAGGCAGTTTGGGCCGATACAGAGTGTGATTCTTATTAAGGGTTATAATAATGCGGAGAAGAATGCGGGTTTTGGGTTTGTGATTTATGAAGGTTTAACTGCGGACAAGTCTGCCATGAAGGCTGTTGAGTTTGATGGTGTTGAATTCCATGGGAGGTTTCTGACGGTGAAGTTGGATAATGGGAAGAGATTGAAGGAGAAAGCGGAAGATAGGGCACGGTGGGTGGAAGGGGATGAGGCTGTTGATTATCGTTCCAAGTGGCATGAGGAGAGGGAAAGCTCTAGAAAAGAATTCAGAAAGATAGTGGAGACTGAACCAGAGAACTGGCAAGCTGTTGTTCGGTCATTCGAGAGAATTAAGAAGGTTGAGCATCTTTTCATTGCCTTGTAATTTTTACTGTCTACATTTTAGTATCATTTGAGCTTGCAAAAATTGAAGATAGGCTATTTGGCTTTGCTAAGTTCCAATTTCGTTCAGCCTGGCTTTTGTTGCGACTAAGGCATTAACATGACATCCATGTAAAGCTCTTTCTTGAAACTGATGTGGTGTATAATCTATCACAATTAATCTTAATTTCATGTTTAACACGGATATGGTTGATTGAGTTAGATATTCCCTTTGTTATTTTTTACTTGTGTCTCATGTGAAAAGGTTTAAAATTAAAAGCCTACTACTATGCCTTTAACTGCTGGATCTACTTTTTTTAAAAAAAAATATTTAATGAAAAAGTAAAGCTATGATTAAAGCAAATCATATGAGGATATTCATTTTCTCAAAATCTTAACCTAAAAGGAACATATTTATTTTCAAAATAATCACAAGTTGAAGTACTTTCATTTTTTTTTTTTTTTGACCAGTGAAGTACTTTCATTTAAGATATAACTAATTTACAATGCATAATCTTTATCACGCTGAGTTAATGAATTGATGCTTCCCATCTAACTAGGATATGAGCCGAACAACATGAAATTGTAATATGCCATACAATAAGACACTACTAAAATGCTTGCATTGACTTTAACACTTCAGATATAACTGTTATGTCCATTTACAACCTGGTATGCTCTGTTAGACAATTTCGGCAATCAATAACTTAAAACCAACATAGTTACAAGATTTTATTTCTACTCAAAGTCTTTGTAGCTATTTTGGTTATGTTTGGCTACTATATTGCAAAGATAAAGTGGCATCGATGGGCCTCTGATGATTTGCACTTAGTTTTGGCGTGTTTCTGCATAATATATGAGTTCATTCAGTGGAACGTAAATTTGTATATTTAATTTAGTTAGACAAGGGGGATCGCAAGGATGAAACTCCATTTTATTTGTTTACAAGGCTTGCCTGCCATGTTAGGATCCCTTCTTCCCAAAAGCGTAAGTTTTTCAAAGAAGACCTATGAATATTTAGCTTGTCCTCAAATTGACCTGACCTGTGCTTCATTCATTTACTGAGTAATGTATTCATATGCTGTGTCATAAATAGTGGCAGCCAAACCATCTCTGACTAGTGTAATGAACATAACAATGAACAGACGAACTATATTGACATCCTAACTACCCTTACCAATATATGTTGTCGGACTTTGGTGCCACCCCTGTTTTCATGACACTATTAGGGGTTTTTTATATGGTTTTCTAGACTGAATATTACTATGAAAAAGAGAACCTTATTTTTGCAATTGCATAAATCTGAATGATTGGATAATCAATTATACATGAGTTATCAAAATTGTATTATTAATTGATTTGGTTTCTACTTATATTATAATGATAAATTGATAATACTACATTACAAGGTGTTCCAATTACAAAATTAGTAAGCAACTTTTTTGTAATCTTCTTCTACTTCTTGTTTCTGCATATATTTCTGTTTTGTGATTTGATGATTTCTTAGCCTGTAGCTAGTTTTATGTTCTTCTCATTCCAATAAAATGTGTTTTTATAAATTGTGTTTCTCCATGTATTTATTGATTATATGTTGCTTGAGCGTGCGCACAAATTCATTTATGATAAGTTTTAGAGACTTAGATTTTACGTTCTGTTGTGCATGTTGTTTCTCATGGTTTAATTTTGTTTCATTCATGCTGTTAGCCTTCTAGAAAAGAATATGGGTTGATGGTTAAGTATTATGCAAGACGAGGGGACATGCATCGTGCACGTCAAACATTTGAGAGTATGCGGGCTAGAGGAATTGAACCATCTCCACATGTCTACACTAGGTAATATCTAGAAACAAAAAATCCTGTACTAAAGCTCCTGTAAAATTTTAATTTGATTGATTGATTGATTTTTATAATGGAAATTTTCTACTGACAATAAAATTGCATCTTTTTTTTTTTCACACTCTGAAAACTCCTACTATTTCAAATCATTATCCTCGAAAAGAAACTTTATATAAAGATTTTCAAACAGCTCAAACTGAACTTTTTTCCGTCTCGTTTATATATACATACACACATGCACAGTGGATTTTCTTCTGATGTTATTGTATGTTAAATCCTTGCAGTCTTATTCATGCTTATGCTGTTGGTAGAGATATGGAAGAAGCTTTAAATTGTGTTAGGAAGATGAAGGAAGAGAGCATCGAAATGAGTTTGGTGACATATAGTATTATTGTGGGTGGTTTTGCCAAAGTCGGCAATGCTGAGTAAGTATATTTGACCAATGTTGTGTACGGCTTTATCTTTTAATGAAAAAGTATCCCTTTAGTTTCTGACTGTTAAGATTTACTTTTTCTTGAGTAATGAAAAAATAGAAGAGAGAGGATGTAAACAGTTAAAACAATATAGTGCTAAGATATAGACTAATTGAGGGAGACCAAAATTGTAATTGTATAGCCTGTCTGGTGGAAAATACAGTTTTCTAATTTACTCATTTCTGGGTTCCATTGAAGTTATTTCCCATGTTTTGAGTAACTCACAATTTACAAACAACAAGAACAACAAGGCCTTATCCCACTCACTAAGGTCGGCTACGGAGACTGTATGATGCCATTGTGCTCTATCGAAATGAAATCCTTGGATAAATCATTAATAAAAAGATCCCGCTTAATAACTTAAGTAAGAAAATTTTATGAAACAGAACAGATCATGTTGTTGCATGTAATTATGTCTGGTGACAAACCTTCATAGCATGTGCCATTTCAAGATGCCCAGAGTGTGAATCATCTGAGGAAAATAAACCAATGTGCATGTGACTGTTTTCATTTAAACAATATCATATCCTGGGCCAAAGTAATTTGGTCTAGAAGCAATGTTATTTGGACTTAAAAGGTTATTTCGGGCCTTGAATTTTGTTTTGGACTTTCAGTTCACTTAAAGGTTGTGAAACTTTCATTTATCTTGATTAAACTGATATATTTTTCTTCTTCCAAAAAATTTTAGCATTGTCATCACAATCCTAGTTCTGTGCGATGGCTCATTCAACTGAAATGTTCTCCTGGAGTTCATCTTCACTGATATGGAGCAGAAATGAAGCTGTTCTATTCCTGGAGATAATAGAATAGAATAATGGATGAGAGTAGATAATTAAAACCTTAAACTTTATGATTGCGATGCTGACACTTCAAACATCGAGGTTAAACAATTTGATATAACTTAAAAACCAAGTCTGTCACCAGTATGCAGAAAGAGATGTTTTGGCTGTTAAGTGCTCACTACAATAAAAACAGGTTGCTAGATTAGTGTTTCCGTTTATCGGTTTTGTGGTGGGGAAAGGCATATGCTTTAAAAAGGGAGTTCACTTGCTTCATTTTGAGTGAGTTACTACTTTATTGGTTTTGGTCTTATTTCTTACATTAAATTGTTGCAATAACTAATGAAATTTTGTAGCCCTCTATCTCAGTATCTGGTGGGATGATCATTATCTAATTTGTTATATTAATGTCTTTTTTATGGTCTGTTAATATATATGTGAAGGTTGAGGTGTCAAATCTTCATCAGATAACCCTATTTAATCTTGTTTTGGAAGTGCTGCAGATCACTGGTTTAAGGAGGCCAAAGAGAGGCATCCATCCTTGAATGCAATCATTTATGGGAGCATAATTTATGCACATTGGTGAGCATTTATTTATTGTGGGCTCAAAGGCAAATATAGTTAAATGCTAGCCTCCTCATTCTTTGTAGAGGTAGAAGTCAGTATCTTCACTTTGGAACTGGATGAAAACTATTTCTTTATCTTATGAGAGGGTGTTCAAAGTTTGCAAGGTCATTTAATTCATTTGAAAAATTTGGTTTTAAGATGATGACTTACGTTGCCTTGCATTTATTGTATCTTGAGATATTTTTGGTTCATAATGAAGTTGGGGTATGCTAACTTTTACTCAAACTGAGGAATTATATATATATATAAGTTAGGAAATGCGAGTCATGGATAATTAATCATTTCTGTCTGGTTTCTTGCTCTTTTAATTAATGGGATCCGGTGGTATATTACAGTCAAACACAGAATATGGAAAAAGCTGAAGCCTTGGTGAGGGAAATGGAAGAACAAGGAATAGATGCTCCCATTGACATATATCATACCATGATGGATGGTTATACCATGATTGACAATGAAGAAAAATGCTTGATTGTGTTTGACAGACTTAAGGTGAAAAAAGCTTGTTCACAACCTTCTTCAATATATATGTCGTACAATGTTAGAAATTATTATAATACTGTTCATGGGTCTTAGCAGCTTAAGGTTTTTGGGTTGGAGTAGCTATTGGCATGCGATTATAGGCTTTGTGAATAGGAAGTTAGAAATGTGTTTCTTTCTGCTTCAAATTTCTTCTTTAAAATTAAATAAATTTTAGTGCAAACTATAGTGGGTTTGTGCTTTGTCCAAATCTTCTTCAATATAGGGGGCTTGTTAGCTTTGAAGCACAATATTGCTAAATGCAAGACATATCATACCTGGTATGGGCTTCTCTTGGGTATGGCAAATGTAATTGTTATTATATTTTTGGCTAAAAAATGTCTTTGGTTCTTAAAATTTATATCATGTTATAGTTTAATCCGTCTAGCTTATAAAGTGTATTTTCAGTCCCTTAATTATATAATTTTAAATTCGTAAATTAAAATATATTTAAATTGTGACACTGAATCTTCAAGTTTTATTTTAAATATTTTTGAATGTACAAATTTTAAATTAATGATGAATGTGTCCTCATATAATTACAAAGTCATCATTTAAATCCATTGAGTCAGCATTTTCCATTGATGGCATTAACAATGTTAACATTAAGGGACTGAAAAATACATTTTATAAACTTAAAAGACCGAACTTAAATTTGATGTAAACTTATAGGAATAAACATATGCTATTATGCTTGAACCTTATTTCTTTAAAGTGAAAGTTTGAGTAGGAGACAACTTTCTTGTGCCTTCCCTCCTTTATAATATGTTTTTTCATTGTTTTGTTTGTTTTTAGTTTACTTCTAATTGCTTATACATTTCATTTAATGCTACAAATTAATCATACAAGTATATTTTTTCTGCTTTTGTGTCTTAAATCTTTTAATTTACTGTACAACATAGTAGTACAAATGCAATGTATATAGGTATAATTATGCTATCCAAAAAGATAGTTATAATAATAAGATTATGCATGCCTTTACTTAAAGTTTTTGGGTTGAAGTGATGTTGACCAATATCACAACTTTCAGCTGCTGTTGTTCGTTAAAGTCAAGGTTAAATCTTTTATTATTTGACTAAAATAATTAATAGGGGTAATTTGGGATAAAAATAATTAATACAATCAGTAGGGGTAATTTGGGATAAAAATAATTAATATGGGACTAAAATAAACTCTTCAACTAGCTCTTGTATTTTGGAACGAAGAGAGTAGTAAATTTCATAACCTTGTCACTGTTAATAAGATACGGCAGACTACAGAAATATATGTGCCAACGAACTTTCTACTTAGCTTCAGTTGTAGGGGAGGATTAACCAACTGCAATGATCTATCTTTAATGCACATCATTTCCTATCTTTTATAGTATTATGTGTAAATAAAGAAGCTCTCCATTGGACTGTCAGTTGAACTTTTAGATAATCAGAGTGGAGTATTTAACCTTAGATTGCTTGGTTAAGATTAGTACCGTCGAAATCAGTAACAATAGTGAAGTTGAATAATGCTGTTTAATTTCTGATCCTCCATAAGTTTACGTATTTAACATCTTACTGTACTTTAATGGGTAAAAGTGTAAATTTAGTGATGAAAGATTTTGCTATGTGCATCCAACATAATGATGTCTTGCTTGATGGAAAAATAAAAATAAATGTTTAAAAACAGAGCAAAAATAACAACCATGTCAACTAAGACAATTTCCGTTATTTTATGTCATGGGGCCTACAAAGTTCTGTTACTTTATAAAGTTAAGGAAGTTTTGCTTTAGTTGACAGGTTGTTATTTTTGCTCTACTTTTAAAAGTTTGTGTTTATTTTTGCATCCAACAAAACAAAATTATGTTGGGTGCACATAGCAAAACCCTTTATTGCTAAGTTTATACCTTTACCCTACTTTCATGTACTAAGTAGGTTAATAAGATTTAATTGGTTGCAATGGATGGATTTTGTGGTTGACGTTTTTAGAGACACCTCTTCTATTGTTTAGTGTTACTTTTCTCCATAAGATTTTGTGGCACTCATTTTTATCATACTTTTAGAGCTTCTGTTGTTTGATTGCCCTCTTCCTGACATTTTCTTTCAATGATCTGGCTTGAATCAGATTGAGTGATGCTGGACCTACATATTTGAGCAGTTCCAATCTAGACATAAAACTGAGAATGACTGAGCCGTTGGTCTTTAGTATATATGAGTGCTTAATTAAGCTGGGATCATAAATAGCTTGAAATTTATTTTCTTTATGGAGGGACCATACATAAAGTGTCTAAATTGTATGCATCTTAATCTTAATTCTTAACACATACTGATAATTGCATGCGCCCAGCATTTTATGATAGTGTTCGTACTTCAATACTGTTCGATGCACTGTTTATAGTATTTGAAAGTATTGCAATTGAATTGCTCCATAACGATTGTTTCATTTTTCTGGTGTGCCTCAAGGAATGTGGTTTCACACCCTCAGTTGTCACCTATGGCTGTCTTATTAATCTTTACACCAAGGTAAGACATTCAAATTCTTTATTTAATTCAACTTGAATGTTCTACTGTATTCTCAAAATAGAGATAGGTTGCTAGGTGCTGTTGCTCTTTCCAAATTCTTGTACCATGTCTCATTCTTCTAGCTTTGGTCAATTTCCACGTTGCCTTTAGAGTGTGGGAGTTGATAGGTTTTAGATCTCTCTTCTATCTTTTGTTGTTGTAAATACTTTCTGATAAATTATAGTATTCATTTCCCATGTCAAAAATTCAACCATATTGTCCTGTATACCTTTGGTTTTGTTGCTTTCTATGTGAATGATTCTAAACTAAATCCATTTATATTTATACATATTTTTAGGATTAACTTAATGTTTGGTCTCTGACAAAATACTAGGAGAAGAATGTTTCTGATGTTTCTTTTCACAAGTATGAGGGGTATTTATACAAGGAGATTTATAAATGCCATGAACATTAACTTCTACCTACCAACTACTATCTACTACATTCTACTAACAATTACATTATTCTAAAAGCTAGTATTACAAACCGGAAAATACTAATATTATTATATTACTTTAATAGTCCCTATAGTTGCACTCATTTGGGTTTTGGTCCCTATAGTTTCAAAGAATATGTTTGGTCCCTCATCGTTTGACTCTGCGTTAGTCCCTGGCCCAAACTTAATGGTGTTAAATTTGATGAGGTGTCACTAAAACCATTTATTTCGTTGACTTGGTACCTGGTTGGACTTTGTGGTTTTATTTTATTTTATTTTTTAAATTTGTGGTTTTATTTTATTTTATTTTTTAAAGAAAGCATCATCATCTTCCCCAAGACCATGACGTCTGAAATTTCCGACACCCACTCCCACACAAATTTGTTCTTCTTGCTCCTTCAACTTTATCATAATTTCTTTTAGTATCTTTTCATACTTCATCCTCCCAAGAAGTCAAGAGCACTCACATTTGAACAACAACGCTTTTCTATTAGTAGCTTTTCCAAATGAAGCAAGAAATTTCTGGGTTATCTTTCACTTGTCTGTGACGTTGGTTTTGTTTAATTTCTTCCTTTGAAAGCGACGGAACTGGCAGAAATTCCCAAAAGTTGGTGAGTGTTCATTTTATGCATCATCTTCATCGAAAGATCTCTAGCAACACTGGCGACAGGATTGAATCTTCTTTGCCGGAGATCTGATAACGTGATCTATGGAGGACGCTTGCGACTGTTGCTGGTTCTTCTCTTGAAGACATGCACTATAGGAGAAGCCTTCAACCAATGAGGAGTGAACTTTGTTTTTTGATGGAGGAGGGAGCTTTGAGCTTAGTGCCGCCTCTTCTTCTTGTTCTTCCTGCACTCATTTTTTCTTACTCAAAGATCAGGGAGGATGCTTTTTCTGGGAGGGTGAAATGTGAAAAGATACTGAAAGAAATTATGATAAAGTTGAAGGAGGAAGAAGAACAAATCTGTGTGGGAGTGGGTGTTGGATATTTTAGAGGTCTTGGTCTTGGGGAAGAAGATGATGCTTTCTTTTTTCTTAAATTAAAATCACAATGTTATTGCCAAATCAGGAAAATAAACAGTATTAGTGACACCTTGTCAAATTTAACACCGTCAAGTTTTGGTCCAGATTTTTATTAAATGCAAATACTAACACCATAAACAGAATTAAAGTTGAGAGACCAAAATCTATACTTTGAAACAGTAGGGACCAAAAAGCAAATGAGTGCAAACTATGGGGACCAAACATTATATTAACCATTTTTTATTTCATTTAAGAAACGCTAGTTTCAGGGCTTTAGGCATGGAACGTTTCTTTTCTCATTTGATTGTCCTTCAACAATCTCTATGATGAGATTGATTGGTTTCTGTTACCTGAAATTCTGACCTGAACTAATTTTTATGACATTAAAATGTGACCTTCCTTACTACTTATGAGTTGGCTTTAGCATGCAACTAGATGCAATTGTTGCATTTTATCAGCTTTTTCTCAGCTTTCTTCTTATACAAGGCTTTCACACGTGTCTAATGGTCTATATTTTTTATTTTAGTATTTTGTTTTCGTTTTTCCTGTCTTTGTGGTATGAAATAAATAAACATGCTTAAATTTCCTATTGAAATAGGTTGATTCCAGTTACTTGTGTGATATATTGTGAATTTGTTTTTGTTCTTTCAATTCCCATAATTTGCTTGTCGAATGCTTTACTTTTTCTACCACATGTATTTTATCTTTTCTCTACCTAGCAATTATCAATTTGATTATTCATAAGACTATGGTATTCTTAATTTCTTTACCAGATTGGAAAAGTTTCTGAAGCATTGGAGATAAGCAGAATGATGAAAATGGCTGGAATAAAGCATAACATGAAGACCTACTCTATGTTGATTAATGGGTTCTTAAAGTTAAAAGACTGGGCCAATGCCTTTGCAGTTTTTGAAGATGTTTGTAAAGATGGTTTGAAGCCTGATGTTGTGCTCTACAATAATATCATAAGGGCATTTTGTGGTATGGGTAATATGGATCGTGCTATTCGTATCGTGATGGAAATGCAGAAGGAGAGGCATAAACCTACAACACGTACATTTATGCCCATTATACATGGTTTTGCAAGAGCTGGAGAGATGAGAAAAGCCCTAGAGATTTTTGATATGATGAGAAGGAGTGGTTGCATCCCCACTGTGCACACATATAATGCTCTTATTCTTGGCCTTGTTGAAAAGCGTCAGGTAACTTGTGCTTGATAAATAATCATAAATGTTTGGTGCTGTAGGTGTAGAGATTCTTGCATGATATGCTGGGATTTTATATTTTTAAACTTCCTTAATCATTTTTCTTTCTTTCTCTGTTTGAAAAATGAAGTGTTTTGGGGGAATTATTTTTAAGGATAAAGGGTCAAAAATACCCATGTAATTTTCTCAAAAGTGTGCTTAATACCATATACTTTTTTAGGGTGCCCATCAACTTATCAAAATGGTGCAAAAATGCCAGCTTCGTTAAAATGTGTTAATTGGCGTTAGTTTTGAATTTGGTGGGCCATAGCTATATTTTTTTTATGATTATTTTAATAATAAAAAAAGATAAAAACCCACTCCCCCTCCGTTCAAACACCCCCAGACTCTCCAGCGATCAATGTCTGTCCCCAGAAGACCTTCTAACTAGAGGAAAATGTAACTACTGCCTCTGCTTTCCATGAACCTCTTTTTTTTTTTCTTCCAGATAGTCCAGTGAAATTTATTTGGTTTTGGATGGTTCATTATCGTTGGTTTGTATAGTACTGTAATTAATTAACAGTAAAAACAAATTACTTGAAGAGGAATTGAAGAGAAAAGGAAGAAATTCCTTGAACCAATCTAATTGAACCCTCAGAAAATAGTAGGCAGCTACTTCGACATCAAAATCCTTCTCTTCAAAGAACACACCTCCAACCCAGTGGCTTTGGCAACTGCAAAATTCACTGCCTGCTCTGTATTGCAATCCTTCACATCCCCATTTTTTATACCTATATAGGACTTCACCAGCGGAAGATGCAGTAGGATTTCACCAGCTGAAGATGCAGAGATTCGTTTAAGGGTTTAAGGGTGGCATATACGGTTTCTGCAATGGTTTCATTTTTTGTAATTTTCCTTTTTATGATGGAGTCTGGGGGTGTTTGACCGGAGGGGGAGTGGGTTTTTATTATTATTAAAATAATCATAAAAAAATATTAGTGTGGGGCCCTACAAATTCAAAACTAACCGCCGTTTACACATTTTACTGGAACTGGCATTTTTGCACCATTTTGATAAGTTCATGGGTATTTTTGCACAAAAAAAAAAGTATATGGTGTTAGGCGTACTTTTTTGAAAAGTATATGGGTATTTTTGACCCTTTACCTTATTTTTAATCAGAGTTTACCAAATTATTAATTCAGTAGAGATAACAAACTTAGCTATAGCAGCTGCATAACATATACATGAGGAATATTTGAAGAATATGGGGAGAAGTGAAAGAATAGTGAGCTATTGCAACTACTTACTGGAATTATACTTTTGGATACATTTATATGGAGTGCACGCCACTATTTATAGGCTTAGAGCTAAAGGGGAATCTATAATTTGTTGAGCATTTTATTTGATAGCGATTGTTATTTTTTGTTTTTGATTGTGATCGATTAGGCTGAATAAGCAGATCCGATTTTGTATTTATCTATGATGGACTAGTAGCTAATGGACCCTACATTTAATAGGTCTTAGTGAGGGCTGAGTGAGGTTTATGGTGTGTATGAGAGAGATACAAGGGGGCTGTGAGATGTACTGATGTATTTATTTGGGCAGATTGGTTTGGTAGGGTTTAAGCAGATTGTGGCTTAGTGAGGGAGAGTTCTGGTCTCTCGAACACCAAGTTGCGGGGTGGAGGAAGTTTGTCTTACTACATCATTTTCCTTTATGCTTTGAGGGTTTACTTTGTTCATCTTCTTTGTTAGTTTGTCTTATAAATCATTTCCAGCTGCTTATTCAGGTTTCTTTCGGCTATCAAACTTTCTTGCAATCATTTTGGATATTTAATATCAATTCAGCCTTATATTTTTATCATTTGGCTTGGGATCCATCAATCTACCATTATTTTGGCCTTGTCCATCTACTATAAAATAACATGCACATTCCAGATACCATGACTACATTTCTTCCATTCTGTATTTCTTCCTTGCACTCTCTTCATGGTATCAGAGCTGGTAAAGACTTTACATGATGTAAGCCTCTAGTGTCTTCTTCCCTTCTTTTACATCTTCCACATCCTTTATCACATATTACCCTGTTGTGTCTGAATCGCTTTGATGCTTCAAGTGGATATTCTCCCTTTTGAGCTGCTATGCCCCTTATTTTTGAAAATGCACAGCATATCGAAGTATTGATGAGTTGACCACTGTTCAAGGCTGAACATATGTTCCACGATCTGAAAATTTGCTAAGGTCTGAGTGTTTAACCTAATGCTTACAAAAGAGTCTATACAAATCCTAGTATTTTCTTAAGGACAGTAGTTTGTGGCTGAAATTAGGATCCAAAATAGGAATGCTATGTTAAAACCTTTATCCAAATTGTTTCTTATTTGTTAATTTATTAGTTTCAAAGTATGTGCTGATTTATTTATGTTTGATTTCTATCAATACCATTGTGTGAATATGTTGCATTTCTTGCAGATGGAAAAGGCTGTGGGAATATTGGATGAAATGAATCTGGCAGGCATTAACCCTAATGAACACACATACACTAGTATTATGCATGGTTATGCATCATTGGGTGATATAGGAAAGTCCTTCGAGTACTTCTCCAAGTTGAAGAATGAGGGACTGGAGGTTGATGTATATACATATGAGGCATTGTTGAAGGCATGTTGCAAGTCAGGCAGAATGCAGAGTGCCCTAGCTGTCACTAAAGAGATGAGTGCAAGAAAGATTCCAAGAAATACCTTTGTCTATAACATACTTGTTGATGGGTATATATCACTTAATCACAATTGATGTTTTCACATCTATCAAACATTTTATTGCTTTCTCAAATCATTGCAGTTTCTACGTCTCTATCTGATCATTGTTTCATGTTCATATTCTCTTATCCACCTTCTTGGTGCTTTCCTTTAATGGTTTGTCATCCTGCTTGTTCTTGTATTGAAGTATCCTTTCTTAAACTTGCTTAGGTGGGCTAGGAGAGGTGATGTTTGGGAGGCTGCAGACCTGATGCAACAAATGAAAAGGGAAGGGGTTCAACCTGACGTCCATACTTACACATCGTTTATAAATGCTTGTTCCAAAGCTGGGGATATGATGGTATGAAATTGAATGACTTGCTTGCTATAATTGAACTTTAAAGCACAATAGTTTACGATTTATATGTTACTTGATTGATATTGTATATTAGCTGAACATAAAACTTTATGTGCGCTTATCCTTATATAATGATTATAAGATTGAACAAGTGATTATATTGCAATCAAATAAGGCTACTGTCATGCATCTCATTATGCGATTCTAACATGAGTTCTGTTCGTATGTTTTAAGGGTTTCTACTTTCCTGTTCATTGAATATTTTTTTATTATATTACTCTGTAGCTGGAGTATCAAACCATATCACCACACAGTTCTGAATATCTTAAAAATATGCTTGTTTAGAAATAAAAATTTTCAAATTAATTGTACATACCACCAGAGTTTAATTACGGAGGAATTGGAGGAGGATTGAGTGGTATTAGTCAATAGTTAATCTTCTGTTGTGTCTCCCTCTAAATACTGTAAATATGTCTGGAATTCTCCACTAGCGTTCCTTGATTTATTTTTTTGTTTCTTATTACCAGTTTTTGATGAAGTTGTTTTATCCCACAGAGAGCAACTCAGATTATTAAAGAAATGGAAGCTTGTGGTATAAAGCCAAATGTGAAGACCTACACGACTGTAATAAATGGTTGGGCTCGTGCTTCCCTTCCAGAAAGGGCGTTGAAGTGCTTTGAAGAGATGAAAGCTTCAGGTTTGAGGCCTGATAAAGCAGTTTTCCACTGTCTTGTGACTTCTTTGCTTTCCAGAGCTACTTTTGCGGAAGCATACATTTACAATGGACTCTTGTCCATATGTAGAGAGATGGTAGAGTCTGAGATGACTGTGGACATGGGAACTGCTGTACACTGGTCAAAATGCTTACGGAAGATCGAAAGATCTGGAGGGGAACTTACACAAACCTTGCAAAAGACATTTCCCCCCGATTGGACCTCACATTACGTTTTTGATGTCAATTCTGAGGCTGAAGCTAGGGATGCTGATATCGATAATGATAATTATGATCACATGTATAATGAAGAAGATGATTCTGATTTGGATTCTGACATTGTTATGCCTTACAGCTCATTGCCATGAATGTTTATGTTAATAGCAGTGAATGGCTTCCGATGTTTGTGATCTCAACCTGTTTTCCCTATATGTTCAAGTGAATAGAAATTGTGTTATGCTATAAAATCGCTGACTCTGAAGAAAAGTGATATTGCTCTAACAATACCAGCACGGAGGTGGTATTGCACCAATCCCAAGTTATTCTCAATCCCATGTACGAAACAAAGCAAAACAGATAAATCTCATGGCTCAATCCCAATCGTTTCCCCTCATTCCCATGTACCAAATAGGGCCCTAGAGTTTTGAAGAGGCTGCATTATAGAGGTCACCTTGAATGATTTGGATATGATGGAAGTAAACCAGAGAACTAGAATATGTAATCCGTTGGAAATGCAGAATTAAAAAAAATGTGACGTGTTTGATAATGTGTGATTGAATGGTGGCTATAGATATCAATGCTTTTCCTAATCACTACATGTTTATCCAGTTGTTATCGATTGTGATTTCCAAATTTTGCCTTTAAATCCACAACCCTAAGATTTGGGGAGGGGGTGTTTTGAGGACCAAAAATATAAGCATATATCATTGAGACATGGTTTCTTCCAAATAAATTTATGTAGAAATTCAACCAGCTGAAACTATAATAGGTTCTGTTTCTGTTCAGATATTTCAACTTGTGCAAGATGATAAACAAATCTTTAGAATAGAACTCCTCAACATTTATTGGCAAATGGTCAAGGATTTGAGCTTTACCTTCTTATAAACATGGAGATGAAGAGCAACAAAAGGTGATCATAATGGGCATGATGTAAAGCCCAACTTCTCTTGTACCGGATGGTATTAATTAGTATTGTCGTGCCTTGTAAGAGAGTTGTAAGATCCTTTCTTAATTAACCTTTTTAAAACCACTTTATAATATAATAGTATACTGACCATAGTAGAAAGAGTTCAAGTTATAAAACTACTAGGTAAGTTATCATCACTAGAAAAAGCTTTCTTTTACTTTGTAAGACTTCTATCCATGATAAAAAAAGAGATTTTATAATCATTGACTATCATGGATTTTAAAACTTTTTTTATTATCTTCTTAAGCTAACCATGTTAGTAAGAACTATCCTAATATGGTTAATAAAAACGTTGTTTATCAAAAGAGTTAACAATGGTAGAAAGCTTTCCACTAACATAGTTAATAAAGACTTTTGTAAATCATTTTCATCTATAAACTTCGTTAAAAAATGCATATCGTTATATGTTTATTGAAAAATGAACTAAAATCCAAACAAGCCTTCCCTTCAAATACTTATACCCCACCCTGAATCACAAACATTCAACATCATAAATTTCATCACAAGGCGATAATAACTACCATTTCACCAAACTTATTTCCCTTCAAACACTTAGCATAAGCAATCAATTCCCAAGACCATTCCACACAATTCATGATCCACATAATCACCATGGTATTCCACATCTCATCACATCAACTTAATATTAGCTAACAAATCCATCGTCTACATGTTCAAAGAAATTTCCTTAATTTAAATCTTTATTCTTTATTTCTAGCTAGCAAGTCCGTCCACATATTCAAAGAAGTTTCCTTAGTTTAAATCTTAATTTCTAGCTAGCAAGTCCATCGTCCACATGTTCAAAGAAATTTCCTTAGTTTAAATCATTATTTCTTTCTGATTAGACTTAATATTAGCATTTTTTTAATCTTTTTTCGTTAAGGTAATAGGGCACGACATGAAAAATAAAGAACTTTTACCGTTGTTTCATAAAACCACTACTAATGCAATATTTTACAATAATTTTGGTCCAAACAATTGTTTAAGCTTTAAATGTGATTTATGGTGTTTTGTTTAAAGTAAAGGTGCAGATATAAGAATAAACAATTGCTTTAGGTGTACGCAACATAACAATGTTTTGGCAGGGTGTGGTAATGATGAAATAAAAATATTACAGATATAAGAAGTCCGTTAATCCATCCTGACTTTAATCTATTTTTTTGTGAAGTGGGGCCCACAAAAATCACAGGTGACACCCATTTGTACTCTAACCCATGAGAATGTTCCACATCAGATTATGATGATCCACATGTCATCCCACCCATCTTCACTAATTTATTGTTTTTTAAAAATAAAAATGCTAGAAATTCCTTTGCTCAGAAGGCTTCTGCCATATCTGCAACACATAGGGTCCGCTGTTCGATCATTTGGCGGGAGCGATTTATGATCTCTGTTTGATGGATATTCGTGAGAGGAGGCGCCCACCGAGAGGGATCATGGTTGATAGAGATTGCATTTTCTGCTTTAAGAACTTTGTATAAAAGATTGTGTAGATATTGCATTTGTATGGAAAAAATCAGTAGACTCTCTAAATTCTATTTCTTATATATATTGGTAAATTTGTAAATATATTATGTTGTTCTGTGTTTCTTTTCAGGTCTTATTTTTCATCAATGATGTCTTTGTAACTTGATTCCAAGCTTTGAGGAATCATGAAGTGGTCCTCTTTGTTATTTCTCTGTAATTTGAATGATTGAATTGGAATAGAGATGAATTGCCCAATACGGAAATCACGAGTAAGAGTGTTTTCTTTAATTCTTAAAAGTCTATTTTTATCACTCGAAAAACCTTGTAGAGGCTCGTCGCCGGCTGAGATGCATCTGCTGCAGATCCCATTTTAGCGGCGAAAGAATAGGGACGACAAAGGAAGAGAGAAAAGAGGGAGGGTTGTATTATTGAGACAAGGAAGAGGGGGCATTTTGGGGAAATAGAAATTACAGGCATTTTTATTTTTTTAAAAAGCAATAAATCAGTGACGTGTGGATCAAAATAATATAACGGGGAACATTCTTATTGGTTAGAGTACAAATAGATGCCACCTAGGATATTTGTGGGCCTCACTTCACAAAAAATAGACAAAAGTTAGGATGGATTAAGGGACTTCTTGTATTTGCAATATTTTTATTTCAACATTACCACATTTGCCCTTGCCAAAACACTATTATGTTGCGTGCACCTAATGCAATTGTATGTTTCTAAATTTGCACATTTACCCTTGTTTCTAAATCCCATGTTTTTTTTAATCATATTTTAGTTTCCTTTATAGTGGTAGATAGTTTTCCATTAGAATGTCAATTGGTTTTGCTCAAAAGAACTAATGTTACATTTTTCATCATAATCATGTGTTTTGAGGCTCTACAATTGTTTAAGGCATCATGTTGTGATTAGTTTACCACATATATGGCACTAACCCTCTTTTGTCCAGCTCAATCCTTGGGAGGGAGAAAGGAATATACTTGAATAGACTATACGAACAAAAACCAACCACCATCTCAAGATGATGGTATGTAAAATTCTCATACTAATTTCCGTTTAAAACCATAATCAATCCCAATTAACCTTTTGAAACCATAACATTACTATTTAGTTTTTGAAAACATAACTATGATAGCAAAGGTCTATCATAGTTATTAAAGATTTAATCTTTTCAAATAAGAGATATCTATAATAGAAAAGAAACCATTAAATACTGAAAACCTATTGTAGTTAGTTATAAAAACATTTAGTTACTTTAGAACAGTAACTATGATAGACAATTGTGTGTCATAGCTACAAAAGAACAAACTTACAAATTGAAAATTTAAGTTATCCATGATATAAAAGACACAAGTTATAAAATAAGTAAAAGCTATCATGGATAAAAAGACTTCATGAACAACTTTGCCAAATAAACCATGTTAGAAAGAACAAGAATAATATGGTTAAAGAGCTTTTCTAGAAATTAAAAGGTTCTAGAATCCCAATCAACCATGTTAGAATGAAGACACCTAACATTGTTATTAAAAGTTTACTAAATATTGTAACTATGTTAGATAAAGTCCCAATAAACATAGTTACTTTTCAAAACCTAACATTTTCCAAAATAAGTTAGGTAACTGTGTTGGGAAAAGATTCCCCTTACTAATATAGTTACAAACGAAACAACTTAATCTCTTTTGAAAAACGACAAGATAACTATGTTGACAAGGAATTACCTACTAACATAGTTATAAAAGGCTTTATTAAAAAAAAAAACAAGTCTACCATGTTAGAAAATAATTATCTAATATGATGATTTAAATCAAATCATGAAACCAAAACCTTGCCCTTCTTTGAAAATTCTGAAAGTGGCAATCGCACAAGAGGGGGGGTGAATTGTGCTATTTAAAAATCTAGTTATAATTAAAATAACACAGCCTTTATACTGGTTCGGCCAACACTGCCTACGTCTAGTTCTCCAACACTCAGTTGGGTTCCACTAACCACAGGTTTTACGAATACAGGTTCACCTGTCAACCTTTATAGAGTTTTAGAATCTCTCTAAACACTCCCCCTTACTACCTGTAAGGCAATATCCCTGTTCTAAAGCACCAAGCTTTCAGAACAACCTCAAACAGTAGAGGATTTCAATAAATGTGTTCACTTAATGAACGGATTTTGATAAACACTTAAGTACAGATAAAATCTCTAATAAATACAGAAAACAGAGAGCAATGAATGAACTTGTGAATATTCTCGTTTTTCGTCGTCTTTTTCATAAATGCTCAAGTTCTGTATTTATATCTCTTCTCAGATTTTGCCCTAACATTCAATCTTCAAGAAGCCGTTTGAATTTAGTCGTTGGGAGCTCATAGCCGTTGGCATTTAATGCAGCTTCTTCATCGGGCTTAACTCTCTGCTCTTGTAACATCCCAAAATTTAATTAAGGATCAATGGTAAATTAAATAATTAATTTGAGATTAATTAAGGATCTTTGAGGAGGTTTATAAATAAATTTATGAAAATAGAAGTATTTTGGGAATTTTTAAAAGCCTAGTTTCTCCCTTAATTTGAGAAACTTCGAGGTAGAGAAATTCTGTTTAGACCCAAAGGAGATCCCGATAGGAGAAAATATTAGTGGGTACTTGAAGTAAATTTTTAGAATGAAAGATGGGGGTTTTATCTTAAAGAAAAGTATCTTATGTTAATTAATTGAGAGCCTATTAGTAATCCTCTCTCTCCCATTTAAATTATTTTTATTTTGTTCCATTTAATATATTTCCTTATCTCTCCATTCCCGTAGCTCTTTCCTCCTCCCCCCTCTCCTGCGAATTGAAACCCTTCTTCCTCCTCCTCTCCCCTGCTCCGACCTTCCTCTTCGTCCAGCCGGCCAGCCCAAGCGGCGACGCCGTCGCCGACGACGGCGACATTGGTGAGGGAGCCGCGGGCTCCCTCCGTCTTCTCTTTCCCCTTCTTGCTCGTGCGTGTGTGTGTGTTTCGCGGAGTGAAAGAGAGGTGAGGAGTATGATGTTAGCCGGCGGTTTTGGGCGGAGCTGCGGCGGATTTCCGACGGCTTGGAGGCAGAGGAAAGCTTCTTCAATTTGGGTAATCTCTTTTCTTGCATTTTCCCTCTTGTTCTTGATTTTTCTCAAATAGAAACTTCTAGGGTTTGTTTGATTTACAAATTTCTGGCTTGATTGGGGCAATTGCCTTGTGGTACATGTTTATTTAGACTAATTGATTATTGTGATGTGGTTAATTTGGTTTAATTTAGCCCTAGGTCAGATTTTGCTTGCTTAAAGTTGAGTTAAGCTAAGTTTACGACAAGAAATCCTTTGAATTTGGGCTTTTGAACTTGATTTATGGATTCTAGAGGGTTATTGGAGTTAAACGATAATGTTGGTTGGGGTTATTGAGTTGATTTAGAATTTTGTTGAAAATTGGGATTTTTAGGTGTTTTAGGGGAAGTAGAGTGTTGCTTTTGGGAATGTTAAACATGGAAGATGAGTGGGATGAATTAAATGTGAATATTTGACTATGTTTGAAGTAGATTTAATGAAGAATTTTGTTGTAGAAAGAATTATGGAAGAAATTAAGTAATTGTAGGAAGTTATGAGGCAAGAAGGAAAGATTAGTGTTTCTGGGGAAATAATGATGTTTTGGAGTGAATTGATTGCCCTAATATGTTTATTGAAGTTAAGGTGATGGTAATTGGTTTAATTTGGGGATAGGATGTTTAAGGGAGGATTAGATTGTTTTAATATATTATGTTGTTTATGAAAGAAGATGATTTAAAGGAATTATGTGGGGAAGTGGGCATATGTTTGAAGGTTATTTAGAGAGAATTTGGATTATAAGGAGTATGGGGTGAATTTGATATTTTAAAATGTTTATTGTTGTTAGTAAGAGATTATAGATTGATGAAATTGAAATAGATTTGGTAATTTCAATGAGAGATTGGTTTAGGGGTGATTTTGGAAATTGTATGTATTGAATGATGAAGGAAAGGTGGTTGGGAAATTTTAATAGAGTATTATGAACTCAAAATAATTGTAGTTAATTATTGTTATGAATTGATATTAATGGGTGAACTGTTAAAATTGAGTGAAATTTGGATGATGAGCTATTTTGGGCTTAAAGGCAGAATAATGGTTCTAATAGGTCTAATAAAGAATTGATGGAAGTTTAATAGAGTCTATGGATTTAAAAGAATTGTAATAAATTAATTGGATAATGGTAACAAACTTTGCTATCCCTGAAATTATGAGTTGTACTTGTGTGCACATGCTGGAATGATTGGAACCACGAGGTTTCCACATTACCATGTTCTATTAGATGAGATTGGTTGCTCTGCGGATGAGCTACATGAATTGATATATTCTCTGTCATACGTGTATCAGCGGAACACAACTGCCATATCGTTGGGCGTAGGTTGGCTGAACTGAACTGGAAGATCTCATGTTACGGTATAATTATTGTTTTTGGGCCAGTTCAGGTAACCACTCTCTTCTCACTACCTGATTGCATGTGATGTTAGTTGGGATTTTCTCAAAATCCCTTTTTACGTATGTTTATGCCACTGGTACACAAGTTGAAATTTTAAATGCTATGTTTATATTAAAAAGCCTATTGGGTACCTTTGAAATCCCTTTTATTTTCATATAAAAAAAATGTATATATATATAAAATAAAATAATATCTTGTGGAATATTACTAGTAAACTGGCAAAATTTGTGATTGGGACATAGTTGAAACTGGAATATTTTTATACATTGGACTTGAAACTGTAGCATGATGCATATTGGTGAAAATACTGGATAGGCCAAGTGCCTGATTGTTGGTATTGCATACATGTGTATTGTTGTGTTAGTTTAGCACCGATGCACTGGATTCTATTGCCATCACATGATGAGGTACCCTGTTGGCCCACAGGGACTAATTATATTATTGGTGTACTGGGTATGGGTAGCCCCCATCGAGCATTACCCCGTTGTGGTGCTGGGTATGGGTAGCCCCCATCGAGTTCCACTTCTCCGTGGTTCTGGGTACAGGTTGAGATCCCCGTCGAGTTCCACTTTGGTCCACCTAATTGTAGGGGACAACCTAACGTTCCGCAGGGCGAACGTTATGGATGATTGTGTAAAATATATTTTGAACTGCTTTTCTAAAATGTTATCCCTTGAGTTTGTAAAAGATTTTTAGTTACGAAGTTCTGCATGATTGTCTGGATGTACTTTTGATGATATGGTGGTATATATATTATTTGTGGTTTAAATATTTTTATGTGGT
This sequence comes from Mimosa bimucronata, assembly GCA_037074515.1. Lineage (NCBI taxonomy): Eukaryota > Viridiplantae > Streptophyta > Magnoliopsida > Fabales > Fabaceae > Mimosa > Mimosa bimucronata. The sequence goes on from CM073436.1 coordinate 44,200,902, forward strand.
ACTCTTTAGGCGCTCTGCTAACCCACTCACACTCTTGTATTGAGTTGAGTTGTGGTTACTGAGACATGTTTGTCTCACCCCGTGGTTATTTACATTTTTGCAGGTGATCATGTACAGACCAGGGCGAAGGAAAAGGGAATGGGGCCCACCGGTTCACTTGGAACCGGTGAGTTGGCCGGTAAAGTTATTTTGGGACTGTATATTGCCATATTTATAGGCTTGCATACGCTTCTGTGCATTTATTTGTCCGAATACCTGTGTACGCTGGATGACTGTATTTAGTTTTAATTGTATTAATGCTTGATTAATGCGAAGTTAGGATTATAGGTGTATTTCTAATAACCATGTTAGAAGGCTCCTTATCTAACATGGTTAAACCATTTATTAACTGTTAATTAGATAAATTTTTACTAACTATGTTAGGAGATTTCTTTTCTAACATAGTTAGGGTAAATTATCCATGATAGATAATTGTTAGAATATGTGCTCGCTTTATCTATCATGGATGATCATCCGAATTGCTAGGCGAATCTTTTTCTAACTATGATAGGGGTATTGTTATAATCGCACGAAATTTTTTTTTTCTATCATAGTTAGTGTTGTTAATTATGATTACGATTGATAGAGATCGTTTATTAGAGTTTAATTATCGATTGGTAGGAAGGATTTTACAGCTCTAGCTTCAACTACTTCTTGCGTAGGGTGAGCTAGGAGAGAGATAGACTCAGCGTTCTGTGCATCCGTACAGTTGTACTTTCTGGCAGCTTTTTCATTAGCTCTAGCTTGGTCTGCTATCGCTAATCTCATAGAGTGAATTCTGTACTTAAGCTGGTAGCTAACCAAATAATCATATATTGCACAGAAGACGCTATCGTAAGCTTAATCCATTAGCTCAATGAGATAAAGACAATATAAGGTATATCAGAGCTTTTCATATCGATAAGAAGATGTATAATCGATAGCATATTCTCTTGGATCAGAAAGCATTATATCAGCATAAAATTTTCTATCGATTGCTAATCCATTATCGCTATTATCTTTAAGGATACTATTATCTAAGCATTCAGAGATATTTCCAGGTATCCTATTATCGATAGACAAGCATGATAGCGCTAGAATCATGTTAGCTCATTTGACTCATTTGCACTGAGGCATTAGCTATCTGAATGATTTATTATCTGAAGCCCTTTTGCTATCGATAGCTTAACCTATTATCGCTAGCTAATTTCTTTTGCTCAAGGACTTGGTTTATTTTTCTGCTAGCTGAGTTATCAAAGAGCTTCTAGCGATGGATTCTTTCTTTATCGATAGAGAATGACTTAGTGATTTGATATCAACCTTATTATTGCTAAGTCTTCACTTGCTATTCTTTTCTGTCTATTAGCTATTGAGATTCACTTAGCGATAGAGATATTCATTCTTTATTGATCTTGCTAAGTTATCATTTTTCATTAGTGATGGATCTTTATTCTTGCAATGGTGATCTGTTACCTGGCAGATTTTACACGTTCAATTCAGAGGTAACTTTCACTTATGTTTTCTCAGGGTTAGTCTTCATCAAAACTTAAGATTTCTAACAAATTCCACAAATTGAAATCTTAACCAATATGACAATAAATCAACCTTTACAATCTCATAGATATAATTTCTTAAAAACATTCCCAAATCCATAAAAGTCTAAGAATCCATAATAAGAACCCAGCATATCACAAAAGTTGACTTTCCAGCCAATGAAATCAAATTTAAGCATGTTCAATGGAACCATAAGGCCTCTGACCACAATTTGCCGGAAAGGGGCTAGTCTCAGAAAATACCACCAAATACAGTTGTTCAAAATATTAAGGAATACAAAAATGCGAAAGCAAAATGCAAGCATACCTAGCCTATATTGTGCGACAATATACATATCACAAAATAAACCTAACAGAAACCTCACTATTAGCGAGTCTCAATCAACTCCTTTCCCTTGCGTCTAGCGCTGGAACTAGATCCTGAAACTAATTAACAACGGGGATAAGATAGGGTCTCAGTATCACTTATTCTTTCCATTTTACCCTAGTAGAAGTGTGTGCTAGTAGAAGCTATGTTGGATCAACAATATACAAATATCAACAATGCAACAACTATCACAATATAACAATGTGTGGTAAAACCAAATGTATTCAATGAAAACAAGATAGCATAGTTTTAAACCATTTTAGAAAAAAAACATGCTCACAAACCTCTGAAGAGGGCAAACCACACATTGTACCCAGTAAGAGCCCTAATTACCGACTCCATTGCCGACACATCCAACCACTTCCTCTAACCGTGAGTCACCAATTTCCTACTCCACAGCCTGACATGAAAACACAATTACAGATTAAGAGACAGTACATCCCCATAGGGCACAGAAGCCCAAAAGGATACCCGATGATCGTCAGGGATCTCATCACTTGAAGGGGCGGAACTAAATCTCAATGGTGCATCGAAACTAATCGATCAACCAAACACAATCAATATACACATATAACATGCTTCTTGAAAGGTTGGTAATAAATCACAAAAAGTTTCTCGAAATCCACAATGATTTCCCAAGTTCAACACAATATGCATATTCTTTCAAAACATGCTTAATTACCACAATAATCAATCAAAATATATTTATCCCACATAACCATATATCCAAAATAAACATTTCCAAATTTTCACATGATATAGCATATTAGCGCCCAAGTTCTACAATATAACCATTTGTAAAAGATTACAAACAACACACCCACATATAAGACAAGAAAGTGGTTACCTCTTTGAAGCAAAAAATGTCACCACAAGTGTTAGCCTCGATGCTCCATGAACCAAAATCAAGACTCTACAACCAACAATGCAACTAATACCATCTTTTGACTATACATAACAAGGCTATTTAAAATAACCCAACCCCAATATTCACATCTTAAGCTTTCTAAAACCAATTTCTAACTACAAGACTGAACATCCACAATTTATCCCGATATTCCATATTCACACTTATACACCATTCGAACCAATTTATCCTTAAATTATCACCAACTAGCAGATACTGAGCATTCTTTCAAAGAAAACACAGACATTCAGGGAAGATAATAACAAATGCCCAATCCTTCATAGAAATAATTGTAGACATTACATTTACCTAACAACAGCCACAAATGACATGCCTCACACAACAGATCATAACACACTGTTGCGGTAAGTCCTTCAACATTGACTTTAACGTTTAATCCATTCAAAAATACATAAGAACTTTGATCTCATATCGCTACTGCATTGTGGGAAAAAAACAGCAACATCATCATGCAAAGATCAAAAAAGAATTTGCATGATGTGTAGAGAAGCTATTGCAAAATAATACTAAGGATGCAAGTATGGAAAACATGCTAGCCACTATACGGATTGTCCAAGTTGAAGCTTTAGATTAGACTTATAGTATATATTTTGTCTGAAAATAGTGCTACAGATTATCACAAAGGACTTGAGTATTGATTTTCATCCAAGGTTTTGTGAGTAAACACTTCTCTCCATATTTAACATATTGTTCAGTTCAAAAAAATATCTTAAAATATTGGATGAACCTTTTTAGCAGATTTTTTTCATGGGTGAAGGGTAAAAAATGACCATATACTTATACTCAACGTGTATCTAGCATCTTTTACCTTTTTTAGGCTCAAAATTGTACAACAACTTTCAAAATTAGCTAAAAAATGCTTCCACCGTGAAAGCCAATAACGTTCATCGTACAGTGTAAATCAATTCAACAAATTACACCTTTTCTTTTCTGCATAATAAATATTTAATATTGAAAATTTATAACTTTGGCGACGGTACATGAATGTTTACCTTCTAAACATGAACCACATAATATACTAGAGGTAATGTGTGGGACAATGCCTAAGATAATAAAACACAACAATAACATATTATAAGCCAGATATTACTAATATCGGTATGAGAAAAAAGATTATACTTACAAAACTAAATGACATTAAAAGCGATTAGATTGGGCTTGAGAAAAGTGTGTATGCTTAAATCTAGGATATCTTAGGCATTATACTACAATTATTGAGCTGTATTGTAAGGTTGTTTTGTGCTGGTCTCTGCAAAAGGGATTCCTAGTACAAGACACCTAAAAGGAGACGTCTTGCCCACGCAAAAGAGGGAGAATGTTGAACCTTAGAATTTTGATGATAACCAAACATGACTTAGGCTATAAGAATTATGGACATCTTAACTTAGAAAATGTTTTGAAACAAGTTTTTAAAAGCTAAGTTAAGAAGCAATCGATAGCCTCAAAGACCAATCGATTGAATTTTTGTCTTAGCAATCAATGGCATATCAATTGTCAAATTTCAATTGATTGATAGATGGTGCAATTGATCATTTGCTACATCCATCGATTGTTTGTCTTTATTTTCAAAGTGAACCAGCAGAAAAGCAATCGATTGGAAGTAAGGGAACCTATTGATCATCATAATCGATTAGCAATCGATTGTTGCTTGTTTTTAAAGAAAAGAAGAATACATCGATTGGATGATGAGCAATCGATTGACAGCTAGCAATCAATTGTGAAACTTAGTCAATCGATTGGTATGCACTGAAATTATTCGATATCTAATATTTCCATCGAGTGTTGCAGGTAACAATATGAGGAGAAAAGAACTAGCCTGAAGGCCATCGAGTGCTTGACATGAGCAGCAATCGATTGGCACTCTAAGCCATCGATTGACATGCAAGAATTTCAAAATTAATTACTATCCTCCAGAGTTCAAAAACCCGGACCGGACCAGCCGGTTCGACCGGAAAACCGGTGAACCGGAGCCACGTCCGGTCTGGTCTGCATGTTCACCCGAGGGAGACAATCAACCGGGAAATGCCGGGTTGGCTCACCTGACCCGGCCTTGACTCGGGCAAACCGTCTGGTCGGCGAGTTACCCCGATTTTTTAAAGCTCTCAGACAGATCAAACAATGGAGCCCAGAGAAGAAAGGGAGAATGGTGATAAGACCGAAGAAAAAAAGAGAAACCTGGGATCAAGACGATTTTTAGTAACTTCAAGAGAAGGAGGAAGGTTGAAGACGTGAAGAGTGGGAGGTGAAGATAGATCTCTTGCTGTGACCAACAAAGATGACTGGTGTTGGAAATGACAGACGAAGAAAAAATGCTTTGTGAAGAAATCGCGCCTGACATATTGAAGGATGAAGGGATGCGGTTGAAGGACATGAGTATTTTACTCATTTTAGGGTTTGCTTTTTGTGTTTGGGTTGGGCCTACATTATATTGCCAAAGTCCAAGAATAGTAGACCACAAAACTTTTAAAAAATAAATAGATAAATCTGGAAACCCATTCCTAATTTTTTTGTTGTAATTACAGATTATTTCCAACTCACTTCTTAGTTTTAATATTTAAATTTTTTAAATTAGATTAAATATTAATACACATATTAAATTTGATATCTTAACCAACTATTTTGAATAATTATCTACCCCAATCCCATGAAAGTATACTTTGAAGTTAATTAAAAATGTCTATAACTAAATATAAGTATTTTTACTTAAATTATATTATTATAATTAAGACCGGTTTAACCCCGAGTTGACCCCCGGTCTGACCTCTGACCCATAACCCGTTGCCTTGCCCGGTTTAATACCCGGTCCGGTTTTTTGAACCTTGCTATCCTCATGTCTAATTAACTTTATATTTGGAAGATTTTATATGACCTATTTCAGGAAGTTTACGTTGGACACAGAAACCAACCTTAACACAAAAACAGAGAGAACAAGGAGTTGTTACATGTACTTCACTGGACACAGTTTAATCTGTAAAGAAAGAGAGAGCAACACAAGACTAAATCCACTCTAATACTACTTAGGAGAATTAATTGCATCTGCAGAAACATCATCAGCTCTTTAGATCAACCAACTCTCTCAAACGGCTATATGGCTTCAACGGACAAATCCTCTAAATCGGTATAAAAGCCATGAAGCTGAAACTTGGTTGGCAGAGAGAATTAAGTGCTATCCAAATACCAATTCATACTGCATTCAATCCAAGTATTCTGAGTTCTCTCATCTTTTCTTCAAATTGCAACTTTTATCAGCTCAAGTGAGTGAGCAAGCTAGTCAATATGTAATTGTTTTCACTGTGTGATTTCCTTGGATAGCAGGATCCTAGAGGAAAGGGTTGTAAACTTAGAAAGTGTAAGGGGGAAAGAATTTAGTGAGATAGTTGTAATTTGCAGGAATACACAAGAGGGGGTGAATTATGTTAATCAGATTTTTAACGAATCAAGACATAGACCCTTATACTGGTTCAGCCCAAACTTTTGGCCTACGTCCAGTTCTCCAACCTCTTGTTAGGTTCCACTAATCCTTCAAGATTTAATCAAGCTCTTGAGTGCCTTTACAAGTGATTGCACAGCAAGAACTCTTTCTTACTAATCACTCGCCCTTACAACTTGTAAGAATACACCCTACTCTTAAGATCCCACTATCTTAAGAGTAATCCTTACTTAAAATGAGATTACAGAAAACTTGTTCACTCACTGAACAGATTGTGATACACACTGAAGTACAAAGATAGTGAATGATCTCTCTAAAAGTTGGTAAGTATTGAATGCAGTAAGTATAACTTAGTAGGAATAATCAATGCATATAATCAATGCCACAACCAACTTCTTCATCAAGGCTTTTATATTCATCTCTGGAATTCTGCCCGTTGATGAAGTTATAGCCGTTGCTTCATCTTAGAGGAGAGATGATTATAGATGAAGTGTTGAGATGAATGTGTTCTGGGCATCATTAACTCCATTGTACTTGGTTTGCTTCAGTTGCTCTCTCTTCATTAATCGCATAACTTAGTTGTTGAATCAAACGGCTCTAATGGCAGACTTGTGTGTCTAACGTTAACTTCCTAAAATAGGTCTGAACAACTTTTGTACTTGAAAGGTAAAAGTAGGCTTGTCCATTCAGTTTGAATTAAATCCATCGCTACATCGATCATAGCCTCTGATCGATCACAGGATCTGGTTCCTGACTGATCACACATGGATCACTCATCAATCATGACATGCATCACTGAATAGGTAGTTAGAAAATATTTTGTCTGATCGATCACAGGGGGTCCTTGATCGATTAGACTTATCCAATCGGTTGCACTCAGATTACATTCAGATTATAGCTTTTGTATGATCGATCACATATTGTCCTCTGATCGATTAATGTCTGATCGATTATAAATAGATTAGACTTGAGTTATTCTTTAGTTCTTCTGATCGATTATAGGGGAGGACTGATCGATTAGGCTTATCTAATTGATTATACTAAGTTCTTCTGATTCCTCTAATCGATCATACTAGCACTTAGTTCATTTTTCACTTTCTCTGATCAATCACAGGGATCCCTGATCGATTGGGCGCCTATGATCTTAACTTCTAATCTATCTCTGATCGATTAGGCTTTAGGTTCCTTAACTCATAATCTGATCCTGATTGATTAGGCAATACTTAGCATTTTCTATCAGATTGTTTCTAAATTATTCCTTATCCTCACCCAACCTTTCTTTATGCCTAAGTTATGTTTAGTTATCATCAAAACTCATTATTCTAACAATAGTGAGGTTACTGAGAAAATTCTCTAAAGTGTAAAGGTCTTCAAGAACCTGTTTTAATCCTGATTCACTAGTGGAACCCAACTTGGTTGGAGAACTGGATGTAAGTAAAGAGTTGGACCGAACCAGTATAAATCTTGTTTCCTTGATTCTTATTCCAGTGATTGTGCATGATTATTATACTATTTTAACCACCAATAATGGGAAATTAGGATTCAATTTAGGAGAATTCGATGGGAATTAAGTACAATTTCATGTATGATCCGTACTTAAGGAATTAGTTGCATTTCGATGGTAATTTGAGCATATTAGGCTTTTAACTCATGCATTTCATGATTACGGAATTAAAATGCCTCACATATACTTTAATTTCCCATTATAGGTGCAAAGGATGGTGCCTTAATTAAAGAAAAGGCAAGAAAAGCAAAGAAGAAAATTTTGTACCTCGACCCCCACGGCGAGGCCTATAGCGAGAGCCAGAGAGACGGACCAGATCCAGGGTGCCTCGCCGTGGCTAGCCACGGTGAGGGCCCAATTCCGAGACTAATAAGGAAGCTATCAAATTATTTCCAAATTTTGAGTGATTAGGTCCTCTTCCATTGTTTCCTAAAGGATGAATTCGACCTCCCCAAGCAATCTAGAGGGAATTAGGAAGGTTTTTGGGTTGCCTATTTTGATCTATAAATTTATACCCGAATTTCCTCTTCCACCACCAATTCAAACCATCATTTACTCTTCACTCACTCTCATCCCTTCCTTTCCTTAGTCCTCTGCCTCTGCAAGAAATTCCCTCCTCCATTCATTCATCTACATCAATTTCACTCATTCTACATCAAATTCATGGCTTCCACAATCAAATCTCAATCGATCGTGTTCGAGAGCATGAGCGGCTAAATTCCTTGTGGGGATCTTGATGGAGGAAGGCAACCAGAGCTTCAATGTTCTTAATTATGTATTTCAATTCCTTGTGCTTTGTCATATGTATTTGGTCTTGGAACAAGTGTGCTTTAATGTTTAATCTTTTGATGGTCATGCATGTAATTAAGCGATGTTCTTTTATATGTATGAACCTAAGTGTTGTTTTCATGATATTTTGCAATAGATATGCTTTAATTATATCTCCTTTGGATTTCTATAATATGTTGAATGCATGTGCAATTGTATGTGTGTTTAGACACTAGGTCCAACGTTAGATGGTTTGATCTAGTTCTAACGAGAGCCTCTTTGCATGTTTATCATGATTCTTCACTACCAAGTTGGAACTTAATGATTGCCTATGCGATTAATTGAATGAGCGATGCACGTTAGTTAATTAAGTAGGTTAATTGGACTAAGAGCGATTACCTTAGGTTTTGCATTAGAACTTGGTTTAAGAACTCCCATATCATTTTAGAAGCTAGGAAGGTTGCCCACTTCATCAAGAGGCCCATGTTTCCCATATAGTTTTCACAACATTGTTTTACTTGCTTTCTTTATAATCAAAAATCCCAAAAAGAAGTAGTTTAGTTTCCTTAATCAAAATTACAAAAACCCCGACTTTTTATAGCTTTTCATGCATTTAGTTAGCTTAGGTTAGTTCATTAGGCTCCTTGAGAGACGATCCGGGAAAGCACCCTAGTGCAATCCTTGGTTAATTTAATTTTGCATTTGCACCCCAAGGGGTTAAGGAAAGGTGGCAAATCATCCAGCTACAAAAATTTTAAGATACACAATTCCCCCCCCCCTCTTGTGTATTTTCTTGCCATTTTCACAGAGCACCTAGTATAAAAGAAGGATAGAAGAGAAAAAGACTTGACCCTGAACATAGAACTTGGTTTAACATTTTCACAGGGTTTAGCTTGTCGTGGAGGTAGCTGCCTATATTCTGGTAGTGGCGGGAGGCTTTTGTAACATCCTGAATTTTTAGTTTATAATTTAAGTGGCATTAGAAGGAATTAATTTATAGTAGATGAAATTATTATCTAGTTATTTAAGTAAAAAGAATTTATCCAAAATATGATTTATAAAAAAAATTATCAAAGCGTGTATGTCTCTATATATATACACTCACAGGAAGAAATTTTGTTCACTACCAAAGAAATTGCCTATAACAGCGCTTTTTTGACTCTATAGTGGCGCTTATAAGCGCCACTATATAGGTCAAATGACCTATCGAGGTGCTTATTAAGCCTCGCTATAAGCCACCTATAGTGGCGCTTTTTAATTATAAGTGCCGCTATAGGCTAACCTAAAGCGGCACTTATACATCAAAAGCTCCGCTTTAGGCCTTTGCTTTAATTTTTTAAAATTAAATGGCTTATAGCGGCGCTTTTTTATGTAATTTTAAAAAAATAAAAGAAAAGCCTAAAGCGGCGCTTATGCAAGAAAAACTCCGTGATAGGCAATTTAATTTTAATAAAAAAATTAAAAGATAGCCTATAGCGGCGCTTATGCATTAAAAGCGCCGCTATAGGCCATCTATTTTTTTAAAAAAAAGATATTTTTGGTTTTTAATAATATCCCATGTTTACATCAGTTATAAAATTACAAACAATTCTGATACATATATACACCAAAAAGTCATATATCCATATATCAAATACATTTAATTTAAAGATACATTTGGAGAAAGAAGATTGCAAAACCACATTTAGAAAGAAATTACCACCAATGAATTAGGTTATTTAAGATTCAAAGCAGATTAAGCACAGAAATCAACAATAGATCAAATATAGTGTTATAATAGAACCTACTTCGGCCTGGATGTACTGAACCTCTTTCACATGAAACTTTGCATGCTCATTCTTCTCCTCACACTCTTTAGCATGTCATGAACTTGATGCACCCATGTATCATTCAAATTTTGATCTTCACCAAATGCTGTTAAGTCAATATCTCCATCAGGCAGACAAGTCTTGAGGGGCATAGACCCAAAGGTGAACACCTATAACAAAAACAACCAATTAATCAATCATTTGTGCAGATAGGTCTTGATGTTTTAATTAATAAAACCAGAGATCTATTAATACATGCAAATAAAGGATATGTTAATATGTTCATATTGCCAGTTACCCAGACCAAAAACACCATATGTGAGTTGTTGAAGCCAGACACTTCCCTCATCTTTCCCCAAAAATTAAGGTCAAAACATAAGAATTGTTTTATGTAAACTATAAAGCATATAAAAATACCATTGAAATGAGATAGAAATCTAAGAAACTACTTAGAACCAACTTAATTTTAATCCAACTTATCAAGTCAACAACTTTTACAGAAGCTTTATCATATCTTGCCTTAATCCCGATCAACAAATGAAAGCAGTGCTTGGGAGATGGTCTCAAATAATTCCTCTGCTTCCTAAGACACACAAGAAAACATGACAAAAAAGAGTCGTAACCTACAATAGGAACTGTCCACATAAAAAGTTTGTAGTTGTGATAATATTGATTTGAAGGTGCTTATTGGGCATTCATTTTGTAGCAATTATCAATGCATGTAGATGATGCAAAATATTTTCCAAACACAAAAAATCGTCATGCAAAAATAAAATCAAGTTGAACTTAGGGAAAAACCATGTCGGGCTTAAACATAGACTCACAAGCACCATATAGAGACTCAGATGCAGTGCCTGCAACAACAAAATCTTTTGCAAGTTCCCTACAAACAAGAAAATCTCAAAGATGATATAATCACAAACATTTGGCTCATTAGAAAGTATATGACTTCCATATTATTGATAAATAGCCAAAATCCTAAGGCTTTTTATGGCTTTAACACCTTTTGCCTTTAGTCACCTTCATCATAGTAAAATCCATTGTCAAGAAATATGAACAAAAGATTATAAGAGCTAGTTTCCAATTATAAGTTTTAACTCATTAAAATTTCCCATAAAAATGACCACATATTATAAGAAAGAGTCGATTGACTTTGCTCCAATTGAATCCATTATGCAAATGAAAGGTCTGTCATCATCTTCTAAACCAGCAATTATAGGCTGGCAAAAGCATGGACCAAACCAAGAAACCAAAGATGCATTAACATTTCATTCAAAATTAATAAAATTTGCAAAAATCATACAATCTTATAAATGAATCGGATGATAGCAGTCATATTTAAAATATTAAGTTACACATAAATCACCGGAAAAATATTATAAATTATTCACAACTAATTCTTAACTTCACTGATTGAAAATAGCATTAATTCCCTTAATTCTTAATAAAATGAACGTTGTTTTTATTTTTATTTTTTTTTGTCAGTTGGCCAATCTAAAAATGTATTTTAACTTCGAAAGAATCTCATTCTGATTTTGTACTTCATTTTCTTAAACACCCTCTGTGCATTATGGATAAAAGAGAGTAAGGTTAGAATGGATGGGCAGAAAAAAAAAGTTTAAATATCCCATTTTAGTCTGCAGGTTAAGCTAAACAAGCATAAAATCCTTTCTATCATAAAAAGAATAACATGTGTTAGAATCTTAAGTTTTGATGAGGATTAGACCCATAGATAACATAAGAAAAATGAAATAACTTAGTATGGAATGAATTGAGATAAGAATCACAATAAGCGACTAAGTAAATGAGTGTAGGTTATCTTAACATTGAACAAGTAAAATATTATAGATAACAGATACACTATCGCTAAGCTAGAACCTATCGCTAACAAATGAAAGTGTTAGGATAACAATAGCTAATGAAGACTTAGCAATAATCTTAGGAAAAGTAAATATCTCTATCGCTAATAAGACCTTCACTATCGCTAATATAATGAGTTGAGCTAGCCTAAGCAAGCAAAGAACAATAGATCACTATCGCTAAGCTCTGTCACTATCGCTAAGGCCTCATAGATAACATAGATATCACAAAGGGGGAGACTGTTAGAACAGCTAGCAGTAATGAACTATGTTAGCTAGCGATAACATGATTAGCTATCGATAGCAGAACACTTGAAATAACTTAGACATTCTGATATCTAATACTTTGAGGTAATGAAATGAACTAACGATAACATGATTGGCTATCGATAGAAAAATACTTGTTGAAATAACTTAGACATTCAGATAGCTAATACATTGCCTTTGAACATTGAGCTAATGAAATACACTAGCGATAACACCTACTGTGCTTCACATGAATACTTGGTTAGCTAACAACTAAGTGCAGGACTCACTCAATTAAGCCAGCGATAGCCAAAGGAGCTAGCGCTACTGAAAAAGCTGCTATGCAAGTACAATGCTTCAGGTGATTGTTACTCACAGCTTCTATCTCTCTTAGCTCATCCTCTGCAATATTAATTGAAGCAAGAGAAGAAAGTTGACGAAGATGAAGAACAACATTAATTGCCAACGGCTAGGAGCTCCCAACGATTAATTTCAAACAGCTTCTTGAAGCTGAGAGAAAAGGCATGCTGTGACGAGATATAAATATCAAGACCTGAGCATTTTATGACGATGTAGCTGAAATACTCAATCTCACGCACACAGAGAAAAACCAGCATTTAATCTTCTTATCTACTCTCTGCTCACAAAAGCTCAAAGTTTTATTACTCTTAGTGAGTTTATTTGTACTTAAGTGTTTATCAAAATCTGTTCATTGAGTGAACCTATTAATTGAAATCCTCTACTGTTTGAGGTTTTCTAAAAGCTTGGGGCTTTAGAACAGGGTTGTGTCCTTACAAGTTGTAAGGGGGAGCGTTTAGAGGAAAAGTCTAAAGCTCTGTTGTAAAAGTTGGCAGGTGAACCCGTGTTGTAAAACCTGTGGTATAGTGGAACCCAACGAGGAGTTGGAGAACTGGACGTAGGCATTGTGTTAGCCAAACCAGTATAAAGATTGTCTTGTGTTTCTAAGCTTTATTTTTAAAAGCACAATTCACCCCCCCTCTTGTGCGTTTTGCCATTTTCAACATGAAGTCCACAAATAACAAGTCTCACGATTCAAGCAGAGATATATCACAGTACAAAATGATTTCTAAAGACAAACTGTTGTCTAAAAAGCAAAGATACTAATTGAATTGAGATCACCAATTCAAGCATTCAGAAAGTCGGGGGCATTAGATTCTCATTTAGATACAGTAAAGTGAAAAAGTCACACCAAGCTAAAAGTTAACACATTTTTCAATTAGCTATATTTGAAGACACAGTTGTAATAAGGACTTATTTTTTTAAAATGCTACCAGCATTCCCCTCACCCCTAAGTTATTTTCCTTTGAATTTCCTAAGGGATCCAATATAATGCCAATACACAAGGTCGCTTCCCATTATCATTGAACCACATAAAACAACATCTAAAAACAATTTTATAACCTGCTTCCAAGTTCACACAAGAAACTAGATAAAAACATTTAAACACTCACATTAGCAAGTATATACACACATGCATAATTCATAGGATACAACCCACAACAAAATCTAAGATCACTGGTCACATAATCCTAAAGCTAACCAAAAATACAAGCAGTTGAACAAATATCTGCATGTTACTTTACCATTACATGTTGTTGAAGAAGCAATACATAGAGCAAGTTTCGATGAACAAAATTACTTTATTTTATACACACAATTAATTGCTATGATTGCCTAAGTTCATCTGATGTATGCACTCAGGAAAATACTCGAAGAACACATCATTGGAACATCACAACAATGCAGGATATGTCATCCTTACTCTTTCTAGAAACTATCTCCTCTATCAAGCACTTCGCTACAGCTTGAACATCCTTTATATGTCTAATACAATCCATTGCCTCTAAATTAACAAAAATCCCAAATAAAAGGTTCCAAACTTAACAACTAAACATACTGACCTCAGGAACATATAATACTTTCAGTTGGGTAAATGGTAGACAAATGAAGCTCATACAGTATTTTTGTTAAAATGGAATGCACAAAAAACAAGCCACCAGTTCACCATTGTGAGACATCTGGATGATAGCAAGAATTGATTTTAATCATTCATTTGTCTTTAACATTCAGTATTCTAGTAAGATTAGCCAATTAGAGCTCTATGTGCAAGTCATCTTATCTTACATCTTTCAATCTTTGATTCAATGGAATTCTAGCAGCACATGGCTAGATAACACAAGAATTAGTTAACGGGAAGGTGAGCTTAAGAAAAATCATATCTTTTCTAAGATCCATTAGCAAAAACCATATATTTTCTAAAAATCCCAAGTCATAAGCGCCAAAACAAAAATCTCTGCTCCAAAATCTTCAAAAATAAGCTTAAGAACCAATCAAAACCACAAGAAATTAATCAAAGTACCTGAAATTTTTAGGTTTCATAAACATATTCAGAAATCGGAGATCAAGAACATTAGCTCAACCCTTACAACATCCCAAAACCTTTGTGAAAATCAACGATAAATCATTACAGGGTAACTGAGAAGGTAGAAATCAGACCAAGCAGAACAACTATTCGAAATTACATCAGGAATAAATGGTATCATAAAAGCGAATCTAGGTAGAAGAGTGATAATCTACAACAACAAATCTTACCAGAAAGGCGAATCAGAAAACATGGTGAAGCCAAATCGAAGAAAATCAAGTAGTGAGATTGAAGGACGTGTTACATGAGAGAGAGTGAGACTGTGGGAGAGTAAGAATGTCGAGAACTTCAACGGTGATGAAGGAGAAGTCGACAGTGAACGACAAATAGAAGGGAACTGAGAGATGGACTAAATCCAACGAAGGGAGTTGTATTTGTATTTATGTATGAACTCAAACCAAAGTTTCAAAAGTAACTTAGGGTTCGGGGGCGTGAAGGAAACCACGGTGGTTGATAAAGGATGGCGGTAGTGGAGGAGGTGGTTGATGATCACAGCGGTAGTGGACGACGTTGAAGAATGATGGTGATGAAGACGGTGCAGCGATGAAGATGAGGCAAAGAGAAGGGTTAGGGTTAGTTTGTGGGGTTGGGAGGATCTGAAGGGACTGTGAGGGCGAGGGTTATGGCACCGAATTAGAGAGGGAAAATGAAAGGGAAGGAAAAATGGTGGACTTGGCTGGATCATAAAATTGGACCCGGCGCTTATTCAAACATAAGCACTGAGATAAACCATAGCGCTTATTTTTTATAAGCGCTGGGAAAGGGTTTTGAAAATGAAAAAAAATAAAAAATAAAAAACCATAAACCTATCCCAGCGCTTATAAAATATAAGCCCCAGGACAGGGGTATTAAATTGTTTTTTAAATTCAAAACCTATTCCGGTGCTTACAAATATAAGTGCCGGGATAGGTTTCATAAATATAAAAACATAGAAAAATAAAAGCCTATAGCAGTGCTTATAATAAAAAGAAAGAGAGAAGAGAAAGAAAGAAAGAAATGGAAATATAAAGGCAAAAAAAGTATTATAATATGCCAAAAGGCATCGGCCCTTTGGCATATAATCACGTGGGGCTATGGGGATTTAATACCCCCAGACCTGGTTCACTCATACACATACAATCAACTAAACATACACACACAGAGAGAGAGAGAGAGGATCACGTAGAGGGAGGCGGAGCGGTGGAGTTCCGCCATTTCTGTTTCATTTTAGCGTTAGTTGCAATTTGAGAAGTATTTTGGTAAGTAAAACTACTTCTATTCACAACGCTTTCTTCATGAAAATGTTCAGTTAGATCTTTCTAATGAATATATTTGTGAAGTGATTAGAGCAAAAATTTTGAATTTGGGTTTGAAGTGGGTATTGATTTTTGACAATATGTGACCATATATTTGTTGAGGTAAATTAATAGACTGATTCTATGGGTTTAGATTTGTTTGTTGGGTGATTTGAGAATTTAAAATAATTTTCTCAATTTAAAAGTTTAGGGTTGAATAACAAAGATTGAGAACTTACTTGATTGAGACTTTGAATGTGGTATTGAAGATTTGAATATGCTATGTTGATTATGAATTGAGGGCTATGGTATTAGAATAATTAGTTATGTTTGAAAATGAGAAATTGATCAATTGGTGGAAATCCCTAAGTTGTAAAAATTGAGTTTGTGATTAGAAATTTGTTATTGGAGGATCATAGAGGATTTAGAATGTATTGGGAGTTGTTTAACTTAATGGAACATTGAATTTGAATTTTGTGCCTAAAGTGCCTTAAGAGGGCTTTAGAGGGGACTAGGTCCTAAGTAATTGATTGGGAACTTGATTAGTTAATTAATCATGTGTATGTGATGTGAATTCTCTTGTAGAGTCTAGTCTCAAGTGGAGCACAAGGGAGTTTCGCTATATCAGTAACATTTGATATTTTACTCCAAAGAGATAACCGCTTCCTTGTCTTTTGGGTGTGTGTGGTTGGTAAGGTTTTCTAAAGATATTTGTATGTTCACATTAGTACATTTGTTATGTGGGAATTACATGTAAATTTGATTGCTGTGGAAAATGAAGATGCATTGGAAAAACCTTTGAATTTGTTATTGTAATTGAGACATTATGGTGGCATGCTACTAATAAAGTCATTATAATCTAAACTGCCAACTTTTTAAGAAGCATGTATATGTGTATATTGTTGCATTTCACTAGTTGGTTGATTCTTACTCCCTTTTGGCCCAACCCCTTCATGTGATATGGTTCTTTGAAGGCCATCGGGTGAACCTTTTGGGTTTACCAACATTTGGAATCAGTTCTTAGTTGTTATGTCGTGTACTTGGTGTGATATGTCTCTTCAGAGGCGTTTAGATCACGTTATTCAATGATCTATCTCTTTGGAGGTGTTTGGATCACATTTTTCAATGATCTGTGTCTTTAGAGGCGTTTGGCATGTCTTTGAAAAGTAAATGGTTTTCAAACTCATATTTCTTTTTCATTTATGATGTTACCTTGTTTTACCACACTTACAATGTATCATATCATTGTTGTTTTGAATACATGATTACTATTGTTGGTCCCACATAATTGTATACTTGTGTGTGAGCGAGCACAAAATGAGAGCATAAGTATTACTAAGACATTGTCTCATTTGGTTACTTTTCAGTTTTAGGTGCTAGTCCTAGTGGTAGACATGAGGGAAAGGAGCCGAAGAATGCTCGTTGATGGTGAGGTTCTTCTTAAGGTTACTTGGTAAGTTGTATATCACCAACCATTATAGACTATACATGCTCATTCTATTGCTTCTGCATTTGCTTTGATATTTTGGATTACTGTATGGTTTATTTCTTTGAGATCGGTCCTTATTCGAGCAATCTTTATATTTTAGTTGATCATGTTTTGGATGACTGTATTTGGTATTAACTTGAATTGTTTATGTGATGCTGATGGAATCTGTATGATTGTTGACGGTATTATAGCACAGGGTAGTATTTGTGATGGATTATGTAATCACATGCGTGTGATTTGATATGGGGTATGTTTTCTATATCGAGCTGGTTTGATTTTGTGTTGTGGGTTAGATTATTATCCCTGGAACTTCGACTAGAGGCCCGATTGATTGCTATTGTTTAGTTGAGCAGGTTTTGTGTAATAACTATGTTAGATCAATTCTTTCTAACATGGTTATACTGTAGGGATTGGTTGATGAAATGTTTGTGTGTAGATGTGTTTTAATAACCATGTTAGGTTATCCCTTATCTAACATGGTTAATTATTTGGTAACTCAATTGAATTTTTATTAACCACGTTAGGGGAATCCTTTTCTAACATGATTAAGTGTTTTATTATCCATGATAGTGATTATGTTATATTAAGGTTTGCTTTTTCTATCATGGATAACACTTTGAATGATTAGGGTACACTTTTTCTAACTATGATAGGTTGTTTGAATTGTATAAAAAATCATTTTTCTATCTTAGTTAGTATTATTAATTGTGATTAAAGTTGATTATTAGGGGTTTATTTAGGTATTAGTAAGTCAGATTTTACACTAGGTCATAAGTAACTGATTTTGCACTTAATTAGTTAATTAATCATGTGTATGTGATGTGAATTCTCTTGTAAAGTCCAGTCTCGAGTAGAGCATAGGGGAGTTTCACTATAGCGGTAACATTTGATATTTGACTCCAAAGAGGTAACCACTTCCTTGTCTTACAGGTGTGTGTGGTTGGAAAGGTTTTCTAAAGATATTTGTATGTTCACTTTAGTTTATTGGTTATGTGGGAATTATATGTAAATTTTATTGTTGTGGAAAATGAACATGCATTGAAAAGCCTTTGATTTTGTTATTGCAATTGAGCCATCATCGTGGCATGCTACCAATAAAGTCATTGTGATTTAAACTGCCAACTTTTTAAGAAGTATGTATATGTGCATATTGTTGCATTTGATTGGTTTGTTAGCTCTGGAGCCCTTTGAGCTGTGGCTTAGCCTCGTCACGTGATCTACCGTCGTTTGGATTATACCGAAGTTTGGAACCGGTTCTTAGTTGTTCTGTCGAGTACTTGGTGTGATCTGTCTCTTCGGAGGTGTTTGGATCACATTTTTCAATGATCTACCTCTTGGAGGCGTTTGGATCATGTCTTTGAAAAGTATCTGGTTTCCAAACTCATATTTCTTTGGCATATATGATGTTACCCAGTTTTACCACACTTACATTATATCATATCATTGTTGTTCTAATATCTGATTACTATTGTTGGTGCCACATAACTGTTCAATTCCGCGCACAAACGTATGTAGTGCAAAATGGGAAGCATAAGTGTCACTGGTTACTTTTTTGTTTCACATGCTAGTCCCATTAGTATACACGAAGGAAAGGAGCTGGAGACCCCTTGCTGATGGTGAGATTCTTTTTGGGTTTACTTAGTAACTTGTATATTGCTAAACATTATATACTAGACAGACTTATTTTATTGCTTCTACATTTGCTTTGATATTTTGGGTTACTGTATAGTTTATTTCTCTAAGACCGGTCCTTATTTCGATAAACCGTGGCATGAGGCCCTTGTGGTAAATTATGTTTTTGAGATTGTGTTATGTTGCATGCTATTGATCCTTGGGTATTGTGGGATCTTTTTGAGCATGTTTGGCTTTGGCCATTATTGATCGAGATGGTGGCTCTTTTTGGTGATGATATACTCTTTTGTGTTCTGGTCCTCTTCTGGCAATTGATTAGTTGTAGATATTAGGACTGTCATTGTTTGTTTTTAATTGTGTTTCATATGCATGTGTCCCTGAGGATTCGAGGAGGCACCCTTGGTATGATGTATTGATCTTGGGATTTCTCTTGGTGATTTAATAGTTAAGGTATATTTGGATTATGGTTATGCATGAATTGCAAAATAATGGAATGGTGTATATTTGTTTATTGTGAGAATGGAAAAACGCACAAGAGGGGGAATTAAAAACTTAAACACACAAAACAATCTTTTATACTGGTTCGGCCAACACAATGCCTACGTCTAGTTCTCCAACTCCTCGTTGGGTTCCACTATTCCACAGGTTTTACACAAACGGGTTCACCTGTCAACCTTTACAACAGAGCTTTAGACTTCCCTCTAAGCGCTCCCCCTTACAACTTGTAAGGACTCAACCCTGTCATAAAACCCCAAGCTTTAGAACAACCTCAAACAGTAGAGGATTTCAATTAATTAGTTCACTCAATGAACAGATTTTGATAAACACTTAAGTACAAATAATCTTACTAAGAGTAATAAAGACTTTGAGCTTTTGTGAGCAGAGAGTAGATAGGAATATTGAATGCTGGTTCCTCTCTGTGTGTGTGTAAGTGAGTCACTCAGTTCAGTAACTTTTTTTTTCATAAATGCTCAAGTCTTGATATTTATAACTCTTCACAGCTTGCCTTTTCTTTCAGCTTCAAGAGGCCGTTTGAAATTAGTCGTTGGGAGCTTTTACCCGTTGGCAATTAATGATGTTCTTCATCTTCGTCAACTTTCTTCTCTTGCTTCAATTAATATTGTAGAGGATGAGCTAAGAGAGATAGAGACTGTGAGTAACGATCACCTGCAACATTGTACTTGCATAGCAGCTTTTTCAGTAGCGCTAGCACTCTTGGCTTTCGCTAGCTTAATAGTGTAAGTCCTGCACTTAGCTGTTAGCTAAACAAGTATTCATGTGAAGCACAGTAGGTGTTATCGCAGTGTATTTCATTAGCTCAATGTTCAAAGACAATGTATTAGCTATCTAGTTATCTGAGTTATTTCAACAAGTGTTTTTCTATCGATAGCTAATCATGTTATCGCTAGTAACTATGTTATCGCTAGTTATCTTATTAGCTCACACTGTATTAGCTATCTGAATATCTAAGTTATTTCAAGTATTCTGTTATCGATAGCCAATCATGTTATCGCTAGTAACTATGTTATCGCTAGTTATTTTATTAGCTCACACTGTATTAGCTATCTGAATGTCTAAGTTATTTCAAATATTCTGTTATCGATAGCCAATCATGTTATCGCTAGTTGACTTAGTTCATTACTGCTAGCTGTTCTAACATTCTCCCCCTTTGTGTTATCCATGTTATCTATGGGGCCTTAGCGATAGTGATCTATTGTTCTTTGCTTGCTTAGGCTAGCTCAACTCATTATATTAGCGATAGTGAAGGTATTAAAGATAGAGATATTGACTTTTCTTCAGATTATTGCTATGTCTTCATTAGCTGTTGTTATCCTAACCTTTCCATTTGTTAGTGATAGGTTCTAGCTTAGCGATAGTGTATCTGTTATCTAGAAGATTCTACTTGTTCAATGTTAAAGTAACCTACACTCTTTTACTTAGTCATTTAACATGATTCTTATCTCAATTTATTCCAGACTAAGTTATATGTTAATTGTTCTTTTTACTTATGTTATCTATGGGTCCAGTCCTCATCAAAACTTAAGATTATAACATTCTCCCCCTTTTTGATGATGACAAAACATAAGTAAAAACATATATAAGATAAAGCATGTACAGAGCATAAATTAAGACAGACATATAAATTGTATTGACTTTGCAAAATAATCACATCTTTTTAGGATCAAAATTTTCAGGATCAGCTAAGTATAAAATGTATGCAGAATGGTTCCTAAAGGCTAGGGGTTTTTCATTGTTAAATTTTGCTCCAGAGGCTGAGGTTATGTATTCTTCATTAGGTCCATCAGAAATAAAGGAATCAGAGTAGAAGAATTTGTCTTGCTCAATGGTCTGAGTGGGTTCAGCGATAGAGACATCTTTGGAGGCAGCCTTCGACTTGTGAAACCTCCTTTGATATACCCATGCTTTCTTCCCTTGAGCAATTTCCTTTGCTAATTTCTTTCTTCTTTCTGCAGCCTCTTTCTCTGCCTTTTTCTTTGCCTCAGCAGCAGCCTCCTTCTCTTTTCTCAAGGCCTCTGCAATAGCCTTCTTTTCTTCTTTTGTCAACTTGGGAGGAGGAGCCACTCACTTGATCCTTTGTGCTTTAGGAGCCTCAGGGGAAGTCATAGGAATGACTTTGAAGGAAACCTCTTCTCTGGCTTTCCTCTTGGTCCTTTCCCTTTTCAACCCTTCAACTGAAGCTTTTCTCTTCCTTTTCTCAGCCTCAAGCACTAGCATCTTCTGGATATCATCTTTAACCTTATCTCTAGTGCTGGCTTGTCTTGAATTGTTATTTCAACATCAGCTCCTGGAGGAATGACAAAAACTGGAACTGGCTCTGCAGATATGACACTTGGAGGAATGCCATGCTTCTCTGTAATCATAATTGCCTTGGCAAAACTGTCCACTTCTGAAGCATTAGGAGCTTAAGCTTCTTCTTCATCTTGAGGAGGAGGGGTCTTATGGTCCTCAGACTCCATGTAGCTGCGGGCAATGCCTCTGACTACTTCCTCAATCTCTTCATCAGAAGTTGGAATATTCTCCCCATTTTTGTCATCATCACCAGGGATAAGGGTTTGGCCAAGGGCTGGAGAAGAGGTAGGAGGGTTAGTAGTGCTAGTGGTTGTGGTAGGGAGAAGAATGTTATCGCTAATAGAGGGATTAGCGATAGGGGTTGGTTGAGGAATTTAGGGAGTGTGCGTGCTGTGGTTGCTATCGCTAGGAGAAGGGTGAGCGATAGGGGTGTGTGGTGAGGTTTGGACTTGGGCGTGGTGGCTATCGCTAGGGGAGGGGTTAGCGATAGGGGTTTCTTGGGTTGTTGGGACTTGGGTGGTGTCTGGAATTGGAGAGTGGTGAGTTTGGGTAGGAGAATGGTGTTGGCTATGTTGAGATGGAGTAGGGGAGTGGTTTGGTGATATACCTTGAGGGTGAGAATGTGCTTCCCTTTGCATGATATCTTCAGGGACAAGGCAGAGGCAGTCTTCCAGATTTTTCACTTGTGCCTTAAGCTCTAGGATAGGCTTCATCAATTCTGCTTTCTGAGCTTCCAAGGCGAGGTTAAACTCGGCAGAGACTCTGAAGATGATCTCCTCAATTGCTTCTCTTGGGAGAATAGAGGACTTTGATGAAGCAGCAGGAGGAGGAGGAGGAGCCCTTCTTGAATGAGCTTCTTCTTCAACAGATTCAAGCTAAGCTGAGGAAGAAGGAGCATGAAAAGCTTGGGATTGAGAGCCAGAAACACCCCCATTGGCGCCCACTGGAATTCCCATTTTCTTTAGGGTAGTGGTAGTGAGCTGCTTGCACTTCTTGTTCTCTCCATCCCCCAATGATTTAATCTTGGAAAATGCCAGGATGTGAGATACTAGCTGAGGATAGGGAAGAGGAGCCTTGGGAGATTTGTCAGATAGGAACCTATGCAACTCCATGCACACCAACTGGCCTGGATTGAGGGGAACCTTCTGAATGAGGTGAGGCAACCATGGGTTGTCAATCTTTAAAAAGCTGCTGAAGTTCCCTGACTTGTGAGTCATAATCCTTGTGTAGACGTAGTGAAGGATCCTATTGATCACAGGCATATCAGCTGGCTTGTTGGTGTTTGTCTCATATATCTCCTCAAGCTCTTCTTCCGGATACTTCTCAGGCATATACCATTTATTGTTCTCTTCCCCAGAGATCCCCAAAATCTTGTTGATAGCCCTCCATCCAAAAATGAGGCCTCTTCCTCTCACAATGGCTTCAAAGGAGATGTTTACAAGCTTCCATTTCTTGTATTCTAGAAGGGATTTCAGATTGGAGTAGAATGATCTCAGCACTTCTTCATTATAGTCATTCTTCACACTCAGCCAGTTCTTGTAAGGAAGCAGCCAAGCATCTAAGTCAAAACCTTGCTGCTTGAAGTAGTCCAAATCTACCCATACTGTAGCCCTATCTAGGGTTCCCTTATCTACGAAGAATGTGCTTGGAACTTCAAGGGGGTCTTCCAAATAGGGTACACTAGAGGAGGTTTCTTTTTGCCTCTTGGGGTTGCTCTCAACTACATCTTTAGAAAATGACACATTTTTCTGGGCACGCGACCTTTTGCTAGCGGATTTGGAAGAGGGATTAGCGCTAGAGGTTGCCTTAACAATAGGAACTTTGGTTTTAGCCATTTTAGGGTTTAGAGAAAAGAGAGATTTGAGAATGAGTATGCTTGAGTGCTTAGAGAGTTTTGGAGTATAAGAGAAATTGTGAGTGTTCGTGAATGATGAATGCAAATGCAAATGACCTAATTTTATAAGTTTAGAGTTTACCACAATGAAGAACACTTCGCTAACGTTTCACATTCTGACTTGTTTAAGTGACTTCCTATCGCTAATAAGAGCAGCTATCGCTAGCAGGCATGATCCCACATTGAGTAAGTGACTTAGGCTTATCACTCACTCCTTCCAGTTATCGATAGCTGACTTTGCTATCGATAATGCTTTTGGCTAGCGATGGCAATCTTAGCTCAAACTTAGCCTTGTCCTGCATATGCTAGAGATAGTGAAACTCACTATCGATTGGTTAGTCCTGCAAAAATCTCATTTGGATTCACCATTCCTAATTCTCTTCTAATGAAGCTAAACTGGTCTGACTCAAGAGGTTTGGTGAAGATATCAGCAAGTTGCAAATTTGTTGAGATGAACTCCACCTTGACATCCTTCTTCTGAACATGATCTCTTAGGAAGTGATGTCTCACATCAATATGCTTGGTTCTAGAATAATGAACTGGATTCTTGGCCACCCGTACCCGCATGTTACTCTCCCCTAGTAGGTATGACTCCAAATCCCATTCCACGGATCTGACCATCATGCTCATGAGGCCGTAAGGTGGCCTTGAGCAAGGCAATGTGATCTATATTCTCCCTTTGCAACTCCCTTAACTGGGCCTTGGTTCAATAAATCACAGCTTGCACACACAACATATTTTAATCATTCAAACAAGTAAACAATACTTTTAATAATCCAATAAAAAATTAGATAAATACTTACAATATGCTCCCTAGCCTTCACAGATGTTGGAGTTCTATCATTGTGCTTGTGTGTGACCTTCTATAATTGACCGTACATAACCTTCTTGCCTTGCTTCGTAGCTTTGTCCTCTTGAAAATTATAATAATATTTACTACTAATATATCAAAAACAAAAAATCATAGTTAAATTTAATAACAAAAATTCATTAATTCATACCATCTCTCTGTACGTAAAAGAAAACAGGTTCGACTCAGCCGTATGATGAATCTTCTGTTTCAACCAGCTAAGAACACCTTTTCTCTGACTTTTCCTGTTAACATAAAACAAAATTGAAACATTATTGTTAAAATTGTTTCTTAATTTAAATATTAATATAAAATATATTATCAATTATAAATGTCCTTGGGGCGACCTCCTCTATCGTACATATCTTTCCTACTGATATGACGAGACTCCACTAAGTACCATTCTGATTAGGTCCTCAATCGATGTGATCCCATCGATTGTTGTTGTGATACAACTTCAACCTCTGATTCTTCCAACCATCACCCATCTTTGATTAGGAGTATCCTTTATATGTACCCCTCACATCAAACTTTTTCTGCAACAAAAATTACATGTTTATTTCATAAAATTAAATTTAAGTAAAATATTATTCTATTAATAATAAACAAACCTAAATTTATTTAAAGTAATTTCATATTACCTTCATAATGTCATTTCACATTAGGTCCTTCTTCTCGTTCGGCATCTTCCAATCATTCGTTTCAATCGAAAATCGAATGAAATTTCCACCAACTTCATTAAAAAACTTGTTTACAGTTGACCTGCCTTGCCTCTAGGCTATCTGAACAGCATATTCCTATCAAACTTTACCATATGCCCACGCTGTAGGTTCTGCACATGTTGAACCATCAACTACTCTTTCTTGTGCGACCCTGCGGTTTTATGTCAATTTACACAATATTAATATGCAGTAACAAAATATTTTCTAAGATTTATTAAATTTTTCTAATATAATTATTTTTCTTACATGTATATCTACTTCAAATACTGTAGATCTGATGGCTAATCGGCTAGGGCGCCTTGCTTCCTTATCTTCTTCAGAGTCGATAAACCTCTATCTCATTGATGGGGGGCATGTTGGGCATATATTTGTTAATGAATATATGGAGTTCATCATCGGTTAGCTCCTCATCCTCTAGCCTGTGATGCTTGTTCTCCTCAGCCTACTGCTGCAGCCGCCATTCCTCTTCTTGAAGTTGCTTCTGAGTCATCGGTCTTTTGTCACTTCTCCTTCCTGCGTTGTCTCTTTCCATGATCTTTCTCTAATTTGACTGAGAGAGAGAGAGAGAGTTTGAGAGTTTTTAAAAGAATATTTCGTAAAACATAAAAGACAAAAAATATCACTCATACGTTTATATAAAACCTCATACGTCAGAGAAAAAGACTCATCTCTTTATGAAAAGGCACAAGCCTTTTATCACGGAGTGAATTAGTGGTGGTTTAGCATAAACTCACACTAATTTGTTGCGGTTTTGCGGCAAACCTCCACTAACACACATTGACCTACGGTTGCGTCATTAATGAGCATCGATGACCGTGTTCATGCAGTGGCAGTTTCGCAAAA
Source organism: Mimosa bimucronata (assembly GCA_037074515.1). Classification (NCBI taxonomy): domain Eukaryota; kingdom Viridiplantae; phylum Streptophyta; class Magnoliopsida; order Fabales; family Fabaceae; genus Mimosa; species Mimosa bimucronata. The sequence continues at coordinate 44,227,341 of CM073436.1, forward strand.
AAACAACAATAAACTTATTCAACCAACACTAACTCTAGGAACCTTTTATTTTCTAGCGGTTTTTTTCCCAACCACTACTAATTGCATGCCACTAAATTTCAGGCTACATTGGCGCCAAATGGCACCACATCAGTGGCTGTTCAGCCACATAAAACACCACTAACCTCCGCCACTAATCGCACCTTGGTCAAACTATCAAATTTAGTGGGTGTTGAACCTAAAAACTGCAATTAGTGTACATTTAGTGGCGGTGTTGGTAAACCGCCACTAATTAATCCTAGTTTTTTTTGTAGTGATAGAGAACAAGAAGGGAAATCTCAAGGAAAATGTGTTTCACTCAACTCACCTCATTGGAATAGTTTTTTTCTCAACTTGCTTAACTAACAGCTCAAGTATTTTTTTCTCAGCTTGTAACAACTCAAGTATCTCCACCACTAGCTAATAGCAATTCATGTAATGAATTATGAAGACATTGGAGTGCAAGATTATATATGAAGGCAAAATGGAATGGATTTATATTGGAAATGAAGTATTAATTGATATGCATGCTCATTGACAACAATAATTTCACCATACTATTCATACCTATTGAACGACTATAGATCTTGCCACACAATAGGAAAAAATGTCTTATTCGTATATTTTCTTTGCTTTTGCTTTTGTTTGTAGACATTTTTTTATGTACGTATATATAGCATTCTGAAATGATATGGGTTTCACACATATATGCGAGTATAACTTTTTTTAGTTTGAAAAAGTTTTAGAAGGTGGGGTAGCTGAGCACGTACACAGTCATGAAAGAAAACTAGGCCTAAATAACCTCTCAAAAAGGCTTTTTCTAAATGGCGCTCTAACACACCCGACATGCTTAGTAAAGTCTCCCCAAATGCACAAACATTGACCAATCACCGAAGCAATTAAGTTCTTAGAGACCAAATATATCAATTCATCATATTCACTAAATTTTCAAAAACAAGGAGCATACAAAACTCAAAGTGGGGTGAAATTTCATATCCCTACCATTACAAAGAAATTCATGCATGAGTGTGTAACAATTGATGGGCTAACGACACTATTGGGTGATACAAACGAAGGATTTTTCTTTAAAATGACATCGATCTTTTTTAACATGTTTTATTAGTAAAAAAAAAGCATTAAAACTCATCCATGTTTGTCAAAAAGTTCAATAGGTTTTCAAATTTTCTCTATTCAATATTCATATTTCAAAAAGGATCATACTTACGTTAAGTGTCTTGTATATTCGTTATGCCATGTTTCTTAATCATACATAGTCATGCGTGCTAACACAATGAATATAAGGAACTTTATCCAGACACACGGATTTTTAACAACCAGATTGGGTGGTGTTTGGTAGAATAGTCAAATGTACAAGTTGCATTAAATTATGTTTTAGCGGTCGATTTCATGTGATCCAACCATATCTTACCTGACCAAAAAGCTGAAGAAAACAAAGAAACAAATATAAGATACCCAATCCATGATTAACCCATGCCATGATGTGTCTCTCAATCTCATCCCTTTTTTTCTTTTTCTTCCTTTATATTTGTGCATCACACATCCTTATAACTGATATACTTTAAGGATATGCAATAATTAATGAGCCGGATAGATAAGCTCCAACTTGTGGCGAGAATTACAGATGCAAATTATATATATACTCATTCTGACTAATCATAGGTTGACTTTTTTTTTTTTTGGAGGTTAAGAAAGTAAATTAGACCACTAAATCATAGCATATACTATATGCAATTAGATTATAGGTTAGTTTATAAGTGAAATAAATTAGTTTTGAGGAAAAAAGATAAATATATTTAATTTATATATATTTAAACTTGAATATATTTATATGAAATGGTTTTGAGTTTTAAAATTATTTAAAATGACATAGAAATCAAACAGTTAAATTTTAAAAATTGGCATTTTTATATATTATATTGAAAAGTCTTATTAGTTTATGAATTTTTTAGTCTAGTTATCATGATTAAAATCTTTTGACGTAAACATATTTAATTTAATGACATCAATTGTTATATAATGTGTGTACATATACGTGTGTGTATGGTATAGCATTTGGGCCAGTCGCAGCAGAAGCAAAATTGTGCTTATTCATCATCATGTTTTGGTGGGCTTCATTTCTAAAGTGCTTATGACTCAAAAGGACTTCTAGTGGAAAAGCAAGAATTTAGAGTTTCTGACTTATAGCTTATGGCTTTTGCGATGGGGCTGGGATGGAATGAAGGGAAGAAAGAAAGAGAAAAAGAAAGGGGAGGAAAAAGGAAAAAGAAAAGGAATAAAGTGGGTAGGAAAATTAGACTATAAGACCCGCCTAAAATTCTCAAATAAGATATTTTCTTTTAATCTAAAATTTCCTTTTTATCTCCAAAAATTTACCATAATAATCTCTAACTATTGTCACCCACAATATCCTCCTTTGAGTTAAAAAACACCCCAAATTTCACTTTTTCCTTTTTAAACTATAAGAATATATGCATATTATATATGTATTATTTAGTAACAACCATGTCCTTTTTAGTAATTTTTCATCTAAACTTGCTTTTCAAAATAATCATTCAAACATGTTTCTAAAAGTTAGATTGAAAAAAGTTACTTCTATCATCACAAATCTAAACATAAATGACATCATACAATCTGACTTTTATTCAATCTTACTTTTAAAATAGTCAGATTAAAAAAAAAGACGCTTCTCCACTGCCATTCCAAACACACCCATGCATCATTAATACAGTTGACTTTAGGTTACTTTTATTGTTAGGATCCCTTGTCTTTACAATCATACAACCTTTTCTTCACATGTTGCTTGAGAGTTGAGACCCCAATGAAATCTTATGCGAGCAGTCGAGCACAACGAAATAAAGGTAAGGTGGAGGATTACGAGTAAGAATCAGAACAAAACATAGAAGAGAAGAGAACGGAATTCTCTTTAAAGTCGTCTAAGTTTGAATTTTATTTAGCTTGAGTCAATTTTCTTAGAATAAAAAATGGAAGTTATTGAATGTTGATATCCATCACATCAAAAATTAACTTGAAGTAGGCAATTTGTGAAATGTCAGCAAAGACTGCAAGGTACATTATATTAAGTTAAATTTCGAGAATAAATGTAAAGTAGTTATATGCTATTCATTATATTTACCCATTTTTTAATTACAGTAGAATAAATACGTTATTATCACAATAATATCATGGGAGGTGTCTTGCAAAATAATAATAATAATAAAAAAAAATCCTAGCAAGTGCATAAAGTTTCTAAACAATTGCTAGCTTTTCAATTATACGATGTATGATCCATGATAATCAATATGAAAAATTAAATAGCCACAACATTTTAATGAAAGATTCTATTACAGATATATAAATAACTATGTTTGAATTCAATCCATAATGGCATAAATATTACTCCTTCTGTTCCTAAATAGAAGAAATATTTATAAAGGCAAACTTATTTATAAATATAAGATTTTTTTCTAATTTTTCTCAACATTTTTCAAAATTATCCCTATTGATTCTCTCAATAATAAATAAGCAAGTGAAGGATGGTCGGAATAAAGGTATATAGGTGGTTATAGTATTCTGATTATATTATGTAATTTCAACTAATTTAACAAACATCATTAATCTAATAAAATTAGGTAAATATATCTTATATTTGGGAATGGAAGAAGGAAAAAGTGTATACTAGTATAGTATAATAATGAGATATAATTTTTTGCTTTTAACCTGCTGAATAGAAAGAAAGGGTGAGTGTTGAAAGTAAGGACGGACTTTCATCATATGGGACTTCTGAATTTTTTTTCTTTGCTTTTTGACCTAGAATCGAGGCCATATAAAAAATTAATGGTCAGTCCCAAATCCACTTGTGGGAATTGAGATTCCACGGCCATTGATTTCTTTAGATGCTATGAACATTGTGTGTGTGTTAAAAAAATGCAAATAGACAAAAGAATCTTCAATCTTTAATTTGTGTGTGTGTTAATATTCCTTTTATTTAAAGTGATTCGAAATTATTGATCAGCATCATTGATTTGAAAAACTGAGTTTTCATGATGAGTGAGAATTCATATGTCAACATTAGCATCTTGCAGACCAATAATTATAATCAATAAATCTTATTCACAACAACTATGGTTCAAAAGTAACAATAGAAAGTAAGGGTAGAAATAGGTCAAGCCTTTATCAAACAACTTATAGCCTGATCTGATTAGGGCTTGATGTGGCCTATTTAAAAGCCTTATTTTGCAAATAGGCCAAACATATTCCATTGAAGCTTGGCTTATGAGCCTTTAGATCTGGCTTGTTTAACATTAAAAAATAATCATATTATAAATACATAATATTTATATTTTGTTATATTTTTATTTTAATTTAAATTTATAATACTATTCAATAACTAAATAACCCCTTTTTCTTAATTTCATATCACAATGTTCTTTCATCTTAAAAATGAAATGCCTTCTTCCTCTCTTGAAATCTAGCCGCCATTCATTCATGCTTAGGCTTACCGAAATTGATCTTATAAGAGAAACATAGGCTCGGGCTAATGCTTTACTTCTCTATTACAGGTTCAGGCCTATTTAATCAGAGCCCGGCTTAGCCTACCTATTTCCAACCCTAATAAAAAGTATGGTTATATATTTGTAACATACTCATCTAACTAAAAGTGGATAGAGAGAACCGTTAATATATGTGGAAAGAGGAGAGATAATAGGGATCCCGACTTCTATGATCCCAACTATGAAGTCAATATGTGTGTATCTATTTGATCTTCCTCTCCTCTCCCATTATCTATACTCCCTTTTCTCTTCTATCTTTGCTAAGTACTCGTGTTTCAGTTTCGTTAGGGATGCTTCACCAGTTATTTTATGAATCCAGTACGCCCCGAATCCCTACGAATTAGCTATATGGACAAGCTTGGCTCTCACAATCATTGAATAAACTCATCAAATTAAAAAAAAAAAAACATTTAACATTGAAACTAATTTTTCTCTTTTGACAAAGCATCCGGTATCCACATTGTTCTGCGATTTATCCGTATTCAAGATATGTTAAGCCTCAAATGGGGATAGCTAAAGCATCTTCTATTGTAAAGTAATGAGTAATATATGGATGCTAAACTCTTTTAGGATAATGAATGCTCTTATAGAAGTTAACAATTAAAGTGGAAGAAACAAATTAATTCAATAATTCATTTATTACACAACTTATATTACTTGATGTAATTAAATTAAAATTTTTGTTATATTGATATATTTATACATACATATCTATCAAAATATTAACTTTAAAATGGGCGTGACACATGACCAAAATAAAACTAGTTCACTTGTCTCTTTCAAACAACTTTGGGCATCAATGGAATATTGATGTGGATTAATTAGAGGGTGAAGGGTCAAAAATAACTCTGTACTTATGTCTAAGGTATATCTGGCACTTTTCAAATTTGGGCCAATAATGAGTACTCTTCCGTCAAACTGGCCCAACGGAAGTTTCAAATTTGGCTAATAATGATTCCTCTGTCAAACTGGTCCAACGGATGTTTCAAATTCAGGTTAATAATGACTCATCTATCAAACTGACTCAACAAAAATTAGATTGCTGTGACTTTCAGTGTGGAACCTATCCATAAAAAAGTAATGAAAATTGGGCCAGTTTGAGGGAGGAACCATTATTGGCCCAATTTTGAAATGTCAGTTGGGCCAGTTTGACGGATGCGTCATTATTTACCCAAGTTTAAAATGTCTGTTGGACCAGCTTGGTGGAAAAGTCATTATTGACCTGAAATTGAAAGTTGATGGACAATTTTAAAAAAAAAAGTACAAAGTGTCAGATACATCTGGGACATAAGTATATGGTCATTTTTTATCCTCACCCTTAATTAGATAATGGAATAATTAATCCCCAATTCTTTTTAAGCTTGATTTTATTCGATTAAATTAATCATTATGGGGACTATTTCCCTCTGATTTTTCTTCGTACTTAAAGCTACAGTGAAGAGCAGTAGCAGACCTTAATGATGCAGCTTCCAAATGAAAGATGCCACCGTCCAATAAAAAGTGAGAGGGACCACACAAATTAAGAGAAAGTGGGATGAAGGGAGAAACAAAGCAAAAGTAATTAGGAGTTAGGACCATAAAAAAACAATAGAGGCAAGTGAGAAAGAAACGAATGGTGCAGCAGACAAAGAAGGCATATAAAGCAAAACATGATGCAAACATAATGACCCATGATCTTTTGTCTTCTTACCTATTTTGTCAAATATAGACCACTATCTTCACCTTACAAAGTTGGGAGAGATAAGTCCTGGGCCTAGTGTAATGAGTTCGTAGATTTTTAATACTGTAAAGGTATAAAAATGTTCATTTATTTTTGTTTAAAATGTACTCCCTCCGGTCCTAATTATAAGAGTCAGTTGACTTTTTTTGGAGAGATTAAGGAAGCAAATTAGACTCTTAAATCTTAATATATGTGACATGTAATTAGATTATATGATAGTTTATAAGTAAAATAACTTAGTTTTGAGGAAAAAAGATAAATACAAACAATTTAAAATGGTGTATTTTGCATCCTTAATTTTTCCAAAAAAGTCAACTGGCTCTTATAATTAGGACCGGAGGGAGTACTTAATATTACGAAGTTTTTTTTTTTTTTTTTTTGCTTAAAAGTGTCCACATAGTTACCAAAATGGATTAAAAATACACATGCCATCAATTTACACTAACGGCGTTAAGTTTTTCAAAGTTAGGGAAAATAAAATGTGCAAAAATACCCATAAAGTTTGGTCTGAAGTCTATCCAACACCGTTAACTTTTTTTTGGGCCCAAAATTGTCGATGTAATTACCAAAATGGTTTCCCTAATAAAATATTTTTCAAAACTTTAAGTTCAAAATCAATTTTAAAAAACAGATAAGAAAGAAACAAAGTATTGAAATCTTTGGTAAATACTTGCAGATCAAATAGAGTATATGATAGACATTTAAGCTCACAAAAATTTAGAGAAATAGAGTATGAAGATTCGAAGTCCTAAGCAAATACTTGTAGTTCAAATTTTTCTCGGTAACTTCATAATGGATATATATGGGCCTTTGAGAATGCAAACGAACGTTGTGCAAAATTTGCCTGAGATTTCAATATTCTATTTCTTTTCTATTTGTTTTTAAAAATTTCTTTTAAACTTACATTTCTGAAAAATATTTTATTGAAATACAAAACTCACACTCCCTTTTGTGTATTTCTTCTACCTAACATGTGTAAAGTAATGGCCTAGGCAATGAATGAACCATTTTGGTAAATATGTGAGCACTTTTGGGAAAAAACTTCGCGGTATTGAGTGCATTTCAGACCAATCTTCATGGGTATTTTAGCACCTTTTTATTTTCCCTAACTTTAAAAAAGTTAACGCCTTAGTGTATATTGAAGGCATTGTCACTTTTGACCCATTTTGGTAACTACGTGGGCACTTTTGGGCAAAAAAAAAAAAAAAATTTGTTGTGTTAAATACACCTTAAACCAAATTATATGGGTATTTTTACACGTTGACCCTTTTTATTACTTTTCCTTTTTTAGGAAGTGTATATCCTTTGATTAATACATGCGCACAAATTTAAAATAGGGTATTAGAGGAGCCTTACTTATTCATTTCTTTTTCTTCCCTAATATTTTTCATATATAGTTCCTTTTATCGTTAGATTTTATATGAAGTGAGTGACGTTTTGATGTATGAGTAAAAATGATGTTGTTTAAAAAAAAAAATTATGATTTTTCATATATCCTTTGATTAATACATGCGCACAAATTTAAAATAGGGTGTTAGAGGAGCCTTACTTATTCATTTCTTTTTCTTCCCTAATATTTTTCATATATAGTTCCTTTTATCGTTAGATTTTATATGAAGTGAGTGACGTTTTGATGTATGAGTAAAAATGATGTTGTTTAAAAAAAAATTATGATTTTTCATATATCCTTTGATTAATACATGCGTACAAATTTAAAATAGGGTGTTAGAGGAGCCTTACTTATTCATTTCTTTTTCTTCCCTAATATTTTTCATATATAGTTCCTTTTATCGTTAGATTTTATATGAAGTGAGTGACCTTTTGATGTATGAGTAAAAATGATGTTGTTTAAAAAAAAATTTATGATTTTTCAAATTTATTAATACTCTAAATTTTAAGGAAGCTACACAAATTTAGATTATTAAATCTTTGAATAATCATAACAAACTGAAAATTATACATATTTGTTTCCATGAAGATATTAAAATGTCCGTCTCTATTGATAAAAATACCATAAACAAACATTTGGGAAGAAAACCATCAATTCTACTCAACCTTTTCATTGAATTTTTTGACTCTAGTTCTCTGTATATACTATTTTTTGTGTGGTATTCAACTGTGTCACCCTTGTTTAGACTCTAAATTTCTAGTTGTCTAAACTAGCTAGTCTTCACTTTTTTGTGGGTCAAAAATATATATATAAATATATATATATATATATAATAACCAGCTAATGGAGCATCAGATGTTTGACCTTGATCCAAACTGACTTGAATGCTCTCTACCTTCTATTTCCTTCAAGATGGAAGGTCTATGTATAGAGTTCATTTTTTATCTTTTTAGATATTTCATAAATTTATTATTATTAGTATATGCAATTAAAAAACTATCAAGAAGACTGCACTAAAAGGAATTAGTGTGACATAGGCATATGTGTATATTTATATAGTTGATAGTTGATGATGGCGTGGAATATTATAGTAGGAAATTCATACTTCAATGGGTATGAGATAAGCAATGCCATGACAAGGGGTCATTTGGTTGAAAATTATCATGATTAATTCAATTCGCAGCCCTTTCTTGGTTCTGGTTTTTTCTATTCATTTTGCGGCTAGTGATTTACTTCAGCGGATATATCAGAAAACTATAGACATGTGTTTCAGACAAGGAATAAAAAATCGGATCGGATAGTGAACCGGTCGAGGTGAAGGGTCAAGGGTCAGTGGGTCAGACTGAGGGTCAACCCGTAGGTTAGACCGGGGTTAATAAAAATATATATTACATGCTGCAAGCATTTTGAATGTGTCTATGTAACTGATCCTATAATTGCGAATCATTTTTGTATGTGTGTTAGTGCTGAATAGTTGTAATCTATTATATGTACAGTATCTTTATAAATAAATCAATACAATATGATGCAGATATTAAACTATCATAATTAAAATTTCTAGATCCCATCATAATTACAATACGGTGAGTCTGTGATTGTGAGACACTATAAATGAAGTTCAGAACAGCAAAAAGGGAAGCAAAATAGCATCAATTTCTAAGAAAAATAATTTTTTATAAGTAACCCGGGTTGAGCCGGTTCAAGACGGGTTGTGCCGGTTCACACCGGTTTAGTCCGGTTCACTACGGTTTGGCCGGTTCACGGTCTGCTCTACTTTCTCTATCATCTTGGACCGGTCACCGGGCCGGGTCGCCGGTTCACGGGTCGACCCGGCCGGTCCGGTCCGTTTTTAATACACTGGTTTCAGAATGTTCAAAGTGTGTCCCACAACTTTAAAGCAAAACAAGAGAAGAAATAATCCGAAATATAAAAAATAAACTATTGTTAAAATTAGTTTTAACTAAAATACAACAGAATTTCATTCACGAAAACTAATTAAAAAAAAATGCTACAGGATTGACAAAAGAAGAACTTGTCATAATATACAGTAATACCACTGCTTAGAATCCATTATGTCTGGATAATTACAAACTAAAAAGACAAGTATGAAGAATAAAAGGAAAAGGAGAAGACCATAGACAAGAGGTCAAAATTGATAACACTGAAAAAGCAAGATCTATTTTGGATCTCACAAGAAGGATGAGCTTGTAAATGTTTGCCATCATAGCCAGAGATGGGACACCACAAAAGAGGATAAATAATGGACGACAAATCCTGCTTTATCGAAGTACAGCATGCTAAAAGTATACACACACACATAATATATATTATTCATATTGTTTTTTATTTATTTCGTAGTGTATGCTAATGATGAATGAAACAGCTTTACCAATTACTTTAGAACAGCAAAATTACGGCATTGTACTTACGGAGAGTATATATTTTGAAGATATAACATCATAAATACCCTAATTAGTCCACCCAAAACCCAATATGCGAGTGAAATGTGAAGTCAGATTGGAAATAAGTCAGATTATGTAATGAGATTTATGTTTATATTAGTTGTTAAAAAAATAATTTATAAGAGACTTATTTTTCAGATTGTGGAATGAGATTTATGTTTGTATTAGTTGTTAAAAAATGACTTAGGAGTGACTTATTTTCCATAAATGACTTATAAATCATAAGTTATAAGTCATAAACTATTTTTTTCAGCTTAAGCTTATTTTGACTTATATGTCATAAGCTTTTTTAACCCATAAATGTGTGTTTTGATTGTCTTTTTTTCAGAAGGACTTTTTCAAATCTAAGATTGGAAAAAAGTCAAATTGTAAGAAGTGAAAATTTATGTTTGGATTTATGATAATAGAAGTAACTTTTTTTCAATATGAGTTTTAAAGCATGTTTGGATGATTATTTTGAAAAGTAAATTTAGATGAAAAATTACTAAAAATGACATTATTATTATTATTATTAAATAATACATATATAATATGCATATATTCTTATATTTTAGAGAGAAAAGGTGAAATTTGGGGCTTTTTGAGGATTTTAAAGGCTTAGTTTCTCCCTTATTTTAAGGAAAATAATTTTAAAAAAATTATATTTTTAGCTCAAAAAAAGGATATTGTAGGAGAAAATAATTAGAGATTATTATAGTAAATTTTTGGAGATAAAGAGGAAATTTTATATTAAAAGAAAATATCTTATTTAAAAATTTTAGGAGTCTAATAGTCTAATTTTCCTACCCATTTTATTAAATAACACACAATAAAAGGCATGGGACCCATTGTAGAAGTACTTTTTCATAAGCCAAAAGCTACTCCCATCAGCTTATGACTTTTGCCGGCAGAGAAGCCCATTTGGCTAGAAGGACTTTTGAAAATATGAGATGACAAACATCTTTTTTTTCCCATCTGCTGCTACGGTTTTGCCGGAATTCTGGGCCCAGATAAGCTATCCCAAACATGCACTAAGTCAATTTAAACACAACAAAAGAGTCTCCATCCCAAATTAAGTGCTTTTTACCAAAATAAGTACTTATGTTTCTAAATGTGTGTTTGGATCGACTTATAAAAAAGTAACTTATATATAAGTCAGGTTGAAAATAAGTCAGATTGTGTAATGACTTTTATGTTTGGATGTGTTATGTGAAAAGTGACTTATTTTCCATAAATTGGATTATGTATGTTTTGATAAATTGTGATTAAATGTGAAAAATAAGTCAGAATTTGTGGGTCCCGCCTTATAAGTGACTTATAAGTCAGAAATAAGCTATTTTAAACCGTTTATATTTATTTTAACTTATAAACTATAAGTTACTTATAAGTCAGATTGACAATAAGCCGAGATAAACATGCAAAATAAACTACTAACAAAATAAGTTACTTTTACCCCAAAATAAGCATTTATTTCCCAGAAATAAGTTGAGTCAAACATAGCCTTAAGCCAATCCAAACACATCAATATAAACAAGGAGAATATGAGACAACTAAGGTAGTTTCCCTTCATGATTTGAATTTTAAATAAATGTAACTAGGATAAGATGGGCTATTGGATCTTAGTTATGACAATATAGACAAAAAAATTAACTCCCTTAAAAAAACTTTTTCTGGACTCTGAGCCCCTTCCTCTCTACGGTGTTGATATTGTGTTCAAATCTCATGCGTTCAAATTGATGTTCTGATCTCATGCAAAGAGGTATGTATTCGAAATTAATATGAGGAGGATTTACAAAAGCAATCACAATGTATTCGAATTCTTAAGGCTTTAACTATACAATTCACCATCATATTACTGCTAAAGTGGCAGCCTATTCTACTTTTGTAAATGATTTATACATGTGCATGATAGATAATCTACACTTCAAAACTTTGGTCCCCACCATTTTGTTTGGATAAATGAATTTCCCCATGGTTTTCATAGAGAGATCCTTTTCCTTCAGCATCGAAGCTAGCATGAACGCTGTAAAAGATATAGAAAAGCACGGCGATGGCAGAAAAGAATCCAAATCGAACATAGGATGGCCCATCAAGCGCACCAAGCAAAAACACATTGAGAAAGATTGACATGGAGGGTATCCATGGCATGAGTGGGACCCCCCAGAATTCTGGCTTCCGAGTTTGAGGAATCATGCGTTGGAAAATATGCAAAATGGCAATAGCAATCATCCCACAAGCACTAAGTATTCCTGCTTTGGCCCTTCCACTTGGAAGAAATCTCCAAGTAAGGGTGAATATTATGGAGGTGAAGGAAAACGAACAGAGAAAGGACATTGTAGGCCATGGATTGTTATTGGTCGTCGTTTCTGAAGAAGACACATAACGTCTATAAATCACAGCATTTGCCACCATGTAAAAAACAAAGAGAGTGCCGATTGACACGAAGCTTAGAAGAACACCGAGGTCAGTGAAAAGGGCAATCGCAGCAGTGAAAATTCCTGAAAATGAAATAATTATGTTAGAATATGAGAAAAGAAATTGGACCCCATCAAGATGCACAATAATATCTTCAGAAGTTATAAAGAGAGGAATATAATTTTTGGATCATGGAATGTAGGAAGTCAAAATGAACCACTTGGATGGCCAAAAAAGAAATAATCAACCATTTTGAATAATAAGGATCAAAAGAAACCAAAAACATTCAGGCCCCCCCTTGCAACCTATAGAGCTAAGGATATTATCAGTCAAAGATTCTCATCAAAGAAGAATATTTAACTGGCACAATAATGTTGGTTGTACCATATATATTAATCAGTAATTTCCATGAACATTATTCTTTATTCACCAAATCCACACAAAGAAGATGAAAATTATTATGCAGATTAATTTCCCTTGAAACGGTGAGCAGCTCAGCGCCTAACCCCATTTTGCCAATTATCTACTCCATCTACATATATCTTGTTTGGATACAATTACAGAAAATTAGCGACCAACATATTAGGTAACTCCTGAGTAATATTTTTTTCCCCCCTTAACCGATCGAAATAACACCAGAGAAGGACAAGTCCCTTATTAAAACAAATACTATAAAAAGTGTCCACACAGTAGTCGTAAATTGTACTCTTCTAATAGTATTCTCTCACATCATATGGTCCTATTTTATAAGCAATAATAATTTGTGTTCACTTAAAATTTAATGAGATTTTTGTTTTTTCTTTTTACCCTTAATTAATTGATTGTTTAGAAAGTTATTTCACTCTTTTCATTTTCACCTTTAATCAATAATTGCATGTCTCTCCCACATCTTTTTCCTACTCATTTTCCCTCAATTGTCTTTGCACCATCTGATCTCGATTTCCCCCACTCATGATCATAAATAACGGTGTCTAAATATATATATTTATATATAATAACTAATAACTAATATAAAAGGTGTCGCCCATCATCATCACCTGTAGAAACTAAGACTTCACTTTGCAAAATAGGATATATCTAGTATCAAACGAAGACAACAGACATGAATTGTAGTATATAGTTATTCAAAAAGCACAAAAAAGAGACACGCTTCAGGTATATTAGATCAAGTATCAAGTATCAAGTACTAGCATTAACTAAAAACGTACCAAGAAAAACAGAGGCGTTGACTGGTGTGGACGTCTTGGGATGGACCCTGGCGAACCAAGATGGGACCACGTTGGACCGTCCGATCACACACATATATCTGGCCTGACCCAACATTGCCACCAATAGTGACGTCATTATCCCAAAGCTGGCCCCAACCCCTATCGCCTTTGACATCCATTCCCCCCTGAACGCTGCCGAAAACGGCGCTTCCACATCGATCTGCATCAATTGAAATCTTTTCATAATAATAATAAAAAAACAATTCTTAAAAATTTAGTATACCATTAGTTTCTTGATACAAAAAGCATTTGAAGAGTTGGAATTAATTTTAAATATAAGATCTATTTGTATTTTTTTTAATTTTTTTTAAATTACCTTCATTAATATTTATTCGAAAAACAATTAAATAAGAAAGGATAAGATAATTAGATTGTTTTTCAAAAAAATTGTCATTTCAACTAAAGTAGAAGATAATTAGATTGTCTTAGAAAAAAATGTCATTTCAAGTAATTCAACTAAATTATTTGATCTAATTTAGAATCACTGAAGGAGTGTATGAATTGTTGATAAAAAAAAAAGGAGTGTATGAATAGTTAGGAGAGTCTTATTCACCATATCATACGGAAGAAGCTTGGACATGGAAGCAGCCATTAGACAGTAGAGAAAGGTTACGATTATGACTGATCCTAGCACGCCAATGGGGATATCTTTAACAGGGTTCTGAACTTCTTCGGCCATGGTTGAAACGGCGTCGTATCCTATGTAACTTAGATAAACCATTGCTGATCCATTGAACACACCTGAAGCACCATAAGGGAAAAATCCAGATGGGTTGTTTTGTGGATCACTTGGCTCTGTGAAGTTCCTCCAATTTCCTCTCCAGAAACCCACCAATATTACGAATAATATGAAGAATATGTGAATCGCCGTCAAGATCATGTTAATCACTGAGCTATCCTTCGTGCTGATATAGGAAAACAAATCAGAAAAAAAAAAAAAAAACCAACAAACATTGGTCAATACATTGCATGATAATGATGATGAAGGTAGAACCGAACCGAAGCGAAATATTTCAGAAGGTTTTGTTTTTGGCTTACCTGTAGCAAATAATAAGGGTGATGAGTATAACCACAATCACTGCAACTATGTCAATTTCGTCAAATCCTTTTGGAAGGGAAGGAACCGAAAGCCTCAATTTCGCGGCAGAGACGCCGATAGATGTGCCGAAATAGGCAGTGAAACTTCTGGCAACGGCAGCATTTGACATCACATAATCCATCACAAGGTTCGCACCAGTTAGGAAGGCAGCAAATTCGCCTGTGAAATTCAACTGAAACCTTACATAAACAATTTTTTTCATAGTACAAAAAAAAAAAAAAAAAACACACACACACATAAACACTACTCCCCCTATTTCTATAGGAGTTGGTTGACTTAACTTTTTTCGAGAAATCCTAAGAAAATTAAATAAATTACCTATAAATTAAGATATAATTTAATAATACATAAAATACATTATGATTAAATATTTAAAAAAAAAAGTTCAAACTAGTTCTTATATTTAGAAATAGGGAAAGTAATTCGGCAACTGGAAACATATATACCGAATGTGGCACGAACGTAGCTGAAAGCGCCGCCGGCGACGGGCATATCGACGGCGAACTCGGTGTAGCAGAAGGCGGAGAGGAGAGCACAGAGGCCAGCAATGGCGTAAGAGAGAACAACTGAAGGGCCAGCAGCGTAATGGCTGGCCTGGCCGGTGGTTACGAATACGCCGGCACCGACCATACCGCCGATGCCGAGGCCGACGAGGTCGAACCATCGGAGGGACTTGGGCATTTCTGAACCGGACCGGGCTCTGAGCCGGCTCATCTCGTCGTAGGAAGTGGAGAGAGAACTGGCTCGGCTAGCGAACCGGGAAGGAGTGTCAGAGAGAGCATGTAGGTAGGATCGGAGGGTAGAGAAGGAGGAGCCTTGGATCTCCATTGCTCTCTCGATCATGGCCTCACGGCGTTAATGAATATGGGAATGAAAGAGTCTTTGGTTTATTATATAGACTGTTTGAGAATGGGTGAATATTGAATCCCTTCTTTTGTATTCTTGTGTCTATTTATTTGTTGGTCGAATCACGTATGAAGGCTTGACGGTAGCTTTTAGGTTTCCTGTGTAGTATTTTTTTAGTATAGTTTAATTTAAAATTATCAATGTTGCCCAATTGTCCTTACCTTTCCCTTCTTATGCCCCACCCTTACCCCTCCTTTAGGCGTCATGATGATTGGATCAAAACTTGAATGGTTGAGTTTTATTATTTATAGAAACAGAGATTATTGTAAGAGAAAAAGACAATAAAAAATGACTCATAAAAATACAATAAGACAAAATAGGTCATTAAACTATATCAATCCCTATAAAGATAGTAGGGTGGACAACATGTAAAATTAGGTCAGACCAGTTTTCAACCTGAATAGGGTAAATAGGTCTGCCCCATTTTATTATAAGAGGTTAGCCTAAGTCTGTCTTGTGACAGACACTTTTTTGGTCTGAGCTTTGATTGTATAAAGACCTATATTTATCTAAAGCCGACTAAAATGCCTGAATCATTGAAAACTTTAGAAACATGCCAACAAGATACATGTTTCAAGGCGAAACGGGCCAATTTTAAACCGCCTGAAATTATGTAAGTTAATAATAAAAAAAACAATTTTTAACACACGAATCACGATATTTAAAGTACAGCACTTACAGATTTATATTTATAAAAAGCAAATAAACAAGAACAAACACGTCATCAAAATCATATGCATTGGTTTTACAAAGGGTGCATCATTTCTAAGCACAAATGACTGGGTCTTCGAGGCAATAGTTGAGGACTTTCCCATAACATGACAAGAAGAGTGCAACTCCAAATTGGGCTCCAATCGTAAAACTTATCAAAATCAGAGATGTTACAGAATTTTTTAATCCTTATCTCTCAATAAATATATGACCTATTTTTGTTAGTCAGTACAATATTATTGTTCATTTATTTTCTTTTTTGAATGTTGTTAGAACTATGTAATCGTCTTATAATTAATATTATTTTGTCTTTTTACCAAAAAAAAAAGAGTGAACTTCAAGGATATAATAATGTAACGTCTGAAATCCAAAGCCTTAAGATTAAGCATCAAAGGATATGCTTCATAGCATCAGATTTTAAAAAAGTTTGCTGTAAATTTTGTTGGTCTCATTCATTTAAAAATGTGGATTTTGTTGTTTAACAAACAAAATTTGATCCATAAAAAAAAACAAACAAACAAAATTTGTTAAAATTTAATGAAATTTTGGAAATGTCATAACAAAACTTGTGAATATATGACGGGAATTTTCATTATTATTGTTTCAGGGGCATTTTTATATTTTCCATTGTGTTTTTTTTTCTCCCAACTTTCAAAATCTGAGACTTCCTAGCTTCACAGGGATTCGTATAGTTTAATGACCCATTTTGTCTGATATTGTATTTCAAGAGTCTTTTATTATCTTTTTCCCTTATAGTAATATTTTAGATAAAAGGGTAGATAAATAATTTTAAATTACAAAAATTTGATATAAGCAATTCACAGCTGTATTGGAAAAAGTATGAAAATCTTACATTATAATGATAATATAGTATACATCAATGCACCGTCGAAATCAAATTTTAATATTTTAAATTTAATTATTTTTAACTAAAATTTTATTAGTATCAATTTTTGTTAAATCAACACCATTGGAATTTTGATCCAATGGCAGGTAAAGGAGGGTTAAGGGAGGTGATCATATCCCAAGTTGCTTTTTGTTGTGAAAAATATGTAACATTTCTGGGTGTGTTCAAAAACAAGTCTCACATTGCATAGTGAGTGGGAGTACTAGTCTATGAAAGTTAGGAGACTTTATTAATATGGGCTAGCTTGAAAGAGAGGTGGGCTCATGCCCATGACAATGGGTCAGCTGGAAATTGGGAAATTCAGTTGAAATTCGGCAATTCCCTCTGGCGCTTGTGATTTACATTTCTTGGCACCTTTTTATGGAAAATATTTTTTATTAAATTAATGTTTTCTGAAAACCTTGTATTATGGGCATTAGCCTACCAATGGTAAAATTCCTAAATGGATTTTTACGTTGTTCGATCATAATTAACTACGTGGCCATTTGATCTTGATTTAACCTTTGGCTAGTGCGCCTTGGGGGTTAAGATCAAATTTAAATACAAGAATTGCAATATAAGTGACAACCCTGGGTTGTTTCACTTGAGGAGTCTTTTTATTCAACTTAAACTAGCTAAATGCAACTAAAATAATAAAAAGCATGGGATTTTGGATTTGAAAATGTATCTAATTAAGCAAGTGAAAAAGGTAAATACTTATTTTTGGTAATTTTAGATTAAAGGGTGAAAAAGTTTTGATTAGGGAGTATTTTGGTAATTTTGGTAATTTATCAAGTCTACCGAAAAACCCCTAGCAATCATTAAGGTCCAATTACTCAAATCAAGAATTAGTCCAACAAATCTCATTGATTATTCTCAATTAGGGCAATTGTGAAAGTCCACTTAGTATGTGAAATGCTTTGAAACAATTGCAATTGTGGCTCTCATAAAGTGCAATCACATTATTTATGGATGGGAGAAATCGATTATAACCACTAGCAACAACTAAAATATCCATAACCAAGAATACAACCACAAGTAGATAAGAAATTGTATCTCAATGACATTGAAATCAAAGCATACACATAATAGTTCACAAATATAGATATCAACCACATATCCAATGAGTGAGAAATGAAGGGAAATGAGAGAAATACTTCATACAAGAGAGGCTTAGAGAGCCGAGTTTTCGAGCTGGGTCCTCTTTAAAACACCCACATTAACCCTAAAACGCATCAAAAATTCTATGCAGAATTCTCGTGCTCGCTGCATCGAGTAGGTCGATAGTTGTAAGGGGAAACTTTTGTGGTGGCTCACCGCGGCGAGCCCTCATGCATGCTGCGATGAGCTGCTCAGAATGTGGGGAGGGAAATGCTTCTTGCTTTGGCTAGCTTCCTTCTTCACAAGTTGATCTTTACCTTAGCCAATTTCTTCCATGATCTGCACTAGAATGAAACATAAGGTAGCATCAAAATATTCTTGAAGATTGATTAAACATTAAATCAGGCCAATTACACCCAAATTGCCCTTGATTAGTATAAACTCCAACAAAGTGTGCAAAAGTAAGAATTTATTCTAAATAGGTACAATCACCGCAAGAAATAATGCAAATAATCCAATGATTTTAACCATGAAAAGTGTATAAAAATATGGTGCAATCATCTCTATCACACTTAGACCTTTGTACTCTTGGACAAAGGGTACAATACAAAGAAGTAGTAATGACTTTAACAAACCAATAATCTCAAGCAAGTAAGGATCATATTCAAGCATATGCAAAGGGAGAATCTGCAAAGCAATTGGATGAAGAAATGACAAAGAGGACACTCAAGATAATAGTATTTCATTCTCCTCACCTTATGTGGACTTTTCACCTTCAACTTGCTCAAGCAAAAATTTGCTATATGCTTGTAACTACTCTAACATCTGAAGATGGCAGAACGCACAAGAGGGGGGGTGAATTGTGCTTTTGAAAATTTAAAGCTTGGAAACAAAAGACAATCTTTATACTGGTTCAGCCAACACAATGCCTACTCCAGTTCTCCAACTCCTCGTTGGGTTCCACTATACCACAGGTTTTACAACACAGGTTCACCTGCCAACCTTTATAATAGAGCTTTAGACTTTTCCTCTAAACGCTCCCCCTTACAACTTGTAAGGACACAACCCTGTTCTAAAGCCCCAAGATTTTAGAACAACCTCAAACAGTAGAGAATTTCAATTAATAAGTTCACTTAAATGAACAGATTTTGATAAACACTTAAGTATAAATAAACTCACTAAGAGTAATAAAGACTTTGAGCTTTTGTGAGTAGAGAATAGATGAGAATATTAAATACTGGTTTTCTCTGTGTGCGTGTGATTGAGTATATCAGCAGCTTCTTCATAAATGCTCAAGACTTGTTATTTATATCTCGTCACAGCATGCCTTTTCTTTCAACTCTAAGAGGCCGTTTGAAATTGATCGTTGGGTGCTCCTAGCCGTTGGCATTTAATGATGTTCTTCATCTTTGTCAACTTTCTTCTCTTACTTCATTTAATTCTTACAAAGAGTGAGCTAAGAGAAACAGAGTCTGTGAGTAACGATCACCTGCAATATTGTACTTGCATAGCAGCTTTATCAGTAACGCTAGCTCCTTTGGCTATCGCTAGCTTACTAGTGTGTGACTTGCACTTAGCTGTTAGCTAAACAAGTATTCATGTGAAGCACAGTAGGTGTTAGCGCTAGTGAAATTCATTAGCTCAATGTTTA
Organism: Mimosa bimucronata; assembly: GCA_037074515.1. NCBI lineage: Eukaryota > Viridiplantae > Streptophyta > Magnoliopsida > Fabales > Fabaceae > Mimosa > Mimosa bimucronata. Next base: position 44,247,518 of record CM073436.1, read on the forward strand.
CAGACAATGTATTAGCTATCAGAATGTCTCAGTTATTTCAACAAGTATTTTCCTATCGATAGCCAATCATGTTATCGCTAGTGACTATGTTATCGCTAGTTCATTTCATTAGCTCAATGGTTCAAAGGCACTCGCTATCTGAATGTCTGTTATTTGAAGTATTCTGTTATCGATAACTGATTCTGTTATCGCTAGTTATCTTTGCTAGCTGTTCTACATTTTCCTTTGTGATATCCATGTCGTTTATGGGCCTTAGCGATAGAGATATAGATTAGCGATAGTGATCTATTCTTTGCTGGCTTAGGCTAGCTCAACTCATTCTCTTATCGATAGTGAAGATTTTAGCGATAGGGACATTTGTCTTTTCAGATTGTTGCTAAGTCTTCATTAGCTATTATCCTAAGCTTTCCATTTGTTAGCGATAGGTTCTGGCCTAGCGATAGTGTATCTGTTATCTATAAGATTTTACTTGTTCAACATTAAGATAACCTATACTCTTTTACTTAGTCATTTATCATGATTCTTATCTCAACTTATTCCAGACTAAGTTAAATGCTAATTGTTCATTTTACTTATGTTATCTATGAGTCCAGTCCTCATCAAAACTTAAGATTCTAACAACATCTCCACTAATGCATAAAATCATGAATGAATCAAAAGGATCTGAGGGGTTGAAATGATGGAAAAGGCATGATGGTTGCGTGTTATGGAAAAGAATGGTTGAAATGCAATTCAATGTCACAATTGGAGCATAGCACATGAGATCGTAATTTCACCAAAATGAGGCCACATCAAGAAATGCGTTATTCTTTAAACTTTTTTCCCCTCTTTTTCATGTTTCTATTTTTCAACTTCTTATTCTACTTCTTTTTCATGCACAACTTTTCTATAGCATATAGATGGCATTCACAACAAACACAAAAGTGGCTTAAACTTAATGCACCATCGCAAAATTTACATCAATATAATGCATTACAACCAAGGAATGGCTCAAAATGGGTGAGAAATGGAAAATGGTGTATTGTGGATTTGTGTTTGGGAAAATGGGTGATGAAATGAATGCATAAATCATCTCCATAAATGAATACAATTCTAGCTTTGACAAAGAGTAGAGACAAGTTATTGAAATTGAATGATCAATTTAGCATACAATCTTGAATTGAAATTAGGCCCAAAAATCCCACAACAAGGTTAACCTCAATTGCTAATAAAACATCAAATTGCAAGGCCAATTAACACAATGCATATGCTTGAAAATAACTCATCACTAGCTCTTTGAAAATTGAAAGGCTAAAATGCACAATTCTTTGAATTCCTCCCAATGCCCATGAATCTCATTGATCAAAGTGTGAGATCTATTCTCGCTCCATAGTTTTCAAAAATTTTGCCACCTTAGGTTTTCAAAAAATAAAGTTTTAAAAATAGGTAGAAAATGCAACTAGATCAAAGGGAGAGGTATTTCAATGAATGTGACCCTTCATCATAATACAAAACTTAGAAGCAAAATCCGCCTTAACTTCAAGTTTCCCTCTAATGTGACATGACATGTTTCCCTTTAATGTGATATGACATGATAAAACCAATGTATCAAGCAAGACAACCTATAATTTCTCTCTTATATGACATGACATGATAAAACCACAAAGTCCAATCTTAAAATTAGGGCATAACTGTCACTACACAGAAAGAGAGAGGAGAAGAGAGATAAGTGCAATCAATACTAGGCTTGTTTGAAAACACAAATCATAAGACAAATGCATATCATAAGTAAAGGTAATACAAAGTTTCAATCGCATAGGGGTTCTTATTGAATTAAAAAGTTCTATGTTCTACTTTCTACTAGGATGCTCCCTTTGCCACACTTGTTCAATGCAATGACATCAAGATATAGTTCACCCTGTTCAGAATGCAATAGCGTAAACAAGATAAGTAAAAGAAGCAACTTGGCCTCAAGGAGGCTTTGAAGTTGGTCTATGTTAGAACTTGCGAAGGTGCCCATTTGCTTAAAATGTGTGTGTGGTCTCCTCCTCCACAAGGTGAATCATTTTGAAAGGGGTGATTTTTAAAGGCCCATGTCCATGGTAGGGAAACTAAACTACTAAAGCAATTAAATTGATTTAGAAAACTTATATGATAAACATATGTCTCTTTATAGAATCCAACAACCTTTCTAGCTTCTAAAATGATGGAGGAGTTATTTAATCGAAGTTTTAATATTTGAAACCTAGAACAATCGCTCTAGGCCAATTATCCTAATTAACTAATTGATTCCACAATCATGTTCACAACAATTAAATGGGAAATTGTTAATCTCAACTTGGTAGTGAATGTTTCTTAACAAATATATCATGAGTCTCTTATTGAAAGTTTAATTTGTCCTTTCAATTATGGATCTAATGGCTAACCACATATTTAAATCATGCATGCATTCAACACAAGATAGAAATCCAAAGGAGATAAATTATTCTACCACATCAATCATATAATGCATAGAAACAAACACAAGGTTTATACATATAAAAGAAATCTCTTAATTACATGCATAACTTAGAAAAGTTATAAACTTTCCAAAACCCTTATTTCAATTACTCATACAGAAACTAAAACATGATGAATTAGAATACTAATTGCACCATATTTTTATACACTTTTCATTGATAAAATCATTGGATTATTGCATGTTCTTGGGGTAATTGTACCTAATTAGGATGAATTCTGACTTTTGCACACTTTGTTGGAGTTTATACTAATCAAGGGCAATTTGAGCATAATTAGCATGATTTATTGATTAACCAATTCTCAAGGAAATTTGATGCTACATCTGGCTCATTTTCATGTGCAGATAATGGAAGAAAAAGGCTAATTAGGCCACGACGAGATCCACAATGAGACCCCCTGGATTTGCATGCTCTCTGTCCCTTGCCGTGGCCTCCCATAGAGAGGGCCACAACCATGGTGTGCTCTCTGTCCCTTGCCATGGTCTCCCAAGGCGAGGCCATGGCGAAGGCCCGATATCAGCTTTTTTGCTGACTCATTTCTAGGGTTTACTGGGGTATAAATAGACCCCAAACCTCCTCTAATCAGTTTTCTAAGCCCTCTTGCATGAAATTAAAGAGCTCTCCTGGGGTTTCTCTTGCTCTCCCTCATTCCCACTCAATTCCTCACCATTTCCACTCAATCTCATCTTTATTCTTGCTTATTTTGTTGTTCTTCTTTTTACCTTCCACTTCCACCATACTTCTTCTTCCACCTACTTCATCCATGGAGGCTGTGATCATGGGCCATCTCTGGATGAAATTTGAAGACATGAGAGGCTAAGTTCAAGGTGCTTTGGTGGTGTAAAGATGGCTCTAGCTTCATGGACCAACATAGGGGAATTTTTAGTTCACAATTCCTTATTTCCTTTGTATTTGACTACTACTCTTTTGTATTGGTCTTGTATTTGGATTTGAGACATGGGATATGTGGTTGCTATCTATGTTTGTGAACTACTATGTGTATGCTTTGACTTAAATGTGATTGATGTACAATTTCCGATCTATTTGTGGTTGTATTTTTTGTTATAGTCATTTTAGTGGTTGCTAGTGGTTATATTCAATTTCTTCCATGCATGAATGTTGTGGTTGCACTTCATGAGAGTTAAATTGCATTTGTTTCAAGGCATTTCACAAACCAAGTGGATCTTAACACTAAACCCAAGTAATGGCTATGAAAGTGGTTGCTAGATTAGTCATTAATTAGGGCTAGTGGACCCCTAGTGGTTGCTTGGGGATTTTTTTAATTAGACTTGGTAAATCAAACTCCCATTATCATTCTTAAAGATGAACTTGAGTCACCGTAACACTACCAAAGCCCATTTTATAAAATTTCCCCTAATCCAAAATCTTTTCACCCTTTAATCTAAAATCACCAAAAACAAGTATCTTCCATTTTCACTAGTTTAATTAAATGAACTTTCAAAACCAAACCCCATACCTTTTATTGTTTTTAATTTTATTTAGCTAGATTATAGAAGAGATGCATTATAGGTGATGCTACTAAGGGAGAAATATAAATGTGAGGGAGATATGTTGCCATGGATTAACATGAAATCAGGTGGATCTCAGGTGTGGCGAGGTGATTTGTACCTTTCCTAATTCACCTTGGGGTGCAAATTCAAAATTAAATTAATCAAGGATTATACAAGTGGTGCTCTCCTGGATGGTCTCACGTGGAGTCGATTAACTAACTACCTAAACTAACTAAATGCATGAAAAGCTATAAAACTGGGGTTTTTGATTTTGATTAAGGAAACTAAATTACTTCTTTTGGGGATTTTTGATTTTAGAGAAAGCAATTAAAATGGATGTGAAACTTATGAGATGGATCTGGGTCACTTGATAGAATCCAACAACCTTCCTGGCTTCTAAATGATATGAGAGTTCTTTTTAACCAAGTTCTAATGTTAAAATCAAAAGCAATCGTTTAAGTCCAATTAATCTAATTACTAATTGATTCGGCTCATCGCTTGGACAATTAATTAAAGAGGAAATTGTTAAAATCAAACTTGGTAGTGAGTGTTCTTAACAAATACATGATGTGTCTCTTACTGAAAGTTTAATTTGACCTTTCAATTATGGACCTAGTGGTTAAACACATATACAAACATAGATGCATCCAACAAAGCATAGAAATCCAAAGTAAATAAGCAATTCTACCACATCAATCATATAATGCTAAGAAACAAACACTAGGTTCATACATATAACAGAAATATCTTGAGTACATGCATGACCGATAGAAAATCAAAGTAAGCTTGTTCCAACAACATATAAATATAGCAAAACACAAGGAATTAGAATACATAGATGAAACTGGATAAGAAAAGAAACCAATAAACTCCCCAGTTATGACGATCAAGCTCTAATTGCCTTCCTCCATCAAGATCCCCACAAAGTTGCCTAGCCACTCATGCTCTCGATCAACATAAACTACATTTGGTAAGTGGAATCTATGAGAATGTCGTAGAAGGGGTTGATTTCATGCAAAAGAGTGGTAGGGAGGAGAGAATTTCGGATTTGGGTAGAGATAGTGGAGAATGGAATAATGGTGGTGTCTTTATTGGAAATTCGGAGGATCATTTAATCACCACAATAGGCAACTAGAAAACCTTCCAAATTTTCATTACATTACTGGGGAAGGTTAGGAAATATTTAGACTGGACGCAATCACTCAAAATTGCAAATCAAATCCAAATATGAAGCTTTCAAAAAACTGTCTAGATCGCTCCTTCGCCATGGCTTTCACCGTGAGTAATCACGGTGAAGATCCATATATGCCCTACTGCACTATTGCCTCATTGTACAATCCCACGATGCAAAATTCTTCCTTCGCCGTGGGCCTCATCGTGGGTGCCTATGAAGAAATTTGCAAAATTTCTCCCTTTCTTTCTTCTCAGTCTTATCCTCCTTCTTCTCACCTACAATGTAAAATTAAAGTACTTGTGAAGTATATCAAGTTTATAATCATGAAATGTACGAGTTAATGCTCTAAAAGGCTTAATTTATAATGAAAATTCAATTAACTCACTAATAGTGGATCCTCAATGCAAAAATGCCTAATTCCTAATGTAATTGCCTATATCAAGTGCTAATTTCCCATAATTAGTGGACAAAAACATGTTATAATCATGTGCAACATTCCCCCACACTTAGACCTTTGTACTCCTGAACAAAGCATAGATTCACAATGATAATGGCTTAAGCTAATTAACATTCTCATGTTGGAATAAGGCATGCTCAAGATATGCAAAAGGAAACTCAACAATGCAATTGAGAATCAAATAACAACATGCTCTTATATGGCATCCTTAATGGCAAAATCAATCACACTAATATCAAGCAACAAATAGCCCTCATAAGGTGTCGCTGATTGCACATGATTATTACATGATTTTATCCACTAATAATGGGAAATTAGCATTGGTTATAGGAAAATATATTGGGATTTAGGCACTTTTATACTTGGGTCCAAGATTAGAGAGTTAATTGCATTTTCATTATAATTTGAGCATATAAGGAATTTAACTCATACATTTATTGTTTATCGACTTGAAATACTTCATATGTATTTAAATTCCCATTGTTGGTGCAAAAAATGAGGATCAAAGTGAGAACAAAGTAAAAATAGGAAACATCTACAAAATATGAAACTTCTACAAAATAGGAAAATTCTACGAAATAGGAAGCTTCTGTAACACAGGAAACTTTTGAATAATAGGAAATTACTAATTAGGAAACTGATGATTGATTGAGCTTAATGGATTGGCCTTTAAAACTTTTCTAATTGGTAAAATCAACAAGAATAGAAAACTTCCTATTGCGATTGCATTAGTTGATTGGTTTAGTTTTGTATGCCTAAAATATTTCCTAGCTATTTGTATTTTCGACTAGAATAGGAAACCCTATGCCTAATTGAAGTTTAGAAGTTTCCTAATTGATTATTATAATCACCACTTCTATTTTGGCTAGATTTCTTGAGAGAGAGTGATTGGGTTTTCCCAAAATCTTTCTGATTTGTTATGGGCGGCCAAAATAGGCAACCAGAGGCCTTTTGGATAGTTTTTAAGTGGTTTTTTGTGCCATATAGAGGGGAATCCAAATTTCCATATTTATTCACCCATTCTCTCTTCTATCCCATAATTCTTTTCCCAAATCTTTCCTATTTGTTAATCCTAGTAAGAATAGGACACCTTAGGCCAATTTGGAAGGTTTTAAGTTGCCTCTTGTGCTATATATATGATACCAATGAATTTCATCCCTCTGAAGGCTAAATTTATGTGATACACACATATTCTCTCTTCCATTCCATAATTCTTCATCGGTTCTTCATGGAGCTCGAGTTGCAACTGCTCTTGGGTGACTTCTCCTTCTCTTTGGTGAACTAAATCGGCCCAATACTCTCTTGGATCATGGGATGACTTGAAGCAAGCATTGAATCCACTTTAGGGGAGTTTCTCTTAGTTCCAATTATGTAGTCATGGATTTCTATATGTGTCTTTGAATATTTGTTCTTCTTATGTCCAAACTTCATTTGTTTTTGAGATTTTAGACCATGTAATTATTGAATTCTATTTGCATGTATTGATGTGGTTTTGTTCTAGTTCCATTTATCTTCCTAAATTACTAAGTTATGCTTATTCTTTATTGATTTTATTGTCTAGCATGTTTGTTAGGTAATTTAATCTATTGTGCTTCATATAATTGCTTAGGACTGATTTGTGGGTTTTAGTTTGTTAATATTGAATTTCCATAGTGCTAGGTAATTCCATTAATCAAACTTGCCTAAAGGAACTAGACCATTAATCTAATCTATGTGCATGAGTATAAATAGGTTAAGTTTTATAAGTTGAATGGGTTGATTATAGTTTCATATGAATTAGTTTTTAGATCCGAAGGATATTGAGTGATTTGGACAGGACCCAAGTTATTCTATCTATTGGACCTAATTCCTAGTTGATATTAAATTATAGTTAATATAATTGGTCTATTGAGGTTGAGTGGTGTCTTAATTGACCTATTCCTTCAACTAAGGCTAATTGTGTCCATTTGTGTGAACTTAGCCCGATTATTTCCCTAATTCCCTAATAGTGTAAATTAATATTTTGAAGCATGTCATCCCAAGCCAAGAGAGCAAACCATAATTTGCATTCAATCACCTATCCATTTTTATTCTAAGATACTAAAAACAAGTCTTTTATATTTCTTTTATGAAAAATACCAAAAATACATACTCTTAACCCCAGTCTTAAAGTTTTAATTGCATTTAGTTTTCCTAGGTTAGTTCATTAGACTCCTTGAGAGACAATCTGGGAAAGCACCACTAATGCAATCCTCGGTTAAATAAATAATCTTGCATTTGAACCCCAACGTATATTAGGAAAGGCTCAAATCAGTCGCATAGTCTCATACATGTTAAAGCTAATTTTGTTATCTCCTACTTCCATAGTTATCAAAACATTTTTCCATATCAATCACAGAACTAGAAATCCGCAAGAATGGCCTATCAAGAATGATAGTCGACTCACCTGACTCACTAGCTGTATCTAAAACATAGAAGTCAGTGCGAAATATCAAATCCTTAACATTAACAAGTATATCCTCAATAATGCTTTTTGGATATCGAATAACTGTAAAATAACACTTGTCTTTTTCAAACTGATGATGCCTAAAGTAGAGAAAATTGCACTAGGCATCATATTTATAAATGCTGCTAAATCCAACAATGAATTGGTTATTGTCAAGTTCCCTATAGTGCATAGAATCATGAATGATCCAGGGTCCATGCATTTGACTGGTAACTAAGGTTTAAATAAAGCAGGCACAATATGATTCCATTGAATTCTCTCATTAGGCCTAAACTATCTTTTATTTGTGCACAATTCTTTCAAAAACGTAATAGGCATGGATTTCACACTTTGAAAGAAAGAAATATTTGCATGCAAATTGTCAAACAAGTCAAGTATCTCTTTTTCAATCTGATCATCTAATCTTTTCTTACTCCTGATAAAAGCATGTGGAAAGGGGATTTTAGAAAGTGTTACTTCCCTAGTTAGAGACTTGGCTAGATCATTGCTAGAACTCGGCTCTCCATGCTCATAAATGCTCAGGAGCTTTGACCTTTTAAGAGATGTAGATGTCTTAAGAGCCTCCTCAACAGTTGGCTCCTTCATAGTGATGCCACGCCTCTTAAGCAGCTCTCTCTCCTTAGCACTCTCAGATGTCACTAGACGCATCGGGCTCAAGAGAGGACTATCAGTAGCAATCTCCTCATCAACAGGCTCATCTCCTCTGCATCAGTCTCAAACTGCACCCTATTTGTTGATTTAGTGGAATCAAGTGTTTTCCCACTTGTCATAGTAATTGTATTGAGGGATTTTGGATTAATTACAGTATTAGAAGGAATAGAACCACTCATCTGTGCCTACCACTCAAGAATTCTTTGTCTCAAGCTATTGCATTCTCACATTACTTTTATCAAGTTTCATCTCAATCTGGCTGTGACAACTCTAGAAACTTTGCTAGAACATCTTGGCTAGCTCATCAAACTTACTTGACTTCACAAGAATTATTTGATTAGAATTTTCAAGTTGGCCTTGGCGATTGAATGGCTTAGGTGCATCCAACCTGCTCCCATGAGAACTTAGAGTTTTGTCACCAACCCTCATGATAAGTATTAGAATATGGATTCCATCACTGGTTTCCACCTCCCTGGCGTCCTTAGAACATGGCATTACAATCCTCATACCGGGAGAGGTAATTACAAGAAACATGCATAACAGATCCACAGAATTCACAAGAGGGGGATACAAATTCGTTATCTGTCATGCTGTTCAAAGAAGTAGGACCAGAGATTTGGTCCAATTCAGAATTGGTGGCATTAAGCTTAAATTCAAACTGCTTCTTCTGAGGAATAGCAGAAAAGTGTACTCGACCCTATTAAGGACTTGAATAGATCTCTTGGAAGGACCATGCTGTTGCTTTGCAAGGGCTAGCTTTCTAACAAGCTACCAACCCTTATCAACTATAAGATCATTAAAGAACCGCCATAAGCAGAGTCAAACTTATCCTGATCTTTCTCACGCAACCCATCATAAAAAGTGTGAGCAAGGTGCTTTGTAGGTAACTGATGATGTCGGCAATGTTTCAACGAATCCTGGAACCTCATCTGGTAGTCATACAATGATTCGTCAACCTCCTTCAAGATACCATTAATTTGTTTTCGCATAGCAAAAATCCTGGAAGTAGGGTAGAACTTCCCAAGGAAGGCCTTTTTAAGATTGGCTCAAGAGCGTAGGGCCTCCGATGTAACATGTGGCAAACTCATATATCACACCTTTTCTTTACCTCTAAACTGAGGTGGAAGACTCTCCATAAAATATCCTCAATATTCGCATCAACCAACTTTATAAGTTACAATGAACGAACATCTCATCCAAATGCGCATGGGGTTGATCGACCTACAAACCATAAACCTTAGGTAAGGACAGTATCAATAAGCCTTAGGTCTTAAAATTAACATTAATATTAGAGAATGTATTCATGAATGGGGTATAATTAGAGCTTGTGGAAGTTGTATCCCTAATAGTCTCCTAATAGCAAATGGCATCTTACCCTCATTTACAATGTGACCATGTGCACCATTACCCCTATTACCCCCATTTAGGTTCCTAGGTAGCTCTACACCATGGTTTGGTGATTGCACTTGATTATTACATATTTTTATCCACTAATTATAGGAAATTAGCATTTGTTCTAGGCTATTAAATGGGGATTTAGGCACTTTTATACTTAGGGTCCAAGATTAGAGAGTTAATTGCATCTTCATTATAATTTGAGCATATTAGGCATTTAACTCATGCATTTATTTTTTATGGACTTGAAATACTTCACATGAGCTTAAAATTTCCATTGTAGGTACAAAGAATTAAGATCAAAACAATAAGAAAACAAAATAGGAAACTTCTACAACAAAGGAAACTTCTACAAAAAATGGAACTTTTGCAAAATAGGAAATTTCCTATTGGATTGGTTGATTGGGTTTGCCTAAAATATTTCCTTTTTGTTATTTCTATAAGAATAGGCAACCCTAGGCTTGATTGAGGATAAGAAGTTTCCTAATTGATTATTCTAATCACAACTTCCTATTTTGGCTAGATTTCTTGAGAGAGAGTACTTGGGTCTTCCCCAAATCTTTCCTATATGTTATGGGAGGCCAAATTAGGCAACCGGAGGCCATTTTGGATAGTTTTTGAGTGGTTTCTTGTGCCATAGAGGGGGGAATCCGAATTTCATATTTATCACCCATTCTCTCTTAATTCTTTCCCCAAACCTTTCCTATTTGTTAATCCTAGAAAGAATAGGACACCTAGGCCAATTTGGAAGGTTTTTGGATTGCCTCTTGTGCTATATATAGGCAACCAACGAAAATTTTCATCCTCTCTCTCACTCTTCTCTCAAATTTTCATCCTCCTCTCCTCTCCTCTCCACCTTGCACGAAAATCATCTTCCACTACACTCTCATGGCTTCCAATTCCGAAATCCAGTCAATGTTGATCGAGAGCATGAGTGGCTAGGCACCTTCGTGGGGATCTTGATGGAGGAAGGCAACCGGAGCTTCAACGTTTCTAATGGGGAGTTATTTTGTTTCTCTTGTTTAAGTCTTATTATGTATTTCAATCCCTTTTGTTATATGTAATGGGTCTTGGAACAAGTGTGCTTTATTGTTTGATCTTTTGTTTAAATGGTCATGCATGTAATTAAGAGATGTCTTTTATATGTATGAACCTAAGTGTTGTTTTCTTGATATTATGCAATGGATATTCTTCATTTATATTTCCTTTGGATTTCTAGAATATGTTGAATGCATGTGCGATTGTATGTGTGTTTAGACACTAGGTCCAACGTTAGATGGTTCGATTTACTTCTAACGAGAGTCTCCTTGCATGTTTATCATGAATCTTCACTACCAAGTTGAAACTTAACGATTGTCTATTTAATTAATTGAATGAGCGATGCGCCACGTTAGTTGATTAAGTAGGTTAATTGGACTAAGAGCGATTGCCTTAGGTTTTGCATTAGAACTTGGTTTAAAAACTCCCATGTCATTTTAGAAGCTAGGAAGGTTGCCCAATTCATCAAGAGACCCATGTTCATCTCAATAGTTTTCACAAATCTATTTTAATTGCTTTCTTTAATAACAAAAATCCCAAAAAGAATCTAGTTTAGTTTCCTTAATTAATATCTCAAAAACCCCGACTTTATAGCTTTTCATGCATTTAGTTTCCTAGGTTAGTTCACTAGGCTCCTTGAGAGACGATCCGGGAAAGCACCACTAGTGCAATCCTTGGTTAATTAAATTTTGCATTTGAACCCCAAGGCCTATTAGGAACGGTTCAGATCATTTGGCTCTTCTTAACTAGGTAAGATGATGCTTAATCTCAGGGTTTTCAGGCAGTAATTCAGACTCACTGGTATTGTTTCTAGTCATTGATTGTGCTTGATTATTATATGTTTTTAACTACTAATAATGGGAAATTAGCATTTAATTTAGGAGAATTATACGGGAATTAGGTACATTTACATATATGGTCCAGGTTCATGGAGTTAATTGTATTTTCTTTCTAATTTGAGCATAATAGGGCATTAACTCATGTATCTAATGATTATCAATTTAATATACCTCACATATTTCCTATTTTCCCATTATAGGTACAAAGGAGGAGGATTGAATCAAAGAAAGAAGCCAGAAAAGTGATGAAAAAGATTTCCTCACCATAGACTCGCCACAGCGAGAGACAGCAAAAGGAAGCAGAGGCAAAGTTGCCTCACCATGGGTTCGCCACGGCAAACACGTGAATCCTGGACAGATTAGAAAGTCCCTTTTCTTGATTCAACCTATAATTATAGTAATTAGGTCTTCTTCCATTGTTTCCTAATCAATGAATTCTACCTCCCCAAGTAATTTAGAGCCAATTAGGAAGGTTTTAGGGTTTCCTATTTTGCTAATTAAATACTTACCCGAATTTCTTCTTCCACAGGACCATTCACCACAATTCACACGCATTCCTTCCATTCTTTGTCCCTTAGCCTCTCTGGACGAATATTCACTCTCTCATTCATCCATCTACATGAATCTCACTCCTTCCACATCAATTCCATGGCTTCCAACTCCACATTCCAATCGATCGTGTTCGAGAGCATAAGTGGCTACACACCTTATGGGGATCTTGATGGAGGAAGGCAACCGGAGCTTCAATATTCTTCAATGGGGAGTTTATTAGTTTCTCTTTCTTCTATTAAGGTATTGCAATTCCTTGTGTTTTGTATTTGATCTTAGAACAAGTTTGCCTTGATGTTTTAATCCTTTGTTCAATGGTCATGCATTTAATTAAGCGATGCCTTTTATGTGTATGAACCTAGTGTTGTTTTCATGATATCATGCTTAAGATATGCTTCAATTATATCTCAATTGGATTTCTAGAATATGTTGAATGCATATGTGGTTGTATGTGTGTTTAAACTCTATGTCCAATGTTAGATGGTTTGATCTACTTCTAACTAGAGTCTCTTTCCATGTTTATCATGATTCTTCACAACCCAGTTGAGAATTAACGGTTATTTGATTAATTAATTGAATGAGCGATGCGCCACTTTAATTAGTTAATTAGATAATTAGACTAAGAGCGATTGCCTTAGGTTTTATCACTAGAACTCATATTAATACTCCCACATCACCTTAGAAGCTAGGAATGTTGCCCAATTCATTAAGAGACCCATATTCATCATATAGTTTTTAAAAATCCATTTCAATTGCTTTCTCATAAATCAAAAATCCCAAAAAACTTTAGTTTATTTTTCCTAATCAAAATCACAAAAACCCCGAATTTTTATAGCTTTTCATGCAATTAGCTAGCTTAAGAAGTTAGTTAATCGACTCCACATGAGACGATCTAGGAGAGCACCACTTATGCAATCCTTGGTTTTTAATCTGAGGAGTCATTTTTGACTTCCTAGGTTAGCTAAGTGTCAATTGCTTATTGACAAGGGGTTAGTTGCTTTTAGGTCTTAGATTAGTTGTAGGTTGCATTTGCGTTTCATAAAAGAAATCTATAAAAAATATTGTTCTTGAGCTTGTGCTTGATACTTACTACTGTGCTTGTGGTGTATTGCTGCTATTCTTGCACCATTTAAGTGAGATTTGATTGACTAGTTGCTGCTTGGTGGTATTTGCTTTTATTGGTTTAGTTGTACTTGTGCATCACTGATTTGAGCCTTTCCTAATATGCCTTGGGGTTCAAATGCAAAATATTTTTAACCAAGGATTGCACTATAGTGGTGCGATCCCGGATCGTCTCTCAAGGAGACTAATGAACTAACCTAGGAAAAGTAAATGCAATTAAAGCTATAAAACAGGGGATTAAGAGTAGGTATTTTTTTTATTTTTCATAAAGGGAATATAAAGACCTGTTTTTGGTATTTCTAGGATAAATATGGATGGATGATGGAATGGAATGATGGGATGCTCTCTTGGCTAGGGATGACACGTGACAAGCTATTGACTCACACTCTTAGGGAGGAGCTAATCGGAATAAGTTCAACATAAGCGGATACAATTAGTCCTAATCGAAGGAATAGGTCAATTAAGACCCACTCAACCTTAATAGACCAATTAGATTAACTATAATCCTACATAAACTAGAAGTAGGTTCCAATAGATAGAATAACTTGGGTCCCATCCAAATCACTCAATATCCTTCGGATCCAACAACCAATTAATGCTAGTCTATAATCAAACAATCCAACTTATGGAACTCTACCTAATCATACTCATGCACATAGATTTGATTAGTGATCTAGTTCCTTTAGGCAAGTTGATTAATGGAATTACCTATCACTATGGAAACTCGACATCAATAACTCAAACCCACAAATCAACTCCCAAACAACACAATTATATGAAGCACAATGGACTAAATTACCCAACAATCAATCAACCAATCCTAATTGAAATAAGAAGTTTCATTTTGTTGTTGATTTTACCAATTAGGAAAGATTATATGCTAATCCATTAGGCTCAATCAATCAATCCAATTTCCTAATTAGTAATTTCTTGTTGTGTAGAATTACCTTTTTCTTGTAGAAGTTTCCTTTTTTGCATTGTTCTTTCTTTGACCTTTATTCTTTGCACCTACAATGGAAATTTTAAGCACATGTGAAGTATTTCAAGTCTAGAAACAATAAATGCATGAGTTAAATGCCTAATATGCTCAAATTATAATGAAAATGCAAATAACTCTCAAATCTTGGACCATAAGTAGAAAAGTGCCTAAATCCCCATTTAATAGCTTAGAACAAATGATAATTTCCTATAATTAGTGGATAAAAACATGTAATTATCAAGTGCAATCAATCACATACTCATATTTAGCATTACACTCAATTTTTCAACCAAAACCCCTCAACTAAGTCATTTTTTTATTATTGGTATAACACTCAATTTTCCAACCAAAACCACTCAACTAAGCCACTTTCTGATTGTTGGACTTGCTGAGGCCATTTACACCAAATTTAAAACTCTAATTCTCAATCTTGTGCAATAGGTAAGTTTTCAAAGGGAAATTTCTTGCAATTTGGCCAGTAGGGAGTGAAATCTAGTTCTAAGTAATTTTCAATTATTTTGGCATTTTTCTCAAGTCACACTAACTTATTTAAACTTGTTTCAATCATTTGGGTGCATAAAATCCGCTTAGAATTACTCTTGGACATAATCTCATTTTGCTATCAAATTACAGGAAGTTGTTAGAAATCTTAAGTTTTGATGAAGACTGGACCCTATAGATAACATAAGTGAAACGAAAAGATAGAGTATAACTTAGTCTAAAATAAGATTGAGAAAAGGATCATGCTAAAAGACTAAGTAACTGAAGTATAGGTTATCTGAACATTGACCAAAATAACTCTATAGATAACGGACGCTCTATCGCTAGGCTAAGTCTATCGCTAAGACATTCCTCTATCGCTAAAACCTCATAAGAAACAGCTAGTAGAAATTACAACATAGTCACTAGCAATAGCATGGTGAGCTATCGATAGTGGATGGTTGATATGAAGCAAAGCTTGAGCAAATGAAATATACTAGCGCTAATAGAGTCACTAGCGATAATGAGTTTAGCTATCGATAATGAAATCACTCGCTAAAATAACTTGACATTCTGATAGCTAATATACTATCTGTATACACTGAGATAATGAAACCTACTAGCGATAACATCTACTGTGCTTCACTTAAATATTTGTTTAGCTAAGTGCAGGACTAACACTATGAAGTTAGTGATAGCTTGGGATGCTAGCGCTACTGAAAAAGCTGCTACACAAGTACAATGTTACAGGTAGTTGTTGGTCACAGCGCCTATCTCTCATAGCTCATTTTCTACAGGAATTAAATGAAGTAAGAGAAGAAAGATGACTAAAATGAAGACCAGCATTAAATGCCAACGGCTAGGAGCTTTCAACAAACATATTCAAACGGTCTCATGAAGCTGGAAGAAAAAGGCAAAATCTGAGAAGAGATATAAAAACCAAGACTTGAGCATTTATGAAAGAGAGAACAAATGGACGAACATTCATTCATTATCCTTACCTACCTTCTGCTCAAAGTTTTCTTACTCTTAGAGAGTTTACTTGTACTTCAGTGATTATCAAAATCTGTTCATTAAATGAACTCATTTATTGAAATCCTCTACTGTTTGAGGTTGTTCTAAAATCTGGGATTTTAGAACAGGGTTGTAGTATTACAACTTGTAAGGGGGAGTGTTTAGAGGAAGTCTAAAACTCTGTCTTGTAAAGGTTGGCAGGTGAACCTGGTTTGTAAAACCTGTGGTTTAGTGGAACCCAACGAGGAGTTGGAGAACTGGATGTAGGCAGTGTTAGGCCGAACCAGTATAAAGGCTTGTCTTTGTATTTAAAGTTTTTAAATTTAGAAAAGCACAATTCACCCCCCTCCTCTTATGCATTTTGCCACTTTCATTTGGTATCAGAGCAAGTCTTCTCCCTTTTGATGCCAACGAATCTGAGAAGTAAAGATCAAAAATGGCATCGTACGAGAATATCTTGCCTGAAGGAAGCTCCATCAACAAACCTCCTGGCTTTGATGGAAAGCATTATACCTTCTGGAAACTCAAAATGAAGATATACATCAAAGCTAATGGGTATAGGCTATGGAAGATCATAGAAGAAGGGGATATTGTGCCTACCAGTATTCTAGGCAACCCAAAAGGTGAAAATGAATATACTCCAGAAGACATTGCAGATGTTGAGTTGAATAGCAAGGCAATCCTCATGATCCAAAGTGCCCTTAGCCAAACTGAGTTCTTCAGAATTAGCCACTTAAATACGGCAAAGGAAATGTGGGAAGCCTTGCAGATTGCTCATGAAGGAACATCACGAGTAAAAGACAGAAGAGTGGAAATGCTTATTGAAGAATTCCACAAGTTTGAAATGATTGATGGAGAAAAGATTAGAGATCTGGAGATCAGATTCACTCATCTCATCAATAACCTTGCTGCACTAGGAAGAAAAATTCCAGAAAAGGAACAAGTCAGCAAGATTCTGAAAGTATTAAAAGGTGATTGGCTTATGAAGGTCACTGCCATCCAAGAGATGCAAGGTGAATCAACCAAATCCATCACTGCCTTGTTTGGCAGTCTTGCTGAATATGAGCCAACTCTGATAGCCCAAAGGGAAGCTCAAGGAAATCCTAAGAAGAAATCTCTTGCCCTTGCTGTATCTGAAAGAGATGAAGAGGACAGTGATGATGAAGATATGGCTCTCACGGTCAGAAAATTTAAGAAATTCTTCAAAAGAAGAGGAGGTTTCCAGAGGGGTAGTCCTAACTTCAGAAAGGATTCTTAGAAAGAGAAAGCTCCTGTATGATTTGAATGCAAGAAGCCTGGCCACTTCAAAGCAGAGTGTCCAAGTCTCCAAAGATTCAAAGAAAAAGAGAAAAAGAAGGAGAAGTCCTTTGGGAGGAAGAAGGCATATGTATAATCCATCTTGGGTGATAGCTCAGATGAGGAAGCTAGCGATCATGAAGAGAATGCAAATCTCTATCTTGTTGCTCAAGAGGAACTAAGTGATACTAAGGTATATGAATCTGAACCTACTTACTCTGAACTTCAAAATATTTATAATGAGATGCATACTGAACTAACTAAGCTTGCTAAGGAAGTTGTAGGTTTGAGAAAAGAGAACAAAGAACTCAAGAAAAATATTTCCTCTTCTGCATCAAAAATCCCTTCTGCGCTATCGATAGAAGAGCAGCTAGCGCAAGCTCCCAAAATTGAGCTATCGATAGCCACTCCTCCATCGATAGCAAATCATTCTTCAACAAAGCTTGACAATTGTTCTAACTGTGAAAATTTGTTGAAGGACAAAGAGAAGCTTTCAAATGCTTTAGAAAAATTTACAAGAGGCTCAGAAATGCTAAACATAATTTTGAAGGATCAAAAGGCTTTTAGAAACAAAACAGGAATAGGCTATGAGCTAAAGAAAGCTTCAAGGAAATGGGAAGAACCCAAAGTGAAACCATATTTAAAATATTTTAGGAAATCTTCAAAATACTCCTCACCTTATAGTTTTTGCAACTATTGTAATAAGAAGGGACACACTCAATCTACTTGCAATCCTAGGAAGTATGGAATTAGTGGGTCATATAAGTGGGTTCCTAAAGGAACTTATGTGCCTAAAGTTTTCACAAACTCAGAGGCAAAGACTAATCCTAAAGGACCCAAGAAAGTTTGGGTACCTAAATCTGGTTGATTTATGCAGGTGTGCCTCAAAGCATCCAACAAAGGAAAATGGTATATTGATAGTGGATGCTCTAGGCATATGACAGGTGACAAGAACAAATTCAACAATATAGTGACAAAAGAAGGAGCCAAAGTCAGCTTTGGTGGAAACCAGAGTGGGAAGATCACTGGAATTGGTGAAGTTGGTCCTGTCAAGGATGTGTACCTAGTGGATGGTCTCTGCCACAACCTACTAAGTGTTAGCCAAAGCACTGACCACGGTAACTGGGTTATTTTTTACTCTAATGAATGTCTTATTGTTGATAAGAAAGACTTAGAATTAAATAAAACAAATCTTAAGGGTAAATTAAAAGCAAATAGAAATGGTAATCTATACACTTTAGATTTATGCCAACAACTTGAAGAAAAATGTTTTATTTCAAATGATGAAACTTGTTGGCTATGGCATAAGAGACTAGCACATGTAAATTTCATTCAACTTGATAAGCTGGTTAAGAAAGATCTAGTCATAGGCATTCCTAGCTTTAGAACTAAGTATGATTTAATTTGCGAATCTTGCCAAAGTGGTACACAAACAAAGTCTTCATTTAAAATCAAGAAGACAGTTTCGACAAATAGGCCACTGGAACTGATCCACATGGATTTAGTTGGTCCTGCAAGAGTGAAAAGCCTGGGTGGAAGTCTATACACTCTTGTAGTTGTGGATGACTATTCAAGATTTACATGGACTATGTTTCTTTCCTCAAAACATGAAACTTTTGATGCCTTCTGTGTGCTTGCTAAGAAATTGCAGAATGAAAAAGACACAAGGATTGTAGCAATTAGAACCGATCATGGAGGAGAACTTGAGAACAAGGAATTTATGGAATTATGTGATGAAAATGGTATTGAACACAACTTCTCAACCCCTCGTACTCCACAGTAAAATGGTGTTGTTGAAAGGAAAAACAGAGTGCTCACAGAAATGGCAAGAAGCATGCTGAATGAAAAACAGGTGCCTCAAATATTTTGGGCAGATGCAATGAGCATAGCATGCTACATCTCAAACAGAGCTTACATCAGGAAGGGGATGGAGAAGACTCCATATGAGATTTACAAGGGAAGAAAGCCCAACATCAGCCATTTGAGGATCTTTGGATCTAAGTGCTACATCCACAACAATGAAAAGGTAAGTCTGGGTAAGTTTGATCCTAAGTCTGATATTGGCATATTCATAGGATATTTAAATAGAAGTAAAGCATATAGAGTATATAACAAGAAAACGCAGACTGTTGAAGAATCAATGCATGTAGTGTTTGATGAAACTCCTTAAGAAAAACAACTCTATGAGAATGAGGATGAAGAATTTTCTCAAGTTTTAAAACGTTCACTATCGATAGCCCCAGAGCCATCGATAGCAAACGCTGAAAATCAAAATTCAAACATTTCAAAACCACCCATATCGATAGCACCAAAGCCATCAATAGTGAGTTCTGAAGATGATGTTAAAGATGATCAAGATGAAGATAATGAGCCTCAATCTTCTATAAGACATCTTAGGCACCATCCTCCTGAACAAGTAATTGGAGAAATTTCAAAAGGAGTCAGAACCAGAAGGCAACTACAAAACGAAATAGAATTTTCTGCCTTTATTTCTGAAATTGAACCAACCTGTGTTGATGAAGCTCTTGTTGATTGTGACTGGATAGTTGCAATGCAGGAAGAACTTAATCAATTTAAAAGGAATCAAGTTTGGGATTTAGTACCTAGACCAAGAAATCACCCTATTATTGGTACTAAATGGGTTTTCAAAAACAAACATGATGAATCTGGTCAAATTGTCAAAAATAAAGCCAGATTAGTTGCCAAAGGATATAACCAAGAAGAAGGCATTGATTATGAAGAAACCTTTGCTCCAGTTGCAAGAATTGAAGAAATAAGGATTCTACTAGCTTTTGCATCCATAAAAAATATTAAACTTTATCAAATGGATGTTAAGAGTGCTTTTCTTAATGGATATATTAAAGAAGAGGTATATGTTGAGCAACCTCTTGGTTTTGAAGAAAACTCTAAGCTTGATCATGTTTACAAACTTAAAAAGGCTCTTTATGGTCTCAAACAAGCACCTAGAGCTTGGTGTGAGAGACTCAGCACATTCCTCATTGAAAAGGGTTTTTCCAGAGGAAAATTAGACACTACCTTATTCATCATGCATAAAGAAAAACACATGCTTATAGTTCAAATTTATGTTGATGACATTATTTTTGGTGCTACTAATGAAAAGCTCTGTGAAGAGTTTGCTAAGATGATGCAGGGAGAATTTGAAATGTCAATGATGGGAGAACTAACATTCTTCCTAGGCCTGCAAATAAAGCAAAGGAAAGATGGCATCTTCATCTCCCAAACCAAGTATTGTAAAGAGATTCTCAATAAGTTTGGGATGAAGAAAATCTAAGGATGAGGACACTCCCATGAGTACCTCTGCCAGTTTAGATGCAGATGTCAAAGGGAAAGTAGTAAATCAGTCTCACTATAGAGGAATGATTGGATCCCTACTTTATTTAATAGCTAGCATACCTGATATTCAATTTAGTGTGGGAATGTGTGCTAGATATCAAGCAAATCCTAAAGAATCCTACTTAACTAATGTAAAAAGAATTTTGCGTTATTTGCAAAGGACTCAAGAGCTTGGGCTGTGGTATCCCAAGGGAACTCAAGAGTACCTTCTTGCTTATTCTGACTTTGATCATGCAGGTTATAAGACAGGTAGAAAAAGCACAAGTGGTCAATGCCAATTCATAGGTGGGTGTTTAGTCTCATGGGCCAGCAAGAAGCAAAATTGTGTCTCCCTTTCATCTACAGAGGCTGAATATATTGCAGCAGCAAGTTGTTGTGCACAAGTTCTGTGGCTTAAGCATCAGCTTAGAGATCTGGGCTTAAAAATTCCCAGAAGTGCCTATGCTCTATGACAACACCAGCACAATAAGCCTGACCAAAAATCCAGTTCATCATTCCAGAACCAAACATATTGATGTGAGACATCACTTTCTGAGAGATCATGTTCAAAAGAAAGATGTCAAGGTGGAATTCATCTCAACAAACCTGCAACTTGCTGATATCTTTACCGAACCTCTTGAGCCAGCACAATTTATCTTCATCAGAAGGGAATTAGGAATGGTAAATCCAAATGAGTTGTAAATATCTCTGAAATATTCTGAATTTAATTTTATTCATACAGCTTAAATCACTAACTTAGGTATTGGAGTACCAAATTTTAAGTTTTGCACGACTGACCTATCGATAGTGAGGTTCACTATCGCTGGCATATGCAGGGCAAAGCTAAGGTTGAGCAGAAATTGCCATGCTAGCGAAACATATTATCGATAGCAAAGTCAGCTATCAATAACTGGAAGGAGTGAGTGATGAGTCTAAGTTACTTGCTCAGTGTGGGATCATGCCTACTAGCTATAACAGCTCATATTAGCGATAGCAAGTCACTTAACAAGTCAGAATGTGAAACGTTAGCTGATGTACTTCACTAATGGTAAACCCTAAACCCTAAACTTATAAAGCTAGGTCACTTGCATTTGCATTTATTCACGAAAAATCATTTTCCCTTCTACTCCGAAATCTCTCTGAGCATTCAAGCATACATCTCCAAAGATCTCTGTTCTCAAAACCCTAAAATGGCTAAAACCAAAGTTCCCTCTGTCTCAAAGAGTCCTAGCGCTAATCCATCTCCCAAATCAGCTAGCAAAAGGTCTCGTGCCCAGAAGAGTGTTTCTTTCTCTAAAGAAGTTACTGAGAATCCCCCCAAGCATAAAAAAGAAACCCTCACTGGTGTGCCATATTTGTCAACCCCCCTCGAAGCTCCACGAGCATGTTTCGCAGAAAAAGGATCCCTAGATCGGGCTGCCGTTTGGGTTGATTTGGAATACTTCAAGCAGAAAGGTTTTGACTTGGATGCCTGGTTGCTGCCTTACCAGAACTGGCTAAATGTGAAGAATGATTATAATAAGGAAGTGTTGCGCACATTCTATTCTAGTTTGAAACCCCTTCCCGAATACTCTAAAGGAAAGCTCATGAACATCTCTTTCGAAGGTATGGTGAGAGGAGGAGGCTTCGTTTTTTTATGGATATTGGGGATATTGGGGATCTTCGGGGAGGAATATAACAAATGGTACATGCCTGAGAAGTACTCTGAAGAAGAGCTTGCAGAGATCTATGAGACTACCACCAACAAGCCAACAAACATGCCTGTAATCAACAGGATTCTGCACTATGTCTACACCAGAATCAAGACTCACAAGTCAGGGAATTTCAGTAGCTTTGCAAAAATTGACAACCCGTGGTTGGCAAATCTCATTCAAAAAGTCCCACTCAACCCAGGCCAACTGGTGTGTATGGAGATCTTGAGACAAAAGAAGGAGGCTTTCACTAAAGCTATGAAGGAAGCAGAGAAAGCACAGAAAAAGGTTGATAAGGAGGCTGCTAACAGGAAAGCCCTTAAAGAGGCCATGAGAAAACATAAAGAGGTTGTTGAGAAGAAGGTGCTTTTGAGGCAAGAAGGAAGGCAAGAATAGAGAGGGAAGCTGAAATAGCTGCAGAAGAGGCAGAAGAGAAGAAGAAAAAGGAAATTGCTCGAGGAAAAAGGGCATGGAGATACAAAAGAAGGTTTCATACTCACAAGGCTAAAGAAGTTACAGCTATCTCCATTACTGAACCTTCTGAAAATCCTAAGCAAACCAAGGCTGAGCTGGTCAGAGCTAGGAAAGAAAAAGCAAAACAAGCCAAGCTCGAACAAGACAAATTCTTCTACTCAGACTCTTCTATCTCTGACTATCCTGATGAGGAATTCATGACCACTCCCTCCGGAGACAAATTTGATAATGAGAGTGCTTTAGTTTTTAAAAATCATTCTACATATGCATCATATATGGCCAAAACTGATGTATTTCCTTTTGCAAAGAAATTATGATAAATACTCTTGTGTTATACTGTTTAATATGCTCTGAACATATTTTATCTGACACATGTTTTTACTTATTTTTTGTCATCATCAAAAAGGGGGAGAATGTTAGAATCTTAAGTTTTGATAAGGACTGGACCCTATAGATAACATAAGTAAAATGAACAGATAGCATATAACTTAGTCTGAAAGGAATTGAAATAAGAATCAAGGTATATGACTAAGGAAAAGTATAAGGTATCTAAACGTTGAACAAGTCCTATAGATAACAGATACTCTATCCCTAGACTAAGAGCCTATCGCTAATAAATGAAGAGATAAGGGTAATACTAGCTAATGAAGTCTTGGCAATAAACTGAAAGTAAGTACTCCTATCGCTAAGAACTTCACTATCGCAAATGAAGTGTTTTGAGCTAGTCTAAGTAAAGAACAAGGGATTACTATCTCTAAGACATGTCTTTATCGCTAAGACTGATTAGATCAAATCATAGTAACTAGCGATAGCATGAATAGCTAGCGATAACAGAAATCTTAGACATACAGATAAGTTATGTAGAGCTAATGAAATGAACTAGCGATAACAAGTTTAGCTATCGATAATGAAATCACTTGCTGAGATAACTTGACATTCTGATAGCTAATATATTATCTGAATACACTGAGCTAATGAATCCTACTAGCAATAACACCAACTGTGCTTCACATGAATACTTGTTTAGCTAACAGTCTAAGTGCAGGATTAACACTATGAAGTTAGCGATAGCTTGAGATGCTAGCGCTACTGAAAAAGCTGCTACACAAGTACAATGTTGCAGATAGTTGTTGGTCACAGCGCCTATCTCTCATAGCTCATCTTCTACAAGAATTAAATGAAGTGAGAGAATAAAGATGACTAAAATGAAGACCAGCATTAAATGCCAACGGCTAGGAGCTTCCAACGAACATATTCAAACGGACTCATGAAGCTGAAAGAAAAAGGAAAATCTGTGAAGAGATATAAAAACCAAGATTTGAGCATTTATGAGTAAGAGAACAAACTGATGAACAAGCACTCATTATTTCTCATCTACTCACTGGTCAAAGCTTTATTATTCTTAGTGAGATTATCCTGTACTTCAGTGATTAACAAAATCTATTCATTAAGTGAACTCATTTATTGAAATCTTCTACTGTTTGAGGTTGTTCTAAAGTTTGGGACTTTAGAACAGGGTTGTAGTATTACAACGTGTAAGAGGGAGTGTTTAGAGGAAGTCTAAAACTCTGTCTTGTAAAGGTTGGCAGGTGAACCTGGTTTGTAAAACCTGTGTTTTAGTGGAACCCAACGAGGAGTTGGAGAACTGGATGTAGGCAGTGTTTGGCTGAACCGGTATAAAGGCTTGTCTTTGTATTTAAAGTTTTTAAATTTCTGAAAAGCACAATTCACCCCCCCTCTTGTGCGTTTTTTCACTTTCAATTTGTTGACTGGTCAACGGTCAAATAGTTGACCAAAAAAATTTAAAGAAAAATTCTTTTCTTAAATATTATATTAAGTGAATATGATATTTTTTGTCATGTATTTGTACTTATTAGCTTGGCATGCCATGAAACATACCTCTAAGAGTTTTGCAATGTACAAACCAATCTCACATAAAGGATTATGAGGTGGACCCTAAACTCCTCCATGCAACTACACAAACTTATTAATTGTTAATAAGTTCTTCCAAACCTTCAAACACATTGAGGTAATTTGATGCTGAAATGGTGACTTATTAGTCACCTTCTTGACAATCACAATGACAAGTGATGTAACCAAAATGAGATACTCATATCATCTCATCTATTGGAAGGTATGTCGCAAATACATCAAACGAAATGGATGTCAAAATAATAAATTATGATTTGACATACAAATGATCTTTATTTGATTTAATATTGTGTTAAATTCTTTCTCTATAATTGAATTTTCTGTGAGCATTCATGCAGTTACTTGTTTAATAATTGTGAATTATTGCTTTGAGTCATAACTGCTTTATTTAAGTGGGAGCTTCTGAAATGTGAAATTTGGAGGCCCTAAAAGGGGACATGTTCAAGTAACATTATGGCTAAAAAGGTGATAACCTAACTAGCATGAGTGGGATAAAAGCCTACCAGTTGTCTCCTGAACACGAAACTAGTGAATTTATCATCCAATTAACCTTTGTCTACCTTGAACAAATATGAATAATATATTTGATGAAATGCATAATCGTATATGTGATCGAGTTATGATAAACAAGTCCATTTTCACTGAGCATATAAGACAAGCTCAATATAGATGACTACGGAACTCAATTTCGTGAGATCTTTTACATCTTTAAGGGATGAGGCGTTAAGTATGTCCTACCAACAAACCTTCAACATTTAGATGCTGAAGTGCCCAAAGGTAACAAAGAAGCTGATGCTGGTTGAACGAAGAAAGAACAATGTAGCACGAATAGTCATGCTTTGTGCCATGATTGTTGACAAAAGTGTCAGTTCGAGTAGTGCGATATGTCTTAGGCTATGAGGATAGCCTTGAGAAACAGATATGAAGGCACTCATGCGATTAAGCTGATCGAACTTAGTCATGCTTGGACACTCAAGTACTAAGACCTAATGCATGAATTAGGCAACACTTGAAAGTGATGTCAAACAAGACGAGGAAACTAAGGTAGACAAGAAATGTTCTTTCTAGTCAACAGCAAGTGCATGGTACATCAAGGACTCTTATTGAGTGGGAGCACATGAAAGCAAGAAGAACTCACAAGGAGTATATTTGTAACTTTTGGTAATGTGGTTCACCACATGAAGCTTAAGAGTTAAAAGCTTAAGGATACAAGATCCATTAGCTTAACATGCTTAACTAAAGAGTTAGAGGATTTGTTCCTAATACCTACATCTAATAAGGTGAAAAACCATGAAGAAAAACTAGACCTGATGAAGGTCGTTTTGAGAAATGTCATATCAAGTGAGAGGCTTCAAAGTTCTTTCATATGTGCATCAAGCACTACTTTTATTGCTGGAATATATCATATGTGGATGATAGACCTGGGTATAACAAAGCCATGTGAGAGGTCACATGACATCACTGATTTTACTGGTTGCCATCTAGAAGCATACGGCTTCAAGAAGGAAGAAGCACAAGAGTACAAGTCAAGGGGATTAGAGCATACATGTTAACTCTGTATAGAAAACCACCCCAGTACCAAAAGATATACTATATGCTCTAAACAACCGATAAAACATTGTGTTAATCAACTTTTTAGTTAAGCATCAATGGGACAAAATCTCTTAAATCTAATATTGCCTGAAATGGTTCCTTTGTCTTGAAGATAATGACTCCACTTTGCCACATACACAAATTGATCAAGAGAAATGATTGAAAACAAGCAAAAGAGTTTTTGCTAAGCGATAAGCTCAAAAGGAAAATGTTCCTAAGTGCGCACATTCATATGGCTTACAATTAGGTAACCTTTTGGTAACAATGACAAATATCCTTTGTAGTTGGTATACTATGAATTTGTGAACCAAATGAGCAATAAGGCAAAACACAAAGCTAGATATTGTCTTTATCTTTGATTTTGTGTGTAATGACCATGTCTGTGAAATCTTGTACTAATCAAAGACTATGAAATACTTTAGACGATGTCTTTAACTAGTTGAGAATCAGTCATAGTCAAGGTCTTGAAATCTAGCAAAGGTTGAAAATACATGTATGATCAATTTGAAGCGTTGTGTAAGTAAGAAAGGAATTGTTAAAAGACTAACAATGTCTAACATTCTCAATGGAGTTGTCAAAATGGAGATTGACATGGTTAAGTAAATGATAGCATAAGTAAAACTACCAACCTCGTGTTGGAAGATGAGCTCACATTAATTGTCTTCATAGTTAACCGAATGCCTACCAAGGAAGTCACAACAACACCCTATGAGTAATAATGGATATGCTACAAATAGGACCTAAGTGTCCCATAACCATGAGGATCGGTAGCTTTTATCTATAAATCTTCCTTTAAGTAAGGAATATTGGGGCTAATGTATAAAAGGTTTATCTTCATGAGATATCCTGAGAAGCATGTCTTCGTTAAGTGAAATTGATGACAGCTTAGTGAATCAAAAAGAATCAAAGGACACAACTTTCATAGAAACCAAACTTCCTAGCAATATAAGCATAGACCACACTGAATCTCTTTGTGAGAATGACAGTAATGAGGAATACGCATGTATTCCCCAACACACTGATCAGAGTAGGAGGGTTGAGCCACTTTCACAACAGAAGACATGACAAGCAACAGGTAATAGGCATTCACAAGTCGATACCAGAAGAAGACCTCATCCACCTCAGCACAGGAAGAAAATCCTGTGAAATCCATCTTGGAGAAGTGTAAAGGCCAATGCCCCTAATGGTCCAAATACTCTCATCATTGTTTAAAAGAAAACAATGGTGATCCTAAAAAGTGTATGAGATACAAATAGGATATGCTAAGAAAACAGCAAAAAGCCAAGCAAGAGGATATGGATTCCTTTAAAAACAGTTGTTAGTGGCAAATGGTTGGTTTGCTACCTAGCCGAAAGGCAGTTAGGAATGAGTGAGGTTCTCAATTACATTAGTGAACCAATCAATTGTTAAACCTAAAGCACACTTGGTGGTTAAGGGGTACACAACAAGTGGCGTTGTGTGTTTTAACTCCTAAAAGCTGATTTCGGCCATGATGGAAAGCATAGGCTTAAAACTACATAAATAAGGTAATGAACATTTCCCTGTTGGGAGACTAGATAAGAAATTCAACCTAAAGCAACTTGTGGGCGACAGAGAATCAATCATCTAGGCAGTAGTGTATGAAGTTTCACACAATGATAACTTTGTCAACTTTGAAATGATCAAAGAAGACCACTGCTTGCATGTTTAAGGATCATGGGATGATTTGTGATATTATCCTATGTCTATATAACACATCATTAGTCTAAATAAGTGTTGAGGAAGTTAAAACACTTAGGCATTAGTTACCCTTGAGAGAACATGGGCAAGACAAAATATATCTTGAGAGACAGAGATTGAATAAGGAGAATGATGTGTTTGTCACAGAGGACACACACAAGTATACTCTTTGAGCATCTCAACATGAAAGTCTATAAACCCAAAAATGCCCTCTTAATCAAAGTACGTGATCTATGTGAAAGCGTGCACCTTGCAAAGGAATCTAATATGAAATATGAGAAAGAGTCCCATACTCAAGCATACTTGGTAGATTATTATATACATCATAATATACAAGACCAAATATATGGTGTGTGGTCGGACTTGTAAATCTTTTCAATTCAACCTAATTAGGAGGTACTAGGATGCTGTAAAAGGGACGATAAAATACCTTAGAAGAACCATGGAGTATAAGTCATATCATCAAGAAATGACATACACTAAAGAGGATACTCTAACACAATTTGGAGGCCTAAGCTAGCAACATTCAGCTTAAGAAGAAAAAGTGTTCTTACTGATTAATAAAGTTGGGATGTAAGAAATGGATAAGTGTGTCTTTATCTTCCATGAAATCAGAACACAAAATGTTCAGTAACTACTCAAGAAGTTGAGTGGCTTGAAATTCCTAAAGCGATTAGGAATGAATGGTGAAGGAAAGGGTTTGACTAGGGTATGTCACAATAACAAGTGGCAACAACCTATAATAAAGACTCTCCGTATTGCAGCAAGACCGAATTCATAAACACATGATATCTCTTTGTGAGAAACATGGTTGCTAAGGAGCAAGCAACAGTTCAACACCTTTCTGTTCACAAAAATGTTGACAGACCCCCTTATTATACCCACAGCTAAAAGTTTGTTTTAGAGATGAGCTAAGACTTGAGCATGCATATAACATAAGGTTTTGAACTTCTTTTATATGAGAGTAAAAGAAATGCATTCCTATTATGTATGTATAGATACATACATATATGTGTAAGATATATAATGACTAGTGTGTCGTACATGTTAAGGCTAACCCACTCACACGGGTAACCGCCTTTATTTTCAAAGGACATAGAAGGTATACATCAAATGACTAGTGATCACCTTGAGATGGTCAATAAGAATCACTACATAAATGTCGTCTCAAAAAAGTTTGAGATAAAATCTATACATGAAATAGATTGAATCATGGACATGTGTGACCCATGAAACCTATAGCCAAACATAAAACTCCTCTACAAAGATGTCATGATGAATTTTGAGTTGAAGAGTTTTGGTTCAGATACTGTGCATACTTGAAACTTAAGTCTGTACAGAGTTAATAGATTAAAATCGACACACACTCTTACAAGCTAAGACAAAAACCGTAACATGCAATTCATACTGCATGTGCTTATGAATAATTAAATCCGCAAAAGGGGACGTAGATGGAAAATCCCTGTTCCATTACGAAGTGAGTCCCATAAAGGAGACAAACATTTTGCGATGCCTTTATGACTTTGACAACATCATTAAGGACTGACTTGGCAGCAACTACTTTAGTTTGCACCTTATGGTAAAGAATGATTCGACCTAATAGGTCAAATACTGGGAAAGCGACCAAGCCAACCCTGACTTATGTCTAGTGGGAAGGAAGACTTATCCTGAAGTACACATTTGTGCTCGTGTCTATGATCGATCACTTACTTCTTAGCTGAGTAACTTGTAAGTGTGGATACCACACATAAAAGGAGGCAATCTGAGTTAATATAAGAATTAACACGTAAGGGATTAGATATGCCATGTGTAAAGTGTATGGGTAAATCTAGGGCATTCGCGGAAATTTGCATATTATTTGTAGGTACAATTCAAGGATGAAAAAACCGGACCGGGCGGTTCAACCGTGAACAGGCCACTGGTCCGGTCCGGGCAAGGTGAAAAACGGGATGGAGGCTGACCCGGTCAACCCGGCGGTTGAACCGTCCAAACGGGGGGGGTTAACCGCCAACCCGGTAGTTGAACCGGGTTGGCCCTTTTTTAAAAAAAATAAAAAAAATATTTTATTATAATTCACCTAATTACTAATTTTCACTTAACTCAATTTTAGAAATTAGGAAACTATAATACTTTAAATGCTATTTTACTTGCATATACTTAATATTTAATTGTTGTTGCTCTTAATATTTGTATTTTAGTCTGTAGATTGTAGAATAATATTTATTTTTACGTGTAATCAACTAATATTTTCTCTTTTTCCCTCTATAGAAACATTAAAATATTTATATTTGATGAATCATGCATACCTATCTACATTTACATTTTGATATTAGTGATTATTAATATTAATATCAATAAAATTTTATTATTTTAATATAACCGGTTTGACCCGGTCCGACACCGATCCGACAATTGACCCTTGAACCAGTGCCTCACCCGGTTTGATGCCCGGTCTGGTTTTTTGAACCTTGGTACAACTAGGGTATCTATGTATGCTGATCTTGTATAAATGACTTCTAATACACAAGAACCCCGAATCGAGGTGTCGTGCCTACTCGGACTCGGCAGACACCAAGTATGAAGCAAGGAAGATATGATCACAATGGTCAGTCCATCAAGTGCTTGGGAGATGTTGGAATTTTGGGCCCAGATCAACCCTTGATGGGCTGGATTAATTAATTGGAAAATATGAGTAATTCCTAATTAAATTATTAATTAAGTCACTAATTAATATGATTGGTCAGATGAGAAAGGTGTGGATTGCTGGTTCAGCCATGAGTAATTGATTGATTAATTGATTAATTAATTAAGTATTCAATTATCTGATTGGTCAAATAAGAAAGACGAAGATTGCTAATGAGAGAATGAGATATTCTCTCCTACTGATGGTGGTGGTGGATATTTTGTGTTCCCAAAATATCCCCAGCCCTCTTCTATAAATAGAAGGCCTTCCCTTCAGTTCTGATCACCCCACTCCTTGAGTTTTCCAACTTCTCCTTATATTCTTTTTTGTGTGGTGCTCTGCTGTACCACATGTTTAGCCTTTGGTTTTCCAGTAGTCCGAATTTTTGCGTGGGTTCTTCTAAAACTAACTCACAGAGCTCCGGAGGTTTGACCTAGATTCGAACATAGATCTGTTTGATATGTTGTTTTTTTCCTCTCATTTAATTCAAATTTATCCTTCAGGATACAAGGACGTTTAGAAGAGCTTATTCAAAAAAAAGTAAGAGGAAGAGAATTATGTCATGTGAAGAGGATGAAAGTACTTCTCATTTGCCTAAGAAGTTGTGCTTGTCCATTTGTAAGGAATCTCCTGCTTCTAATCAAGACGATAAGAAGATGACGATTGTTACAAATACTTTTAATCACTCTTTGGTCTCAAGGAGTATTCACAAGTGTAGGCAGTCATTTACTCAAAGTGGTTATGTAAGGTATTCCTAGTTGGCCATGGACAAATGTTTTCTTTCTCAATGGAGAATCAAATTTGAACGCTTGGAGCAAGACCACTGCATACTTTGCTTTGGCTTTCTTTCCCTTATCAATCAATGTCAGAAAGAGATCCTTCTCACCTTACATCAGTTGATACCTTTGAAGCCATATTTTATTAGAAGGCAATGGAAGGTAAATGTGAAGAGATTCATTGTGATGTTCTAGGTTCTAACGGATCTTACGCCAAAAAGCTCTACACATGCGCATGATATTGGAAGAGACCTCTAAGTTTCCCAACAACCACTTAAAGGTCTATCCCTGTAGTGCTGCTTACATTTATGATGTTCATGCTTTCTTTTCTTGTTGTTTCCTTTTTCTTTCTTTGGCCTTTATATGCAGGTTGTATTTTTGGTTTTGGTTTCAGTGATGTATCCTTTGTCATGGTACCCAAAGTCCCCTTCAATGCCAAAGTGGGTGTAGAAATCATGAATCATTAGGATGTAGCACTGACAATTTTGGTTCATTGAGTGGACTATTATGGCTTATTTCTTTCACATTGGCTTTACTTTGGAACTTCTGCTTCAAACACTTCTAAGAGTGTAGGCACCATGAAAAGTCCGACAATGTTGGTTATTCGTGGAGGCGTAACTCTGCTGATCTTAAAGAACTTGCTCCCTAGTTGGCCCATATGCTTCTAGTTCGATTCAACATTTTCCATCGAAATGCACGAACAGGTGTTCTTAGGGAAAGCTTGAAAGCTTGGTTCTCATATCTACTTTATTTAATACCACTATGTTCCTTATTATAAGTCCAACTACCACAATTTTTTTGTTCCAAAATATAAGTCCAGTTTGGGGTCAATTAATGCTACTGTGACTATTTTACCCCTATGTTGAAAATAGAGAAGATAAGAGAGAAGGGTTATAATACATAAAATATTATTTTAACACCTATTATTAAATAAGGGCAAAGTTGAAAAAATAGGATATATTTAATGCTATAACTTCCACTCCTTGGTATGTGAGAAGTAGTTATGGTGGACTTATAATAAGGAACAGAGTGGTATTATATATCTGTTTTATGTGTTTATTCATATGACCATGATGGGCCCATGCCTTTTAACGATGAATTTCCTCATCTATGCTCTTTTTTGTTAAATGGGCCCACTATAAACCGGTGTATGTTTCATTTTATCTTAATATAATGTTTCTATGTCAAAAAAAAAAAACACTTTTTTAAATGATCAAGGGGCAATTCCAAGATCTCATTTATAGATGTTGTTTCTTCTCTATCATCATGAATATTTGGTGCACCTTAATGTCTTTAAGTATTTTCCAAGCTGTCATTTTCCTATGTTTAAGCCCAAAATAAGAAATCTGGCTCTCCATAATAATTCTCAATATTTTGGGTCATCGATGTATTTAATTTAATTCCTTGGTCTGCATTTAATTTTCCCAATTTTAAACTAGCTTAATTTTGAAAGGAGGGTACAACCCTTAGCTAAACTACCGTCGAGATTCAAATGATGATTTTTTAACCTTGTACCAAAATAAATTGGTGATAATAAATTTGTAAAAACTAAAGTAATGATAACAATAATAACAGATAATAATACTGATAGAGAGTTTTGACTTTTGAGTGTTTGAAATTGAATCTTTCCATGGGGATATCACATACAAACATCCTCTTTGCCTTAGATCTACAATATTATTTAACTTCTATGATCACAATTGATCGCTTTACGTAAAGTTGAAATAAGTTGTTCCACACTTAGTTTAACAATGTCTCCACTTGGAAGATTAAGACCCAGATGATATTCCCCCTCATTAAAATCTACCTTCTTCAACGTTGCTCTGTAATTCCTCACAGCTGATCTTGGAGGACCTCTTGCAATTGATAGCTGTAAAACAAGAAGCTATCAGCATATAAGACACAATTATAGAGCCAGAAATCACCATCACTTTAAATAACTTCCTTACTGATACAAGAAATCCGATTCTTTACTACCTCGACATTTACTTTAGCTTACTTTTCAGCAAGGGAATTATTTATAGTACTTCTATTTCACAGTTCTGAAAATTCGAATATTATTCACATATTGACAAATTAAAAATTATAGCTTAAAAGTTAGAAATCAACTCGATCATTTACAACTACATTACTCTTATGCTCTCAGGAAGGAAAAATAGACAACAAAGATCAATGGAGTTAATTGAGTCGACCATATCTAGGCCAGAAGCGATATAGACAATGTCAATCTCTGAGTCTTGGACTGAACCAGGATTACGGACACAGTAATGGGGTGCATGACTTCCATTTTCTTGTTTATGACAGCAAAATCAGAGTTTCCAAATGTAGGAGAGAAGATGGATTTGCTAATTTAGGCAGAAATGTCAGGAGACTTTTACTTTTTCAAAGAGGGTGCCATATGTCTGGCCATATCTATAAATTTCAGATGCACTTTGATACCATGAAAAAGTTCAGAGTATACATTCTTAAAATACTTGTTTTATTCATGGTGAGAAGTGATTACATAAACAGGAGAAGATGGCAAGAAATCTGCCATATAATCGCATAAAATCTGTAAGCGCTATGTGAAATAAAATAATCAAGAAAGAAGCAAGATTTCAGGAGAAAAGTCAGGAATTAAAACTAACAAATAATAGAATAGACAGGAGCTACCAAAATCAGAATCTCAACTTAAGCTGTAACCCCAATTGATCAGTAAGATTTGGTACGGAAAATAATTCTCCCATATCAGACAGAAATATCATGAATATACATATCTCCATATCTCAGCAAGCTAAGCCGTCTTCAACAGCTGTACTCCCCCCTCCCCTAAAAATGAATAAATAAATAAATAAATATAGATTCCTATTTTTATGCCAGATATTCAGCACCTTGGATACTTACAACATAAGAATGCTCAATTCCAGCATAAACAATACGTGGTATTTCAAACTAAGAAATCTAAACTACTCTTTTACTAAAGTTATATTATTTATTCTTGGGTCAAGGGATGCCCATTTACTCTTTCTTTTTTTTCAAAAGAGTGTCCCGCACCATATACTACATTTAGGTCCAAAAATACCCATTAACTTCTTTAAATAGGGCAAAAATGCCACCTCCATTAATCTGGGTAAAATGGCGTTAATTTTTCATCTTATGTGCCCCACATAACTATTTTAAAATTATTTTTAAAGAAGTTCATGAGTATTTTTAAACTTAAAAATTATTTTTAAAAAAAGTTAATGGGAATTTTTCACACTTAACCCTTATTAAAATAATCATATAAAAATATAATGTGGGACCCACTAACTCAAAAAGTAACAGCCGTTTGAGCATATAACAAGGGTGCCATTTTTGCCCCATTCAAAAAAGCTTATGGGTATTTTTGTACCTAAAAATAGTAAATGATGTAAGACGCACTTTTGAGAAAGGTATATAGGTATTCTTTTGTTGCAAAGGAGTCTTGTGAATATCTTCATAATCATACCAATCTTGTTTTACGGCCCACTACATAGGACAGGTTTTAAAAAATATGAAAGATGAGGAATACCTTATTTAGGTCCTTGAAAGACATGTGAATCTTAAGCATCATCTTCTGCACATAGTCTATTTTGATTCAATCCTTCAATCATTAAAATTTCAATACCCCCCTTTCATCCTATTTTGATACAAAATGTCAAATCCAACATACGGTTGACTTGGACATTTACCACTTAATGAACATCATTTACCCACACCTGAAATTGCTCACTACAAGACAACAACACGTTGGCAAGCATTTTCACTAGAGTAAGGCTGAAATGAAAGAAATGGCACCATAGAAAATGTATCTATCTGTCAAGGACCAAAATAGGATTTCACTAGCAAGAGAAAATGTAACCTCACATGCCTGGAAAAGATTTTAGGAGCTATGATCCACTCTTAAGGATGAAAATGTTTTTGTGCTATTGTGGTCTAAATCATTTTTATGGACAAAATTGTGGTCAAGACTTAGAAAATGCAAATGTAATTTATGGGGATATTGAAACTTATTTTTGAAAGTAAACTAACATATACATTTAATCAAAATGGATGAAGAACTCACACAATGTCTCTTCCCAAGCTCGAAGAGCCAAAATCTCCACTCTGTCATATCCTTCCCATCCACCTTAGCTGATATATTGGTCCAACTTGTGTGACAAAACTCAACTTTATTCAAATCATCAGTCAGTCCACTCCCTAAGGCTTTAACATATGCCTCTTTTAGGCTCCAATACCTGCAAAGCATGAACAGTTATACCCCCATTTAAAAGGATTGTTTTCCATTCATTAAAATTCCCACTTCTTCTGTAATAAAATTAAAACAAGACCTCACCCAACTTGATATTATATTATTGCATTGTTGGTATAAGAATTAAGCTATTCTAGATTCTATCTTAAGGCTTGCATTGTATACAAATTCAAGGTTCATATGATACTAGTCATTAACCATAATATATAAAAAATTGAATTACGTAGATTCCATATATTCAAGGCTAAGTAGTTATTGGCTGTCTTTGTATGCAGGCATGAAATAACAGCTCCCAGGGGTTGACAGGCAAGCACACTAAGCGCTCAACTCATGTTATATGCAGATCCTTATTAAAGGGTACTTTTGTTGTTTGAGAAATAAAAAATAAAATTGGGATTATTTATCTAAATATAGCTAATTAATAAAATGTGAGTTAAGATATGAAACAAATTTTATGGGCTTCAACAGCCATCTCAAGGCAGATAAACATAGAGAAATGAAGAATTGGAAAAAAGAAAGAATATAATAACATTTGAAATATGATCATACCTAAAAAATTCAATTAATACATCATCAGAAGTTCCAGCATTGACTATGTTATCCCATTCTAAACTTGAAAAGTATGATGAGAAGTTTAGAATGAATTCAGAAGTTGTTTCTTTCTGAGGAACATCATAGGATACAATATCTAACCCCACAAGACATATAGGTTCAGAAGCTATGCCCACATAGTCACCATGATGGGATACATTAAAATTAAAATTAGGGAATTTGAGATCATCTCCATCATAATCCTGAAAAGAAAATGAACTAAGAAGCAAATAAGAAACAAAACTTTATCCCATTGGTAGAAGAAACCTAATCAAGGATGAAAAATGTTTGGCAATTTAGTAATGAAAAGACTAAAGACACATGAATTCAATAGTGTCACATATTCAAATTAAAGATATATAAATAAACAATCAACAACAACAACAAAGCCTTATCCCACTAAGTGGGGTCGGCTACATGGATCGCACGACGCCATTGTGCTCTATCGGTAACCAAATCTTTAGATATATTATTTATTGAAAGATCTCGCTCTACAACTTCATTGAGTGTAAGCCTCGGTCTCCCTCTTCCTCTCTTAATCGGACTCCAGACTGTTTGATCTACCCTCCTCACTGGCGCATCTAATGGCCTCCTTTGTACATGTCCAAACCACCTCAAACGATTTTCTACCATTTTCTCACTGATAGGTGCCACTCCAACTCGTTCGCGTATATGATCATTTCGAATCTTATCCTTTCTTGTGTGACCACACATCCATCTCAACATCCTCATTTCAGCTACCCCCATTTTATGTTCATGTTGACCCTTCAAAGCCCAACATTCACTACCATATAATACTGCTGGTCTTATAGCAGTGCGATAAAACTTTCCTTTTACCTTATGGGGTACTTTTTTATCGCAGAGAACTCCAGTAGCTTTCCTCCACTTACACCACCCAGCTTGAATTCTATGATTAACATCGTCATCAATCTCACCATCTTGTCTTATAATCGATCCCAGATACCTAAATTTCGTCACTTGAGGGATTGTTTGCTCTCCCAGTTTAACCTCCAAATCACCTCTAAGTTGTCTATTTGTAAAATTGCAATGCATATATTCTGTCTTACTCCTACTTAAACGGAAACCCTTCGATTCCAGTGTGTTTCTCCATATCTCTAATTTATCATTAATCTCCTCTCTTGATTCGGCCAGAAGAACTATATCATCAGCAAAAAGCATGCACTTAGGGACCACTTCTTCTATAGGCTCAGTTAGAGCATCTACTATTAAGTTAAACAAATATGGGCTCAAAGCTGATCCCTGATGTAAGCCAATTCTTATAGGGAAGTCTTTTGTCTCACCTCCCGGCGTTCTAACCTTAGTCAACACCCCATCATACATATCCTGTATAACTTTAATATAAGCAACACATATTCCTTTCTTTTCCAAGGCTTTCCAAAGTAAATCTCTCGGCACGCGATCATACGCCTTTTCTAAGTCAATAAAAACCATATGTAAGTCTCTTTTTCTACTTCGATACTTTTCCATTATCCCCCTTAGTAGATATATCGCCTCTGTTGTGGATCTCCCTGGCATGAACCCAAATTGTCTCTCAGAAATACTAGTTTCTAGTCTTAACCTATGCTCAATCACCTTTTCCCATAGTTTCATTGTATGACTCATAAGCTTAATTCCCCTATAATTTGCACAATTTTGTATATCACCTTTGTTTTTATAAATCGGAACTAAAGTATTTTTTCTCCAATCATCAGGCATCTTCTTGGACCGTAAAATCTCGTTAAACAATTCAGATAACCATAACACACCCTCTTCCCCTAAACATTTCCAAACTTCAATCGGTATACCATCAGGTCCAACCGCTTTACCATTTTCCATTTTCTTAAGAGCTTCTCTAACCTCCCAAACTCTAATTCTACGATAAAATGACCTATTAAGTCCATCTTCACTAATTGTCAAATCCCCCAACTCACAAGATAGACCTTCACCTCCATCATTAAATAACTTAGAAAAGTAGACCTCCCATCTATTCTTAATATCTTCGTCAGTAATCAAAACTTTACCTTCTTCATCCTTTATACATCTTACTTGATCCAAATCTCTCGAATTTCTCTCCCTACTCTTTGCGATCTTGTAAATCTTTTGTTCCCCAGCCTTTGTCCCTAACTCCTTATAAAACCCCTCGTATGCTTTAGCACGAGCTTCACTCACTGCCTTCTTAGTCTCCTTTTTAGCTAAGCGGTACTTTTCCCAATTTTCAGTATTATTACACAAGTATATAGCCTTAAAACAATTCTTTTTATTCCGCACCTTTTCTTGGACATCCTTGTCCCACCACCAAGTCTCCTTATCTCGTGGTCCAAAACCTTTTGATTCTCCTAAAGTAGGTTTAGCAACCATTTCAATCTTTGTAGCCATATTTTTCCACATGCTGTTAGCATTTCCTTGTGTCTCCCATACCCCTTCATCCAATAGATTTCTCTTAAAAATCTCTCGCTTCTCCCCCTTTAACTGCCACCACTTGATCTTTCGGTTCAAAACTGCCCTGCGCCTTTGTCTTATACATTTAATTCTCACATCAAGAACTAGAAGTCTATGTTGAGCGGTCTCAGCATGCCCAGGAATCACTTTGCAATTAGTACATAACCTTCTATCAGGGTTTCTTACCAAAAAGAAATCTATTTGTGACTTGTGAGTTCCACTTTTATATGTAATTAAATGTTCTTCCCGCTTCTTAAAGCATGTGTTAACAATCTTAAGATTGTACGCTAAGGAAAAATCGATAATTGTTTGCCCTTCATTATTCAACTCCCCATAACCAAAACCACCATGCGCCCTTGCATATGATCCCGCCTCTTTCCCAACATGTCCATTAAGATCTCGTCCAATAAAAATTTTCTCGGTTGCCGGTATACCTTGAATCAACCCTTCAATATCTGCCCAAAACTTCTCCTTAAGATGTGCTTCTGCCCCTACTTGGGGTGCATATGCACTAATAACATTTATTGTATCATTTCCCACAATTACTCTCACAGATATGATTCGGTCCTCAATCCGCTTAACTTCCACTACATTCTTCCGCCATTCTTTATCTACAATGATACCAACACCATTCCTCCCATTTACCTTTCCTGTGTACCAGAGTTTAGAATCATTAACTCCGATTTCTTTAGATCTCTCTCCAGCCCATCTGGTTTCTTGTAAGCCTAGTATATTAATCTTACGATAGTTCATAACTTGTGCAACCTCAAAAAGCTTCCCATTCAGCGTCCCAATATTCCAAGAACCAAATCTGATCTTACTCTCATTAACTAGCTTCTTTAGCCGCCTCCGTCCATTAGAGTGCGGTAGCCCTTGCTGACTTTTTCTCACTTCAAGCTAAAGAGACAAATGAATTCTCAATATTTGTGAAACATACACCATGTTGAAGATAATAAAGGTATAAAAATACACAGAATAAGGCTACTCAAATAAGTAAGCTTAAGCATGCTAATCATTAAACAGTTTTAATAGTTTACCGCTTAGAAGATGAAGCTTAGCAATAATTTTTGTGTCTCGTAATTAGATCTTCAAGGGAACCCTTATTTATGTCTTAATTTTCATTTTGTTCTTGACAAATAATGAAGGAATTAATCATAGATCAACAGATAAGGGCAGTTAACAAAAATTGCCACCATTTAGGTCATTGATGTAGAAAACATATTGCTCCTGCCATAATATTAAGTGCTCCAAAATTCTTTTCATAAACCCTTAATTCATGCAACAGCTGATCTTGACAAGTATATATTGCAAAACATCATATCATTCTTGTTGAAATATTCTTAGTTTTGTATATCAGGCGGGAAAGTGAAATAAGACCAACAAATCAAGGTTGTCAAGTGCAACAGCCCCCACCCCTATTTTCTTCTTTTTAAAACAGAAAGGCAAGATGATATACTCTTCATCCCCCTCGAAATCTAATTAATCAGTAGCATTATATATGTTTTTATTCTCTTCCTGACATGCCCGCAAGCAAAAAGAAACAAACAAATCAACATGCATGCACGGAAAATCTATTATCTATTATTTACTCTAAAAAGTGGTGATCAAAAGATGGCAATCAAAATGATGAAACCTAACTCAGACTGGAATGAAAGCATGCTTAGTCCTAGCATGAGAATATTCACATTAGAGTGCACAGGAGTTTTCTGCTTCTCCAAAAGCAAAAAGTAAGATTTCCTTAGAAAATAAGGAAAAAGTTGGGGGAAAAGACCAGCTCATGCAGAAGCATTTTCCTGTTTTGAATAAATTACTAAATCACCATAGAACGACACTTACACATACATTGATGGTCATCAAGTCAACCAATTGACCTAAAATAATCAAAAAATAAGAAATATGCACCATGGAACCAAATTTGACTTTACTAAACAGCACATATGTTGTGTAATGATAATTATAGATTGAAAAATTTTAAATAGATTTATCAAAAGGATGTATTCCTCCGGTCCTAAATATAAGTCACTTATAAATTGATTTACCTGAATTTTTTCTCCAAGTTTATTTGACTTATAAACTAATATATAATCTAAAAGTATATGACATATGTTATGATTAGCTAACTTATTTTGCTTCATTTATCTTTCCAAAAAATGTCAACAATGTCATATATTAACGACTAGATCGAGTAGATACGATTTAATTATATTATTCGGATTTGGACAAAATAAGACATCTAAAGAATGTTCATATAAAATTGGGGTATCTATTAAGTTTTATATCTAAGGAAAATTTAACTTAACATCCTCCATAGCGATTTAATGTCAAACAGCCCCCAATTAATTCGTAAATAACACTGGACCCCAAATAAATTTTTAGGGTGAAAAAACTTCATTGCCCTTGCCGTATGTTTTCAACATGTGTCATTTACAAGATAAGTATTAGAATTTTCAAATCAAGTATGCTGATTTCCAACACAACTGAAGATATTTTTAAGATACTAAATAAATCCACCACAACATTTAGAAGAAAAAAAGGCAGGAGTAGTGAAATCGTTACACGGTCAAAAATTTATTTCATTTTGCCCCTCTAGGGTGCAGTAATATTTCAGAATTTTTTGGGGATTTGTGATATTAAATGGCTATAGAAGGGTTATGTGAAATTTTCCCTTATGTCTATTAGTACTTTGACTTATGCCTATAAATGAGGGAAACATACCATTATTGATGATCGATTCAATAAGACTGATATCATTTAGATGTTTCTTTGCCCTTTATTTGTGTTTGCTTTCTCCCTCTCTTACTCTTCCTCATCTCAATTCTATAACAATCACTATTTTTTTTTTTTTGACCTTTTTGCTAATAAGAACTACTCATACCAAATATGGTTTTCCTTCCAATGTCCGTTTGATAATGAATTCACCATATGGGACACCCATCACATCATGTATAAGAGCATACTGAAGCATTCGGCTCACAAGTGCCCGCTTCCTGTCTTCCATCTTAATAAACCTACCAATCCACAAGTACATCTAACAGTCACGAGACATACAAAAGTCATTTACATATAGTCTGAACAAACTAAACATTGCAACTTGATTTCAAATGACGGAGCTTATTGCCATGTTCCATGATAAAATTTTAAATCAATGTAGTTGATATAAAAAAAAAAATTGTATGAAATACTGCAAGAAAATGAAAATATCTACAGGCAAGTCTAAAGGTCAAAGTACTCTGCAAATCCATATGCACATAATCTGAACAAATTAAAAAGTCTACACTTGACTTCAAGCATGAAGCTTGTTGTCATAGGCAAATGAAGCTTTTGTAATTGTAGCAGTTGACACTTGACATAAACATGAAATTTTTAAAGGGTAAAAATAACACTGGAGAAAACTTTTTTCATGAGATAATGAAAATCTAAGCTATTTCGAGAACATACTTATCTATTCACCTGCAAGTCATGTTTTTAAGATAATACTTCATATTGGATACACACAGATTTGGATATAAATGACTGAACAGAAAAGTGAAGTTATATGTCAGGGCCTAAAACTAGTAAGCTCCAGAATACTTGAGGAGATTGTTGCCAACTGGACTTTTCAAGGAGGCCATAAAGTGCACTTAATACTGCATCTTGGTCCGTTACCTTTAAGCATTAGAACTTATGCGTATTGGCCTATCCACCTTTATGTTTTTAGAGTCTAATTCTAATTTAATACTTCAAAGCTGTCAGACGTAAGTTAGAAATCTGCCCTTCAAATATGGGTAAGACATAGACATACAATTTTATTAGTATAATTACAATAGGCCGACCTCCATTTACCTTAGATAAGCCCTCACCACATCACTTAGAATGGGCCTCACCATTACCAACCCCTCACTGTATAATATCAACTTCTTTGCTTTTTAAAGGATATCATCACACCACTCATCACTTCAGTTTGTACCTAGCTATCTCCACAAATTTACAGATTGTGGTCACACTTATCTTTAACAGGATTTATGCAATCTCTCCACAATTCACAAGTTGGAGCCACACCCATAATAACCATCTTAAACTGCTGGTGCCATTCTATCCAGTTGGACTACCGTCTTCCTGTCAAATTATAAGCGTTGATAATTGGTAACAAGTAGATGAAGTTTGTTATGGTCTCAACTCAAGGACTTCAAGTTACCAATAAATTATTCTTCAATGGATCTGGCAAAAGAAATTTTGAACAAAAGTATCAATGTCTCACTCCATTGATACAACAGCTGTTTCACTCACGACAGCCTTGCTATATAGTCTATAGAAGTTATTCTACAAGTCCGTGACTAACTTCAAAATACTGCAGAGATTTCATCAACAACCATCTTGCTATTTAATCAGTAGAAGTGGATCTTCGGAGGTGTTTGGATTATCATGGAAAATTGATTTTACATTGTATGGGGTAAAAATGTGAGAGGAGTTTTGTTTGGTAAAATGGAAAAGTGATTAAAAAGGTGCTTTTAGGGAATATCCAAACAGGCTAAAAGCTTATCTCCCTTAGGCTTCCCTTGGAAATCATAAGAAGTTGTACCCAGTCATCTATTTAAAAAAAAAGTGAAATTAGATTTTTCTTCAACTCAGGAACATACTTAATGTTCTTCAAACTTTGGACCAGCCTCTTATGCATCTTTATCCTCATTGGTTCCTCTCATTTATCTTTATCTTCACTGGTTCAATCTCCACCATCTTGCAAGGGCATTTATGACCTAATAGACCCAAACACTTATCAAGAAATCAGTAGGAGTCAAACCATTCGTTGTTTGTTGTTTGATAGGGGGGAATGCCAAATCCAAAGTCCATTGGGGTTGTGTTTCCCTTCATTTAACACGGAAACTGGCAAAAGCATTGTCCTTCTCTATCTTACACTTGAACACCACAATGTCTCTCATAAATTACATCCCGGACCACAAGTATATTGCTTACAGCATCTATGATTTCAAACTTCGCTTCGACTTTCCAAACAAATCCATTAGGAAACATAGACTAACATTCATAGTCAACTAAAACCGGGCATCAAAATCCATATCTCAACATTCCAGTGGTATAGAAATGTGAAGTCAAAACCATATCTAGTATATTCTTCTCAAAAGTCCAGTTCTATCAAATGTGACGACCCCACTCACAACAAGAACAAGTAAAATACTGATATGTAAGGGAAGGGAAGCAGAGCAAAATTAACGAAATACAAAGATTTCTTAATGTGAGTATGAATCTCAAATATTCTCCACCAGAAGGTATGACTTCACATTCTCATTTTGTGAATCAATATTCTCTACAGATATGGAGTATAAACTGTAATAACTAATTTAACTGACCAAACAAGAAATCACTAGCTATAATAAGTTTTGAACATTACAGAAATTGACAAATCCTCTAGTTTTATGAATAATAAACAGTGAATCAAGGTGAACAACTAGTAATTCAACAATATGGCAAGCCTAACCTGGTGATGGAGGAGTGATCATGGGAAGGGAGAAGAGACAGAGCAAAGGAGAAATCGAGGGGAAGTGGGTCCCACTTCGAAATGTCAACTAACCATCTCCGAACACCTTCCTCCATTTTTAGCGACTAGAATAGCATCATGAATTCTTTTAGCTTCTCACATCTTTGATTTTAAAAGGAGTAGAATTCAAATTCAAAATTAAAAAGAAATTTGTGAGCAGGAAATTTAGAAAATGACAGGAACGCTGAATGCAGGCCTTGGACGGCACCGAGACAAGTCGCAGGTCCCTGCAAATTTTTATTTATTATTATTATTATTATTATTTGGATAACGTGGCCAAATTAAACTTGGAAATTACATTTTTTTTTATATATAGAAGAAAATTATCATTAAAAAGTTAAAATGTTCACAAGTAACTAAATTAAAGTACAAAAAAGAAAAGCTGAAAGGAAACTATT
Organism: Mimosa bimucronata; assembly: GCA_037074515.1. Lineage (NCBI taxonomy): Eukaryota > Viridiplantae > Streptophyta > Magnoliopsida > Fabales > Fabaceae > Mimosa > Mimosa bimucronata. The sequence continues at coordinate 44,292,414 of CM073436.1, forward strand.
ACGAAGGAACAATGACAATTTGCTCCTTCCAATTACAGATACTCGAATGTCTTTAAATGACTGCAACATCATTTGAATGTCCATAGCTATAATGTCATTTGTAGCCCCTTGTAGAAGGTTGAACATCGAGCATGAAGAGCAAATAGATAAAGATATCTGAGAGATGTCTAAGTTACTAGAATGTAACCACTGAAGACTTGCTCTTAAATATCTTAACTGAAAACATGATGCTTTGCTCTTATCCTTTTTCCATAAGAATGCTTGGATCATATGAGCACCTGAAAGAAGTGCCATTTTGCAGCCTATTCCTGATTGGTCTTTAAATTTGCAGTAGACGATGCTCCAATCATTTAACCCTGTAGAAAGGCTGAGGGAAATAGATGCAATTGAAGCTGAAGAAGAAACCAAGTTGGAACTTTTATTGTTCAAAAGGACATGATTGAAAGAGATGGCATGATGAACTTGTTTCGCTATAGTAGCCAGACAGGTATGAGACCCCCTATGCACATTAGTATTTCTAAGCATCTACAAATGGTTTATCATAATGATGATTCTTTCCAGAGTGTCTACTAGACCATCAATATAAAGAGTGATAAAGGAGGTCAAGAGCCAATCCCTAAAGGAATGAAAATTATTCCATTCAGGTTTGATAGAGAGAATACCAAACCATGCAGCCCTATCAAGCAGGCATAAAAAGAAAAGATGCTCAAGAGATTCCACAGTGTCACATCCAAATGGACAAAGATTTGTGACTTATAAATGATGGCGTTGTAAAACATCCCCAGATGGGATTGCTTGATGGATTAGTTTCCATATGAATAACAGATTCTTGGGAGGCAAATTTATAGACCAGATGATTTTCCAGAAAGGATTTGAAACATTATCATTCCTTGCTAGAAGATTAAAACCCTGCTTGATTGGATAACAGCCATTGGATGATCCCTTCCACACAATGGCATCATGACTACCTGTGAGAGAAATCGGTAAAGCCAGAATATGATTTGCAATTTCTGAAGAGTATAATGACCTGACTAGTGATGAGTTCCATTGAGCTGGATTCCATGAGATGTTAGAATGCATGATTAGATCACTAACCCTTTGGCATAAGTCATGGGAAATCGATCCTGATTGCATTGGCCACCATAGGGGGTGGTTGATTGGAATAGAAAGGCCATTACCTACCCTCCATTACAAATTCTATGAAATAAGATCCCGGCTACTTAAAATGCCTTTCCAAGTCCAAGAAGAATTGTAAGGTGTAACACGCCAAATTTTAGAAAATAGAAAATAGGAAATTATTTAAGATTTTAGGAATTTAACTAAATATTAAAAAGCATTGAAACATAAATTTATGATATTTAGGCATTTTAAATAATTTTAAGGCTTATTTTCTTTAAGAAATAAAGAGAAAATAATTGGGAGATAAAACTTAATTTGAAGAAAAGAGATAATAAGGATTTATTTAAAGTCTTGGGATGGCATATAGAAATTAAACAGTCTTATAAATAAATTTATGAGGCCGGATGCATTTTTAATAATTTTTAAAAACTTATTTTATTTATTAATTGAGGAAAAATAGTTGGAAGATGGATTTAAATAAGGGAATATTTAGAATCTTGAGGTATTGCTTAATATTTAAAAAGCCTTATAAATAAATTTGGAAATTAAAGTATATCTAGAAAAATTATTTTGGGACAAATTCAGGCGTATTTGTAAGTGTGAATGGTAAATAAAATTATCATTTAAGGACAAAATAGAAAAAGGAAAATGAAAAAGACAATATCTGCCCATAGTTAAAAATATTTTCAGTTAAAGTAAGAAGGGCAAAATAGTAAAATATCCATTAAAAATATCAACCTTACCTCTTCAATTTAAATACTCCCACGTGTTCCTTACCCTTTCACTCTTCTCCCTCACGCGAAACATACACTCCCTCTGCTCTCTCCCGATTTCTCTGTTCCTCTCCCTCTCGTCCTCTGCTTCCGGCGAGAATCAGTGGCGACGGTGACGACGAGCAGCTCGAGAGTGTGGAGAGTGAAGCTTCGAGCCTAGGTGAGCCTCGTTCCTTCGTTCTTCTCTCTTCTTGGTCCGAATCGAGTGACGCTTTGGGGGGCGAGGTTGATTTGAAATTATTGGTTTTTGAAGCTTTTGAATTCATAGAAATAAAGCTTAAGATGCGATCAAAGGTATTATTGAAGTGATTTTGCGATTGAATGGTGTTTTGGGTCCGGTTTTTTCTCATTTAGGCCGCGGGTACTGTTCATGCGAGTTTGTTCTTAGTGATTTCTGAGCAAAAGTCAATTGGAAGCTTAATAAAATGCGATTAGGAGTAAGATTAAGTATGATTGATTTTCTGAAGTCTAAACTTTCTGGAATTTTGTTCTTCTTCTTCTTCCCCTGTTCATTCGACTTTTGTTCTTCATTCTTCTCTGTTCGATTTCTTCGTGGTTGAATTCATGTCTCGCTATGATTGTGTTTTGCTGATGATGAAGGAAAGATTTGACTGATGTGGATTAATTATGGAATTTCGGATTTCTTCCTATGTTTTGGCCGAATTCTTACTCTTGTTCCTTGAATTTGTTCTTTCATTATTGTGCCTTTGCTCTGTCTGATTAATGACGAAGAAAGGAGGAAGGATAGGATTTTGGAAGCTATAATTCTTTATGTTCCATCTCTGTGAAGTTTCAATTGATTAAGGTTTGGGAATTTTGTCCCTCTGTTCATTCGGACTCTGCTCCCTCCGTTCTATATATGATTGTTATAGGTTGTTAGTTGTTTAATTTGCTTCCCTTTTTGGTTGCTCTGGTCATTGATGTTATGACAGAAGAAGGAGAAAGTCTAGTTGTTACTAGGCTTGCAATCAGAATTTTATTCTATGTGATTGAATATCCTTATGATGATTGAAAGCTATAGCTCTTGTTTTGTGTGTGTATAGCTCTTTTTGTTGGATGATTAAGTTGATAGTGAGTGTGGTAGTAATTTCCTGCTTCTGTTGGTTTTATTGGCATAGGAGAAAAGAGAAGTTTGTCCTACTAATTCAATATGAATGAGATTTAATTGAAGGTGAAGTTGAATTTGTTGTTCCTTGATTATGTTGGGCTTTGATTCAAATGGTAATTGGACTGAATTTCTGGATTGTTGACTGGGTGATGGTGTTTACTGGATTGAATTAGTGTTATGATGGATGAGGAACTTGATGAATCACATGGACTGTTAAGAATTGAGTTTCTTGTAAAATATCGTTTCAAAGATTTTGAAGGGAGGTCATTAAATGTTTGATGGGTAATGAATCCAAATGATATATGGAGGCATAATTGCTTGAGTTGAGATGTTGAGAAGTGATGAATTGAAATCTGGAAGTATTTCCCCACTCATTAGGATATGTCTCGTGAATACTTTTGAAGGATTAGAAACTAGTTTCAGATTTAAAGAGTAAGCATTTTCAAAGGGTTTTAACTAATTATAATTAATGGGGGGAAAGTTTACTTGACTAGGCATTTTAGGTTAGGATCTCAATTATTAGTAGAAAAGAACATGAATGGTGTTCATTTATATGTTAGATGCGTTAGGAAATTTAATTTAGGAGACTTGGTGATCAAATGTGAATGTTGGGGTGGTCAAGATTTATGATTGTTTGATTATAAATGGATAAAGGAAAAGATTAAAGCTTGTAAAGGTTAATGAAGGAATTTATATGGATTCAGTTGGATAAATGATGTTGATTATAGGATAAAAGGATATCAGAGGTTGTAATTGATGAAGATGATTTGAGGATTTTGGAGATTTTAGAAGTTGTGTTAGTAATCATTTGAATTGTAGAGGTATATGTTTGGTTATGTATGAGAAAGAAGGGAAAGAATTTCAAAAGGGTAATCCTTAATATTGTACCTTAAGGCAGTTTATTGGAATTAAGATAGTTTATAAATGGAAGATTTTGAGGATAATTGTTGTTGAGCATATTGTGATATGGGACATGATGGGTAATACTAGATGGACAGATGACAGAGGTTTCACATATGTTAATATGAATTAAAATTATGGAATTTATTAAAAAGGGTGAACATTAGTTGGGTATATGATTGGTTGGTAGAAGAAGAAATGGCGTATGAAGCAAGTTGATTTGCAGTGGTAAGGATTTATAATTGGGTATAAGAAAGGAGAACAAAGGTTTGAGTTGTGGGAATTAATGGTATAGAATATTGATTTAATGTGATTGATTTATGAAATCATGATTATTGTAGCAAATGATTGAAGAGATAAGGTTAATGGTTTCATATTGATAAATTAATGGAAATAGCTTAATAAATGTGATATGAGGATTATTCACTTCAGGCTTGAACTCATAAAGAGAATGACGATGAAGGGGCCACAATGTATTGAGGAAAGTAGAATTAGTGGAAGTAAGGATTTGTGTAGTATGCTTGGAGATTAAAATTTATGGAGTATCGACTTTAGAATCAAAGAAAGGGGATTGATTTATAAAGTCATGATTTAATTTAATTTATGGAAACTGTTAGGAACTTTTGAGAAAATGCTTTATGATTGATAATATATCACGTGGATTTTAATTTGTTTGTTGGTATTTTATTTTGGGAATTTGGAATTTAGAATTTAGCATTTTCTTGTGTTGTGTTGGTTCTGGATATTTGTGTGCAAATGATTGTATAATGTTTGCTGATAATTTTATGATTAGCAATTAAAGTAGAGACTAGGATTTAATCATATAATAGAAATAAGAGATAATGATAGAGTTAGAAATTAAATTTAACTATGGTTTAGTTGTTGGACTGGATTTAACAAATTAAAACCTCTATTCTATTTCCGTTCTCTTAAATAACATTTTCAGTGACAATAGTGAATCAATAGTAAGCTATGATTCTAATAATAGTAAAGTTATATTATACAAGAATACGAAATTAATATATGGTAGAAGATGATAATGTTTAATAAAATAATTATGATTAAGTCATTAGAATTTTTATATTTAATTTGGGAAGAATGATAATGAGAATCAGAGTTATTAATTGAAATAAATTATTTATAATTGACCTTTTAATTTCAAAAAGGAGTTAAAATAATTATAGCAAACTGTAATCGTTCACTAATACAAAGAATGGGGTAGTATTAATTAAATTAGGAGTCGAGAGAGACGCATCGATTAATATATAGTCCAACCCCTAATCCAAACTCATATATGTATATAGGCCCTGATTTCTTATATAAGCCAAAAGGATAGAAGAAAAAGAAGTTGATTCAGGAGTATGTTATGGAATCCAGGTAGCAATTTATCTCATTACACTAAATTGCATGTATAATTTTGTATATCTATTACATTTAAAATGGTATATCATTTATTCCTCAGTTGGAGTACTCCAGGCTTAGGTGGTTCGCTACCCCTTTGCCAAACTAGTTAGTTATAGCTTTAAATGCTATAACGAGAAGTCCTGCAGGTAGAACCTCCACTAGTTAACGAGGATATCGTTATCAGTGGTTGGTAGGTGCTTAAGTCACCCAGAATAATAGGATAAAGATTATCATTATATGTGCAGATTTATGAAATACATACATCGCAATGCATGCATGAAATTTACAGTTAATGACATAAACTGCGTTGAACTGCTGTTTTACAGAGAAGCTGGTAGATGATAAGATGGTTGAGATAAGGCAGGAGTGCTGGAAGAAGATTAGATGAAGAAATTAAGATTATAATTGAAAAGTAAGGTTATCTGTATATGATATAATTTTAAATTATTAAATTAATAGTAGAAATCATAGAAAATAGAATTGTATAAGAGTAGAAAAGGGATTTAAATTTCCTAAATACTATAAAGTAAGAAAAGATACCCTAAGAGGGTTAGAGTACTTTTAATTGTTTAATTAACCACTTTATTTTATAAAGAGTTTTAAGTTATTTCAATTTGTCTGAAAAGCCCATTCCAACCAACAGAGGGTTGGTCTAATGTTTAAAAAAAAAGTTTTACATTTTTCCATATTTTTGGGCTTCTGACATTGAAAAGTGGTTATAATTCAATTAAAATTGCTATAATATAGTAGAAAATTTTAGGTGTTACATAAGGGATCTTGATAAAATCCTCCTTTGACATGTCAATATATTTTACTTTTAAGGTAGCTCCGACTAAAGACTCTAAAGGGGTAGAAATAATTCGCCACAACTGCTTGGCGAGCAAAGATTTATTGACTGATGCCGTAGGTCTCAGTCCTAAACCCCCGGAAGAAGAGGGTTTGAATAGATGATCCTTTCTTAAGAGGTGAATCTTTTTTGTATCATCTGTGCTTCCCCAAAAGAAATCCACACATCTACTATCAATTCTGTTACATATATAGTCTGGGAGCTTGACACATGATAGAAGATAAATATTTGCAGCAGACAATACAAATTTAATCAATGTTAGTCTTGATGCCTGAGAAAGTAGTCTAGACTTCCAAGAAGCAGTTCTTCTGTTAATGGCATTGACTACTTGATCGTAAATTTCTTTCTTCCTTTTCCCCGGATCTATCCATGTCCCTAGATAGTTACCCAATTTTGTAGAGAAGCCAATTTGGAAAAGTCCAGCTAATCTTGTTCTTTCCTCATGTGTAGTACTAGGACTGAAAACCAAAGTTGATTTTCCTCTGTTAATCTTTTGACCGGCCCATTGACAGAAGAGATCAATGGTCTGTTTTGCAATCTCAAAATTCTCCTGCTTACCTTCTAAAAAGATTAAAGAATCATCGGCATATAGCAGGTGGGAGATTGGAGCCGCTTCCTTACATATCGTTATGCCTTGCCATCGCCCAAGAAGTTCTTCTTTATGAATCAAGCATGACAAAATATTAGAGGTGATAATGTATAAGTATGGAGATAACGGGTCACCCTGTCTAATACCACAGCTTGGATTCAAAGAGAAAATGAATTGACCATTTAATTGCACATAGTATTCCACTGTAGATATGCATTGATAAATCATACTTAACCATTTGACTGGAAAATTCATTCTATGAAGACAAGCTACAATGAATTGCCATGACAGTCGATCAAATGCCTTTGAAAAGTCTATTTTCAAGGCCGCTAGTTTTTTCCTTCTTTTACCTGAAGAATGGATCTGATGCATACAATCAGAAGCAAGAATAATGTTGTCAGTTATTAAGCGACCTTTAAGAAAAGCACTCTGATGGGGAGCAATCAACTTGGACAAGACAGGCTTCAACCTGTTACATAGGACTTTTGAAATAATTTTGTATGCAACATTACTCATACTGATTGGTCTGAAATCCTTAAAACTTGGGACAATTGCACATAGGTTCCAAGCAAGAGAATTAATTTCAGAGAGGTCCCAATGAGTTGTTAATGACAACTATTAACAACTGCAATAGCCTTGGTTAACAAGTGAAGAAGTTGTCAATAGACCTATCTGAAATTAATTCTCTTACTTGGGACCTAGGTGCAATTCTCCCTTAAAACTTTGAGGATGTTCTGATTTGGGGATTAAAGTAATGTTTTTCCTATTAAGTGACTTCAATAAAAATTCATAATTCCAAAAACAGAGAACCATTTCAAAAATATCTGTTTTCACCAATTCCCAATGTCTTTGAAAGAATTCCGCATGGTAACCATCAGGTCCAGGAGCACTAGTCTTAGGTAGATCAAATACTGCTTGTTGGACTTCTTGAATTGTCATAGGTACCATCAGAAAATCAATGTCCTCTTGATTTAATGCAGGAATTTCAATTGAGGACATTTGAGCCAAAAGTTCTGAGAATGAAAGCAACTCCTGACCATTAAATATATCTGAGAAATAAATATATGCTAATCCAGAGATTTCAGTCGGGTCGGAAGTCCAATCTCCTTGTCCTATTTTTCAACTTTGTAATATTATTTCTTGCGCTTCTACGATTAACAAAAGAGTGGAAAAATTTAGTGTTCCTTTCTCCCGATATATGCCAATTAACTTTTGCCCTTTGACACCAGAAACTCATCTCACAATCATACAGAAATTCCAACTCATGTTTAAGGGATCAAATTTCAGGTTCCACTTTCCAGAAAGTCATATCCTCTGAGGAGACTCTTTCAGACATAGATTTCAGTTGAGATTCCAAATTCTTAATCCTTTGAGGAATATTACCTATCCGAAATTTGTTCCAAATTGAGAGAGTAGAAAGGGTAGATTGAAGCTTGCATTGGAGTTTAAATCCAGGGGATCCACGAAAGGTATTCGCCCAAGAAGAAGAGATTATGTCCTTACAGTCTTCAAAATTACACCAAAATGATTCAAATTTAAGTTGCCTTTTTTTAGGCTTATGCATCTCTGTATGAACAACAACTGGGCTGTGATCGGATGCAGCTATGGCTAAGATATCAACAAAGGAGTAGGGAAAAGAATCAAACCATTTTTTATTACCAAAATCCAAATCCAATCTTTCCAAAGTTGAATTATGTCCTTTCCTATTATTAGTCCATGAGAATTTTGGACCCTTTTGAGGTAGTTTAATCAAACTACTTTTGTCCATGCAATCAGAAAATTTACTCATGTGACTAGAGCATCCTTTATCATTTGACTTATCTTTAGGGCTCTATATACTTGATTGAAATCTCCAATAGCAATCCAGGGTAAGTCAATGAAATTTGCAATATAATAAAACCAATTCCATAGCAGATGATGATCAGACGAGTTAGGAGGACCATATACAAAGGACAGATAATAGGAAAGGTGATTTTCAGAATTAGTAAGCTTGCAGTGGCATACATGATCAGATAACTTCAGAACTTCCACATGAAAACATGGTAACCATGAAATAAGCGTACCACCTCCTAGGCTAACAGCATCAGTACCAATAAAAGAGTTATATCCCAAATTTATTAATGGATGATAAGCGGCTTCAGCAGAGATTTTAGTTTCAGATAAAAACACAAAATCAGGCTTATAATTATGAACGAGCCGCTTACATCTTTGAACTGCCGTGGCTTTGCGGAAACCACGACAGTTCCAGCTAATGATCCTCATGGCACTAGGGGAAGCTTTGATTGGGTAGCTTCCCTAGCCACATTGACAGAGTTGAGATTGAAAGAAAAATTCTGAGAAACAATAAAATTGGAAAGGCACACCTTTTTAGATGGGGGTCTGATGTTATAAGGGATTTCCCAAGGTGAGCTTCTCTTCTTGAAGTTTACCCCAAAGTAAACTCTTTTAAGATTCTGAATCTTAATAAGATGCATCAAGTTTTGTTGAAAAGAGGCGAGAGATCCGAATGACTCCAGGATATATCATCCTGTAACAGTTGTATGCATCTAGAGGGTGGTTCGACCAAAATATTTGATCCCTCTTCAAGGTTCTGTGCACCTTTGGCAAGGAAGTCTGCACACCTGATTGCCTCAAGCAAAACATGCCAGGTCCCTGCAAATATGATTTAAAAATACTCCTCTCCTCCTTTATAGGCAGGAAAGTTTTATTTGGCCCTACTCCTATATATAAATCACCTTATTAAATATTTCATATACAAGTTTACCCTTAACTAATTATGTGTTGACTTTATTTTTATGTGGTATAGTGGCTATTAAATATGGGCAAAGTTGAAAATTTGTTGGATTTTAATGGAAAGTTAATGAGTTTAAGGTTTCCCTTGGTCTCTGTGAAATATATTGTAGTGACTTATAAATACGGCGAGAAGTAGGTAATAATTTCATAAAATTAAATATTGGGTAAAGGGTCATAAATGCTATGGAAGTTTTCTTGAAAGAGCACCCAAAAGTTTTTTTTACTTTAAATGCCTTGGATATTATTTCATAGCATTTATGAACCAAGTTAACAAAGAGATAACTGACGTTTGTTACTTCAAACAAAATGTCACGTCAGAGTCAAACCTTTGTTAAATTAGTGTTGACGTGGCTCGAATTAAGATTCTTAAATACCCCATAATTTTTTTTTCAAAGTAGCACACAACACACTTAATTTTTGTTTTGGATTTTAAATTTCCTGGAAGTATTATTTTATAGCATTTAAGCATCAACTTAATAGCCAGACAAAAAAAAGCATAAACTTAATAGAGATATAAATGTAAGGTTGCCACTTAAGACAAAACATTATCTAAGAATCAAATCCTTGTATAATAGTGTTGACTTGAAACAAGCTTTATCTAACTCTTTAAATGGTTGTTCGACTTAACACATGAAGCCATTGTCATTTGATCACAATAGAAAGGAATAAAAAATTGTGAAAATGATTATGCGCATTCAACAAGTAATTGACTCTTATATGTCGTAACGTTTTAGGTGGTAGACGTTCATGTGGCTCTCTGTTAACTTGGGGTTCAAATGCTACAAAATAATAATTTCAGGAAATTTAAGATACAAAATAAAATTTCGGGTTTTAGGTGCTCATTCAAGAAAACTTTCAGAGCATTTAAGAACCTTAACCCAAGCCACGTCATTACCCATTCAACAAGGGTTGACTTTGACGTGGCAAACATCCATTTGCCTCTCCGATAACTTGAGGGTATAAATGCTATGAAATAATACTTTCAGGGTATTTAAGATCCAAAAGAAAACATCCAGGTGCTGGATGCTCATTCCAGGAAACTTCTATGGCATTTAAGACCCTTACCCTTAAAAATTTAAAAATGTTTTACATTGTAGCTTTTAAATTTTTATCATCAGCCTTATATTGGATCTAGAGTAAAAGAAACAATAATGCTAATCTTAAGCGTAATATAATCCGGACCAATCTCTGAACCGGTCGTGATAGTGTATCAAGGGTCAATATAATGGATCTCTTTGAGTTAATCCGGAGGCCAGGCCGGTGGGGAATAAAAAAATTAAAAAGATAATTTAAATTCTCATCATACCATCAAATACCAAATATTAGTCAACACTTTGAATTGGTAACCAAAATATCATATACTTATCCAACATTCTTTACAATTTATTCGACATATTGACATTAAAGCATCAATCCACCATCCAACGAAACCAAAATAAGTAATCACTAAATATTCTTTATAGTCAAATATTAAAATAGATAAACGATTAAAAAATATTCATACTAATAATCTTTGAATAACCAATCTAATAGTTAGTAACACTAAAATTATCATTAATTTCAACCAATATTACCTCAACAAGTCATGCCAATAAACATTTTAAAAAAATAGCCCAGCAACCCGTTGGGTTTCTCGGGTTGTACTGAGTTGATGAGATCCCAAGATAGGTATCTGCCGGCTCGGTTGCATGGTCGGGTCAACTTGATAGCCAAGTTCGGAGTTGACCCCACCGGTCTGGCCCGGATTAGCTTACCATGCTAATTCATAAAACAATTATAATATCTGAAATATTTTGATATAATTTTTAAGGTTAATTATATAATTTTTTTGAATCATACACAAGAGGGGGCCAATTGGGTGTTGTATGAAAATATTTAAACAAGTTAAAAATTGAACAAGGCACAAAAAATGAGTAGGCGAAATTGGTAGCTTTTCACTGGGTTTTGTCCAAAGACAATTTTATATTGGTTCATAACCCAATTTCATGACTACATCTAACTCTTCAATAGCCTCTAAATTCCAATAATCACCAAGATTTTAAATGGGCTATTGGATGCCTCAATACAAGCGATCAAACCTCGCACTCAAACACTCCCCCTTACTAAGACAACCTCCTCAAGATTTCACTATCTTGAGTCACTCAAACAATGAGATGAATTTAAATAGTTCACTCAGTCACTAAGTAGATATGAAACACTGGATTTCAATATTACATCAAAGACAAAATATTGAAAATGGCAAAGCCTTTTTGCAATAGCCTGCTCAAAATGATGGTCAAAGTTAGTAACATTCCTTCTTTTCATTCCTAGATATAATATATAGAGGATATTCAAACTACAGTCCAACTGCAAAAAATTGGTCCTAGGAAAAATACCCATTAGAATGATATGTTTTTCCATATTCTTCAACTTTCTTCAAATTGAACTGTTACTCTTGTTAATTTGAAGAAGATGTTCCCATGATCTGAATATTGATAGTTGCTGAACATTATGGAGCCTTTTCTTGTCATTGTGAAATTAGTTCAGCTCTTTTCCGACACAACTATATTTGCATGTTTTCAAATTTAGCAATTTTGACATTCTTCTCTAAACAATCCTATTACATTAAATTTCCACTTGAAAAACATTATAACAAATAAGGTTAAGGGTCTTAAATGCCATGAAGGTTTCCTTGAAGAAGCACCTAACATCTGGAAGTTTTTTTTTGGATTTTAAATACCATGGAAGTATTATTTCGTAGAATTTATGCCTCAAGCTAACGGAGAGGCAAACGGACATTTGACACGTTATGACATTTAAGATCCAAAACAAAACATCCAAGTGCTGGGTGCTAAAATAAAAGGAAAAAGGGAAGATAAAACAAGGAGAGATAATTGGAATAATATCTTTGGGAATGTATATTTGGAATATCTGCGTATGAATGCTTGATTACAATCAGATCCTAATTTATAGCATGAAGCCATAAACTAAATTCCATATTTTCCTCTAACTACCCATATCTCTTCTAATCACTCCCTTCTATTTTAATAATAAAATAAAAAAAATGAAGCAAGCAAATAGGAAACTAACTAACGTGAACAAGCCTCACGTCTTTGACTTGGTAAATAATAAATCAATAAAAGTAAATAAATAAAGAATCCCAACATATCAGACTCAATACGTGGGAATATAACCAGTAACTACGTGCTTCTAACGTGGCAAAAGTTTGTGCTAATTTTTGACACTCCCCCTTAGTGCAAACTTCCGATCAGTAACTCCAAGAGCAATCCAAAGACTTTGAAACTTGGGCTTCACCAAAGCTTTAGTGAATATGTCCGCCACTTGAGCATCTGTGCGAACACTTGTCAGCTCAATCTCTTCACTCAAAACTTTCTCACGCACATAATGATGACGAACCTCTATATGCTTTGTTATAGCATGAAAGACAGGATTCAAGGCAAGTCTAATAGCACTTTCATTATCACATCTGATTTGCACAGCATAATCAACTTCATGTAGTGTATCTTCAATTAATCTCTTCAACCACACACATTCTTGTCCTGCCATGGTTGCTGCCACATATTCAGCTTCAGTGGTAGACAATGCTACTATATCTTGCTTCTTGCTACACCAAGAAATTACAGTTGAACCAGTATTGAAACAATAGCCTGAAGTTGAATGCCTATCATTTGCATCTCCAGCCCAATCTGCATCAGTGAACCCATTAACCACAAAACTATCACACTTCTTATATAAAAGACCATAACCAACAGTCCCTTTTACATAACGCAGAACTCTCTTGGCTGCTTCCAAGTGAGGAATTCTAGGATCCTGCATGAACTGTGAAACAATACCTACAGCATATGAAATTTCTGGTCTTGTGATAGTTAAGTAGATTAAACTTCCCACAAGTTGTCTAAACCTTCTTGGATCCTTCAATGGTTTCCCTTCATCTTTCTTCAACTTCAAATTTGGCTCCATTGGTGTGGCCTTTTCTCTTGACTCCCCCATGTGGAAACGCTCCAAAAGACTTTTTGCATAAGCTCTTTGAGACACAAAATACCCTTGGCTTGATTTTTCAACTTCTAAGCCAAGAAAACAACCAACCTCCCCAAGATTTTTCATATCAAAACGAACATATAAGCTTTCCCTCAAGTTAGATATTTCTGATTCATTATTCCCAGTTATTATCATGTCATCAACATACAACAACACCAGTAAATGCCCATTTGATTCGGATTTTACAAACAAGCTGGAATCAGAATCAGAAATTTTAAATCCACAAAAACTGAGGTATTGAGAAACTTTACCATATCAAGCTCGTGGAGCTTGCTTTATACTGTAAAGTGCTTTCTTCAACCGACAAACATGATCTGGAAAATTCTTAGATACAAAGCCAGGAGGTTGTTGCATAAATACTTCCCGATCCAACTCTCAGTAAAGAAATGCATTCTTTACGTTAAGCTGCCATAGTTTCCAACCCTTAAACGCAGCAAGTGAGACAATGGTCCTCACAGTCACCATCTTTGCTACTGGACTAAATGTCTCTTCATAGTCCAATCCATAACTTTGGGAAAAGTCACGAGCAACCAAACGAGCTTTAAACCTATCAATAGAGCCATCTGATTTCTTCTTTAATCGAAAAATCCATTTGCACGTGACTCGTTCACAATTTTCTGGTTTGGGAACCAAATCCCATGTTTCGTTCTTGTCTAAAGCAACAATCTCTTCTGGCATTGCTTCTTCCCAATCTGGATTTCCCTTTGCTTCCTCATAACTTGTTGGTTCTTCTACAGTGATTGCTCCTGCAAAGAAACAAGCAGTCACCGAGCAGCTATTAGCTTCATAATCTTTTAGATAGTATGGTTGCTTTTTCTCCCTTGTTGATCGTCTCACAGGTTGTTCATTATGTTCTTCATTTATAGATGACTCATTTTCCACCACTCCACCATTTGGTTCAGGAAATAACATCTCTAAATCATCTTTGTCATCATCAAGGGCACAAGTTTTGGAGTTGGGAATGATTTTGACACCTCATCAAACACCACATCCCTTGAGATGGTGAATTTCTTTGTGTTCGGATCCATGCACCTCCAACCCTTTCTACAAGAGTCATAGCCAACAAATACACACTTCTTTGCTTTTGGGTCAAGTTTGGTTCTATTACTTTTGGGAACATGAACGTAGCAAATGGAACCAAATACTCTAAAATAATTTACATTTGGTTTTACACTATATAAAATTTCAAAAGGAGACTTTTGAGTACCTAGCCAGGGGGGTAATCTATTTGTCACATGACATGCACATTGAACTGCTTCAGCCCAAAGTGCTCGAGGAAGATTTTTATCATGTAACCACGAAAGGCAAACTAAAGTGAGATACGCAAGCTTTCTTTCTGCAACACCGTTCTGCTGCGGAGTATCCGGGCAGGTCATTTGACGGCTAATACCATTATCATCACAATATTGGAAAAAATCATCTAACATATATTCTCCACCATTATCACTCCGAAGGCATTTTATCTTCTTTTCGAACTCCTTTTCAATAGCCTCCTTGAACTCTACAAACTTAGACAACGCTTCACTCTTCTCCTTCAAAAACTTCACCCAAGTGAACCTTGAGTAATCATCTACTAGCACCATGACATACCGCTGCCCGCTGCAACTTCATGTCTTTGTCGATCCCATTAAATCTGTATGAACTAACTCAAACATCGTAGAGCGTCGATTTGATGACCTTTTGAAGGGAAGACGATGAGATTTGCCAAATTGACAACCTTGACAAATAACGTCTTCATGAACATTCCTTAAAACAGGCATTCCATCCACCAATCTTTTTGATGAGATTTGCTGTAACAATTGATAGCCCACATGACCCAACCGAGCATGCCAAATTGCAGCATTATCGGTTTGACTTGTCTTCTTCACATATGCTTCTCCTGCCGACATGACATACAAAGAGCCTTTCTTCTTACCAGAAAAGATAACATCAGCAGATAGTTCTTTCACATTATCAAGCACTTTAACATCCTCAGGGCCAAATAATACATACTTTCCAGAATCAGTAATTTGAGGAACCGAAACTAGATTTTTAGTCAAACCCGGAACATGATAAACCTCATGTAACTTAATGCCTTTTGAGTGTGCATCATTAGCCACATCGATCATCACAACACCTTCTTTTGTCACTGGATGAGTGGAGTTATCAGCGGTTACAATAACTTTATCTCCATGATGCTCATGCACTTCTGAAAACAGGGTCTCATTTCCAGTCACATGATGAGAGCAACTTGAGTCAATGATCCACTCCTCCTTGTTGTAGACATAGTTTGCAAAAGCTTGAGTTGACTTTTGTTCAATAGCTTCAACAGTGAAGCAATGATCCCATTTGAGTTGATCATCTTCTTCACCTGTGCATGCAACGTTGACCTTAGAAAGTTTTACCCGACAATTCTTCTTTATGTGCCCAATCTTTCCACATCGAAAGCATGTGATGGGCTTCTTAATGTGTGATTCACCATCTTCTTCTGCACTTGAATCTTCTTCTTTATTCTTGCTTCCTGGCAAAAATTTAGCACTTGACTTTCCTTTCGAAAACAGAACAATGTCAGTCTCAAAGTTCTTTGCCATCTGCTTCGCCAAGGCTTCTTGATTTGAGAGCAAATTCTCTAGTTCTTCAACAGAGGGTTGTGTAGGCCACCCTTGAATAGAGGTGACAAAGGGCCTGTACTCCTTCTTCAAACCACGAATAAGATAGCGATGTAGACGAGCTTCACCGATCTTTTCATTCTCATCAATCTCTGAAATCTCGGCACAAATACTTTTAACTCGTAAGAAGTATTCCGAGATAGACATACCTTCCTGTGTTAACATTGCCAACTCATTCTCCAACAGCTGTAACCTTGCTGTGTTTTTCTTGGTAAACACCCTTTCCAGCGTTTGCCAAACTTCCTTCGGAGAAGTAACATCACGAACATGATCAATGAACTCTTTGCTGATAGATGTCCTCAAAGAAAAAAGAGCTTTCCCACACTTGATCTTCCACTTCCTTCATAACTCGGCATTCTCAGGAACATCTGGAGGTATTTCATCAGCACCAACAACTAACTCCCATAAGTCCTGACCTTGAAGATACGCCTCCATACATATTATCCAATACTTGTAGTTGTTGCCTACAAGCTTCTCCATTCCGTTCTGAACATTTCCTCCATGTGAGACCTCCATTTGAACCTAAGAAAGAATTTCCAGTTACTTTCGAACCAGGCTCTGGTACCATAAAATAAAAGGAAAAAGGGAAGATAAAACAAGGAGAGATAATTGGAATAATATCTTTGGGAATGTATATTTGGAATATCTGCGTATGAATGCTTGATTACAATCAGATCCTAATTTATAGCGTGAAGCCATAAACTAAATTCCATATTTTCCTCTAACTACCCATATCTCTTCCAATCACTCCCTATTATTTTAATAATAAAATAAAATAAATGAAGCAAGCAAATAGGAAACTAACTAACGTGAACAAGCCTCACGTCTTTGACTTGGTAAATAATAAATCAATAAAAGTAAATAAATAAAGAATCCCAACATATCAGACTCAATACGTGGGAATATAACCAGTAACTACGTGCTTCTAACGTGGCAGAAGTTTGTGCTAATTTTTGACAGGTGCTTCTTTGAGAAAATTTCCAGAGCATTTAAAAATCTTAATATGAGCCATGTCATCGCACATTCAACAAAGGTTTGACCCTAACATGGCATTCAGTCTAACGTGACAAACGTCTGTTTCCCTCTCCGTTAATTTGGGGCAAAAATACTATGAAATAATACTTCTATGGCATTTAAGATTCAAAAAAATCTTATGGATACCGGGTGCTTTTTTGAGAAAACTTTCAGGGCATTTAAGGCCTTAACCCTAATAAAAATATGTAAGTGCAAGAGTTCCAGATATAAAATTTGGTGGTGAGATTCGAAAGTTTGTCTGATACTCAAGCATGAATTTGAGTGCTCGGGCATTTAAGCTATCGAGTGCTTTAACCTTTATGCAGTTCTTTCAAGCATATATAATTTCCTTACACTGCTCCAGCATACATCACAATGCTAGGACATTCTGCTCATCAAGTGCTATAACATACGAATGAATGCTTGGCATTTAGACTATTATTTTTAAAATTTGTATCAATGCTCAAGCATAAAATCACAATTTGAGCATAAGTCTTTTTTTTTTTTTATAAAAAGACTATATATTTCATATAAGATAACAAGGTTATACAGTCTTATAATATTACATAACATTGGGCACATTTAAAAAACTTATATACAAACCAAAATAAGTGCACTAACGAGCATAATACGTGGGCTTTCAAAAGAGAGACTACTAAGTATAATTTTAGTTATAATCTTCAATAATGGGCTTGTGAGAGGATAGCAACAAAATGATAGCCCATGAGCCATCATCATCTTCATCATGAGTGAAGATTGAGCTGAGAACAGATATCTTCGAAACAGATGAAATGGTTGTTGCCACCAAGAAACTCCATCTTGAAGAGATGTTGAAAACACGCCGTAAAGACACTTCAAATGAATTTGAAGGCTGATGACATCTACACCTGTGGTGTTTAAGTAAAAAGATACTCACATCCATTGAGATGATCTGAGGACCAAAGAGAGCCAGAAGAAAGGAAATCCCATATTACCTACCTGCATAAAAAACATTAAAAACATACTGCAAGAACAACATAGATGTTAAGGGAATAAAAAATGAGACACAAGAGAGAGAAAGAGAAAGGAAAGAGGAAATAGAAACAGAGAAAGGTAGACGAGGAAATGAAGTGAGGAAAAAAGGAACAAAAGGACAAGAGAATAAGAAAGGAATGAAAGGGTAGGAAGTGGTGGGTTTTTTTTTATATATAAAATTAAAACCCAAGGTGGTGGAAGAGAAAGGAAAGATCAAGAAGGAAGGCGGTGGTTTTTTTTTTTTAACAAGGATTTGGTGCAGATTGACATAGGAGAAAAAGGAAGAAAAAATAAGAAAGGATTTAGATGGTGATGGAGAAGGAAGGACAGAGGAATAAGCCAGAATTGAAAGAAGAAGATGATGAGGAAGGAAAAGAGGAAGAAGGAGGAAAGGAAAGAATAAGAAGATGATAAGCAGAGGAAGCAACAAAGAAAGCAAATAGATGATAGAGGGTCTTGATGAAATCAAAAACAAGAACTGTAGGAAAGCGTCAAAGAGCCAACGCCTGAAAGCACCACAACGATGCCAGAAAAGTGCTAAGATGCACCCTCTGTTTCACATAAGGTGAAACAAAGCACGCGGCGGCCAATTTGAGCATAAGTCAAGCTTATACTATTGGATAACTAACAATCTTTGGTTTTCAAAAAATTTTAATATGCGATGGTAGAGCATAAAAGTAGTAGACAAGCATAAGTTGACCTTAAGCTATTGAGTCACTAAAAAGCATTGAAGTTTTGGAAAATTTCAAGACACTGCTTGGGCATAGAATAATCACTCAAGCATATGTTGCGTGCAATGCTCGAGAAAAATCTTGTGCTTGAGTATCCGTGATTTTTCAACAATACTTTTGAAATGCTCGATTATTGATGGAAAGTATTCTCAACTATTGCCATAGAAATTGATGCTTGCAATTATGGGTGGGAAAATGATAGGTGGCATGACTTGACCTATTATATTTCAGATCAAGCAAACGTTCAGGCTTATTAGAAAGCACGCTAAACTTAATAGGGTAGGCAAAAGCTTAATGAGAAGCATTTTAAACTTGTTTGGCTGGCCTTTTATGCAATCATAATTTTTTAGAAAATAATATTTAATTGTAAGTTACTAATTTTATCCTTTGGGTCTCTACTATATATTGGTTACCCCCATTTCTTCAACACGCAGATCAGAAGGATATAGGTTCTGAGTTGGTTTTAGTAATATATTCTCCCTCACATTTTTTGAGTCTATCAGCAACGGCATTAGTCTGCCTTCAATGGCATCTCTGATGCTTAGCTTGTACCTGTCAAGATATGCAACATGGAGGAAATCTTTTGCAGACAAAAATACTAATGCCAATTAGGTTGCTCATATGTTGAGATTTGTAATGTCACGGCACTACGAAGCCCCAATATCATTGGAAAGTTTCACTACGTCAACACCAATGGCGATAAAAGTAGCCATGTTTGGACAAACAACGATTGATTGGGTACATCCAGAGGCAAAAGTAAAACACCGGCTTATATAATAAAAACAGACTAAACAAACATAGGTATATATTGATTTTATTAGAGAGCAGCCTCATGCAAGGATATGTAAACATAACACTGCCCCATTTCACGCCTGCATGTTTCCCATCTGTTCATAAGATTTGATGGCAAATCTTTTTGGCTGAAGATTAGCAAAAACCCGGCAACTGTGGACTTCTATTGATGCATTCAAAGAATGATTCATAGAAATATTTTCGTCAACGCTTCCTGCTACTTTGAATAGACCAAGTACATTTGTTTTTATTGTTATACTCATATAGCCAAGAAGCCCACTGAAGAAAATCCAATTCACTGTTTTTCCTTTTCTTTGCCCAACATAAGCTCATCCTTCAGCCTTCATAGTCATTTGTGGCTTCTTTCTTGCGACTGAATCGCTCAACACCTCAATATAATCACACAATAGAGCATTCAAATTGGATGTAGTTTTCCTCTTTCTTATGATACATGAAGAGATAATCACATTATGAATTTGTTGCAGCACCTGTTTCAGAGTTTAAGAAACAGAATATTGCATCCTTTTAGAGTTGGAGCCTCTTGTATCCCTCAGATTGGTCCATATAAACAGAAGGAGGCAAGGCCCAAATCATTAAACCGCCTTTCCTTCCAAAAGGATAGCGGCCGAAAGTAAATTTAATATGCGCCGACTTGACATAAGCGAAAGATAGAAGCTTGGATTGTCGCCAGGAAGCTGATAGCCTGATAGGATAATACCACCGCCTCTGAAAGATATTTTCTCTCCACCACCTCAGAAACAGAATTCATCAAGACAACAACATGATTTGCCAGTAGGCCGAGAAATTCAAAGAACTAGGAAACAAATAATAAGAGAGAATAGCCTCTAAACTCACTAAAGTTATGGATTCAAAAGACAAAAATTATACGAAAAGCATCTAATTTCGAACACTTATAGTTTAGTGCATTAAATTTGTCTTATGGTAACAATATATTGTGGGGTCCATGTAATGCATGTGCCTATTTCTCTATTGTTGAAGGACAATATCACGAGTATTCAAATTCGTCTTGTCTTTGGCGAAAAGCAGAAAAAGAATCTTCTATTTAGAGAGATTGGGTAGAATCCAGAAACCACAGAAACAAGAAGTCATGTGGGTTCAAGTTAAAGTTTCCAACTATTGATAGAGACACATGAACAAAACGAATGGCAAAAGATTATATTCCATTCGATTGAGTCGGTTCAAATGGGATGCTCACAACCATTATTTTCTCTCATTAAAATATATAGTTCCCCCACTGTCTTCTTAGCTGTGTAAGATAAGCCAACCTCAGCAAACTTTATTCGCAGTTTTTTTTTTAAAAAAAAAAAAAAAAAAACTGATAAACTCGTTGTATCTTTAAAACCAGAACCTTCTTCATTTATGCTTCAAAATTCAGACCCATATATTTGTAGCCCACAGAATCTCTACATGTCTTATAAGTGAAGTGAAGTATTATAGGGTTTCGAACTCCATTATTTAAGGAGAAGAAGATGGGTTTCAGAATTATGAACCGAAATAGACAAATGGGAATTGCAGAATTTTATCTATTTCTTATCTTCATATCTCTCAGTTTTGTATCATCTACTCCCTCACTTCACAAGGCCTTATCTTCAGGTATATTTCTAACTTTTCTTGCCCTCATATTGTTTTTGATTCCACTCCTCAAAACAGAGTATCTATATGTGTGTGTTAGCGAGAGAATTTACTTTTTGAGCCTCAAATTCTCAACAAACTTAATGTCGTAATTCAATAATTCAAAAATAATGTACAGTTTAACCGACTGATGGAAGAGAGTGAGCGGTAAAAAACTAGATAGATTTCTCTGGACATTTAAATGTTTAACTTCACTATTGCAAGTGTCGTCATGCTGTTAACTTTTTATTTTTTATTTATTTTTTTGTTAAGACTTTGCGTCTTAGTACAAAAAGCTTTTGGTTCTATTACTTCCAAGTGGCAAAGAAACTCGTGATCGAAGGAGTAATGCAAGTTTGTTTTCAAGTTCGATTTGTGGCTAATAATTTTCCAGACGTACGATATTTAGTTATTTATTTTTTTCACGTAACATGTTGCTTTTAAAAGACGACTAGGCATTATTGTGTCGGTTAAAGAATATGTGAAGTTATCAAAAGAGAATATATATTTTGATTTTTTGATTGAGGAAGGTGGTGGTCGCAAACTTGGAATTTGTGCTTTTTGTCTATTCACCTTTACACTACACGTCTTGCTCTGTTTTCAAAAGTTTCAGATATTACCGTATCTTATATTCCTCTATAACTTTGTCTAAAATTAATGAAAAATAATATGTTATATTGTGTTTTGTTTTATAATGCATATGGTTGGATCTGGTTAAAGAGATTTTGGAGGAAGCCAACCGTCTTGCTTTACAGTGTTATGGAAGTGTTTTTTTTTAAGTGAAATATTTAATTTAGATTAGGGAAAATGGTTATTTTTGGCCCGGAAGTTTTTTTTTTTAACCAATTTTGACCTAAAAGTTTACAAAATGTATCAATATAGACCTTTTGAGGCCTCTATATTGTAAAATTGGTCTATATTACTACGTTTTGTAAACTTCTGGGTCAACATTGGTCTAAAAAAACTTTCAAATTAAAATTACTCCAAAGCTAAAACTTCCGAGCCAAAATGACCATTTTCCCTTTAGATTATTATTAATTTTTGATATTTTTAATTTTAGAAAAAAAATTATTTTAACACGCAGAGAATAAAAAATAATGATAATCTCTCAATTGTTAGTATTTTTCTAAAAAAGTAATTTTTACTTAAAATTATTAGTTGAAAATTTTGAATCTAAACCGTTGGTTGTTGTGTACAAACATTACAAATCTCACTTAAAAAATAAGTATAATAGTGCTTATTGTTACTATGAGCACTAAAACTTGTTCAAATTTGCAACTTCAAAATGTTAGTTCATATATACTACTTTAAATAAAAAAATGAAAAATATAAATCGAGAAAAATAGGCCCATCCGTTTTTTTAATTAACATTAATCTATAGGTAAGTATGAAAACTCTCAGTTATTATATACTGCCCCTTTCTCTTTTTAAGAAATTTTAAATTATAATCCTCATATTATCCATGCTAGCTCAAAATTTATTTGTATGTTAATTGGACATTTGAAAATCTAAGGCTATGTTTGGTTGGGAAGAAAACTTAGGGGAGGATAAAATGGGGGAAGAGAAAAAGGAGGGATAATTTATTTTATCTCAATCAAATAGGCACTTAGTCAAATAATAAAAAAGGAAAAAAATAAAGGAAAACAAAAAGAATGAATTTATAAGAAAAATAACTGTAAAATTTTAAAACCACCCTTATGAATGTTATGCTTTTTATGATTTTCATTCTTCTCATATTAGTATAGTTTGTACAAACATTCCTCTTTTTTCTTCCATGTACTAACATTAGTTTTCAAAACGCAATCCCAATCCATTCCCTACTTTTACACAGCTTCGGTTCCTTTAAAATTATATATGTTCCAAGCTACTTCTCAATCTGATTCATCCAAAAGAAAAACAACTCTTTTAATTTCTAGTTTTAATCATTTTTCTCACTGATTTTTTGGACAGACCAGAAACAAGAAAGTACATTTAAAGAAGGCAAAGGTCTACATGCATATAGAGTAGCTAAAGGTGGAGGCTCCGGTGGCGGCCACGCCTCCGGTCACGCATCCGGCGGTCACACCTCACCTCACAACGGCGGAGATGGTGGCGGCGAATCAAGAACACCAACACAAGGAGGTGCTGCAGTTATTCCAGCTTATGTAGCCGGTGCAGCTGCCGCTGCACATGGAAATGACCACCGCCACCGTGGCTCCACTAGTAGTGGTAGACTTAATAGAATTGAACTACCCACATTGCTTATCATTACCTTCATCTATACTCCTCTCCTCCATATGTGTTTGTCCATATAGGAAGTGTCCGTTTTGGTTATTGAACATATACATGCATCTTACATATTTATATGTTGGATGCATTATTGTCCAAAATTTGAAACGTTCGATGTCTCAAAATTAAAGTGTCATGCTTAAACCTTATAGGATTACATCATTTTGAGTGCCACATCACATATTTTTCAAGGGGGGAATGTGGTCAATGAGATCTCATGTCATATCAACATCCCAAAGCCTTTTTAATTTTGTTGACTTTTTTAAATTTTTATAGTATCTTAAAATCTCAGATGATGTGATGGTTTTTTTTTGGCCGAAATCTTAGATGTGATGTTTGATTGTACAGTATTTAAAATATTATATATGATGAGAGAACTGTGTATCGAACACTTCCTTTAGTCTTGTGCATGAAGAGTTTGTTTTTTTAAACCTTGTCTAAGATTGATTATCCTGTATTGTTTCTTTTTTCTTTTGAACTGATTATCCTGTATTGTTCAATCTATGTATCATAAAGAGTTTGGCGTTTGTGATCAGCTCCCCCCCCCCCCCCCCCCCCCCCCCAAAGCAAGGGAGTAAAAGGTCCGTTCAAAAAATAAACGGCCAAAAGAATAGTTTTGGCACGCACAGGAATGTTTCACTAATGTACTTCGAAAAAAACTTTGGTGAGCTTGCAAGTCTGTAATGT
Source organism: Mimosa bimucronata (assembly GCA_037074515.1). NCBI lineage: Eukaryota > Viridiplantae > Streptophyta > Magnoliopsida > Fabales > Fabaceae > Mimosa > Mimosa bimucronata. The sequence continues at coordinate 44,316,771 of CM073436.1, forward strand.
CCCATATATCGCTATATTATATTTGTATTATAATTATTAAAAAGCAACCCAGCTAAGTATTAATATTTTAAAGAAAACATGATGTTTCAAGCTTCTCTTGCATTCATCGAATGGATTAAGCGAACTCTGTTGCAAACCAAATCATTAGAAGCGTAACTCTGTTCTTCATGGAGGCAAAAGGCCATATCCTTCGATGCTCTCTTCTCAAATTAAATCAATGGTTCATTTTTGAGATCTCATTTTCCTTGTACCAAGTGTGTTGGGATGGTTTTGTCTATCAGCAGCAATCTGACAAGGAAGCCCAATTTGGGATTCCTGATCATCTTAATCCACTGTTACAATTGTTAGATAGTTTAGCGAATTGGAAGTGTTACTTATTCTTAAAAGCTAAGGATGCCTCCCCTATTTGGGATTCCTAGCCAATCTTAATCCACTAGATTCTTAATTTCAAATAAGGATAAAGGATTAAAAGGAGTTCATCTTTCAAGGAAATCACATTGTCTTTTGCACTGATGGTTTTAGGATGAGTCCTATTCTCTCTTTCTCATCAAACTAGGCTTTAGTACTGGTGAGTGCAGTTAGCCACCGTATAAAGGACCGGCATCAAGGCACTGTTATTATTAGAAGTATAATGCTAGCTAGTTTGGGCATTATGGAGGAATCATCGTGGTGAAGATATGATATGTCTTGGAATGGTCTCTAATGTCCTTTCCCTGTGGTATAGTTGTGCGTATATAATGGTGAGACTCGTAACTAAGGAAGGCCTCATTATGCATATGGAAGGGGAATTAAAAGGATGTAGCCATTTTCTTCTGGACTTGCATGAGTCATTGTTGGAGTAATTTGGTTGTTATATTGCAATCTTGCCCAACTTGGTCGGTTAGTATTAGTTTTTACACTTCTTGGAGGTGGCACTGACATCATACTTCTTCAACCTGGTTACTTGCCATGACTGTACTCATGCTGCTAGGAGATGATTGCTGTATCCTTTTCTTAATATAATAGTGGTTATATGTTATCTTTGTGTTTGGTTAGTTTTTATTAGTATTTATGAGATATGTAGCAATTGTCATCGAAACCTTGTGGTAAGCTGTTATGTGGTTTGTAATTATAATTATGTACTTGTCTTTTTTAAGTAATGACATTGACATTTTCATAAAAAAAGAAAAAGAGATGGAAATGCAATATCTTCCCCAAAAGATGCTACAACATTACAACCTCAATCTCCGACCGTCATATTTCAACCTTCTTCTATAGGCTGGGTTATTATTGTAGTTAAATCAATGTCTAGAGCATTTTCTATAAATTTCTGTTGCCATTGTGCAATATTAGGATTTTCTACGTATTAATAACCGCCTTCTTGTATCTTCACATGTCTGAGGGCATTCATATCCTGGATCACTGGCTCTTCGAATATGGACAGACAAACCCAAATTCCCCTTCAGTTTGGCCAACAATTGCTGATTTCTCTCAGACAATCCAAAATGACATTTCCGTTTTACTCTAGTACTTTTCATCTTTCACTTTCCGTAATTTTCATCTCCAGTAGTTCTATTATTACTACTACTGCAAATTCTATTTCTATTATTACTACTCCTGCAATTTCTATTCAATAGCTTAATAATATTTTCACCCAAAAAAAAAAAAAGTGTATTTTAACTTGGACAAGGAACACCTCATCTTCTTTATGGTTCTCTTCCCCTCATTTTCTCTAATCCTACCATAAAGAATAGGAGGCCTTCCTTGCCGATTTAATTTCAAGAAAATGTTTTTAAGTATTAATAAAAAGAGTTAGTCATAAATGAATATCTAATTGACATAAGTCAATTGAGAAACCTATTTATCTATGCATTTAAGCAATGCAATACAAATTATCTATATGTTAAAATTTTCCAATACCAACCAATTCTATTTTTTATAGGGACAATTAATAATTCATTAATTCAAGTTATTTAAGTGTGCATTTTTGAGCCTAAACTAGTGGATTAAATTGTGAAAATTGCATTATAGTATTATTAATTTGAATGTGCACTTAATTAGAGAAATTTGGTTTAAAATGTGCTTCTAGTGTCTTAATTAGGAAATTTCATATTTGCCCTTCATTTGTCTCTTTCTTATTTTTTTTTTAACAGGGGCAAGGAATGGAATTTGCACAAAATGAAATTGAAAATAAAAAGAAAGAAGAGCTTCAGAAGCTGAAAACAAAGAGAACAGGGGCTGTGAAACATGAAGCCGCCTAGGGTGAGAGAGAGTTGATTTGGCTGGGAGGTTTTGAGCCAATGGAGAGAGCGAGGGGATGAGTTCGAAGTGGAAGTGCCAGCGTGGAGCAAAGCAGTTACGAAGTTGCTGAGCTGGCCACGTGAATCGTTGAAAGGAATTGAAGGGAAGGAGGCACAAATCGGAGTTGAGAGGGGAGTATATATTTTCGTTTGGGTAGAGTTCCAGGGGATTCGGACTTTCGATTATCATCTTCCCCTTCTTCTCTTCAATTCTTCTCAACCGATTCACTCATCTCCACCATTTTCATCACCATTTCGAAATTCCAGATCAATCGTGCTTCACTTCACTTTTCTTCAGCCATGTTTTCTTCAATTCCATATTATTGTGTGGCTGATTTTCAAACAATGAGAGGCTAATCTTATGATTTTCTCTTGAGATGAAGCTTGAGCCAGAGCTGAGGATCTTCATTGCCAGGGAGTTCTTCTCAGTCTTCTACTTAATTCTTGCTAAATTCTTGGTCTAGTTGCATTTAGAATCTATCTTGAATGTTGTAGAAGATAAATGTGTATTGTGTTTGTGATACAACCGAGTTGAATTCTGGACTTATTTCTTTGTAATTCAATTTGTAATATTTCATCTAGTTGTATGGATTTCATGGATTGAGTGAATTAGATTGAGATATCTCTAGTTGAGATATCACCTGTTCAGATTGTTGTTTCTCAAATTAATGCTCATTTCTCTTATTCTAATCGGCTAGGAAGGTAAAGTGGACTTTCAAGGGCTACATACTTTTCATTTCTTTCCACTTGCTCACTTTCGGTTCTCAATCACTCATTCACAGCAAAATATAAAAAAAATTAGGATTAGATTTAGTTAGTTCTCACATTGAAAATTGGTTTTAATTTGTTCTAGCTTTACATTTTAATTACACATTAGCCAAGGTAATGAGGAAAATGACTTAGATTCTTCCCTATCCTATAGGAATTAATCTAGTTGTTTTGATAGCCTAACGACAAGGTTAAATCAACAATCTTTAAACAAAAATCTATGTTTATAAATTTTAATGAACAAAATGACCTTACATGTTTTTCTAACCAAAATGCACTAGTAATTTATATAATTTTATAAATTATCAACACTCATTCAAATCTTTCTTACTAATAAAATTCTCAAACTTTTGAAAGTCAGTGATTTTTCACTTTTATAGGATATTAGACCCCCAACTGATCTAGACTGAGTTGGATCACACCACACGAATACAAGATATCCCCAAGAACAACTATCTCCATATACAATAGAACTCAAGTTCTTGATTAGGAGCAAGCACTAGACAGTTTGAACCAACTTCTGTTGAAATATGTAATATCTACTATGGCTTATCATCATTACATAGCAGTAAACGGTTTTTTATAATTATTTCACCTATTGGCACAAACATATTCCTAGTCCATATAATTAATTCACTTTTCCTCCATTGTTGGGCACCAAATGGACCTCTAGTCATCTTTGTCCTGCCAACAAGTAAATTCTCGAACTGATTTCCCAAATATGTAATGGGAGAATTATTAAAAAGAAAAAAGGCATGTGAAGCGCAATATGCTACATACGGTCCACAATAATATGTAAAAGAAACCCATCTATGTATTCTAAGATAGGCAAGAGTTTGATTAAAAGGAACCAGCAGCTTTCCTCAACCTTAAATACAGACAGCAACATAAATTCTGGGATCATACTCAGTGTACAGGGTGAAGTACAGTACCACTTTATACATCCATTCAGGTTCTTCTGTGATAGCAGATCTCAATTTGCTTGACTCCACCTCCATCAACATTTGAAACCCCCACAGGCAATAGCCCACAATATTACGATTATAATGAGGATTCCTCCTCCTATCATCAGCTTCATTTGAAGATTCTGCAGCCACATCTTCCGTCTAAGCTGCCTTCCTTGCCTCTGGAAGCTATCGGCCTAAAGTTATCATGAAAAATCAAAACATCAGTGGACATATATTGAGGAAATATCCCTCTGTTCTGGTCCTGACAAATGAGTGGACCTATTTGGTTCTCCACTGATCATCTCTTATGTTTCCCTCAACAATTGGAATGTCTTTTTTTTTTTAATAAAAATCTAATGCCAAATCAGGAATAACGTGGGCTTGATTGTTACTTGTCATCTATCATATGGCCCACATTTGCCACAAATAACATCCAAGTCAGCAGATTATTTCCTATGGTAATCTAATGATTGAGAGAATATGTTGAAAAGAAATGATACGTGGATGACCAAATTGGAAGTTTACCAATCTGTAACAGGCCAGAATATAAATTTCCTATAAGTTTATTCTTCAAATCAGCAAGGTTAAACCGAGCATACTACATGCCTGGAACTGAAGACTTTCTGTTTTATCCACCAAAAGTTCAATCTTCTCACCACGATCCAAAACCTGTCAATTAGAGTGCTAAATAAGATTAACCAGTAACTTATATCTCATTTGATTGAGCAAGCACAGCATCATGTTGGTCATCTTGTAGATGACAGCACGATTTCTGTTGTATTGAGCAAAAATATTCCCACAAATTTAATAACAAAAACCTTACACATTGCAACAGACAAAGCAAGCAAATGCTGTATTTATCTTAACTTCCACAAATTATATCCTAGCCAATGAAGTCTAATCTTGGAACACTTGATTTTGGCTAATAAAATAGATAACCTTCTTTCATACAAAGATTTAGAAGAAAGCCAAAATGTTTATTTGCTTTCTTCTTAAAAATGTGAATTGATTAAAGAAAAAAGGAACATTAATTTGTAAAAAACGCATTCTTCCTTTCCCTTGTAAGGAACCCTGACATATTTACAAAGAGTGGAGGGCCTATATTTGCAAACCAAAGACTTAAGGTAATTTACAATGGTATCCATGAGGCTAAGGACCAAGTATGATGATGCCTTGGAAGTTAAATTATTATACTAGTCATTAAAAATAGTAACAATGAAAACCCAACTTTAACATTTCCACTCAAGCTAGTAAGTGTGTATTCTCAATTCCCAGCTTGATAATTGAATCCTCAAAAATAATACTACACAACCTTTTGCGAAGAACATTTACAAGCAGATCAACCATAGAAATAAATTAGAAATTTAACCATCATCCACTTCTCTTTGATGTTTTTCTTAAGTAGTATGAGATGCCTAACCCTTTGCTTGAAGAAAAAATGAGGGAGGAAAGAAAACTAGGACAGAAAATGAGGGAAGATACGGTTTTCCCTTGCTTAGATAATAGAGGAAAAGTGGGAGGAAGGAAAATAGGGTGTGGGACCGACACCATTTTCTCCCCGAATCTTCACCCCACCTATGGAGAGATTTGGGAGGCAAAATTCAGTTTCCACACAGGGCCCTTGCTCTGGTTTTTAATTCTTGATTTCTTGTGCCCTTCTTCATTCTCAAGTCAGGCCGCAACTTCACCCTCTCATTTAGGATCTCCATCCAATCACCTCCATTCACATAAATCTTCGTCTTGTCAACAATTCTTCTCTCTTTTCTTGACTGTTCAATTCCACTAATTCTTGTTCTCTCTCTTCCTTTCATGGAGCATGGATATGGTGGTGGAGCTCATGAGGAAGAGGAGATGATGCCAAATGGGCTTTTCTTTTCCGACGGCTAAGGTTTGTTTGAAAAAAAAATGTGGGGTTTGTGATGAATAGGAGAATATAGAAATGAATATAATTATCCATATACCACAAAATTTATATCCATTTTTTACCTTGAAAACTAACATTTTTATATTCATTTTTTAAATATAAAATATAATAAAGTGAAAATGTATATTTATCAAATAATTTGATAATTATTTGATGGTGCTAATTTTAATCATGAGTTTTTAGTGTGATATTTAATTTGACATAGAGATAAGGATATATATATATATAAGTCAATTAGATATTTGCTCAATTTTTTCTCCCTTATTTTCTCTCATTCTTCCAAGCAAGAGGGTTGACAACATTTTCTCTCTATTTTCTCTGCTTGCATTTTCTTTCCTCCTAAATTTTCTTCCCATCCAAGCAAATCAATATGGTATTTGATATATCGATTCTCCACTCTCAATGGCTAATTTCTAGGGCAGTATTCCCCTTCCCCATCCCACTTGAGTATCTATAAATTTGCATGAAATGTAGTGGTAAACATTTTTAGAATGGCTATAAAAAAGAAGGATTACTATCGACAAGAAAGCTCAGTGAAATGTCACATGGTAAGGCCATTAAAACCTTGGCTCTCAAAGGGAGACCAATTCATGGTGACTTAGGTTATATGGGTGCCTAAGTAGTAAGTGATGCTGAATAAAATATTTATGGATTAATTCTCGCACCATGAAAGTTAGCTTTACAAAGAGGGTTGTCCATTCCACTTGAGTACCCATCACTCATCAATAAAGTGTCAGTCTACTTCAATATGATTTATTTAGTGGTACTAGAGGGTGAATTATTGGATACTCTAGGTTAGCACACGCAAGAATTTTCAACTAGGTGCTCCAAGGAGTGACCTCGCCAAAAGGAAGGCATTCAAGTTGTTTTGAAAGGTCTTAGGTTGCTAAGATATCCCTGCACAGGCACTCAAGGTAATATATATGGGGAATAGGGGGTAATAATGGAAATAGTAAGGAGAAAGTAATTTGGGAATTTAGTGAATATCATTATATATATGGGCAACACATATGTATTAAGATGTCTTGTGATGTCAAATACAACTTCCTTTTACTTTTCCTATCCTACATGTATCATTGGCATCGCAGCAAATCGTCCAGCTGCTGCCACTGCTAGTGTCCACATAACAGACATAAAGTTAGCACAGGTGAAGCAAGAAACCACGATGCAGGAATACGAGCAGAAGCTTGAAGCGCTTATACCACACATTTACCAGAATGAACAGCCATCAAAGTCTTATTTAATGGACTCCAACCAGGGATCCAACAACTTGTAGAGTTCATCAACCCGGGCACCCTTGTTAGTATGATGCGTTAGATTGATATGAACCAGAGAAGCAGCAAACAGTCTTGATGATGAACACAGAAGAGTCAAGCAAGAGGAGTTCAAGATTTTTAAACCAAGAATGACTTATACGAATCGAGGAGAAATCCAAGATTTTTAAATAGAATCAGACAAGAAAGACGAACACAATGACAAGAGAGTTGTCGAGGAGTCTATTGTGAATTCAAAACTCACCCTTGTTGACATAGAAACAAAGAATGAGCTCACAAAATCAAGGGATATCGCTAAAAGTGGATGATGTAATTGCATACATCGTGGAAGACCAGAAAAACCAAGATAGTGAAGAGATGGAGAAAGATGGAGCAGCAAAGAAGCCAAAACTCTTATTCAATTTTCCAATCTTTACTCTGTTCAAGAGAGCAACAAAAACTGGCTATGGTGGAATCGATGTGATCAAGGACTGAGGGGGGAGGACTACAGAAAAATACAAGACTAGATACAAATCTGTGCATCAAGATTATGAATATGACAATGAGATTCCAAATTTTTGACCTTAAAGAGTGATGAAATGATAATTGTATGATTGAGACCAAGGGAATGCTGGAGCACAATAGCACTACACATAACTTTGCTTTTAACTCAGAAACACAACGGGGTTGGTGCAATGACAAAGGCTTCACAGAACAAAAGCTCCTTCAATGTTTAATCTATTCCAATATCTCACCAAGGAAAAGAACAACTTATATTTATTATCTATAATCATACTTTCATTTATATAAGCTATAAATTCTTTAATGCAATTAACTACATATATGCTACATGTTTTGGGTAGCCATCAAATTGATGTTAATTCATTCATAAATAGCATTTCTTCCAATAGATATTCAAGTCAAGCCTTCAAACACCATGATACAAAGAAGCTATAACCGGATAACACTACCTCATCCAGACTCTTTTAGAACCAGTTCTGACAGTATATGTGTTGTGTAATGATAATAAAAGTTACAAGTTAGTTAGGTGTTAGTTGAGTTAGAAGATATTAGCGCCTAATGACCTACCTGCCCTGTTTCCTAAAGCCAATAAATAGATGCAAAACCCACTTGTAATCCCCAGACTATGACTAAATAATGGACCACTGTTGATGTTCAGATCTTCATCTCTTTTTCTTCCCCTCTCTGTTTCTCTAATTCTCTTCTCTGTTCTCTCTCTTTCTCTTTGATCTCTCTTTTATTTCCTCTCTTTCCCTCTTATGAAGAATTATCATTTTGCAACAATATAGTACAAACAAGAAGTCTAGACCAAACATATATATAATTATAAAAACACAGAAAATGTGTTTTGTTGGTATGTGTCAAGAGGCCAACTTCATACCTTCTCAATATTGTCAATCATTATCCCCTTGACCTCAGTTATTTGAGCCTTTAATTTGGATAGTTTGCTCATTTCTTCTGGATGGTTCATGCAGTACTGCATGTGCTCCTTAAGTCTTGGCCTGTGTAACAGGATAAAAACATATACTAAGTCCGAACATTAAATGACTTAAAACACCACCAAACTACAAGTAACAGTAACTTCATTATAAAACAAGATGAAGGTTGAACAAACCCAAATTCTCTGTCTAGACTATAGGCAATGCTAAATCTGTCTTCAAACAAAAACTCATCATCGTCATCATCAGCCAGTGGATGGGCACCTGCATTCTTAATACTTTCTCCATAACGCTGTTTAAAATCATCCTTCACACGTTCAAGAAATACAAAAGGCACACTCCGTCCAATAGATTCACCAGCAACAACAAGGAAAACTGCACCCAAGGGGAAAGCTTTCAGATAAGCTTGTAGACTCACAGACTGACCAATAGTACACCAACAAATAATAATAATATACCAAATCCATTGTCAATGAGGAAGTTAAATGTGTATCCATCACATGAATATGTGTATTTGCTGCTATTTGAAGGCAGCTTCTGCAAGCATTGAACAGCAATGGTACTGAAATTTCCTGAATATGAAGTGTGCTCTGCCAATACGACGGTCCCTTTTGCAACGAAGCTATAAACTAAACCCCTTTGACTCATCTCCAAGAAGCTTCAGGACCAGAATCTAATCAAAGTCAGGCCCCAAAATGCAACAACGACCTACCTAACGAGTGGATCCAAAATATAATCGAACAACAAATGTCAGAAATATCAAATACCACTCCCTACAATAGCCATTGGTAGAACATTGGGCCCAAATTTGCGTAAGCAGGAAAACCCACGGCGAATGGGAGTAAAGCAATCCCTACATAGAATGTTCAATCTTCAAAGCAAAATGCACAATCACGATGAGATAAAATCCAGAGATTCACAATCAATTATTAACTAAAAAACCCCAAGATAAGACCCAGTCTATGAGCTACAAGCAATTAAATTCAACAACCTATTTCCTAATTATTTCTTAATTTTTTTCCCGGAACCACAAATCACAATTGAAAACAGACCGAGCTCTTCCAAATATGTGTATTGGCAAATTCATAGCTACCCAACACCGACCTAATCAGAATAAAACTCTGATGAGGAGAAAATAAATCAAGCTCGAGAAGAATCAAACGCGGAAAGAAGCACACAAGAGACAACCTGGGCTTGTTTGCTGAGTACTGATTAATGGAGAATGTTTCAAGACGATGAAAAAGCTTGTAAATCAAGTTCCACACGACGTGGCGAAACTGCGAATGAACTTTTGTATGAAAGTGCTGATCAGATATTGGTTATTTTTGTGCACAAAACTTGTTCCTGCACAGTGCACGCTATCGTTGTTAAAACTTAAAATTAGAAATTGCCTAATTAATTTCATAGTTTTCTTAAAAAAAACTCCAATAAAAGAATGTCAAAATATAGAAAGAAAAGAACATAAAGTTGAGAGGAGATTGTACAATTCTTATATCTATATATACATTTATTAAATGACAATTTAAGCATAATGTGGATCCTCATACCAAGCATCCGAACAACCAATTACTCTAGTTTTAAACTCCAGACCCCAAGGATTTAGTGGAGCCTTACTCCGCTAAACTAGTTATACGTTGGTTAGAGATTGTACAATTCTATTAGGTGTCATGGCCTCGTATAGTCCTAATCATTTCTAACATAGTTATCTTCTTAATTTTCAAAAGGGATGTAGGAAAAACTTTCGTAACTACGTTAGTGAAGTTAGTCCATTTATAACATAATTATCTTATTTGTGAAATTTGAGATTTGAAACACAACTATGTTAGATGCAGTCTTTTCTTTTCTAACGTAGTTATTGAATTCTTAGGAAGTTTTTATAATCATGTTAGATATTTCCTTTCTAACATGATTAACTTTCAAAATATTTTTGAGAAGTAAATCCACTTTGAGTCATAATGATTTTTATATTCATGTTAGCCAAACTTCTTTTCTAACAATGTTTACTTTGCAAAATTTAGTAAGTGGGTCTTTTATAAATGATAGTTCCTTGCCGCTAATTGGAACATTTCTTTATATCATGGATAAATGACTAAGAATTATGTTAGTTTTTTTATAACTAAGGGTAGATCATTTTTTTTTAGTTACGATAGACTTTTAATGTTTAGTGTTTTCCCTTTCTATTGTCCTTAGCACTAAACTTTGTATGTCACATCAAATCAAATTAGGGTCTCATTTACTTGTTCAAAAGAGCTGAGGAGCTTCATGTAGAATTGCTTCACAGAAATATTAGAAAGTTGTTACATTCCTTCACAGTAATTTCTTTCATTATGGACAAAAATTTGCATTTATCTATTTTTCAGGATTTTACATCTCAATCGTTCGGTTGTAATTTATTAACTATTTAGAACTTAGTTGTATTATCCTTTTTATTTAATGATAATTGCTTTTGATTAAAAAAAAAAAATTGGGGTAAATATGGGTGTTAAAAAGTAATTAAGAAGAAGAATTCTACACAAAACATGAACCCTGACTCTAGTTGCTAATATACAACACATCTACATAAATCCTCTTAAAAAGTCTCCACAAACAAGCCATAAGAGTAAACAGAAGAAGAAGGGCACAAAACTTGAAATCGAACACCCAATAAAAGCCCATATATGAGAGAGTTCCACACACACACACACACAGAGCCACCTTCCTCAAGCATTTGGATCCTTCCCAAACCCCATGAAAATATGTGTCGCTAGCATTGAACCCCTACGAGTCATCTCTGCCACTCGGCCAAGCAGAGGCAGCTTCACGGTTTCCTTATTCCAGAGAGGTTTTTTGTCCCACCTAGTTGATGTCAAAATCAATTTTAGTGATACAGGACAAACTATTATTGTTTGCATATGATCAGAGAAAGAATGAATTCAACTACTGGAAACATAATCCCCTGGGGGTATGGCGCCAAGTCATATATAGGAGGCCAATATAGAAAAAATAACAGATAAAAATAATTCCTAATTGATAGCAATAAAAATTAACCGATAAAACAACTTTTGGTCTTTGAACTGTCAGTCAATTTTAGTTATGACTCCTGAACTATAAAATCGGAGATTTTGACCCTTGAACTTTTGGTCAATTTTGTTCTTCGTCTTTCAACTTTAAAATCGATTTTTTAGTCCTTGAACTTACAGTCAATTTTGTTCTTAATCCCTGAACTTAAAGTCAATTTTGATTTTACTGAACTTTAAAAAAAACCTTAAAAAACCAGGGACCAATGGTTATAAATAGCATAAAGTTGAGGAACCAAAACCACCGATCTAAAGTTCAGGGACCTAAACCAAAATTGACCAAAAGGTCAAGGGTCAAAACCAGTTGTGTTAAAGTTGATGGACTAAAACCAAAATTAAGTGAAAGTTCAAGGCCAAAAAATGTATTAACCCAAAAATTAAAGACTAAATGAAAATTAGCAAGGACTTCAAACTATTCCTCAGAAACATAGAAACAAACAACCAATCGTGCTTACCAAAATCACAATTTGAACTTCCCAATATATCAAAGATGATTTAAATTTATTATCATTTTAAGATCTTAATATGAAAATATTCTCTCACAATAATTTGAAGATTATGTTGTATTTTCAAGGAGTATGTGTAATGATTTTAAGAAGTATCAATAGTAACATATAGGGTAGTTTATGAGAAAATTTTGATTATTAAGATTCTTGATTGTCAGTAGGATGAGATCGGATCCTTAATTGTCATTTTTCCAGAAGAAAACTGACTTCAACTACAAAGATTACTTTGGCAGAATTTTTATTAGAAAAATGAAAAACTACATATAGTACTGCCTCTTAAGGTGAGTCTTCAAATTACACATGGGACGAAAAAAATTATGAGCTCAAAAGTGTGACTAAAAATTTGGAAACTTTGACTACCACTCACGTTTAGTAGTTTTGTCATACTTCCTTCTAAAGAAGACATCAAAATAATTTTGCATGTGTTAAAAAATATGCTGTGTTGGCCTGTTTAAAGCAAAAAAAGAATTTGCTGCTTGGTGCCAATCATACACACTTGAAGGCCAAACCTGTGAAAAAATATGGATACCTGGGCTTGTCCGTGTGGACATTCAAGAATTGACTACCACTGATTTAGGAAGTTTTGTCAGTTTCCTTTGGTAAAGGACGAACAAATATACCACAGAAATTAGTATCTACATTAGTTTGAATCAATCAACCCTAAGGTCCACTTTAATTCTAGTGTGCGAGTATCTACACTATACTGCTTTTAGAAAAAACTTGAGTATGCATCATGGAAGTTAAAGTCGTTGCGGTGATAATATAGAGGAGATAAGTGTTGTTTCCTTGAAGACGTGGTATGGTTCATGTGGGACAAAAAGTTCTACTGTGCTTGCAAGACATGCAAGATCTAAAAGGCTGCATATATGACTCAAATCCCACTGCAAGGTATTATGCTTCTCATAGATTCCATTAGCTTGGGCTGAAAACCGTTATCCTTGTGTCTTTGTCTCAACACTAGCAGATGGATACACATTCAATATTTTAAGGTTCTAATAAAGTTCCTGAGCTATAAATATTTTTTTGGGAAAATTCGTTATTTATTCCTTTAACTAAGTCTCGACATGGTCCTTCTAGTTTAATCACTGCAACCCTGTCCCTGCAGTTTGGTGTGAGGAATAATTTTGTCCTTATTGTAAATTAATCAAATTGGACCATGCTTATGTACATTAACAGAGCCAAATATTGTCTACATGGAATCCATATCAGCAAATAGGTAGGATTATGAGCAAGAATGAGGGAATAGTTTTATTTGAAAAAAAATTACCGAGTTGCCGATGATGAGCACCGCTGGGAAAACTCCTCGACATTATTTCCCTCCCTCCTCCTTCTCTTCTCTTGTCAATCTCTGCCCATAAATTATTTTCTTAGCAATTTCTCTTTTTACCCGCCCATTCTCATATTTTCATCATCTATAGGCTTCGCTCATCGTCTCCGATCTATAGACTTCAATTGCCACCACATCCTCCTTCTAGGAATTCAAAATGGCATTCTTATGAGGGAAGGATATGATGTCGAGGAGTTTTCTCAATGGTGTTCATCATCGGCACCTGGGTATTTTTTTCTTTTTTTTCTTTTTAATTATTCCCTCATTCTCACTCATAATCCTTCCTATCTGCTGATAAAGGGTGCCATGTAGACAAGATTTTACCCTGTCAATACATAGAAGTGTGGTCCAATTTGATTAATTTAAAATAAGGACAAAATTAGTACTCAAGCCAAACTTTAGGGACTGAGTTATGACGAGTTAAATTAGAAGGATCAAGTTGTGACTCAGTTGAAAGTTAAAGGACTAAATAACTAATTTCCCCTAATTTTTTTAACTTTATCATTCTGCCAGTAAAATATTAAATGTTGGGTTAAACAATTACAATGATCATCCCGTACAACATGATTTGCCACTCTGTCCTATACTACCTAGTTCCAACATAAGGCTGTGGTAAAAAGTTTTCTTATTGCAGTCATGTGGCAAGAGTTCAGAGAGGAGTGTTTGGGAACAGGTTAGACATTGATTGTGGCCATGCTTCAAGGGAGCATTTCAAAATTTTCAGAGGTTAGTAGATTGTGTTTCTCAACTTTTAAGGCAAAGGACCTCAGTGTTCGTTTTTTCTGCTAGAGCACAAGAAATGTTTAACATATTATGGCAAGGAAATAAACAAAGGAAGTGGTCTTACTATTTCCCTCACCATTATTTCCGTACATGTAATATCAACACAAGTAGCCATCCTTTATGATTACTCAAGTTTGAAATTTCTTTTCGACACATCTTATTATATGCTTTTGCTTCAGTTGAAGTATAGGCTACCTAGGACAAGTCTAACAAGCTGTAATTGCCATTGGTGAATGGTTACAGTTACCACTTCATCATATAAGATATTAAAAACACAATCACGATCTAATGGATGTGCAAACATGATTGCTATTACAACCAACCAAATTAATGTGCAAGACCATGAAACAAACAAAGCTTTAATTTGCACTCTCCTTAAACTAGTATAAGTTCTTGTGGGCAAAACTTTTGTGTAATCTTAAAGGAAGATTGCATTACTTTCTTCTACAACATATATTAATAAAGAATATAACAATTAAGAGGTCAAATTGAATAAATAAGAAACAGGAAAGCAGGCAGAAAAGAAATGTCAAGATTCCTACATACCAGTCTTCATGGCGAATAACTTTACCATTCACAACATATAACTTGATAAGTGATGCCAAATCAATATCCTTCCCCAAGAACTTGTAGTGTTGCTTATTGTCTATTAATATCTGCACAAAATACCCATAGATATGGATCATTATATAATCGATCATGCATTAACATGCATATACTCAACATTTAGTTGAACTTAAAGAAGATTGAAGAATGATAAACTGCAATAAGTGAGAAATTCTGCCCACCTCTTGTTTTCCTGGTGAAATCACATTTTCTTCAATACTGTAATCGACAATTCTTGACTCCCTAAATACCTGGGATACATGAAAAAAGTAGTCTAGCATGAAAACCATTAGGAAGAGAGCCAAAAAAAAAAAACTGAATGATAGCATAACTCATAAAAAGTAATCATCTCTCCTCATCTTGAACCAGAATTTATAGCCAACCCTTGAAAAAATCATGTAACCCTTCACCATTTTTCCTACAGCAAAATGTTAACTGCTATTCAATGCTTAATAATCCTCATAGGTGAGGTGTGATTTGGATTTACCCCTACCACTTCAGATTAGGTTGCATAACCTTTCATAAGCAAAAACAAATGATAGTGAAACTAATTTGAAAGGAGCCAAGGAGGATACATCCTACCAAGAACCAGCTTATATTGCTACGCTTTCAGAACCAAAATTAACATAAAGGGCTATCTTTAATTTATTACATGTGAATAAAATCAAGCAAGAACTGTAAATGGTTGCCAAATGATCGCACATATCATAATTTAACAAAAATAACAATGTATGTCTATATTTCGACCAAAACATTCCTCTATATTAAGAGATATACATGAGAGATGGATATATAATTTTCTAATTCAAGGAAAGGTGTAAATGTCTTATACCTAATGTAGTCAGTAACAACTATCATGTCACAATCTATCAACCTAAAATATTACTTGCAGAAAGATCATGTATAGATGTACTCATCCTCTGAGAATTTCAGAGCACAGGATCATAAAGCAAAAGAGAAACCTTGGAAAGAGAATAGAATGCTGATTTGATTTGCTTCACTCTGCAGTATCAATATTTTCAATTAGAGAAGAACAATATCTCTTCTTACAAGAATATCTAGAGTGACGCGAGCATTTGCAGAGGGTATTCCACAAAAAACAAAACTGCATACCCATGAGCACGCATAAGCGGATCCTCAAAGGAGGCATCAGGGGCATAGATTTCGAAGTCAACAGCTGTCGCACAAGATCCATACCTGGAAAGACCACAACAATTTGATTATTGCTTGAAAAAGATGCCTAATTCTGTCTGAACGAAAACAACTTTGACTAATTCAGGCAATATGATGTGGTTAGTAAATTCTTACGGCCAATGTATTATCAGCAAAGAGCTGTTTAGCTGCAAATACTTTACATTGCATTAAAAATCAATTTAACCACTAATAGTCAAAGCATATTCAATTATCACCTTTAGTTCTCTTTGATTCTAAAAGAAGAGGGGAGGGGACAAGGACTAACAGAAAAAGAATGATAAGGAATACGGTCACACAGCATAGACAGGAAAAAGCAACAATAATGTGTAAATTTGAATCTTAACAGTTTTTCCTCCCCATAATTCTCCCTCACATTTGCGACCAATGAACACTTTCATCTGTAAATATAATCACAATCACAATTATTAGACACCATTTTTAATCTTGGGCTGTCTATTCACCTTATTGCTAATGGCATCATAATAATATATTAAAATACTGAAAAGTAATTATAGAGGCCAAGCGATATATGATAACACCATATATGCAGGATCAACTCTACAGAAAACTTTCTGCTATTAGTTAACTTTACCCAGATGCCCTGTGACTAAGACTGAGAAGACAAAACATGATATCATATTCGACAGGGAACAATAGAGCTGGCCAGTTAGTCATCTTCTCAATCCATAATGTAAACCCACTATTCTAATATGATTGACAGGAATCTTGACAAGAGAACACAAATCCAAACTCACCATGAACTTGTTACTTCGTTGAATAAATTTTTCATGCACTTCTTTATATGTAGCACGATATTCACAGCTATTAAAAAAATACTACCTCCAGATGCTTTATAAGAAACAAGTTATGGGAGGTAGCATAATAGTTCCTTTCACTAGCTTTTTTTCCGTTTTTTGGTATGCACCCACTATCATAGGCCAGCTCCTATGTCACAGGGAATTCAACGGGCCTAGACTAATCCGGATTCGAGACATGATAGAAACCACTAGGGTCTGTTTGGTTGGAGAGGAGGGAATGATAAGGGAACCCCTCCCCTGGCCCTTAAGATGCTGCTTTCCCATGTTTCAAACTCGAGATTTAGTCTAAATAATCGTGCTAATTATAATAAACAGGCATATACTAGATAGTAATGTTAATAATTATAATAAACAGACATAAATTAGATAGTAATGTTAATTTTCCGCTCGTTTAAGTGTGTCTCTTGGTAGTTTAAAGAGCTATACTTACAGACGCAGAATGTGAGGCATTATGTCATCAGATATGCGTTTCTTTGAATTGTAATCGCGCGCTTCTTTTAGAGTTTCCTCTGTCGCCTGATCGAACCCATCCGCACCTGAAAGACAAAACAAGGCCTAAGAGATCTTTTTTTTTTTTTTTAGATTTTTAGTTGTACTTACAAAAAATAAACAATTGGGTTCAAAGTTTTTGATTGACTTTTCATAATTTCATGACCTTACCTATACTATTTTCTTAATCCAATTCATAAAATTTTCATTCTCTTCCCCTTCCCCCAAATACCTTATACCAAATTTACGTAAAAAATGATCGCCCACGAGGTGTGGTAAGACTGCAAATAAGGACAAAAGCCCAATCAAAATACATGATACCGAAAGAAGCAAGTTCAGTTTAGCACATCTCATTAAAAGCATCAGTTTAATTCCCCTCACGATTACTCTCTGATTGAATATAGAATAAAACCGCAATTGGGTAACGGTGATTTAAAAGTTCAAAACAAAACAATGCGATTTGAAGTGATATTTAAAAGTTGGTCTTCTAAGTTAATAAGCAATAAATAGAGCTATAGTAAGCGAACACAAATACATGCAATAACAAAAACATTAATAAAATTCCGACATTAGAAAACATATTTATGACTATGACGGTGATTTAAAAGTTCAAAACAAAACAATGCGATTTGAAGTGATATTTAAAAGTTGGTCTTCTAAGTTAATAAGCAATAAATAGAGCTATAGTAAGCGAACACAAATACATGCAATAACAAAAACATTAATAAAATTCCGACATTAGAAAACATATTTATGACTATGATGATTGATTACCCGCTGAAACTTTCTCCATTATTGAGGATGAAGAAATTATGTTGCAAGCCAAGCGGCTTATTAAGTTATGACGGTAGAAGAAGAACTGAGAAATTGAGTTTCTCATGAGTAAGTAAAATTCAGAAAGCAGAAAATGTTAAAAAGAAATGGTACATGGCAGCTTCGGCCTCCACGTGGCCTTTCCTCATCCATTACCACAGTCAAATTCAAAGGGAGCGGTGCATGAGTCACGTAGGCCTGTTTCCGGGTTCCTCGAGCTCATAATTTTGGTGACGGATAAGTTTAACCTCTCCATGACGGTCACGTAATTAGGGAGAAATGGACATCAGAGGAGATGATTAACGTTGGATTGCTTATTTATAACGGAAAAGTTTAGTTAGACGGGACCTGTGTATACGCTGTTACCTTTTTGTGGGTAATTCTAAAAAATTAAATAAATTACTTATAAATTGATTTACCTAAATTTATTAATCTTTTAAATTAACGTATAATATAATAATGCACAAAACTCGTTATGATTAAGTGGATCATTTAATTTCATTAATTTCTTAAAAAGAAAAACCAACCTGTCTTACATTTAGAAAAGAAAGAATAGCTTAGGTTTGTTTGGCTCAACGAGGAGAGGGATAGAATTTTAAAGTTACTCCCTTGTCTCCAAAATATATGACTTTTTTTACTGAATTTTATTGAATTAATAATGTTGGTCAAATTGAAATTAAAACGCCCAAACAATCTTCCTTAATCCCCTTTTTCCTAATTATTGATAAGTGGGTATCAATGGAGATAATTTGGAACAATATTAACAAGAATTAGAAATAAATCTTATATTTAGAACCAATATCAACTCCCCAAATAGGTTTTATATTAAGGATGGAGGGAGTACCTTATTTGGATTTATTACTAGGAGGGGAGAGGAGGGATTTAAATGTTAGTAATTTTATAATAAATTTTAAAATTTTTAAATATATTATGGGTTTTGTTAGTTAGAGAAACAAAGGTGAATGAGAGCATAGAATTTTATCAAAATAAAGAGAGTGAAAATAAGAGCATTGAAGTTATAAAAAAAAAAAAAGAAAAATGAAAAGTAAGAATATAAGAAAAAAGGGAAAAAAGAAAGATGAAAAGCAAGAATATGAGAAAAATAAAAAAGAAAGATGAAAATAATTTTGAGAAAATTGGGCTTATGAGTTATTGCAAGGATATTTTTATGATTACTAATGATTTTAATCATTCTTTTCCTTGTATTGTTGGTGAGTTGCAAGTATTGGGAGATTTGTCTCCTAAGAAGCCACCTAATCCATTCTTATCTTTTAAGAGCATTGAACCCTTGCCTCTTTCAAGTCATGATTCGAGCACGAATCTTTTCGGAGAGGGATGGAATGATAATAGACAAAGAGATGTTCAATATATAGGTCAGAAAGCCCAACAAGCAATCCAAGATGATCAACAAATTTATTGCTTGGGAAAACTTACATGGAAGATAACATAAATTATTGCATGGAAAATTACATGGATGAGTACAAGTACAAAGCTTAATGCTACATATGGCAGCGCATCGTCAGCCACCATGGCATGAATGAGTCCAGTGGCGCATCAATACTTCAAAATTGGAGTCCAAATGAAATTTGTAATAAACTATGGGAGTTTTTAGAACGTGATTGAACCATATTCAAGCATAAATGGTAGTCGTAATGGTCCATACAAGGTTATGAGCGTGAATAGTAAAATCAAGACACATTTAGAAGATCCAAGAAGGTTAAAGAAGCATTTAGAAAGCTCCATATACATCAAATCTAATGGGATTTCGTTTTTAGAAGGTTTCTTATTTTATTATATTAAAATAAGGCCATATGTTCCATGATTGTTCTAGAAAACCTTGTCATATTTTCCTATTTTGGCTAGCTGAATTTTTCTTCAATAATAAATCATTTCTTTAGTGGAATGGTGACAATCAAGAATACCAATCATCATTAACTCGCCATTTGCAGTAATAATTTCTTAAGGTTTTTTTTATTCTAAGGTATTCTGTGGTTGTAACATTTGTTTTCTAATTACTTTTAATTGACCACTAATCACTCCCAAACTATATTTAATCATCACTAACTAACATAATTAGAAAAAACTTTTTTTTGTAAGAAGTCCCTTTAAATCAAAAAATCAAGAGGTCTAACTAAGATAAAAAAAAAAAAGAAAAGTTCTAAATGAAGAGAGATCTATCATAGTTAGATAAAGGTTTATCTTAATCATTCAAGAAGGGAAATCCATGTTAGAAAAGCGTTGACCAATTCAAAAAGGACTAACATGGATAACAAAAAAATTTGTTCAGATTAATCAATCCATATTAGAAAAGAATCTTTCTAATTCTAGAGCTAACATGGATATAGAAATCCACCCAACCAAATCAAGCTTATCCATGTCAGATAAGCTTTACCTAATATTGATACTAAAATTTACTAAACTTAACATAGCTTTCCTGAAAACTTCATTTGAAACCATTCCAAATACCTTGTTAGAAAAAAGGCAGAAACTAACATGGTAATTAAAAATAATTATACAATTTCAAACGTATATCATGATAGAAAAGGAAATGACCTATCATGGTAATTTAAAACGATTACCGTTACAAAATTGTTCGTGTTTCTTGAAAACAAAATTTTAACATCTCTTTAGCATTAGGGTTGAAAATAGGCTAAGCCTATGTAGGCTTAAAATAAATAGGCCTAGGTCTAATTAAATATGTAAAACTTAAGCATGAATCTGAACTTGTATGTAATCTTTTTTTTAGACTTAAGCCTGAGCATTCAAAAGGCCTGATAATGCCTGAAAGCCTATTTAAAAGCCTACTTAATATGTAGACTCCTAAATAGGCATAAGAGTCTATATTTTTAATTGCATATATTACCTTTTAAACCTATTAAAATGCATATGCATGTCTCAAAAATATTGTATAGCTATAAAATTAGATTTTTTTGTCACGTTTATCGTAGAAACTAAGATAAATTATTCTTTTTGAGATTTTAATATTTCATATAGGTACAATTGTAATAAGCTTGCTAGTTGCAATGCAACAATTATTATGCTTGAGAAAATCATACAAATTAGATAAGAGTAGTGAGTTAGCAAATAGCAATATAATGTATCTTAAATATTTGACAGGGATCAAAAAGAAGTGAATGAATTAATAAGTGAAAGGGTTGAACTTTGTGTACGAATGATGAGATGTAAATCTTAGAACTAAAGATAAGTTGGTAATGTTATAATTAATTTGTACAATTAATTTATTTTATATTATATATTATAATGGAAATTATAAACAAATTAAATAGGCCAGACCTGTAGACTCGTAGCTAGGCCTTACCAAAAAAGACCTGTCATGTTTACCTAAATAGGCTAATAATAGGTCTGAATATGAGCCTCACCTATTTAATACTATATAGGCTAGGCTAGGCATATTGTAAGCTAGACTATAGGCCCTTGATAAATGCCTGGTCTATTCCCATCCCTACTTAGCATTTCACCAAAAGATTCCATCCATTTAATCAAATCATTCACCCATAAATCATCCATGTCCATACTACCATATCATAACCAAAATAAATCCAACAGTTCTAATCAGACAAATATCCTCCTGTCAATCATAAATACCACCCAAATATAATCAACTCAACCACAACCAAAAGGCCTTAGACCTGTTTGCCAGAAATGGACCGGTCCTAAATGCAATAGTAAGAGTATATAGTTTTCCAAATTATGACAAAGTCACAAATGTAATAGATTCAAAATATGCAAAAGCTAAATGTGAATGCCTAATACTTGTGGCAATGTAAAACCCTCCGCTACAAGTCCAGGTAATACTCACTGACACTAGTGAGTAGACGCTGAATCCTTTTCTTGTGAGTCAATGCAGGAACTAGAACTTGCAAGGATTGAGTAAAAAGGGGTAAACAAAGTCTACGTTAACAAGCCACCTACGAGCCTACATGTGAGTGTGTGCTAGCAAGGTGTTAAGTGGGAAACTATACATAAAAATTTCAAATGTGCATCATTGACAACATATAAGACTCATACGTATAAATACATCTCATTAAAGTATTAACTCCTTCATACTAATGACCTTTCTAACCAAACACAATCTCCATTAACCCTTTGGAAAACGATTTAAGATATTAACTATGATAGAAAAAGGAAACATGCAATCAACCATACTTAACATAGTTAGAAAAGTATTTATCTACTTTTAAAAGCTAACTATAATAGAGAGAAGCTATCATAGTGATTTAAACATTTCAATTTAAGTACTTCAGTCTTAACTATGATAAAAAAAATAGGGTTAAAGGTCATATTTGCTGCAAGGTGTATCATATCTGTCCCTGAAGTATTTTTGGGTCCAAATGTGCCTCAAAGCATGAAAATGGATCAATTTCACCCTTCAACCGTTAAAAAACTTACATTGATTGTTAAAATAGTTGATGTTGACCGTTAATATTTTAACGGTTGAAGGGCGAAATTGATCCATTTTCATAGTTCGAGGGCATATTTGGACCAAAAATACTTCAAGGACAGATATGATACACCCTGCATACTTTAGGGGCAAATATGACCTTTAACCCTAAAAAATATCGTAGTTTATCAAAGATTAATCACTCATGAAACCTAACTATGATAGAAAGTGATATATCATAGTTATTAGAAAACCTGATGACGTTTAAATAGTTTATCCATGATAAAAAGACACTTCTCAATCATTTAAACTACTATCATGGATAGTAAAAGAATGTAATGGTTTGAAAATATCAAAGTTGTTAAACCTAGACCGGGACCTGACCCGGTCACAATAGTAGGTTAACGGGTCATTGGGTCAAAACGGAGTCAATTAGGGAGCCAGATTGGTGGGGAACAAAAAATTAAAAAATAATTTAAATTATCATCATATCATCCAACTATTAAATAATCAAATAGTTAAACAAAATTTTTTAATATTTAAGACACAAATTTTCATTTATTCATATTAAAATACATTTAATAGTTTATTTTTTTAGCAAACATTTAATAGTTTTAAAAGGAAGATTTCTTGTTGAACGGAAAAAGGGCATATTTCTTTAGTAAGCATGGCCCAAACCTATCAACACTTAACCTAACCCTAATTAACAATCTTCACTCACTCTCCTCACTCTCCTTGCTACAATAGCCGTCACATATCTACAACTCTCTCTGTCTCTCTGTCTCATCTTTTTAACTCGCTTTCTTTTCTTCTCACGTGCCAATCTCGCTACATTCTTCGTCGCCTTCTTTATCGTCTGCCACCGACGAGTTTGAGGTTTAGGGATTTAGATAGCTGAAGTTGGAGTCTGACTTTGATGTGAAGGGCAATGCCATTCTAGTGTCGATCAGGCTTAGTTTTAGTGTGAGAGATCTTCTTGTCCCATCTCTTCTTCTTGTTATTGATTACGCCACCGACACTGTTCTAGGAGTTTAATAAATGGAAAAAGTGAACCGGCTGGCTCATCCAACTCGACAAGTCAGCCGAGTTCTCGGGTTAGGTTGAGTTGACCAAGTCAACTCCGGTTCTCCTCCTACCTGGGTTGGCCCCTCAATCAGACCCTTTTTGGGGTCCAGGTTGTAACATAGTGAATTTTATTAGCATAAGTTAAAGAATATTTGGAAAGAATTGTATATGATAAATAGATTTTATTAAATATTTATTGGACTAAATAGTATTTACCCAAAATATGATTTATTTAGGAGAAAGAGAATTATAAATGATATATTAAAAACAAATGAAAAAAATGGAATCTAGAAATAATAATGATAAAAAGAAAAAAAAATTAAAAATCAATAAGTGTAAAGAAATTGGAAAAAGAAAATATGGGTCTTTAGCTGTAAATACCCCCTAAGTAAATCTAATAAAATAATATGCCTTTCTCCTTCTTGCAGAGCAACGCTTGTCCCTCTTTTCTGTGCACACCATGGATACATCTTAGAGCAAGCTTTGCAGATCAAGTAGGTAATCGAATCTACTTCATTTCACAAAATTTCTTCATGAAAGTTGTTCCACATAATTTTCTCTTTCTAACGATGTAATTTATGTACTAGTTTTGGTTAGGGTTTTGAGTATGTTTTGAGTTTTGACGATATAAGACCATAGGAATATAGAGTTAAGTTAGAAGATAATTTTCATCGTCTCAGATCTTTGAAGACTATATGAATTTAAAATCAATTTTCTTGTTAAAAAGTCTATGTTTTATACTCTACATGAGTTTTGAACCAATGGAATTTGGGTTAATGAATTTATTTGAGATATATAAGGTATTATTAACGTTTTAATTAGTTTATAATGTTAAATGAAATGAAGAATTGTGATTTAACAATTTTTATTGTTAAAATCTAAACTTTAAGTTAGAGATTTTGTTCAATGGAATGTAATTGAGGGTGATTTGAAATCCAAATGAGTTGTTAAGGTGGAGGAAATATTTAAATTAAGGTTAGAATAAATATTTGGGCTATTATAGAGATATTGGAATTTTTGGGGAATTATGTCAAACTTTGATATTTATATAATTAAGTTAATTGTTCAATTTCTATGTTAAATTTATATCTACATTATCGTGTAGCTTGATTTGTAACTGGATTGTGGTTGTGGTGCATTAATTCCTCAAAGTTTGTAAGAATAAGCTTGGAGTTGAGGTAACTGGGGCTAAATTACATTATATCCATGCCTTGTGTAACATTTGCCTCCTTAATACACTTTTAGCTACACTAATCAACTCCAACTACATTTCAAACACTAACTATGTTAGAAAAAATGGATTAACTTAGTGAAATGGATAACATAGTTAGAAAAGATTTTCCATGACCGTTTCCATTTAAATAAAAACTCGCAAACTAATTATGATAGGAAAAAAAGCTTCCAAATATAAACACACCCTATCATAGTTAGAAAATGATTTAACTTTATAAAATTGGAGATCCATGTAAGAAAAGGATGAAAATAATTTAAATAACACTTACATAGATCACAAAAGCAACAAGTAATGTATTTCATTTATCCATGTTAGAAAAAAAACTTTCTAAAATTATGAAGCTAACATGGATATTTAAAATCACATATACTCATAAAACAGTTAATCCATGTTAGATAATGATTTGCCTAATATGGATATTTAAAAGAATCTAATTACAACATAGTATGACCAATTCAGATAAGTGCACCTATACGATGATATAAAAAGGAAATTGCAAATCAAATCTAAGAGACAATAATGCTAAATCAAAGCGGAAGCATAACAAAAATGCATGAACCCTAAGATGTGGCAATAATCCCTGTCCCAACGGCCCAGAGGAAACTCACTATATCAATGAGAAACTCCTGAATCCTTCCCTTGACCGTCTACTCCATGACTCGGACCTGCGAAAGTGAGATAAAAGTGGGGTAGTCCCAAGACTTATTACATGCCTACATGTGTGTGGGTGTCAGTAAGGTGCCAAGTGGGATGATATAATATATAGATGTATGCATAATAATCCATAATACACATATTCAGGTATAATGCCAACATCTCAACCATAATCAGCATAAAAGTCTCAAATTGATACAAAGTATTATTATTATTATTCATAAATCAGTTCGAAACATGTTTCCAACATCGAACAGTCTCAATAATCCAAGTGGAATTCCAGTTGGGGCTTAACCCACCCTGTAAACCACGAGTAGAACCAGTCGAGGCTTAACCCGCCCTGGACTACTTATAAAACCAATCGGGGCTTAACCCGCCCTGGATTAACTGGGGTGAACAAATACCTTAGTCCTTGTGGGCCAACATGGTACCTTATCATGTGATGGCAAAGAATTCTCTGCACCGGTGTCTCACACATAATCACATTTCATCAAGCAATATGCAACATATCAAACCAATGGGCACTCGACCCTTTTTCATATTTATCAAAATATGCAATATGAGTTTCAAAACAATATATATTCTTTTCTAAAGGTATGATACAATACAAAAATTTATGTAAGTTCAGAATAAGCATCCCACATGACTTTTGTATAGCAAAATAAACAGTTGAAATCTTATCATAAATATCGTAGTCCAAAGCATCCATAGTTGGAAGACAGTTCAAATCTCTTACCAACAACACACACATAGAATAGATAGAAGTGATTACCTGATAGCTGACGCCAATCTCACAATAGCGCCGCTTCCCCTATGCTACCTTAGCACGACTCAAACTCTATAAACATACACACATGCAATTACTTATTTATTGAAAGGAAATACAAATTACAAATCAAATTCCTAACTACCCATTCCTAAATTCATATCTAAGCCCTTTACAATTTAACTCAACCAACTTCAAGCCTATATGGTAACATCAAGTTACCCAAATCAACACCTACACCATATCTAACCAATTTGACATTACTGGTATTATCTTTCTACCCAAATAAGTCCCTAGATTCCATTGATACACCTCAATTGTTCATCCTTATAGAATTTCCAAATTAAAAATCAAGCATATGCTCTCTTTGAATAAAAGAAAACACATGTACAAATCAAATCTATCTCAATTAATTCCTTCAACACCTTTAATCTACTTAAACAACCCAAACTATAAACCATAACCCATTACCCAAGTAGTAATTTTCGAAATCCTTCATAAATTCTAAGTTCTTAAATTAAAAAAATCATTTTAAATTCTCAAGTCGCCCAATACACAAATCTAAACCCTTAAAATCAACATACTAATTTACCCTTAACAAATTTATAGTCACTTGTTAACAAAACTCAACCCTCACTTCACACCTAAATCTAAAATTTTACTCTAATCACCATAATATTATTATCATTGGAAAGCTAAAATTACGTGTAAAAACTTTCATGAAGGAAGTTAAATCAAAAGAAGTGATTTTGGTGATCTAAATTATCTGTAAAACTTCCTTAAATTAGTTCCAATGGCTACGCTGCAAACGACGCAGTAAAGCAATATGAAAGAATGCTAGCGGCGCAAATGACAAGGCTATGGAAAGGGTTTCACGTCAATGTTGATTGGGGCCGCGGGCTCCGATATATATTATTTTATTCTATTTAGTTATTTAGTATTATTTATATTTATCTATATCTATCTATATATATATATCTTTTATTCCACACATTTTTTTAATTTGTTATATATATATATTTTAAGAAAAAGTAAATCTTAACATTAATTTAGTAACTCTCCCTAATATATTTAGATAATTATCTAAGTTTTAGACCCTAATCAGATATTTATTTTTTTATTTTATAAGAGTAAGAATATCATTTTCTATTTTCAGATTTCCCCTTTAAATTATCAATATAATCTCTTAATTAGTTTTCAATCTACTTACTCTGTGAAATTAATCCTTATCAATAAATCTTAACTCAATTAGAAATTTCTCCTTTGACTATAAATTTCTCCAACTAATCTCCATAAAATCCTCAAATTCAAATTAAACCCTCAAATTTAAATTAAATCCTCAATTCCAAATTAAATCTTAAATCCAAATTATATCTTAAATTTAAATTACATCCTCCAATTCAAATTAAATAATTAATTAAATTTTTTAAAATAAGAAAAATACTAAGCACTAAAAATCCCATCAAACCTCAATTTCCCATAAGATAGCCATAATTTCCTAAATTTATTATTAAAATCCTAAATAAAAATCATTAAATTTTGAATTAATTTTTCAGGATGTTACACCTTGGACTATAAGGTTTTTTATAAACTTATTTTTCCAATTGTATTATGTTGTCTAATGTGATTTCAAACAAAAATATAGTTATGTTAGTATGTTATGTAAACTTACTCTAGTGAAGTAGTGTGTATGAATAAATTGAATCTTCGGACCCAACACTCTAAGTTATCTATAAAAGAGCCATTGGCTCAAACAACGTGAGGCTGGAACCCCACTCAACTTACCAACGTCCTACAACATATAGAGATCAGCTGCATACCATAAAGTAGAGTCTAAAAACACAGACAATTCATCAGATTTCTAGCCACAACTAGCCTAAAAGGACAGTCTCAGAAAATATATTAATACAATAATCCATTAATAAAATACGAGATAAGTAGAAGCAAATAGAATGAGCACGCCTAGTCTAGAGATCTAACAATATACATATCAAAAGGTAGACTAAGAGTGATGGAAGCTTCATAAATGATGGGATGTTCAAGACTCCATAGACAACATTTGGGCTTCAATTTGCTATATCAACTGTCCATTATATTGGAATACATGTTGAGTATGTAAATGGGGCTCCAACCATGAGTATTCAAGCCCATATGCACGCTTTTACAACCTGTAAGAGTTTGAGCACGTGGCAAAGCATGAATGATAGCATACTCAGAGCCGTACGATATTAAAGTCTAAAAGCCCAAGAAGCTATCCATTTAGAGGTCTAACAAACCCTCCAAGGTGTTTAAGGAATACTTAGCTCAAGTTAGCTTACATAGAGGATAACATGGATTATTGCATGGGTAATTACATGGATGACTACATATGTGAAGTTAAATATGACACATGGCAGAGCACCCTTGAAGCCACCATAGCATGGAGGATTCCAATGGTGCGTTAATATTTCAACTTGAGGTCCAAATGCATATAACAGTGGATTAAGAGAGTTCAGAATGATATTCAACCACATTCAAACCCAGATGGTTGTCTTAAAGGCCCATCCATTGTCTTGCATGAAAATATTAAAATAAAGACTCCTTTTGAAGATCTAAGAAGGTTCAAGAATGATCTTATATGGAATTAATTAATTAGGATTTTATTTGTTTTAATTAGTTTCCTATTTTTTATTGATTGTTTCTTGAAGGCAAAGAATTACCTATTTTGTATTGTATTAATTAGTAGAGAGTCAAATATGATCCTTTTCATTCATGATGGGATCTCTCTAGGTAGTGAGTCATCTGGATTATTCTATTTTGACTAGCAAGTTAGAGTATTCTAGAAGGTCTTGCAGTTTTTCCTATTTTTATTGTACTTCCGAGTTATTTTTTTGTTGTATTTTATTAAGTCAATGTTTTATACTTAAATAGCTTATTATGGGCTTTTGGGCTTAGGTTATCAATTAGGGTTTTCATATTAGGTTTTTTTTCAAGTGTCTTAGCTTATAAATATTTCACAATGTACTCATTTGAGATTGGAGAGAATGAAGATGATTTGAAATAAGAACTTATTTCTTAGAGAGATTATATATATATATATTTTTGCTATGCTTGCATGTCGTATTCTTTTAAGAATACTTAACTGTATCAAGGGCTGATCATCCTTGTGGTGTCTCTGTGGCTAGGGTTGTAAGAGACTGGTCCTCTTCCTCCCATTGATCATCCATCCTGTTTATCGAGTCCCTACACTTGTTTTCTGGTTGATCCACTCTCCATTATTATATCAATAAGATCCATGAAATTGGTGCAACATAGAGAAATTAGCCTAACAAGATGATGTACAAGGACCCTTTGTAGTCCAGATTGAAGAAATCCCTTAAAATACCATGTGATAAGCATGTCCCTTGGAGGAGGAGGTTGAGTGATGTCTAGGAATTTTCAAGAATCAACAAGAAGGTGACGTCATGCATTCAATTTGATTTAATGTCGTTTTTAGGAAGTTTCCTATTTTATTTGTATTGAATAAGGCATTTTTGGTCAGTACTTGTTTTAGAAGACCGTTTTAATTTCCTATTTTGAAGTAGCTTATTTTTGTTTCCTAATTTTAGGTAGATGACTTTTACTTCAAGTTTAAGTAATTTCCTATTTCCTTTATGATTGAATAGTGCCAATCAAATCAATCAATCATCATTAAGGCATTATTTATAGCATTTATCTCTTAGGTTTTTTTTTCTTTATTCTAGAGTATTCTATGGTTGCCTATTTATAGGCTTCAATTTGTACTTGAATTTTAGAAGATTAGAATGAAGAATGAATATGAATTTATGAGTAATAATTCTCATTTGACAAGTGTTTACTTGTTGGTTATGTCTTCATTAAAGAAAGCAAGCATAAGAGATTGATTGACTCTAGTGTTGTTATACTTGGAGTTCTTGAGTTGTGTCTGTGCTTCCTTTAGGTGCTTGGTTTCATATACCTAGTATTTTCTGGAACAAGTGTTTATTAGGTTCCTAATTTCTAGATCATTATCTTTTCATAAGAGATTGATCAATTCTTGTGTTTTTATACTTGGAGTTTCTTAAGCCATTGTTTCCTTTGATTGCTAGGTTTTGTGTACTCAGTGTTTCTGGAACGCATGTTCATTAGGTCCCTTATTCCAAGCTACCTATCCTTCATATTATTTCTATGTATTCGCTTCCACCTTTGTTAACTGATTTGTTTTTTCTGGGTTTTCTAGGACAAGTTCCTATTGGGTCTATCTCAAAGGGACCTCACAATAAATGGGTCTCCTCTTGCTCCTTGCCCTCTCTCCTGTAACCACTAGGACATGAAAAATGAACAACAGGGTAAGTTTTACTAACACTTATGCTTCCCATGTTTCCCTACTTGTGTGTGTCCATGTGCAAATGTATAGTTATGTGGGCCAATAACAATAACGACAACCAAATATTTAGAGGATATTAGTAATATCATCATGTGAATGGAACATTTATAAGACAACAGATATGCTAAAGCATTTTAAATTTTGAAACTAGTTAACATCATAGATGCAATCTAGACGCCTCTAAAGAGATAGATCGTACAAAACTTGATCCAGATGCCTTCGAAGAAATAGATCATATGGCATCCAAATGCCTTAAAGAGACAGATCACCACTTAACTGACAGACCAACAAGAGCTGGTTTCAAACGATAGAGGTAGCCCAAAAGTTTCACCCAATGGCTGTCGGGGAACCTCATCACGTGAAGGAGATAAGCCATAACTCAAGGGTGCCAGACCAACCAATAGATGTATCAATATGCACAAGTATATTTTCTTGGAAACATCATACCAAGTCACTGGCTCAATTGCCACAACATATTAAGAGGTTTCCCAAAGCATGTTCATTTTTCACCATAACATAGATTACGTATCATACCCACACAACCAATGTTCCACAGTGTATACATATATCTTCTAACCTTACAAATCATACACACACTCGTAAGACAAGGAAGTGGTTACCTTTGACGTAGTTTACTCTACTGATATAGTGTTATCCCGTACTCCACAAGCCAATACTCAAGACTCTACACCAATCACAACACAAGTATGCCGTGTCAATAAACCAAGCATACACAACAATTTTATTCAAAATAACCCACCTCTAGGTTACTTGCACAAATTGTGCCTCGACCCAAATCACTAACACACAATTGCTCAATTACCATCAACCAACCAAATTTAGCTTACTCCATCACCAACATGCCACAAGACAATATTATCATTCAAGATCCTCCCATAAAGTCAAGTTTCTCAAAACTTTGAAAACCAAAACTCAATTTGAGTGGTTATTCAAGGTCTAAAAACCTTAGAAGCTCTTTATCCAACTCCAAATAAACTCTTTACACAATCTCAAAATCAAATCTTAAGTTATTCCTAATCCTTGATAAAATTTTTAGAATGTTACAATGGTTGCCTATGTATAAGCTATGCTTTGTATTGAAATTTTCATATTTGAATGAAGAGGACTTAAAATAAAAAACTTGGTTC
This sequence comes from Mimosa bimucronata, assembly GCA_037074515.1. Taxonomy (NCBI): domain Eukaryota; kingdom Viridiplantae; phylum Streptophyta; class Magnoliopsida; order Fabales; family Fabaceae; genus Mimosa; species Mimosa bimucronata. Next base: position 44,348,626 of record CM073436.1, read on the forward strand.
TTAGAGAGATTTGAATCTCTTGTATGAACTCTGCTTGCACTTTGTATTTTTGTGAGAATACTTAACTGTATCAAGGATTGATCATCCTTATGGTGTCTTTATGGCTAGGGTTGTAAGAGATTGGTTCTCTTAAGGTCCTACCTTCAATCATCTATCCCGCTTATCGATTTGTTACAATTGTTTTCTAGCCAACCCATCCCTTTATTATATCACATAACAATAGCGTATAATTTGAATGCCTTGACAGAAATTTTTTTATTAGGTCAAGGGTATTTTGGAATTTTCATCTTAATTTTAAATGTTCATGGATATTTTTACACCTCAAAAATAATATGATGTTTATGCACTTTGGCTAAAAGGTTATGGGTACTTTTACACCTTTATCATTTTATAGCTAGAGGTATTTTAGTACTTTCCGAAAAGTAGCATGGCCCCAATGCAAAAAAGAATAGGCATTAGCCTATTTTAACGCACATGTTATTTTTACACTATTTCAAAAAGTTTAAGTGTAGTTTTGCACTTTTGTTTGTCGACAAGTATAGTTTTGCACTTAAGAAAACTTTTTAGTGCCATATGCAATTTGAGGAATGTAATATCCCAAAAATCTCAAAAGCTCTAAAGTGTTTAAGGAGTATTAAGGAAGTTAGTTAGGGCCTCAAGTAAATATATTTATTTTGAGATAGTAGAAGGGGGATTATTAACGAAATTAAAGGCCCAAAAATAATTAAAGCTTATAGAACAAGCTTGGAAGGAAAAAGATTAAATTATAAAGCTTGGATAAGCGAGCTTGTGATTTAAGATCATTTATATGTTTAAGTCCTTAATTGAACATTTGGTAGAGGATTATCATTAAAATTAATTGAGCATAAATATTGTCCCTACATCCTCTTTTATTCACAAGCAAGGGCACCTTAAGGCTTGTACCTATAGGAAAATGTTTAAGGGTGCTTATGTGGCAATGATTTTATTTGTGTAATGGACTAAACAAGTCAGATTTTCAATGGATAAAAGGATCAATTTGAGAAAAGCAAAATGAGGAATCAAATTTTTAGGGAAAAGATAACACTTGGCATCACTCTCCTCTTGAAAGTTTTGATTGGACTATTTAAGAAGCCTCCTTACAGGAAGCAAGCTATGCGTGTCTTCCACCCTCCAAATGAGTCAACCGAATTGTCTTCAAATGCCTACACATTTTAACAAGTTTCTACAAACTTCTTTCATAAGTTGCCAAAGCAACTTGGTCACCAAGAATTGTTGTTGGCTCCATGGGACAGCCTTTTTCCCTTTCAAGCAGCGACTCAACATGGCAAGCTCTTCCAAATTAAATAATCGACCTCTTCTTACTCCATTACACATGGAAAATAAGAAGCCAAAGCTTCCTCTACAAGTATCTAATTTGGTTGCCCTTCAAGTAGGACAAATGTTTATATAAGGGATTGAATCAAAGAAAGGAGAATGGGGAAGAGAGTTGACGGTGGAGAAAAGGGAGAGAGAAAGAAAAAGAGTAAGAGAAAGAAGCAAAAAAGAGAGAGAAAGAGGAAGAGGAAGAAAAATAGAGAAAGAACGAGCCCTAGTTAGAAGGAGCAATGGTATAAAGTTATCTTTAAAACTCTTGGTAAGTATATTCTTATCTTGGAGCTCGCTCAAGCAGCCTACTATTGCAAAATCCTCCACTCAAGCTGAATACAAGGCTTTAGCTCTAGTCACCTGAGATCTTATTTGGCTACAAAACATACTTGATGAAATAGGTATTTACTTGCCAGAACCCCCTAACTTATGATGTGACAATATTGGGTCTACATATATTGTTGCCAGTCCTATAATGCATGCCAGAACCAAGCATATAGAACTTGATTATCACTTTGTTTGGAAACGGGTTGCAGCTAAAGCTACACAACTTTCTATTGTGTCATCCAAGGATGAGCTTGCTGACATATTTACCAAACCCTTAGATGCTCCTCGCTTTCGGTCTCTTAGTCAAGTCTCACTATCATTCAGTTGCCGCTCAACTTGCGAGGGGCTATCGGAGCACTCAATAAGAAACACAGGCCCAAATCAGAGTCTGTCACTTAGTTCATACACTAGGCCTATTTCATTGTAAATGCTAAAGCTCATATAGGCCCACATGTGTTTCCTAGGGCTACGTGTCTTTTCTCTTGTATATTTCTGTGCACATGTCTCACTACTTACCACTAATTCTGTTGCTATATATAGCACACTGTACCTCTTATTATGTAATTCAAGACAATCAAATACAGTATTATTCAAGCAGATCCTTGAGTTCTCCCTCGAACGCTCATTCCATGCCCATCATTTTGTTTTGGTTCAACCTTTAGCAGGAAATATTCTATGAAGATTGTTTCTCTTAACCAACTCAATGCTAAGTCATGAGGTTTCATTGCATTTCTCAGCGTCTCAAGGTCTTCTTCCCATGACACAGCTTTGACGGGACAAACTCAACCATTTTTGGTTTAGGTGGCAGTAATAACTGTATTGATGGATGAAATGGATTTCCCCGTTCTTTGAACAACCAAAATGCTAGAGTATATGTTTAAGGAAGATTAAGGGCCCGTTTGGTTGTGAGAAAATATTGTGATGGAATGGAAAGAAAAGGAAATGGATGGAAAAGAATGGAAATGAAATGAAGGTTAACTCGTTTGGTAGGTACATTAAAGGAATGGAATTGAAAGGAAAATATTATGTTTGGTTTGTTGAAAAGAAAGGGTAAATAATGGAAGTAACAGTGGAAATGTCCATAATGCCCTTAACTTAAAAAATAAAAATGTTTGACCTAGGGGGTTCGTTGGCTGGTGGTGACGATAGTTGGAGGCATTGTGACTACTGCAGTGGCGAGGCGGCAAATGGAGTCCGAAAACGAGAAACTAGAGCCATGAGAGGCCGCTGTGGCGAGGATTAGAAGTTTGTATTGTATTCAATTTCAGATGAAATGTTGAAACTGGTTTGGTTGAATATTTTGTTGCATTTGTTGCATTGTAGGCCGTGTTCGCCATGTATGGAGCCACGATGAAGACACATTGCTTGTTGAAATTCTTCGAGAGATAGTGGCGAGAGGAGCTGAGCACGGGTTCGAGTCAAGACCAGGCATCCGGCAGCACATTGTGAACAATATGAAACAAAGGTTGGGCAAAGGCACAAAGATAAGCGTGTCAGACGTTGGGGATCGATTGAAAAAACTGAAGTTTGAGTGGCGTGTAGTGTGTGACATGTTGAATGTTGCACAGGGCAACGGGTTCACATGGGATACAGAGACACACTCGGTAAGGGCAGAGGAACATATCTGGGAAGCTTATGTTGCGGTGAGTGAGGGTGGATGATGCATATCTGTGTGTTTATTTGTGAAGGTAGTGGTGATATTGATGCATTTGATAAATTTTATTTCAGGTTCATAAATGTGCAGGCAAGTATAGGAAGAAGCCTTTTCCTCTGTATGAGAAGCTAAATGACATATTCATGCATCATGGACACAATGTGGGATAGGCTTATGTTGATGAGGCAACCACATGGAAATGTAAAATGTGTTAAACCCATTTATCCTACTGTGTCTGTGGGTAGATGTTTAGGTGATAAGGATCAGTGAAGTATATTTTGGCTTCAATTGAAATGGAATGAAGCAATGTATATTGCAAGTTGTAAAATGAGACATAGTGATGATGATCTGATCTATGGTGTAGGACAAAATACTTTATAAAAGGTATATGTATGTAAGGTTTTTAAGTGGATGGAATAAATTGGTAGTTTGAACATTATAGATAGAACTTCTTGAATTATATTGAATGAAAGTGAGATTAATTACAATGGAAATTAACCATGACAGAAACAATGAGGGACAACAGTCAGGTGGTGCAGATAATGAATATAACTAACTGTAATGGTCATATACCTGTAATTAAGCATTCAAATTGGACTGTGAAGACTTAAAATCAAAGTTGATGGATTAAAATCGAGTTTTCTGGTTTAAAATCGGTTGTGAGGACTTAAAATCGAATTTGCTGGTTTACAATCGATTTTGATTGTTTTTGATTGTTTAAAATCGAATTTGGTGGTTTACAATCGATTTTGATTGTTTAAAATCGAATTTGATGGGTTAAAATCAATTTTGATACTGGCTCAATATGCTGATGTATTCTTGACAGGTTCAGTTTAATAATGAAGTACCTGTTTCTTTGTTGTACAAATGAATGAGTAAAATGTTTATCAAACTATATGTGAATAGTGCGAATAAATTAGTAAAAAGCTGTTGAACATCAACACAATTTAGGCACATTAGCACAAGTGGGTTACCACATTTCAACAAACATTACAAAAGCAACAATTGTCTAAATCAACAAAAGGGAATAGCAGCTGTTACACTTGATGGCATAGAAAATAATCTAAAGCAAAAGCAACATTTTGTTTGAAACTAATTGCTTCTCCTGCGCTTTGGTAAGACATAAATGAATTGAGCATCTGGTGAACACACACCCAGCACATTTGTAGTTAGCTCTCCTTTTCTATTTCGATATCGGCCTTTCAGATGTGCAGGCACATGCACACGAATGTGGGTCCCATCTAATGCACCAACACAACCCTGAAACCATAATAAAACTTTGTCACTAAACTATACAGTCAAAATGTTTAACATAGTTGCAACAATTACATAATTAATATTTACCTTAAACCACTTCCATCGTTCTTCTTCACAATCATCTCCAATGGCCTCTGGGGCTTTCAAAAGGTGTGATTGTAGTTTCAATATTGCATTCAGAACCACATTAAAGTACCTACTAATGGTCTCCCCAGACCTACCAAACTCAAATTGAATAACTTTGTTCTTCACATGATGAGCTAGTATGTGCAAAAACATTGCCACTTGTTCGTCAACCAACATATGACTTGTAGGTTGCAATCCACCAATTGTGTCTAACATGTGACACAATTTATCGAATGTCGCCCTATACATTTTAATTTGGTTGAAGCATGTTGAGTCGCTGCTGTATATCATAGCCCTCAGGTTTGCTCTCTTAGCATGAAAATCTAACCTATATGACCTCTCAGGTATGTCCCTCAAGCTATATGAGGCCACAGTCACAATTGTCACTACCACCTTTCTTACTGCTAGAAGTATGGCTAGGCAAGCAACCATAATTTCATAATACATTTCATCAGATACTTCATCCATGACCTACAAAAATGTAGCCCACACCCCTTTCCTTAATCAACCATCAATACTAGACACACTTCATAGACAAGGTATATGTCTGTTACAAACCAAATTCGATTTTGCCATTTCAAAATCGATTTTAACATTTCAAAATCGATTTTAATTTATCACTTCCCATTACAAGTCAGAAAACGATTTTAATTTATCACATTCAAATTTAACAAACAAGAACACTATAAACCATCCTCTCACCGAATATCACACATCCTACATCATCACAATTTCAGAGAAACAATCACACAAACAAATCAGTCCACTATCATGTTTTGCATTTTTCATTTACTCCAAAATCATGGATGCCCAGTCATTATAAAAATCACCATACCCAGGAAAAATGTCATTTCGTTACCTCCATAACCAACCTACCTTCAAGATGTTCGAGTAGTTGTCTCTGCTACTGGGTTATTATGCTAAAACCTTTGACAACCTCCCACTTCAGCTCACGTTCTTGCAGTCTTCAACCCCCAACTCCAATGAACTTCCCTTCAGCTGTGGGACAAAGTCATACAATCGTCTGTTTAACCCCCAGCTCCAACTTCAGCGTCTTTTTTATTTCAAATTCAGGGGCATTTTGGTACAAATCATTTTCCCTCCTACGCTTGAAATTGGCTTCCCACCATTTTTGGTGGGAAGCTCATTTCATCCTTTTAATGGAAATCAGCCGCGTGCAGGAAATGGAAATGGCGAGGATTCTGCGCGCCAAACACGATTTAGCTTATGGAATTGCCTTATTTTTCGTTTCCGGGCCACATTTTCCAGCAACCAAACGGGCCCTAAAATGAAATGGTGGAAGAGGGTGAAATGTGAAGTGATCAGCGAGTGAATGGAGGATGGGATGAGAGGTATAGTGATCAGAAGTAACAATCAAACAAACATGGGGCAGTACGATAAGAAGAGTAAATCTTGATATCCAATTTTATATCCCTAAACCTGATTTAAAATATGTTAAAATTTAATGATCCAATTTATAATTAGAATAATTCAGCTGTTTTAAAAGGATGTCCCCTAATTCTTATTGGAAAAACTACAATGACACAATAAAAAAGAAACTAAAAAGGCCTACTTAAGAATTCAGGTAGAATTACAAGTACATGCAAATGAATTTTACTCAATTTTTTAGGTCTCAGACAAAACGTGTATTTTTATTAATAAGGTAAAATAATATATACTTTTCAATACAGTGTATATACATGTTTCTTATGGTAAAAATATAGTAGTTTAAAAGGATGGAAACATATGAAGTGCAACCCATTTATTTTCAATCTCAACCCGGTAAAGATTTCCACCACCTGTTTTAATCCATTGCCCATCATTATGCTAGTCATTATCTGCACTAACAACGATATCACACAATTCAATCTATCAGTGCAATTTGGATGTATGAACAATTAAAAGCAAATGATACATTCATGATTTTTCTGTTCAGCATTTTTTTTTTTGTTCAGCATAATTTTTCACTCTTCTGAAGTATTCTCTCCCATTCGCAAAGCCCGACATTGATAACTTTAAGTATCCATTACAACTCTTAAACAACAAGTACTTCATGGCACCATCGACTTTAAGAAAGGGACACTTTGAGAAAATTTAAGACAATTATTATCAATTGATACTAAAAGAATTGGTCTAATGTTAATCTCATATACCTGTTCCATGGTTACACGCGCATTCTCAGAAAGAAAAGTAAAATTTCATAGCTAAAACAACTATGCGCTTATTTTATAACGAAGGAACTATACACGCAATCTAAGGAAGCAGGGGCATTCTTCCTCTTAAAAGGATCAATGGGACATAAAGATATAAAAGGTAACTCCTTTGTAATTGCTTCGCTCTGCCATGAAAGTGAAAAGCTACATTCCGCCATTGAATAATTACTGCTTCTGATATGAATGATGTAGCACAAAATAAACAAGCTACCATATCAATTTTCATCTTGCAGCTTCATCAATTGTGCTTTTTCTCTTCAAAAAATTCACCCAGCATTCTTTCTAGATCTTCTGGCGTGTATTTGATTATTCTCTGAGCATTCTTTACATTCTCTACAAGAGGTCTGTTACACGCCAGGTATATTTAAGGGAAGAGTTAGTCCATCAGGGGAAAAAAAAAAAAACACAAAGATCAAATGCAAACAAAATCAACCATTGAGTACTTAAAATCAATAAACAGGTAACTACATAGAAATCGTAATGATTGGTAAAATCAATAAATAAGTAACCATATAGAAGTGGTGAAGCTTGCTTAGATAATAAAGAAGCTGGAGAATTGAACAAGGGCTAATCAAATGCTTTTGATAGGATAATCAAAATACATGTCAAGTATATTTACTATAGAGGTCGTTAGGTGCCATATATCATGTGTATGTAGTGGTCAAGAGTTAGAAAACACACCCAAAACGTTTCACAAATGATCGATAAGCAGGCAACAAGACTTCAGCAACAGCAAGCCTCAGAGACTCTCGCAACTCTGTGTCAGGAACTGCCCACTGAGATTGTTTCTGATGTATTTCCTCAAACATCATATTGAAAGTCTTGAATCTGTGACAGAGTACCAATGAAATTGTGAAAAGACAGAAAATAAAATTTGTCATTGACCACTTCATTTCAATTGACAGAAAATCCACCTGTCTTTAACAATTGCTCTAGAAGCACCGCTGCTACTAATTCCTCCATCGCCACCTGCAGTACTCCCTCCACCACCTGATGAGGTCATGCCTTGGATAGAGAGACATTGAAGTACCTGCAAATAAAATAATGAAATTTCAGGAACAGTTTAGTTTCTTTGCAAAAAACCAAAAAATAGAGAAGGGTGCAAATATGCAGCGGAAGTTTCCAATTAAGAACAATATTGCCCCAAAAGTTTTTTTTTTTTTTTAGAATAATGTTGCCTTGAAAGTATTAAAAGGGTGAAATTTTGCCCTTTAATATTAACAAATAACAATCAATGTAAATTTTTCAACAGTCAACGTTAATTTTATAATGGGGTAGGGCAATATTGCTACGTTTTAAAACTTCGGGAGCAAAATAACTCTTGAGCAAAAACTTTTGGGCAAATTTGCACCTTAATCTAAAAATAAATATAGAGGAATTACGTGGGATCACACACTTGCATAGCCAAACTCCTTGTGTCCATATCTAAACGTAAAATAGGTCAAGTATGAGGACAGTACAAACGTCGCGAATCCAGCTCCCTAGCTAGTCTATATTTGTGTATACATGTATGTGATAAATAATATCAAGACTCAATCAGCTTTCTGTGGTGACAATTGACAGTTAAATTCCTTCTATTTTTCTGGAATCAAAACTTTAAACAAAATTAAATTATGCCAGTATTTGCTTTAGATTCAACAATGACTTCTCTCTTCATTTCAGCCGCTTATAGTCACTGAACAGCTTCCCATTCTTTTACACTCTAAATACCTCTAACTATTCCCTTTTCAAACAGATTCAGTTTATAACTCTTTACACAATTAACAGACGAAATTTTGCCTGTTTGGACAGATGGATTTGGATAAGGATTTCACATTTTAATTCATGTATTTAAATTCATTTGCTGGGGAAGTATAAAACTTTCAAATTCTGATACTTCAAAATTCTTTGCAAGAGTTCGCATTACAATTAGGTTAGAATGGCTGTTCGAAATATAGGTTACACTGATAATTTGAAATTATAAAGAATTTGTAATAACAAAATTTACTTGGATTTGGATCAAATCCGAGTCCACCAATTTTTATAAACCCAGATGGTGGATTTGGCTCAAATTCGAATCAAAATCCAAACAGAACATCGCTGAACCATTTGAGCATAATTTCAAACAATTTATTGCTAGTATGCCAAAATCCATAGCAGCTTAAACTTAAGAACTACTGTTGTTTATAAACCTTTACAAAAATCTCAACAACCTAATACGTTATAATTTCCTGTAATATGTTATCTCAACACCCGTTGCTCCCATAACATACACAACTCATAAGATAATATCATATTTCTTGAAGTGAAATATAGCATGTTATACAGGTAAATTCATTAAGCGCCTTTAGTAACATGATATGTAATTTGTAAATAAGTCATTAGGGTCATTTATTATTTTATTATGTAAGGGACAGAGTATCTAATAAGGATTAGGATTTGGATAGAACATTTTAAGCTAGAATTATTATGGATTTGAATTAAATATTTAATTAGAATTAGAATTACACATCACAAATAAATAATGGTAGTCATCAGTCTTTTCTCTTATGTTTGACCCCTTGAATTATTCAGTTTAATTACAGTTTCTCTAAATAACTCTTCTCTTCTCTCTTTACCTTTCTTTCTATGGTTACCTATCGGTGGTACCATAGCCACTCAATCCTCAGTTCCAAGATGAGTTTGGATGTATAACAGCACCACAGCATTGCTCATAGTTAACAGTGATAAGTGTCGTATTGGATAAAATACTACCACCTTTAAAGAGGATAGAGCAAGGCGTAGCAGCTTTGCGGAAAGACTAGGAGGCTGCGAGGAGAAAAACTTTAAAAGTTCTAAACGATGACTTTTTCCTTTTAACACCCATTGATAAGCAAAAAGACATTCAAGAAAGCCCAAACTCCAACCAGACCCAAAATTCTACTGCAATATGTGACAGTACATAGAGGATCGTAAATTCAGCCAATCACTCTTCAAAATGGAAGTAATTTAGCGTGCTAACCAAAGATCAATTTTAAAAGCACAACTAATGGCAAATATGATAATCAGAACTCACGACAAAATTTTCTATGGAGAACATGAGGGGTGTCACACACAACAAAGAGGAATACTCCACAAGCAATGTACAGAAGGGAAGTGATGAAAAATAGCCTAGCCTTTATGGGTTGTCAAGTCTCAACTCTTTTGAAGGTTTTTAAAGGCGCATCGCACAACAGGTCCACCATGGACACCAGCAATCTCAGGGTTCCTGGTCTAGATTTAGTTCAATGAGGGAATTTAATTGAAATGCTTCTTGGCTTTGGTTAAGTAATATTCTCTATGTAATTGACCCTTAGGGACAATGATCTCTTCGGGAGGGATATTGACACTTAATTTGTTAATAAGTCATTGGTGGAGTTGTTAACTCATTTATTATATATTATAATTAAACGGGCTAGAGTATCTTCTTAGGATTAGGATTACATATCATGACATATTAGGATTTGGATAGAATGTTTTACTAATAAGAATAGGATTAGATATTTAATTAGGATTAGGATTACACACGACATATAAATAAGGGGTAGTCCTACCTCAGCCTTGTCTCTTATGTCTGAACTCTTGAATCATTGAAAATAATTCCAGTTCACTCTCTTTTCTTCTGACTTTTATCATTCTTTCTACAATTATCTATAATATCTAAATAAACTCCACGAAATAATGGCCAGCTAAATCAAAAGAACAACACCTTTGCCCATGCATTTCTTTTGTAATGATTTGCATGCTGCTGCACTATCCTCCTATGTCGTTGCACCCAATCATCCCCCAACAAATCCTTAGCTTCAGACCTAATAAAGATGGTAGAAAAACACAAGAAGCAAAATCAACCAGAAATTGAAGAGAGCAAAATCAAATGCAAATAACTCTTTTACTAACAAGTGGATGGTTCACCTCCGTACTGATCTGACGATATAATGAATATTATTCATGAGAAACAGATGAGTCAAGGCAAGATCTTTATATTGCTTTGATTTTCCCTCTAAATTGGTTTGCAGAGCCTGCATTATTCGCATTGTGAGAGAGGCCAACTCTGAAGTTTCATCTCTGTCAGCAAATTCTAGGAAAAGCTGCTTCAATGTAGACCGATAGCTATAAAGATTAAGTTAAAGCTACTCAGATCAAATTGGTTGAGATGTAAGATGAAAAGATATTCAAAATAAGAACACAAGCAAAGAGGAGAATTCACAAGCTTAAGAAATATCCTTAACCCATATAGTCACTAATCACTAAATAGTATATAAAGTAGAAATATCCTTGAGCCCTATAGTCACTAATCACAACATAGGATAAGAAGTATAAAGTTCCAACATTAAAGTTAATGACATTATGGATTTTAGGATCATGCAATCCTCAGATCCAACTTGCCTAAACCATCTATTATGCATAATCCTTGCTATATCAATCAGACACAGGCTTTCATCAGATTTCAATCTTATTTTCTTGACATTCAGCTTCTTCTTTGGTGTTCCATTACATCAACTATAATGAACTGATTTAAATTTGAATTATTGTTGGCATGTTTCCTTATAGTTTAATACAACATCTCATAGTAATCAAATCACAATTCAAATCATGAATCATGAGACTATTTTTTTAATGGTGAATCATAAACCATATCAAATCATACAATTCAGATGCACAATGGAAAATAGCTAAAATTACATCAAATAAACAAGAGATAACACAAAAGATACAAAGAAAACTTGAATTTACATTTGTTTCACTCTCATATATGCTAATATTGTTTGCCATATTGAGATCTTTGAGGTTATTTAATAGAAATAAGAGTCTAAAATGCCCTGGAAGTATTCACAGGTGGGTAGTGAGGTAGAAGTTTTCAAATGGGCAATATTACCCCGGAAGTTTGAGAAATGGGGCAATAGCACCCTCACCATTTAAAATATCAAATTTGGCAGTTAGTGTTGACTAATTTATACGTGTGACACTCCATGCATGCCACCTCATTGCTCCATTCATGCCACCTCATCACTAATTTTCCACCCAAGCCTTCCTTTCTTTTCCTCTCCCTCTCTTCCAAGTTTCAATCCATCATCATCACTATCCTCTCTCACTCTCACTCAAATTTCATTTTTTCACCAGCTTACCTGTTCCAACTCCTATGTCTCTTCCACCCCCCGCGATGTTGCTGCCAGCAACACCAACAGCAAGGTTGAGAGACAAATTAAATGAGAGTGATTGATATTTATGTTGTCTTCATAACATAACTTAGATTGCCACTCCCCTGTAGATCAAATATTTGAGGAAGAGATATTTGTTGGCCTTCATCAACAAAAGTAAAGTTGTAAAGCTTGCATCACAATTATTATATTTTCTTGTACAATGTTCTTTTTTTTTTTTAATTAGCAAGCCAGGCACTCACAACCTAAAGCTATAAGAGGGATTGAACCCACAACCTGCACTTAGAGGGGAGCATCCATGCGAGTAGGCAGCATGGCCTTATGCTTCTTGGATAAAGTTCTAGCATAAAGAATTTGTTGTACTTGGTTAAATAATACTACCTTTGGTCTTTTCTTTTTTATATATCAACTAGCAATTTGTGCTTTTTCTAGATCATATTACTAGATATTCGAGCAACCGACTACTCAATTTTCGGAATTTGTGGCTTCCCTTCTCAACACAAGCGTCTCTTCTAGGACTCACACTCAAGACCTCTAGGGATCTAACGGGCCTAACACCGCTAGACCAACTATGTGACCTTTCGTCTTTAATGTAAGAGTTAGATAACTAATTTGCATATATTAAGGAAATTAGCTATTTGCATATATTAAGGAAATTAGCTAAGTTCCTTTTTTTTGTCAACATGAGACTTAGTTTAGTTAGTTATTTGTAATAAATATGTTTGTTTCACTAAATTACCCTTTGATGGAAACCCCTTGATAAGTGTAATCGAAAGGGATACATTGAACGAAGAATTGTAAATTTGGAAGACAAAGTGTGTAGAGGTATTCTATTTAAGATCACATCAAACCCTTTGTCTAACCCTCATATCTAGTGACAAGGGGGAGTAGTGTTTTATCTAGTGGAAATATGATGTATGATATCCAATATATCTAAAGCTGCATTTCATACCCATATGAAACAACCAAAACAAACTTCAATTTACTTAATGTCACCGCATAGTGTTTCATCTGCAATTCACAAAGTGAAGGTTGCATTCTCTATCAATACTTTTGTCTTCGATTCTTCTATTGAATGCAAGATTCCGTACTAGAAATAATTTTATCCAACAAATGATACCTTTGATGACTCTGTCACTTAATACTAAAACGGGAAAAAACGGCATTCCCAGCATTGTTTCCACTTGGTTCATGTCAGTGACCAATATTTGCAGCATGTTTGACCTACCATGAAATTGTCTTTCCAAAATTAGCAGAGCTTTGTTAATCGTGATGGCAGCACAACTTGCACGAGTCCAATAATTCAAGCAGCAATTATGGTCACCAAAGAATTCAAAGCTCTAATCTATATCATTTTTAGTAGCACTTGTACAGTACAATGTGTTTTAAATAAAAAGCATGCATTATCAACAACTAGGTTACACATCTATTTTTTGCATATGGGCAAAAGCACAAGTGCTAACTGGAGTACTCCGACAAGTAGAAAACCCTACTTCCCCCTTTTGCAGGCTAGTTATGCCACAATGAAAAAGGAAAACCTTTTCTGTTTTTGGTTGCAATCCAAAGGCAAATTAACTTCAAAATCCCATTGTTATGAAGAACATGGTAGCATGTATTGATTATCACTATAATTTTCTAAATGATACTATGTTCTTCATAGCGAAAATTTACACTATTCACATTATGGCTTTGATGACAAACAAAAGTACAAAACTTAGACACTTATCACTCTTATTTGTCACATCAACCTAGTAGGATATGAATGAGTTTTCAAGTTAAAATATGATTACATTGGACCCACGCAGAGACAAAGAAACAAGCTAGTGGCTAAGGGTTTTCAGCAGTATCATAGAGTTGATCACTGAGAGACTTTTATTCCAATGTAGAAGACTACTACTACAAGAATGCTGTGGGAATATCTTGTATTGTAAATATTCTCTTTCTTGTACTTCTTGTATTATTGTACTTCTTATTACGCTTAATTAGCATTTATTAGGTGGTCTTCTCCCTCTTGTATAAATTGGCATATGTAGCTCATTATTCTTATGAGAAATAATATTCAGAAGTATATTTCTCCCACTTTGTCCACATGGTATCAGAGCTAATAGCCTAAAAATAGTCTGTGAGCTTCGGGCAGAACAAAAACGAAGGAAAAACGAAGGAAACAGTGAATGGGGTCGAATCTGGAGTTCAGGTTTGTGATCTTTGAGGCTGTTTTGGTTCTCACTGCCCCCGCCATCAAAGAGAGGAGGCTCCGATCGGCCAACCCCAGAAGAACAGCAGCGAGTATATCTCCGGCGCCAGCCATCTTCCAGCGGTGTGTGGGAGCTCATTGGCAACCCTCTTCGACTGCGACTTCTCCCAGAGGCAGCGAAACAACATTTCCGGCCAGATTCTCGCTATACTCATGTCTAGGTACGCGTTTTCCGGCGGTCTCAAGTCTGGATATGCGTTTTTCGATGACCGATGTTGCTGTCTGGATGTTGTGGTTCTTGATTTGTGTGTATCTCGAAGGTTTTTTCCCATTTGGAGTTTCAGAAATGATGAAGATGTTGATTACAAGTCTTTCACTCAAAGCTGCCACATATGTCATGATATTGGCAGCAAGAAAGGTAGTGCATTCATCAACTGAAATGGGTATTGCTGTGGAAACTGTATCCTTTATATTTCTAGCAAAACGAGGTAACTTCCTTCAAGCCCTAAAAACCTCATGGGATCAACAAATATGGATTGTTGATTATGGAGCCTCTGATCACATGACTAACAGTTATCAACTGTTCACTACTTACACTCCGTGTGCTAGCACATGAAAGTAAAAATTGCTGATGGTCACTTGCTTCCATTGCTGGGAAAAGAAGTATCCAAATTTCAGAGCATATCAATCTGGAATCTGTCTTACATGTGCCGAAATTAGCATGCCATTTATTATCTGTTAGTCAGTTGACGAAGCAATCTAATTGCTTTGATAATTTATTGCCCACTTATTGTGGGTTTCAGGATCTATCATCGGGGATGGTGATTGGTCATGCTAAGGAATGTAAGGGACTCTACTTCCTTGGTGAAGCTGGAATGAGTCACCACCCTATCATGAGTGTATGCAATTCAATATCTATCTATAAAAATAAAGATACTATGTTATGGCATAAGAGAATGGGTCATCCTAATTTTCATTGTTTTTCCCGTATGTTCCCATCTCTATGTCCACCATCTAATCTTGATATGAAATGTGAAGTCTGTGAATTAGCCAAACACCACCGATCATCATATCCTAGAGCTCCATATATACCCACCAAGCCTCTCACTACCATTCATAGTGATTTATGGGGACCTTCCCGTAACCCAAACCGTACTAAATCAAGAGGGTTCATTACATTCATAGATGACCATACCCTTGTTTGTTGGGTCTACCTCTTAAGAGACAAATTTGAAGCACCATCTGCTTTCATAAAGTTCTTCACCATGATTAAAAATCAATCAATTCAATACAAGCATCAAGACCTGATATAGCTTTTGCAGCGAGTGTGGCTAGTCAGTACATGAATGAGTCAAAGAAGAAACATATGTATACAGCCTACAGAATTCTGAGATATCTGAAAGGCACCCCTGGCAGAGGATTATTCTTCCGGAAACAAAAACAAAGAACAATTGAAGTATACACAGATGCAGATTGGGGAGGAATACACTCTGACCGAAGATCGACCTCTGGTTATTGCTCATTTGTAAGGGGGAATCTAGTCACTTGGAAGAGTCAGAAACAAAGGATGGTGTCTAAGAGCAATGCTGAAGCTGAATTAAGGGCATTGGCTCAAGATATAATGGAGGAGTTGTGGCTGAAACGAGTCCTTAATGAGATACAAGTCAGAGTGGAATTGCCATTAAAACTCTATTGCGACAACAAGGCCGCTATAAGCATGGCTTTGAATCCTATTCAACATGAAAGATTGAAACACGTGGAGATAGATTGACACTTCATCGAAGAAGAAATCATATGCCTGACCTATCTACCAACAAATCTTCAAGCTGCGGATGTGCTAACGAAAGCATTACTCAAGCCTACTTTTGAGAGTTGTATAAGCAAGTTGGACATGATCAACATCTATGATCCAACTTGAGGGGGAGTGTGGGAATATCTTGTATTGTAAATATTCTATTTCTTGTACTTCTTGTACTATTGTACTTCTTGTACTTCTTATTAGGCTTAATTAGCATTTATTAGGTGGTCTTCCCCCTCTTGTATAAATTGGCATATGTAGCTCATTATTCTTATGAGAAATAATATTCAAAAGTATATTTCTCCCACTTTGTCCACAAATGATCCTTACTCTTGTCGTTTCCTTTGGTTGGAAAATTTGACAACTTTACATGGACAATGTGCTTTGACCTAAGGAGCTAGGGAGAATGTTTACATGATGCAATCTCAAGGAATTTTAAGATACAAATTTAGCAAAAAAGTTAATCACTATGTGCACCAATCATAATAAAAAGTAGACAAACTTTTTAAAACAGGGAAAAAAATAATAAAGCCATTAATTTGGGTGCAACGCCATTACTTTTTGAATTTCAGATTGCAGAGAGAGAAAAAAGTAACGGATGTTTCGCCCCAATTAACGGCTTTACTATTTTTGCCCTGTTTTAGAAAGTTTGTCTACTTTTGCACCTTCCAAAACATTATTATGATGGTGCACATAGCGAAACATTTTGTTGCTGAATTTGCACATTTACCCTTTATAAAATGATGCCTCAAACATGCACTAAGGCTCTCTATCGGCTCTAGAAAGCCCTTTGGGCTTGGTCTAATAAACTTTCCATGAGTCAATTGCCGGTGGAATTGTAAATTCAAAATGTGATAATTATTTCTTCATGCTAAATAGTAAATACAAAATCATTTTCATTTTTGTCTATGTAGATGGCACAATTGTAAGTAGAAGAGATTTTCAAGTTTGGCTAGAGTAGCTCATAAGCTAAACAAGTTGTTTTCATTAAAAGATATTTCCTAGACACAGAAACTGCTGAGCATTATAGGCTGCATTTAAGCAAGCGAAGGTACATTGAGGATCTTTTAGGAAAGTTTGAAAGACTAATGCATCTTCTCTCGCACCTACAGCTGCAAGAAAACTACAGATTACAGTGAACCAGTTGAAGATAATAGTGGTGTTACTACAATATTCGGTTCATAACAAACTAGATATTGATTTTGGGACTCGAGGTTTGATGCATGTGGTCGCCTAAAAATTAATAAACTCATCCATGTAGTTGGTTCCATTGAACAAACTAAAACTAATTTAATCAGTAACAATTAGAATTAGTTCATCCTTAAGCATTCACAGCTTAATCTTTAGCACATGTATGCTGGTAGTATTAAGTAGGTGTTCGTCTAGGAAAAAACATATTCCTAAATAAATTTCCAATATACAATATAATATAAATCAGTTATCTTATGCTGGTAGTATTAAGTAGGTGTTCGTCTAGGAAAAAACAAATTCCTAAATAAATTTCCAATATACGATATAAATCAGTTATCCAACTCTCCCTCAACTAAAATAAAGAAATAGCAATTATGAATTTTAATTTTTTTTGAATCATGAGGTCGCTCTTTAGTTACTATGTGTTCCACTATATGGCATAAATTGTCAATAACATTATTTGCAAAAAGAAAAGGAAAAGAAATTAGGTTTAGAATCTTATGATATCCCATTGGTTAGATGAATAGAATCTCAATTTGTATAACCTTGCATCCCATATTTCTCACATAAAATAATTTTCTAATTTTTAAAAGAAACACTAATAAAAGTTCAAAATAGTTGGATCCTCAATATTTTCAAAAGAATATATTTGGAGAAGTCCGGATTTGTGATGGCTCAAAAATGAAATGAAAGGTGCGAAATGTATGGCACAATGTTACCAACTAATATCATGATTGTCATATCAACAAAGCAATTACAAGGAATATTTGATGCAAAATTGAGCTCCTTAATGCTTCCCTTATTATGACTATAGAGACTCAATAAAGTAATGATTTACAATTTAATACAGGCTGACATCTTTTTTGGTCATATAAGTTAACAGCTGTAAGAAATTTTAACATCAAAATTTATATTTTACTATAGACATAGACAATTTATGTTCCACATTACCACAGCAAGTTCCAAAATATAAGCACAAGTGAAATTCCCCATTGTGGACATGGAAAAAATTAACAATTACTGCCATGATCCAATTAGTTGCAAAATGAAGTCCACTATGAAGCAACAAAAGATATTTGGAAATAAAAATGACTGGAAAAATTTGAACAAAAGAAAGGAACATATAAAGTTATTCTAATCAATTAAAGTGAAATTTTATTAACCAGATTAACAGGTTACAAACAAAATAAACAAGGACTATGAGCTTTGCAATCTATGCAAACAAACAAGAATAGTTAATACAATATGATAATCTAGCAACACAAATGCAGTCTGAAGACAAACGGATGAACTTACTCGAATAAAAATTTCACATAGTTAATCACGTAGCTTGTCAAAGGATGGACAGTTCCGTCTGTTACAGCAGTTTTTGTAGCATCTTTCTCAACTGCTTCTTCAAAATCTCCAAAGGTCTCTTGGGCAGTTCGTGCAAGCTGTTTTGTCAAACCCAACGCAGCTTCTCTGATTTCAGTGCAAGCTTTGCCTTCAAAAAGGATTTCAATCTGCAAAACGTCATATGATTATCATATAACACTATCACAATATGCCAATTTCGGGCCTAATGACACATAGCACACAACTTTGCCAAGCTAACAGCATCACTATTACCATGGCAATTCTAATTTTGGAAACTGCAAGTTTTCTATGGAGAAACAGAGATTCATGTGCATCTTTAAAACAAGAATCCTCGTATAGCATAGAGGTTATAGACGATCAAAACATCAAATTCAGTATGATGGCTAGATGGGATGGCTTAGGATAGAGTTACAATAAGACTACTTTCAATTTTTTATTTAGATAGTCTTATCAACTATAAATGTAGCATTACTTCTATCTAGCAATATGAAGTTTAGAGGACTATTATATTTGAATTTCTTCAATAAGTATAGTATTTTTTAAAAAACAAATTCTATAAGTGGGAAAGAATAAGTTTCTTGGTCATATTCATTTTTATTTAGCCAGAGGTTATAGCCACTTAAATAGAAAAAGACGACGCTCAATTGTTGTAGAGTTATTCCAAGAAATTAGTAAAGATTCTAACCTAGATAATCTAGGTATATAACAAATTTAAAATTTGAGATACAAGATTAGAAACTAACTAAAGTGGTATCTGGAGCTACAGTTAAATGACAGATGAGGTTGACCTATGGTTAAACTAAAATTTCAGCCCTTGCAAACACTCCCCCCTCAAGCTAGCAAATATATGTCTAACATGCCCAACTTGCTTCTGAAGAACTCGAATTTGGCATGTCCAGCAGTTTGTCTTATATCCTCTACTTGTAATTTTGACCACATATGAGAGGTTAGTAATCTTCAATTCAACTTTTTTCTTTCATGAAATGTCCGTCAATATCCACATACTTAGTTATGTCATGAAGAACTGGATTGTCAACCATTTGCAGGGCTGACTTGCTATCACATCACAGCTTTATAGGTGAGTCAATGGCAATCTTAAATTCTTTCAGAACTTTGATTAACCACATACCTTTGCATACCCTATTTGCTAAGTTGTAGTGTGACAACAAAGCTACTCTACACATAGCTTCCAATTCGGTGTTTCATGAGCGTACGAAACACATTGAAATTGATTGTCACTTTGTGCATGATAAGATTGTAGTAAAAGAGAGTATTGTCTGAAAAGGATTCATCTATTCATGTATGAGAGGGTTACATTTATACAAGAGGAGAGGAATCATAGTATTAATTACATATGAATAATATCCCTCAATCAAAGGGATTGATTGAGGATTCAAATATATTTCCTAATCTAATTATAGTAATATTTCCTAATATTCTCTAACAAAGATCAAACAGAAATTTATTTCTACTGGACACGTGAGGTCTAGTGACCAATTGGATGATCTGTTGAGTAATGCTTTCACCGGGACTCGGGCTGATTATCTTTGTAAAAAGTAGGGCTTGATTAACATGTACGCTCCAACTTGAGGGGGAGAGCTAGGAAATAAATAGATTAGAATCAGATCAAATCCCTATCAATCAGGGATTATAATTAGGAGCATATTTTCATTTATTGTCATTTAATATTGAGGCTCCTCCCCTCCTGTATATATACCATATTGTACATATCAATAGACATATTATTCAGATCATTTTTGGGTTCTCTAGTTTAAAATAGTGAAGTTAGTAATTTTCTTAATGAAGAGGGAAACTCCCTCTATAAATAGCTTGAACTCCCTCGTGTATTGTACAACTTTGATGAATGAAATCTGCATGGTTTAGATCATCTCTCTCAACCCTCACGTTCTTCATCTTTCCCCTCCTTTCTGGTTCTTTTTCCCCCACACCTCTGTTTCAATCCTTTCCCTAGATCCTATTCTGTTCTGCATCATTTGTGAGTGTGCGAGTATTTTCTTAAACTGTTTTACATCATCAACACTTGCTGCCCACTGAATGTAATTGATCCCATTCAATCAGTGGATAGTTGTGGAGATAGGACTTGCATCAGATAAAGTTTGTCCATTAGGTATTGTCGTTGTTGTGTTCGCTACTAAAGCTGAGGATTCAGGAAATTAGTAGTTTCCAAACCCTGACTGCCAGTGTTGGGGCCAAATCCAAATTGGATCATGGCTCCTTTGATACCATGTGAGAAGAATAAGTTCCTTGTTCACTTATGTTTAATCAGAGGTTACAACCGCTTACATAGAAAAAGAAGACCCTCAATCATTGAGAGTTATTCCAAGAAATCAGGAAAGATTTTAACCTAAATATTCTAAGGATATAACAGAAATTTTAAATTTGACATAGAAGATTAGAAACTAACTAAAATGGCAGCTGAGGCTAACTTATGGTTAACCTGAGCCTCGGCCCAAAGTCCCAATCCAATTCGGCACCAACACTACATGATAGGATTCGCTAGAGTGTCTGTCAAATGAAGACCTGAATCTAACTTGGTGGACCAGAATGGGTCAAAGGCAGTAACTATCCATATGTTGCAGAGTAGAGATAGCAAAATTCATGATGGATATGAAAGTTCATACCTCTGAACGAAGCTCTTGCATTATTTCATACATGTCCAAAAGCACAAATAACTTTTCTGGTGATCTCTTGCCTTTGGCAATGGCTTCTCCAAAACTAAGTAGCATGAAGACACTAGTTTTAGTCACCTCAGCAAAACACTGATCGCTGAGTAAATCAAATCCTTCAAAAATTTGATTGCAAACTTTCCGCTCACCAGCAAATAATAATTTGATCTGTGATAGTATAATCATATATTTGAATGAAAATTTATTCCAAGAAAAAATATACAAATAATACACTTATTGTAAATAGTCAGTGTCAATAGGACAATACCACCTAACAGTTATTCATGAGAACATGAACTCGTTAGGATTTTGTTCCGGAATTACATATCTGAATTATAGCCCTAATACTCTTCCTGGTTTTTCGCCTGTTTAGGTTTTGAAGGTAAATATCAATAATATCTACTCCCTCTGGTCCTTGATATAGAACCTATTTGGAGAGTTGATCTAGGTTGTAAATACAGGCCCTATTTCTAATTTGTCAATCCTTTCTAAAATCACCCCTATAGATCCTCCATCAACTATAATCAAGTAAGAGAGGGAGTGTGCTGGCAAAAAAAAAGAGAGAGAGGGAGTGAGAGAATTAAGGAAGATGGTTAGTGTTTAAAAAAAATGTCATATTAACTAACATGACTAGCATGCTTAATCTAATCACATTAGGTAAAAAGGTCCTACATTTAGGACTAGAAGGAGTGTTATTTTCATACCATTGCTCTAGTACTGCTCTGCTTTCCGTCAATAAGCAGCATGGCTTCAAAAAATGGAAAAAAGAAAAACCTAAATGCCACAAGATTGGAGACCCATCAGAAAAACAGGCTGGACCTAGATGTCGAGGTTCAATAACACAAGCCTAAGAAAACAAACGAAGATTGTGGCTTGACGCCTTTGAGACTCAAAAAGCACACACCCTAGGCAAATAGAGTTGGACCCATACAATCACTGGATTCGGAAGAAGAAAAAGTAAAAAGTGAGTTAATTCCAGTTACATTGAGAGGGAGTATTGGAAATAAACTTCGATATAAGCCCCACAAATAAAAATCTTAAAATAGTTACAAAAATAAATGACACATAAGCTTGTTCAATCCTAATAGTCAATTAAGCTACTTTGATAAAATGGACAAGCCTAAATACAAACCCATACAGAACAATCATCATGACTATTTGGAAAATCCAATGCTTACAGCTATACGCATGAAGTGAATCCAATTTCCAATTTTAGCCTCCAAAACCTCCCATTGAAACTTTTGTACATCATCTTTGCTAAGCTTCTCAACTCCCAGTTTGTGTAGGCTTTCTTCCAATACATTAGAACGGGTATCCCTAATCAAAAATCATGACCACGATAACTGTTTAAGAAGCAATACAAATCATTACCGCAAAAACTACAAATGCTATTGGGAAGATAAATGACAAGCTGTTCATAATATTGTTGATGTTGATAGTTCTTCACATGATAACTTATATTGGCAACTTTCAAATAGAGTACCACATAGGCACATACTTTCATTCAATAATTCAAAGAGCTTACCTGTAAATTTTCAGTAACTTTTGCTGTTGACCAGCTTGAACCATTTGCTCCGCTAAATCATGAAGCAATGCCAAAATTCTCAATGGTACAAGAGCAGGAGGTGTGTATACAAAAGCATCAATGCTATTGTTATGTGAATCAGAATGATTATTGGAAGGAATCTTGCTAATAGAATCCCCCTCAAGGCCAGGTGAACTTGAGAATGGCCGCATTGTGTTTGGAAGGCAATCAAATAGGCTCTCAGGTTCCACAGGTTGGCTGTAATCAGAGAGAATAAAAGACGAGTCAGAGAAACATGATTGAATAGAACTTTGGACAATAAAACTTATAGCTAAAAAATCAACCATACTTTCTAACGTGTAACAGAATCAAAGACGCCTTTCAGAAATAATTGTGCTCTGACCAAAGCAACCATCTTTCTAAATAACTGGAAAATATTTTATGTGACAATTATTATTAAGCCACACTATTATGCTTTTACCACAATCCATGAACCATTAAAAAAATATATATGCCTTATGCACTACAAATTATAAAACTGTTCAGAGAAGAAAATATGTAAACCAACGTAGTAGAGTTATATGAAACCAATATCAACAAAATTTTCAGAATAGATGGATCTAATTTTAAAATGTTATAACATTGTTCATAATATCTCTTTTGTTTCATATAAAAATGGTGAAGGTGCAAAAATATCAATTTATTTTTGTCAAATATGCATTTGGCACCTTATTAAAAATTTAGGTGCAAAAAAACCCATATAAATTTGAAAGTGGACAAAAATATCCATGCCGTTACATGTTCAAACGTTGACCAGAAATGCTGATGTGGAAGCTGACATGGCATAAAAATATTAGACACCAACATGTTAAGGTGCAAAAATACCCATGTACAGTTTTCAAAAGTGCACCTAACACAATATACATTATTTAAGGTGCAAAAATACCAAATAAATCTTAAAAATTAGTCGGAGCTTGATAGTAGCAGTGTTGTTGTAACAAGTTTTTATGCAAGGAAGTACATTATAAGGTGGATGACGAAGAGAATAGTATAAATTGACTTTGTTTATATCTATAAAAAAATATGTGCAAAGATGGATTATGGTGCTTGAGCTCACTATGATAGATTATATACCTAGAAGTGCACTAGCACAAACTTGATGAATGAAAGTTGAGACTAGAAAAGAGAAGGGGCAATGTATTAACAAAAGA
This sequence comes from Mimosa bimucronata, assembly GCA_037074515.1. NCBI lineage: Eukaryota > Viridiplantae > Streptophyta > Magnoliopsida > Fabales > Fabaceae > Mimosa > Mimosa bimucronata. Next base: position 44,372,668 of record CM073436.1, read on the forward strand.
ATAGGGGATGAGAAAAAGAGAGAGTGCGAGAGGAAGTGGAAGAGTGAGTGAGGGAAAATTTGAAAGTTTTGTATTTAATAGAAGAGTTTATGGGTATTTTTGCACCCTAAATAATGTGTATGGCATCATACTCACATTTGAAAATTGTACATGGATATTTTAACACCTTAACCTATTGGTGTCTGACAATTTAATGCCATATCAGCTTCCACGTCAGTATCTTTGGTTAACGTAACGGTCAATGTTAGCACATTAACAATGTAGGCAATTTTGCTCTATTTTCGAATATATATGGGTATTTTTGCACCAGAAGTTTTTGTTTGCCAAATTTTAGGAAATGGGTTGGGTCCATCCACAATCTAAGGGCAGAGCTCCTAACTCATGATCTACTGGTGCCTGAAGTTTTAATATGGTGCCAAACGCACATTTGACGAATTTAAATGAGTATTTATGCATCTTAACCATGTATCAATAATTATTAATTTATTGAAAACCTCAAGAAGTATACTTTAAACCCATTAAGTGTACATTGAACTTCAATTTAAGTTTCCTTTTATGATAGTCAAGTTTCTTTTTTACTTAGAACCATCAATTAACCTAACAGAAAACATAAATAAGCAAATTTTTTAAGCCAATTCAGCCCAAAGAAAATATATAATATGACTTACTATTAGAATTATTCATTAATTCTTTTCTCACTTTAAATTTTTTTTTAAATTAAAGTTAATTATCAAAATCTATTACAAATTAGAGAGAGAGAGAGAGAGAGAGAGATTCATTATCCATTGATAAAAATTCAAATTTATATTTTTTTCAGTCATCATCTACACAATGTGAGTTATTACCATTTGTTGTTAGTCTAGAGTTTTTAAGTTGATTAAAAGGTAAAGGTACAAGTTTACTAATGAAGTATTGCAGCAGGAGCATCTGGAACAAATATGTTTTGATGAGTGCTAAAATACCAATATATTTTTTCAAAGGTGCTAAAATACCAATGAACCCATAAAATAGAGTAAAACAACCAATGATATTTATTTCCCCCAAAAGGCCGTCAAAGTAAGTATATAGTGGATAAGTAAAAAAATTTAACGGACATTAGTGAAAAATAAATGGTATTGGCTGTTTTGCTCTGTTGTAAATGTTTATTGGTATATTAGCACCCTTCAAAACATGTTTGTGCCAAATGCTCTGGCCGTAACACTTCATTGGTAAAACTACAAATTTACCCTTGATTAAATGTGAAATTTTAAAAAAACACTTCAAAAGTATATTAAAATAAATAATGACAATATTGATATTTGAGAATATTTTTCCCATGAATTCACTTGGGATAAATCTTTTAATTATGTCATGAAATTTAAAGGATCAAAAAGATTCTTCATAATTTTTTTCCATAAGCTCCACTGTACCACTCTGTTCCTCGTTATAAATCCACCCTAACTACTTATCACATACTAAGGAGTGGAAGTTATAGCATTAAATATTCCCTATTTTTTAAAAAAATTTCCAACTTTGCCCTTATTTAGGAATAGGTGTTAAAATAATATTTTATCCATTATAAATATTCTGTCTCATCTTCCCTATTTCCAACATAAGGGTAAAATAGCCATAATAACATTAATTGATCCCAAAGTGGACTTATATTTAGGAACAAAAAATTTGTGATAGTTGGACTTATAATAAGAAACAGAGTGGTATCACATAATGACAAAAAAATCCTATGAACAATAATATTAAATTTAGCAACAAGAAATTGGAGCATGCAACCATCCCGGATTGCTGCTTTTCTTTTAAATTTTAGATTACTTTATCTGGCGAGATTTAATATTTCCTATACAATGTACAACTGAAGGTTACAAAAATAAATTTTTAGCGTGAGGAATAAGATGAACAAAATCAAGGAATGAACAACAAACCTGTTAGATGATAACAGCTGCTTAAATTCATCTTCTAGTTTAGAAATGGCTTTAGCTATTAAATTATTCGCATGGCCAACAACACCATCACCACTCTTAAAGCCCTTCTTACTACCAAAAAATTGAATGCTGCCTCTCAACTGATCAATTGCATTAAGATAATTCTCCAAGTCTTCATGTGGCCCTTTGAGTACTTTTGTTTCTGCCTGCATATTGTGTCATTGAGAACATGTTACTTTGAGTTTATTAATCCATTTATCAAGCTAATATTCATGACTTTGATCATTATCATTTCATTTTGGCAACTACTTTGAGAATGGGATGAGAATAGAAGAACTGTCATTAAATCAACTATTTGTAATTAGAGATTTAAGATAAAAATATGAATTATAAATTACTCCCTCCAATATCAAATATAAGGCATTTGTTGAAGTGTCTAGGAGCTAAAACGAAGGCACTCTTTAGGTCATTAAATACTTTTTTCCTGCAATGCCACTTATTACATAAAAGTAGGAGAGAGGAATTTAAGATTCACAAGGAAGAATGTCAATAAATAATTAAGCGTGTTTATTCTACAAATTTAAGTAGCTTAACTATAACTAATTTTATTGGTGGTATTGGTCTTATATTTGAGACCAGAAAAAGTTTTTAATTATGTTTATTTGGAATTTTATAGTCATTTTTATTATGCTTTAATTATCATTTTGATAATTATCTCTTTTTATTCTCATCCTATTTTGCATCATCTCTTAGTAGGATCACATTTTATTACAGGAAAAAATCAATTAAATCGTTTTACATTAATCAGTTGAGTTGACCAATATGAAGGGTGAGATCCCAGACATCTAAATAAATCACTTGTGTTCCGTACCACATAAAGAAACAGGATTTTGAACATTCATTCACCAAATAATAAAATCTTTTTCTAGGGACAGAAAAATAATACTCCCTCCATTCCAAAAATATAATCCTTATTTGGGGAGGTGAATTTGTTCTTAAATATAAGACCTCTTTTTCATTTTTTCTCGTATTTTCTCTAAATTATCCCTATTAATATTCCTCAACAATAAATAAGTAAGAGGTGGAGGGTAGGAATTAAGGAATAGTGTTAGGGTGTTCTGGTAATATCATGTGTAGGAATTAAGGAATAGTGTTAGGGTCTTCTGGTAACATCATATGATTTTAACTAACTTAACTTTTTTTTTATTAGTATTAACTAACTTAACTAACATCTTAGTGTTAAGGTATTCTGGTAATATCATATGTAGGAATTAAGGAATAGTGTTGGGGTCTTCTGGTAATATCATGTGATTTTATCTAACTTAACTAACATCTTAGTGTTAGGGTGTTCTGGTAATAATATCATGTGTAGGAATTAAGGAATAGTGTTAGGGTCTTCTGGTAATATCATGTGATTTTAACTAACTTAACTAATATACTTAATCTCATTAAATTAAATAAATAGGTCTTGTATACCAAGGGACTACAGGTTAAATGTTAGAAAATTATCATAGTTGACTAGTTGACTCAAACAATTATAATGGAGATACAAAGATAACAAGTAACCACGCAACCAACCTGGCGATATTGATCGAATTGAAGCAAAATGACCTCAGCGGCCTTCAACGTCCTGTCAATATTCTCATGAGCCTTCCGAATAGAATGCGTTCTAATCTGAAAAATCCAAATGAAGGATTCTACAGTGAACAATCAGATGATAAGAACAACAATATAAGAATCAAAGCTCTAAATTCACACTTCAAAACCTCGAAGAAGGTCCTACGAAAGGGGGCAAAAAATCCCAAGTAGTAAATTAGAAGTCAATACAACAACATTCCCAGATCCAAAAACTCAAATTGAGCTCAATTCAAATAAAAGGCATCGACTCCCAAAATAATGCTTCTTTACAAGCAAAATAAACAGTAGTAAAATGGAGAAGAACCTGAGTAGGACGCATGGCGGTTTCAAGGGCAGAGAGGCGATGATCAAAGGAACTCATGATTGAAACGACGTCGTCTGTTATGATCTGGCTTTTCTGGAGAGACCCTCTCATCTTGACAGCTTTTTCGCCGAGGGGATCAACTCCGACCACCGTCATTCCCATAATAATAATAATAATAATTTACTGTGTGGAGTGATCCCTTCTGTTTAGTACGGAGACGAAACTACGCAGAATACGGTTACACTCGATTATTGAAGTAGCTGAAACGGATTTGAATTAGTGTATTGTATTGTAATGCGAAGAGAAGATTTGCCAGTTTTGTTGAAATTAGCCTTCACAGCACAGGGTGTTTTCCCTCTCGTGCTTTCGTCGGATTTCAACTTTATTTCGTTGTTTGGCCCAAAAAACAAATTATTTGGTTGTAAGAACAAGGGTTAAGGTGCAAGTTTGGCTAATGATTTGTTGTAAAACGAGCTTTTGGTACAATTATTTCTAAGAGGTTCATATAAATCAACAATCTTTTAAAATAGGGTAACTTGGCCAATACCGTACAGAATTCCGTTGTGTTAAGCACTCCTTTTTGTAATAAATTATTGGTCAAGTTACCCCATTTTAAAATATAGTTAGTTATATGGATCATTTTAAAAATAATTGTGTCTGACCAAAATGGACCTTAACCCTAAAAACAAATTCATTTGCTGTCGCCAAAGAAAAACGGACAAAACTATGTGCTGTCTATGGGGGTTGTAGACATGGATTGGTTTATGATTTTGATTTTATATGAATAATAATAATAATAATAATATACAACGAGATGTTATAAGGGAAAATTGTGCCCAGCGGTCATCCCAAGTGTTGTGATATGCTTTTTGGGCCAGGTTACATTGATTAATTAATTAATTAATTAATAATGAGATATTCTTAATTAATTAAATTGGTTAATTAACGAAATTATTCTATTGGTAGATTTGATTAGCTATGGATCATTGAATAAATAATTACATTAATAAATTAAGAATAACGAGATATTCTTGATAAATTAAATTGGTTAATTATTTAATTATTTAAATTATCCTATTGGTTGATTTGGTTAGCCATATATCACTGAATAAATCCTGCTAATTTAAATAATCGGTTTATTTGATTCTAAATTAAATGATTGGTTGATTGAGGTTGGCATAGATTCATACATGAGATAGAATACCTAAAAAGGATACATCTATGTATTTAAATATTTAGTGAATTAGTGAATAATTAAGTTGACCAAGTAAACATGAATTGAGGAGAAGTCTAAGCTAAAAGTTTACAGTATTTCAAATTTTAAAATTTGAAATCAACCCTAGCCAACTATTATAAATAGAAGGCCATTTATCTCATAACAACACACAGAGAGAAAACACACAGATACAAATTCTGTGAATATTCTCTAAGCCTTCCATATTTTAAATTGCACGGTGTTTAGCTGTGCCACCCCAACTGGACTCTAGTAATCCATCTCACAAAACAAGATCCAGAAAGAAGAAAGGGTGGAGCCTCCAAACGAAAGTTCGATTCTTAGATTTTTATGTTCATAATTTTACTATGATATATGTATGCTTTAGAATTTTAACTATGTTTAAAATTCCAACATTGGCATAAGAGCCTTTATATAAGATTCTAGGCTTACTTTTCCGATGCATCATAAAGCTTCGTCTATTCACTGTGCGCATAAGAATTTTTTTTTTGAAACTTGGAAGCTTTACAAAAATGGCACGTTTGAAATATTTGAGAAAATTGGTTTTTCAAATAAATGTGTCTAGTGCCCAAAATTTTTTTAAAAAAATGAATCTACACGCCTAGATGATTTTGTAGCCACCAAGAATGCATAAATCGGAGGTCAGATGGCAAAGATATGGAGCCCGGAAGGTAGCGGGTGCTTGCAGACCTGCCACACCTCTAGCCGGATCCGGGTCAACCACATATGTCCTGGAAGAACAGGAAATAACTGATGTTCTGACCAAAGTCCTCCAAGTACCAGATGATGTTGCATCCAGGAGGGACATGATGCATTTGCTGTCTGGAAAAGAAAAAACACGCTTGCACGCATTACGATGTGGGTGCAATGACTGATGATATCATGTGCCAATTTGAAGGGCATGCTACAGCCTCCGTCATATGGGCAGCATTGAAGGATGAATTTGACGGAACTTGAGCTGCGAGGTTGAGAAGTTTGACTATGAAATTCAACAACTTCAAACTGGCTCCAAACACTTCTATCAGGCATCACTTAGGGGCGATGCACAACCTGATTAGGGAGTGATCTGAAGCCGGAGGGACTATTTCTAAAGAGCAGAAATCCAAGCTGTCATCAGGTCACTCCCAGTAAGTTGGGATAACATGAAGCACACCATCACTCATAATGCAAGCATTAAGACTTTTGCTGACGTAGCTCGTCATATCTAGCTAGACAATGATCGAATAGAAGTTGCGAAACCAGCTAGCCATGCATTTTTAACTGAAGAAAAGGATAGGTCTACTCCAAAGGGACAATCAGTCAAGGGGAAAAAGTCCCAACAAAAGAAAGGTGGGGCCAAACTAAAGGGGAAGAAACCTTTCAAGAAAACCAAAAGGCCAAGCAAGAAGCATGATCTAGCTAAGATCAAGTGCTATGAGTGTCAGAAAGGGGGACACTATGCCAAAGATTTCCCTGATCAAAAGAAGGTAACAAATGTTATGCATATTCATTACTCTTTTGTGTCGAGTACTGCTTTATTAACTAAAGCTAATCCTATGTGGGTTGTAGACTCAGGAGCAACCGACCACATGAGCAAAGAACGTGGGAATTTCACTAAGTTTCGTCGGCTACCGGCTAGAAGTAGATGGCTTTACGTTGGGAATACTGCGAGGGTAGAAGTCAAAGGCATCGGTACATGCGAGCTAAGTTTGCAGGGAGGACAAACCTTGACGTTGGATGATGTGCTCTACGCTCCTGAAATTCAGCGGAATCTCGTTTCTGTTATTTCTTTAGTTAAATTGAATTTCAATGTTAGTTTTTGTGACTTCGATGTAAGCATTTCAAATAAAGCCGGTGTCTTTTGCTCTATTTATGTTAAAGATGGTTTCTTTGTTTTGGAAAATTTCAATGGTTATTCTAGTTCTTGTTATGCAATTAGTTCCAATATTCATTATGACATCTGGCATGCTAGATTAGGTCATATTAATCAAGTACAAATAACTAAACTAGCAAAGGAGGGTTTGCTAGGAAATGTATCAAAAAGAGAAATGTCTCTATGCAATTAGTTCCAATATTCATTATGACATCTGGCATGCTAGATTAGGTCATATTAATCAAGTGCAAATAACTAAACTAGCAAAGGAGGGTTTGCTAGGAAATGTATCAAAAAGAGAAATGTCTCTATGCAATTAGTTCCAATATTCATTATGACATCTGGCATGCTAGATTAGGTCATATTAATCAAGTGCAAATAACTAAACTAGCAAAGGAGGGTTTGCTAGGAAATGTATCAAAAAGAGAAATGTCTCTATGTGAGCACTGCCTAGCAGGCAAGAGCACAAGGAAACCTTTCAGTAAAGGAACTAGAGTTGAAGCTTCCTTCAACTCATGCACTCTGATATTTGCTAACCGATGAGTGTATGGGAAAGGCATGGAGATGTGTACTTCATGACCTTTATCGATGACTATTCTTAGTATGGGCATGTTTATCTGATTTCCCACAAATCTGATGCTCTTGAATGCTTTAAAAAACTACCTTAACTTAGTGAAAAATCAGTTAAGCTGCAAGGTAAAGGCCTTGAGAACTGACAGGGGACGAGAATACCTCTCGAATCAGTTCAAGGAACTTTGTCAGGAAAAGGGGATTGCTAGGCAACTATCAGTCCCTAACACTCATCAATAAAATGGAGTTGCCAAGAGAAGGAATAGAAACCAAACTTAAACCTCTTAAGACCTTAGGGGTCAATAGCTTATGTCCATGATTCTTCCAATAAATATGGAAAGTTAGGACTAAGAGGCAAGAAATGCGTCTTTATGAGATACTCTGAAGCCTCAAAGGGATACATGTCTTCATTGGAGAAAATGATGACGGATGACTAAAATAATATCAAGGGACGCGGTATTCAAGGAGAATGATTTCCCTGGCAGGGGGGATGTTAACCATTTAGAACCTCTTTATGAGGAAAGCAGAAACGATGAGTTAACATATATTCCACAAGTAACCAACCTAAGTGGGAGGGCAGAAAACTCCTCTCAACCTCAGGTGATTTCACCCAACAACAAGAAGAGAGTCTTGTGGATACCCCACTTTAGAGAAGTCAGAGGGATAAAACCCCAAGGAGACGATTCTCAGTGGAAGGATCAGTTCTCATCATCAATCCAAAGGAAGACAATTCAGATCCTGTAAGCATACAGGATGCGTTGTTAGGACCTGCAAAGGAAAAATGGCAAATGGCCTTAGAAGAGGAAATGGATTCCTTGAGGTCAAACCAAGTTTGGGAGTTGGTTGATTTATCGCCAGGCCGTAAGGCAATTGGGAACAAGTGAGTTCTCAAAAACAAGTGAGTCTGCTTTCCTTTTTTTTTTTGCTTTATTTTTTTTAAGAATCGACCAATACTTTATACTTGTCTTTCCATCCAACTGAATATAACATAATGCTCTCCATCTTTTCTAAAATATTCAAAAGGGTATGATTTTTTTTTTGGGTATGGATTAAGAAAAGGAAAAAAATATAGGCTTAAATGGGATAAATATAGGATATATGCATGGAATGGGTAGGCTTTTTGGCTTATCTGGCTAAAGTGGAGTGAATGCCTTCATCATCTTTATGATTGTATAAGCATAAAATGTGGCCTTGAATAAGATTCAAGTCAAGTTCTAGATCAAGAAAAGAAATAAGGAGTACACACACCAAAGATAAATATATTCAATAGGCTCAATCTCACTAGGTATATGATTACTAATCTAGATCCACCTATTTCAAATTCATTGTCACTTAGTTCACTTACTTAAAACATGATCAATCACTTTTCAAATCAAGAATGTATCATACTAAAGTCACTTAAAACTTGCAATTCTCACATTCAAAATTGTTTTATCCCTCCCCCACACTTAAATATTGCATTGTCCTCAATGCAAAACAATCAGAGCAAATAATAGACTAAAGACAATAACCAGCACAACTCAGCTCAATAATATGACAATGCAAAATAAAAAAAGTGTAAGGAAGGAATACAACCGGGGATTACGTGGCGTCACGTAGGGAAGCGATCTCCACATCTTGTGTGGAGAATCCTTCATAAAACGGCTTCAAATGGTGTCCGTTGACGACGAAGCTTTTGCCATGTGGCTCTCTTTTGATCTCGACAGCTCCATAGGGAAAAACATTTGTGACAAGGAAAGGCCCCTCCCATCTAGAGCGAAGTTTTCCAGGCATAAGCTTTAATCTGGAAACATAGAGAAGAACTTTTTGGCCCACTTGAAATTCTCTTCTCACTATGAGTTTGTCATGGATAGCTTTGGTTTTTTCTTTATAGATTCGAGAATTCTCATAAGCTTCTCTTCTCAGCTCCTCAAGCTCTTGCAATTGCAACTTTCTCTCAATACCAACACTAGCAAGATCGAGATTGCACTTTTTAATTGCCCAATATGCCATGTGTTCCACCTCTACTGGCAAATGACAGGATTTGCCAAAGACAATCCTGTATGGAGACATGTCAATAGGGCTCTTATAGGCTATACGGTAAGCCCAAAGTGCGTCGTCAAGTCTTTTACTCCAATCTTTTCGGTTGGGTTGCACCGTCTTTTCTAAAATGAGCTTTATTTCTCTGTTAGAGAGCTCTGCTTAGCCATTTGTTTGAGGGTGGTACGGAGTAGCCACTTTATGCATCACACCATACTTGCTAAGCAAGCTCTGCATACTCCGATTACAAAAATGAGTGCCCTGATCACTAATGATAGCTCTTGGAATCCCAAACCTGCAGAAAATATGAGACCGAACAAAAGAAACCACTATAGAAGAGTCATTAGTATGAGTGGGGATTGCCTCAACCTACTTGGACACATAATCCACAGCTAATAGAATATATAGGTAGCCAAAAGAAGAGGGGAAAGGCCCCATAAAATCAATGCCCCAAACATCAAAAACTTCACAGAACAAAAGAGGTTGTTGAGGCATCTCATGCTTCCTAGAAATGTTACCTACTAATTGGCACCTATGACACTTCTTACAAAATTCATGAGCATCTCGAAAAAGAGTAAGCCAAAACAATCCACTTTCTAAGACTTTTCTAGCAGTACGTTTTGCACTAAAGTGTCCCCCACATGCAAGAGTATGGCAAAAAGTTAAGATAGACTCAAATTCATTATCTAGAATGCATCGCCTAATAATTTGATCACTGCCTATATGCCACAAGTAATTTTTATCCCATATATAGAATTTAGACTCTCTCTTAAATTTATTTAGTTGATGCTTATTCATATCAGCTGGTAAGATAGATGCAACTAGATAATTCGCAATATTAGCATACCAAGGAATAGATATATCAACCTCACAAAGTCTATTATCAGGAAAATCATCCAAGGGTAAAGAATATGTTACCACAGGTGTCTCAATTCTGCTCAAGTGATCAGCTACCATATTCTCTGCTCCACTCTTGTCACGAATCTCCACATGAAACTCTTGTATCAGCATTACCCACCGCATGAGGCGGGGTTTGGAGTCCGGTTTCTTGAACAAGTACTTGATAGCAGAGTGATCTGTAAAGATAGTCACCTTCGTGTGGAGAATGTAAGATCTAAATTTATCTAGCCCAAAGACGATGGCAAATAGCTCTTTCTCTGTGGTAGTATAGTTAGCCTGAGTAGCATCTAGTGTTCTAGACGCATAAGCAATGATATGTTATCTCTTGTCCACTCGCTGAGCAAGAACTGCTCCCAGTGCATAGTCTGAAGCATCACATAAGAGCTCAAATGGGAGGCTCCAATTAGGTGGCTGAATGATTGGAGATGTCATGAGTCTTTTCTTCAAATCATCCCAAGCATACCTGCAAGCATCATTAAAGACAAAACCCACATCTTTCTGCAATAAATGAGATAATGGCAATGCTATCTTACTAAAATCCTGAATGAATCTCCTATAAAATCCAGCATGCCCAAGAAAAGAGCGAACATCTTTCACACAAGAGGGATATGGAAGAGATGAAATAATGTCAACTTTAGCTTTATCAACTTCAATACCATCATGTGAAACAACATGGCCTAAAACAATTCCTTTCTTAACCATAAAATGACATTTTTCAAAATTCAGCACAAGATTATATTGAATGCATCTTTCTAGAACCTTATCCAAACTAGCTAAGCATGCATCAAAAGAATCACCATAAACAGTGAAATCATCCATAAAAACCTCCATGCAATGCTCAAGAAAATCAGAAAATATGGAAACCATGCAACGCTGAAAAGTGCTCGGTGCATTACATAAGCCAAATGGCATGCGTCTATATGCAAAGGTTCCAAATGGACATGTGAATGTAGTTTTATCTTGATCCTCAGGTGCAATGGAAATCTGGAAGTATCCAGAAAAACCATCTAGAAAACAGTAATGTGATCTACCAGCTAGTCTTTCTAACATCTGATCAATAAATGGGAGAGGATAGTGATCCTTCCTAGTCACAGAATTCAATTTTCTATAGTCAATACAAACTCTCCAGCTATTCTGGACTCTAGTAGGAACTAGCTCTCCTTCCTCATTATGAACAACGGTAATACCAGTCTTTTTAGGAACTACCTGTACCGGACTTACCCACTGGCTATCAGAAATAGGGTAGATTATACCTGCAGAAAGAAGTTTAGAGACCTCTTTCTTTACAACATCGAGGATCAATGGATTGAGTCGTCTCTGTGGCTGTCGTACAGCTTTGGCACCATCTTCTAACAAGATTCGGTGCATACATACATCTGGGCTAATTCCAGGAATATCAGCTAGAGTCCATCCAATAGCTTTCTTCTGTCGTCTAAGTACCTCTAAGAGGCGAATTTCCTCCTCAGCAGCTATGTCACTAGCTATAATCATGGGCAATGTCTCATCCTTCCCCAAATAAGCATACTTCAATGAGTCAGGCAACGATTTTAGCTCCAATGATGGAGCTTGCTCAATTGAAGGTATGAGCGGCTTTAAATCAATGTCACACAAACTAGAAACCTGCACAAAATTCTCACAACCAGAAGAGCAAACTTTCCCAACTTAGGAAGCATCAGTAGAAACAGCAATAGAAGATGAGTCAAGAAATAAACCACAATCCACAATAGCAGTGCCATCAGTAGCACTCATATCAGAGATGGAATGAGAATCAGAAATCTCCTTATCAACAACATGATCAATGCTAATTAATAACTCAGAATTAGCCAATGAAGACAAGTCAATTTTATCCATAGCATCAATCACACTAAGTATTTGAGAAAATCCATCTGAATCAACAGAAACAGTAGATACATGATCGCTAAAGTCACTAATGCTATAATCAGGCATAGAAGAATCATGTCTAGAATGTCTCATGATTTCAATGAAATCAGTGAAAATATCAATGTCAGCAGTGTCAAGGCTATCACATGTATCACAATTACCAATCTCAACACATGAACAGGATATAATATCATTTAAACCACCAATATCACATGACCTACTCAACATGCTACCTCTAAGATCTACAATAGCATCATCAACAGTAGCATCAATAACGCTAACATCTATATCATCACAACTATCATGTGGATATCTCATAGAATCAAGCACATCAAATCTAATGATATCACCAGCAAATTCCATGGTAAGGGTACCAGCATGCACATCTATCATAGCTTTAGCAGTTTTAAGAAAAGGTCTACCCAAAATTAGAGATGAATGTCCTTTATGCTTAAATCTACTATTATCCATATCAAGAACATAGAAGTCTGCAGGAAAAAAGAAATCTTTTACCTTTACCAATATGTCCTCCAAGACTCCTTCTGGAACTGTACAACGTCTATCAGCGAGGGATGCAATAAGGTTTGTAGGTTTGAGCTCCACACCCTTAAGCTGTTCAAAGATTGATTTTGGCATAACGTTGATAGCTGCTCCCAAATCTGCTAAGGCATCTGAAAACTCAATGTCGCCTATGGTGCATGGTATGAGGAAGCTACCAGGATCTTTGCACTCTTTGGCAGTGGCATTTGATAAAGAGAGGAGACAACTGCTCCTAAGTCAACTTTTCCTTCATTCTTAAACCTTCTCTTTGTAGTACACAACTCCTTCAAGAACTTTGCATACTTCGGCACTTGTGCAACTAAGTTAACTAGTGGAACATTTATCACCACCTTTTTGAAGATATCATAGACTTCTTTAAACATCTCAGCTTCCTTCTTTCTCCATTAAGATCTAACTACCCCAGTAGGAAAAGGTAAGGCAGGCTTGATTACTTTCTTTCCTTCTATATCATTTTCTTGTTCTTCATGAGGTGCCACTTGTGTTTTTGATAAAGTGGATTGATCCTGTGATGTAGATATAGAAAGGGAATCATTAATAATAATTTCATTGCCTTTGGAAGCAGTATTGGTGACAGGATCTGCAGAATCAATTGTTTTTCCCTTCCTGAGAGATATGGCATTAACTCCACCAACATTAGGATTATGTTGGTTCTCAACGTTAGGATTGACAACCACTTGAGATGAGAGCTTTCCTGATCCTTGACTCTGTACATGACTGAGAGCATTAGATAATTGCCCAATTTGAGTTTGAAGAGTCTGAATTTCTTGCCTGTGTTGCAAATCCTTTTGATCGAACTTGTCCATTAGGGATTTCATCATAGCATCCATTTTACTTTCTAGCTTTGAACCCTCATCTTGGACTGGCATTGTTTGTCTAACATGTTGAAACATCTTGCCATTTGAATTTGCTCCTTGATTGAATTGACCTTGCTGAGGTTGGCCACTCCCATATCTAAGGTTTAGATGATCATGCCATCCAGGATTATATGTATTTGAATAAGGATCATAACGCTGGCCACCTTGATTAATTGGCTTGGAAGGGTATATCGCATTGCAAGATTCAACTCCATCATTCAAGAAAGGGCAAGAATCAGTATCATGAGTGGCAAGAGAACATATAGAGCAAAGAGGCCCTATTAAAGTAGAAGAATTAGCCTGTGGGGTGAAGGCAATCAAAGATCCCACAGGATTGGCCATATTGGCGGAGCTTTTCATTTGAAATACAACCATTTTCTCCATAGCAGATGCCAATTTATCAATTTTGCTCTCGAGGCGGGATTCAGAATTAGAAGAATGTAATCCCACCTCATTAATTCTTGCTTATTGTCTAGAACCAAATTGTTGGGTATTCTCCGCTTTCCTTTCAATCAAATCCCATGCATCAGTAACAGTTAAGTGAAGAACAGCACCTCCAGCAGTTGAGTCTAATAGATCTCTTTCTAAGGGCAAGAGACCTTCATGAAAGTATTGGATCAATAATGTGTCAGAAATCTGGTGATGTGGACAACTGGCTACCAATGTCTTAAAACGCTCAAGATATTCATATAAGGACTCCCCAGTCATTTGTCGACAACCACATATGTCCTTCCTGATAGAGGAAGTACAGGAGGCTGGGAAATACTTCTCTAAAAACAACTTCTTCAACTGGTTCCACGTAGTGATGAATCCAGGAGGTAATCGAAGCAACCAGTTTTTAGCAGATCCCTCTAAAGAGAATGGGAAAGCACGCATCTTAATCTGATCTTCAGTCACACCAACAGGCTTCATTGCATTACAAATCATGTGAAAAGTCTTCAAGTAATTGTATGGATCTTCACTTGCAAGGCCATTAAATTTTGGGAGTAAGTGTATCAATCCAGACTTCAATTCAAAAGCAGTATCAATTTCAGGATAATTGATGCACCAATTTTGAAAATGCAGATCAGGTGAAACCAATTCTTTGATGGTTTTAACAGGATTTTCTTGACCATTATTTTCAATGTTAACCTTATGTTCAGGAGAATCGATAATGATCTCAATAGAAGAACTATTGCTTACAACAGTATTAGATTTATTTCTTCTACGTTTGTGAAATGTCCTCTCAATCTCAGGATCAAGTGCAACTAATTTTTCCAAAGCAGATCGGGTCATGCAATAATAAAAAAAAAACCTAAAAACTCAACCCTAAAGGCAAACCATTGCTCCCCGGCAACGGCACTAAAATTGATGTCCTTACTTTCGTCGCTAAAGTAATCAATTAAATCTAGGTCTAACTACAAATGTACTATAGTGGCAACCTAGGTCATTCTCCCAAGGAGCAATCTATGGGTTTTCTTTAGGATTAAATTTAGGTGAAAAATCCAATAAAATGATGGACCTAAACTAAAATGCAAATCTAACTCCTAAAAATGAAACTAATCTATATGAATGCAAAGGTAATTTTTTGGGGGGTTTTTTTATGATGAAAAATTAAAATACTAATTAAAGAAACTAATTAACAACAAATGAAGAAAATGAAATTTGATTCAGTTACGGTAAATGAGAACAATTTAGGGATCACATGGAGTTAACTATCTTAGCCTAAATAAATTAATTAGACTAAAGGGAGACACCAAGATATTGAAATTAATATATCTAATTAACTGTGTATTATATGGGAAACCCTCACACAACACCTCATATTCCACTAGAGAACTCATAATGGACTAAGAGTTGGTTAACTAAATCTATTAAAACCAATACAATTTAATTAAAGTAATTGTGAAAATTATATTTTGGATTATCTAATTAAACAATCAAATAATCTACCACTCAATCAAACAATCAAGTGATGAAAACCCAATTTTTGCAATCGAATCCACACTGACAATTAAATTAATAATGAAAACTCAATTATAAACTTAACTGCAATGTAAGGGTTTTTAAATATAAAATCCAACAAATAATAAAGCACAAATAAGACCCAATTATCAATTTAATTCAGAAAATAAATGAGTCCTTAATCTAGAACTAGATTAATCTCAATTAATACAACCCAAAATTATTTAAAACTAAAAATCCTAAGTGTCTGATTAAAAAGATAAAGGAAAAACACTCCCTTATAGTCTTCAAGTGCAAACCCTAGGCTCTAGTTTTCTCCATGCTCCTCCCAAATTGCCTCCCAATTAAATTAAACTCCCATCACCATCTCTCCTCCTCCAGATTTTATGTTCGAAGCCATTGTCATGAATGGATTCCAAGAGTGGTGGTTCAAATATATAAGTGGGTACAGGGAGAAGGAGTCAAAGACGATGATGTGTCGATGCAAGAATAAAAGTGAATTAGTGATGTTGGTGGCGTGATTGTCAATGGAAGGAATTAGATGGTGGGGTCTGAAGGCGTGGTCTGATAGTTCTGAGCGGCGTGATTCGGCGTTGCATCCCTTTTATAAAATATGATAGAAGAATCTAGATATATGATTTTGATCCTAGAATATTCCAATCTTCTCTCCTAAATCTGCAAGGATTAGATAATATCTGTGATTTTTTTTTAGACTTTAAAAATATTAATTTAATCACAAAATATCTAAATAAATCTATCCATAATTTTAAAATCAGATATCTTAAAATTAATGCAGATTCATATTATTTCCCAAAATTGGCTAATAATTTAAATATATCATAATAAATTCAAATTAGCCCCAAATAATCCCCAAAATAAAGGAATAAGGTGGGATAAAATATATAAAATTATGGATTTATCACAAGCCTAAAGCACAGTTAGTGGCCAAAGGATACACACAACGAGAAGGTATTGATTACGAGGATACTTTCTCGCTAGTAGTTCGTTTTAACTTTATTAGATTAATTCTAGCATTGGTGGCAAGTTTAGACTTGGAATTACATCAAATGGATGTAAAGACTGCCTTTCTCAACGGAGAAGTGGACGAGGAAATCTATATGAAAAAGCCTGAGGGTTTCATAAAGAAAGGAAGTGAACAAAAGGTTTGCAAACTCCTGAGATCCATTTATGGACTCAAACAATAGTCTAAGCAATGGTACTTGAGGTTCCACAAAGTAGTCACCTCATTTGGATTTGAAATGATCGAACAAGACCATTGCGTATACATCAGACGTTTTGGAGGCAATTTTGTTATATTGTCTCTTTATGTTGATGATATACTCTTGGTTGGATCAAATCTAGGATTTGTTAAAATGATTAAGGATTGGTTGTCCTTAAACTTTGAAATGAAGGACATGGGTGAAGCAGAATATATCTTAGGTGTTAAGATAAAGAGAGATCGTTCCAAGAAATTGCTATCATTGTCCCAAAAGACATATATAGCTAAAATCCTGGAATGCTTCAACATGAGGGACTACAAGACCATGGATATTCCAGTGGTCAAAGGACATGAATTGAGTGAGGACATGAAACCTAAAAAATAATGCGACATAGAGCTCATGAAAAAGGTACCTTACTCAAGTGTAGTTGATAGCCCGATTTACACCATGTTTTGTATAAGGCCGAACATTTGTTTTGGAGTTGGGTTATTGAGCCGCTTCCAATCAAACCCAGAAGTTAAACATTGGGAAGCTGTGAAGAGGATCATGAGATACCTAAAGGGAACCATGGACTATGAGCTATGCTACCAAGTTAATGGGTCGCTTTTGCAAGGATACTCCGAAGCTAACTGGGCTGGAGATCTTGACGAGCGTCACTCAACTTCAAGATACGCATTCCTTCTAAGCAATGGTGCAATCTTGTGTAGTAGCAAAAAGCAGACATGTGTATCTTTATCCTCAATGGAAGCAGAATACATAGCATGTTCTACTGCTGTTCATGAAGCTGTGTGGCTCAAGAGATTTTTGGAACATTTAAGAATAAACTACAAGGACGGGATTCCAATCTTAATTAACGATGATAATCAAGTTGCGATTGGGTTTGCTAAAGATCATAAGTACCATAGTAGGACTAAACACATAGACATTAAGTACCACTTTGTTAGAGATATGATTGCTAAGAAACAAGTAGTTGTTCAATACTTGCCCATACATGAGATGATAGCAGATCCACTCATAAAGCCTATAGCTAGAGAACCATTTTTCAAGCATGTAAAGGCTTTGGGCATGCGTAGAGCATGATTATTGTGTTGAACACTTTTCTCTTTCAATAAATAATATATTTTCCCTATGTTTGTTGTTTTTAAACATTTGGGTTCGAGTATGCAAAAGTTATAATGTCGTACATGTTTAAGGATAAGCTTACTCACACAAGCGACCTCCTCACTATGAGATATGAGGCAAAGCATACCTAATAACCACCATGTGACGATGTAAAAGGTTATTGAGCTAAGCAAAAGGTCTACCAAAAGGGTAGATATGGTTCAAAATCCAATCTGAACCATAAAACCCATGGCCAGACATGGAACAATTAATAGGACATCAAGGGTATTAATGTGTTCCAATACAAATGCTAAGTGTACATGAAGCTGAAGTCTGCACGGTGTTATATTAGAGAAAACGACATGCACTGATACACCGTGGCATGCAATTCATACTGCATGTTCATATTAAGATCCGCAATATGGGATATAGATGGAAGATCCCTGTTCCATTATAGTGTGAGTCCTAGAGAGGTACAAAAACCTCTCATTATGCCCTTAAGACTTAGGCAGACATCACAAGAGTTAGTCATGATGACAACTACTCTAATCTGAATCAAATGATTATGATTGATAAGATCTAATGAATCAAGGTTGGGAAAGTGATCATGATAATCACAAATGATGTTTAGTCAAGAGGAAGGTTTCTCCAGAAGTACACAACTGTAATGAACGTCCGAGACATGTCCCTTACTGAAATGTTAAAGATTAACCAGTAAGTGTAGACTTCATATGTAATAAGAGGCAATCAGATTACATTAACTCGAGAGGGATTAGAGTTGCCATTGGAAAGGTGTATGGAAAGGCCTGGAGCATTCGAGGCAATAAATTTCTTTTTATAGGTAAAGAGCGCTCTTGTGTGTTGGCCTCAAATTAGAGATTTCTAACATATAAATGCTCGACTCGGAGATGCCATGCCCAAGCGGACACGGCTAACGCCAAGTATGAGGCAAGATAAAATAAAGAGGAAGCAAGTTGGCTAGCCCATAAAGTGTGAGTAGGAGATGTTGGGATATGTGCCCTTTTTGGGCTATGTTACATTAATTAATTAAGAATAATGAGATATTCTTGATTAATTAAATTGGTTAATTAAGGAAATTATCCAATTGGTCAATTTGATTAGCTATGGATCACTGAATAAATAATTACATTAATTAATTATGAATAATGAGATATTCTTGATTAATTAAATTGGTTAATTATTTAAATTATCCTATCGGTTGATTTGGTTAGTCATGGATCACTGAATAAATCCTGCTTATTTAAATAATCAATTTGTTTGATTCTAAATTAAATGATTGGTTGATTGAGGTTGGCATGGATTCGTACAGGAGATAGAATATCTAAAAAATGATATATCTTTGTATTTAAATATTCAGTGAAAAATTAAATTGACCAAGTAAACATGACTTGAGGAGAAGTCTTAGCTGAAAGTTTATGGAATTTCAAATTTTAAAATTTGAAATCAACCTTGGCCAACTATTATAAATAGGAGGCCAGGTATCTCACAACAACAGAGAGAGAAAACACATAGATACATATTTTGTGAATATTCTCTAAGCCTTCCGTATTTTAAATTGTATGGTGTTTAGCTGTGCCACCCCACCTAGATTCTAGTAATCCATCTCACAAAACAAGATCTAGAAAGAAGAATGGGTGGAGCCTCCGAACACCCCACCTAGACTCTAGTAATCCATCTCACAAAACAAGATCTAGAAAGAAGAAAGGGTGGAGCCTCCAAACAAAAGTTCGATTCTTAGATCTTTATGTTCATAATTTTATTATGATATACGTATGCTTTAGAATTTTAATTATGTTTAAAATTCCAACACCAAGTAAGACAAATTAACCTTATAAATATAATGTAATTTCAACAAAACTAGCACAAGAGACGTAAGGATAATATAATGTAATTGTGACATTAGTTCATTACCCTTATTAATAAAAAAAAGAACATTGACAAGTAGGAGTACCTTTATTAACAAGTTGAAGTGTTTTTATTGACAACTATTCGTATGCTCAAAACACTTATTATTAACAACTAAACAAAATTATATTAACAGCTATCACAATGTATACGAACAAAGGAAATGATACACTTTTCTATAATGGGGTGTTGCAAAAGACTAAGAGTAAGATAAACTCACTTCTCTTCTATTTTCTCTTAATTACATAAGCACGTGCTATTTTAAAAACGTATATAAACCTTCATCACAATTCAAATATATGTTAAACAATTATCTCTCATATGTTTGATATTTTATTTCCATCCAGTCGAATAGCTACTTGACCGTTAAGTTTGACTTTTTAATTTAGTTTGAACCAAAATATCTCTTTTTATGAGAATAATTATATAAAATTTATATTTATTAAAGATAATTCTGGTACACATTTTTAAACAGCACACGCATATATTTTCAAACTTTTTAATATGTCTAATAAATTTATTAATTTTTATTTAAATCATAAATTTTTATAATTTCAATTTTTAATATATTCATTAAAAAAGTATTTATTTTAATTTCTTTTAAATTTTTAAAATAATATCTCTGATACATTTTATTCATAGTACGATAAAAATTACATAAATTTTTGAGATTATATAATTCATTTAGATTTATAATTCAAAATTCTTAAACACATATGTTTTTACAATATAAAACATAATTATTGCTACAAAATGTAACCACATTTAATCAAGGATACATTTATTAAAAGAAAAGAAAAATTCAATTTTGTATAAAAAAGAATAAATCAAATTTCTAATCAAGTTTTAATTACTTAATTTAAGTTATCTACTCAAAATGAAATTGGGGTAATTAATTACAGGTCCTGTGTAAGGGACTTAATTAAGATGAGGTCCCATGAAATCACCTAATTAATCTGAGGTCCCTACCAGAAAGTTGTTATGGCAGGTTAAAATGTTGTTATTACAGGCCGAAAAGTTGTTATTGCAGGCCAAAAAGTTGTTAGTATCTAAGCCTTCACTAACAACTTTTTGACGTGTAATAACAACTTTTCAGCCTGCAATAACAACTTTTTGGCTTGCCATAACAACTTGTGGCCTGAAAATCACTCTTAGTCTGTAACAACTTGTAACCTTGCGATAACAACTTTTTGACCTACAATAACAACTTCGTGGGACCTCATATTAATTAGGTGATTTCGTGGGACCTCATCTTAATTAAGTCCCTAACACGGGACCTGTAATTAATTACCCCAATGAAATTTGTGGAACCAAATGAATTTAATACACATATAATTTAGTGATTCATTAGAATGAAGGGTAAAATAGTAAATACATTATAAATTTAGATTGAAAATTGTGTTTTTAAAATCTTTTCATAATATTTCTAACGTTATTAAAGGATTGGACTTCACTCTATGTTTTTAAAATAAATGGGAGGTCTATTCAATTATGGTAAAACAGAGAGAATGCAAGTGTGTTTTTCTCAAAAACCAATTGTTCAAATTATAAGAAGTAAAAATTACATTGTTATGTTTTCTCGTGGAAAAATCGAATTGATATTTGGAGTAAAGGAGTATAAAGTGGAGGGGTTTATGTGAGGAGTACTGAAAATCACAAAAGTAATGTTCCTCCCCAAATATTACATACAATTGTTGTGTTGCATTTTTAAAACACGAATTTTGGGCATGTTTGAATTAGTATTCAGAAAACATGTTCACATAAGTTGAGACAAATCTTATCTTGAATACTTACCTCATATATCATAAATCACATTGAAAAGCAACTTTTACTAACAATCCAAACCGACAATTTTGAAATTTCTAGGATTTGTTAGTTGCTTTTTTCTGTAAGTTTCATTTAAAGAATATAATCTATTTGAAATTTCTTGAGTGTTATATATGAAGTTTTCATATAATATTAGGATAAGGGCCTAAAATTTCCAAGAAGTATCAAAGAATTAGTTTTCTTCTTAGATAAGTCCATCCCACATTTCCTTCAGGGTTTCCTTCAGAAATTTGGCCTGAGACATAAAGATGTCATTCTTTCTTTGTTTAACTTGAAGTCCTATAAAGAAGGTTAATTCTCCCATAATGGACAATTCAAATTCATCATGCATCAATTTTGAAAACTCTTGACAAAGATTTTCATTAGTAGCACCAAATATAATATCATCCACATAAATTTGATCTAGAAGCATACGTTTATCTTTGTGCAATATGAACAGTGTGGTATGCACTTTTCCTCTTGAAAATACTTTATTAAACATAAAATTGCCGAGTCTCTCATGCCAAGCTCTTGGAACTTGCTTGAGTCCATAAAAAGCTTTTATAAGTTTAAAAACATGATCTGGTTTTGTGGAGTCTTCAAAATGAAGGAGTTGCTCAATATATATTTCCTCAATGATGTATCCATTAATAAAGGCACTTTTTACATCCATTTAATAAAATTTACAGTTTTTTATGGATGCAAAGGCTAGAAGAAGTCTTATAGCCTCCAATTTTGCAATTGGGGCAAAAGTCTCTTTATAGTCTATCCCTTCTTCTTAGTTATACCCTTTCGCAACTAGTCTTGCCTTGTTTTTCACTATTATAGCAAATTCATCAAGTTTATTTTTGAAAACCCACTTGGTTCCAATTATTGGATAACCCAGAGGTTAGGTACCAAGTCCCAAACTTGATTTCTTTCAAATTGATTGAGATCTTCTTGCATTGCTATCACATAATCACTATTTGAAAAGGCTTCTTCAACACAAGAAGGCTAAATTTCATAGATCAATGTAGAAAACTGCATTTTCTCTTGAATATGCCTTCTAGTTTTTACACCACCACTAACTCTACCTATGATTTGTTCATATGGATGATACTTATGATGCCTCTAAGTTTAAGGTTCAGCTAGTTCATCAATGGCATCATCTTCTGGACTTTCATATTTTGACTTACTAGGTGAATTCACTATTTGTGTTTCAACGGCTTAGCCTTTGGTTTCAAAAAGGTTTCATCATCATTTTTCTCAAAAGATGAAGACTCATAAAAAAACGATATGTATAGACTCTTCAACAACATAAGTTTTTTTGTTGAAGACTCTATATGCCTTGCTTCTATTTGAATATCCAATAAAAATACCCACATCAGATTTAAGATCGAATACCTTCAGATGAGATACATTTGGTTTTCTACCTTTGTATAGCTTATATGGTGTCTTAGTGAGGCCTAATCTAATGCTGACTTTGTTTGAAACATAGCATACAGTGCTCATTGCATAAGCCCAGAACCCTTGAGACACATTATTCTCACTGAAAATTATTCTGGCCATTTTTTGTCAGAACTTGATTCTTTCTCTCCACTACCCCATTTTGTTGAGGAGTTCTTGAAGCTAAGAAGTTGTGATGAATACCATTTGACTCACAAAAGTCAGCAAATTCATTGTTCTCAAATTCTCCACCATGGTAAGTCCTTATTGAAGCAATATATGTCTCCTTTTCTTTCTTCACTTTCTTAACAGCATCATGTGTTAGGATTGGTTGTTACTGAAGAGGGGGTGAATTGGGTGTTAAAATAAAAAAATTAGAAACTCCTTTCAAATTCGCAATGAAAACAATAAGCAATGTTTAAAATCGTTTTTTTCCTTCAGTTTTCACTAAGAATAGTTTGAACTATGAAATGCACTATTAGATATACAAGTTAAATATGCTAAAAAATATGAGAGCTAAGGGAAGAGGAAAAGTGCAATCATGGATTTATCCTGGTTCGATCTATTCTTTTAACCTACATCCAATCTCCGGGCTCCACTTGAGATTCTCATACCACTACCTTCTTGTTTAAATTTGGCACAAGAGAAGCCTTTACAATATCACAAGTTTAGTCGGACACTTGTAAAGTCTTTTTTTCCATCAAATTTAATCTAGACATTTGAGAACCTCTTCCACTTACAATATATAAGATTACAATATGTTTCCCACTCAAGATTCCCCAATCTTGAATATCACTCATTAAGATATAATGATTACAATGGAAGCTTACTTCTCTCTAAAAAGTGGATTTTGTTAATATGAAATAACAATTCTAGAGCTTCATAGTTTCAGCATTATGTGCACTAACTTTTCTTCTCTCATCTAGTCATCATATCGTCATCTCTTCATCTTACTTCATCTCTCCACTCCGCTGGCTTAGTTCTTCAAACCTTGTTCATGTTTATATATAGACTTGAATAGATCCATTAGAAGAACATGGCTGTTTAGACTTGTATCCATTGAAGAGTGTTCGAATTTGACCGATATGATGCATCCAGCTCATCAATCCATGCAATTTCATTTGTCTCTTATGCCTCCAACTCTTTTATAACCATTTGAGGTTTTTTCCCTGGTGCACACTTTTTGAATTACTTACCTGTTGCCTTGATCATCATTACAAAAACTAGAACATTTGAATGAGATGAATGGTTTAGATGTAGCCACTTGAGTAATCTGTGTAATTTGGACTCTATCCATTGGATAAACACATATCCGTTGGAGCTTCTTGGATTTCGGTTGTTTTTTGCTGGACCACTGTAATACGTAGAAAGGTGGTGTCCTTTGACATTATGTTTTGCTTTTCTATCTGCTTATGTCTAATGTTCATATTCCTGAAACATATGAAACCAATGCTGCAAATATACTAAGTTAAAGGTAAGGAACTTTTATATAAGAATTAAGAGCAATATTCAAATGTCCAAAAAGAATGTTTGATGGATGATATAACAATCCATTGAACTCTATGCCTTGCAATCGATTATTGCATTCGATGATCGATCATACTCAGTACTTTGAAGATATTAACCTGCAATGCTCGATTGAAATGTTAGACATCGATAGAACAAACTAATAGAATGCTTGATTACTGACACAATGATCGATCAAACTCAATTGCTCAATGGAAGAATGCATAATTGATGACTTACTGAACTTTGAAAAAATTCAAGTTAAGACTCAACCATCGATGGCGAAAAGAATCATCAAGCAAACCTCAATGTTCTGAGCATGCTCTATGTGTGATCTATCAATTACTAGAGTAAGCGACCGAGCATTGATCAATGCTCTGAGTATTGATATACTTCAAATATTTGTTTCAGCAAGAAAGCTTGGCTAAAGAGAAACTTTAAGAAATCATAGCTCTCTCAATTCAACTCCAAATTTAGCATATAGTATATCCCTAGAAGTCTCTTTGAATCTACTTTCAAATGCAAAAGGAATCATTGCCAAACTCATTGTGCTTTGAAAATTATAAAGAAAATCGTGACGGTCAAACTCATGTTCAACATGAATTCACTGGGCAAAATTTAAAAATTCATATCTCCTACAATTTAAATGCTTTAGAAGTTGAGCTTATGTTCATAAAATGTGTTTGAAGTCTAGTTTTATATGAAAAAAGTTTCATCCCAATCAAATTTGTATTTTGAGAGATATGGTCCAAAAGATGATTGCCTGTCTTATGCATGGCATGAAAAATTTGGGCAAACTTTTGAAATTCATAGCTCCTTTGATATAAATTATTTGAGTGTGAAATTTGTGTTCATGAACCGTGTTAGAATTCTAGTTTCTTACAAGTCAAGTTTCACCTTAATCTGATTTGTATTCTATGAGATATGATCGAAATACTAGAACTTCTTTAGACTGGAAGAAAAATAGTGTAGCTGAAGATGCTTAATGATTGATCAAAATCTCATTGATCGATTGCTAATGGTGTTTTTTTTACACATGGGGGGATCGTTGTAAAAATTGTGTGGGTGTGTCAAAAAGTGTCTCCACAATATTAATGAAATGTCTTTAAATGGAGAGATTCAGTGGATAAGTCATGTCCTTATAAATTAAGGAATTTATGTTTATTTATGAATTAAGTTTGAGGTTCATGAATAAGACATATAGTTGTAACTGTTTGATTGAAGAGACACAGTGGTTCAAGAGGCACCACTTCAAGGTACCTTTTCAATGTCTATAAATATCCCCAATAATGACACCATTAGATATAACTTATGAGAACATGACATTTGAGAGAAGGGAGAACATGAATCCTCGGTTGTCTCTTACTGGGTTACTAATCTTTCGCCAATTCTGGAACCTTGTATCCTTACCAGCAGGTTTGTTGAATCCTGGAGAGTGCCGCAATCTGTTCAACTGAGGGGATTGTGTAATATCCCTTAAGGAAAGTGCTGATTATTGGCACGACTCAAACTAGATTAATTGTTTCCTTGATTTTTGCAGGTTTTTACCAACATTTTAAATATCAAAACTCATTTACAACCTCTATTTTCAAGATACTCCTCAAAAATCTAAGATTCTTGAAACTTTGTTGTACCAAAAATTGAATTAGGCTAAGATCCAAGGAAATTAAGTTTTAGAAACCATTTAACAACATCAATAATCCTCTTGAAATCATCAAATTCCCTTTACAACATGAATTTTTAGCAATCATGACAAAACCCTGAGGTGTCCTAAGCTTTATTGTACCAAAACTCATTCTAGATCAAAACCTAAGAACCCTTATAACTTAAAACCATTCTTAGGTAGAAATAAGATCATTAAAACAAGAAAACTCAATTATCATATGCAAATTTTCGGATTCCATACCCTAGGCAAAACAAGCTTTAAAACAACTCCAACACAAAGTTTAAGCATTTCCTAACCAAGATGAACCAAAACCATAGCTTATGGAGGATTAAAAATAGCTTAGGAATCAAAGAAATCACTTGAACAACACAATTTTCAAAATAATAAAGAACTTCAAAAATCCCACCAAGAAAAGGAAGAGGAAAGGGAGAAGAAGAAATTACCTAAGGATTAGAACCTTAATTCCACCTTGAATCAACCCTAAAACCTAGCCCTAGTAGAGCCCAAAATACCTTCTCTCGGCCTCTTCTCAAGCTCTCTTTAAAGTAAACCCTGAAAACCAATTTTTCACCATTTATAGGCTTCTCTCAGCATCGGGAGTTCGCCGTAGGTCTGCCAAAATTACCATTGGCAACAACACTGGACAATTTTGAATATTCATAACTAATGCTACAAACCTCTAAAAATCGTGATTTAGTACCTTATCGAAAGCTTAGGATGTATACTTTCCAGTAAAAAAAGGAATGACTAAAAATTTTTATCATTTGACCCTTCAAAATTAAAAAGTCTTAAGATTGACCATCATTAGTCCAATATCTTTAAATACCTTCTCTCGGCCTCTTCTCAAACTCTCTTTAAAGTAAACCCTGAAAACCAAATTTTCACCATTTATAGGCTTCTATCAGCATTGGGAGTTCGCCATAGGTTTGCTAAAATTACCATTGGCAACAACACTGGACAATTTTGAATATTCATAAGTAATGCTACAAACCTCTAAAAATCGTGATTTAGTACCTTATCGAAAGCTTAGGATGTATACTTTCCAATAAAAGAGGAATGACTGAAAAATTTTATCAATTGGCCTTTCCAAATGAAGAAGTCTTAAGACTGCCCAGAACTCCAGTTTGAAAATAAGGGTTCAACTTCAAAATTGTATAACTCACTCTACTGGTCTCTAAAATTGATAAACTATGACTCTTTTGAAAGCTTGGAATGTTAGCTTTCTAATGCAAAGAAAATAATTAAAAAATAACATCATTTGCTACCTCAAAACGCTTTATTTCTTTATACTACTCTAGAAAGTTACAAAACACTACCTCCAATCATTTTATATAGCTAATTTTACCTTTATTCCCCACTTGAATATACCAACCAACATAAGTGAATATTCGATATCTAATTACAAATCACATAACTCAATTACTATATATATATATCCAATCAATTTCACAACCTAAATCATTTATAACCCAACTATCTATTTCATAGTGTTTCTGACAAGCCGATTTCATCATCCTCATAACTATGATCTCAATCCATTATCATAAAGCATCATTAGTCCATTACCTCAAGCAATTATCATAAATCTCTAAGTAATCTTTAGATTAAAAATCTAGGATGTTACAATGAACACATGCTATATTAAGGCCATGGCAAACTAGAAACACCATACTTGCTCAAACAAAAAAGGGGAAGAAACTATCAACAACATAAAACTCATTTAAACAATCTGAGATCCATACAATCAACAAGGGAGAAGATGAAGACAATGTTGGATGAACCAACGTTAGACACCCCTCACCAAGACAATGAACATTGATTGAAGACAAGGGGTTTTATGGTTGAATCTACTCAAACTTCAAAGGATGATGATGGGAGTATCGATTATGTGATGAAGAAGACACTACTACAAAAAACAGTATTCACGTCCCCATTTCACGTCTCTTTTTTGAAAATGAGATGTAAAAAAAGGCGGTAGCAAAATTGTAAATATGTGAAAAACTTTTAACGTCTCTTTTTTAAATATGAGACGTGGACTCTTTGAAAAAAGAGCGCCATGCAAAAAAATGAGCGAAAATATAGGCGGGAAATTAGTTTCCACGTCTCACAAAAAATGTGAGACATGGAAAGTTGTTTTCAACGTCTCACAAAAAATGTGAGACGTTGAAAACTGCTTTCCACGTCTCACATTTTTTGTGAGACGTGGAAAGAAGGCAAATTTTTTTTTTAAAAAAAATCTAAACTCTTTCCACGTCTCACAAAAATTGTGAGACGTGGAAAGAAGGTAATTTATAAAAAAAAATTACTCCTGAGCTCTTTCCACGTCTCACAAAAATTGTGAGACGTGGAAAAGGGTTTTCAACGTCTCATTTTCCAATTTGAGACATGGAAAGTGTTCCCTGACAACTTTCCACGTCCCATTTTAAAAATGTGAGACGTGGAAAGTGGCACTTTCCACGTCTCATATTTGAAAATGAGACGTGGAAAGTCCCGACTTTCAACGTCTCCCTGATCTACGTCCCAGCAAAAAGAGACGTGAAAAGTGTTTTATGTAGTAGTGAGAGTTGCGATTTTGTTGTTTCAAATAATATAAATTAAGTAAAGGTGACATGTAGAGGGTAAGAAAGCCAATGCAGCATGAGTAGTTCAAAAAGGAGAATTCCATAGTCAAAGTTAACTTATTTATTGGTAGGGGCAATTTCGCTACAATTTGAACTCTTCTAAATCAACACTGGTTCTAAAAAAACTTTCAGATATCCCACTCTTATGTGGTTGCTTTTGGAGCAAATTTATACCTTAATCCAATGTAAATCATAGTGATTCATTCTACAACATTTCAATCATTAGAGATTTTCAATTTTATAGTTTCACAAGTTCTAATTCAATGTAAGTCGTAGTGATTCATTCTACAACATTTCAATCAATCATTAGAGATTTCCAATTTATAGTTTCAGAAGTTCACGACCCCTGTTGTAATTGTCATTTTCCCAACAAGATTGATTTTGTTCAAAACAAGAAACCAATAAATGGGACCTTTGTTCTTTTGAACCAAGATTTGGGACCTGGAAGGGCATTTTGGGGAATCTACTTCCATTCCATGAATTTGAGAATAAATGCGCTTTCTATCTCATAAAAGCTGGGCGTTCCTGGAAGGAATGGCCTTGTGTCGACTCTGTCACTTCCCTCGTTCGTCTTCTTCGCGGATTCTGGTGTCCACCAACACCAACGCGATCAATCCTATTAATCTCACTCTTTCTTCCCCTAATTACCCTTCCCAATTCCCCAATCTCTCTTCTCTTCACAAACCTCTTTCTTCACTCCCATTTTGTTCTTCTCGTTCGTCACCACCATCTGATTCCATGGAAGCTCCTCCCGAAGGATACCGTAGGAATGTTGGTATATGTCTGATAAATGATGATAAAAAGGTTAACTTAACTCTCGCTCTCTCACTCTCTATCTTCTTCATTGAGTTCGTCGTTCTTTCCTATTGAACGATTCTTTTCTCTACAGATTTTTGCTGCTTCCAGGCTGGATATACCTACTGCTTGGCAAATGCCGCAGGTAATTCTCAAATTATTATTTTGTTTTCTTTTCCTCCTGTACGAGAATTTAAGTTTCGTTGTTTGCAACGTGCTCCTTATTTTGGATTTGCCTCGGTGGAAGGTTCTGTTAATATAGATTTTCCCCCTGCAGAATAAGTATTTTAACATTAACGTCATTTATAGAGTTTTAGTTCTATCACAAAACCTGGATAAAGTAAAATTATTCTTGGTAAGGAATTTAGAAAAATATTTTATAGCGTATTTATCGTTTGTCTGAATTGGTTTTTTTGTTTTTGCTTGCTTTCTCAAAGCGTTATATGTACCCCGGATCCTCATAATCGTCTAAAATCCTTCGACATAAAGTTGCTACACAACAGTTGACAAGTTGACTTTCCAGTTTCTAGAATGCCTGTTAAAAGAAGCATAATGATTTTCTTCTATCCTTTCAATTTTGAAGTTGAATACTATTACTTTTCCTTATTTTAATTTTATTTGATAAACTGAAACATTAGAATTTTTTTAATGGTAGTTACGGACTTGGAAGATGAATATGTAGGTAGAAACACTTAGTTGTTCAGTATCGGCTTGCCTTGTGGTGTAACTTGGATGTTAAAGGGAATAAAAGGGCCAACCCAATTCAAGTCCCCACCTAGTGGAAGTGCTGGGGAAGGAATATACTAGGCAGCCTTACCCCTGCTTTTATGTAGAGAGGCTGATTCGAACCTGCGACCTCAGACTCCACGACAAGCAAGCTTACCGCTAAGCCAAGCCGGCCCTTGGGATGTTAAAGGAAATAGAGATAAAAAATATAATTCATCTGTTTCTTGGACTCTATTATTTGGTGCATTTGCGATTATGTACCTACTGCAATTAAATTGACATGGCGTCTTCTAGGGTGGTATTGATGATGGTGAGGATCCAAGGAATGCAGCTATCAGGGAATTAAGAGAAGAGACAGGAGTCAAGTCAGCAGAAGTCGTTGCTGAGGTGCATTTTACTTATTACTCTTTGCTTTTTTATTCTATCTTTTGCAAACATATTGGACAAATAACTGATTCCATCATTTATGGTTGAGTATTTCCAATCACTAACTGTTGGTAGCATATCAAATTTTACCATTCCTATACAGAAGAAGCGAGTAAATTAGAATTTGTGATCTTATTGATAATAATGAAGTAAAGAATCGAGTGGATTTTGGCTTTAATTATGCAGAGTTTTTAAGAGCCTTGAAAAGATAAAAATGCACAAACTGCGGGAGGGTTTATTTAAACATATGTTGATTTACATTTTTCTTTAACTTGTATTTTGCAAATAAGCCATACTTCTCTAGCTCATGGAGGATTGGTATCTCTACTGTTTGCATGAAATATCCAAACACAGGTACTGTTGTCATGTTACAATTGTTGGTATTGGAAATCTTATTGCATATCTATCCTTGCATTTTTTTCTCTAGATTTACAACCTGGTATTTTATATGAAACTTATATTGCTGTTTCTCTTTGCTTAAATATGTTGGCTTTTCTTCGGTAGCAAATTGTTTCTGCTGATTTCATCTTTCTTTACTTTGTTTAAATGAACTAGTGAACATATGCTAAGATTATTGAGGTGTTTGATATATCATCATCTTTATATAGGAATTTCTATCTATATTGAGCCTCTAGTGACTAGCATGATTTTTAATCACTGTGTTTCACCTCCTCCTTTGCTTACCATCCCTTTCATGATGTTTGGTGCTGTCAGAGTTTTTCCTTGGTTGTTTGCTAATTTGTTTGATTCAAAATGCTAATTTTACAACTATTAGAACTCACTTCATCCAAAGTACTCTGTGGCTGATATTATTCCAACCTTCTCAGCCCCTTCCTTAGACAATTTTCTTATTGCTTTTTTAGGAAATCCCATACTCTTGACAAAATGAGATGGCTCTAGTTATAGTGTTATACTGTATAAGCTGCTTTTATGGAACTTTAACTACTTCCCCAAGGCTGAGAATAATTTGGTAGCATGTAATAACAACATTTCAGCTTCTGATCAACTGGCCTTGTACAAAATAAGCCATCAACTATGTGGTCAATCATGCATTTTGTAAAATTATAAATCTTGTTTGACATTTTGCGATAAAGCCAAATCTTTGCCAGCTAATGTTGTTCAATATGTTGATGCTATATCTAAAGCAACCAAACACAGATGGACACGACATGACAAATTATTTTTAGTTCTTATTCTTGCAGTACTAGGGACAAACTTCGCTCCTATTTGTAATTAGATCTTTAGCTTGGACATTCCACCATATGTTTTGCAAAATAATTAAGGTTGACCATTCTAAAATTCAAAGTTATACCTTGACTTAAAATGAAGGCATCTGATGAGCCTGGCCCATCGTTTTCATATTATAGGAGGAGGCCCAATTAAGCAGGTTGAGGATACCCTGCATGTTCGTGTGACAGGGGCAATTAAGGAGAGTATCATTTAACAGAAAGAGAAACGAGAGTATAAGTATGAGAGAAGTCAGTTAGAGAGTGGCATGGAAATCATTGAGTAAATGTCAGGAGTGGAGTGCCTCTCGAATGCACCAATTGCTGCATTGTTCCCTTTCCTTTTCCGTATATCTCCATTAGATCTACACTTTGTGGAGGTTCATCATCATATAATTCAATATATACCGTGGTATTTTCTCATCAGCATCATGGACAAACTTAAATTTAAACCATGCATCAAAAAGACTGGACATTAGATGTACCTTAATGCAAACATATTAGTGTTATCTTTATATATATCAGTCCATGCCCATGAGTTCTATTATTCCATTCTAATGTTCAACTAACTCAGATGAGCCGGATTCTTCGATGATGACCTTAGGCTTAGACCTCAATTGTTAGGGGTCATCAAGTGGATTGTTGGTTTGCACACCTCACATAACCAAATTGGCCTTACAATTAATCCTGCCTGAAGTAGCAAATTATAATGTAGTTCAGTAGCCCCACAATCAATTTGGTCCACTAGCCCAACAATATTCGGTATCATGATGTGCATATGTTTGAAAGGATCACATAGGGTGTAGAAACATCGAAGTTCATGTAAACAGCATAAATACCCCATACAAGTATGTCAACATTTCATTGTAAGATTTTATCTATGATTATCTCTTCTCCACTACTTATAAAGTGTCAAAGCATCATCTCAATATATCACTTTTCTCAACACTTGAATTGCCAATAAAATATTTGACAAAATAATTTATCCTTAACAAACATATTAGGATATTCAAGGTCACTAGCTACATCACAAAGGCCAACAATTAATCTTATTTTTCCTTGACATTGTTGCATACTGGCAACTGTTTTGTTAGATTTTCACCAAGTCACTCATCCACCTGTGTACATTCTCTGTCAAGTTGCTTTTACATTAATATCCATTTTGGTTGGTGGCTTTTGGGCTATTGAGGGGCTTTTGCAACCTCCAATATTGGTGAAGACTAATCCGCTTTGCCCAAGGCAAATGGTGGAATGTGTGTAATTGAAAGGCGCACTACTTAGTGATTGGAATGATGCATAGTCATTGGAGGAGCTTACCAGATCTAAAGGATATGAAGAACTTGTTATTGGAATGATGATCTAGAGTCGTTGACAGTTGACACCATCAAGAATGCGATGGAGCTCAACCCAAATGATATTCAAATTAAAATGAGATTACAGCAAATGCCCATGAAACAAAGAAAAGCGCACACAGTCCTTCAAAAAAACTCATGCGTTCCCGCCAACGGACTCACCCACTACTTTAGACATTTACGTGACACTATCTCTTTCTCTCTCACCCAACATTTTGTATGCCCTAGCCTGATGCAACCTATCATATCCTGACCCTCAAAGTTTCCACATTGCCCTCAAGGTGAGAATTGAAGTTGGGACTTGTGGCTTCTTTAAGTAGTTCTCCTAGAAATTAGAAGAGCAATGTCAGAATTGAGTAAACAAGATAATCACTTGTTAGGAACTCAACAGGATCAACAAAATCACTTGATTTCTTAATCTTGACCTTATCAAGCACCATCCCAGTATTTCTTTGCTTCTATTTGTTTCTTGCTGCAAAATCATGACGTTCACTGAACTAGCGGGAAATAACATTTTGAGCTGTTTACGAGTAGTGTTAATTTGTGTGGTAACTTTTGTGGAGTTAAATGAGTTCCAAGAAATCTTTTGCCAACTTCACTATGTTATGATAAAGTTCAATATTGTTTTTGTTATCTAATAAATCAAGAGCTTTAATCAAGCCAGGCCTTGTGTTAGCTTGACTTGTGCCCTGTTTTGACACATGAAAAGGCATTCCTATTTAATCATTTCTCTTAATTACCAGATCAGACTCCAATCTCTCAGGTACTACCAGCGCATTAAATCTTCTAGTAGTATATAGTTCATTCCCATCAAGGATTGTGCTAAATTGTGGTGGTATTCCTTCCCCAGCATAATTTCCCCTTTAAAGAAAGATATTGTCAATTTGCCAAAACTCCATCTTTGACTTAATAGAGAGGACCAACGAGATTGTTCTCTGATCTTGTTGTTGGTGCACTTACACCAAAATAATCAATTGCAATCAACATAAGGGATTTATTATTTCTAATTTTTGAACAGTTGGGATTGCTTGTCCAGGTCTTTGGGTTCATATGGTTTCCTCAGCTTCATCTATATTTGTACTTATTGGTGACTATTTACTCCTGAGGGTGTAGATCCTCATGATATTTGTGAGAACATTATTTTATCTGTTGGAATATTTATTCATTATGTTGTTTAGATTCATTATTAGTCGAACATTGTGTAGCTTATGATTATAGACAAGACCATACCGATCTAATGATCTAAATATTGATGTTATGCATATCTTCCTCTTTATCTAAGGGCGTCATCCAATTTAAAGTTCTATCCTTTCTGTCTTTTTTATACGTACTAATTCTCATCTTAGTGGATTTTTATTGCAGGCACCTTATTGGTTAACATATGACTTTCCTCCACATGTTAGGGAAAAACTGAAAGTTCAGTGGGGATCCGACTGGAAAGGCCAAGCTCAGAAATGGTAAGCATGTGTGCTGATTCAAGTTGGACAGAGTAAGACCTTAGGTCATAAGAATCATATTTTGTAATTTGTTGGATAACTCAATACTGATCATGTACAACTTTAAACAATGAATATTTCTGAAATGATATGCTTGCTTCAACCTCATTGATTCCAATAAGGAGGCCGTATAAAAGAGTAAGAAATATAAAATAAAAATTTTTAAGCTCACTTTTCTAATTTTTATAAATCCAAGTCAAAATAATTTCTCCCTCCCCTCCCTTTATACCTAACAAGCCCTAAATTTGCACCAAGTTGTTAGTGAAAAGTAATTGGGATTGTGAAGGCATTTGGGGATATTTCTCTTAATCTTTTCTTTTCCATTGTGTTCGTCTTTCATATATATATATATATATATATATGTACTGCAGGTTTCTAATGAAATTCACCGGGCAAGATCAAGAAATCAATCTTTTAGGTGATGGTACTGAGAAAGCTGAGTTTGGCGAATGGTCATGGATGTCACCAGAACAAGTAATTGAGATGGTGTGTATACCTCAATTGTAAACCATTGTCCCATTTTTGTTTAGGGGTTTTCAAAAATAATCCACAGATGCAGGCCAAGGAAGCCCATGATTACCTTTCATTTCTTTGTGCAGGCTGTAGATTTCAAGCAACCTGTCTACAAGGAAGTCATTGCAGTGTTTGCGCCATTTCTTCAAAAGTGATTCTCATATTGTTGAATGTGCCATAGTGGCTATCAATAATTGTGTGGGCTTTTAATAATTATTGAACTGTCACCGTGGGCATTAATGGTATTTCCATTTTTGGCAACAGGAATTGGGTTATTAGATGTGATTATTATTGGCATCTCTGCCCAATTTCATTGCAGAGTACACATGATCTTGGCGACTAGAATGAGCTAATAATTCCCATAAATCTAATAAGAGTATTCGTGGTAAACTTATGGCCAAAAAAAAGTATTCGAGGTAAACTTGGTGCCAGGTGTTCGATATTAGTCATTGACTGTTTTTTTACTTTTAACGAGGGGAAGAAAGTGCACATATAATATTGCCTATAAAAATAAATAAATAAATAAATAGAAAGTGCCCTTGAAATTTTTTATTGTTTTATACTGGGCATCACTTTCCTGCCTCCTGGAATAAGAAACGATGACGAGAAGTCCATGAAATTCGTTTCGATCTACTATCTTGATTCTCCAAGTCAACTTATCATTCATGCTCGTCCCATATACCAGTATTTGATTATTGACATGTGGATGCTTCGATTCTAATTTTTTTCAATTATATACATATGCACCACTCTTTTCCATTTAAAAGTTTATTTTAACTATTTCTCCCATATTAAATGGTGGAAGTTACAGTATTATATATGTTATTATCGATAAATATTTCCAATCTTACTCTTATTTAAGAATGCGTATTTAAACAACAGTAATTGTTTCTTTAACATTAGTAATTGATCTCAAACTAGATTTGTAATAAAGAATAGAATTTTGAGTGGAGTTGGATTTATAAATATGAACACAATTGTGCATGTTTATATGTCAATGGTTCCCATTGATTTTTTTTTTTCGGTTGTAGAACCTCAAACTGATTATTTTCGTTTGGATAGTCAAATATTATAATTAGGACGACTACGTATCAAAATACCGAAGTTTACCTTTTTTTTTTTTGACATTTTATTTTCTTGCAAATCTATTTACAGTATACTTTTAATTCGATAGCTATCATTGCCTTCGTTTTTTTTTTATTACATTGCCTTCTGTTTTTAATATATAATCTAATTGACTTTTTTTTTTGTTGAAAAATTAAGAAAACAAAACAAGCTACTTAATCATAATAGATATTATGTGTCATTGGATTATTTATCAATTTATAAATTGGGTAAAATTAATTTGAAAAAAAATAAATATAAACATTTTAAAGTGATTTATTTAACTTCTTTAATCGTTTAGAAAGGTCTACTTTGATCTTATACCTATTGGATCATGGTATACATTTTTTCCCTTCATTAAATAGTTTGATTTTGCTCTATTAACCAATGTTCAAAAAATCGGACCGGACATCGAACCGGATGAAACACTGGTTTAAGGGTTAATGGTCGGATTAGGGACGAACCGGATTAGATCGTTTATATTAAAATAATAAAATTTTATTGATATTAACATTAATAATCATTAATATCAAAATGTAAAAATAGATAAGTATGCATGATTCATCAAACATGAATATTTTGATGTTTCTATAGAGGGAAAAATATAAAATATTAGTTGAGTATATGTGAAAATAAATATTATTCTACAATCCACAGACTAACATACAAATACTAAGAGCAATAACAATTAAATACTAAACATATGCAAGTATAATAACATTTAAAATATTATAATTTCCTTGTTTTTAAAATTAAGTGAAGTGAAAGTTGGTAATTAGGTGAATTATAACAAAATAAAAAAATTAAATTTTGAAAAAAAAAAGAAAAGAAAATGAGAGAACCGGTTCTACGCCAGTTCAACTTCCTTCCCAGGCTAAAGGGGCCCGGTTCACTGTTGAACTGGTCCGACCGCCCGGTCCGGGTCTTTGAATAGTACTATTAACACAAATAATTTTTGTATAAGGGCTAAAATGTTAACAGAAAAGTTTTGGACAACAATGCCAATAGAGTAAAATAAAATTAAATGTAGTTAGAGAAAATTACACGGATAACAAATGTGGGAAAGCATGGACATCTACAATTCCACACGACTGCTTTCCCTAAATATTTTTACCACCTTTGTCTTTGTCTTAATCAAAAGTGCAGTTTCCTTTTACTAAAAAAAAAAAAAAAAAAGTGCCGTAAACGGATAAACATATGACTTCCCACCGCATGTTAGGGAAAAACTGAAGGTTCAGTGGGGATCTGACTGGAAAGGCCAAGTTCAGAAATGGTAAGCATGTGGGTTGATTCAATTTAAACAGAGTAAGATCTCAGGTCATAAGAGCAGGGGCCGAACCATATTTTGGGATTTGTTGGATAACTCAATACCGATCATGTACAATTTTAATTAATGAGTATTTCTGAATTGATATGCTTGCTTCAACCTTATTGATTCCCTATCCACGAAAGGGAGGCCATAGATCGATAGACCTTATTGGCACAAGGGATTTGGTGGTGGTGGTGGTGGTGGTGGTGGTTGTTGGGGGGGGGGGGGGGGATTTTTGAGTTAAATTTTAAAAAAATTGAAATGGGGTTATGATATATTAAGAAATATAAGATGTAAAATAAAAGAGTAAGAACTTTGAATTACTCCATCCGATCCTAACTATAAGATCACTTTGACTTTTTTGTGGAGATTAAGGAAGCCAAATAGACTACTTAATTTTAACGTATTTTACATGCAATTATATTATACAATAATTTATAAGTAAGGTAAAATTGTTTTGAGGAATAAGGATAATTGTAGACATTTTAAAGTCATTAATTTTAAATTCTTAATTTCTCTCCAAAAGTCAAAATGATCTTATAATTAGGACATGAGGGAGTAAAAACTTAGCTCCATTTCTTTAATTTTTGTGAATCTAAGTAAAAAAAAAAAAAATTTCCCATCTCTCACTTTCCCTCCCCTCATACCAAATAAGCCCTAAATTTGCTCCAAGTTGTTGGTGAAAAGTAACTGGAATTGTGAAGGCATTTAGGGATATTTCTCTTTAATTTTTCTGGTCCGTTGTGTTTTTCATCCTTTCCTATATATACTGCAGGTTTCTAATGAAATTCACTGGGCAAAATCAAGAAATCAATCTTTTAGGTGATGGTACTGAGAAAGCTGTGTTTGGCGAGTGGTCATGGGTGTCACCAGAACAAGTAATTGAGATGGTGTGTATACCTCAATTGTATATAATTCTCCCATTTTTGTCTTGGTTTTTCAAAAACAATCCACAGATGCAGGTCAAGGTAGCCCATAATGATTTATTTGTTTGTGCAGGCTTTAGATTTCAAGCAACCTGTCTGCAAGGAAGTCATTGCAGTGTCTGCGCCATTTCTTCAAAAGTGATTCTAACGTTGTTGAATCATGAATGTGCTATAGCAGCCATCAATAACTGTGGCCTTTTAATAATTATTGAACTGCCACCGTGAGCATCAATGATATTTCCATTTTTGTCAACATGAATTGGGTTATTTATTACTTATTAGCGGTGATTATTACTGGCATCTCTGCCCAATTTTATTGCAGGCTGCAGAGTACACATGATTGTAGCGAGCCAATGATCTAATAATTCCCATAAATCTAACAAAAGTATTCGAGGTAACATATAATATTGCGTATAAAAATATAAATTTTTTTTTTGTAGTTTATTTTCTTTACATTACTTTCCTGGAAAAAGAAACAATGACGACTGACGAGAGGTCCATGAAATTCGATTGGATTTACTATCTTGATTCTTCTAGTCAACTTATCATTCCTGCCCATCCCATATACCCAGCATAAGGTTATTGACATGTGGATGCTTTGATTCTAAATTCTTTTAAAAGTATATGTTTACTTGTCTATGTATGGCTCCCGCTGATTTTTTTTGGGTTGTAGAACAAGTGCTTTTGAACTGATATTTTTTCTTTTGGACAGTCAAATATTACAATTAGTCCGAATACTTATCATAATTACCATTCGTTGTTACATTTTATTTTTTTGCAAAACCATTTACAATATACTTTTTAATTCAGTAGCTATCATTCTTTAATGTATGATCCAATTAACATTTTTTTGGGAAAATTACAAAAGCAAAATAAAATTTTTAAAAAAACTATTTAACTTTAACACGCTATCTGTCATTGGATTATTTATTAATTTACAAATTGAGTAAATTAATTTGGAAAGTAAAATAAATGTAAACACTTTAAATGACTTATTTATCTTCTTTAATCGTCTAAAAAAGTCAACTTTGATCTTGTACTAACCGGATCATTTAATATGTTTTTTCCAGTCATTAAATAATTTAATTTTGCTCCGTGAACACAAATAATATTTGTATATGGGCTAATAAATTTAACATAGAAAAGATTTAGTTTTGGATGACAATTCCAACAGAGTAAAATAAAATGAAATGATGTAGTTAGAGAAAAATAAAAGTATAACAAATGTGGGAAAGCATGGACTTCTACAATTCCACATACAATGGATTTCCCTAAAGTTTTTTTACCATTACTTAATTAAAACTGCAGTTTCCTTTTACTATAACTTTAAGTGCCGCAAACGGAAAAACTTGTACAGTTCCGCAGCCCCGTGAACAATGAATGCTATATAGTGGGTGGAAGCAGCTCGGAAGAGTCATAACTCATAAATGAGTCACACAAGCAAACAAGTCAATATGACAATGATAAATATGGCCCACAACCTCTTATAGTATTCATATTAGTCCTATCCCTCACATTGCTTTATTCTTTCCATTTTCAACATCTACATAGACAAGAGATGCTTCCTCTCACCCTCTCGGAACCTGCCTAGAACCTCACCATTTCTCACAATACATCCCTTCTCACTTATCATTCATTCTCTATATATTCCCCCTCACACTTCACTCTCCTTTGAAGTCTCAACCAAATCTCCTCCTTCCTTTTTCTCTCTCCCCCCCTCCAAAACCAAACTTCTCAAACCAAGTTCATTAGCCTATTATCACTACCACTAACTTGGAAATCTTCAGTTCTGCAGAATAAAAAGGTATGG
Organism: Mimosa bimucronata; assembly: GCA_037074515.1. Classification (NCBI taxonomy): domain Eukaryota; kingdom Viridiplantae; phylum Streptophyta; class Magnoliopsida; order Fabales; family Fabaceae; genus Mimosa; species Mimosa bimucronata. The sequence goes on from CM073436.1 coordinate 44,413,295, forward strand.
AAAACTTTGCATCCAGCTTCATGAGTCAACAACATGGCCCCATCAATGGTAATCTTTTCTTTCATAATACCACCAATCAAACTTTCTTCTCAGGATCTCTTCCTCATTACCATACCCCATCATGTAACACAGTGGGTACAAAATCACCAAAGTCATCAAATTTGAGCAACAGGAAGCCATCTATAAACATCACAATCCCTCCCATGGGCATAAGGATGACCCCATCATCAACATCATCATCATCATTGGATTTCACAGAGAACAAGCACTACAGAGGGGTTCGAAGGCGGCCATGGGGGAAATTTGCGGCGGAGATTCGTGACCCCAATCGAAAGGGATCAAGGGTTTGGCTTGGAACCTTTGATACAGCCATGGAAGCAGCAAAAGCATATGATAGAGCTGCTTTTAAGATGAGAGGAAGCAAAGCTATACTGAATTTCCCTCTTGAGATTGGGGCAAGTTCTGAGGAAACATCTAAGTCAACAGTGGAAAAACTGGTTGGTGAGAAAAGGGGAAGAGAGAAAGAAGAGGAAAGGAATGAAGAATCAAAGAAGATGAAGAAAGAGGATGAGGAAGAAAAGGAAGATGCAGTTTCATGTTCATCACCCACAAGTGGGATTGTTTCTTCTTCTTCTTCTTTAACGGTTGGGCCGTTAACGCCGTCATGTTGGAAGGGGTTTTGGGATCCTGAGGTTGACAATGACAACACTATTTTCAGTGTTCCTCCGTTATCGCCGTTATCTCCTCCAATGATGGTTGTGAGGTAGAGAAGCTAAGAAAAAACAAAAGGGGGGAAAATATTATGATATGAGTGATGACGCAAATGCTTATCCTCTTCAGAAATATTTTAATTAGTTGGTATGCATAATTGCATATAAGTATAACTGAGTGTGATTTGTTCATAAGTTGAGAGTTAGGCATGGGTTGTTGGCCTATATAATATATATCTATATATATAGAGTAGCTGATAGGTTTGAAGAGAGTTTTGGTTTTTCACTCAAATTATTTGATTCATGATTGTATTGTAGAGTGTAAATTTTAAATATTTTATTAATTATTTGAAAAAAATTATGTGAAGTGCATCCTTTTTTCATTTCTATATATAAATTTGAAGAGGATGTAACAGAAAAATATAGACTATATACAATTTTATACATGTAGTCATTATATTATTGTTCAACTTGTATATCTCTAAAAGGATATGCATATCTAATTTTGTGATGTGGAGAATAATTCCGATTAAAAATTACGATATCCATTCATGGAACAGTTAAGCTTATCATCAAATATTGTTTTGCTTAAGCTTTGGGAGATATCCTTGCCAGTTGCCACAACTTTACGGAATATGACGCAATACCACAAAATTTCAACAAGCTTTGTTAAAAAGCAACTTTGCAACATGCATAATAGTACCCTGAAATGGAAAATGAATGCTAAAATAGATCATAGAAGAGCAAAACACTTGGAAGTTAAAGAAGGGGGAAGACAAAAAGAGAGAGATGAAAAGATTTTCTTTGAAAAAAATCTTCCTCTCTGGGAACTCTAATCTACATCTCCCTCTAACTGTGCTATATTAAGAAAGTTTATTTTTTAAAAAAACAAACAAACATCGTATTAACATTAAAATAAAAAGTTAATGATCTCTCCAATATTGAATGTAGGATATAATTATATAATTTAATTAGATTGATTATGTTTGTTAAGTTAGTTAATATGAAATGTATTTTCTACTGTATCCTAACCATATTTCTTAATTCCATCATTTCCTCTTTTATTTGATCATTGTTGAAGGAGCATTGATCAGAGTAATTTGAGAAAAAAATTGACAAAAGTTAAAAATGGATCATACATTTAATACCAAGACCAATTTCTCAAGCATGTCAAATATTAAAGACCGAACATTGTATAATATAATCTAAAGTGAAAAGCCAAATACAGACAAATTGAAATAAGGGTTAAGGGTAAAAAAATACCCACAAAATTTTCCCAAATGTGCATCTAGTACTAAAAACTTTTTTTGGATGCAAAAATACCTATAAACTCTTCTAAATGGGACAAAAATTCTCCACCGTTAACTAAAGTAAATTTGTGTCAACTTTTAGTTTTGTGGGCCCACAATATTTTTTTTAAATTAGAGTTAATGGTAACAAAACACCCATAAGCTTTTTCTAAATGTCCGTCTAGCATCATAAACTTTTTATGTGTGAAAATCTCTATAAACTTGTCTAAATGGGATTAAAAAACCATCGCCATTAATTAATGTAAACTTTAATCAACTTTTAGTTTTATAGACATCACACTATTAATTTTTTTAAAAAGATCTACACCCCCACTCCTACCTCCATTTGTCCCCATAGACCCTCTCTCCCTCTACCCCCACCGGCCATGATATATGTGAGGTTGAAGTTTTATCAAAGAATTAACTTCACATGGGATGCTCCTCTTCATCATTTACTTGAAATAGTTTTAAACTTTTCTACTCAAAGATCAATCTAAATATAGCTTCCAAGCACAAAAAAAAAATTACTAGATAAAAGGCGATGAGATTGAGGTAGTTTTGATTGAGAAAGGGAGAGAAGGTACCAAGAGCCAGAGGTGGGAAAAGAAAAGAGATAGGGTGTTGAGTTTTTTAAATTATGGTGTAGAACTAGTAGTGCGGGACCCACTAATATAAAACTTTATGAAAGTTTATATTATTTAACACTAGTGGCATTTTGTGCCATTCATATGAGTTTATAGGTGTTTTTGCACACAAAAAAAGTTCATGGTGCCAGACGCATATTGGGAAAAATTCGTGTGTATTTATAACCCTTAACCCTAATTTAAAAACAACTAACGTGGGGCCCACAAGACTAAAAGTTGACAGAAGTTACATTAACTAACGATTGTGGTATTTTTACCTAATTTAGAGAAGTTAATAGATATTTTTACACCAAAAAAAGTTTATAGTGCCAGATGCACATTTGAAAAAAGTTCATGGTATTTTTGACACTTAACCCTTAAAATAATCATGTACTAATGTTAAGAAAACATGCAAACATGCGAAGCAAAGATTTAATATCCATAGCAATAGCATTGTGTAAAAGATTTTTATTATTCCAGTTTTTACCAAAAACTAAACCGGATAACCGAATGTTCACCCTAATAACAACAAAGGTTTGATAAGAGTGCTTTGGTGCATTAGCATTCCATGGTAGTGCATATTTGGAGCATGCCATGAAAAATGGGAGGTGTCTGTATTATACTTTCCCATGTGATTCTAAGATATTATACGACAATGCACACCTCTTGAATTTTATCTTTTTCATCCAGCATACTTCCACCATTTTCTCCAATCCTTTAAGTATGATACTGTTTTGTAGATGTTTCCGTATTTTTAAATTTGACTTGAAAAAAGTGAACTGGATAACACATACATGTGTTAGATTAGAATATTTGATCAACTAATCATCAAACTTAAGATAGAGAATAGATGGAGCGATATTACAATGATTTAAAAACATGCCATCACAATGAACAAAAACATATTCTCATATTTAGCATTCTTTAGTGAAAGCTTCAAAGAGGAATTGGCACCATAACCATTTAATTTTTGATCAATTTTTTTTTGTAAGTTCAAGTTTAGGTTAAACAGCATGCAATACTAGAAAGTATTTTCTTAAAATCACTCATTATTCTAAACTAATTTTTTGTAAACCTAGCACACTATAGTATTTTTTTTTTCAGTAGAACCCAGTATCCTAATATAAGTTTGGATAGATTCAGCACTTTCAAATATGTTGCTAGTAGCGCTCTATATAATTTTAGAGTGTTCAATCTTACTAAAACAATATTGTAAGGGCAAAACTGCGCCACAATTCAAGACACACTGTGCTATTAAAAAAAATTTAATATGGATTACTACCGAAGATAGTTTAGGATACCAAGTTTTATTGGAAAAATATTTCAATATTTGCAACTTAAACCTTCAATTTTTTGACCAGTTTAGCCCATTTTGACCAGTTAATCTAGACCGGACCATGAGCAAATTACAAATCCCAATTATTTGTATTGACCAATCCGGTCGGATTTTTCAAACCTCAAAAGAAGAGATTAGACGTAATTTAAAGGAAAAAAAATGCTAAACTCCCCTCATCCCACAAATGGAAAAAAAAAAAAAAATTGCAGACATTTAAACTTTTTTGTGGTAAAATCAGACATTTAAACTTTGTCATGGAAATACCATGTTTCACATTACTTTCCTGCATTAAACAATAGAAGCCAATTAGTACATTTTTTTTTTGTAAAAAGACAAAATGAGATTAAACAACCAAACTTTACAATTTAACAGTTAAAACGCTGAAAAAAGATGCTGAGAAATTATAAAATACAGACTTTAAGATGACTCTAATATTAACAACAGAAAAATCAAATAGCGTAGCGAAGATTTCCTGCCAAATGATCAAATGATGTTGATGTTTATAACTGCGCTCTAGTTATCAAACCCAAATAGAAAATTTAAAAAGGAAAATATCAATTTAAATAAAAGGACAATTTTACTTGTAAATTAAAGTTGTAGGAGAGTATCAATGTAAAAATCACATGAAACTTTTTTTCCCTTTTTCCATTGACTTGGAGTTTTTACATTTCCATGAAGTTTAACAAATGAACTTCATATAATGTCACCGTCCTTAGTATTTTACACAGAATTGGGCACACGGCTTCTACCACTACTTTCCTGAATGGAGGATTCTGTCTTTCCCCTCAAATTTACAAATTACATATATACATTATGAATAATTCATAGATAAAACAAATTTCAAAAGCTATTTCACCTTGATTTATGGAGAACTCTATATTGGTCAAGCAGCGAATTTCGTATACCCCTCTGAATATATTAGTTCATGTTAGATATATTTGAATATTGTATCAAATTGGCCTATGTTTAAAGTGTAGCCATTCTAGCTTACCTTAGAGAGAGCTTATATAGCTAGGAAGTACTCAATCCAGGGAATCGTCAACTTTTAGGTCAAAAAATGATCAATCATATGACGAATGACGTCTGCACCTTCTAGATGCAAGGTTTGATCTTTGACCTGTACAATAAATCTTTATTAAAGATGGATGAGAAAGGAAACAAGCAGGGTCAAAGATGCAACCTAAGAAAGACATCATATATGAGAACTAATTAAGAACACTACTGCATTTACAGTTTAAATACTAGCAGTGAAAATATCATCCAGAATAAACTCACGATTTGGTCTAAGTGTCATTTAAATGTAATCTCGGACAATTTTAAGGGCATAAAAGCAACCATGTAAATAACAAACTTATGGTGCATTTATTTTACTTTATTAAAGTTACATCAAGTAATTCGGAGACATCAAAAGAACCAATTTATAAAGATTTTTCAAAGCATTGGAGTATTCATTGATTTCAAAGTATGCATAATAATTTAGATAACATATTGCTGGTTTACACGATCACTCATCATGGGTTGATAGTTACATATAAATGCAAACGTAAGAGAGCAAAGCCATGTGATGTGAGACACACACCTGAATGATACTATGAGCAGCAAATCTCTGTCTACTACTGTGAAAACTAACATCTACTTTTTCCCACGACACACGAGATAAGCCTGTCACCAGCTCCTCTGCAAGAAACATTCCAGTTAAAAATCAGACAATCTTAAGATAGGAGGAGAAAATAAAGAAAGAGCCCATGCATAACTCCATTTACAAATTCAAGCAACAACTGAATCTTATCGGGAAGGATTGATTACAGGAAAGTTAATGAATTCAACTCTATGAAAAATAGTAGATGCCAGTAGTATTTAGAAAGAAAACATTTCTAGATTGTTGGTCGTCCATCTTCCCAGGGTGGAGCCTTCACTTCAAAAGATCATTCGTATGGTTTTAAAATTTCACTATCATCATTTCGAAAATAGAAGTTTAAAGTGAAATGTTCCAAAATTACTGTTATCAAGAGTCGAAACAACAGAGAGGCAAGGTTTATAAATGCTTGCTTGGCTATGCTTGAATGTTTTATTTATTTATTTATTTATTTATTTTTTGTTTTACTTGTTTTCTTAAGATTAAACTTCTCAAAAAGCACTGACAGTTAATACGATATTTCAGGTCGAAATGAATGTGTACTAAGAATATAGGAACAAGAGTAATTTAGCTGATAGGCAAAAAGCCATCATGACTCAGAATTCATAAAAGCGAGAGGAAAAGCACATAACATGTGGAAAAGGCAACTAGTGCAGGTTCAAAATAGCAGCAATCAAGATATTTTTCCCACTCATAAAACGGGGGAAGAAAAGGTACAAACCTTCAAACTTATCTGAGTTGTTGTCTAATAATTCGCACTGCTCAGCTTCACATGCCTTGCAGTGTTCTTCATATACCACATGTGGATATTTTTCATTTACTGTATTCTCCCACTGTAAACCAAAAGATATATCAAACTAAAATGCAACTGAAGATCAACTAAATCATTTTCAAGAGCTTATAAGGTATGCAAATAACCAAACCTTTGGAAGTTCATTATTTCGTCTGATGGATGAGGTTCTCCAGCCAACAATATCTTGAATGTTAAATATAAAGGAAAGCAAATAAATACACACAATATAGACTGACATAATGACAAAACAAAAGGCAGAAATTACATATAAGAAGGATACGATCATAGCCCACATTTGAATATGCAATCCGGCGTTTGAATGTACGCAATGCAGACCTGCATTAATCAAGTCAGGGTCTTAGAGATACAAATCTTCTTTAAGACCACAACATGAGATATGCGACAATCATACATGAAATGAAGTTCGTCAAAATCTTCTAGCAGGCGTTTGAGCAATGGTGGCTTTCCTTCATCATCATCAACAAGGAAAAGATGACGACCAGTTCTCCTAAAAATCAAATGAATAACACAGCTTGCAAGTTTCTCAATTGCAGGTACACCAAAAAGAAATGGAACCTGAATGTCAAGATCCAGTCAAAATATTTCAATACTGGAACAGGAGAGATTAATTTAACTAGTCCATGTGTATGATACCCTCAAATATAAACAAGAACTTAAATTGATGCCAAACTGATTTGGAGACACATCCACACAGATAGGCAACCCATGAGTCGGTGAAGTATACAAATTTTGAAGCAATCAATCATATGCAGAAGCTAGAAGAATGTTTTTATACATCAAACAAATAAAGAGTCCAATTATCATAAAGATGTTAAACTCTCATGTTTCACATGTAACAAATGACTGAATAACACAAGGGACCATTTGGCACACAATGTTAGGCATGGTTGTATGACATTATACAAAGCAGTCCACCTAAAACACATGCTTGGTGGGTAAACTATATCATATAAGCTTACAGAGTCAACTCCACTTGATACTGTGGTCATTATACATCTAGTCAACGGTTGATTGCCTTGACCAGATCTGATTGTAGGAAGAATGGAATAAAACATCACAATAATCCTGTGCCTCCTTTTTCTCTCATACAGTCTCAACCCATAATTTTATTGTCATAAATTTATCAATGATCAGATGTAGATGCAAAGTTTTCAATATCACTAAATGGTGACAACATAAAGAAAATTTAAACATCAGATGCCAATACCTGCTTATTGCCCCTAGATCCCAGGTGAGGGGTAGCAACAGTAATGAAATTCATGGCCTCTAGTCCACATATTGTACCACTTGAGTTCTCTTTACTTTCTCTAGCGCAAGAGTCATCCATGCATTCTCCTTCAGAGGGCCTATACAGTCTCCCAATTGCATACCTTGCCACTAGACCTCCCACAGAGTGCGCAACAATGGAGATCTTACGCATGTTGGGCTTTCTCCGAATAACATCAATAATCTAAAAGTTGGATAGTAATAAATACTATGCACATAATTCTATGATGTATAAGAATAGCAAAGGTTTCAAACATCATATTTATATGGCCAATAAAAGAATTCTTTCAAAGTTAAAACATCAAACATTAAATGAAAAATGTTCATTCTAGCACATATAAGAAGTTCCTGACTCATCATCTTTCATACAAGGTTTGTTATCATATAAACAGACTGTTTGGAAACCCTTCCCAAATAGACAGAGCCATGAGGGTTTTCTGCCCCAAGAGTCATAAGCTTACATCACTTTAGGTATAGAGAAATGGAAATGCTTCTGTTTTTTCGTATATATACAAGCATTTCATGCAGATTACATATAAAAAACTTTGAATAGGCTATGTACAATAGTAGCAGATATTATGTAAAGAAACACAGTGGTGAGAAAATTCATTGACTAAGCTTGCTGTAGTTAGATACATAACAACAAAGTTATGAATATGTAGAAAAATGATGGATAGTCAATGAGTCACTAGAGATTGTGGGATCATCTAAATTTCAGTATCATGCAAGAAAATTCAACAGAAACTCGTATCTATTCAGAGTTTCAGACACTGACCTCCTCCGCCAATCGCTCCCCCATTACATCCACACCGTCTAGCGTCAACCTAGACACGTTTCGTTCACTACCTGGATGAAAGAGATTTTTTTTTTGGGGGGCGGGGGGATTCATGAACAAAATAAGAAATATATACAGAAATTTGTAAGGCCCTCTCAGTTTAATTGATAAATTTCAGAAGATACCAAGTAAGCAGCAAATATTGAATGTGGGAATATGGATGAAGTTGAACAATTAAAATCCCGTCAATCAACAAGAATAATCAATCAACAATTTGTCTTAAGAAGGTATACTAAGTACTTTCTTCAGGACTAGTCTGCAGATATCTGAGACAAAATGAGAAAGTTTTTCAGCAGCCCTTTAAGAATTGAAGCAGCAGCAGTTATTAAAGGTGACAATCAGTAATGATGGCAGGAAAAAGGCTGATCAAGTTGAAAATCTGAAAACTTCACAAGGAAAGATAACAATTTTAAAGGGGATAATTTGAATGATGTTAAACACATAAAAATTCCATGTTTGAGAACTTTGCCAAGATTAGGTAATGCATCAGAGAAAAAGTCAGGCACAGTGAGAGAAGAATTGGGCTAAAACATTGGAAAATTCAAGGGGGCAAATTGTAGTTGGGTGAAATTACGATTCAAAAACGTTTGTTCAGAGGACAACCCCTAAGAGGCAGAGCCTTCAGGTATGTCTAACTCAAACATAGCAATTCAATCATGTTATGTCAGATGATGCAGCTTTGAATGGCCACCTCTACTGACTATGAACAGCAACTCAAAATTGGACCCTATCAATGGTCAACCATTTTATCTGACTTTATGAAGGAACCATCACTGAACCAATTGATTTTTTTTAGCTCCATTGAACAGATAAGTTACAAAAAGGAATGCTCCATTTTCTAAATAAAACATAATAGAGAACACTTAGAATCACAAAAATATTTTGATGTCACATTTATCGGAAAAGAGCCTTTTTCAGAATTGTCATCAAATTCTCAAATCCAAAAAGATCTGAAAAAGAAGAATGTTTATTTGTTCTTCAATTTAGCATCTCACATATTAGTCCTGAAACTGACTTCCCATCTGGGTTTCAGGACACAATAAGTAGCTGAATATTTATTTTTCATTCAAATGTCCGCATACTGAGACTAAAATGCAAGATTATATACAAAATATACAGTTCCGAGGATCAGATGCTGCAGTAGAGGTCTAATAGCTGATGAGTAAGCATAAACTTGTAATATGACTAAAGACAGACATGAAATTGGTCAATTGTAACAAATTACTAAAAAAGTAAAAGAAGGATCACACCATTCTTTGAATTAAAAGAGAAAAGAATCTCTCGTGTTGACTTGTCGAATTAATCAGGGTTAGTAACTAGTTAGTAATCTGTTAGCTGTTAGCTGCTATGGATGGGAATACTAAAATCTCTGATGGCTAGTTAAGGGGAAATTCAAGTGTTTTACTTTTCATTTGTACCATCTTATCACAAGTTCTTCCAAATGGAATCATCGCCAAAGGTTAAAATTAGAAATTTGATGAATGATCCTTACAGTGAACGAACACTTTGTCAGGAAGCTCTTTAACAAATTGCTCTGCAGCAAACTTCCAATCTGTTGCACTGCAGGAACAGTTGAAACCTCAATCAGTAACCTTATGTAAACAGATTTTGAACTAGGACATATGTGACTATCTAAGTTTCTAAGAATGAGTAACCATATAAATGTAACATTTCAAATTCAACCTTCTGTGCAACCTTGACAAGACATCCTTTACTGATGTTAAGCAAAACACACGCGCGCGCACACCTACTTCTCTAAAAAAAATATTAAATACACTGCTAAATGCTCTACCTATCAATATAGAAAGATTGCCCAAGTCCAGTACAAAAATATGCTCCTTTGACTTTACCAAAAATATCAGTTGTCCATACTCCATACCCAAGGACACAAATTGAGGGGAGGACAGAAAGAAGAAGAAAAGAAGGCCAAAAGTTAAACAAATCGACAAAAATAACACATTTCAATTAACAAACAAAAAACATGATCAATCATCAAACACCAGTTTAACAAAGTGACATAGGATAAAAAGGGTACAGATTTAATGTCCTCAATCCCTCTCCAATAGTTTTGCCCAGAACATTCCACTTTGAACTACTTTGCCAAGATTAAGGTCCTAGTTAAAAAATTAAAAATAACAACAACATAGATCGACATCTTATTTTAGGACTGCAGACGAACAGATTATTATTATGAAATAGGAAGGCACAAGACATCTTAGATATTTCAGCATCTAAGTCAGATCAAAGGGAGGAACAACAGCCATATATTTTCGGCGAACTAACTAATAGTGAACACGACAAACTTATCAACAAAAAACATCAGAAGTGAAAAAAAAAAAAAAAACCCAATAAGAATTCCATAAGACCCATTCCGATTGAAGAAAAACAAAATATGCCACAAAGCACTAAAATTTAAACTCGTATGTACAAATGAATAACCGTGCAAACCCAAGCTTATAACATTGAAAAACCAGCATTCATCAAACCCCTTTATAAGGAAGGTAGAAATAACCAAACCTTCCCAGAATTCCATTGACCATGACAACGAGATGGTCGGCCGAGGAAGAATCAGATACCTTAGAGCTCCACACATCGCGACTTCCGTCGACAGATTCTGAGGAACAAACTCCGTTCTGTTGCACGCCCTTTTCCATGGGGTGATTACGCGTTTACAAGGCTCAACCAAAAAAGCGAATTGCAACAATAAATTCGAAAGAAAAAAAAGATTGAGCGTCACAAAAGCATAAGTGAAGATCACGGGGGGAAAAGGATTGCAATTAACGATATTTTCCCGAAAAAATTGAAGAGAAAGGGAGATCAAACGTTAGAAATAAAGAATGGAATGGGATTGGGTGTGTATGTATATATACAGAGAGAGAGAGAGAGAGAGAGAGAGAGAGAGAGAGAGAGACGATTAAATGGAAGGAAGGCAACATGAAAGAAGAGAGTAGAACTATAAAGGGTGTCCTGACTCCTGAGAGAAATGCTCAACAATATCAACAACTAGACGGTAACTTTATGAGATGTGAACGCTGAAACAACCTTTCAAAAGACGACTTTATGGTATAGAAACCCTCCCTCCCTCCCTCCCTCCCTGCATGAAAAAAATGCTAGTACTAATTAAATTTATGATTTATGATTTATGATAAGATTCCCACTTGATGAAAAAGATCATGTGATACATTGGAAATTCTTACCTACTTCGGTTCTAATTATATGGTCAAGTTGATTTTTTTTTTTTATGGAAGTTAGGGATACAAATTTGACTATTAAAAACATATGCTACATTATATGTTAGTTTATAAGTAAAATAAATTAGTTTGAGGAAAAAAGATAAATATAAATAATTTAAAACATTGCAATTTTTTTTATTTTCTCCCCATCTCTTACTTGTTTATTGTCAAAAATTAATTAGGTTATATATTTAGGATCAAGACTAACTCTCTAAATAAGTCATATATTTAGGACTGGAGGGAGTAACACCACACACAGTAAACCCTTCATTTGTTTACAAATTTAATTGTTATTATAGTGGCAAAAAAAGTGTGCTCTCAAAATTGTTACAAATTTTGTCCTAATACCCGGACAAAATATTTGCCTAAAGCCTTACATTATAATTAGTATCATTCACAATTTATTAATAGTGATGTGATCAATGTCAAGATCTTACAAACCAGCTGATATCAAGCATATCTCTTTATACTTTCTGTATTAGTGAGGTTGTGTTTGAACCCTTTGTAGAGAGAATAATGGATGTGTAAATTATGGTTAAAAAAAGTGAGGCGAACAATAGATTAACATATTTATTACAAATCACTTCCCAAAAAAAAAAAAAAACTCTTCGTTTGCATGTTTGTCCTTTAATAAATAAAATTATTGGATTAATATCATCATTGGTCTTTAAACTTTGCTTTCATTTAGGTTTTAGTCTCTAAAGTTTAAAATTAGTGTTTTTCGACTTTTAAGTTTGCTCAATCCATTGCCGTTACTCCCTAATGTGTTAACGGTGTCCTTTTTTTTTTTTTTTTTCCCTATCATGAGAATGAGAAAGCTATCACTTTTTTTTTTAAAAAAAAGTTTTTAGGGTGAGTTTATAGTTTTACATGAAACATAATAAAATGTTTTAAAAGAGGTTCTTGCGAAGGAATCGGGTTGTGCTCATAATCCAAATATAGAGCTCAACCCCACTTCCATATGTCGGTATAACCTAACAAAATAAAGAAAATATTTGGTTTGAGTTGTGTCCAGGTTACTATCCTTAATAGATATTTCGTAACTCCCCAATTGAATATGTTGTGATTAAACGAATCTTTTATATAAGGATACAATGTTCCAGAGCTAGCGAAAGATAAAAGTAACTCATCAAGGGATGATGATGATTCTTGTTCTGTCTTCTCTCTTTACTTTTCTTATGTTATGTTTAACGATGTGATTGAGGATATCTATAGAGCATGAAAAGATGCCTTGAAGTGGTGCCTTTTGAACCATTATATCTTTTCAATCATATAATCACAACCATCTGTTAGATTCATGAGCCTCACATTTTAATTCATAAACAAACATAAATTCGTTAATTTACAAGAAAACAACTGCTAAAAACATGTCTCCATTTAAATAATATTGGAGAGACTCTGTCTTAAACACACCCACATACTATATTTTCAACACCATCTTCTATTAAAACCCCACTAAAACAATCAATTTAATTAGATCTAACTAAGAATGCAATTTAGTGACATCCTAGGTCATTTTTCCGAGGAGTAATCTATGGGTTTTTCTTTACTCACCTCAACTAGAATGCATATCTAAATCCTAAATGAGAATGAAACTAATATATATGAATGCAAATGCAATTTTGGGCGTGGTTTTTTATGAAGAAAAATTAAAATCCTAAACAAAAAAAAAAGTGACTACTAATTAAACAAATAAAATGAAACTGTTATTTGATTCAATTACGGTGAAATGGAACAACTTAGGAATCACATGGAATTAACTTTTCTAGTCGAAATCAATGAATTAGACCAAAGGAAGATCACAAAAGAGTGGAATTAATATATTTCATTATCTATATATTGTAGAAAACCCTCAAGCACAACATCACTAATCCACTAGAGAATTTATAATGAAATAAGAGTTAGCTAATTAATTAAATCCATTAAAATCAATACAATTTCTTTTAATCAATTGACCAAATTATACTTTGGATTATCTAGTTGAACAACTAAATAATCTACTAAATTAATTAAACAATCAAGTGATAAAAAACCCAAATTCGCAACATAACCACATTGATAATTAAATTAAACTAATAACAAACACTCAATTATAAATTTAACTAGCAATAATGTTTTGTAAACATAAAATCCAACAAATGATTAAGCACAGCTAAAATCCAATTATCAATCAAATTCTGAAAATGAATATGTCTATAATATAAAACTAGATTAATTTCAAAAAATACAATTCAAAATTATTTAAAACTAAATCATCCTAAGTCTTGGATTAAAAAGATAAAAGAAAGACACTCCCAATTAGCTTAAGCTCCAATCTTTTTTTTTTTTCCTTCCTCCACAGACCAAACAAGTTACAGTCATTAGTGTGTTAAACTCAAAGCAAAGATGGTGATGGAGATGATGTGGCTATGGAAGGAGGAAGGTGGATGAAACAAAATGGGTAACGGGATTTGGTGAATGTGGGCCCGATGGCTGATTGAAAATTGGAGAATGGACGGAAGGGAAAAAGAGAAAAAAAACCTGGAGAGGTAGATGGTGTTCCGTGCGGCGTGATGGTGAGAGTATTATAGTAGGGGAGATAAAGTAAAGGATTTTGGGCGCAATAGGATTAAATTAGTCCATTAAAATTTAGCAACTAAATTATTCTTCAACTTTTAAGACTGATTATTTTTTGTAACATCTTCTAGTCTCCTTCTCCTTGAACTACAAGAATAAAATGAGATGGTGATTTTTTATATTTGGAAATAGTTACTCAAACACAATATATCTAACTAAAAATATCTATAATTGTTTATCAAATAATCTCATAACTCTTTCAGATTTATATTATTTCCTAAAATTGGCTCATAATCTAATTATTTCCTAATAAATCCAAATTAGCCTCAAATAATCCCCAAAATGTATGATTCAGGTGTGATAAAATATATAAAAATAATGATTTATCATCCATCATCTCCAAACTCTTATTCTTTTCCTGCTGCAACACTTCCCCAGCCTCCACCAAATGCTTCTCCGTCTTCCTTTCTCATTCATGTAACATCCTAAAATTTAGGATAAGGTTGAATTGGGAATGTGAAGTATTGTATAGAGTTTATGAGAAATTTGGGAATGATATGGCATAGGTTTGAGGATTTAATTTGTGTATGAATGAGAGAAATAAGTATATGTTGATTCAATCAGGTTACATGAGAGAATGGAGGGATTTGTATGTGAATTAGAAGGCAAGTTAAGGGCAAAGAGGTGTTTTGCCTCGCTCGCAACAGCGAGCAAGGGAGAGGGAGGAAGAGCCTCTCTGCCTTCCTTGTCATGACAAACAAAGATGCTCGTCGTGGCAAGAAATAAAAACGTGGCGAGTTCTTTGTCAGGCTCGTCGTGACAAACAAACCTGCTCGTTGCGGCAAGCATGTGATTTGAAAATGTTGTGAGATCGCTTAGCTACAGAAAATAGAAAGAATTAGGGATTTAGAGAGAGAGAGAGTGTGTGTGTCTGTGTGTGTGCCTAATTCTAGAGAGAGAAAGTTCCTAAATCAGAATATTGAAGTTCCTAAGTAAGATTAAGGCTACAAATCATTTTGTAAATGATTTCAAACCAATTTGTCCTCTTCATCGATGAATTTTCTGGTTTAAAAGAAATAGAAATTAGGGTGCTTGATGGGTTTCCCATTTTTTCTAGATCTCTCGAATTCTTCTACTCTACATCCTTCTTATGACTTAAACTAAGATTTTAATCGGTTTGGTTTGTAGAGTTTGGCTTTAGATGAAAATTTTGTTGATTGGAAGATTTGGGAAAATTATGGTTCTTGAAAGATTTTGAGAAATTGGGAAGTTTAAGATGTTTGATGGTTTATATTGCTTAATTGAGGATAGATGAAAGTTTTAATCAGTTTATATTGTTTGAATTTGAGGTATATGAAATTGGAGACTTTGGGTTTTGATTCTTGAAGAAAGTTTGACCGGAGACTTTGGGTTTTGATTCTTGATGAAAGTTTGACTAAGTTATGAGAATGTAGTGATTAATATTGTAATAAATGATTAAAAATCTTACTGGAGATATAAATTGAGCTTTAATCGGTGCAAAATCTTGGTTTGGATGGATTTTGGAAAATGACATATTTTGGTGAAATAATTAAGTTATGGAATGTAGGGATTTTGGGTAAATGGAGGACATTGATGATTTATTGAGGGCTAATGTACTTTGATGAGTTAAATAACATAAACAAACTAAAAGATTATAATAAATTTCTTAGAGGACCAATTGAAACTCTAGAGGGATTAATTCCCTAATTGTTGTGTTTAGTTAATTGACTAACATGTTGATGTGTATGTGATGCTCTATGTAGAGTTGGTGTTGAGGCTTGATCAAGGATCTTGTGAATGTGTTACTAGTGAGTTGTCTACAAGAGTTAACCACTTTCCACTTTACATGATTGGTCTTGTTAATAGAGGTTTGTGAACCTATTTATATATATATTGGTTTGGTTATAAATCATTTGCGAAATGATATTTTTCTATTGAGATTGTGTTGTGGGAAATGTAATTGCGAATGATTTGAACTATGTGAAATAGTTTTGAAAATGATATATCCTCTTGAAATTGTACTGATATGATATTGTTGAGTTGAGAAGTAATATGAAGGTCACTATCTTTACATTGTGATTGTTGTTATATAAGATGATTGTTGCACAAGCATTATGATCCAAGAGTTATTACCATCACGTGAAGAGACCATCAATAGGCCATTGAGTGGTTTTGTTTATCCCTTCTGGATATGTCGTTTGGCTTGTGTTCGTCCTTAGTGAAGGATAGGCCTGGATTGGCTTTGTCGCTCCCGGAGGTAAAGGATAGGTCATCTATCAAGTTGAGGAGATTTACTTATGTGCTAAGTGATTATACTGGTTTAAAAATATGATATTGATGATGATTACAATGGTTTAGAAGTATTTAATGATTATTTATATTGCTGTATTGGTTTAGCAAGATATAATGTATTAACTCCCACTTGACACTTATTGGCACACACTTATATGTACATTGAGTAGGGTAGTATATTACTGAGACATATGTCTCACTCATGTGGTTTAATATCTTTTAAGTGATTGCTCCAGGGCCAGACAATTAGGGTTTAGTTTAATATTGTTGAGCTGTATATTTACCAAAATTGTGTAGGCACGTTTAATGCTTCTGCACTCTATTATGTATTATTGTTGGATAACTATTTATGATACTTGGATGACTGTTATTCTTCTACCTATTATCTTGAAGATGATGTGCATTATGGCAGCAGCCTGAGTTGGATGGTCTTGGTGACCAAAAGGTGTTGGTAAGTTGTGAAATTTCTGTCATGGTTAGTTATAGAATTGTGAAGTAAGGGGTTTTAAAAGGTACTCCCTCCGTCCCTTATTATAAGAGTCAAAGAGGTGAAATCACACATATTAAGAAAGTGGTTGAGAGAGATAAATGTGTCTGAAATAATTTTGTTTTCTCAAGTTTGCCCTAATTTATGATTGAGTATATAAGAAAGAGAAATGTGATAATAGTGTAATAAATGAGTATGAATGAGAATGTAAATAGAGAGAATAATGATGGGTAAAGTGGGAAAAACCCATTAAATGCTTTGACAAATTTGGATAGACTCTTATAAAAAGGGACAAAACTATTCAATTTTTTTGCTCTTATACATAGGGACGAAGGGTACTAACAAGGAAAGGATTTTGCAATTCCAGTGTCTATGTCTTCTAAAGGTGAAAGGCGTCAGCTTGACCATATAAGAAAAAGGTTCAGTTTTGGCATGGATGCTTCCTTACGGGAGTGTCACAAAACATTGGGCAAAACCTCATTAAATCCTCTCCTGTCATGTTCTCCACCTAGGATTCGATATTATTTCTTTAGTTGAATAGAAGATGGCTAAACATGTGCCTCAATATCCACCTTGCTCAAAGAATTGGTTGGATCATCAAGTTAAATAGAAGGGATTTTGTCGTAATGGTATTGGACTTTCTTTCAACTAGGCAATCTAATAGGTTTAGAATGGCATATACTCCCCAAGAAGTATGATGGATTTCACCCAACTTCTCTTCCTAGTATTGCCTTCTACTACTATGCTCAAACTAGTTCACCTCTTGCTCTTAAATTCAATGTTCTTGCTAATAATGGGAAATACTTAACATATGCTTCTTTTACGACAGTCCAGATGGTTAACTAAAGAGTACTTTAGGCCATAGAAGACAAATTGAAGCTATTTCCAACATTACCATGGTTACAAAGAGGATTTGCTCCTTTGAGATTCTAATACCTGTTGATAAGAATTGAAAAGCTGCCCCACTGGAGCTTCCAAAAGCACCATGAAAACCCTCTATGCTAGAAGTTTCATGCATTTAGGAAAGCTATGGCAACTCAAAGCAGTAGGAGGCTAGTTGAGACAAATAAACCTAATTTTCTATTCTTATATAAAAGAAAAATTAGTGTCTCAGTTACTTGCAAACCTTTCTCATCAATAAGGCTATCAATTTTGTAGGCATAAAGGCTGAGTGAAATGCCAAGTGAATTGTCATAGAATGGAGCCATCGGGACGTCGGCTTTTAGTGGGTGTATTATCACAAATTCCATATCAGAGAGGTCTCCTTAAAAGAGAGAGCTTATAAGGCCATAGTTCCCCAACCCCAATAATTAGCTTTTTTTTAACTGACCAACAATTAGCTTTTGGAGTGTGGTTCTCCCAAGAATTTGTACTCATTATAATGGTACTTTCATTGGAAATTATAAAGGGTTCTTATTGAAGGGGCTGTTTAACAAAAGGTTGAGTGAAATTTCAAATGAAGTACTATAGAGTAGAGATGCCAAGACATCGTATTGGCTGATTGACCGGGGAGGGCTAACTGTGAAGGATTCTGATCAAAGGGGTTGACTTGCAGAAAGGATGAGTAAAGCATGGAGTGAAGTGTCATAGAGTGAGTAGGTAGGACGTTGAATCTCAAAAAGGGTGCATTGTCAAAAGTACCATGTCAGAGGGATTTCTTTGAACGATAAACCTTATAAGGCCTTGGTTCCCCTATCTCAACAGCTAGCGTTTAGGGTGAGATTCTCCTAGGAACTTGTGCTCATTACAACCTCAATAATTTTGTCAACTTAAAGTTAATGAAGATCAATCTACCTATTCTTACTACATATCCTTCACTTATGGCGCTTCCTCTTTATATTTGAAATATTTTGTGTGGTGTAACACCTTAGGAAATTAATTGAGGATTAATGGATGTGATTAAGATTCAATTAGGGTAAAATTGATAAATTATGATAATATTTGATTATTTGGGATTTGTCATTATTGTAGTAAATCTGGTCATATTTCTCACACATGTAAAATAAGAAGAAATTCAAAAATGAGAAATAAATTTGTTTGGGTACCAAAAGAACATGTAAAGTTCAAAGCTAACAATGAAGGACCCAAGTACAAATGGGTACCAAAACGTCCATCTAGTATTTTATCTGTGCAGACTAGTTCTAAAAGGAATGGACATCATGGTACTAAGGCAGCAAAGAAGAATTCAAGAGATCCTCATAATTCAAGAAAGAGATTCACAGAATCTATATATAGAAGGAGAACTCAGGAAAAAGCCACTGTTGTAACATCTAGTTCAGATCATAAAAAGTAGTGCTCAATCACAAGAAGAGTATGTTCCTCCTCAAGAATGAGCTACCACAAAGTGCCATTCAATTATCTTGAGGAAAGTAGGAGAAATAGAATTCCTCATACATCAAGAGGAAGATTCTTGAATTCTATCTCACATGAGAAATCTCTGCAACCCAGAGCCAAGCATGTCAGAACCACTTGGGTAAGCATGAGCGTTTCTTCAAATGTCAAAGGAAGAGACTGCTCAGTCGATAGTGAATTTCACTATCGCTAGCATACACAGAACAGAGCTAAGATTGAAATGATTGCCATCAAAAGCTCTATCGATAACAACTCTCATTATCGATAGCAATCCTCTGCCTAGTCAAGAGCAATTATGGTGATATCCCTCTTATCCTATCTTGAATGAATAGTTATTGTATGGATTATGAATGGTTGTCCCTTTTCATTATCAATCAATCTTTGAACTAATTAACAGATTGCTATATGATTAGTTGAAAGTGTGTATAGTCTTATATGGATTCCTTGAAATGCATGTATTATCATTTTGAGGAGAATTGCCATAAATTAAGTTATTTTGGAGAAAATTTCAGATATTAGTATTTAAATCTATTTTTGTCATCTCTCTATATGATTAATAACGATCTTGCTCTATAGAATTTGTTCAAATGTTAAATCTTAAGTTTTTGCAATCCTAACCCATCGATAGTAAGCTTCACTATCGCAAGTTGTATGCAGGACAAAAGCTGGTTGTGCAAAGGTTGCAATCGCTAGCCAAAAACGTTATCGATAACAAAGTCAGCTATCAATAGATGGAAGGAGTAAGTAGACTGAACTCCAAGTCACTTGCTCAGCGTGGGATCATGCCTGCTAGCGATAGCTGCTCTTACTAGCGATAGCAAGTCACTTAAAAGGCTCAGAATTCGAAACGTTAGTTGATGTACTTCACTCATGGTAAAACCCTAAACCCTAAAACCTATAAAGGTGAATCATTCTGCATCGACATTCATTCTCTTCTACTCCAAACACTATCTGAGCTCTCTCTGAGCGTTTTCGAAAATATTTTTGCATCTCTAAGAACCCTAAACCAGCAATGGCCAGAACAAAATTTCCAAATGTGAATGATCTTGAGACTACCTCTAGCGCTAAACATTCTTCCCAATCCGCTATCAAGAGGCCTAGAACCCAGAAAAGTGTATCCTTCTCAAAAGAGGTGATTGAATCAGGCAAGAAGCGTCAAAAGCGAACTTCCCCAGGTCTGCTTTACGCATCAGAACCTCTAGAAACTCCCAGCACTTTCTTTGCAGAAAAAGGAACCCTAGATAGGGCAGCAGTTTGGGTAGATTTGAATTATTTCAAGGAGCAGGGCATTGACTTAGACCCTTGGTTACTGCCATATCAGAACTGGGTGAGTGTGAAGAATGACTACAATGAAGACGTTCTGAGATCCTTCTACTCAAACCTGAAAGTTATCCCAGTTTACAAGAAAGGACTTCTAAGGAACGTATCTTTTGAAGCCACTATCAGAGGGAGAAGTTTTAGTTTTGGATGGTCTGCTATCAACAAAATGTTGGGAATTTCTGGGGCAGATTACAACAAGTGGTTCATGACTGAGCAATATACAGATGAAGAACTTGCTGAAATATATGAGACCTCATCCAAGAAGCCTGCAGATATGCCTGTGCTCAATCGAATCCTTCACTACGTATATACCAGGCTCATGACTCACAAGTCTGGGAACTTCAGCAGCTTTGCCAAGATTGACAATCCTTGGTTGGCCAATCTCATTCAGAAGATTCCCTTAAATCCAGGTCAAATAGTGTGTATGGAATTGCTGCGATTCATGTCTGAAAAATCTGCCAAGGCTCCTCTCCCATACCCCCAGTTGATCTCTCTACTTCTGGAGCATTCCAAAATCAAGTCTATCGGGGATGGAGAGAATAAGAAATGCAAGCAAGTCACAATCTCCACCCTGAAGAGGATGGGGATCTCAATTGGCCCAATCAGAGGGATTTCTGGCTCTAAGTCTAAAGCTTCTCAAGTCTCTGCATCGTCTGGTCAGCCTAATTTCCCAGAGGAAGAAGCTCAATCTAGAAGAATTACTCCTTCTCCTTCTGCTGAAAATCTAACTACAAGGTTCTCCAAGGAAGCTGTGGAGGAAATAGTCTTCAGGCTCTCTGCCGAGTTTGCCCTTGCCCTGAATGTACAGAAAGAGGAATTGCTAAAGCATATCCAAGGGCTTCAGGCTCAAGTAAGGAATCTGGAAGATAGTCTCTGCATTGCCTCTGTTAATGATCATCAAGGTACATCATCATCACCACCACTCTCACCTATTCTACACTCCCCCATACACCATCCAACTCTCTCTTCTACACTTTCTCACTCACCTCTTCATTCACCAAATCACTCTTCTACTCCTTCCTCTCCCAATCCACCACATTCCCCTCTCCATCTTCACTCACCCTCTCATTCCTCTCCATAGCAATCACCTTCTCTTCATCTTTCTTATTACCCCTCTCCTTCCACCTTCAAACACCCTAGCGATAGCCCCTATTCGCAAGCCAAAATATTTTCCCCTCCACCTTCACCACACTTCAATCAGCTCACACCTCCAGACATGCCTATCGCTAATCCCTCCCCTAGTGCTAGCCCACAAACACAAACCTCACCCTCCACAACCAAAGTCCCTACACAACCAGCAACCCCTATCGCTACTCCCTCTCCTAGTGATAGCACCCATCCATCACCACCAATCCAACCAACCTATATCGCTACCATAAGCCCTACCTCTCCTCCCATCTCTTCTCAAAATCCTGATCAACCCTCTTCTCTTACCCTTATCCATGATGATGACAAAAAGGGGGAGAAACATGTAGAGAAAAATGTGGAACAACTACTGAAGGATCCAATGTTAGCAGAAGACGCTGAGAAAATTATCAGACAAATTGCATGCTGCTACATGGAATCAGAGGATCACAGAACTCCTCCTCCTCCTCCAGAACAGAGAACAAGTCAAGGCTCAGCTGAAAGCCTGAAAGGGAAAAGGACCAAGAGAAAAGCAAGGAAAGAAATACCCTTCAAGGTTACTCCCAAGGTCCCAGAAGTTTCTTCAGTCAGAGTTCCAAGAATCAAAATGACAGCTCCAAAGCCAAAGCCAAAAGCCAAAGCATCTGAAAAGCTGTCTCTCCCTTCAGAATTGTCAAAAGAAGGCAAAAAAGTAATAGCTGAGATCTTAAAGCAAGATAAGAAAGAAGCAGCTAAGGCCAAGAGGCAAGCTGATAAGGCAGACAAGAAAGTCATAGCTGAGATCTTAAGGCAAGATAAGAAAGAAGTAGCTAAGGCTAAGAGGGAAGCTGCTAAGGCAGATAAGGAAGCAATAGCAGCACTCCTAAGGCAAGACAAGGAGGAAGCCAAAAAGAAATCAGAAGATGAAAAGATGGCTGAATGGAAGGCTGATTGGGAAGCAAGAAAGGCTAAGCTGACTGCATGGAAAGAAAAATATGAGGAGCAGAAAAAGGCTGAAAAGATGCCTGTTCTTAAAGAAAAATCAATAGCTACTTCTCACCCTCGAAGAATGACAAAAGAAGAAAAGAAAAGGGCTGAAAAAGAAGCTGCTAACAAGAAAGCCTTTGAAGAGGCTGAGAGAAAGCTCAAAGAAGCACTTGAAAAGAAAGCTGCCTTTGAAGCAAGAAGAAGGGCAAGAATAGAGAGAAATGCACAGGTAGCTGCTCAAAGGGAAAAAGAGAGGAGAAGAAATGAAATTATTCAAGGGAAACAAGTGTGGGAATATCAGAGAAGATTCCACAAATCAAAGGGTAGCTCTATAGGCGTTACCATCAGAGAACATGTTTAGAAAATTGAAGAAGAAAGAGCTAAGGATGGCCCCAAGGACATTGATCAAGACAAATTCTTCTACCCAGACTCTGAGATATCTGATGATCCTGACAAGGAATACATTGCCACTGCCTCTGGAAAGGATTTTGAAAATAATTACACCCTCACCTTTAGAAATACCTCTGAATACAAATCATACGTAGCCTCTTCTGATGACCCACCTATTTTAGATTGCATGCTAGATATTCCTCCTATACCATTCATGCATGATTTTGACTCTGATTCCGATAAGGAATATTCTGAGGGTACTATTATTTTTACTGACCTTAACTGTCTACCCTGATGTATTGCAATACTATTTCTTATTGGTTGACTTAAATATGTTTTATCTTACATACTTTTACTTATGTTTTGTCATCATCAAAAAGGGGGAGAATGTTAGAATCTGAAGTTTTGATGAAGACTGACTCATAGAAAACATAAGCATAAGTTACCTCTGAATTAATCAAGTGAAATCTAATAGGTAACAGAACCCTATCACTAGAGTTAAAGCTTATTGCTAATAGACAGAGCCATAGCAAGTGAAGACTTAGAAATAACAAAGTTGATATCTATCGCTAAGTCATTCACTATCGCTAAAGAAAGAATCCATCGCTAGAAGCTCATTGATAAATCAGCTAGCAGGAAAATAAACCAAGTCCTTGAACTAATGAAATCAGCTAGCGATAACAGGTCAAGCTATCGATAACAGAAGTGCTTCAGATAATAATCATTCAGATAGCTAGTGCCTGAGAGCAAGAGTCAAATGAGCTAGCGCTAACAAGTTTAGCTATCAATGATAGGATACCTTGAAATACCTCTGAATACTTATATCAGTATCCTTGAAGCTAAAAAGCAATAAAGTAACTAGCGATAATTGGATTAGCTATCGATAGTAAAATGTTTGTTGTTATGATCTTGCTAGAACTCAAAGCATTAAACTCAAGGGATATATTAGCGATAATGCTCTTGTCTACAGATAGAGAATGCTTTCAATTTACCATATATAAATTGTCTCTATCTCATTGAGCTAATAGACTAAGGTTGCGATAGCAACTTCTGTGCATTAAATGATTATTTGTTCAGCTAACAGCGTGCAGATCTTACACAATGAAGTTAGCGATAGCAGAACAAGCTAGCGCTAATGAAAAAGCTGCCAGAAAGTACAGGTGTTCAGAACGCTCAGTATGGCCTATTATACGCAATGAACAGTTCAGAAGTTTGAATCAGCTGATAAATAGTATCTATCCCCAACGGCTATGGACTTCCAACGGCCATATTCTAACGGTCATATGAAGCTGAATCAAAGGACAATCTTTGAAGATATCACTACTACAAAAAGCCATTTTTATGTCACAAATTAACGCCACTTATTTAAAAATGTGACATTAAAAACATACAGGAGAGAAACAACGTCACACTTAAATTAAGTGTGATGTTGAAAGTTTTCAACGTCACACTTAATTTTAAGTGTGACGTTGAAAAGAACTTTCTACGTCACACCAAATTTTGGTGTGACGTTGAAAGTGGTTTTCTACGTCACACCAAAATTTGGTGTGACGTGGAAAATTTTCCCTCATTTTTTTTTCATTTCCCGCCCCCCACTTGTTTCAACGTCACACCAAAATTTGGTGTGACGTGGAAAATATTCCCCCCATTTTTTTTTCATTTCCCGCCCCCCACTTGTTTCAACATCACACCAAAATTTGGTGTGACGTTGAAAACCACTTTCAACGTCGCACCAAATTTTGGTGTGACGTTGAAAGTGGTTTTCCACGTCACACCAAATTTTGGTGTGACGTGGAAAATATCCCCCCCATTTTTTTTCATCCCCCCCCACTTTTTTCATATCGTGCGCCCCCTCCAAACAAAAAACACAGCTCCCCCACCCCCCAGCCACTGCCCCCTCCCCCTCGTGCACCCACAGCAATCTTTTAACGTGACTCGAAAACCAGATAAGATATCGGCAAAAAGCTGAGAAAAGAGGAAGCAAGATTGGAGTGAGGAAGTGAGATAGAGGCAAAACGGAGGGCTCAACATTCGACTCTGAAGAAACCCTAACCGGTAATGGCTTCTTATCTTCTCCTTTCCCCACTTGAATTTAGTGAATCCTATCAATTTATTGTTGTAGCTAACTTCGATTGAACTTCCGGCCAAAAAATATTGTCCGATTAAACTTCAATTTGTAGATTGATTCCTTTGGTTTTATTAGGCGCTATCTTCTTGTTTGTTCAGTTTTCAAATCACATCATATCGTCATTTTCTTCTAGTTATCTCTTGGCCTAATTTTTGTAATGGGACTTGGAGAGTTGAATTATTAAGAGACTAAGAATATGCCATTTGACAAGAGCTCATAGGTGCTCAGTTTAATGCTCGTGCGAGCATATATAAGCAGTGATTTAGGCAAACTGCATGCTAGAAGGTTAGACTATTTGGGCTGTTGAGATTTTGTTAGTGAAAGTTATTTTTATTCACTTTATAGGTGCAATGTATGCTTTATATTATTCTCCCATTCACTCGCTGCACAACAATATATCTAGTTGTCATATGGCTATGAACTTGGAAACTTTGGTTGATACTTGCTTTCTAATTAGAGCAATGCCAATTTCTGATATTGTTGATGGGATTTCTTTAAATCATTGATGAGATTTTATTTGTAAAATGTGAGGAATTTTCTGAGATTCCAGCAACTATATGTACTTTCATCTCTTTTTTTTCCTCCTAATTGTCTTTTGTGAATTTTACATCACATTCTCCCACTAACCCGTTTTTTCCATGAAGTTATGTGGAAAGGACATGATTTTACAATATCTAAAATTGAAGAAGAAGAAGATGATGATGAGTAGTCTCCAACTATGGTGGAACCAACGACCAAATCTTGGGGTTATGATGGAATGTGCACTAACAAAACAGGGCCAGCATTTTATAAAGAAGGTTGTGACCTCTGGAGACCCTTCGACCACAAACAACTTGATCCATAACAACTTGATCTTAAAAAAAAAAAAAGAAACCACGTCACACAATGTAAGATGTGTGACATGGTTTCCAGGAAACCACGTCACACATAAATATTATGTGTGACGTGGTTTCTCTGAGCAACTTACAACGTCACACATAATATTATGTGTGACGTTGTTTCTCTGACTTTCTACGTCACTTGTTTATGTGACGTTAAAAGTCCATTTTCCATGTCACTTGATTCAATGTCCCCTGAAAAAGTGACGTGGAAACCCCCAAAATTTGTGACGTTAAAAGTACTTTTTGCAGTAGTGTATAAATAGAACAAGATCTGCTTCCAGAAGATGGGGATAAACGATTGAATATAACGAGCGATGAACAGAGCATTATACAGAATTGCAAATTACTCAGATTGAGAGCATTAGATAAGAAGTGCTAGTGCAATACATTGTTAAGATTATTAAAGCTCTAGTTGTATTTCATCATACATTTCTCTGTACTTAAGTGATTACCACAATCCGTTCATTGAGTGAACCTTATTATTGAAATCCTCTACTGTTTGAGGTTGTTCCAAAGCTTGGTGCTTTAGGAACAGGGTGGTAACCTTACAGGTAGTAAGGGGGAGTGTTTAGAGAAATCCTAAAACTCTGTAAAGGTTGGCAGGTGAACCTGTGTTCGTAAAACCTGTGATAAGCTTCTCTTGTGCCCGGTTTAAACAAGAGGATAGTGGAAATCTCAGGGGGAGCCTGAGGACTGGATGTAGGTCTGGGTTGACCGAACCAGGATAAATTCTATGTGCATTATCTCTTCCCTAATCTCTCACAGTTTCCATCATATCTGCATTATATATATATCTCTTGTACATTTAATAGTTTTGAAAGAGCTTGCCTTCAATATATTTTAGAAAAAGAAGTATTTTCCAACGAAATTATTCTATCACCCAATTCACCCCCCTCTTGGGTGACAGCCAGCACTCTCATATATAAGTTTGTATTTTATGACCAGTAGATCAAGCTATACATTAAAGCCTCAATTATTTTAAAACTATGAATAGAGGTCCCCTATAAATATTTTCTAATTTTGTTGATATTAGTGTTAAAATTTTGTGGAAGAATCAAGTTTTTGCAGGTATACAATAGATAATGTATTTGAATAAATATGTGGATGCGAGATATATCATGGATATATGTTAAAGAAACACGTTTTAGCAGAAAATTTGATGATAATGCGGCAAGTATAATTCGACTAGAATGAAGATATGCTCAAATAGCATTGGGTTTAATATGTTTGGAAAATTAGTCTACTCAATCGAGACAAAAATGACAAAAGTGATGTTGCCACCAGGGGGAGTAAAAGTGACAGTGACGTTGTTGTTGTTGCGTGGAAAAGTAAAAGTGATCTTAACTTCAGAGGGAGAAAATATCATGCTGTACTCTTTTTTCCTTAACCAAGGTTTTGTCCTACTGGGTTTTCCTGGTAAGGTTTTTAATGAGGTAGCTTTGATAAGTATTGTGTACTCTTTTTCCTTCATTGGGTTTTAGTCCTAATGGGTTTTTTCCAGTAAGGTTTTAATGAGGCACTATATTTGTTTATGAACATCCAAGGGGGAGTGTTATACATAATTGGAATATGGATGTTCATAACATATACTCTCTTAGGATTCCATCTTCTAGTTAATTACATTACATCATTTAACTCCCAAATTGACAGGCCTTAAGTACATATTCTCTATAACCTCCAATATACCATTATATTGCTTAATTCTCTTCTTTATGTACTTGTAGTCTTTATGTCTTGGAGGCTTATAAATAGAGGTTATGTACAAAGCATTGGTATATCCAAATGAATAAGAAGTTTTCCCTCTTTCTCTCCAATTTTCTCTCGTCTTTCTTCATCTTTCTCCTCTTAATGTCTTATATTTTTCTTATTTTTATAACATATTCTAAATTTATTAATAATCACGATTATTTGAATCTTTTAATTATCCTCTAGAATATTTTTTTAATTATTAGAATGAAATAAATAGCACTCTCTACTTTATCTTCAATATAAGAATTAAATAATATGACATATAAGATGATTAGTAAAACATCCTTTTAATCAATATCGTAGTTGTGTGGCATGTTGGAGGCTTACTTGTGTGGTACTGTTAGCATCCCTTGCTAAATAAATTAGATTATTATTATCGCTAACTTCCACAAACCCCCTGGTGAGCTATGGCGCAATTGCAAATAACCCTCTTGATGTTTTAAAGTTTAAATTTAACTTCTCTGAAGATTTATTTCTTTATTATGGACCCCTGCTGTTAACTTGTCATTATCTCTTAATATAAATTGCTACATCACAATCACACTAACATAAGACACCTTATTGAATGCGTGTTACTTTTATCAAACTTTATCTCCTGAATGGAGATTTTTGTCAACCCACAATCTCATACCATTTTCACAATTTTCTATTCCCTTGCTATTGTGATCAAATTACAATGACATCATGTGTTAAGTAGGACAGCCATTTAAAGAGGGAGATAAAGTTTGGTACAAATCAACATCTATTGAACAAGGATTTGACTCTTAGGTGATATTTAGTCTTAGATTGCAACTGTTCATTTGTCTCTATGTTAAGTTAATGCATAAATGCTACAAAATAATACTTCTATGACATTTACAATCTAAAAAAAATCTCGGGTGCTAAGTGCCCCTTCAAAAAAACTTCTAAGGCATTTTCTTATCTTAACCTGAGCCAAGTTATCACCCATTCAACATGGGTTTGACTCTAATGTATCGTTCATTCTTACGTGACAAATGTCCGTTAGCCTCTCCATTAACTTGGGGCATGAATGCTACGAAATAAAACTTCCAAGACATTTAAGATCCAAAAATAACTCCCGGGTGCTAGGTGCTTATTTAAGGAAACTTTTAGGACATTTAAGATCATTAATCCAAAAATCATCCAATATGTGTATAAACATCATGAAGAAATTCACTATTTGATGACCTTGAAAGGAAATCTGCTGCAAACATCCCTGCAAAGCACATAAAAAATAAATAAAACAACTAATAACACTAAACTGATATCACTAATAGCCTCAAGCCCAAGATACACGCCAATAAATCACACTTTTAAAGCACAAATAATTTTGATAAACATATTCATTATTAAGATCCTAGAAGATGAAAAAAAATACACAATATTTATCACTAAAATCACAATATATATTATAGAAGAGAAAAGAATATAAATAATCGTCCTAAAACTATGTCTTCAAGGAACAACTGAATTGATACATATTCATTAGTAAACCAAGCAGTGACAAGCTTGTGAAAAAACCTGCTACATCTATCCCTTCACAAAAAGGAAAAAACATTAACCCCAACCAATTTAATAAAATCATAATACAATGAATAATAACCAAAATACTAGCAAGCTACAAAACATTATAGAACTATGAACTAACCAATAAGCAAGCAAAGAAATCAGGGAGGATAAGGCAACACACACACACACACACATATAGAGAGAGAAGATGAAAGGATACAAACATTCTTCGTTAAATTATTAATGTACAATAAACTGACAAACATATGAGAAGTCGCAATAATAAACAAACAAACACACATTTCAAACCAATAGTTTCACAATAAATAAAAGGAACAAAATATTATATTGATGATTAAACGTTTTGATTAGTTTCACAATTAATAAAAGGAACAAAATATTAGATTGATCATTAAACGTTTTGATTACATTATTACATTATGCATATGAGTAACCGGCTTGTTATGTTAATAGGAGATGTATAGATTTAACGGACTTATTAACAGTGTTCACACAATATTTATAGAATTATATTGATATTGATTGATGGAAAACCAATAAAACCCCTATGACCCCATTGAATTTCAAGTCATATTTACATCACCAAAGCATTATAAAAACTAGCCATTCATGGAAGGAATCCCGTGCTCTCTTGGCCCAACAGCTGCAACACCCATGGATGGAGGTAAATGGGTCAAATATGGTGGAGGAAGTGAGGTTATGACAGAAAATAGTGGAAAGGAAGAAAATCCTAGGAGATGAGAGAAAATGGACTTTGGTCAAAGTGCTTGGTCGCTCATTTTTGCCCATGGGTAGCAATTTATAAGTGCTAAAACATCCCTAGAAGTCATAAAGTGTGTATCAAAATTTTGGGTCCTTGCCTTAGCAACTGACATATAGAGGAAAATTGCCACTCAAGATAGTGTTCCACTCACTGAGGCTATTGGCAAATACTACATCTCTTTTTTCTTCATCTTTTAGCATTTTCTCTTCATTTCTTCTTCATCTTTTTGCTCTTATTTTTCCAAGTGACCTACATGTAGCATCAATTGTCTTAGAAATTAATTAGATATATAATTAATTACAAAATATGACAATTTTACCCTTCAGCCTTTTGCTCTTATTTTTCCAAGTGACCTGCAATACAAAACCCATATAATGTAGCATCAATTGTCTTAGAAATTAATTAGATATAATTAATTACAAAATATGACAATTTTTCCCTTCAGCCTTTTGCTCTTATTTTTCCAAGTGACCTGCAATATTAACCCATATAATGTAGCATTAATTGTCTTAGAAATTAATTATATATAATTTATTACAAATTATGACAATTTTGCCCATAATTAGAATTTAGAACAAATATCATGCAACTAGGCAAATATACTTAAGTTGAATGGTCTAAAATTTAATGCAATAATAAAGCTAAAAACTGAATAGAAAAACCCCAAATATGACATGAATTAACATATAATAAATGGGTACGATCAGTTTTCCTACACTTGTATCTTTGAACTACTGAACAAAGGAAATACAATAAAAACAAAAGTGCAATGGATCAACCAATCAAGATCTTTAAACCATTTTTAGTTCATTGTCAAGTAAGGCAAATGAGAATCATTAACTTCACAATTAATACATTGCCCAGACAATTGAACAAGATGCTTCAGTCCAAAATGTTGATTAGAAGCTGCAACAGTGGAAAGATAATACTTTGTATCATCTCTCCTGAAATAAGCGACCTTTAACTGTTCCTCATAGGATAGATATGAATATGGATGACATTTTTGGGATATTGGGATGGAATAAGAGCAACACTTTCGGCAAAAGGTTGTGGTGGTTTAGGTATTAGGATAACAGAATATTTCAATAAGGCATTGTTTTTTGAATTGAAATAAGGCATTATAAGCAAACAATCTTTGGAAACTTCTTTCAGAGGAGAAAGGATCATTACTTAATTAAAGTACTTGTATCAAAAGGATGGTGTCATTTTACAGATCTTTTTAATTAGTCTGCAATGTGTAAGATTGCAAAGAATAAGGAGAGAAAATCAAGATATTTGGATCAAGTGAGATGTGTAAATGACGAAGAAGGTAAATTCAAGGTTACTAATATAGATATTAAGGATAGATGGAGACTTAATTTTGTAGGTTGTTTAATGAAGGAGGTTGAACTTTGACTTTTGAGTTCAATGATTTGGCAATTAGTGAGCTCAATTTATCATTTTATCATAGCATTAGAGTTGGAAAAGTTAAAGAAGATCTTAAGAAAATGGAAAATGGCAAAGCTGTTGGACCTGATGGATCCCTATAACAGTTTGGAAATGCTTAGGTGAAGAGGGTGTGTTGTGGTTTACTAAGCTACTCAATGAGATTGGAGAAAAAGTACGTTAGTACCTATTTACAAGAACAAATGTGATATTAAGAAGTGCGCAGATTATATAGGAATTAAGCTTATGAGTCATACAATGAAATTATGGGGAAAATGATCAAACACAGGCTAAAAGGGGAGACTTCTGAGAACCAATTTGGTTTCATGCTGGGAAGGTCCAATACAGATGCAATTTATTTGCTAAGGGGCTTAATGGAAAGGTATTGAAGCAAGGGAAAAGACTTGCAAATGGTTTTTGTAACATCCTAGACTTTTAATCTAAGGATTAGTTAGAGATTTATGATAATTTCTTGAGGTAATGGACTAATGATGATTTATGATAGTGGAATGAGATCATAGTCATGAGAATGATGAAATCAGTTACTCAGAAACGCTATGAAAGAGATAGCTGGGTTATAAATGATTTAGGTTGGGAAATTGATTGGATATATATAGTAATTGAGTTATACGATTTGTAATTAGGTATCGGATATTCATTTATATTGGTTGTTATATTAAAGTGAGGAATAAAGGTAAAATTAGCTATATGAAGTGATTGGAGGTTGTGTTTTTGGACTTTCTATAGCAGTGTTGAGAAATAAAGCCTTTTGAGGCAGCAAATGAAATTATTTTTGAATGATTCTTTTTGCATTGGTAAGCTAACATTCCAAGCTTTCTAAAGAGTTAGTTTATAAATTTTGGAGACCTATAGAGTGAGTTATGCGATTTCGAAGTTGAACCCCCTCCTTTCAAACTAGAGTTTTTGACAGTCTTAGGACCTTTTTCATTTTGAATGGTCCAATGATAGAATTTTTGAATCATTCATTTTTTGTTGGAAATTAGACATCCTAAGCTTTCCATAGAGGTCTAAATCATGATTTTTGAAATTTTTGAAGTTGTCCAGTATTGCTGCCAGTGGCAGTTCGCCTTGTTGAACCTACAACGAATTCCTGATGCTGACAGACTCCTATAAATGGTGAAAATCAAGTTTTTAGGGTTTATTTTGAAAATAGTTTGAGGATAGACCGAGAGGAGGTGTTTTGGGCTCTACTAGGGCTTGGCTTTGGGGTTGATTCAAGGTGGAATTAAGGTTCTAATCCTTAAGTAATCTCTTCTTCTCCCTTTCCTCTTCCTTTTCTTGTGTTTCTTTAAGTATTCATGGTGGGATTTTTGGGGTTCTTTATGATTTCGAAAATATGGGTTGTTGAAGTGATTTCTTTGATTCCTAAGCTCTTTTTAATCCTTCTTAAGCTATGGTTTTGGTTCATCTTAGTTGGGAAATTCTTAAACTTGTTTTGGAGTTGTTTTAAACTTGTTTTGCCTAGGGTTCTTGTGGAATTAGAAAATTTCATATAGTAATTAATTTTTCTTGTTTCCATGATCTAATTTCTACCTAAGAATGATTTTTATTCTTATGGGTACTTGGATTTTGATCTAAAATAAGTTTTTGTAAAACAAAGTTTGGAAAATCTTAGGGTTTGGTCTTGATTTAAAAAACCCATGTTTGTAATGGGGGGTTTGATGTTTTCAAGAAGCTTATGGATGATGTTAAATGATTTCTAAAACTTGATTTCCTTGGGTATTGGCCTAGTTCAACTTTTACCATGACAAAGTTCAGAAAACCTTGGGGTTTTGGAGTGTACTTCGAAAATGAAGGTTGTTAATGAGTTTTGATGATTTAAAAATGCTTTTAGTAATATTGGGAAATGGTTTCTAATGTTTCAAATTATTGGATAGATTGTGGCTTAATTCAAATTTGAGGTCACAAAGGGTTGGAAATTCGGGTCTTGAGAAGGGATATTCAAATTCTAAGTTGTTTTGAGTGATTTAGTGGTAGTGATTAATTGGGTATGATAGTAGATGATAATTGGATGATTGGATGGGTGATATTTTGGGTTAAGATAGGTTGTGCATGTTTGGCATAGAGGTGAATTTTTGACTAAGTGACTTGTTGAGGGTTAGATAAGAGTGTTAATGGTTATCATGGGTTGCATTGGTTGTTATAGATTGTGTTGGTGATGATTTGAGGATAAAAATGTTTAATTAGTGCGGAGATGTGGATATGGAAATTGGGTTTTATTTTGGATAATGGGCTTTGTGGTTGTAAATTGGGTTTTAGATGGCTTGGGATGTGAGTCTTAGGGTTGGGTTATTTTAAATAACCTTGTCTATGTTCAATCAAGTGATTGACATTGGTTTCTTTCGGTGGTTGTAGAGTTGTGATTTTGGTTCGGTTAAGCATCAAGACTAACTCTTTGTAGTAAACTCGTTCACTTTCCTTGTCTTATGTGTGTGTGTCTTTGGTAAGCTTTTATAAATAATGTTGTTTTAGAAATCGGGTTAATATGCCATATTATGTGAAGAATTGCAAATGCTTATTTCGTTACCCTGGTTCTGTGGAATTCATGTGTTGGAATTAGTTGTTGTGGTAAATGAGCATGTTTTCAAAGAATATATAGCTGTTGATTTTATTTGAGCATCCATTTGGATTTTGAGAAAATATGTTATGCTTAATTGCCAGCCTTTCAAAAGCATGGATTATGTGCATATTGGCTGTGTTTTGGCTGGACTGGTTGGTTCTGGTGAACCGTTGATATTGGTTCTACCCCCTTCACGTGATGAGTTCCCCGATGGCCATCGGGTGACCTTTTCCATTATATGTGACGGTAGTGAAGTCTGATTTCGTTGGCTTCATGTCGGGCATAATGTGTGGCTTGTCCTCTTCAGAGGTGTTTGGGAGCATGTTTTAAAATGGTTTATAAATATGCTATCTTGGTTCCACTAAATATTTTGGTTTCACCACACATTTGTCATGTTGTGACATCTGTTGCATTATTATACTGTATATGTTATGGTCTCACATTACACTTTCTAGCACACACATGCACATGTAGGGCAAAATGGAAAGCATAAGAGTTTCTGAGACAATTGTCTCTCCTGGTTGCTCATTATTTTCAGGATCTAACTCCATTGCTAGGTGCGAAGGGAAGAAGCCGATGGATACTCGCTAGCTAGTGAGTTTCTGTTTGGTTATATTTCTAATATGTATATTGCCATACATGGTAGACTAGGCATGCTTACATATTGCTTTTGCATTGTTATTTGATTTTCAGGGTAATTGTATTGGTCGGATTTTCTAAGACTGGTCCCTTTCCATCAACTGTGGCCAGAGGCCTTTAGATTTATGGTTGTTGTGTTGCATGCAGGTAGCCCCGCTTGGCGGGCGACTTTGGTTTCACTGGTTGTGATTTCATTGGATGTTGTTATATGGTTTCATGAGCATGCTCAAATTTAGTTAAAATGTTTAGAAAGTTACTTTCTTCATGTGTTGATATTTTTATGTTAAAGTCTTAAATATTGTGGAACATGGGATGTTTTAAGGAATTATGCTTATGGCTTCATTAAGTGTGTTGTTATTGGTAATTTTTTGAGTTAATGGTTGGTTGGTTTTCAAAGAAAGGCAATGTTTTGGTTTTAGGACTTGACTATTAATTACCATTTTATATAAGCCTTTTCTATCATGGGAACCTTGTTTTATTAAGTGAAATCTTTTATAACTTTGTTAGTAGGTAAATCCTTTCTAACATAGTTATCTTATTGTTTTCAAAAGGGTATTAGATAATTCTTTTGTAACTATGTTAGTAAGGAAACTCCTTTTCTAACATAGTTACCTAGCTTGTTTTGGAAAATGTGGGGTTTTAAAAAATAACTATGTTAGTTGGAGCTTGTTTTAACACAGTTGTGATACTTAGATAAATTTTTAGAACTATGTTAAGTGTCTCTTTTCTAACATGGTTTGTTGTAAAGTTTCCAATCTTTTAAATTGTAGAAAAGCTCTTTTAACCATGTTAACCATGTACTTTTCTAACATGGTTCATTTTATAAAGTATGCACATTGTTTTATTTATCCATGATAGTCTTTTACTATTTTATAACTTTGTTCTTTTCTATCATGGGTAACTTAACTTTCAAATTACAAGTTGTTCTTTAATAACTATGATTCTTATCATAGTTATGATTTTAAGTGACCGAATTCTTATATAACTATGAATAGGTTTTAGAGTTTTAGTGTTTTTCTTTCCTATTGTTGTTATCCTTAATTAAGGTGGTTGAATATTTAATAACTATGATAAATTCTTGCTATAAAAAAGGCATTAGTAAGAGAATTTTATAGTTTTTATTATTGACTTGGAAAAAGCTTATGATTGAGTGCTAAACGAAATACTTTGGAGAAGATTTAGAAAATAAAGGTATGTGTTGCATACATCAAAGTCATTCAAGATATGTAGAGGGCAATGAATAGTGTTAGAACGGCTAGATGGGAAACAAAGAACTTCCCTTATAAAAATTGGATTACATCATGGTTCTTTTTTGAGTCCATATTTTTTCAACATAGTGTTAAACATTCTAATTGAGCATATCAGAGAAGAAATCTCCAAGTGCATTTCTTTTAAAGATGATATAGTTCTTTTGGCCAAGTCAAGAGAAAATTAACTCTAAACTTGGGTTATGGAGAACAACCCTAGAGTCAAAAGGTTTTTACCTAAGTACGAGCGAGACAGAATATATGCATTGTAGTTTTGATAAGAGAGGTGTTATGGTGATATTGAGGTCAATTTGGGAGATCATATTATCCCTCAAGTGGAAAAGTTTAGATATTTGGGATTAATTATACAAACAGAAGGTGAAATCGATACTTATGTTATTCATGGGATTAATGGAGAAAAGTTAGTGGTGTTATTTGGGATCGAAAAGTACTAGACAAGGTAAAAGAGAAGTTTTATCGCACAATTATAAGACTTACAATGCTATATGATAGTGAATGTTGGGCTTTAAAGGGACAACTTGAGCATAAGGGAGGGTAGCAAAGATGAGGATGATGAGATGAATGTGTGGTTGTACAAAACAAATAAAAAGATTCACAATGATCTTATACAAGAAAGAGGTAGTAATAATCGCAAAAGGAGGAATAATTCAATAAGTTGTGATGATTTTTCATTGTAAGAATAGGTTCCATCCTAATTTATGAGTGGTATGATAGGGCAAACATATGAGATGATCCATGTGTTGACAAATAAGGTGTTGCAACGCCAGAAGATGGCTTGGAAATTTTAGATAGCCAAAGAAATGGTGTTATCCTTTCCGTAGATTTTGGATTCTCTTGACCAATTAGAGTTCTTTTGGATGTACTGAATGGGCCATGTTATGTATTATTTCTTAGATTTGTATGGTTTAGTGAATTTTGGGGGAAAATTTTCTAAAGGTGGGGAGAGTTATAACATCCTAAAAAATTAATTTAAGATTTAATGTTTTTTATTTAGGATTTTAATAATGAATTTGGGAAATTATGGCTATCTTATGGGAAATTAAGGTTTGTTGAGGATTTCTAGGGGCTTAGTATTTTTCTTATTTTAAGAAAAATAATTAATTATTTAATTTGAATTGGAGGATGTAATTTGAATTTGAGGATTTAATTTGGATTTGAGGATTTATTTTTGAATTTGAGGATTTAATTTGAATTTGAGGGTTTAATTTCAATTTGAGGATTTATGAAAATTAGTTGGAGAGATTTATGGTCAAAGGAGAAACTTCTACGTGAGTTAAGATTTATTGATAAGGATTAATTTCATAGAAGGTTGAAAATAAATAGGAGATTATATTGATAATTTAATTTGAAATCGGAAAATAGAAAATTATATCATTTCTCTTATAAAATAAATAAATAAATATTTGGATAGGGTCCAAAATTTAGCTAATTATCTACATTTTAGGGAGAGTTACTATAAATTAATGTTAAGATTTATTTTTTTAATATATATATATATATGTATAACAAAAAAATGTGTGGAAGAAGGTATAAATATATATATATAATACTAAATAAATAAATAGAAAAGAAAAAAAAACAAAAATAATAACATTGAAATCCCTTTCACATTTACACGTGCAGTAGATATAAATACCCCAAGCCCTTTGAGTCTTCTCATTCGCGTCATATCTCTCTTTCCTTCGGTTTTGTGCGGCGTGGCCCCTTACACATATCATGGAGGGTATATCTCCTCGTCATTTGTGGTGTAAGCGTGAGAAGCCGCCGCTAGCATTCATTCAACTTAATTTTTCTTCTTCCTACGTGGTGCCGTCAGCTAACTTCTTTTAAACTAACTTTCTTCGTGAAAGTTTTTACATATAATTTTAACTTTCCAATAACAGTAATATTATGGTGATTGGAGCAAAATTTTGGATTTAGATTTGAAGTGGGTGTTGATTTTTTATAATAAATGACTATAGATTTGTTAAGATAAATTAGTAGGTTGACTTTATGGGTTTAGATTTATTTATTGGGCGACCTGAGGATTTAAAATAATTTTCTTAATTTAAAAAATCAAAATTTATAAAGGATTTAAAAAATTACTGCTTGGATAAAGAATTATGGGTTATCATTTGAGCCATCTAAGTAGACTAAAGATATTAGAAAGGCTGGTTGGACTAAATTCGGTTATGTTGGGTGTTTCCTAGTAATTAAAGTAGCTTTAAGCTTAATTTTAATTTGAGAAGTTTATGAATTAGAGTGCCTGAGATGAATTGATGGAATTTGGGAGATCATTTGGACTTGACGGAATTACCGGAAGTGTTAAATTGGTTAGATATGGTGTAGGTTGTAAATTGGGAACATTGGGATACTACTTATGCTTGAATTGGTGAAATC
Organism: Mimosa bimucronata; assembly: GCA_037074515.1. Taxonomy (NCBI): domain Eukaryota; kingdom Viridiplantae; phylum Streptophyta; class Magnoliopsida; order Fabales; family Fabaceae; genus Mimosa; species Mimosa bimucronata. The sequence goes on from CM073436.1 coordinate 44,451,889, forward strand.
GTGAGGAAGAAAAGGATTCTGGTAGGATGTAATTAGTTGAAGTTAGAAGTGGGTGGTTAGGAATTTGATTTGTAATTTGTATTCCCTTTAATAGATAAGTAATTGCATGTGTGTATGTTATGTAGAGTTTGAGTCGTGCTAAGATAGCACAGGGGGAAGGGGCTGGCGTCAACTAACAGGTAACCACTTCTATCTATTCTATGTGTGTGTTGTTGGTAAGAGATTTGAACTCTCTTCCAACTATGGAAACTTTGAACTATGATATGTATGATAAGATTTCAACTGCTTATTTTGTTATACAAAAGTCATGTGGAATGCTAATTCTAAACTGGTATAAATTTGTGTATTGCATCATACCTTTAGAAAAGAATATATATTGTTTTGGAACTCATATTGCATATTTTGGGAAATCTGTAAAAGGGCCGAGTGCCCATTGGTTTGGTTTGCTGCATATTGCTTGATGATATGTGATTGTGTGTGAGACTCCAGTGCAGAGAATTATTTACCATCACGTGATGAGCCACCATGTCAGCCCACATGGATTAAGGTATTTAGGGGATGTTCACCCCAGGTAATCCAGGGCGGGTTAAGCCCCGACTGGCTCTATAAGTAGTCTAGGGCAAGTTAAGCCCTAACTGGTTCTACTCTTGGTTTACAGGGTGGGTTAAGCCCTGACTGGAATTCCACTTGGATGATTAAGACTGTCTGATGTTGGAAATATATTTTGATCTGGTTTATGAAAAATAATACACTCTATCAATATGAGACTTTTCTACTGATTATGGTTGAGATGTTGGCATTATACCTGAATATGTGTATCATGGATTATTATGCATACATCTATATATTATGTCATCCCACTTGGCACCTTACTAGCACAAACACACATGTAGGCAGGTAATAAGTGGTTACCTTGGGACTACCCCACTTTTATCTCACTTTTGCAAGTCCGAGTCGAGGAGTAGACGGTCAAGGAAAGGATCCGGGAGTTTCTCACTGATATAGTGATTTTCCTCTATGCCTTTATGACAGGGATTATTGCCACATCTTAGGCTCATGCATTTTGTTATGCTTCCGCTTTGATTTAGCATTATTGTCTCTTATATTTGATTTGCAATTTCCTTTTATATCATCGTATAGGTGCACTTATCTGAATTGGTCCTACTGCATTGTAATTAGGTTGTTTTAAATATCTATGTTAGGTGAATCCTTATCTAACATGGATTAACTATTTTATGAGTACCTACGATTTTAAATATCCATGTTAGCTTCGTAATTTTAGAAAGCTCTTTTTTCTAAGATAGATAAATGAAATATGTTACTTATTCCTTTTGTAATCCATGTAAGCGTTATTTAAATCATCATACAAAGATTTGATTAACCTCTCATTTCAACACCCTTTTGTTACACTAATAGATCGCCTGTTAATAATAACTTACCAACTAGAATCAATCTGAAGCAGCATTACTTGAACATGGAATCCCTCTGTCTGTTCTGTCAGAAGGAGGAAGGACTCACTCTCCCACCATTTCTTTTTTCATTTTAATTCGTCACCTCCAATCTCCTTTGGTCTTCACATTGGAGTGAGAACATCTTGCTTGAATTATGTTAGGTCCGAAGATTGTTTGATAGATACAATAGTGAATAGTCCTTCATGTATTGGGTATCTGATTTGTTGGGCGTAATCTTGTATTTGGTTTTTAAGAAATAGGAAGTTAATCAACAATGATGACAGATGATCATTTGAAGGTGATTTATATGGTTGCTTGGGAAATCAAGTACTATCGGCATGTAGGGGAAGAGAAATACTAACATACTCTAGCATTTCCACGTAATATGAACTTTGTCCAATGGAAACACAACAATTCATCATTTAAATCCTAATTGGCTTATTAGATTATCATTTTTTTGTTTGTTTTCAAATTAAGAGGTTTTTTATTGAAAGCAAAAGAAAATTTGAATTGTTTTAGATGAGTCCTTAGCTAACAGAGATTAAAATTATTAGAGTTGTATTTTTATTAGACAGAGTTTAGATTACGTGACATTTCTAAAGTATGCAAGTATTTCTCGTAGGGAAATGAAGTTTCAGAATAGGATAGGATAGAGAGGGAGGGAGGGAAACAATTTTCTAGCACAAGTGTTAAATTCAGAAGTTCCTTTGAACCATTGGGAGGCAGTTTTAAGTTGGTCAAGGTGGAAGCATGGGACTACAGGTGAACTTCTATGTGTTGCAATCCTCTTTGTGCATATTTCGAGCTGCATTTGGAAGGGGCAATCGTGCAATCAACAAAGCAAAAGTTAGATTGAGCGAAGTTGGGGTGTCTGTTTTGGCTATAGGCCAATTTAACTTTTGCATGAAAAGCCATGGTCGAGCAAAAGTGTGTTTCCTTTAAAAAGCACTGATTGCATCGTGGGGAGAGAGTAGTAATGCATCATGGAAAATGACAAAAATGTGATGTTATTTTGACGATAGGCCAATTTATTTTGCATGAAAAGCCATGGTCGAGCAAATGTGAGATGGAGGTTCCTTAAAAAGTGATTGCAGGAGAGTGAGTATTGTATCAAGAAAAATGATAAACAAAAAGACATGGGGAGGGATTGAATTAAGGAAGTGAAAAGAAAGAATAAAACAATTCCCGCCCTGTTGTAAAAAAATAAAATTATTTTAAAATACCCAATAATCTAGTATATACAAAATTATTTAAGAAAATAAAAATTCTCTTAAAATTAACATATATATTTTCCATGTAAGTTTTTTTTTCAAATAATCATCTAAACAAGTTTCAGATTGAGGAAAGTCACTTTTGTCATTGTCAAGTTAAGCATAAATCACATTAAACAATCTAAATTATGCTCAATGTTAAGTTTGTGAAAATAGATTGAAAAAATCACTTGTGACAAAAAATTCTAGCTTCATATTGTTCCCATTTAAGAAAGGTGGATATTGGGAAGTGGGAGTTTATAGTTATGCAACTTCGTCGAGTGTTTTGTATTTAAAAAGTCAGGAAGATGGTACACTGCCATTATGGGTTTGGATTGTCTTTGCGGCCTCCTTCCTCACCGTCCTAATTTGTATCCATTAAGAGTAATCTAAGAGCTCACAATGTGCCACATCATCATGCTATTAAAAATTAAAAAGAACTTTGAATTATTTTTAAAGATTTTTTAACATGAAAAATTCCACTTATCTAGACCTATCTCGTTTCCACATAAGGATTTATAAGAGGTAGAGACTGATCTAGTTAACTTTAAAGCACAAAAAGCTCTGCCTTCAAATATTTATATTTTATATACAATTTTTTGAACTTACCTCACTTCAAGAGGAAGATTTATCTCAGTCCAATCTGATATAGATTGAGCTAGACAAGATCACAAAGAGAGGCAAAAATATGCTAAATTTTTAATTTTAAATAAAATGTTTGGTAGTAGAGTTTTACTTCTTTTACGGTTCTGTCTCGCTTAATTTATATCTGAATGGACCTCTAATAAACTCTACATTTAAAGTGAACAGTCCAAAAAATTGGGTACTAATCAAAATTTTTTTTAAAAAAATTAAGTTTAAAGCAATTCAATATCTAAATAGTATAAATTAGTTTTATCTTTTAAAAGCTTGATGATGTAGCATACTATGAACTCTTAGATTAATCCTAATGGCTAAAAATTAAGATGCTGAGGAGGATGCTGCTGAGAGTATCCTCTTCCTTGCCATATACCTTCCTGTTATTTTGACTTTAAAAGATAGTGTCATGTACTCCCTCCATTCCTAACCTATATTTAGGGAGGTGAATTTATTCCTAAATATAAGATATCTTTATAATTTTTCTCAACTTTTCCTAAATTATCCTTATTAATGCTACTCAATAATAAACAAGCAAGAAAATGGGTGGGAATAAAGTTAGATAGTTAAGATGTTTACTAAAATCCTTAATCTAATCAAATTAGGTCTTATATTTAGAAACGGGGAGAGTATATAATTTATCCTTACAGGATATCAATATCATTGTATATAGTCAGAAAAATATCGTTGCATAAATAAAACGATAGATAATGAACAGACTATAAGGACCAAATTAATAACTGAGTGGGACTAAAAGTTCCATTTTACCTAGCTAAATATACACTCGCACAACAAAAGGAATGAATTGGTTTTAAACATACTTTACAAAAATACCAGAGAGAAGCTCCCACCACGTTGTTATGTATGATTGTCCGACCTAAACCAATTTACATACATTCGATCTGTACCTGTAAAGCTCACTTACAGATTAACTGTCAGCCATTGAACACAAGTAGACAACACATACACAAGAATTTTCTGCCATGAATCTAAGTTCCTAACCCCAGATTCTTGTCTTCAAATGTAAAATAATAGAGCGAGCTGCTCATATTTGCCATTAATTTGATGGTGTCTCTTGGAAGCATCAATCATCTGAACTATATTCACTAGACTCCTCTGGCAATAGAGGTACAGCAGCACAGCAGAATGATTCCTTGTCCTTCAGGAGTAGACAGCTTCCATCTGAATTCCATTTCAGGTCTGTTACTGCGAACTGTGGTAAAGGAACATAAACACAGTAAGCACCAGAAGGAGTCCACATATAAATATGCGTGCTTGAAGTGCAAAGAACAAGACGTGCGCATGTTGGATCCCATGCTGCAGCTTTGATGGGATCTTTCTGCACTAGAATTGCAGCAAGCTCGAGATGTCGAATATCCCATATCCATAGTGTCGTAGGCATACTGTCGTTTCGTGTACAAATATATTGGCTGTCATTGCTCCAAGCCAAAAGTCCTACAACAAATGTGATGCATTGTAAAGGTAAATTTATTAGTAGTAGTACTCAATTCATTCATACACGTATATCTATCTCATCTGTTATTTATGAGCTACTAGGGATACAGTAATCAATACAACTAGTCCAACAAATCCCACCAAAAAGAATGAGTTGTAACAATTTATCATGAGACTAATATCATTCAAATTCAAATGACAAAATACAACAAAAGCACGATAAGCTTCAATTGACAAAAGTAGCGAACCCACCAACTCGGGGATAATTTTAGGCTTACAAAATGACAAAGTACAGCTGAAGCTCCAATACACATCCAAAGAAAGACAGAGAAAAGCTGTATAAGTGAACCGAGGCAAAAGAATGCCAGCACCTTAACCACATCAAGTACCACAAATAATACTTAACGATTATCATAAATGATCCCTTAGGCTTGGACTAGTCAAAGATGAGATAACCAGACATGATTATTCTGGTCAGCACTGAATTGGGCAGAAATCAGTGATCCGCACTCGTCAGTGCATGTAATACATAAATGACAGTGCATGGAAGCATGTGAAATGACAGACATCAATTATCTTTGGGATTTAGTTATGATGGTAAGATTTGATCCCATGTGTAACAAACAAGATGGTGATAAACATAAATGATCACAGAAATAGACACTCTGGCAGGGTTTCTGGTGACATTTCTAATGATTGGGAGAAATTCTTATGGTTGACCCTCAGTAACTAAAATATGATGGATAAAAATGGTGAGGTAAACATCACACCTAAATCATACGTATAAAACATAAATAAATACAAAGTAAAACTTTTCATCCAACTAATAGGTTAAAACATTTAAAGCTGTCATGGATGTGAACTAGATGATTGAAACTTAGATATGGCAAGTACGAGCATGAAAAATACAGAGTAGATGAACAAAAATCTTCACTAAGTTGGAGCATCTGATAATGAGGAATGACAGGAAAAAGGACTCTTATGCATAATTACGATATGAGTATTTATCTGTAAAGTACGAGTTTCATGATATAGATGTTAATTAGGGATAGTAGAATATTTGAATTATTTATAATGTAGGTCTATCATGATTTAGACTAATAGTTATGCAATAACTTAGACAAAAGATCTATTTAAACAACATTTTGTGTTTGGAATAATCAAACAATTGAATTATTATTCAACTGAATTGCCTGAATTTGGCTCCCCCCCCCCCCCCCTCCCTCCCCTGTCCACAAGCCTATCACAAATTTTCTGTAAAGGATGATTAATTTATAAAACTCTTAAACAATTGTAAAGGATATACAAAACTCATCTAGGGCATGTCCTTCCCCACAAGCACAAGCCATGCTGAAGAAAGCCAGGAAGCCTTTATCTGAAAAGCTTTACAAAATGGTCAACCACAATTGTTTTCCTCCCAACAAGCAAAGTTGAATGTACGTTCCTTAACTGAGGCCACTACCTCAAATCCCCCAGCACTTGCTGAAGACATGATATCTTTGAGGGAAAACAGCAAGTATCTTTTACCTAAATATACTAATCAACAAAAACTCCTTCCTGGCAATTTTTCTCTTCTCTTCTCAGAACTAGTTAAATTGCAAGAATAGATTATACATGATTAGGCCGCTCAATCATGAAGAGCATAATCTTAGGCTTAAAGAAGTTATATCTTGACTTAAATTAAAGTAATTGAAGTGACATAAACACCTAAAAGATAAACAAGAAAATTCAACATTTTTCACAACAAACATACGATTCAAAAGGAGATATTAACATCACAACTGATAGAATTCAATGCTTGCTACTTAAAACTACTCCAATATGATCATATCACCACAGGATGAAGACACAAAAGGGAATCACTCGGTAGTGATCCTACTTAAAGCAGCCAAATAATCATGAGGACCAGAAAAGCCATATGAATGTTACATATTTTTACTTTTTCTTATCATTAATAGCTAATGGAATTCAGGGTATTAATTTTATTTGGGGGCGAAACAATATATTATTGATCTTCTAGTTCTTTTGACCATAAAATAATGGCCTAATTGTGGACTAATATAATATTCCCACACTAATTTTTTTCCACCCTTCTCTGAGACCATAAATTTATGTACCAAGGATGCTCATAATCTGAGGCAATAAAAAAGAAAAGCATCGCTTACCAATTCCTTGTTTGGGATTTGGTTTGTCTGCAGGAGGTTTCTGGAATGGTAAATTGATAGGTACTTCCATAACCTCGTACCTGACTCTGAAGGGTGCTTCTGGTGCATTTGCTAAAAGAAATAAAATAGGATGAATGAGAGAAGGGAAAAACTACTGGAACAATCAAGAGATCGATATTTAACTCAGAAGATATAGAAAGAATAATTAAGATATTACCAAGTTACAGGTTCAAATCTTTATCCTATTTTAGCCTTTTGGTTTAATCACCAAACAAATGGGGAAAACAGTAAATTCAAGCTAAATTCAAAATTTGTACCATAGGCAATAAAAGAGCAAAACCTCATTTGCTTCTGTCGATTTCAAGATAAGAAACTAATAATGAAATTGAATAGCAATGGCTGTGGACTATTAAGAACCAAATAACCCCAAAGTTTTACTAGTTATTCAGAGAATGCTCAAATATGGCATTCCTATTTATCTCCGGCATAATTCTTCACATGAAAATATTGTGTGGTTCAAACGATGGACCAAGCAAAGACCCATCATACATTATAGTAAAAATAAATTAAATATGAGAAATGACAAAAGCAAAGATCCTCCCTCATGGTTTGGTCATGAAAGCATCGATAACAAGCTCAAAATGAATTCATCTCATGGGTTTAAACTATAAAGGGTTGATTGAGGAATTTTAATAGAAAGAACAATGAAAGAAGTAGAATGCTCAGGAATTCAATGGACAAACATTACAAGTGTCAGTCTCTGATACAAACCTACAACTTTAAGTTAGATATGAAGTCTAACTAACAGGGGTTGACAGAATAAAACAAGCTGTTCTGCTATTAAACTACTAACAACAATTAATTTTCATTTACACCAGAGAGGATAGCTTTATTTTCATAACAAACATGGCCCAATAAATAGGATTTTTACAAGCTCATCCAAAACAACAACAACAACAAAGCCTTATCCCACTAAGTGGGGTCGGCTACATAGATCGCACGACGCCATTGTGCTCTATCGGTAACCAAATCTTTAGATATATTATTTATTAAAAGATCTCGCTCTACAACTTTATTAAGTGTAAGCCTCGGTCTCCCTCTTCCTCTTTTAATTCGACTCCAGACTTTTTGATCTACCCTCCTCACTGGCGCATCTAATGGCCTCCTTTGTACATGTCCAAACCACCTCAAACGATTTTCTACCATTTTCTCACTGATAGGTGCCACTTCAACTCGTTCGAGTAAATGATCATTCCGAATCTTATCCTTTCTTGTGTGACCACACATTCATATCAACATCCTCATTTCAGCTACCCCCATCTTATGTTCATGTTGATCCTTCAAAACCCAACATTCACTACCATATAATACTGCTGGTCTTATAGCAGTGCGATAAAACTTCCCTTTTACCTTATGGGGTACTTTTCTATCGCAGAGAACTCCAGTAGCTTTCCTCCATTTACACCACCCAGCTTGAATTCTATGATTGACATCGTCATCAATCTCACCATCTTGTCTTATAATTGATCCCAAATACCTAAACTTCGTTACTTGAGGGAAATTCAAAATTTTGAAATTCGAGCATTTATCTAAGTGGATTTTTACACCAGATGCTTGATGAAAATTTATTCTCACAGCTCAAAAAGGGTAATTATCGGAACTGAATGGATGTAGTATAAGAAACAACATCTAAAGTGGATATATCCAAGAAGATAGTATGCTGGTTCCTACAATAATTGCTTACCATCATTTCCATGAGAAAAATCATCGTTCAGACATAGTTCAGACATATCAAGTTGCAGTGGCTCATCTACCTCCTGCAATTTCAGGAAAGAGGTATATGAATTTTTCATAACAGAAACAGTGAAAGCTTGAAAGGCTGAAAAAAGTACTACCTTGAAAACAGTAGCATAACAAGGAGCACGGACTGTAGATGGGTGCATTAACTCTGCAAATGTCTTCCAAGTCAGATGATTCAGAACCCGCAACATCTGGTCATAACTACCCACTGCCAGAAACTGACCACAAGGAGACCATGAGATGCTTTTAACTCCTAGTCCACTTTCATATGGTTGATACTTGAGAAGGCACCTTCCGTCAGGAGAATAGATTAGAACCTATATCAAACCACATTAACTAAGTTTCTTCTCAATTCCAGCACATCACCACTTATTGGCACTATTCTGTTCATCCAGCAGAATATGTTTTTGTGACAAGCCCTAAGCAATCAATAAGCAGACATAGTTGCAAACGAAATGTAGACAGATAAAATATAACATAGATATACAATGATATGAACGCAGATACTTCTTTTCTAGTTATTGGATCTGATTAATTATATTGATCCACCCACCACAAGGAAATTATCTTCACTTTTGGAAGATCTTTTCTTACATAAAATGACAATTATGAGATCATAGGATTACCCTCTTCAAGTACCACCACTCTCTTTGAACCCTATTCTGGCTTCAGACCTCCAGGAGCTTCAAGGTTCAATTGTGACCACATTTACGATAACAAGAAGGATGGGAGTGGACTAATTATACTCTCTCCTTTCAGCTTCTTAGATGCTTTGTTCTCTTGTATTTTCTTTCTGTGTTGTTATGTTGGTCTTTTAATTATGTATCTCTATCAACTAGTATCCCGTGACTTATTAAATAATATAACTCTCAGTTGTAAAAAAAAATGACCCTCTTCAAGAAAAAAGAAAACAAAAACGTCTAGCAGAAGCTAACATTCTGGCTTTCCTTCTACCAGGACCAGTGTTGTGGCTTCTCTCCATGTGAAATCCAAGTCAATAGCACCTGCTCCCCACAAAGCTCACCATCACCATCCCACTCAGTACATTCAACATGGTCCTCCCAGAAAGCAGACAGAAACAGTGGAAATCAAAGTGGAGATTTTGGCTGTAAAGCTGCTAGACACATTCTCCCATGCATTGCACATGATATGAGGAATGAGCCACATTGTTGATGACTTACAAAGAGTGCGACTTACAAAAGATAATATATTTTATATTGATATGCTATTTATGATAAGCTCAACAATAAGTTCAATGATTCTAACTTTTTCTTAAATTTCTTCACTTAAGGGTTCAGCTCAATTCGGTGAAATATTTCTTATTACCTTATTTTACACTTCTCCCTTCAAGAATGTTATTTAAACACTGACACTCAAATTTTGAGAACTTCACGGAAAGAAGAAAACAAAAAGGTTATTACCTTGTATTCAAGTGGTGAATCCCAAATCACTACAGAACTATCATCAGGTGACCATTCAACATCAGCCAAGTCTTGAGTGTCAACTGCAAAAATGCCCATTATTTCCCACGTGTGACAAGATAATAGATTGATGTAGTCCTTACAGTCACGCCTAGTGCAAATTGCAGCAAATTTTCCATCTCGTGTGAAAGAGACTCCCCTAGAAGCATGTTTTGGCCATTGTACATGTACACAGGCTGTGTTTACTAATGACCAAACTGTTAGCTGCAACTGGAAATCTGTTGTAGTCAAAATATGACGGCTATCTGGGCTCCACCTAGCATATGCAATACCAGCAGGACCTTCATCTATCTTGCATGTCCATTCTGGCTGGGTCAGAGACCAAGCTTGTATCATCGGCCTTTTATACAGACCACAAAGAATATATTCAGAATCAAGGGCCCATTCAATATAGCTAATCTTGTCTAAGCAAGAGAACAACTGCACAACCTGTACAAGAAATATTATTTGCTTTCAAATTTAGATGTTGAATAGGAAACAAGCTTCTTAATCAATCAGTCAAATCAAAATTGCATGATAGAAACGATTATTAAAGCAGGATTTAAATTTACAAGTGGAAGGGCCAAATGCATTTTTCAACATTGACATTTGAAACTAAATCATATCACCCCGTATCTAGCATAACTCATACCTGAACTCAAAACATTAACTTCTACACATTGTTATATAGTTTCCTATATTCAAATGCTTTAGCTTTAGAAGCCATGACCCTCAGGGTAATTCAAACCCCTTTTTCTTTCAATGCAGATGAAAGAAACAAATATTCTGTCAATATTTTCTTTGCTAGATAGTTACTATTGCCTTAATCAATTGAATCTAAGGCTATGATTTAGAGTTTATGACAAAATTGAAGAGAAATGGAAACAAGTCATGACCGGTCCATTGTTCGAAAATGAAGGGATGGAAAGAGTAATGAACAGAACAGAGTAACTTGCAAATTATTTTTCAATATCACGCATAATTTATTAAAACATTATAACAAGCTTTTAACTAATAGATATTTACAATAATAGCTGTATTATCTTTTCATTCCATATCATCATTAGCCCCAATCTTGGGGGATAAAAAAGAATACAATTTCAGGCAGCAAGATGTACTCTTGGAGGCCCAATTGGGGCATGGTTCAAATTGCCTACCAAAGGCAAATCAGCGAGATGTACTCTTGGAGGTCATCTCTTGTTAAGCAGGTCAATGCACACTGAGATATGGAAAATGCTCAGATCCCATTTCTTTAAAAGATTTATGCATTATTTAAGTTAAAATAGTAATAATTAACCGGAATCACCACAAATGCATTTTTGAAAAATCAACACCCCCGGTACCCAAATTACATAGCGCCAAATTCGAACTAGCAATTACAATCATCTAGCCGTAAATTGAAAGAAATATTGTACGTACACCCACACAAAACAACCCAGAGAGGAAGGGGTGAAAAAAAAGAAGAAGAAAAAACAGAATTCTAATTCTAAATGTTGAAACAATAAAACTCCCAAAATAACGCCATTATCAGCTATCAACCTCTAGGTTAGTTCTTCACGTTGAAATCTCAGCAAGTTAAGAGCCGGAAAACATAATTTAAAGAGAGCCATGAAATCAGAGTGAAAGGAAGAGATTGCAAAATACCTTTAAAGAAAGAGTATCCCGAATCACGAGGCGATAATCGACGGCAACGGCAATGAAGCGAGCGTTGGGTGAGAAACAACAGGGGCCTGTTTGCTTGTAAGAGTCAGTGAACTCCATAATTTAGCAAATGAGGACTGCGTTATACAAACAAAATCTTGTGAAGCTCCTTCACAGCAAAATGCGGTAGATCTGGAAGTGTATACATCGTTGGGTAGTTGATGCAGTTTGATTGAGTCTTTTGAGGTAGGATTTTGAAATAATTACCTAACATATGTAACGTTAACGGTTAAACGGTGAGGGTTTTTCTTTCATGAATCAAAAAATTAAAAATAGATTCCTCCTCAGTCCAAACCACACTAATAGCTTATTGAAAGGGAAAAATCCACAAAATACCATTTTGAAATGGAAAAAGACAAATCAGACCCTAAAGTGTGAAAAACTTCAACCCAGACCCTAGGGAAGAATATAAGATTTTCACATGTTACCAAAAGACACAAATGTCCTAAATAGTTTGAGTTATGAATTGTTAACATTGTGAGCATCAAATTTTTACTTGGGCCCACGAAAAGGAAGCCTATTAGCACCAGCCCAAAATGACGCCACATGGCAAGCAAAAAGCAAGGTCAATGAAGGCTTATAAAATAAAGGAACCAACAGATCCCCATGATCTCTTCCACTACTCATCAGTTACTAAGTCAAAGCCATGAACTCCTCTATTACCCATCAGATCCACAAAATCCGAAACTAATGCACACTTACCACTCTGGACAACACCTATAATCTCTATAAGAACGTAATCAAGACATTTGAGATGGGGGAATCCATTCAAAAAACACTCTCAGCAACTTCAAAGCATTCTGGGCTCCTCATATGGCTCCAAAGCGTCATCCCATAAGATGACTCCCATTTCCCAACTCCTAGTTCCCGACCCCCGGTTCTCGGCTCCCGTTTCCCAACTCCTGGGTTCCCTACTCCTGGTTCTAATTTGTCAGCTTTGGAATGCAAATGCAAAATTAATTAACAAGTTTTTACTTAGGTTTTGGATTCTAGAGTGTTCTCTTGATGCCTATTTATAGGCTTCATTTTGTACTTGAATTGACAGTTAATATTAAGATGAATACAAGATGAATAATAATTCTCTTTTAACAAGTTTTTACTTGTTGAACCTAATGAACACACATTCCAGAAAACACTAGGTATATGAAACCCAGCACCCAAAGGAAACATGGCTAAAAAACAACATGTATAACAACACAAGAGTCGATCAGTCTTTTATGCCCGTATTCTTTCAAAAATACATAATCAACAAGTAAAAACTTGTTAAAAGAGAATTATTATTCATCTTGTATTCATCTTAATATTAACTGTCAATTCAAGTACAAAATGAAGCCTATAAATAGGCATCAAGAAAACACTCTAGAATCCAAAACCTAAGACATAAATGCTAATGAATGATGCCATAATGATGATTGATTAAATTGATTGGCATCATTAAATCCTAAAGGGAATAGGAAATTACTTAAACTTGAAGTAAAAAGTCATCTACCTAAAATTAGAAAACTAAGACAAAGGTTCTAGAACAAGTAATAACCTAAAGGTCTTATTCAATGGAAATAAAAGAGGAAACTTCCTAAAAACGAAATTAAATCAAATTAAATGCATAATGGAACCTTCTTGGTGCTTCTTGAATGATATTAGAACTTCCAAATGGGTCTTCATTTTACTATTCACGTGCATAATCTTGTATGGGCTTTTAAGACATCCATATGGGCTTGAAAATAATTAAATCACGTTCAGAAACTCCCATGGTCCATTACTTAATGTATATGGGCCCTAGTTTAATATATTACAGCTCCATTTGACTCCTCCTTGGTCATATAATTGTATTAGGCCTTCAAAAATGTTGGAGTTGAGTTTAAATGCTCCTTTTGGGTTCAAATGCTTCACATGAGTAGTTGTCTCTCCTTGTATCCTATCATTAGTCAAAGCCATGAACTCCTCTACTACCCATCAGATCCACATAATCCAAAACTAATACACAACTGACCATTCTAGACCACACCTATAATCTCTATAAGAACGTAATCAAGACATTTGAGATGGGGGAATCCATTCAAAAAACACTCTCAGTAACTTTAAAGCGTTCTAAGCTCCTCATATGGCTCCAAAGCGTCATCCCACAGGACAAATCCTGCTTCCCAGCTCCTAGTTCCAGACTCCCGTTGCCCAGCTCTTGGTTCCCAACCCCCGATTCCCGGCTCCCGTTTCCCAGCTCTCGATTCTAATTTGTTACCTTTCCTAATACACCTTGGGGTGCAAATAAAAAGTTAATTAAACCAAGGATTGCACAAGTGGTACTCTCTCGAATCATCTCACGTGAAGTCGATTAACTAACTACCTAAGCTAACTAAATGCATATAAAAGCTATGAAATCGGGGGTTTTTGTGATTTTGATTAAGGAAACCAAACTACTTCTTTTTGGGATTTTAGATTATGAAGAAAGCAAATAAAATGAATTTGTGAAACTTATGAGATGGATATGGGTCTCTTTATGAATTGTGCAACTTTCCTAACTTAAGAAATAACTCTTAGCCCAGTTAACCTAATTAACTAATTAACGTAGCGCATCGCTCATTTAATTAATCAAATAGGTAACTGTTAATTCCCAACTTGGTAGAGAAAATTCATGATAAACACACAAAGAGACTCTCATTGAAAGTACATCAAACCTACCAATGATGGATCTAGTGTCTAAACACACATACAATCGCACATGCATTCAACATATTCTAGCAATCCAAAGGAGATATAAATGAAGTACATCTATTGCATGATATCATGAAAACAACACCAGATTCATACATCGCTTGATTACATACCTGACCCATATAAGTTCAAAAGCTTGTTCCAAAAACATGTACATATACTAAAACACATGGAATCATAATACACAGATGAAATTAGACAAGGAAAAGAAACTAATAAACTCCCTAATTATGACGACTAAGGCCTGGTTGCCTTCCTCCATCAAGATCCCCACAAAGTTGCCTAGCTACTCATGCTCTCGATCAACATGGATTGGATTTTGGAGTTGAAAGCCATAAGAGTGTAGTGGAATGGGTGAATTTCGTACAGAGGATGGTAGGATGAGAGGGAATTTAGACTAGGCAGAAAGGAATGAGAGAATTGAATGGTTGGTGGTGAATTATGGAATTAAGAAAGGAAATTTGGGTGTCTATTTAATTAGCAAAAGAGGCAACCTAAAAGCCTTCCAAATTGGCTCTAAATTACTTGGAGAAGTCAAAAATATTGATTAGGAGGGTATTTTTGCACCTTTCTGAAAATTTTGGGCCTTTTTCTGTAATTTTCTCCAAATTTGACTGATGCACTTTTTAAGCTTATTTTTGACATTTTCAACCTCTTTCTTCAATTCTCCCAATGGACCTACAATGAAAAGCAAGCACAATTGTAATATCCAAAGTCTATATTAAGAAATGCATGAGTTTAATACTTTAAATGCTCAATTTAAGATCGAAATATAATTAACTCAATGTCTTGGGACTTTAAGTACACAAGTGCCTAAACTATCATGTAATGCCCTATATCAAGTGCTAATTCCCCATAATTAGTGTGGATAAAAATATATAATAATCAAGCACAATCATTCCCCCATACTTAGATATTTGTACTTCTGGAAAAGTATAGACTCACATGGTAAAGGCCTAAACTAATCAATAATCTCAAGTTGGAACCAAATATGTGTTAGTGCTGGCTGTCACCCAAGAGGGGGGGTGAATTGGGTGATAGGGTAAATTCAAAACTTCTCTTTTCTAAAACATAGTGAAGGTAATCTTTAAAATCTTTTTCGGATTATCACAGAGTATTTCAAACCTGTTAAATGCACTAAGAGATATATAATGTAGATATGCTGGAAACTAAGAGAGTTTAGGGAAGAGATAATGCAAATAGAATTTATCCTGGTTCGGTCTACCTTGACCTACATCCAGTCCTCAGGCTCCACCTAAGATTTCCACTACCCTCTTGTTTAAACCGGGCACAAGAGAAACATTTACAACCCACAAGTTTAGCCGGGCACTTGTGAAGCCTTTACCACAGGTTTTACAACACGGGATCACCTGCCAACCTTTTAACAAGCTTTAGACTCCCTCTAAATGCTCCCCCTTACAACCTGTAAGGATACAATCTGTTTCCCACTCAAGATTACCCAATCTTGAGCTTCACTCACTAAAACAGAAGGTTTACAAAGAAAGTTTACTTCTCTCAAAGAAGGAATTTTGATAATCACTGAAGTACATAAAGGAGAATGATGAAATACAAATTATAGAGCTTAATAATCTGAACAATATGTGCTCTAGCTCTTCTTTTCTAATGCAGTCAACTCATCATTTCTGGGCTCACTTGTATATAACTGTTACTCTGTGTAGTCTATGCAGAGCCCTCTGTTTTTTCATCTCGTCATAGTTCCATCTTGTGTAGTGCGTCGTATGTGCTATCTTGCTCCAGATGTCTTCAAGTCTTTATATAGGGTATTATACTTTTCTATCCGTTGGAGACTTGGAGAGCTAGCCGTTAACACTTTTTCTTTCTTTTCATGCTTCAACTGATTTTGCAGAGGATAAGATAAGAGAGACAGAGACTGTAAGTAACGTTATCCTGCTGCTACCTGCTACTGTACTTGCATGTCAGCTTTTTCATTTGCGCTAGCTCCCTTGGCTATCGCTAGCTTGACAGTGTAAGACCTGCACTTAGAGCTGCTAGCTAAACAAGTATTTATGCAGTGGATGTTATCGATAGTGCATTTCATTAGCTCAAAGAGATAGAGACAATATATCATCTAAAGAATTTCATCAAGCATTCTCCATCGATAGACATGAACATTATCGCTAGCATATTCTTTTAGTTCAATGTTCAGCGTACTAGCTATATCGTTTCAATAGGCATTCTTCTATCGATAGCTAATCCCATTATCGCTAGTTACTATGTTAACTGATCTAACATTCTTCCTCGAGTATTTATTCATGTTATCTGAGGGGCCTTAGCGATAGAGACAAAGTCTAGCGATAGGATCTATTCTTATTTGCTTAGTCTAGCTCTACACA
This sequence comes from Mimosa bimucronata, assembly GCA_037074515.1. Lineage (NCBI taxonomy): Eukaryota > Viridiplantae > Streptophyta > Magnoliopsida > Fabales > Fabaceae > Mimosa > Mimosa bimucronata. The sequence goes on from CM073436.1 coordinate 44,468,870, forward strand.
TTCCATTAGCTATGGTGAAGAAGACCTTTAGCGATAGAGATTTTGCTCTTTCAATGGATTACTGCTAAGTCCTCATTAGCTAATATCCTAAGCTTTTCATTTGATGGCGATAGGCTCTTAGCTTATCGATAGAGAATCTGTTCTTTGCCTAGCTAGCTCAATTTCTTCCTATTAGCGATGATAAACATGTTAACGATAGAACTTCTACTTAGTCATCATGATTCTTTATCTCAGTTTATTCCAGACTAAATTATATGCTCTTATGAATGCAATCTGAGCCTAAATCATAAGAAATCATCTATGCAATGCTTTCAATCACAGTAAATATATAGCAAACATAATTTAATAGATAGTAGGAGATAAACACTTTATCCACACTTTTTGCTTACTACATTTAACTCTATATTTGACATCATCAAAACTAAGCATATCCAACAATATGCTCAAGATATGCAAGGAGAAGATTGCCAATTCAATTGAGAATCAAATAGCGACATGTGAGCACTCTCAAGGATATGAAATATTTCACACAATCTCACAACATGGGTTATTTCTCTCTACTTGCTCAACATGCAACTTACCATATGCTTGTAATAATTATCAAAATCCACTAGTATAGCATACATGCAAATAATCAAGTGGACTTTAGGATTTATGATGATGAAAAGGCTAGATGGAACAGTGATGTCATTCATGAGTAAGAACCAAACAACTTGCAAGCATCCCAATAAGCAAAATTTTATTTTCTTTTTCTTTTTTTTATTTTATGACTCGAGTTGTTGTAGATCCCCTTTTGACACGACCTTCACATGAGTAATGTAACGCCGGTTACTCAGTTACTCCAACAAAGCATCAAGAGACCTTCGGTCTAACTCATAACCTCTTTGACTTGACCATTTGACACAAGTGCCAATATTGGTGATGAAGTGCTCCCGGTTACTAAGTCAAGTTTAGAAAGCCAGCAAAGTTACATAATCTTCCAATTTTAAAGCATCGATGCAATCTTATCAGTTTACCCTACTCATACAAGACATCAAATGAAGGTGCGAGGAATGTGTGTGTGAATGTAGTTAGGACATAGGGAATTATGAGATGAATGCCTCTATCATGTTCAACACATATAGCTACACAATTTCAACCAAGAATTGAGACAAGTTCTAGAAACTGACATGTCCAAAGCAAGCATGCACTCAAATTAAGGAAGTCGAAATTAGGCCAAAATAACCTCACGGTAAGAAAAATCTCACAAATTCCTATTCAACAATCAATTAACAAGGCAATTTTCACAATACATGCCTTAAACAAATTTCATATCTAACTCTTGAAAATTGAAAAGTAAAGGACAAAAGCATTGCAAAATCTATCCAGAGTTCAAGATAACAAACAACCTAAGATGAGTCTCTTCATGCACAGGTTTTCAAAAAATGGGGTGAACTAGGTTTTCACAAAAAGTACTTGAATTCACTACCAACAAGTCTACTATGACAAATGCAACCCTTTGTGCATAATAGCCAAGTCAAAAATGACTTCAAGCCAAATTTTTTTGAAAATAATTCGAAAACACTCAAAGTTTACCCAAAACCAACTAACCATAGGAAATCATGCAAGGAAACCTCAAAATACATATATACCCCCCACACTTAAACCAAACATTCTCCTCAATGTATAAAATATCATATTATGAAAGACCAAAGAAGAAGAACAGCTGTAAGCATAGACAACCACATCAACAAAGATATGGGGAACCAAAAACCAAAAACAAGAACAAAAACAAAATAAAAAACAACTACTATCCTACTGGTAAATCCCATTCCCCACACTTAAATTACACACTACATCCAGTCAAAGCAGTATCCAATCAATATGCAGTGTAAAGCAAAAGAGTAAAGGAAAGAGACAACATGGCCTTAAGGAGGCTCTTTATCTAACATGATTAACTAAATTGTTAAGTGTTCATTAGGTGAATTTTTATTAACTATGTTATAGGAATTCTTTCTTAAAATAGTTAATGTTAATTATCCTTGATGGTATGATTGCCTTTTCTATCATGGATCATCTAATGATTTCTTAAATAAATCTCTTTTCTAATTATGATAGGGTTATTGTTGTAATTATATGAAAAACCATTTTTCCCATCATAGTAAGCAACATAAATATATTTAGATTGATTATTAGTAGTTTAATTATGATTAGTAAGTAGGATTTTATAACTTGGTATTAGTTTTATATTAAACAATACCTTGGATTCTTGTTGCATTTGCATGTAGTGTGGCATTATACAAAAACCTACACTAGCCCAAATATCACTCATTCAATCACCATCTACTATCATCCCTCAACTCATTAAAACCAATGGATTACACATAACAAGCATAGAATAAAAAAAACCCCTTTAAAACTCAAATCTTCAAAACTTTGTGAAGTCAAAATTTGAATTAAGCTCAAACCCAATGAAACAAGGCATTTGAAATGATGTACTATCATCATTAAGCACATTTAAAACATTGAACCCCAACAAGGAAGAAGATTTTCGAAAAATCACTCAAAACCCTAAGGTTTTCAAAATTTTGTTGTGCAAAATTTTGTTCTAGGCCAAAATCCAAGAATCCATAACATTTAAAACCATTCTCAAGTAGAAATAAGTTTCTTGAAACCACAAAACCCTCAAACTATTAAGAATTTTTGGACCATCCTTTCAAACCCTAGAAAAATCACACTTTAACAACCCAAAGCAAGGTTCAAGCATTTTCCCAACAAGATAAACAAAAACAATAGCTTAGGAAGGTTTAAGAAGGATTTAGAAGACAAGAAAAATCAATTACTCAAGACAGATTTTCAAAAATCCAAGGATGCCAAAAATGTCACTAAGAAATATTCAAGCAAACCAAGAAAGAATGAAGGAAAAGGGCTTAGAATCATTTATCTGGGATGAAACAAACTTGATTTGAGCTTAGAACGCCCAATCCAACAAACCCTATCAGAGCTCTATCCTCTCCCTCTCGACCTTTCTCGAAAATATGAAACCCTAACCCTAATAATTATGTTTACACTTATTTACAGGTGACAGAATTTTGTGAGTTTGCTATGGGTTTGCCACGGCGAAGCTACTCCCTGCCTATATTTCTTACTAGTTTGCTATGGGTTCGCCACGACGAACTGACTATGAACTTCATCCAAAAACTCTTATTCATTTAGGCCCCTCAATTCCTTATTTTTACCCAAATAACCAAATCCCTGATAGAAATATACACCATAATTCACAACCTAATCAAAATCTACAATTTATCAATTGCCATCAATTACTAAAATCCTCAAAGATTGACCCCAAATTATCATCAAAATTCACAATTTCATCAATTACACTCAAATCCCAAATCAAAATTCCTCAAAAATATCCTAATTTATGCTTAGATTTATGACTTAAAACTTGCGATGTTACAAAAGAGATGGAGAAGACCAAGGTTGCTTGGTTAAAAATCTCACTTACCGCTCTCAGCGACACTACTGAATATGCGAGCACAAGCCGCTGGTGGAGTTCACTTGTAATGAAAGGCCAAGGCAAATGGTGTGAGAGGATGGTAATAAGAGGGGAAAGGAATGAGTGAAAAAATGAGAGGCCAAGATTGAAGATGGAAAAAGGGATATAGAATTACAAATCTTTGGGTCTTAGCATGGAAATGGAGTCCAATTCCATTTCCATTTCCATATGCTCGTTTGCATTGCATGAACCCGTTTGGTGCAGTTGAATTCATTTTTTATAGATATGGAGATGGAATATAGTTTAAAAGTGTTTTGATATGTTCATGGAATTATGATATTATTTTAATTTATTAATTATATTAAAAATGTGAAATTACCAAAATGCCCTCATCTAAAATACTATAGTCATAACCAAGGTATCCTAACCACCATCACTAACTCAGACATCAGGAAAAACTAATCAACAACCATCAAGCATCGTAGAGTTTCAACCACCCTCATCCATCGTGGAACTTCAACCACCATTAAGAGGATGAGCCGTGGGATTTGTGATGGGGGATTTCCAAAGTCGAGAACTTAAAAATAAAGCTACATGAAGAAGGTGAATTCGCAGTTATTATCAACGATTGTGAAGTCGACGTCGAGAGGATAAAGCATGAGATCTGCATAGGAAGATTTCAAATTAAAGTAAGCGAAGTCAAAGCAAGATGTAGAAAGTGAAGTTGTGATTATGATTTAAAACAGAGAGGGGTCACTTGAGATCATCATCGATTTGGGTAATGGGGTTAAAGGAGATGAAAGAGAGGGATAAAATAAGTTTCATGGGTGTTGGAATTGTAAAACCGAGCTATTTCATGGAAATGATTTCCATCAATTTTGGTAGAATTAACCTCCTCATGAAATCCAAATCCATAGCATTGGATTTGTACCAAACTCTCTTATGTGATTGCCTATGATTAAAAACATTGGATAAAGCTCAAATCAATTGCACTACCACTGAAATCCCAGAGATAGTTGTGAATTGTTATGATAAACTTGAAAATTGTTATAGTAAAATTGTAAATCCTATGTAAAAATAAGTTGTGAAATGTAGCAATTGTTGATTTTCTTCTTAAAGGCTTGATCAAATAATCATGGATAAAACAACGTGGTTAGTTGTAAATTGCCATACTCAATTTGCAAATCATTATGGTAAAGATGTAAATCCCTATGTCAAAAGTTGTAAAGCCATACATGTACTTAAGGGCAAAAATGTCTTTTAATAACATTTAAAAATCTGAGATTCCTCCTTAGGGATTGATCTGGGATTTCTAAAATTGGAGGGACTAAAATATCCTCTTTAAATTTTAATGGTGTTTTTTTGTCTTTTTCCCTTTAACATAAGTATACAATTATTTTTTATTGCAAAAAAAATTATTTTTATTAAATTTTAAAATAATTATTATGTAGTCCAATCAAATGGACCAACTAATTCGATTTTTTTAACCTTGTCACATTGGCAGCCAAAAATGCAGTTTTAAGGAATTGACGTCTTAATATTTGTCAAGCGTATAATTTAGTGAAAGCGGTAGGTAAATGATTAGATGTTAATCCTCTTTAATGTGTGTTTTATGTACTCATACTTAATCCCCCACTCAAAAACCAATGTCTGATGAGTTTTGATGTATTAGGTGGTAAACAGCGGAAATTTATATCTGTAGCAAAAAAGCCTTGGTCGTAAATTTTAAATGGCCGGTGGAAGATAAGAGCTTTTAGAAAACATGGTTTAATAAAATGTTTGGTCTTTACAATTCACCTTTATTTTCTTTTTAATCATGCTATTTTCAAATCATTGTTTTTAATTCTTTAAATTCACTCTTATATATTATATATTAGCAACGAACCTTCGGCGTCTAATTCATCCAACTGATAATTTGTTTTTGAGGAGAGCCATGGGGGACAAAGTGATGTTGAAGCAAGCAGGGAAAATTTTTGGGACGAGTCAAGGTCTATCTTTCTTGTGGAGGGGTATTTTACAAGCCATGTATCTCATTGAAGGTTTCCTCAAGTGGGGAGTTGGTTCAGATAGTTCTATTCTAATCAACCACCATTTATGGTGGCATATGCTTTCTTTTCCACCATTCAATATCAGAGTGGTGTCTGATCTCATGAAGCATACGGATGAGGGATAGACTAAGGGATGGAACGAGCATACTTTGCTAAGTATATATCATCCTTCCACATGTAATGAGATTTTGGCTACGCCATTCTCTGTTTTGAATATGGTTGATAGATTGATTTGGTGGCCGGCTTTTGATGGTATTTATTCTGTTAAAAAGACTTACAATAAATTGCTACATGAAAATGACTTTATTGATGACCCCCCTCATATTTGGGAGGTTCTTTGGAGAGCTCCTGTGCCGTATAAATTTCAGTTACATCTGTGGAGAATTCTCAATCGGGCCATCCCAGTTGGACAAATACTACAACAGCATCATGTGATCCACAGGGGTATGCAGCATTTGCAATGATTATGATGAAACAATAGATCATGTTTTCCTCAGTTGTCACTGGGCTAGATTAATAAGGTTTGTTTCTTCTTAGGGGATCAAGGTTGAAGAAGTTTTACAATTAGGGGGTTTTATAACATGGATCAAGCAACTATTAGCCAGAGCTAATTGGAAAAGCAAGGATGACATGGATCTTATAAGAGGCGTTTGCTTGATAGCATATATTATTTGGGATAACAGGAACAATGCTCTCCATGGGAGGAATCACATGTCGATTAAATCGGCTTTGCAAATACTCAAGCATTATAGATTTTGGGATCAATTCAACATACAGGACAAAACGATGATTTCAAGACGACAAATAAATAGTGAATGTCCTACATGATTCCACAAAGTTCATGATACTCATGATCCAACTCTTTTTTTTTTTCGTGACTGCTATCATGGAGATATATTGTTAACGTAACTAATGGCGTTAAGTTTATGCAAGTTAGCATTCGAATGTTTTTTGCAGGAACCTTGTTGGAGCCAACAATTCCAGGACAGGATATATGGATCCAAGGCGGAGACTGCACTCCAAATACCAAGGAAAGTTATGTTGCAGATGATGCAGTTTGTACAAGATAGTAATGGAGCTATCAACCTCACAATCACTGCCTCAACACAAGGACAAGCAAAAGCTTTTGGAAGACTGCCAAATAACTCGCCTTTAACTGATGATATGCGTTCGCTTAGGAGGTTATTTTCTAGCTTTAACATAGTTGTTGATAGAAGGTTATGCAAATTATTATTTTCTCCTATAGCCTTATCTTACTCTTTCATACTATAACTATGCTTGAATTTTCTATTTAAAAAAACCAAAATCTAAAGTTTGAGGCGATAAAGATCAAAATGAAAATGACAGTTAAACTATAAGGACTTAATATTGTATTAAACCAAACATTATTAAAATTTGGTGTATACGAATTATGGAGCTTTGTGTTCAAAAACGAAAACTCTCTATAACATGAAAAACCAAGAATTACACCTAAAAACAACACATTATCATGAAGTTTTCTATGTGCACCCAAAATATTAGGGAATCAATTAGTTTCCTTTTTTCTTTTGCTTTGTGTTTGTGTGACACAAGGCCAAGGATCAATTAGATAAAATGTCTCTCACATACAACAATACAATAAAGCAAGCAAGGCGAAACTTATATACCAAACTTGAGTACTAAACTATGCTCCACCATATATAGAGTTGGGAATCTGGGCCGACTCTTCACAGGCCAGGGCCTAAACGGGCCGGCTTGTCAGGCCCAGAGTATGAAAACATGACTGCTTTACAAAGCCCAGCCCTTAAATGGTCGAGCCCACGGGCTTTAAGCCAGTTTAGTGATTTCCCATTGTTTTTGACTTTTTTTTCCCATAGAAAAATTTAAAACGATAAAATTCTTAATTTAACACATAAATATCATCATTGTTAAGTTACAATACAAACAAACACTAATAAATCATCAAGCAATGATAAATATTGTCCATATTTAAATAAGTCACACAAGAGGAACTACTCAAAAAAACAAAAAACTAAGCAACATTGTAACCATCATCATCATCATCTTCACCACTATCATCAACATCAACCGCATTTGATTGTGCTTTCCTTTGAGCAGGCTCTATTTGAGTGATAAAACTATCAGACATTTCCCCTCCAACATCATGAACTTTCATTGTTTAATTTTAAAAAAATAAAATAAAATCTAACAAGCCTAACGGGCCGACCCTCAACCCTGCAGGGTTTGTCTTTTTAAACCCAAGGCCTATAGGGCTGGCCCATTAGGACTGACTTCCTTCTAGGAGCTCCAAAATAAAAACCGAACCCTCCACTTAAACAAGTTTAAACGAACTGGCTTGATGTATTCAGCCCAAATTAATGGCTCTAATCATATGGGAGAGTCGTACCAAGCACACAGATTATAGCTTCACCACAAACCAGAAGCAATAAAACTACAAGATGACAACACAATCTAGAATGAAAGAACGAATCAAACATAAGGGGGTGAGGGGGTAATATCACTGTGAGAGCTAACGGAACTGATCAACAAAGCAAGGTGGTCGGTCTCTCTCAACATCCTCCTGAAGAGCGGTAAGGGGGTAAGGGGGTGATGACGGGAAATCCAAAAACCGAGGCAAGCAGGCGCTGTCTACATCGAGAATAGAGTGGCATGGTGGTGGCCATTGTTAATGACTATTGTAGATTCCAAGATAGCAAGGGGAGGAAGCTGGGACAACTATCAGAATTGGAGGAAGAATACAAGAGGTTGGTGAATGGGTAATTTAGGTTGTCTTAATGACATTTTCATGGTGTACTGTGTTAAGACCAGGACAATTTCGTCCACTGTTTATTTTTCAATCCATACAGGATTGTTGTTCTTTCACTGTCATTTCTGCGGAATAGGCCCATGAATGTCATTCTCCAAATAATCTATATAAAATATTATGAAGTTAAATGATAATCTAGATAAACCAAGTCTTGTCGTCGTTTTGTCCTGAACCATCCAACCAAGTCTGATGCAAGTGCATCCATGTAAACTCATATGGTGCATCAACCTGAAAAACTCCAAAGGCTTTTAGAATAGAAACAAATTACTAATATCAAACGTTATATGAGAAAAAAAATGTCAAACAAAGACCGGCACATATCAGAACGGATCTACAACATCATTTACCTTTGAATTCATTAAAACCTTTGTTGAACAACCTTGCAATTCATTCCCTGATTCAGAACGATAATGTATTGATCAGAGTAACTATCAGTGGATGAAAAACGATGTTAAAATTAAAAACTGAAAAAAAAAATCCAAACAACAGGAGGGTAAATTGAAAATTTATCAATCATTATGATACTAAAAAAATAGGTATATTTGTGTAGGAAGTATGAATATGATGAATGACTTTCATGATTTTGCTCCTAGGAACTTAAATTTCTAATATTGGATGCATTATTGACTAATGCAATATGTTATCTTGAGAAAGGGAAATCTGCTATATATTGCTGTTATATAAACCACTCACAATAAAACAAAATACATATTATTGTGTTCAGCTGGAAGGAGAACTCTCTTGCGGAAGTTATCAATTGATGTGTGAAAACCAATCCACTCAAACACCCTATAAAGCATTTCATATGGCTCACTGTTCACTGGATATTTTCTCTATTTATAACCTATATTGCTTTTGAGACAACTTTTGGTTAATTATGACCTTTATTAGTCATTGACATTCATTGTTATGGAGCATTTTACTTATTGTATGTAGCCTCCGTTGCCACAGAGATGTGATATTTTTCATTTATGGCTTTCATTTTCATGTTTTTTCCAGTAATCAACATGTAGATATTCTCGCCAAAGGACTACCTAGTGTTTCATAAGTAACTTAACCATCAATCTTGCCATGGAAAATATCCCTTGAACTTGAGATGGAGTGCTATAATTGTTAAATAAAATGTAATTATTTTAGTTATTTCATTAGTCTTCTACGTTCTTAGTTGTAAGTTGTAACTAAAGTAGCCCCCCTTAGAGCGTATAAATACCCATCATGTAACTGCCTCATCCTTAATAGACGTGAGAATTCATACTTTTAATTTTGTTAAGACTAGTTCGTGCAAAAACAATACCTAATATTGAAGGCTATTTAAAGGAAGAAGTAAGAACCCACACTAATGTAAGTATACCAGTTATTACAATTTTAAATCACAAAAAAACACCTAAACCCAACAACTTATGCTTCAGTAATGCCTGCCTAATGTTAGAACTTAGAAGTCTAATCATTCCAAAAATCAGAAAGCACAAAAACAAGAAAGAAGATGCTATAATGAAATGATAAAAGGAAAGATGAAGATATGAAAATGAATATTAAGCAAAGAACTATACTTAATATCTCTTACCAGATAATTCCCATTTGTCAAACTCGACTTGCCATGATCCCAAACTAATCTCTGCAGAATACACACGATCCACCCAAACTTGAAAGTGTATTCCTTGCTTGTCCCCATACAACTTTTGAAAGGTATCTAAGATTTGGTGCCTGTTTTGTTCAACTCCTGATGGATGGACAAAACTTCCTGCGTGATGCTAGAGACATTCAAATGTAAATCTTCAGATGAACATGAACAACCATGGGGGGAGACCAGAGATTCAAAGCAAATTTTATTCAAAAATCCCAACATAAAAAATAACATGACAGTGAACATTCAAAATTAATTTCTCACCCACACTTTCTCAATCAAGAGTTTCTAAACGAGTGGGTAGAAACTATGTGGATTACAGGAGCGGTAAAAGAGAATATGAAAGTGAAAATGCAAAATTGATTTCTCACAGGCCCTTTCTCTATCAAGAATTTCTAATAAATAGTCAGGGAGAAACAAGGTGGATTCCAAGAGAGGAAAAACTCTGCAACTCATAGACCAGAACGATATATCCAAAGCAAATTCATAAGTTTTGTTTCTCATATAATTATTTAACCGAATTTAGAGAATGTTTGGTCTTTCACTAAATAATAATAACAACAATAATAAAACATAAATAAGACACAAACAAAAAAGCATTTTCTTTCTTTCCTTTTCAAACTTATTTTATCTATATTTATTTTTATGTAATCAAAACTATTGTTTTTTTCCCAATATTTCTATATTTATTCATTAAAATGAAATATACAAATCCTACTGCTCATTTTAACTAGCTGTGCATATAAGAAATTCAGCTTATTTTATGCAAACCATATATGCAAAGTTCAGCAATTCAGATTCCAAAAATGAGATTAAACTTACAAAGGTTGATTTTAAAGTTTGCATATTCTGTTCAGAATTCTCAACTTGTCCACACCGCCATCTCTCATAAAATATGTAAAACTTCACTACTTCATGCGCAGGATTGAATACTTTTCCAACTGACTTCTCAGTAATATCTCTTGGAGACACATTTGGACCTATTGAAAAGTTACCAATGGCTTCTACAATGCCCGCTGAACATCTCTCAGTTGCATGAATTATTTTTGGGTTGCTCTTTGCATTGTCTGCATACCACTGAAGCAATTCCTCAAGTGAATTACTGACCTGCAAATTCAAGAAACAGACAGTGATTATTCACCTTACAGCTACAATGAGCAGTAAAATGAGCAAGATTGTGGTGACCTAAGTCATTCTTGTACTGTTACAGACCATGACCCCGTAGACACCAGGTACACCGAAAAGTTCAGCATCATTTCCTGAGTCTCCACATACAAGAGTGTTGATTGGTCTTTTACCATCAGCTGTGAATTTTTCAAGTAAATAAGCAAGGGCCTGTCCTTTGCCAGCACACTGGGGCAGTATGTCCACAGCAGTACCATTGCTATAAATTATTTTCACATCTAACTGAGAAAGAACACATTAATATCATTATAACACCTCCAAAACCTAAATAAAACGGAAAAATGGAAAGGAAGTTTTCAATTTAAAAAATGCAAATAATCAGTGAGGAACCTTAACATATTTATACTTGTATGTCAGTTCCGATTAATAGAAAATAGTCCCATGCATCGATCCTTAGGTAAAGCTATTAAAATGATGTGGAAGAAATGCTGTCATAATGATGTTTATAAGCTTTAATCTTACTCCGCGTTTTTTTAGACATTTGGAGAGAGCAAGAATGACTTCTGAGGCCTTTCCTTTTCCAATATAAAAGCTAAGTTTGTGTGGTCGATTCTCTGTTTCTGGCTGCAGTTACACCAGAGAATTTAAACATTAACAAGTATCACATACATGGCAACACATTGTCTCAAATGGTGACTGCTAAAATAAGAGAGCATATTATTCCCGGATAAGGAATTTTTATCAACCAGCATATGCCCGTGCAAAAATGCCTAGCCTACAAATAATTTTTGTTATACACGCAATTTTACAATAACATTTAAACTACAGTTTTGATAAAGTTAAAATTTTGTATATTTGATGAAGCTAAAATAAGTAATCGGTCCCTTAATTTTAAAATGCAAGTTTTCAGTCCTTTAAATGATGATTTTTTGTAACATATAATGTTATTTTGAAAAATAAACTTAATATGCTAGCAATTTAAAAGTTTTTTTCATACTTAAAATTTCAATATCAGCATTTTTTTGTTAACAAAGTTGGGGTAAAAGGATTAAAAAGACACTTTTTAAAGTTAGATGACCAAAATGAAACCTTATGAGAAGTTAAAGGTCAATGTTTACTGATTATCAGCAAAATTATAGGCCAGAAACAAACTTGGGGAATTAGTTCAGGAAACTTGGCAGTTTCTTCTGTAATGGCTTTCCTATCCCAGTTATTATCCAGATACTGTTTCCAGTCATCGTCAGGCACCATAGCTTCACCATAAGCAATCTCAGTACCCACAGAAGTAACTGTTATATCAGGGGTCAGTAATGGTTTCTTCTTTCTTAGCCTTTTGAAACTTGGAGGTGATCTACCAGTGGAGAAAACAAGCAGAGAATTTTGCCGGTAATAGGCTTCCCATAGTGCATTAAACCTAAGAAGGGCTAAATTCCCAGGATCATCATGGTCTACCTGAAGTAAAATCAACAGTTAATTCCAGATTACACCTAAGTGATCACCAATAAAATTAAGAGTCTCATTTACCATAGTACAATCAAGATCAGAAACTATCATGAGATTGGGAGGATCACTGAGGCGATCCATAAAGTTTCTTTCTTGGGTTCAAAACTGAAGAATCTTCACCGATGTACAATTAGAAAGACTCCCACTGATCCAATAACATCATATTCAAATTACAAAGGCTGAGTCTTGATATCACTCAATAAGATTCAACAAGTAAGTCAACCACATCTAAATAAGTTTAAAAAGAAACTGCATTCCAGTTCATGGTTAAAAATTGGTGTTTTCTATTTAATAGTGAAGTTACAGCAACAGAAAAGGACAAATACCTCGACAAACAATGGCAAAGAGCAAGTACTGAGAAGCAAAACAAGAAACGGAGATAAGTAATACAAGGAACTTCGAAATGCAGAAGACGCCAATAAACGGAATCGGGGAAGAAATTGCAACTTGACTTCACGGGTTCAATCCTAAATTGGTCACTTGGTGTGAATTGATTTTATGCTTTAACCCACTCGATTTCCTGGTAAATTCTCAAGGAAGGCAGCTTTATTCTGTGCTCTTTTTCCCTTCTTATGATTTTGTGCCTCTGATAATATTTCCTATCAAAATTTTAACAACCTTACTCCATACTTAAATTTTTTTTGCAAAACTAAAGAATGCAAAATACACTTTAAATTTTTTTATTTTTGTCTATTTCTTAAAACTAATTTATTTTAATTATAAACTAACATATGATCTAATTGCATATATAATTTATTAAAGTTTAATGGTCTACTTTGCACAAGGTAAAAAAAAAAAGGTCTACTTTACTTCCTTAATTGCTATAAAAAAAAGTCAATAAACTCTTATAATTAAGATTGGATGAAGTATTTGTTTATAAAGTAGGCGCAAATCCCCCTGTTGCACATGTTGTGCAAGTTTTTGTACTTTTTCTATCTTGTTTTTTTAATTAAGTAAAAAAAAAAACACCAACTCACTAAAATGTTTATCCTAAGAATTTAAGATTCACGTTTTTTCTTTTTCTTTTTCTTTTTTTTTTTCAAAAAAAAAACCTCATGCTTTGCTTGGTCTAACCTAGAATGGAAGGTGCTAAATTTGCAAAGACCGGTTTAGAACTTAAAATTTTAGCTTGACAACAATACATGTTGAATATTTTTGAAGTTGATGCGTGGTAGATGACAGATCTCTTGTCATTTTATGTTTTAAATTAAATTCTTATTGTTTTATGTTTTTTAAGTAGAGAGATTTTCCGATTTCCATAATTGAAATCTCAGTGCAATGCAAACGATGCATTTTTTTTTATTAAAATAGGAAAATAATGAAATCATTTTTGTCAACAAAAATTGTGAAATCATTTTGAAATTTTAAATGCATGACCTTAAAAGTATGTTACATGAATATGTTTAGAATTTCGAAATGAAGAGTAGAGTATGTGCATTTTTTACGTAATTAGTATTTAACTCGGAAATCACTATTTATATTTGTAGGAATTCATCTAGTCTACTTTTGGTGGGAAATGCCCAAATCCAATGAGAATCGGGGCTATTCTGTAAATATGAAAAGATATGGGTTAAAAGAATTAATTTTCCCCAATGATTTGAAATTTAAATTATAGTAGCTCCCCATTGGCATATATGAGATAGAGGGGTTAATGTGAGAAGAAAAATCCAATAGACAAAAACAAAACATCTGTGGAAAAGCTTCCCTTCTCTTTTTCTCCTAATGTATTTTCTGCCGTATAACGAAATCAGAGTCCAAATCGGTGTTCCGATTCAATGTGGGTACCCAACGATTCAATCAGATTCTAGGTACGCCCGAAAACCTTCAGTGGTATCGGAGTAAAATTAATGATCTTGAGGGCATATATGTTCTACCTGCTTCCGTGTGTCTTGATTTATTAGTTTGATTTTATTTATGATTAAATCATAAGTATGGTTAAATCATAAAGTTGGGTCATAAGGATTAAATCATAAGTCTGGGTCCATTTTATATCATTCATTTGATTATATCCCAACAATAATGATATATATATATGATTAAATCATATATATATATAGTAGTCTAATTTTTTATCATTCATTTAACCGAACGAGATATATGCTTATGTGATTTTTTGGTGAAATTTACCATTATAAATTTTTTGTTTTTGGTTCTGAATATTTGGTAGGAGATATATATATATATATGTTTATGGGATGGAAAAACTCTGAAAAGACACTTAAGAAACCCAGAACAAAAGGATGCATGAAACCACCAATCACAAAAGAGAACCAAAAATCTTGGAATGTTTTTTCGAAAGGGTTATTTGAAAACAAAATTTTTAGACCTCAAAATTAGTCCCATTGCGTAGATCTTGGAAAAATGATGGAAAACGACACCAAAAAGGCCCAAATCGGAGGTTGGACGGGGGGGTATATAGAGGAGAGAAGGTGTCAGGCCCGACGGACTCGACCCGCTCCTACAGCTGGGTCTGGAGCGACCCGGCTGGAGGTTGAAGACAACCTCCCCTCTGAAACGACGTCGTTTTGTGCTGACATTAAAAAAGAAGAAGAAAGAAACAGAATAGGTGAAGCTATACATTTCATTTAATGGTGGTTGGGGGGCGCTTGTGGATTGGGCCGATCCATTACTACAATTTTAAACATAAAAAAACTGAACGGGCTTGAAAAAGCTGAGCCCAACATTCATAGAAAAATTACCAGTCTAGGTTCAAAGTAATGGGCCTAATCTGAATGGCCCACACAAAGTCATGTAAAAAATCTTTTACTTCAGAATTTCCCCTCCTTCTAGGGGCATTTTAATTTCGATTGAGGTGTGTTTTGTTTATAAAAATCTCTAAATTCAAGACCTACATTTAGACATATTATTTGTCTATTTTTAAGGTTTTTTTTATCTGTATAGACATTTTTGTGCTATTTTTTTGTGATTTTTGTGAGTTTAAAAATGCTAAAATATTAATAAAAATTTATAAAAATTGTATTTGAGACAAATATGAACTTTAAGAGTTCTAAAAGCACCAAACCAAAACAATTTTACTCATTTTAGATGACACTCAAGTAGAAAAACTTAAACCCAAGTATGATTTACCTAGTAGTAGATCATAAAAGGAACAAGTTATTGGCTATTGCCTTTAAGTGTCAATCCAAATAAAAATTACTTAGAGAAATGTGAGTCTCTAAGTGATGAATGAAATAGGGATTTGTGTATTTGAGTATAAGACTCTAAAATATAAAACCTAGAAGAAGAAGATCCTTAAAGAAGATCAAGAGAAAGATAATTTAAAGTAAGGTTCATTTGAATTTGAAATGAAACAAGATGTGTAAAAGGAAGAAAATATTGATGATGCACTAGGGGAGGAACCTGGTAACCAACATCCTAAAAATTAGGATTGGGGGAGATAAACTTCAAGGAGGCTAAAATAACTATCAGATACTAAAGAGATAGTATCAAATCAACGCGAGAGGAAATCTTACATGGAGAAATTTCCACATTTTAACTCCGGATCATGGTGAAACTCAAGAATAAAATACACCTCAAGTAATGACATGAAAGCCTAACTTAGGAGAAAAGAGACTCCTAAGCCTCCAACCACTAACAATTGAACCAATAAAATATTTAAGAGTAAATACTAAATTTTCCTGTGAAGAAACATAGATAAATTGTATAAGACATTTGGAATATTTTTTTGAGAAAATAAAGAACCTCTAAGAAATTACTAAAACAATATGGCACAACTTCTATCATGTCAATTAGGAATATGAAATTCCTAAAGCCTTACTGAATATTAAAATTGGGTTTGAGAAGTAAAGAGACTTCACCCTTACCTTTGGACACTTTAGTCGGCTGAAATTAACATCATAAAATCATGTGAATAGAGAAATCAAGAAACTCTTAAGTCACCCAGATAAGAAGTTAATAAGACATTATGAAGATAATGTAATGAGATACATGAAGAAGTAAATGCCAAATATTCTAAGAGTGGGAGCAAATGTCAACTACTCGTTCTAAGTAAGAGTTCTTAGAAAGCAAGCTTGCTAAGAATTTCAAACGCTAAATCTAAGTGGGAGCACTTGGAAAATGAGTCTTCTAAGTGGTAGCTCTTGGAAAATTAGTTTTCTAAGAGTGTCATATGCTCTATCTAAGTGGGAGCTCTTATAAAATAAGTATTCTAGGAGTTTACATGCCTTATCTTAGTAGGAGCCAATGTCAAATACTTTATCTAAGTGAGAGCTAATGACATTGCTCTGTTTAAGTGGTAGCTTTCACAAGCTAAGCCTTCTGAAAGATATAATTAAGCATATTGCAGAAAGTACTTGTATAAAATTATTGATAAATGATAATATTATTATTGGAATTTGTGTGATAGGAGGTACAAATATATTCTTCTGATCATGGACCCAATAGTGTTATTATTTTTCCCGTCAAGAATAATACAAGTACATGACATTGTATACTTCAATGTGCTACTAATAAATAAGTTCTTGGATAAAATCAAATTATGAATATCCATATAAGTGGGATAATTTGAAGTAATTAAGCCAAGAAAGGCTGCCAAGAACAGTTGTAACATCCTGAGTTTTAAATTACCAATAAATGTGTATAATTCCTAAATTTAGGAAAGAGATAAAAATGAGTCATTTAAAATTCTCAGGTGTCTCTAGAAAAATAAGGTTTAATAAAGTTAGTTGGTGACTTGAAAATTTCAGATAGACAAGGAAATGAGGTGTCGTGGGATATCGTCTTAGTTAGATTTTGGATTGGATTCCTGTGACCATTAAGGGTTCTTGAGGGAAGTGTTGGATGACAGAAATTTTTATGTGAGGGCCATTATATTGTATATTAATTGTTCAAGGTTGCATGGTATAGTGAATTTTGGGGGCAAAATTCTAAAAAGGTGGGTAGAGTTGTAACATCCTGAGTTTTAAATTACCAATAAATGTGTATAATTTCTAAATTTAGGAAAGAGATAATAATGAGTCATTTAAAATTCTCAGGTGTCTCTAGAAAAATACATTAGCTTTATAAACAAATTAACGAGTTTAAGGTATTTTTGGAGGATTTTAAAACTGATTTCTAGTATAAATTAAGGACGAACGATTGGGTATTTATTTCTAATTTACAAAATTAGGGAAATTATTTTTAAAGCTTAAAGGAACTTTAGGGGGGGGATAAAATTTACTAATCTAACATAAGAATGAATTTCAGGAAAATAATATAACTTGTTAGGCCTTAATTGTAAACCTTCTCAATTTTTAGGGCACTTTAGTAATTTTCCCCACCTAACAACCCTAATATTCCCTATATATATGTTGCGTGTTCTTTCTTCTCCTGCATGAAAGCCGCACCTGCACACACACAAGCTTCGTCTTCCTCGCCGCCGCTGCACACACACACATTACCACCACCATATTTGCTACTCAACCCGTCGCCCCCCCTCTCTCAAGCTCCATTACCGGTTGCTTCCTCTCTTCTATAAACACCACATCATACTCCGTTCATCATCCTGTTATATTATTATTAGATATTAGATATATTATTAATATTAGTATAATATCACAATAGATATATTTAGGATAATAATAATATCTTTAGGTGGCCCGTAGTCAACATTAGGCCCAATAGTCAAAGGTTAGGGTTTCATATCTAGGTTATCTATATAAAGGGGGTTTTCTGATGGGGAAAACACACCAACACCTATCATCATTGATACGGCAGATAACCACAACAAGAGAGTGTTTCTTCTCTCTGAATTCCGGGTTCCCTAACTGGTTAAGGGCTTCACTCAGGTGGAAGGAGTTGACTACAAGGAGACATTTTCTCCTGTTTCGACTAAGGATTCTTTCCGTATTATCATGGCATTGGTTGCACATTTTGGCTTGGAGTTACACCAAATGGATGTTAAGACTGCTTTCCTCAATGGTGTTCTTGAGGAAGAAGTCTACATGAAGCAGCCTGAGGGTTTTGTTGCAAAGGATAAGGAACATTTGGTATGCAAATTAGGAAAATCAATATATGGCTTAAAGCAAGCTTCCAGGCAGTGGTATTTAAGGTTCCATGAGGTAATCTCTTCATTTGGTTTTGTTGAGAATATCGTGGATCAGTGTATATACCACAAGAATAGTGGGAGCAAATCCATATTTTTGATTTTGTATGTCGATGACATATTGCTTGCAACCAATGACTTAGGACTGTTACGTGAGGTGAAACAGTTTTTGTTTAAGAACTTTGATATGAAGGACATGGGTGAGGCATCTTATGTCATTGGCATTAAGATCCATAGGGATAGAGCAAAGGGTCTTTTAGGCCTTTCTCAAGAAACCTATATCAACAAAGTTCTTGAGCGTTTCAAGATGAGAAACTGTTCATCTAACGTTGCTCCCATTGAAAAGGGAAATTTCTTTAGTCTAAGTCAGTGTCCTGACACAGAATTAAAGAAAAAGGAGATGGAAAATGTTCCCTATGCCTCTGCTGTAGGAAGCTTGATGTATGCACAGGTCTGCACAAGACCTAACATAGCTTTTGCAGTGGGCATGCTAGGGAGATACCAATGCAATCCTGGTAAAATGCATTGGGAAGCTGCAAAGAAAGTGTTTAGGTATCTCCAAGGCACCAAGCACCTTATGTTGACTTACAAAAGGACAGAGAATCTTGAAGTGATGGGTTACTCAGATTCTGATCTGGGAGGATGTGTGGACACCAACAAGTCCACGACAGGTTACATCTTCCTATTAGCTGAGGGGGCTATTTCTTGGAAGAGTGCCAAACAAACACTCACAGCTCCTTCTACTTGTGATGCTGAGTATATAGCGTGTTTTGAGGCAAGTTTACAGGCTATCTGGATAAGGCACTTCATTGCTGGACTGAAGATTGTAGAATCAATCTCCAGGCCAATCAAGATGTATTGCGATAATAAGGCAGCAGTGGCCATAGCAAATAAAAGAAGGAGTGGAAGCAAAAAGTTTATTGAGCTGAAATTCCTTAGCTTGAAAGAGCGAATTGCTGATGGTCAGGTCACTGTTGATCTCATCGGAACAAGGGAAATGCTAGCTGATCCTTTGACTAAAGGGATGAGACCAAATGAGTTCGCTATACATGTACCTCATATGGGGATTGTAAGTCTTTTGGGTAATTGAGGTGTGCAATGAGTATTTTGGGATTTTGTTTATTATCTCTATGGTTGTTGTGTACATTTTTGGTGATGATGAGATTAATGAACATTTAAGTTTTTATTTTGGAACCGAATAAACATATAAGTTTTGAAAGTTTATTCATGGAGCAATACCCATTAGGTAAGGAATACTGTTGGTAATACATGGAAGGTAATACTTTATGATAAAGGACTTATCGCCATGATTCTTGCAGTATGACCTTAATTGATTTGACTAAAGGGAACAGTTGACATATAGAGTACGGGCCAAGTGGGAGAATGTTAGATTATTATTAGATATTAGATATATTATTAATATTAGTATAATATCACAATAGATATATTTAGGATAATAATAATATCTTTAGGTGGCCCGTAGTCAACATTAGGCCCAACAGTCAAAGGTTAGGGTTTCATATCTAGGTTATCTATATAAAGGGGGTTTTCTGATGGGGAAAACACACCAACACCTATCATCTTTGATACGGCAGATAACCACAACAAGAGAGCGTTTCTTCTCTCTGAATTCCGGGTTCCCTAACTGGTTAAGGCTATCACAAACAGATACCATCACTGTGTCGGACTCCAGTTAGAAGAGCTTTTGGGTTATTTCTGACAGTCTTCTGTTTTGTAGTTCAAAGTATATTCTTCTCTGATCAACAATAGCAATGGCGAGAGGTATTCCGACTTCCGCTGTATTTATTATTCTGATTAAAGATAGCATATTTGATTGTTATATGTCATATCTAAGGCTATCATAATCTCACACATCCTCATCACCATTCTCCTTCGTTCTTCATCAGCGCTGTGCGAGATCAAGAGAGGGAGAGAGAGAAGAGAAGAGTGTGAGGGTGTGCTCGTCGGAGTCGTAGAGCGTCATCGGCGTTAAGGGAGGCCTTCCCTCTTTTCAGTTTATCATCGTCTCTTCTTCTCCCTTCGGATCGTTGCCGCCGTTCACTGCCTCTTCCCTTCCTCTTTCTTATTTGCAACGCCAACTTCAAATCCCTTCCACTCTTGCTCTTTTCTGATTTCTTTCCCCATTCAGTAAGCAAGTTCTTCACCCTCCTATCTTGATTTCCAGTTTGTATAAGCTATTTTGTTAGCTAGCTAAAACTGGTATGGATTGGTTATTTTAGATAGATTAGTATGTGTTGTACAGTAGGTTGCTGTAAAGACTGAAGTTTTGGTGCAGATGTAAGAGAATTATTGCAATTATACATATGTAGGGACGGCATGTGAGTAATGTCGATGATCCTAGAAATGGTTTGAAACTAGTGGACATTATAATTCTTAGTAGAAATAAGAACAGAGGTGCGGGTTTAATGACTCTAGAAGTAGCTTTGTAACATTGAAGTTTTAAAGTGTTTACATTAAATATTAGAATTTGTAAGGTAATTAGAAGGGCATGCGGGTAGGTAAGTAGTTCTAAATGGAGCAGATTTTTGGAAAGTAAGAATCAAGAGACTTAACTATGTGGTGACATGGACTTGAGGATTTATGTGGTTATTAGATCACTTGGCGGTAATTTAATCGTTTGGAAGAAGGATTTCTCTGTAAATTATGATATTAGAACCTTGTATTGTTGCCTTAAGGTTACTAGGTATTATAAGACTGGTTAAGTGTTAAATGGATGGTTAAGATCTAATAGGCTTGATAGGGGTTAAATTAACTAAATATAGCCACGTAATGATCGTTTAATTACCCAAAGCAGCATTAAGAACCTTGTAGGATTTGATTCCCTAAATTGCAAATAGTAGCACTCGATTAAGTACTAATTAGGTGCGTGTATGTGACATTATTTGTAGACTCTGATCTTGCTTGATATTGAGCACGGAGGCGTGTCTACGGTAACTAGAGGTTTAACTTCACGGAGGTAACTACTTCTGTTTGTTTGCGTGTGTGTGTGGGTTAGTGAGTATTTGAAATTTATAATTTTGTGATCGGCTATAGTCTTGATGGACATGAATTTTGGAAGCTTATTTTATAATATAACATGTTTAGTGGAGTATGTATTTTTAAATGGCATGAAGGTGTGAACTTGTATGTTTTGGAAATTTATAGTGTTTATTAAATATATCTGCATGATTGAAATCTGAGAATTTCTGGATTGGACTTTGTGCCATATGTTGGATATGTACACTTATTGCATGTTATGCTGATTGTGAGAACACCGAATAAATAAATAATAATGCCATCGCGCGATGAGGTTCCTTGTAGGCCCACAAGGACTAAATAACACAAAATGGAAAGACGAATTGGGGAGAACGCCCCCGGTCTCAGGCGAGGGTTGTGAGTCCCTACTGGACCGTATAATAACGGTGTTATTGATTGTATTTATCTGTATATTGGATTGCAATATATGAATGTGAATGTGATTTTATGTGTGATTTATATGAATATGAATATGTGATTTTTATGTGTGATTTTGAGGAACTGTCATGTGACGATAATTTATGTGGAAATACATATTATGATATTGTCTTGCATTTAAATGGTAACTGCCTTATGCATTTAATTCAGTTATACGTAGTAATACTCCATTGAACACCTTGCTAGCACACACCGCACGTAGGTGAGCAGTTAGTGGTTACCTGGGTCTACCCCCATTTTATCTATTTTTACAGGTCCTAGCAACGCAGTAGGAAAACAAGGGAAGGATCCGGGACCGTCTCACTAAGCTAGTGAGTTCTGGACTGGTTTGACGGAAGATATTGCCACAAATAGGGATTCATATCATTTGTTTTGCTTCCGCTCATTTTTCCACGTTTTGCTTATTTATTTTCAAATTGAGAATTTGTTTTAGAATATTTATTTTGGTAACTTGATGATATTTCTTTCTGAGAGACCGGTCTAAATTTCAGTGGTGTTTCGACTATTTTGATATTATTATGGACTATTGGGATTTTTCATATTGTGAAGACGTTGAATGGCTGACAGATTTGAAGTTATAATAGTTTAGATATTTTTCGTAAAAGTGTTTAATGGTCAAATATGTTATTGGGTGTTTGTGAATGGGTATATCAATCAGGTGGTAGGTTGGCTTTATTTATCCATGTTAGCCGTTTTTGTATTAGAGAAATTCTTTTCTAACATGGATAATCTTCTGTTATATTATGTTAAATTCTTTTCTAACCATGATAGCCCTTTTAATATTAGAAATCATTTTTCTATCATGGTTAGGGTATTTATGTAATGTTAAATTCTTTTCTAACTATGATAGCCTTTTAATATTAGAAATCCTTTTTCTATCATGGTTAGGGTATTTAATTGGTATTTTTATTTAAATGACGAAAAGCCTTTTTCTAACTACGTTAGTGTTTGTTTTAGTAAACTTCTTTTTCTAACATAGTTAGTCAATAAATAATTTTGTAATTGTTAATCGGTAACTAAAAATGTATTAAAAAGTATAATTAGGTAGTAAATATTACAACAATAACACAACCAATAAACTTAATGGGGACAAATGTGATTTATCTGATATTAAAAGGTCTCATAAATTTAAATAGAAGATATTGTTATATCATTGACTAATGGTTATGATAAAGCTGAAGTTGAGAAGTCAGCTCAGCCTATAAGAGAACATGAGACCTACATGGCTTGAAAAAGGAAACATTGTAGTATAAACTACCCTATAGAGTGCAAACATGATAGAAATCCAACAACAAATATACATGTGAATTTTTTAAAAGGAAAATTTTTACAAAACTTCCATTACACAAGTTGAAAAAAGCTTTCAATTAAGTTTGACACATATAACTTGAAGCTTAATGCCCTTTATGATACAACATCTATGTGAGATAACCAACAAGACAAGAAGATTGATGGAAGTTGATTGAATATTGTCGAATAAACAATGAGTGCAAGTTGATCGTAAGGGCGCTCAATTTCAGTTGGGAGCACAAGAAAGTTAAGTTAAATTAAAGTGAAAACTTTGTTAATTTTTCAATGATGTATCAAAGTACTTATAACTTGAAAATGGGCGTTTCTAAGGTATGCCACCACTTTGGGCTAACTTCCATTAGAGGAAGCATGATCTCAATACTTTAAACCCAAATGAGAAAAGGGTACGAGATACTACAAAAGGGACAAGGAGGACAAGCTTAAGTTCAAAAGAGCTATAAACTTATAAAGGAGAAGAATGACCTTAATAAGATCTAATGCTTTTCCTACTATAGAATAAATCATTTTGAGATGGATTTTTTTGTTAAGAGTGAGCAGAAAAAGACCCAAGCTCTATAGGCAAAAAGAATAAGGATTAAAGATCATATATTAAATGTTAGTTATCAAATTTAAGCAAAAAGCTTTAAATCGGTAATGACATGAGGATTGAGGTGAAATGTATTAGAGCCTACAAATCCATTTTTTCATTAAAAAAAAACCTTAATTTCTCCATGATATGATTTATACACCGAGTTACCGGTTCTATGTGACCTTCATGACAAAATCAACTATTTGTGATATAGTCTTCCTTGATGTTTCTTTGTTTTTTCAATATTGTCGGTAATCTTTGCGTACGTGACTGCTTTACCACCCTAATTCAAATGTTGACTTGAATACATGTCAAGGTGGACAAGGACACATAAATTGAATTGGCATTTTCAAGAATGCTATGTTCATTACCCAATATAGAATTGTCTAGTAAGTTGTAACACCCTAAAATTTTAAAAATAAGAAATAAAGAGTTATTTAAGATTTTGAGATATTTTTAGGAATTTTTAAGGCTTATTTTCTTCATAAATTTTAAAAAATAGTTAGGGGATATATTTTAATTTGAGAATTTTTAGGAAAATTATTTTGGGGGAAATGGATTTTGGAAGAACCGCATTGAATTTGTTGGTAGGAACTTTTCAAGGAATTAATTATGGAAATTAATTGCAAATATGTTAAGAAATCAATTATATGGTAATTAAAAGTAGATGGATGACAATATTAGTAAATAACATGATATTAAAGGTCAAAATGGGAGATTAGAATTGATTTCAAGGGTGAGAACGGAATATTAAAATGAATAACCAAAATTTACCTTTGAAAAAAAAAATGAAGCATGATTAAAGTACAAATTTGGCCAAATATGATTGGTGAAGCCAAGAATAAATAAAAAACTATGGAAAATCTATTTATTTATGGCTGGAAACGTGGATA
The DNA here is from genome assembly GCA_037074515.1 of Mimosa bimucronata. NCBI lineage: Eukaryota > Viridiplantae > Streptophyta > Magnoliopsida > Fabales > Fabaceae > Mimosa > Mimosa bimucronata. Next base: position 44,493,743 of record CM073436.1, read on the forward strand.
AATCTTAAGGGAGCTAGATAGCAAGAATAGGCTTTGAGCCTTTTGATCAAATGAAGACATTAAAGTAATGTTTTTTTTTTAAGGAGGTGGATGTGAAATATTATTAAAGCAAGTTAATGGATGGATAAAAGCCATCCAACCTCCGCTTACCCTTAGCAATTCGGTGGAACAAGGGAAAAAAAACCGTAGCACGATGGCGGAGAGAAAAGTGAGAGGAAGAGAAGAGAGAAAAGAAAAAGGAAAAAACAAAACAAAACAAAGAGAGAGAAGACCAAGTTGCCGTAGCATGAGAAGAAGCTTTAGGTTCAAGGGTGAGAGAAAATTCACAAGGAATTAAGCTTGGATTGAGGTAAGTGGTGCTTATTGTTGTTTTGGACTTGTTAATGATGTGGTTGTTGATGTATTATTGATTTATTATTGATATTTTGTAATTGATGGAGAGTAAGGAAATGTGGAGAGGTTATGTGCAAATTTTCGTACAATGGAGGAAACTTGGTTTTAAACCAAAGTATGATTTAGAGAGTGTTTGGAACTTGAATTATGGTAGTTTATGGGTTTAAAGTTTGAAAAAAAAAACCATCTATCCTATTCTCCTAAGAGTCACAGCCAAATAGGACATTTTGAAGGAGTTATACATTTTAGAAAAGAAAAGAAAGTGTTATAGTTTGATAGTTTTGATGCTCCCAGTAAGTTCAAGTTGTGTAGATACTAGTGAGAAAGCAAAATTAGAAACATTAGAGATCACAATGAAAACTTTTATTGTATTTAGGCCTTGTGTTTCTGTTTTGTTTAGTTGAAAGGAAAGGAGGTTTCTTTTGCTCAATATGAGCTTTCAAATTTAATCTACATGAAAAAGCATGTGGGTGGGTGTGGTGGTTTGCGTACAAAGCTTCTCTTTTCTTAAACAGGTACGACCACTGGTTGTGTGAATCTGGGATATGTTTGACAAAATGTTTAATATGGCTAGAAGTGGTGCAAGGAGGAAAATGGCAGCTGAACAACCTTAGTTTGATAGGCTTTGTGAGTTTGTTTGAATGAGGATGATTATAAACATGTGACTTTTAATTTAGGAAAAAAAATAGAGGCGTGTTTGTTGAGTTTTTGGATGCCTATATAAGGTATTCGATGAATTGTGTACAAAAAAAAATTATGCTTGAGCAATTTTGTTTTACCAAGGCATGAGGGATGGGAATTTATTTATATGTGTATTTTACTAAAATTTAATATTTATTTAATTTTAACTCAAATCTAACCTTGTGATTGAATAAAGGTGTTTGAAGTTGCTTGATTAATAATAGGAGACAATGGTGCAAATGTTTTGGAATTATATCTTAGAAACTCACACATGGTATTCTGTAGGATGATGTAGAAGAGAAATTAGGTTAAAATTTACATTTTTTTTACATTATTTGAATTGGTTTTTTTTAATGTCTTATAAATTTGACTTACTGCAAAGTTTTATAATTTCAAAGAAACAATTTCATGTAAGATTAAGTATATCTTATCAGAGGAGTAGACACAAAACGCCAGTTATTCGTAGCCTTCAGGCTACGCCAGTTATTCGTGACCTCTGGGTTGCGCCAGTTATTCGTAGCCTAAGGGCTACGACAGTTATTCGTGACCTCCAGGTTGCGCCAGTTAATCGTGGCCTACGGGTTGCGCCAGGTATTAGTAGCCTCCAAGTTACGATAGTTATTCGTGGCCCACGGGCTGCGCCAGTTATTCGTGGCCTCCAGGCTACGCCTGTTTTCGTTTTGTGTTGGTTCCTCTGGTAAAACAAATTTTCAATAAAATATTATATATATATATATATATATATATATTAAGAGAAAAAGGTTGATATTTTGTTAACGAAACTTTGCTTGTTGATTTTCGAAAATAGTTTTGGGAAGTCTAATGTTTAGAAATAATTATGTTAAATAACTTCAGAAAGGTTTATGAATGAATATTAATATGTCATTTTATTTCATTTGTATTAATGAAATGGATTTTCGCTAACTGCAAATAGAAGAAAGTAAATAGAAAATGGCTTACGAAGTGTAGTCACTCTTTACTTCGTGCCGGTAACGCTTCTGTATTTTGGGGCGTGACATAAGTAAAGCAATTAGAAAAGTTTTTTCAATAAGGGAACTAAGATAGAGGAAATATTGTAATTCTTCCATTCGATTGTATATGGTTCAATGAATATGACAGCATGACATGGAACTTAGATTAATTTATTTGATGATTACTCATGTAATTATCATTACTTTATGCTACAATCGATTGATAGTATTTTCAAATCAAGTGCTGACTCAATCTTTGGATATAAGTCTTTGTGAGTGCAATCGATAGGATCTTGAATAATTGATTGGTCACCATCAATCGAATAACACTAAGAGTAATCGATTGTTACTTTTCATGGAAGAAACTAGTCATCAATCAGTAAGTAAAATAATCAATTGAAACTTCTCAATCGATTGCCATAGCACCAATCAATTGCTGCATATTGATCTTAATTGATATCTAATATTTCCATAGAGTGTTGCAGGTAATAATTTGAAGAAAACAGAACCAATTCGAAGGCCATCGAGTGTTGGGCCTGAGTAGCCATCGATTAACAAACTGAAAATTTCAAAATTAATTACTCTTCTCATGTCTAACTAACTTTATATTTCTAGAGATTTTGCATGACCTATTTAGGGAAAGTTCTGTTGGACACAGAAGCCAAATAAACTCAAAAATGTAGAGAGAAAGAGACCGTTAAATTGGATAAAGCCTTAATCCAACAAGAGAGAGAAAGCTCAACACAGATAAACAACTCTGATACAACTTTGGAGCATTTATTACAACGACTAATTCCACATTAACACTCCAGATCCTCACTCTCTCACAAAGGCAAATCAAAAGCTTCATCGGATAAATTTCTCAAAGACACTATAAAAGACTTGAAGCTCAAAACTTGGAAGGTAGAGAATTAAGTGCTATCCAACTACCAATTCAAATAGCATTCAATCCAAATATTCTGAGTTCTCTCATCTGTTCTTCTATTTGTAATTTTATCAGCTCAAGTGAATGAGTAAGCTTGTCAATCTGTAATTCTTTCATTGTGTGATTTCCTTGGGATAGTAAGATCCTAGAGGAAAGGGTATAATCTTACAAAGTGTAAGGGGGAGAGAATTTGATGAGATAGAGTGATCTTATCGAGAAAATTCTTTGAGAGTTTGTAAAGGTGCTCAGGAACTTGTTTTAATCATGAGGTATATACTAGTGGAACCCAACTGAGGTTGGAGAACTGGATGTAGGTCAGAGTTAGGACCAAACCACTATAAACTTTGTGCACCCTATTTTTGAAGCTTTCACAATTTTTAGAGATACACAATTCACCCCCTCTTGTATATTTCCTGCCATCTTCATTTCACATTCTTCAAATGGGATTCTTCGGACCTTGCTTGATATCTAGCACACATTCTTACACTAAATTGTATGATTGGTTTTCTTGTAGTCAGGTACAGAAGGGAACCAATCATTTCTCTGTAGGTGGATTGACTGAAATCCTTTCCCTTCTCATCAGCATCCAACATGGCAGTGGAACTCGTTGGAGTGTCTTCTTTTGATAGAACCATCCCAAATGATATTAAAGATTTTTGATAAATAACAAAATGGAAATGATATCATTGTTAGAAAAGAATACTTCTTATGTATCCAAAAAAAAAAAACAGAAAGAAAAGAAAAGAACACTTCTTACTTAAGAAAATGTAATCCAAGATAGAAAAAAGTTTCTAAATTTAAAGTTATCATGGATATTAAAATTTAAGATATAGATCACTTTAACATGAGCTTCACCATTTCATAAACGCCATTTACAATACTGACTTTCTTTACAATTTCAACGCTTGTGATAATAATGTGCTACCAGCTGCATTTAGAAATGCTTTTTGGGAAAATTACAATGAGGTCCCACATAAGGAATTTAATTACAATCAGGTCCCAAACAATCATCAAATTACATTGAAGTCCCAAGGGACCTCTGTGTAATTAAATGGGAGTTGTCAATACCAGCCGTGTGAGTTGTTAATGCATACAAAACAGCTGGTATTGACAACTATTAAATTGACAACTCATTGAGCTGCGATTAACAACTCTTTTTGTGTGCATTGACAACTTACACGGCTGGTATTGACAACATTGAATTGACAACCCAGTGACAACTATTTTGGGTATAGTAACAACTCAATGGGCTGGTATTGACAACTTAATTTAATTACACTTAGGTCCCTTAGGACTTTAATGTAATTTGATGATTGTTTGGGACCTGGTTGTGATTAAATGCCTTATGTGGGACCTCATTGTGATTTTCCCATGCTTTTTTACTGAGACATGAGACATGCCCTTTTATTAAACTTGAAGCAGGTTTCAATTTTTCACATTAGCAATTTTCAACATTTTTTTCGAATCAAACATCAAACACTCAAAAAAGTGTGATACCACTTCTAAGTACTAATGTAATAAATTCCCTTAAATAAGCCCTTCAATAAGTACTTTATTCAATAAAATAATAATAAGTATTCGAATAGAAAAATCAATAAAAAAATGAAAGTATTTCTGGGGTTATTAGATCTCTCATGTGTGAAATACCAAAGAAAACCGCTGGCAAAAAAAAAAAAAAAAAGAAATACCCAAGAAAACCAGCATCCGTGAGATAAGTACAAGAGAAAAAATGTGGACCACCTTTGGCACAAAAATCCCACTTGTGGAGCTCTGACCGGCAAGGGGTCATTATTAGTGGTTGGTTGTCGTTGCTGGAGTCGAAGATGTCATGCTGATGGCTAGCGACAATGCAAGTGTTGTGGAGGGCCAACTAGGGGCCACGAGATTTTTTTTTTTTTTTTTAATGAAAGGAAAAATTATAAAAACACCAACATTTTAAAATTCCTTAGGGGCTTTTTGAAATTTTATTGTAGAACTTTTGAAGAATTTCTGAACATATACCTTGTCAATTTCTAATAAAAAAAATTGGAATTGTGAAATATTAATATAAACTTAAAAATCATTATGATTATGTTGAAAATTCTTATGTTGAGTTTGTAAATACTTAAGATCCTTCTCTAGGTCAAATTTGGGATTTCTCAAATTTAAATGAGTTAATTCTGCTTTTATATTTTCAGAGGAATTTTTGTGTAATTTTTCTATTCCTTTCCCCTATTTTAATGTTTTTAATTAATTTATAGATTAATTTATAGTCTCAATTCCTATTGGCTTTACTCCATTCATTCAATTATGATCTTTGAACCATTGCCGGTTTAACATGAGTTGGGGTGTCAGGTGCTCCCTTGGTTACCTCTAAATTTAGGGTACTTTCCAAATATTTTTTTTTCAATTTTTGCATATAATTATATTATACATTTAAACAGTGATATTTTGATATATTATAGTAAAAAATGGTGATGTTTTTAATATTTTTATTTATCAAATACTCAATACTCCCAAAATTGTGTTTTCTTTTTTCATTTAGATTATCAAATTTCCGAAAAATAAAAAAAAAATTGAAAACATTGCCTCAATATAAATTAATTATTTTAATTAATTTATAATATTGTCTTAATTCCTATTGGCTTTACTTTGCTCCATTCATTGTTAAACCGGCACTTGACAACATAACTACTCCCTCCGCTCCTAATTATAAGATTACTTTGATTTTTTTGATTTTTTTTTTCTAGTCTAAAAAAAAGTAGTTTCAGTCCCAAAAATAATCTTTTTTTTTTCTCAAAACTAATTTATTCTACTTATAAATGAACCTATAATCTAATTTAATGTGACATATGTTATAATTTAATGGTCTAATTTGCTTCCTTAACTTTCACAAAAAAGTCAAAGTGGTCTTATATTTAGGACCGGATGGAGTATTTTTTTTTTAAAAAAAGGGAGAATTACTTTCAGGTCCCAAAGAAATGAATTATTATCAGACATGTCCCATAACTTACCAATAACCACTCAAAATGTCATTGTTAACAAGTGAAAAAATAACATTAACAAGTCATTGTGACTTAAAATCAATTTTTTAAAAAACGAAGGTACCTGTGAAGTACCTAAAATTTAGGGAAGGTGCCGGGAGAGATCTCACTATCTTGAATATGGGCAAACGATTGGTTAACTTCTCACAATGGGCCCTATCGGTAAGGGACATTGCCTTACTTTTAAAATCTTTTACTTTAATCACTATCATGCAACTACCCAATGACCAGTGGCCTTTAATTTTCCTTTTAGAGATTTTGTAAAACCGTTGTAATTCCTAATTTCTAGTATTTTTGCCTTTTTATCCAAAAGAAAAAAAGAAAAAAAGAAAAAAGGAAGGGACCGGGACAGCTGCCCCCGGGCTGCGTTTCCGTTACCTTTTCTTCTATTGGGCAATGTGAACATAAACTTGGATTTCAAATTCGATCCCCACAATTTGTCATAACTGTGTGTACATATAAATGCCTCAATCTGTTACATGCATCACGCGTCTTCGAGAGGTAGGTGGAGATATAATAAATAACAGATAGAAAGCAGAAGTTTGAGGGTGAGGGTGAGGGTGAGGGAGGGCAACCATGGCGATATCGTCGGCGCTGTTCAACTTCCTTTTTCCGCCTCCTCCTTCCATCTTTGTGTCGGCCATGTCGATGATAAGCTTGGTGTCTCTTGCTCGTGTTGGATTCGAAGAAATCAAAGGGAAGCATCTGCAATATTCCAAATTCTGGAATGTGAATCCCTCTAACAAGAAGCTTCTGTTGTCCAGTAAATCTGGGATGCTTCTGCTCTATACTCCTGCGTTTCTTGCCGGCGCTGCATCTTTCTTTGTCTTCCCACATGAGAGTCTCAGATCAACCTTCCTTCAATCTGCTCTAACTATCCATTTCTTCAAGAGGCTCTTGGAGGTAACGCCTTCTCTGACCAAAATGCTCAACTATCGTTGCTGGTATATTGAGAAATGGATAATTTTTGTTAAGAAAATTTATTTAGTTTTGATTTTGGTATCTATGTGTATTTTTATTATAATTAAGTGCTTTAATTTTAATTTTTAAACACCATTAGTTTCCATACAAATGCTAACCATGCTAATCGAACAGAGATAGATGATTTAATATTGATAATTGAGCGAAATTAATGATTTAATTATGAAATTAAAAGTCACAGGTATCAAAATCAAAATTGAATAAATGTATAGGTACCAACAAATAAGTTTTCCCATTTTATTATATTATTAACTTAATATTATCGTGTTTGGATGTGTGTGTTGTTGGTATGTTCGACTGAACCAAATTGGTTAAAATTGAATACAGTTTAATTAAAGACGGAATGAGAATTCTTATTCTTTTTAAGTGTCTGGGATTCGGTCTAAACATTACAAAACCTTTGCTGCCTTTGTTTTTGTTTTTTTTTTTTTGCCCCCTGGGAAGATATTTTAGTTTAATATCGCATATTATAGTGGAGATTTCAGATTTTGTTACTTTGGGTTTTATGTTTGTGCCCAAATTTCGTGTCATGTGCTCAACAGAAAGTTCGAATGCATGACTCGCTCCCCTGTTTGTAATCTTTTTGCTATGTAATAAGGTGTTGCATTTAGACTAAGAAACCATCAGTGTAAAAGGTTACATGATTGAAGATAGTCAAACAAGGATATAGGGGGAAAAAACAACGATATGTGCCGTCTTTAATATAAGAACTAGTTACTACAAACTAGATCTTATAGTAAGGATCAAACTGAGCAATGAAATTCTAAAACAACAATAGTTTAGTTTGAAGTATAAGAACTAGTTACTACAAACTAGATCTTATAGTAAGGATTAAATTGAGCAATGAAATTCTAGAACAACAATAGTTTAGTTTGAAGTAAAACCAAAAATAATTTTCTTGAATATTTTGGTTGAAGCACATCAACAACAACCAACATCATGTGCATATTTAATACTCCCTCCCTTCCTAAATGTAAGTCCTAATTAGAGAGGTGGACTTGATCCTAAATATAAGATATCTTTATATTTTTTTTCACATTTTCCCTAAATCATCCCTGAATCGACAAAAATGCTTATGGTTGAAGATTACAATACTTGGCATCCAATTTTATAGAGCACAATATCATCGTGTAATTCTTGTCGCCCACCTAGTGGGACGGAGTTTGTTAGTATTTAATTTTTATTACCAGCCAAACATGGGGGCTTAATGTCCACTTAAAAGTGAGCTTTTTTTAGTTTTCAATTTATGAGGGTGTATATATCTGAGTAGATCTCATCCAAAAAATCAAACTTTTTTCCTTAGATGATGGTCTGATCTCATCCAATATAGTTTTTGATCACCTGTTTGCAAATTCTTCTTTTGTTCATATCCGAGAGGCTATCATGATAAAAGCATAAACCCCTTTTAATACAGCATCATCTCCAATATCTAGCTGTAATTTCATATATAGTGTTGTGGCTGACAGTATCAGTGTTTGTTCACAGATCTAGTGGGGACTGGGGATAATAAAATTCTTAATGTTTGATTCTGTGAGCAATACACCGAGTTATATATTATTGATTCTGCTATCCCCATTAATTATTCTATATCAGCACATTTTAAAACATGCTGTTTCTTACTTGATTGTAGGTTCTGTTTGTTCACAAATATAGTGGGACTATGGTTCTAGATTCTGCTATCCTCATTACAACGAGTTATTTCCTGTCCACTGCCACCATGCTCTATGCTCAGCACCTCACACTGGGACTTCCTGAACCAACCATTGATCTCAAATATTTTGGGATTGTGTTGTTTCTCATTGGCATCAGTGGCAACTTCTATCACCATTATCTTCTTTCTAAATTAAGAGGAAGTGGTGACAAGGAATATAAGATACCTGAGGGTGGTATGTTTGGCCTGGTGACGTGCCCTCACTATCTTTTTGAGATTATTGGGTTTTATGGGATTTCCTTCATTTCTCAGACACTCTATGCTTTCTCCTTCACTGTGGGCACAACTTTCTACTTGATTGGAAGAAGTTATGCAACTAGGAGATGGTACATATCCAAGTTTGATGATTTCCCTCAGCATGTTAAGGCCCTAATCCCTTTTGTTCTCTGAATGTTTTAATTGTCTGTTTGTATCATGTGTACAACAATATTAGTTTAGTTTCAGCTGAATATAAAATTATGTTTCTTTCAGATTTCCCAACAATGAAAAAACTCGACTGGACCACCTGAACAAAAAAAAAAAAGAAAAAAAGAAAAAACTCGAACGGACCACTTGTTTCAACTAAGAAAGGCCTTTAGCTACACGTTAATTTTGGTTTTGATCAAAGTAACGTGAGAATCACTCTTAAAGTTGCAGAACCAGCTTTTTCAAAAAGAAAAAACACACTATTGGTCTAACCGTGCACTTAGTCAGTTAACCAACTTGTCAATTTTTTCTCAAATAATCTCTATTGATACTCCCTAAACAATAATCAAACAAGGAAAGAAACGGAATTCATTAAAGACAATTAAAATATTTTAGAAAAAATATGTTATTAATTAACTTATCTAAATTTAGGATAGAAGAGAGCAAAACTAGAGAATTGGCAAAGCAAAATCTTCTTAACTTGCCAGACCCAGAAACACTTGATAGGTCAACTCAGAATCAGTTGGTTATATTAGTTTAAACTATAATTTTTTTTGGGAATAAAGTTAATTTATTTAACAATATGATGAAACAATACAAATAAAAACACCATGAAACAAATAAAAAATGAAGATGTGACCAAAAGACTGTCAACTCTGCAAAGACATGCCAAAACTTGAGTCTCATCTCGAACCAGCTGCAATACCACCAACCATTGTCATTAAACGCCCAATCATTTTTGACCACTCCCAATATACCCCAATCATCCCTAAACATTCATTTCACTTTACAATTAATCCCTTCTCCCATAATCATGACTTAGGCAAAAAAAAAAAAAAAAATCAACCTACCAAATATTGCAATTCAAGCCTAACAACAAATTTGAATTAACTACCCATAAGTTGCTTATCACAAAAATCCATCCCAACTCACCATTATTCTCAACAACAAGTAAGCACATTAACATATACCCAAATAGTCTATAAATTCACCCAAAATCGCCTAAACATCAAATACTCCAATTCTCATCACTCACATCAATTCCAACTCATCCTCTAGCATCATCCAACTTATTAGAATCGCCGATTTACCTATTAACAATCTAGAACCCAAAATCGTACCCAAACCCTAACTTTCTTAAACTTCAAAGAGTAAAAATTTGATTAAGCATTTTCCCATCAAACCAATCCATTAGAAATAATTCATCCACTAGCATATAGAAGCTAATTGAAAACACCAAAGCCCAAAAATTTGTTTGTAATTTTGAAATTACCCCCAAATCCTAAGTTTTTCAAACTTTAAAAACTCATTTGGCATACCAAAACATTTTTCCAATGAGTTAAACCAAGAGAATAGTTTAGAGAGGTTCAAAAATGGACGTGAAGCAAGAGAAACCAGAAATTTAAGCAAAATTTTGAAATCCACAAAATTTCCTCCATGAAAAGTTGAAGAAATACAAGAGAAGGAAGAGAAATGAGTAGGGAAGAGCTTACCTACGAAAGAGTAGCTTGAAAATGGCCTTAGAGCCTCTAAGAATTATGCCATAGAAGAGCCCGATCACCTCCCTCAAACTCCATCTCAATCTCTCTCAAAAGCTGTCTAAAACTTGCTCAAATATGACTTAAAATTGTGTGTTTGCCGACACAAAGGCTTTTGGGCCTCTCTAGTTTGTTTGTCACGGAACAAGGCAACAAGCATAAGCCAACTTATAAAATTCGTAACTAATTCCTCAAACCCCCAAAAAGTACAAACTAAGACTCTATGAAAACCTTAAAATGTTTACTTTCCAATGAAAAAGGAATGAATAAAAAATATTATCATTTGACCCTTAAAAACGTCAAAATCCTAAGACCACCCAAAACTCCAGTTTGAAATAAAGGGTTCAAATTCAAAATCTCATAACTCAATCTACATGTCTTCAAAATTTATAAACCAGAACTCTTTGGAAAGCTTTGTACGTTAAATTTCTAATGCAAAAATATTCATTAATAAATAATATCATTTGCTACTTCAGAAAGCTTTAATTCTCAACACTATTGTAGAAAATCTCAAAACATAACTTCCAATCATAAGATTTGTTGTATCTAATACTTCAATTTCCTTGTATAGCTAAATTTTCTTTGTTCCTTTACCAATCAAATCTTCTATTACTCATTATTACTATTCCCAATCGACCATGCAACTCATAACTTTAATTACTCGCTCATAGAATCGCTGATTTGACCTTATCCTTCATCGCGCCTCAGGCTCAAATGCAAATTATGTAGAATCAAGGCTTGTGCAATAGTGGCACAACCATGGGTTGTCTCACTTAAGGAGTCAATTATTGATGTCTAGACTAAAATTGCTCATTAGTCTCCAAATTAAAATTTGGAATGTTACAAATTTTCTCCCCAACTTTTCCCCCATATATAAAGTAATTTAGATTGAATAGAAAACTTTACTTACACTGTTGCCCTTCCTGTTGTCCTCCCTCTCATTGCACAAACTACTAGGAACGGCCTAGCAATAAAGAGAATATTTTTCTTAAAAAAAAAAATAAAAAATGATGCAACCAAAAGTTTAGAGAAGGTCTGGGGGAGGTTTTTTTTTAAATGTATATATATATCACATTAACTAATTTTTCATAGCTCCTTTTCATTAAGAGGGTTCCGAGTGTGGGTTTTTTTTTTAAAAAAAAATTAACACTTGAATTACCTTTTCATGGCACTTTTTAAATCACCACACAAAACATAAAACTTCAAACAAAAAACTTAACTCGAAATTTTCAGATTCTTATATCAAGGCTTAACACATTTTGTAACCTTGAAACAATTGCTTAGGGTCTTTAGTGATGAGAGGAAACGTAGGGAGGAGATAAAATAAGGAGAAGAGATAAGTAGGAAGAAAATGTTATCACTCTTCTTACTAGGATCAGTGAGAAAATATTGAGAAAAAAGAAAATGATCAAATATGTGGTGAGTAAAGTACGCATACTCTAAATTAGATGTTCTATTGACTAAGAGAAATGTTATTTTTTAAAATAAAAAATAATATCAAATTAACTTAGATATTAAGATCATCAAATAAATGTAAAACTTTTTTTTAATATATAAAATTAAAAAATATTTATTAAAATTAAATAGATTAAAAATTAAATAAATTATAATTATCCAACATCGTTAATAGTTAATAAAAATAAAAGGGTTAAAGGTTAATTTTATCTTAAGGAGGTTTAAAAGGAGGTATATTCCATTATTTGTTTTTAAAAAATAAATATATGTTGAAGGGAGAAAACAAATAAGGCATAGGTTACATAGTATAAAAAAAGTGAGGTGGGGGTATGGGTAGTTGTGGGTAACAATTTTCTCTCCTTGAATCTCTCCACTTTAAGGGAAATTTTGGACACTTTTCCTTCCTCCCCATTTTCCTTTAGGATAATTAGGGAGAGGGACCAAGAAAAAATTATTTACTCCTAAGAACCTTTAAAAAAATAATTATTTAGAAGGACTAAAAAATGAAATAAATATTTCAAATTATTAAATTAACGTCCATCGAACTCCTGATACTTTCTCTCTATATCTCAACTATTTCTTCTTTTATGCCTATCAAAATGTTTTGTTTATCATACATTTTTTATTTCTACGTCATAAATTTTTAAAAATATCAGGGAGCAAAACAACTGCAAAATTGTATGTATCTTAATATTATTTAAATATTAATGGCATACAAATTGCACAAAATTAAAATTATACTGGAGATAGATAAAATTTTAAAAGAAAAATGTTGCAACAACAAGTGAGAGCATTCAAGTTTTTTTTTTTTAATGAAAAAAAAGTTTTGTTCTTGAGCCTCCTTGGTCTCTTTGTAAGCTCCGTCATATGATAAAAAAAATATGAATTCAATGATAAAAACAAAATTTCATTTTAGAGACAAATATTTAAAAGATAAGAAAACTTTACATACACACATGAGTACAAAGCTTTAAATAAATAATTTCTTAGTTTTAATTAAAGATATCGATAATATTGTTGTAATACTCCTGATAGAATGTGATAAATTTTTTAGGTAAAATAAATATTTTATTTTGATTTTGAATATCTCTAAAACACATATAATGAAATGAATTTTTTTTAATTCATTAATTAAATTTCCATTTGTAGAGAGAGTGAGAGAGAAAGTCAATTGATTAGAAAAGAAATAGTTGAAATATGAAAAGAAGATATATGAAGTTTGATGGCTTAATTAAGTAATTTAAAATATTTATTTTATTTTTTGGTCTTTCTAAATAATTATTTTTTGAAAAGTCCTCAGGAGCAAATAATTTTTTCCTTGGTCCCTCTCTCTAATTTTCCCTTTTCTTTTTATCCAATAGGGGGACCCGAGGATAAATTCTTGCATGAACCCGGTGTACTACGTCATTTGTGGCCTAACCAATCACAAGTAAACATATAAGATCTGACGTGGAATTTTCAATCTGATTTGGCACCCTAAAAAAATTAACTAGCATATAAAAAAATTAAATCTCATGATTTCAATGTTTTCTTATTTTAAAAGTTGAAAAAAAAATATTTTCATCGGTCATGAGATTTAATTTTTTTTACGGTACCAAGTCAGATTGAAAATTCCATATCAGACCTTATATGTTTACTTGTGATTGGTTAAACTACAAATGATGTGACGCACCGAGTCCCCCCGCCCCAAAAAAACAAATTTTCCACCTTAATTTTCTTTCTTTCCCCATTATAGAATTAGCATACCCTTAGCATTGGAAACATCACCTTGTAACTAATTCTAATTCCTATCGTCAAAACTCATTTGTATATTGTTCCCAAAAAAAAAAAACTCATTTGTATAATATCTTTATCAATACTCCTGAAATCCAAAACATCAATCTAAAGTTTTAAACATACTGTAATAGCTCAGAATAATCATATGGCATGGCATGATTTTCCCTAAAATAGGTAGGTATGCAAAACAAATGTTGTAATTTGGTATCTTATTTTTTTAATTGAAATTATAATTTAGTATCTTTAGAATCAATGAAGAATCAAATAAAATAAATTGATATCTAGTGACCATTAAGCCATTAAAGCCACATAATTAATCCAATGCTTTCAGACTCATGAGTTTAAATAAACTCGTGATAAATATGTAAAATCGGATCGTAAGTGTTTACATTTATTAATAAATACGTATTTAAAGTACATAATTAAATAATAAATACAAAAAAAGAATATTTTGACTTAAATGTATTTAGGTACGTATACTTCATATTAAATATATCAACATTCATACATTCTCCCACACGTTTCTCCTTTAGTTTATTTATTTATTTACTATTATGTTAGTTATGTATGTATGTTTGTTATGATTTCATCACTAGTTTCTTTATTTGTATATTTGGTTACTCATATGTGTAGTAATTATCAAATTGTTTATTATATTCATTTATTTGTATGAAAATACTGTTTTATTTTTATTTATTTATTTCTTGTATTTAACTATTTATGTGTATTTCTGGAATTTTATTATGTTCATTAATTTAAGGAGATGTGTTACATTATTTTTTATGTGTGGTAATTATTCTAGCTATTCATTTTGTTCATTTATTTCAATGCAACCATTATATTATTTTTATTTATTAATTTCTTGATGATAAATTTAGTATTTAACTATTTATGTGTATTTCTAGAAGTTTATTATGTTCATTAATTTAATGAGACGTGTTGCATTATTTTTTATGTGTGGAAATTAATCTAGTTACTTGGGTTTATGCCATTTTTATATGTGTATTACGTTTTTTATTATATATTTATATTGTAATTATAATGAATAAATTTGTAATTTAATTTTATATATTATGTTATTATTTTTTCAATGTATTCATTCTCCCACACGTTTCTTTTCCTTTAGTTTATTTATTTACTGGTAGTATTTGAATTTATATTGGTTATGTTATTATTTGTCATTAGTTTCTTTTTTGTATATTTGGCTACTTATATGTGTATTATGTTTAACATTTCTAAATATTTCCTTTATGTGTTGAGTAATTATCAAGTCATATGTGTATTATGTTTTTAATTTATCATTTCTAACTATTTCCTTTATGGTAATTATCAAGTTCTTTATTATGTTCATTTATTTGTATGAAAATGATATTTTATTTTTATTTATTTATTTCTTGTATTTAACTATTTATGTCTAAATTTCCTGTGTATTTCTATAAGTTTATTATGTTCATTTATTTAATGAGACGTGTTACATTATTTTTATTTGTTTATTTTTTTTATTTTCGCTTAAATTTTCTTTATGTTTGGTAATTACTGTGGTTATTCATTTTGTTCATTTATTTCAATGAAAATGATATATTGTTTTATTTATTAATTTCTTGGTTTTATGCTTTTTTTTATATGTGTATTATGTTTTTAATTATATATTTATATTATAATTATAATGAATTAATTTGTAATTAAATTTTATTTATTATGTTATTGAGAATTTTCAATGTACTCATTCTCCCACACTTTTCTTCTTTAGTTTACTTATTTACTGGTAGTATTTGGATTTATATTAGTTATGTTTGTATGTTATGATTTCATATTATTTATCATTAGTTTCTTTTTTTTTTGTATATTTGAATATTCATCAGTTAGTTAGTTATTGTGATAATTCATATCGATTACTCAAAGAGTTAGTCTTGTTGTAATTAATTTTTTATATGGAATATCAATTTATCAAATAAAACACATTAATTCATTTACTTGAATGAGACATGTTTTATTTTTATTTATTTCTATCTTGGTTTTATGTTTAAATTTACTTTATGTGCATTAATTATGTAGATTTATTTTCAGTCCATTTGTAGATTTATTTTGGACATGCTATTTTATGGCATTTGTTTCATTTATTGTATTATGTTTACTTTATGTGTAGTAATTTTATTTCATTAATTTCAACCATTGTTTTATTTTTATTCATCTATTTCTTGTCTTGATGTTGTTATTTATATTTGTGTATGATTTTTTAATATATTTTTATTCATTTATTTCCATATGTTTATTGATTGTTTAATTGGTTAATTCTTTATTTATGTTGTAATTATAATTAATTAATTGTTATTTTAATATGTTATTATTTGATTGTGAATTTTTTTTATTCATGCATCTCCCTTAGTTTATTTATTATTTGGTTAGGGATACTTGTGTATTTGTATTATGGTTCTTCATTTATAATTAATCATGTGCTTCTTTATGTTCTTTTCAATTTGCTTATCCAACAACTAACTATTTATTGTTTTCATTTATATCAATAAGGCGTGCCATTTATTTAAGTTGTAATTTTATAATTAGTGATTAGTGAACTGATTTTCTGTTAGTGTTGTAATTTGGTCTTTTATATGTGTATGATGTTTTTAAGTTTATTATTTCGAATATTTTTCCTTTATGTGTTAATTAACTAAAATTTGTCACATACTTGTAATAATCAATGACTTTTTTTGCACTGTAATAATCAATGACTTTGATGAACATTTTAGTTGCATCGCCTCTGCCTAAATTGAATGTTGATATATTTGACAATGTGTTCATTTATTTCAACATTATATGCTATTTATTTATGTTTCAATTATATAATTAGTGCTTGTTCTTAAATTTTTTTGGTAAGTTCAAAAAAAAATTATTCTGTCAATAATTAACTTTTTGTTATATATTTCTTTCTTTATATTGTTTACTTTTTTAATTTATTATTATTCATTAACAACCAGCCATATAACATGTTTCTCCTTCATTTTATATGTTGTCCAGGTTACTTTGAACCATAAAGATATCTGGATTAAAATGTTTGCTTCTGGAAACTGTAATCCTTTGGGGAGTTTCATTTTTTAAATCATATGCTTCTAGAAAATCCTTTAGGGACTTTCAAATGCTTGTATATAATCTATACGTGCATGTGATTTAGTGACTTTATAAGTATGTTTCTCCATAATACTTCTAGTATTTGAAATTCTTCTAGGATTTACTTATAAATCACATTACAATGACTCATGGGTCACGATCATATTCTCTAGACGCATAACAAAGTTTTCATATATCGCCAGACTTCTAAATTAAGAAGACATGAAATTCAGTCCACCACAAGGTAATATCTATAAAGAATTAACTTATGCGAAAATTATTGAGACTATATCTCTCCCCCCTTTTCGCACAAGGGTTCTAATTTATACAATACTAGCATTGCACTTCGGGTGCTTAAGCTAAATACACAAATTTATGTTATGATACTTCATGTCGCGTCTTTTTCTTTCCTGCTAGCTAGCCATCTTTATGTCTATATCTCATGACATTTTTTTTATAGAAGATCCTCATTTGATCACGTGATAGTATCATCAAAATCCTTGTCGACAACTTTATCTCTTTGCAGTTCCTTTTTCTTGTGACATAACTTATTGAGATCTCTATCTCTCTTTTAGGTACCTGCACCTCTTCTGGGGTATTACAAATGGTTATGTCTCAATCCTTGCCTCCTCCGTATGATCATCTTGATTATTTGCTCCATTTTCTTTTCTTTTGGAACCGATCATTTTCTCATGTTTCAGGATGGTATCATTTTCTAGCTGTACTGATTGGAGCTTTCTTAAGCTGAAATGAGATATAAGAATTCTTATGTTGGTCAGTAATTGCGTCTGACAAATATTTTGAAATATTTTATGTATGCAACATTTGATGAATTTCTGGTTCATATAATATTTGATGATCTACGTTTATGCATACAATGTAATATATCTTCCAGCCATTCATTTTCTCCCCCCCAGTGAGGAAAACTTGTCAAATGACAACCAACTAATCATGCAATATAAGTCTCCTCAATCCATTTACTTCCTCTAGAAACATCATTTTGTTTCATTTAGAGATAAACAAGAGGAAGAAGGTTCTTATCCAATATTTATCCCACCTTTAAATGAATATCCATCTATGTGCATAATTGTGGTGGAACACTATAAATAAATATTGCACATTATAAGATGGAAACTATTTGGCTACCGACCAAGAGCCAATGGGAGAATTCATAATATTATGTTGGCATGATACATTTATATGTGGTAGTGTGTAAAATCATTCCTTCCAACTCTAAAATTGGAACTTTGTTCTCATAAACTTTGATCTAGCTACTCAGGGAGGCTTCGGTAGTAGTCTTGCTAGATATATTTGTTAAATATGCTTTTTACATAGCATATAATCATTGAAAACTTGATAAACAATCACTAGTGATTTCTATGGAAATCATATGGTTGCATAGTTCAGGACTAACGTACTTATTAGAACAATTTTGCAAACTTCAAGTTGTAAGTTGATCATGGACACCAATATGACCATTTTCTAGATGCATCCATTATTGAAAAAGTACCAATTTAGTCCATATGATGTTTACATGGGCCCATATATCTATATATATTTTGATACCGTACAAATGTACATGTATCCAATTCCAACCATAGCTAGTGATGTTCTCGTATTTACTTCTTTTGAGAACAAACAATGCATAAAAACACTTGCTATTTATAAAGGATCTTCTGGTTCTTCAACGAGTGTTATTATTCATTCAAAATTATATTTTGCATAACTATGATCCGGGATGATCTAACCGGTCATGCCAAACAGTACATTTACAAACTTCAGGTTTGTTGTAATATTATTATCATCATATAACTTCTGATTATTGTGTCATATTATTAATTTGACCTTCATTGGGAGATTATACGAGTTTTATGGAAAGTGTAGGAGTGAAACTCCATCCAATATGACTCATACTTGTATTCCAACGATCTCCCCCTCAAGTGAGTCATGTAAACATACTTTCCACTTGTAAGATAAAATTATTAGTTCTTCAAGAACTACATATCGTTATATACATATAGTTCTTCAGGAACTATCATATATATATATATATATATTCACTATGTAATTTGTAAACTCAATAGAAATTTGAATATTTAAATCAAACTATATAAAAATCACACTATGAGATATTTAAACTCATCAAAAGTTTGAATAACATTTATGTCAACAATTATTGCAGACTCATCTTCTTATGTTTTTATAAAAACATATATCTACATCCTTCTATAAATAATCTTACCAACTTTACGCTAAAGTAAAATGAGGATAATTGTACAGGATTGTTAGAGCAAATAACACAAAACATATCAACTTTAGGCTCAAATATTATTAATGCAAGAGCACATAATTGCCATAATAATGGTCAACTAACTAGTAAGATAAAATATAAGTGGTCTTATTGGCATAAATATATTTATTTAGTGCTAATTGAAATTTTGCGCCTCTAGCTCTTCAAGAGCATTAATCAACAATGCATAACAAAACATGATTGTCTTTATTTATTTCTTCTGGAATTAACTATTATATACTATGATATAAATCTCCATAAACGTTAGTCTTCATGACCATTACAATAATATTTTCAGAATATATTGTGCTAGTACTTGAATGACAAGCAATTTGGTTCGAAACATTAGCCTTCATGGCTATATTTCATTTTTGATATAAATGTGGTTATTAAACTTCTCAAAAGCATATCAAATGTAGAGATATTATTTCTCTCTTCTCGCACCACAAACTTTAACAAATATTAGTATGATCTGCAGGACCTCAATAAAAATAAATTCAATGTATATGGCTTTTGGCCAATTAATGAGGGATTCAAAATTATATATCTTCTAGCTATTAAATATTCAAATAAAAAATGAAAAATAAATAAATGGCTTCTAGCCATCTAATAATGTTAAAGATTATATGATATATAATCTCAAAATTAGAAATTAAATCTATATAGCTTCTAGCAATATATAAAGATAAAAAATCAAATTGATATTTGTTTTTAGTAATGGAACTAACTGTAATCTTTCAAGGAGGTTGCAAATATTGATCTAAACTTCAGGTTCAATTGAAGATAGTAACGTCATAGTGCAAAGGAATTTTTATAAAAAAAATGATTGGAACTTCGAGTCCATCAAAAAGCACTCCATATCACAAAGGATTAATTATTTGACCATAAAATGGAAAAACATATATTTATGGCATCTGGTCATTAAATACTGAAATAAAATAATAATAATAATAAAATAGAGGTATATGGCTTCTGGCCATATAAAATAAAAAAAGTTTAATGAGAATTTAGTGTAAAAACACATTTGTCATTAGATAAAATCATGCTATGCGGTTATGCTGTTTAGATACCCACATAAATGCATGCATTGTATTTAAATATTTAAATATCCTATAATCTAGGCATACCAAATATCTCACATATAGTATTTTCCAATAAATTAGAGGCATATGGCTTCTGGCCATTTAATATTAAGATAAAAAAAATTGAATTTATATGGATTCTAGCCATAAAATTAAATCTATATGGCTTCTTGCCACAAAATATTAAATTAGAATAATTAGATTGATATGGCTTCTAACCATAAAATTAAATCTATGTGGCTTATAGCCACAAAATATTAAACTAGAATAATTAAATCTATATGGCTTCTAGCCACAAAATATTAAACTAGAATAATTAAATTCATATGGCTACTAGCCATAAAATTAAATCTATATGGCTTCTGGCCATTTAATATTAAAATAGAGAAATTAAATTTATATGGCTTCTAGCCATAAAATATTAAAATAGAGAAATTAAATTTATATGGCTTCTAGCCATAAAATTAAATCTATATAGCTTTTGGTTATAAAATATTAAAATTGAATTTATTTGGCTTTTGACTGTAAAATTAAATCTATATGGCTTCTGGCCATATGATGTTCAAACATAAAAATTGAATTTATATGGCTTCTGGCCATAAAATTAAATCTATATGGCTTCTGGCCATATGATGTTCAAATATAAAAATTGAATTTATATAGCTTCTGGCCATATTATAATTAAATAGAAAATTAAATTTATATGACTTCTGGCCATAAAAATAAATCTACATCAAGTGGAACTTCATGTTCCATTAAAGATGACTTCAGGTTAAAAAAAATTATCAAATGTTATGTGGAATATTATGTTCCTTTAAAGACGACTTAAGGTCGGTAGCGAATGTATTAAAATATAGAGTGGAGCTTCAGGTTTCATTAGAGATGACTTCATCAATGGTGTATACAACAACAACAACAACAACCAAGCTTTATCCCACTAGGTGAGAGATGACTTCATCAATGGTGTATACATTAAAATATAAAGTGGAACATCAGGTTCCATAAAAAAATGACTTCAAGTAAATGATGATTACATTATAATGTAAAGTAGAATTTCAGGTTCCATGAAATATGACTTCAGGTCAACATAAGAAAATATAAAGAAAGATTGAGATGAAGAGAAATAGAAAGGTGAACTTTAGGTTCTCCATAAGAGCATAACATCAATGGATTCTATGAATAAAAAATAGATTACCTTGATTAGAGTCTCGTGCTGATAACGTGTTATAAATAATAGAAGAAGATAAGAGAGAATATGGGAGAGAAGTTAGAGAAAATAGAAAGCCGTTCTCATTCAACGTTCAAAAGTTTGTAGAATACACAATACTAGCCTCCTATTTATAGAAGAGGCTTTAGGGTTACAATATAATTATAATTAATAATTAATAGAGTAATAATAGGGATGTGAGTTAAGGACATCCACATTAATGAGATATTCATAATAATATAAGATTTATTGCTTATTATTATGCTCCTTTTTCTCAATATTATTTTTATGCTCCTTATTATAAGAGCTAATTGGAGGTTAGATTTTTTTTTTTGTATATAATTCAAGAGCAATTAACTAGTTGACTAGCCCGTACCTTGAGGACAATTACAATCTTCTCTAATGAGAAATGAGAAAAGAAAAATCAGGGGGAGGGTTAACATTTATTTCTAAACATAAAGTTACAGCCAACTTTATCTCCAACATTCATGATTTTTTTTAAATTAACCCTATTAATTCATTCTTTTAAGTAATTATCCAAGGAGATGAAAGAAGATTTCTTAAAAACTATCAATCTATATTTGTTACAAATAAGTAACATAATTGATTTTTTGATAGGAAAAAACTTACATCCAACTCATTATTTGGAGTTCCTCCAATTTCCCAATCAGTATATGCCACTTGACTCGTTAAACACTACAACATTACATTGTTTTGCCTTTCATCTATTGATTTTTTTGTTGACAAAGAATAACAGTAAATTAGCAACAGAGAGGGGGAGTGTTTTTTTTTTCCTTAAAAATATTTTTAGATGTAATTTTAGGCCCATGTGACAACGAGTGTGGCATGCCACTTCAGTAAAACAAATCCACTTACACTTGAATGTTAGGTTTCTTAAATTGGGGGTGACATTATATCGATTTTAAGAGTTAAGAACATCGTTATTCTCAAAAAAACTTTTCGCACAAAATCGCTAATTAGCTCAGTTCATTTTCCTGGCTCTAAGTTCAATTGTTCTTTTTGCTCGATTGTACTTCTCATGTGTTCAAAAGTTTGAAAATCACACCATTGATCCTTCACTATGAAAATCCCAATAAATTTTTTTTCAACAAAATCATAATAAATTTAGTTAAAGTATATTTTTGATCCTTTATTATTACACCAATTTTTATTTTTATTTTAGCCTTCAAGTTTGAAACATACACTTTTTTTTTTTTGCTTACGTTGTTAGTTTCATTCAATGGAAAATGGTGACTAAACAAATACAAAGGTTGGTTCTATAATGAAATGTACATAAAAAATGGCTAAGCTTTTTAAAATATAAAAATAATTATATTTAAAATACTAAGAGAAAATACATTTGTTGGAACCTACACTTTTATTTAGTTTTGATTTTGGTACCTATGTTTATTTTTATCATAATTAAATGCTGTAATTTTAATTTTTAAATACCATTGACTTCTATACAAAGGCTAGCCATGCTGATAGAATAAAGACAGATGAGCTAATAGTGATAATTGGAGCAAAATTAATGGTTTGATTAGGAGATTAAAAATCACAGTACTAAAATCAAAATTGAATAAAAATATATGTACTAATAGATGGGTTTTCCCAAAAACTAAAATTTAAATATATCTTATAAACATTTAAACATATAATTACCATTTACGATTGTTGAGTTGGCATCTTCTATTAAGTGAAATAATATGATTATAAAAAAATGACTGAAAGTAAAATTTTGAAATTTAGAGGACTAAAATGATACTGGTGCAAAAATGAAAAAAAAAAATAAAAAGTATCCTAAAACCTAATTAAATTTAACTTGATATATGCTGTCAAAAAAAAAAAATTTAACTTGATATATGTCATATGCCGCATCAGATTTACCATTTCCATGAACCAAAAAAAGGTTTTTTTTTTATACCTTTGAACCAAAAAAAGGGTTGTGGACTTGTGGGCAAGAAAAAGATGCGGAGGCTGGAAGGATGAACTCGCTCTCTCTGTTTCTCACAAGTGGGGCAACGTTTGATTCTCTTGAAATCTATCGCTCTCAATCGCTCTACTCCAATCGCCAAATAATTTGAATTGAAAAGATCTCAGCTTGGGCTTTTCAAATTCAGCTACCCGTTGGGCAAGAGCGTCGAATTCCCTTCTTCCTTACCTAAATTTTACAGTTGAGCCAAATATTTCTGTTGGGTTTTTAATTTTGTTGAATTTCAATTTTTTATTTCGCGTTTCTTCAAGTAAAGCTTCAATAAGCGAAGCTTCATTTTCTCTCTACCTTCCAATATTTTTATTTTTATTTTTTTTCATTGAGAGAACACCGGAAGAGTGTATTTCTTTACCTTTTTTTTTTTATCCTGGATGAGTTTCTTTCAACTCTTACTTCATTTTTTAATAGCTATGATAGATCATTTTCTATCATAGTTAGGTCTTTAAGTAATTACTCTATTTTGCTTTACTACGATAGGTCTTTTTGTAATTTAGCATTTTGTTTTCTATCATACTTAAATAATTGGTTAAAGCTTATAATAACTGTAATAGTCTCTTTGCTCTCATAGTTATGATTTTCATGCTGACCTCCTTTATTGTTCAAAGGCTTTGTAATTGTAATTTTGATTTGAAATCGGAAATTATTAAGTGGATTTTACACATTGTGTGTCAATAATTTTTTGTTATTTATTTCTTTCCTTATTTTAGTTTGTTCTATTACTTCTTTTCTCCAGTTTTAATTATTTTATTAATCTAGATAATTTGTGTTTATAAGTAAGTTTATATTATTTATTTCTTTCCATATGTTGTTTTGTTATATGTTATTTATTTCTTGTTTTTTATGTTGGTCTGTTCTTTTATTTATTATTTATTAATTATATTGTATTTATTTACTTATTTTTATATGTGTACTATTTTGGTTTATTGTTTATGATATAATTTTTTATTTATATTTTTTCTAAATTTTCTAAATGTGTCACTTATTATCTAGTTATTGGTTGTATTCATTTGTTTCAATAAAACATGCTATTTATGTTATTTACTTATTTCTGTATATTGTTTTATTCTTTTAACTTTTTCTTCTTCACTTTTAATTATTAAATTACTTAGCTAGATAACCACTTTAGTTTATTTATTTACTGTTTGTGTGGTTATTTATATGTATATTAATTTTTTGAGTTTATTATTTATCATAAGTTGTTGAACTTTGAATTTTGATGATAACCAAACATGACTTAGGCTATAGGTTTATGAGATCTTAACTTAGAGAAATTCTTAGAAAAACTGTTTCTCAAAATCTAAGTTAAGCAATCGATTGGAAGAACATGAAATCGATTGGAGAATATATTATGCAATCGATGGCATATCGATTGCCTATCGATTGGGGACTGTCATTCGACAGGAAGACTGAACAATCGATTGTTGCGCAAGAGTACTCTAAGTAATCAGACTGCTATCAATCGAGTGTTTGGAAAAGCAATCGATAAGCAATCGATGGGAATTTACAGAGAATCCAAGATATATGTAATCGATTGGAACTTGATCAATCGATTGACACGAGGCAATCGATTGGAAAATCAAGCAACCGATTGACTCACTTAGTTTTTATTCGATAGCTAACATTTTAATTGAGTGATGCAGGTAGAAATCTGAACCAATTTGAAGGCAATTGATTGACGGCCTGAAACACCAATCGATTGGAACCTCCAGCAATCGATTGGAAACTGAAAATTTTCAAATTTGTTTCTTTTCTTATGTCTAACTAACTTTATATAGCAAGATGTACTTGTTGCTAATCTGGGCAGTTTACGTTGGACACAAAGAAACACAACCAAAGAGCCGTTACTCACAGTCTGTACCTACACTGAACAAAAGAGAAGAAAGAAAGAGAAAACGCACACAGATTTCACACTGGAGCATTAAATGCAACTCAGAATCATCACCAATCTCCAGAACTTCATCTCTCTCTCTCTCAGCTTCACAACTAGAGCATAGAGACTCAAATGCACCAACGGGAAGAAATTCTAAAGAGACTATAAAAGGAGTTAAAGTTGACATTGGTTGGTAGAGACCATTAAGTGAAATCTAACTACCTATTTCCTACTGCAATCAATTCGATCTGAGTTCTCTCATTTGTTCTTCAATCTGTAATCTTATCAGCTTAAGAGTGTGAGCAAGTTTTGTAATTCTGAATTACTTATCTGTTGAGCGATTTCCTTGGGATAGTGGGATCCTAGAGGAAAGGGTTGTATTCTTACAAGTTGTAAGGGGGAGTGATATGTGAGAAGGAGTTCTTACTGAGAGATCATTTGTAAAGGCACTCAAGAGCCTGTTTGAATCTTGAGGATTAGTGGAACCCAACTGAAAGTTGGAGAACTGGACGTAGGCCAAGGTTTGGGCTGAACCAGTATAAATTATGTTTTCATCCGGCTAAATTTTAGAAAGCACAATTCACCCCCTCTTGTGCAGTCCTGTCAATTACATTTGGTATCAGAGCAGGTCTTCTCAGAACGATTTGATCCAACGATCAAGAGAAGCAAAGATCTATCGTAGCAGGTTATGACAATATTCTCCCAAAAGGTAGCTCAATTAACCGACCTCCAGGCTTCAATGGAGAACATTACATCTTCTGGAAGATGAAGATGAGGACATTCATTAAGGCAAATGGGTATATGCTCTGGAAGATCATAGAAGATGGAGACATTGTACCAATGAAGATTGAAAATGGAGCTCAGGTGCCTAAACTGCCTGCAGAATTCACAAATGATGACAAAGACAATATGGAGCTGAACAGCAAGGCAATTCTGGTGATTCAGAGTGCTCTCAGCTAGAAGGAATATTTCAGTTGTATAAAAAAAAGAAGGAATATTTCAGAGTGTGTCATCTAGAAACGACTAAAGAGATATGGGATGCTCTAGAGATTGCTCATGAAGGAACCTCAGGAGTCAAAGAAGAAGATCTGAGTAACTAGTTTCAGAATTTCATCTGTTCAAAATGGAAGAAGGAGAGCCCATCAGAGAGCTGGAGATTAGATTCACACATATGATAAATAATCTCACTGCTCTTGGAAAAAGAATTACAGAAGCTGAGCAGGTGTCTAAGATTCTGAAGATCCTCACACCAGAATGGCAAATGAAGGCCACCACCATTCAAGAAATGTGAGGTGAATCAATGAGATCTATCACTGCTCTATTTGGAAGCCTGGCAGAATATGAAACTACAATCTGAACACAAAGAGAGCTTTATGGAGATAAAAATAAGAAGAATCTGGCTCTCTCAACTCCCATAAAAGATGATGAGGACGAGGAAGATGAAGAGGAACTTGATGATGATGAGATGGCCTTTATGGTCAGAAAATTTAAAAAGTTCTTCAGAAGTCAAAAACGATTCCAGAGAGGTGGCTCCAGCAATACTAGAAGGGATCCCTAGAAAAATCCTCCTGTATGCTATGAATGTAAGAAGCCTGGGCACTTCAAATCAAAATGTCTAAGTCTTTAGAGATTTAAGGAGAAAGAGAAAAAGGAGAGATTCCAGGGCAAGAAGAAAGCCTATGTCTCTTCTATATGGGGAGATAGCTCAGATGAAGAAGCTAGTGATGCTGAGGAAGCAGCCAAACTCTGCCTGGTAGCCCAAGAGGAGTCTGACACTGAGGTATATCATTCTGACTCATCTTTTCATGAACTCCAAAATGCATATAATGAACTACACATAGAGTTTGTGAAATTGGAAAAAGAAATAACTGGTCTAAGAAAGAAAAATAGGGAACTCGAAAAGAAAATTGAGGAATCAGATTGCATACCAGTTTCAAAGATCACTTCTCAAAGGGATGAAAATTCTGAATGCAAGGGCTGTGAAAAACTTTCAAAAGAAAATGAAAGGATATATGGTATTTTAAAGAAATTTACTAAGAGCACTGAGGCTCTTGATATTATGCTCATGAATCAAAAGGCCTTTAGAGATAAAACTGGCATAGGTTATGAGTCAACACCAAAGTCCTTGAAAGGGAGAAAGCCAGCATCTAAAGAGAAACCTTACTTAAAGTTTTTCAAAAAAGCTTCAAAATATTCATCACCATTTAGTTTTTGTAATTTATGCAATAGAAAGGGACATACTGAATCGACATGCTATCCTAAGAAAAATGGTATATCTGAACTATACAAATGGGTTCCCAAAGGGACACATCAGCCTAAAATCCATACGGATCAAAGGCAGCAAACTAATCCCAAAGGACCCAAGAAAATCTGGGTACCTAAAGCTGCTTAGCATGTGCAGGTTTGTCTTAAAGCATCCAACAACAACAAGTGGTACATAGACAGTGGATGCTCAAGACACATGACTGGTGACAGAGAGAAATTTGACAATCTGATCATGAAAGATGGAGCCAAAGTCAGCTTTGGTGGAAACCAGTCAGGAAAAATTGCTGGAATAGGAGAAATTGGAGCAATCAAGGATATCTATCTTGTGGAAGGTCTCTGTCACAATTTGCTAAGTGTCAGTCAGAGCACTGACAGAGGTAACTGGGTAATCTTTGATTCAAATGAATGCTTTATAGTAGATAAGGAAGAATTAACCATAGATAAATCCAATCTTAAATGCCGGTTAAAAGCTAATAGGAATGGAAATCTATACACTGTTGATTTAAGCCAACAATTTTCTGAAAAATGCTTTATAAGTAATTTTGATAGTTGCTGGCTATGGCATAGAAGATTAGCTCATGTGAACATGACTTAATTAGATAAGCTAGTCAAAAAGGATCTTTTCATTGGCATACCTAATATGAAAGTAAAAACTGATTTATTGTGTGAAGCATGCCAAAAGGGGAAACAAACAAAGTCCTCTTTTAAACCTAAGAAGGAAGTATCCACTTCTAGACCCCTGGAACTGATCCATATGGACTTAGTTGGTCCAGCAAGAGTGAAAAGTCTTGGAGGAAGTCTATACACTCTTGTGATAGTGGATGACTATTCTAGGTTCACTTGGACTATGTTTCTATCTTCTAAACATGAGACTTTTGATGCCTTATATCTGTTTGATAAGAAAGTGCAAAATGAAAAAGGTCAGAAGATCAACTCAATTAGGACATATCATGGAGGAGAATTTGAGAACCAAGACTTCCAGGAGCTGTGTGAAGAAAATGGAATAAATCACAACTTCTCAGCTCTTAGAACTCCTCAACAAAATGGAGTGGTTGAAAGGAAGAACAGAGTACTCACTGAAATGGCCTGAACAATGCTCAATGAAAGAGAGGTATCTCAAGTTTTCTGGGCAGATGCAATGAGTACAGCTTGCTACATATCCAACAGAGCCTATATACCAAAGGGTATGGATAAGACTCCATATGAGCTTTATAAAGGAAGAAAGCCAAATGTAAGCCATCTTAAAGTCTTTGGTTCCAAATGCTTCATCCACAACAATGGGAAGGTAAACTTAGGTAAATTTGATCCTAAAGCTGATTCTGGAATTTTTATTGGTTATTCTATCAGAAGTAAGGCCTATAGAGTATTTAACAAAAGAACTTCAACTATTGAAGAGTCAGTTCATGTAGTATTTAATGAAACTGACTCAGAACAGAGGCCATTAGTAGAGGAAGAATATGATTTTTCAAACAAAGCTAAAGCCTCAACACAACCAATATTATCATCGGATGAAGAAGGCCAAGAGAATGATTCTCATGATGAACCAGCAGGACCCTCAGCCTGGAAACATCATAAGGATCATCCTCCTGAGCAAATAATTGGTGATGTTAGTGGAGGTGTCAAAACCAGAAGCCAGATTCAAAATGAAATGCACTTTTCAACATTTATTTCTGAAACTGAACCCTCTTGCATAGAAGAAGCACCAACAGATTGTGACTGGATAGTTGCTATGCAAGAAGAGCTAAATCAATTTGAAAGAAGTCAAGTTTGGGACTTGGTTCCGAGGCCATCAAACTATCCAATTATAGGAACCAAGTGGGTTTTTAAAAACAAACTTGATGAATCTGGAGCTGTGGTCAGAAACAAGGCAAGACTTGTAGCTAAAGGGTATAACCAAGAAGAAGGCATATATTATGAGGAGACTTTTGCCCCATTTGCAATACTGGAAGCAATAAGACTCTTATTAGCTTTTGCATCCCTCAAAAAATTTCAAACTTTATCAAATGGATGTGAAGAGTGCCTTTCTTAATGGCTATATTATGAAGGAAGTATATGTTGAACAACCATCTGGTTTTGAAGACCTCTCTAAACCTGATCATGTTTTCAAGCTAAAAAAGGCCCTATATGGACTTGAACAGGCTCCAAGAGCCTTGGTATGAAAGATTAAGTAATTTTTTATTAGATAAGGGTTTTACAAGAGGAAAAGTAGGCACTACTCTATTTATTCTGCATAAAAGGAAAAGCATGCTTATAGTTCAGATTTATGTAGATGATATTATTTTTGGTGCCACTGATGAATCTCTTTGTGAGGAATTTTCTAAGACTATGCAGGGAGAATTCGAGATGTCCATGATGGGAGAGCTGAACTTCTTCCTAGGTCTTCAAATTAAGCAAAGAAAAGATGGAATATTCATCTCTCAAACCAAATATGTAAAGGAAATCTTGAAGAAGTTTGGGATGGATCTATCCAAGGAAGAAGATACACCCATGAGTTCCACAGCATTACTGGATGCTGATGTAGAGGGAAATGACTTCAATCAATCCACATACAGAGGTCTGATTGGTTTCGTCTTATACCTGACTGCCAGTAGACCAGATATTCAATTTAGTGTGGGAATTTGTGCCAGATATCAAGCCAGACCTAAG
The DNA here is from genome assembly GCA_037074515.1 of Mimosa bimucronata. Taxonomy (NCBI): domain Eukaryota; kingdom Viridiplantae; phylum Streptophyta; class Magnoliopsida; order Fabales; family Fabaceae; genus Mimosa; species Mimosa bimucronata. Next base: position 44,524,060 of record CM073436.1, read on the forward strand.
GAATCTCACCATAAATGTGTTAAGAGAATTCTGAGGTATCTAGTTGGTACTCAGGAACTAGGATTATGATATCCCAAGGGAACTCAGGAGTATCTCATGGCATACTCATATTCAGATCATGCTGGATACAAAACTGATAGAAAGAGTACCAGTGGTCAGTGTGAATTTCTTGGAGGACCTTTAGTCACTTGGCCTAGCAAGAAACAGAATTGTGTCTCCTTGTCATCCACAGAAGCTGAATATATTGCTGCTGCAAGTTGCTGTGCTCAAGTCCTTTGGCTCAAACATCAATTAAAGGATCTGAGAATGGAATTCCAGAAGTTCCTATCCTCTGTGACAACACTAGCACAATCAGTTTGGCCAAAAATCCAGTGCATCACTCAAGGACTAAGCATATCGATGTCAGACATCACTTCATCAGAGACCATGTACAAAAGAAAGATGTCAGGGTGGAGTTTATTCCCACTCACTTGCAGTTAGTAGATATCTTCACCAAACCCTTGGCAGCTGAACAATTCATGTATATCAGAAGGGAATTGGGAATGGTAAATCCCAATGAGTTGTAAGATTTGTATCAAATCTCTTAAACCTCTTGATTTTATTTGAATTTAGTTCAATTTTGATGATAATGTACTGACTTAGGCATCGAAGTGGCTTATAATATCTTTGCAGGTTATGTTGCAGAAAATTGGAAGGGCAATCGATTGTGAGTACTTGCCATCGATTGCTACATATGACTATCAATCGATTGGACATCGATTGGGGAATTCAGGGTAAAATGTTTAAAGTAAAAGTGAAAAAGTCCAATTGAGTGCTAACAAATCAATCGATTGGACAGGCCCATTCAATTGCAGCATTAGCCCAATCGATTGCAGACATCACCAATCTGAAGCATGGGAAGGAGCAATCGATAGTCAATCGATTGCTCAGCGTGGGATTCATTCGAGCACAACATATGCCAATTGATTGCTGGGACATCAATCAATTGAAACCTCCTTCCAACGATAGAAGAGCTCTACACCCAATTGATTGAGAACCTTCTCAATCGATTGCAACCTCAACGGTAATATTACAACGGTAACTTTTCTCTCACCAACTTCCTATATAACTGTAAATTACTAACAGTTGCATCACTTTGCATTCACTATTCATCATCTTCTACGCCTCTTTAAACCAACTCTCACAACCTTTGGGAAAAATCACGCTTTCTCTCTCAAATCTCTTTAAACCCTAATTAGTTCGAAGTTTGAATCAGACTCAGTCACCTTTATAAAGCCAAAATGCCTCCCAAAATGATCCTACCCAGTTCGTAATCTCCCAAATCCTCTTCTAAAAGCTAGAAGACCAAGGCCCAGAAAGAACCCACCAAAAAATCTCCTCGTTTTAGACCCAAGGTACAGAAAGAGAAGTTCCCTCTGCCTCCAGACGATCCCTCTATCACTCTGCAATCTGATCCAAGCAGGCTCAAAACACAGGGTATGGCAGACTTGGCCAAATCTTCTTCTCAGGGCAAGTCTTCAGCCAAGAAGCAAGTCACTTTGGCTGACTCTACAAATAAAATTGCAATAAACAAGAATAAAAAATCCCTAAAAATCAACTTATACAAATTAATCTCCAATTATGGCTAATTAACCTCATTTTCATGCTAATTCCAATTAAAGAGTCTAAGATATACATTGAGCATTATTGGACCAATATTGCATCTTAATCATGTTAATTGCCTCAATTTAAACACATACATACATAAAAATATAAGGATATCTCAACTCCCCCACACTTAAACCTTTGTACTCCCGGACAAAGACAAGTTTTAAAACTTAAGCACAATGGTATGTATGGCATAAATGAGAATTTCAACGTGCTAAATGAACATAAGCCAATGCAAATTGACAACCTCCCAACCAGTAAGCAATGGGGAATGGAATGATGCTAAAGGGCTAACCATGAATGCAATTGATGCAATATGGATGAGTAAAGGAAAAATTTACTCAAGGACAAGTGTTTCACTCTTCTTACCATATTGGGTTTAATTTTTTACTCTCAAGATCCACATTAGAGCACACTCTACCATATGCTTGTAAGAACTCTAAAATCGCCACTTAAACACAAGAAGTACAATGCATCAAAAGGACTTTTGGGGTTGTAATGATGAAATAGGCTACATGGTATGATGAAATGAAAGGAAGATGATGTTATGCATGCTTGAATGCCTAATTCAACTCAAAGCACCAATTGCAACTTGCCAACAACCACACATGCCTTATTTTGCACTTTTTGAAACTTTTCAAATATTTTTTTTCATTTTCTATTTCTTTTTCCCAATTTTTCTTCTTTTTGTTTTTCTCTCTCTATACATGGCATGCTTATATACAACCAAGCAGTGGCATTTTTCACATAACACAAGCAATGATGCAACTCTTCACAAATTGGTATATTAATGCAAAACATCAAGTGAATGGCTCAAATGGGGTGGCAAATGGAAAGAGTGTTTGTGGTTTGTGTTTGGGATGATATGGTATGAAATGAATGCCTTTATCATGCTTCATTACACTAAATGCAACAAGTTTTGATCAAGAATGCAAACAAGTTCTAGAGAATGGCAACCAAGTGGATATCACACAAGAATAAGCATATAGGCTCAAATAAACCTCACAACATGGCTAATTCTCCAAAACTCATAAACAAAGATCAACTACAACCAAGATTCAACCATAAAGCATCAATTCCAATCAACAAAGTTGATAATCAAGAAGATTAATCAAAAGCATCAACAACATATCCAAAACCATGAAATAATTCCCATAATTGCCAAAACAATTCCAAAAACATCATGTCAAGTCCAAAGAGGAACAAAAGTAGAAGTGAGGTCAAGTTCAAAATTTTTCAAATTTCCCAACTTTTTGAAGCTAAAAACATAACCAAGATGCAATAATTTTTAACCCACTTCACCCACTATGAAGCACATCCCTCCCCCACACATAATTTCTACATTGTCCTCAATGTAGCAAAAATATGGACATACCAATTTAACTCAACTCTTGGGTGAAGTGGGAAGTTGTGAAGTCCAATTCAAGATTGAAGCACAACACGTCATTAATCACCAAAAGAAAAATAGGGAGAGGGCAAGGATGAGTCAAAATGATATACCAATGAAATTTTCAAAGCATGTTGAAATCAAGTATGGTCTTGGTGTGTGAGCATGAAGCATTTATTACTAAACCTATGAATGTAAAAACAACTACAACTACTTTTTCCAACTAGGTAAGTTCCCTCCCCCACACTTAGCTCAAAAACATATGGCAATTATAAAGCAAAAAGAGCAAGTAAAGAGGAAAGGAACAACCTCATGGTCAAGGTGGTTGAGAGGGCTCATGATAGTGCTTGAGCAAATGGCCGTTGGCTTTGAAGGTGAGTCCGGTGGCCTCATCTATAAGCTCATATGCACTAAATGGGAAGGCTTTAGCAATTTTGTACGGTCCTTTCCATTTAGCTCTAAACTTCCCAGGCATGATCTTGAATCGGGCTAAGAACATCATGACTTTGTCTCCCTTTTGGAAGTACTTCCTCAAGATATGCTTGTCATGTAGCCTCTTCAACTTGTCCTTGTAGGACACTCCATCATCATATGCTTGCAACCTTAATTCCTCAAGTTCTTGGAGTTGCATCATCCGATTGGTTAAAGAGGACTCTAAATCGGCATTACAGACCTTGATGGCCCAATATGACTTATGCTCCAACTCCATGGGCAAATGACAACACTTCCCGTAGACGATCCTAAAGGGTGATGTCCCAATAGGTGTCTTATAGGCGGTCCGATAGGCCCAAAGTGCTTCCTCCAAACGATCACTACAATCCTTGAGCCATGGCTTCACAATTTTCTCAAGTATATTCTTCACCTCCCGATTTGAAACTTCAGCAAGTCCATTTGTTTGGGGGTGATATGGTGTGGAAACCTTGTGAGTGACTCCATACTTGGCAAGAAGAGATTGGATGATTCGGTTGCAAAAATGGGTGCCTTGGTCGCTGATGATTACTCTAGGAATGCCGTACCTACAAAAGATATGAGAGCGTAAGAACTTAGAAACAGTAGCGACATCATCTTTCCTAGTTGGGATTGCCTCAATCCATCTAGATACATAGTCTACCGCAAGCAATATGTAAGAAAACCCACAAGATGAGGGAAAGGGTCCCATAAAATTAATGCCCCACACATAAAAAATCTCACAAAAGTGTATGGGCTGCATAGGCATTTCATGCCTCTTACCCCAACTCCCAAATTGTTGACACTTCTCACAAAACTTACAATAAACAAATGCATCTCTAAACAAAGTAGGCCAGAAAAATCCACACTTTAACACTCTCTTAGCAGTCTTTCTAGCACTAAAATGACCACCACAAGATAAAAAATGAGCATGAGTAAGGATAGAGTGGATCTCATCATTTGGAACACATCAGTGGATGATCTGGTCACTACACAAGCGCCACAAGACAGGCGGATCCCAGATGTAGTACTTGGCTTCCCTCTTCAATTTGTTAGCCTGGAAATGAGACATATAAGAATGAACCACATCAACAGTAAGATAGTTCACAATATGAGAATACCAAGGCTCAACAATGGCCAAGGTAAATAAAGCAGAATCAGGAAAAGAATCAATGCAAAGATCAGAAGAATCAAATCCCCTTGTGTCGGGAGGTAAACGGCTCAAATGATCGGCCACATGATTTTCAGCTCCGGCCCGATCCTTGATCCTCACATCAAATTCTTGCATTAGAAGAGCCCATCTTAGTAGTCTAGCCTTAGACTAGGGCTTTTGAAACAAGTACCGCACAGCTGCATGGTCAGTGTATACTACCACAGAAGAGTTTATCAAATATTGTCTAAACTTATCAAGTGCAAAAATCATAGCGAACAACTCTTTTTCAGTAGTGGTGTAATTAACTTGTGCGGGATCAAGTGTCCTAGATGCATATGCAATAACCCTAGGGACCTTGTCTACTTTCTGACCAAGCATGACTCCTACCGCAAAATTAGATGCATCACATGAAAGCTCAAAGGGCAAATTCCAATTAGTTGCACTAATAATGGGGGGAGAAATTAAGGAAGACTTCAAAGTGTCAAAAGCATGCTTGCATTTATCATCAAAAACAAAATCAGTGTCCTTTTTAAGCAAAGATGAAAGGGGCAAGGCAATCTTTGAAAAATTAGCAATAAAACGCCTATAGAACCCCGCATGCCCAAAATGATCTAACTTCTTTCAAATTGGTCGGATAGGGCAAAGATGCAATAACTTCAATTTTAGCTTTGTCAACCTCAATCCCTTTTTGGGAGATCAAGTGACCTAAAACAATGCCACTATCTACTATGAAATGACACTTCTCATAGTTCAAAACCAAGTTCTTTTCCAAACATCTTTTCAAAACAAGTTCTAAACTAGAGAGGCATTCATCAAAGCTAGAACCATACACAGTGAAATCATCCATAAACACCTCCATGTTATGCTCCAACAAATCACTAAAAATAGATATCATGCATCTTTGAAAAGTACCGGGAGCATTACACAAACCAAATGGCATCCTACGATAAGCAAAGGTACCAAAAGGGCATGTGAAGGTGGTTTTTTCTTGGTCCTCTGGTGCAATTGGTACTTGGAAGTACCCGGAGAAACCATCAAGGAAACATTAGTGAGACTTCCCAGAAATTCTCTCAAGCATCTGATCAATAAAGGGCAAAGGAAAGTGGTCCTTCCTAGTTAAGGAATTAAGCTTCCTATAATCTATGCACACTCTCCAAGAATTATGGACTCTAGTGGGGATAAGTTCATCATTGTCACTCTGAACAACGGTGATTCCACTCTTCTTTGGTACTACTTGTACCAGTGACACCCACTCACTATCAAAAATGGGATAAATAATCCCAGCACTCAAGAGCTTAGCTACCTCTTTCCTCACCACATCAAGAATAAGAGGATTAAGCCTTCTCTGTGGTTGCCGAATAGGCTTAGAACCCTCTTCCAAGAGGATCCTATGAGTACAAACCGAGGGATTAATCCTGGAATGTCAGCAAGAGACCACCCAATCGCACCCCTATAAGACCTAAGAAGAGAAACCAGTTTACCCTCCTCAACATTAGACAAAGAACTTGAAATAATCACAGGCAATTTATCAGAATCAGCAAGAAACACATATTTCAAGTTAGGAGGTAAGGGTTTGAGATCCACAATTGGGGGTTTTACCACAGAAGGTACCAACTCTTGCAACTCAAGTGCTCTTAGTGGAAAAATGGTGTCATAACAAGGTGGGGAAGGAGATATGGGTGCATCTATATATGCTGTAACTTCTCCACTTCCCAAGGGTGAGCAAGTATCCACCGTAGGTGAAGCTACCGATGTAGCTTGTATAACAGCGCCTAGGAGGTCAGCAGAACCTGCATCACAAGCAACGGAAACTTTCCCAAGACCACTGGATGTGGGGTGAGCAGATATATCATCATAAGAGCAAGTAGAAGCATTAAAATCATGCGAAGTGGAAAGCCAGCTCTTAATCTCAAAACAAGCAAGACACGGCACATCATCAACGCAATCACAAAATGAAGAAGTATGGGAGGGGGAAATAACAGATGATGGTGCAACATGCTCAAATGAATCAACAAACATAGCGTCACACAGCTCATCGATGTCATCATCCACACACGAAATTGCACTAATGCCTAGGTAAGTGCAATTATCATTGGCATTGCTCATAGTCTCAGAAAATAAAAATTTGACCTCTTGGTCCCCAGTTCCCATAGTAATGGCACCTTGCTTCATGTCTATAATGGTTTCAGCTATTCTAAGAAAGGGACGGCCAAGAATCAAGGTACTATCACTAGGGTTTTCATTAGACATATTCAACACATAAAAATCAGTTGGGAACACAAGACCTTTGACTTGCACCAAGATATCTTCCAAAATGCCTTTAGGGTACCTAATCGTTCGGTCCGCAAGTTGGAGAACCACACTTGTGTCCTGAATGGATTAGGTACCCAAAGACTCGAAGATAGAAGTAGGCATGACGTTTATTGCAGCACCAAGGTCAAGTAAAGCATTTGAAATATTGGTCTTGCCTATAATACAAGGTATAGTGTAAGAACCCGCGTCTTTACATTTCAAAGGTAATTGTGGTTTAAATAAAGCACTAACAATTGACCCCAGTTGGATTCTTTCACTATGCTTGTATTTTCTTTTATTGGTGCATAGATCTTTTAAAAACTTTGCCGACTTGGGCATTTTCTTTATTAAATCAAGGAGAGGTAAGTTCACTTCTACTTTACTAAACCTGTCAAACATTTCTTTATCACATTTATCATCCACAACCTTTTTACTAGCCAAATATGAATGAGAAAAATGAAGGTCAGAAACTTTTACCTCTTTACCTTTTTCTTATGGCTCTTGGTTGGGTGACTCTTGTGTTTCAAAGCGAACACCTCTCTTTCTCCTTGTAGAAGGTGGAGCAGCTAAGAGCTTTCTCTCTTCATTGCTTTCACTTTGGACTGGAGGGGTTGGCAAAGGCAAGGAGCTCTCCTCGATGGTCTTGGAGTTAAAACACTCCCCCATACCCAAAGGTGGTCTATCACAAACAATCTCCTTATCAACATCGGACTCATCACCCTCAAGGCCTTGGAACTTGACTTTCTTGCCACTTCTCAAGGTGATGGCATTAAGGGACTTTGGGTTGATAACTGTGTTAGAAGGAGATGCTTCACTTGACCTTGCTTGCTTGTCACTCAAACCATCCGACAATTGGTTCACAAAGGATTGAAGGTTGGTAGATCTAGTCTCCCATTGTTCCATTTTAGACTCAAGAGATGCAAACCTCGCATCGTTACGAGCATTCATTTCCTCATGCATCCTTTGCATACTCTTGAGAATTCGATCACATGAATCATCCCCTCTTGGTGAATCTTGGGGAATTAAAGACCTTGGAGAAGAAGAAGATTGGCCCTTGTAGTTTGTCATGGTGGTGGTGTTGTTGTCCCTCCACCGGAAATTAGGGTGTGACCTCCACCCTTCATTGTAGGTGTTGCTATGGGGATCCCATTTTTGGTTGGGAGTAGAGTTGGACCTCCCTTGGTACATAGCATTGGCTTCTATCGGCTCACTTGGGCAAAGGCTACTAACATGCATCACCGAACCACAATGCTCACAACTTGGTGCAACTAAGGCCTTGGAGGTAGAGGGAGTGGGAGCACATTGTTGCATGCTAAGGTTCCTTAACTCTGAAGTAATGAAGGCAAGTTGAGAACTAAGTTGGGAACTCAAAGTATCCACTTTAGCCTCTAAAGAATCCATCCTCCTTGTTTGTTGTGGGTTGGAGCTCACCTCAAACACCCTTTTGGAACCTCTTCTGTTGTATTGTTGGGTGTTTTTGGCTCTTAGCTTAATCATAGCCCAAGCCTCTTCGGCGGGTAGGTCTTCCAAAGAACCACCGGCACTAGCATCCATGATGCCTCTCTCATTAGGCAAGAGCCCTTTGTGGAAGTATTGAATCAACTGTTCATCTATGATCTGGTGGTGGGGACACTTGGCTAATAACTCTTGAAAACGACACCAATACTCATAAAAGCTCTCAGATGGATCTTGTCTGATGGAATAAATGTCCTTCTTCAAATCCTCAGTCTTAACATCCGGGAAGTAATGCTCCAGAAATGCCCTCCTCAAATTGGCCTAAGAAGTTAGGGCATTTTCATCATGTCTAGGCAAAAGTCGGAACCACTCCTTGGCTTTTTCATCCAACAACAAGTGAAAGACTTTCAACTGCACATCGTCAATATTCGCCCCAACCGGCTTCATACTTGAACATGCGAGGTGGACCCCATATAGATGGCTATATGCGTCCTCCCCTTCCAAACCTGCAAAATAAGGTAAAGCTGCGATTAGAGGCCCTTTAATCTCAATATCAGCATGTAAAGCAGGATAAGCAGTTTGAAATGGATCATATGCAACAGCACTTGAGGTAACTTCCCTAATACTCCTCCTCCTATGGATTTCATTGTTTCCTACTCCTTCACCTTCACCATTGTTTCCATTTTGACCATTGGGTGGTGGATTAGCATTGAGAATATTGGGTGGTGGTCTGTGGGCCATGGGTGGGATGTCTAGAGGTTTTTCTATGTGGATAGAGTTTTTGGTGTTTGAGTGAGAGGAAATGCTAGACTCCCTAGAAGAACACTCCTCCAATATAGGGCTAGAGGAACCACCTTGATTGGCTCTCCTAAGTTGGCTAAGGTGTGGCTCAATCCCAAGGTTTAAGGATGGAAGGTTTGATCCTCTTCTCCTTCTACCTCTCCCTCTAGGCATGCACAATGAGATACAAACAAGTAGAAGAAATCAAGAGCAAGTCAAGGTTGAGTCACACAAGGCACAGACAATAAGTGGACTTTCAGCAGCAACCAAGACTTAGAATGTACAAAACTCGAGCAAGAATGAAGGTATGCGATGTATGGAAGTGTATGTATGTGTATTGAGTAGGTATAAATGAGTGTGGTGATGTATGATTTGTATGTGCAGCAAATATGATGAACGAACAGCGAAAATAAGCTAAAATAGGAGCTGTCAGTCAGAGCAAGTATGCTATGCACAAGTAAGCTTCAAGTAACAAAAATGTGACTTGGGAGATAGGATCATGCACTCAAAATCAAGCAAAAGCAAGCATTCACAATTTAGTGCAGTCAAACTACCACAAAAGTAACCAAGCACACAAGTCAATGAGCAAAGAAAGTGCAAAGAGAGAGCAAGTATCTATATTAATTTTTAGGGGTTTTCAAAGTATGATATGCAAAGATGAAAACTAAACCTAAATGCAACCTAAAAGCTAGACCAGGCCAAAGCAAGTTTGACAACCGGCTACTAGGGAACCAATTACTTGGCTTCCCGGTAACGGCGCCACTTGAAGAGCACCATTTTCGAGTGTGTGATGTAGCGCGCCCTTGGGTCCGCCCTTCAAGAAAATAAGAACCAAGGGGATAGTGGAAGCTAACCCCCGGGTATCGTTCTCTCAAGGAGCCCTAATGCAATATGATTCCTAATAGCTAAATGCAAAACTTGTTAAGACGAGAAAAGGCATTGTATTTGATTTTTGTATAAAAAGTGTGTGATATGCTCAAAAATAAATTGAGATTGGATAAAGAGGGATTTAGATTAAAATGGGATAAATATTCTTGGTGATAGGAGACTTAAACAATCATTGCTTCAATTAATTTTTGGGAAATTCTTTGGCTAATTAAAAGATCCCTAGAGGAATCCCTCTAGGCTAGGCTTGGGTTGAGTGGATTAGTACCGGAATCCCACTTACTAATCCCTCCAACTCCAAGTTGATTAAGCCCAATAACCAAGTTGAATTTGCTAATTGCAAGGGGCTCCTAATCCAACAATAGGAATTCCTAATTGCCACTTAATTAATCCTAGGGTTTAAATTCATTATTGGAATCCCACATAATGAACCAAAACTTTAGGATTGAAGCCCAATGCCACTCATGCAATTAACAAGTTCAAGAGCCATTTTCCAAATGCAATTACATGTTACCATGATCCACTAAGTGAGCATCCTCAAATAGCACAAAATCTTAACTTAAACATTCATTCAAAATGATGAATCCATACATTTGAACAATATCCAAGTCAATGAAGAGCAATACCAAGCATACACAAACGAAAATATAGCTAAGAATGTTTCTACCACTCTCTAACAAAGGATAATCATGAACAATGCATCCAATTGCATAAACAAAATCCTAGAATCCTAGAAATATGCAAATACAAGAGGAAGAGAGAGTAGGAGAACAAGAACTCCCCTAGTGAAGCTCCAAGCTCATGTTGCCATCTCCACCACCAAGAATAGAGCTCCATAGTTGCTGCTTCTCATGGAGAAATCACCAACAAAAGGAATAAAAGTGGAAGCCATGGGTGATTTTGGTGGAAAATGGAAGAGATGGGGGTAGGGTTGAGAGAAAATTGGGTGGAAGATGAAATGGGGTAGAAGAGATGATGGGATTGAGGTATTAGGTCGAAATATATGTGAGAAAGTCGGGTCTAGGTCATTGAAGGTCGGATCTACCCATTTGGAACCCTAAAAACCCAAAATATCAGCAAAATTTCGCATCAGAAAAATCACGTTCTAGCTGCAGCGAGAAGGTTTGCTCGCTGCAGCCAGGAGCACAGAGTCTCGGCCCTTGCTCTCTTTCTGTCTCGCTGCAGCCAAGACTTTTTCTCGCTGCAGCCAGGACATTTTCTCGCTGCAGCCAACTTGACAGAATTTTGGAGCTGAATTTTGTGCTTTCGCTGGCTTCCTTCTCCACAACTCGATCCTCGATTTGGCCCATTTCTTCATGCAAACTTCTTCCTTTTTGGTCCTTGGGTGACCCTACAAATAAAATTGCAATAAACAAGAATAAAAAAGCCCTAGAAAACAACTAATACAAATTAATCTCCAATTATGGCTAATTAACCTCATTTTCATGCTAATTCCAATTAAAGAGTCTAAGATATACATTGAGCATTATTGGACCAATATTGCATCTTAATCATGTTAACTGCCTCAATTTAAACACATAAATACATACAAATATAAGGATTTGTCAGGTACATATGTCTCATATTTAGGACCCGAGGGAGTATTTCCTTTTGATAAGATGGAATAATCAAGAAAAAACATATAAAAACATTTCCATCGCTTAAAATTTAAGAACTACTGAACTTCCGGACAAATGAGAAACTCAATGTTCAATGCAAACAATGAGTTAGTCATTATAATTCACAAGTAAACAGTGGTGTTCCCGGACATCCGATTGGATCACTAGGCTTTGGTCCTAGGATAAACGTAATCTACGCCATTTTCCTTTATCCTAAAGTGGAAATCACAAATCTTAATTGGTGAGCTTATTTGAGGATTTTGTGTTTCCTTGTTCATCACCGTCAACTGCAAAAAATGGTTTCAATAAGAAAGGTTGTCATGCAAACATAACCCCATAACAATAACAATTTCTTTAAAAGGAACAATATACGAATCAAATAACTTGAGTCAAGATTTATCAACAGAGAGAGAGCCAAGTGAATAACTGAGTAAAGGATATTTCAAACTGACGACAAAATATACCTGCCCATGCACATCTTTTGCCAAACCCGTGGCCAATGGTTCAGCCTTGATCAAAATGTCCCCAAGGTACTCCATTTCTAAAATGAGTATAGGCCTCTCACCATCCAGATAGATATCCTTATGATCAAGCGCAACAAATATAGAATCCTAAAATATAAAGAAACAGTAAATTAATTATTTAGTTCCTAAAAGATCACTAATCTTCTCAATTTGGTGCTTAAGAAATAAATCATCCTCCCTTGGTAACTAAAACATTCTTCCCAATCAAAATGATCCCTATGTTTAGTAAAACTCAGTCACTCGAGACTTATTGATGAGAGACGAACCACATGGCTGTTAACTCATAACTTAGACTTTCCAAGGTGTGATTTTCCCTCAACACTTGATAGTAACTAAGACACAATGTTTTATATATTATCTCATCATACATGGGCAACTCCTTGCCAGTAGTTAACAGCCACATGGCCTTTCATATGTGGATGTAAGCAAATTTGTGAGTGACAAAGCCAAGGTAGAAACACTTTGATTGGGGAAAAAATTTTTGGCACCAAAAAAGATTTTATCTTTGAAAGTCCGGGAACATATCACATTTGCTCAGAAATAAAGCAGGGAATGTTCAACAGAAAAAAAAACAAAGAAAAGAAAAAAGCAGGGAGCCATGAGTTAAAATAGTGTCAAGGAGATTTCATCTTACAAATTCTGAAGTTAAAGTCAGGCAATAATGTAGTAAGTCTAAAACCTCATTTGAAGAGCTATTAGCAGCCACTTCAAAAAGGAATATATCATCTATCATGGTAGTAACAAAATTCTGGCTGTCCATGTGCAATGAGCTGATCATTCCTTCAATTTTCTCATACAGAGCAGTGAGCCAATTTTGAGCAAGGTCTCCTTCATCTAGACATCAATAACACTGAAATTAGTAATTAAATTACTATTATTTTCTCAGTCCAAAAGAAGTTATGTGAAATTTCTCTAGTAGTCTCAAAGGTAAGGAGTCTTGTACTAACATCATATGCTATCGGTTCTGCTTTAAGCACAAAACATTTAAGGATGAATACACGATTGCCTATCACAAACTTACAACACCTACAAACTACAAACAGTACTTAGTAGTTAGTACATACAAGTACTACTACTTCCAATGAGCTTTGAAGCCACTTTGCTTGAATCATATCTCTGCCCTTTCTAACTATTTCATGAAGCTTTTAAAATCCCATTAATTTATTTAAACAATGAAATGGAAATTGTAAATACAGTAGATCCAACTATATCACGCAGCCCATTTCATCCTCAATTTCTCATCAGAAGGTAATTTGTCTATATTATCCTTGTTTATGACTTGTGAGTAGCCTATGATGATAAGCCAGAAAGTCGGGTAAAACGATTGAGAACTGATGGGTTTGCAAGGATCATCATTACAGTTAAAAATCTGCTGGTTACCACGCCTAATTTTTTAAATTTATTATATAGAATTACAAGCATAAAGGGGACATAATAGAAGTAGATTTTTTCTACCTTGCTTTTCTCACCTGGTCACTGCCACATAAGCAGCAGCAACAACAACAACAACCAAGCCTTATCCCACTAGGTGGGGTCGGCTACATGGATCGCACGACACCATTGTCCTCTATCATTAACCAAATCCTTATATATATTATTCACTAAAAGATATCACTCTACAACTTCACCGAGTGAGAAAAGCATGTCAATAAAAATGAATCTACCATTATCTCTTTGAGCAGCTAAGTCGCAACCCTGAAAAGCATTCACGAGTAACACAATCTAGCAGTGGTTTATCTATTATTCAACAACACAGTTTCCATAGAAATGTAGTAAAGTACAGAACAGGAGCTGGGTTGAACTGCTATACCTAAATCACTTTCAAAACTATACAATAACTTCAAACAATGATCAAATAAATGGCAACAGAAAAAAAGAAGATCAAATAAAAACAATTAAAAAAAATCAGGCAAATGCGATCTAGAAGAAATACAAGATATCTAAATTTCTCGAAGCGAATAGCTCCCCAAATTTGTGAGATTCATATGGTTCAAATGACAAAACAGTTAATTGAAAAGAAAGTATGTCAAGAAACATGATGACTCAAGCCAATAATTTGAAGAATATATTCAATAAAAGAACAAAGCCAAACTATTCCTGTATTAGATGCATTGAATCCAAGAAAATTAAAGACTGACACAAATATAACTTATTCGTTAGCCTTGTTGGGTGCACAAAAGCAACCACCACATCCATCAACTGATGAAATAATGACCAAACCAAAAGCCTTGAGAATGTTTTGGAGTTCAAAAAATTTTCTGCTCAAAAAATCCTCAATTTGAGGAATAAATACTAAGCAATGCAATACTTCAAAGGGTTAGTAGAATATCTTTCATTATCTTCTACAAACTAATATCTCCTAAATAGTCTTCCTTTTCCTTCAATCATCTTCCATCCAGACATCCCATCAATAAAACAAAATTGAGAAGCAATAATAATCCCCAACAGATTCACGCTACACAATTAGCATATAACAGTGAGATAAACTAATACCACAAGAACTTGACAAATAAAATTGAACAAATAGCAACCTACAATTACCAAAGAGGTAAAAGGAGTAGGAAACATTACGAGTTTTCTAAGGATGCGATCATAGAGAGCAAACGGGTGATTGAAGGCGAGGAAGATGACGACAGAAGAAGGATGAGAAACAAGAGCGTGCTTAACGAGAGTGTTACATATTAATCTGATGCGTTCCTCTTGTAACATCAAACAAATTTATTGAGGATTAAAGAGTGTAATTAGGAATTAATTAATAGAAAATGGTGAATTATAGGATAATTGAGGAATTGGAAGTATATTTTGAAGCCTTTAATGGTTTAGTTTCTCCCTTATTTTAAGGAAAATAATTTGGGGGAAAATTACTTTTAGGTTCAAAAAAGGTTATTGTGGAAAAAAATAATTAGAGAATATTATAGGTAAATTTTTTAAAGTGATTCAAAATTTTTTATCACAAAAGATATATCTTATTTGAAGAATTCAGGGCCTAATAGTTTTCAAATTAATGGACGTTGAGCCAAAATTAACGTCATTGTTGAAATGGCTCCACTTTATCGAGTTTATTGCTATTTTTGTACATTTACAAACTTAATGGTGCCATATACTCTTCTGATAAAACTTTATTGTCAAAATTGCACATTCGCCCATCCTATATATAAGATAAATAAAGGACCTCCAATACTTTCAAAATCCAAATCAATTGAGACCAATTTGAGATTTCTCTTAATGTTGTGAATTTACCACACAACCCCCCACTTTAAAAAATTACCCACAGTTCAGAAAATTTGGTTAGGTAAGATTTGATCTCACCATCTTAGGCTCGAAAACATTTGCAACCATTAAGTCATTGAAACTTATCAACAAAATGTTACAAAATAATATATGCAGGCTACCCCATTGCCATGTCTACGCTTCATTTCTAAATTACCTTTAAACATTATTTCAGCCCTTAATTATCGTTATTCCTTAAACAAAGCTAAGCATACCCAAAACAACAATGATAATCATTTCTTAACTCTTAAATACATTCCAAACAACAGCATATTCTATCTGAAAAACATAAAAAATCATCACAGCAGAAAAATTCCAATCCAAAACGTAGCTCCATCTTTAATCCCAATCTTGTATCATCACTTTTATGATCAAGAATTACTGTAGAGTCTTGAGTAATTCTAACATTTTAACTTTAGCTTATTAAATAGGTTTCTCTGCTTCCAAACCCAATTCCTCTACTAAAACTTGGAAAATTTCAACTCCATCATCAAAGTTTCTAATTTTCTATAAACAACCATATTTATAATTCATTTTTGAAGAACCTAAATTATCAAGACCACAATCATATTTAAGTCTTCTAACACTTATATATATATAGTATTTCACTTGGATACCTCAAGACTTCACGGTTACACTTAATGCAAATGATTTATGCTATTCAGATTCATTGTACAACTTTCCAAAATATTCAATAATTAACTCTAAACGAAACTTCCCTTAAAAATCCTAACCAATCCTCACTTCAAACGATTCTATCATATGTGAGAACCAATTCAACACGTTTCAAGCTCTACCACAAGAAATCTGAGACTTCACATATTAAGAAAAACTCAAGCCCCTATTTTCGGTACTCTTGAATTAGAGAAAGAAATCAACATCCATTTTGTTTTACACTTTCATTGCCAAGATTCCTAATTTCATCAACTCATAAACTTCAAGACTATTTATTTCCAAAAAAAAAAAAATCTAAAGCACCTTTGATGGGATACGGGAGAATGAGTAGTTAGAATATTTAGGGTTATTCATTAGGCATATTAAATAAAGATATTTATCCATTAGATTTATTTATTTATTTATTTATTTATTTATTTATTTATGTTTTAATTATAGTTGTTACCGTATGTTTAGGATCAAGATTTGAATCTGAATTATTGTTATTATATTTATTATTCATATAGCTCTATAAATAGAGCTAGGGTTCTCATATATAATTAGTTGTTGATGATTCATTAATTGAGTGAATAAAAGCTTTGTTTCCCGGTCTCATTTCTTCTTGTATTTCCTCCTCATTCTTGCTATCATCCCTCCTCTAATCTCTTTTATATCTTTTAATACTCTTTATTTCCCTCAATTCCTCTCTTGTCCTACATCAACCTTTAATCAACTTTTACTAATAGAAATTGAATTCTTAGAACCCAAAACAGAGTAGAAGAGAAACAAGTTCAATATCAAATCTAGAACTAAAATATGACATTCATTCAAAGAAAACAATTATAATAGACTTATACACATCTACACATTGATTCTCTTTGATCTAGGTCAAAATCTAAGGAGTTTCAACGGTGAACATTACCACTGAATAAGGCAGTCCAAAATCCGACTCAAAATCCTTTGTTAGATTTAAATTTCTTTAAAAAATTTAAAGAAATATCCAAGGTAATCAAACCTGGACCGGCCGGTCCGGACCGTAACTCATTGGACTGGGCACCAGACTGGTCTGGTTTGCATATGACCCAGAGCTCGAGCGACTCGGTTATGACTCAGTGAACTCGGAGCTACCAGGGACCAACTCGAGTGACTCGCCGAGTGAGGCGAGTTACCTAAGTTCAGTATTTTCAAATCTGACATGAGAGGAAAGAAGATAAAAATGAGAGATGAAGTAGAGCAGGAACACACTATTGACAATGGAAAAGAAACACATTTGTTGAGATATGAGATCTGCTAGTTGCTTGGTCACTGCTACTTCTTTCTATCTTTAATAGCTCACCGGAAAAGTCTAAGACCTCTTCTCATCATCATCGCACTCGCCAGAAAGCCAGAAAGAAACGACCTTTTTTATGCTCAAGGAAGGAAGAAGTTGGAACTTGGAAGGTGGGTAGTTCAAATGGAGAAGAGGAAAGTGGGTTATTGTGTTAGGTGATTAGGTGAGTTGAGAGAAAAGAGGTGATCACATGGGAGAGAGAAATAAAGAGGGAAAAAATTTAAAAAAAAATTTGAATGAATAAATGGGAGGAAAGAGGAAAAGATAATAAATATAAAAACAAATAGAAACTAAATAAAAACTGAAGGATAGAGTGTTGACTGTTGATAGGAAAAACTGAAAAAGCAATGTGGGTTCTCATCGAAGGAGAAAAGAAATGAAGAAAAATACATATTTGTTATGAAAAATTAGGGGACAGAAGTAAGATGAAAGATAGAGAGATGAAGATAGAATAACAAGACAAGAAATTGGAGAGGAAGCAATGGAGTATTCTCATTCACTTATCTTTTTCTAGGTGCAAACAATCCATAAGGTTAGCCTCTATTTATAGGCCTCTAATCCCATATAAGAGTTAAAATGTCATAAACATGAGTTAATCTACATTATGGTACAAAATGTAACCATTGGAAATTATAGCTATTAACCACTAAAAGAAATCCTAGAAGGCTATGGGGTTATGAACATCCACATGCCACAATTTTTATAACACTCCCCCTTGGATGTTCATAAACAAATATTATTGTGCCTCATTAAAACCTTACTGGGAAAAATGCAATGGAACAAAAACCCAGTGAAGGAAAAAGAGTACACAATAAATATCAGAGTTGCCTCGTTAAAAACATTACCAGAAAAACACAGTGGGACAAAAACCTTGGTTAAGGGAAAAAGAGTACAACATGATATTTTCTCCCCTTGAAAATAGGATCATTTTTACTTTTCCACATAACGCCAACTTCAGTTTTACTCCCCTTAGTGACAACATCAATTTCGTCTTGATTAAGTATGCTAATTTTCCAAGTCTATTCCTTTTGATGCTATTTGAATATATCTTCATTTTGGTCTAATTATACTTGAAGCATTATCTTCCACAAAAATTTAATATGTAATATCAACAAAACTAGAAAATATTTATATGGGACGTTTATTCATGATTTTAAAATCATTGAGGAATTTAATAACTTGATCTACTGGTCAAGTAATATGCAAACTTATATATTTTATAAGTAACAATATATTTTGAATGATTTTTTATATGATTCTGGCATTTAAGATCCTTCGAGGATTTTCATTTAAATTTCACAATATTTAATTATTGACGTATACATTCTTTTCATATACTGCAACACTTATACGCAAAATAATTGCATCCACCACAAAAATAATATGCCTTATCATAATCTTCATTGCTTTTGTGAAAATCTATATTTTACATAAATATTTATAATTTTATATATCAGGTATTGGACTGCAGATCCATAATATTCACGTATCGAAAACATAATACACTTTTTGTTGTATCTTTCCCTTTTGTTTTCCTTTTGGCCTATCTTTAAGTATATTTTTCATGACATATCACCACATAAGATCCTTATTTAATCACGTGATATCATTTTCATAATTGTTGTGGACAACTTTATTCTTTTCGATTCCATTTTTCTTTTTCTGACATAACTTATAGAGATCTCTATTATTTTTTTAGGTACCTAAACCTCCTTTGAGGTTTTTCAGTTAGTTATGTCTTGGCACTCTTTTGGAGTACCTGCCTCCTCTATATGATCATCATAATTATAAGCTCCTATTTATCCAAAGTATTTACATTTGGAACCGATTGATTTCTCATGCTTCAGTCATGTCACATTTATTGGAGCATTTTCAGCTGGAATATGAGATTTGATAATTCTCATTAGGTCAATAATTACATATGGCAGATGTTTTGTAATATTTCATGAATGCAAAGTATGATGAATTTCTGGTTCATACTATATTTCAGGATCTACATTTGATAAATATAGTACATTCAATGTGCTTTCTTTTCCAGCTACTCGATTTCTCCCCCTCATGTTTGGATAACTTTGTTGAATGACTATCAAATAATCATGTAGTAGTCTCCTAAATCCATTTAGAAACTAGAAGAAGGAGTTTCTTACCCAACATTTATATCAACTTTGTATAAATATCCATCTATACATGTTGTGGTGGATTAATAGGCATATGCTTTGCACATTCAAAATTTTTGAGATGGAAATTATCTGGCTCCTGACCAAAAGCCAATTTTACAGGGAGAATCTTGTTGGCTTGATGTCAATAAGTGTTGCAACATGTCAACAATGAAATAGAAGCTTTGTTCTTATAAGTATTGATGTAACTATTCATGGAGGCTTTCTGGATCATATAACCTGGAAATTATGCACTGAAACATAGTGATTTATTCAAACAATCTTGTAAACTTCAGGTTGCAATTTAATAATAATCATATATATAACCATCTTATAGATGCATCTATCAAATTTATTGAATACATGTATGGTTTACATGCTATTTGAATGGGCCCATGAGTTTGATATATTTTTAAAAATGTAGATCCATTCCAAATCACAACTAGTGATCTTTTTATTATAAATTTTCTATGAGAACAAGCAGCACAACATAATTCTTCAATTATGTTAACTATTCATGAAGAATCTTCTGGTTCTGCAATGGATGTCAATAAATAGCTTTCATATATATGATTTGGATGATCAAACAAGTCATGCCAACAATTTATTTGGATGAGTAAACTTCTGGTTTACTATATTATGTTTCTTAACCAACATTAGACTTTTCAATTTCAATCTAATATCATGACTTGACATCCATTTTTGGAGATCCATTAGGCTTTGTGAGGAAGAATATGATTAGAAATTCATCAATTTTCAATATTAACTCACACTTGTATTCTAACAATCTCCCCCTCAAGTGTGAGTCATACCAATAAACTTCCTCTAATTATGTATTTCAAAGACAATAATAAATTATCAATAACGTACATCTCTTTTGGAAGTTTAAATACTTCCTAACTCACATATAATTATGGATTTGAATACAATAGTGCTATTTTTTCATACCCATTAATGAACCAAAGTTCTAATATCAATCCATGGGGTTATATTTTTCCATGATAAATTGTTCTTCCACGCATAGGAAAAAAATCTGTATTTGTTCTTCAAGAACTATATCAATGTTATTACATATAAATTCTTCAAGAACTAATATATATATATATTCTCATAATTTTTTGGTAACCCAATAAGTGATGATAAGTAACATTGCTATAAAAACAACAAAAATGAAAAGAATGGTGTCTCCTGTCTAAGTCCCAACTAGAATAAAACTAACATTGTAATTATAAAGCTAGAGAGTAGGAGAAAGAGTGGCATATCTCTTGTTCACATTTTTTTATAGGAGTTTGAATATCAAATAAAATCAAAATTGCATAATATTTGTATGCCTTCCAATAACAATATATTTTGGGCACTCAAAATGAATTATATGTAAAGAAAACATGGGAGATAAAAGTAAAATGAAAAGTTAGGGCTACTTATGTAAAAGCAAATTACCTTCATGTTAGGGTTTATAAGTTGAGTGCTTAATTTGAACACACACACACATCTTTTATAGACGTGACTACTGTAAATACTGACTGTCACCCAAGAGGGGGGGTGAATTGGGTGATGGTGTAAAATGTGACTCTTTCTTTTCTAAAACACAGTGAAGACAATCTTTAAGATTCTTTTAGTTTTATCACTGAGAATATCTTAAAACATAAAATACACTAAAGAGTAAATAAGATGGATGTGCTGGAAATTAAGAGAGTAAAGGGAAGAGATAATGCAAACAGAGTTTATCCTGGTTCGGTCAACCCAGACCTACATCCAGTCCTCAGGCTCCACCTGAGATTTCCACTTCCCTCTTGTTTAACTCGGACACAAGAGAAGCCTTTACAACCCACAGGTTTTACGAACACAGGTTCACCTGTCAACCTTACAGAGTTTTTAGAATCACTCTAAACACTCCCCCTTACTACCCGTAAGGTACCACCCTGTTCTCAAAGCACCAAGCTTTGGAACTACCTCAAACAGTAGAGGATTTTAACAATAAAGTTCACTCAATGAACGGATTGTGATAATCACTTAAGTACAGAGTAATGTATGATGAAATACAACTAGAGCTTAATAATCTGAACAATGTATTGCTCTGGCTCTTCTTTTCTAACCCTCTCAATCAGAGTAATTTGCAATTCTGTATAATGCTCTATTCATCGCTCGTTATATTCGTTCGTTAATCATTGATCTTTGGAAGCAAATCTTGTTCTATTTATATCTTCACAGATTGCCTTTTGATTCATCTTCATATGGCCGTTAGAATATAGTCGTTGGAAGTCCATAGCCGTTGGAGATAGATACTATTCTTCAGCTAATTCAAACTTCTGATCTAGCTTCAACTGTTCATGCGTAGAGTAGGCTAGACTGCGCGTTCTGAACATCTTCAACACCTATACTTTCTGGCAGCTTTTTCAGTAGGCGAGCTTGATCTGCTATCGCTAACTACATAGTGTGAGTTCTGCACTTTAGCTGTTAGCTAAACAAGTAAGCATATAATGCACAGCAGATGTTATCGCAAGCATAGTCCATTAGCTCAATGTGATAGATAATGTTTATATCAGCTAAGGATTTTCATAAAGCGTTCTTTATCGATAGACATAAACATTATCGCTAGCATATTCTTCTAGTTCAACGTTTAGCATACAAGCTATGTCATCTTTATAATCAATCTTCTATCGATAGCTAATCTTATTATCGCTAGTTACTTGCTTGTCCATTAGCTAGAGGATACTTAGCTTGCTGAATATTCTAAGTTATCTTAAGTATCCTATTATCGATAGCTATATCTGTTATCGCTAGTAACTATGTTATCGCTATTATTTAACTCATTTGCTCTCAGGCACTAGCTATTTGAATGATTATCTGAAGCACTTCTGTTATCGATAGCTTAACCTGTTATCGCTAGCTAATTTCCTTTGTTCAGAGACTTGGTTTACTTTTCTGCTAGTTATTTACTCATGTTCTTCAATGAACTTTTAGCGATAGGATATTTCTTAGCGATAGAGATAGATAACTTGGAGTTCTGCTAAGTTTCCATCTGATATATATGAATCTTTCTTCTAGCAATATATCTTTACTCTTGCAATGGTGATCTATTACCTATCAGATTTTACTCGTTTAATTCAAAGGTAACTTACACTTATGTTTTCTATGGGTCAGTCTTCATCAAAACTTAAGATTCTAACAACTACAACAATGAAATATGTAAATAGTATATGTAGTAAATGTCAACAAATAAAATCTCAAAATAAAAGAGCAAAACGAGAGAATGTATAGCAATATAAGAAATGGTAACAAGAGTATATAAGCAAATGTTCTCTTAAAAATGATTAACATAATACACAATAAAAATTAATAATAAAATATTAAAAATAAAACCAATAATTAATATGTCAATAAGATAAGTATTGATATAACATAAACCATACTAACTTAGTGTCAAAATAACTCATATATTGACAAGAGGAGGTGATTGCACCATATTTTATACACTTTTCATTGATAAAGTCATTGGATTATTGCATGTTCTTGGGGTAAATGCACCTAATTAGGATAATTTGTGACTTTTGCATACTTTGTTGGAATTTGTTCTAGTCAAGGGCAATTTGGGCATAATTAGCATGATTTATTGTTTAACCCATTTTCAAGAACATTTTGATGCTACCTTAGGTCCATTTTATGTGTAGATCATGGAAGGAACACACCCAATGAAAGGTCAAAGTTGCAGAGAAGAATGCTAGACTGAAACAGAACACAAGAAGAAGCTAAAAAGAGGTCAGAATCAATTTCTGTTCTCCGTGAGCTCACCACGGCGAGCAGGACGAATCAGCAACGCGCTGTTATGAATTCTAGGGTTCCTAGGAGGTTATAAATAGTTCATAACCCCTGAAAATCACCTCTCCAAGCCTCCAAGCATGAAAATACCTCAGTCCTCCTAGGGTTCTCTCATTCTTCCTCATTCTCCACTCAAATCCTCTCATCCCCACTCATCTCCACCTCAAATTCCACTGGTTTTCTTGTTCTTTCCCTTTCCATCTTCCATTTCCACTCCACTTTTCCTTCTATCTTCTTCATTCATGGAGGCTCTCATCATGGGTCCTCTTGGGCACGAATTTGAAGACATGAGAGGCTAGAATCTTGGTGCTTTGGTGGTGTGAAGGTGGCTTGAGCTTCAATGGGCGAAATAGAGGAGTTATTTGTTTTCTCATGCTCTTTTCATTATGTATTGAGTATTGTGGTTGCATTTCTCTTGTATATTTGGATTGGATGCATGATTTTCCTTCTTCATTATCTATGATTTGGAATATTTGTGTTGGACATTGAGTTATGTTAATTGAATGATATGTATGTTCAAATTTCCTATTGGATTTGTGATGCTATATGATTTTTAGTGGTTGCTAGATTGTGTAGCTTAATTTATCCAATTGAATGTTGTGGTTGCACATTATTGAGAGGAATCGGTTTTCAAAACTCAAATTTCAACACACACCAAGTGGAGCTTAACACTAACCCTAAGTAATGGCTAAGAAAGTGGTTGCTTGATTAGTCATTAATTAGGGCTAGTGGACCCCTAATGGTTGTTGGGGGATTTTTCAATTATACTTGGTGCATCTTTTAACTCCCAATATCAATTTTAATGAAGCGTGAGAGCCACCGAAACACTACCAAAGCCCATTTTATAAAATCACCCTTAATCCAATCTCTTTTCACTCATTAATCTAAAATACCAATAACAAGTAATTGCATTTGTCAATAGTTTTAGTAAATGAATTTTCAAACCAAAACGCCCATACCTTTTATTGTTTTAATTGCATTTAGCTAGTTTAGGTAGGTTAAAAGACTCCTCAAGTGAAACGACCCAGGGTTGCAACCTATATTGCATTCCTTGGATTAAATCTTGATTTTAACCCCCAAGGCGCATTAGGCAAAGGTTAAATCAGGAAGGAATATAAAAAACTCGACCAGGAGAGATAAGAGATGAGAGAGAAACTAGGAGAGAGAAATGGTGAGCACGCTGATCGGAAATTTGATGGGGGAACCATCGCTGAAGGTGAACCTGAAACTTCAAAGGAAGAGGAAGATCTAGTGGGGAAAAATACCAAGGAACCACCAAGTGTTGATGCCATGGAAAAAGATTCAAATGGGAGCAAAGGTGAACCAAATTCAATAGGGGGTAAGCAAAGGGAAGGGAAGGAAGGCCAAGCATTCGAAGGGAAAGCAGGGGCCATGCCACCTCTAAAGAGCCCGATTTCCTACAGATCAAAACTTGTAGGAAAGGAAGAGGAAAAATTTGAGAAGGATCTGGAGTAGTTACTGAAAGAATGGATCTTTGAGGAAAAAACTACAGCCCCAATGATTTCGGAGGATCAAAAGAAACTACTGGAAACACTCCCTCGCTTGGACATCTCTGATGAGAACTTGAAGGAGCTATGTAGGCCATGGAAGGATGCCTTAATCTTGATTGTGATGGGGAAAAACACGAACCTGAAAATGATGAGGGATAGGATTCATGGGCTTGTAAGATCCCCAAAGTTTGAGCTGATTGACCTCCAAAATAATTATAATGTGTTCCGTTCGGAGGACAAGGGACTGTGCACTAAGCTGCTCTTCGATGGACCTTGGCTAATACAAGGCTTCTATCAATGGAGCCCCTTTTTCAATCCCTATAGCAACAGAGTAAGACGCTTGGCTATATGGGTGAGAATCCCAACTTTGCCTATTTATTGCTACACAGAAGAATGTATGAGGCAAATAGGGAACATGATTGGAAAAGTTCTTAAAGTAGACATGAATACCTTAGCTCAATGCCATGACAATAGAATCACAGTGGAGAGAGGGAAGTTTGCTAGAGTAAGTGTTGAAATTGACTTGAATAAGCAACTTCAATCAAGAATCGTCATAAGAAACACTATTTATGCAGTAGAGTTTGAAGGGCTGGACCTTATTTGCTTCAAATGTGGTTTGTATGGACACGACCAAGAGGAATGCCCACTTAGTCAACAGAGGGAAGGTACGCCCCAAAATGGAACGACACAGGAGAAGAACAGGGGGACGCCGGAAAATGAGTCAGAGAGGAAGACTTCTAATTTTAGTATGCCTGGGATACCTGAGGAAGAGGCGTACAGAACATGGATGAAAGCTAAAAAGACCTTCACGAAAAAACCCACTCAGGCTGATGTGGACAGGAGACAGGCTACAAAATCAACAGTTGGGGGAGATCAACAGGAAAAGAAAAAGAAAAGGGGCATGGGTCATGTTATGATGTACTACAAGAGGAACACACTGTCCCAGACGAAGAAGTAAAGAGTAGAACTAGTGGGAAAAAGACAACTGCACACTACTGGCGCAGGAAAGAAGCTCAGCAAAATTACCAAAAGTTTGAAGTTCGTCAGGCAACTAAGGAGCAAGAGTAGATGCAGACTGAGACTGAAAAAGGTGAGCAAAGTGGAACTAAGTCAATGATGGAAAAAGGGGAGAACAATGAAGTAGCGAGCAGCCACATACCCCCAAGAAGAAACGATGAGTCAGCAGGGAAACAAGAGGGAAGGGACGCACAAGAAGAAAGAGAGGTTAAGTAGAAAAATTGATAGCAAAGCCCAAGAAGATGCAAGCCCAATGGATACAACCACAGAAAAGGGCAAACAAATTAGTGGGGAAAAAAGACTTCAAGGGACAAGGCCCATTGTGGTCTCCCCACTTTTAAAGAGAAAGCAAGGTACTAGGGCCCACCACCTGGTTTTTGGATCACTTACCAATAAAGGGCCTCTAAATTTTAAAGAAGAAATCAACAAGCCCAAGGAAGCAATTAACGAGCAGGAATGAATGGTGACAAAAATGGAACCTAGAACCATGATAACTTGAATACACATGCTGGAGCTTTTCATGCAATGGAAGATAAAATTCTGGATGCCTCGATGGAAATCCCAGACCCCGTCCACGATGATAGAAAACACAACTCAAGTTCATGAAAATACTGATCACAATGACTAGTGGTATGAACCTCTCGGTGAAGTTGGAGAAGAAATGGTTGCGGAAGAAGGAGCTCTGGAGCTGTAAGATTCTGGACAGTGAGAGCACCCTCCAAGGTGAATATACCTCCTTCCTATATGTCTTTTATGAATATCTTAGCATGGAATTGTAGGGGCGCCGCCTCTAAACATTTCCTTGGCTGTATGAAGGATTTATTGTATGGAAGAAATGTTTATATTTTAATTCTTTGTGAAACAAGAATAAGTGGGGAAAAAGCATATAGGAGGATTAAGAAATTAGGCTTTAATTCTTGGATCCGCCTAGAGGCTACTAAATTTGCGAGGGGTATATGGTTGTTATGGAATGCGGAAGGTACATATATTAATTAAGTATATTAATTCAACTACCCAAGCAATTCATGTTGAAGTTAATTCTTTGCGTGAAAATTATTCTTTTATTCTCTCAACCATATATGCAGAACCTTCAGAGATTTTGAGACGTAGTCTATGGGATATTTTGGTACAGTTTAGTGGGGCAATAGACAAACCTTGGGTGATATTGGGAGATTTTAATGCTTACCTGATCACCATGGACAACAGGGGGGATCCCATCCTAACTATGTTGCGATGCAATCCTTTAAGGACTGTATTAATCAAACAAATTTGATTGAAGTTGACTATGTAGGTGAAAGGTTCATATGGGAATGAAACTCCCTAAAAGAGAGGATTGATTGGGTTTTCACAAATGTGGAGTGGACCCAAAAATTTCCCCTATCAAAAGTTCATCATCTTCCTAGATTTGTTTCTAACCATAGACCGATCCTTTTGAAGTCCTCCCCAACCGAGGAGGGGAAAAGACCTAAACCCCCTTTTCGATGTCAAGAGGCTTGGCTTATAGAAGAAATTTTCTCAGAGTTAGTGGAAAGCAGTTGGGCTAATGGACAGTGGAATGAGATGGTCCAAAACTTTACAGCCCAAGTAACTATTTGGCATCTAAATAGAGGGAGCAACCTAGCGCGAAAAAGGCAGTAAATTCTGAAAAGAATCGAAGGGGTGGACAGAGCAAGAAGGTGCAAAGAAAATCAACACCTCATCCAAGTGGAAAAAGAGTTGTGGAAAGAATATAACAAGATCCTAGTGCAGGAAGAATTAGATTGGTACTAGAAAGCAAGATGCCAATGGCTCAAGTGGGGTGATCGAAACAGTAGTTTCTTTCACACGACAGCAACCATCCACACAAGAAGGAATAGAATTGAGTGATTGAAAAATGATGATGGGAATTGGATTTTCGACCAAATAGAACTGAAGAATATGGCAGTGCTTTACTACAAGGATTTGTTCAAAAGCGAAGCCTTACACAGATCAAGTTCTAACATCCGGGCTGCTTCCCAGTCATTTCTGAAGAGGAATATAGGACCATCTCAGTAAGAGTCTCAGAAGACGAGATCAGGTCTGCCACTTTTGACCTGGGAGGATTTAAAGCCCCAGGACCAGATGGGATCCAAGCTTTTTTCTACCAAGAGTATTGGGGAATTATTGGGCCGAAAATATGCAGAATGGCCCAGGAAATATTTCAGAAGCCAAACCAAATTAAAGGGATTAATGACACATATCTAGCCCTCATCCCTAAAATTGAGAAGCCAGAGACTATCAAGGACTTTAGACCCATATCACTTTGTCACGTTATCTATAAGATCATCTGATTTAACCTTTTCCTTACGCCTTGGGGTTAAAATCACAATAATTACCAAGGATTGTGTAAAGTGGCACAATCCCGGATCGTTTCACTTGAGGAGTCCTTCTAAACAACCTAAGCTAACTAAATGCAATTGAAAACAATAAAAAGGTACGGGGGGGGGTTTTGGTTTGAAGATTCATTTACTAAAGCTATTAATAAAAGCAGTTACTTGTTTTTGGTGTTTTAGATTAATAAGTGAAAAGTGAAAAGAGTTTGGATTAGGGGTGATTTTATGAAAATGGGCTTTGGTAGTGTTTCGGTGACTCAAACGCTTCTTTCAAAATGATAAGTGTGAG
Organism: Mimosa bimucronata; assembly: GCA_037074515.1. Classification (NCBI taxonomy): domain Eukaryota; kingdom Viridiplantae; phylum Streptophyta; class Magnoliopsida; order Fabales; family Fabaceae; genus Mimosa; species Mimosa bimucronata. Next base: position 44,552,646 of record CM073436.1, read on the forward strand.
TTTAATTTACCAAGTCTAATTGAGAAATCCCCAAGCAACCACTAGGGGTCCACTAGCCCTAATTAATGACTAATCTAGCAACCACTTTCATAGCCATTACTTAGGGTTAGTGTTAAGATCCACTTGGTTTGTGAAATGCCTTGAAACAAATGCAATTTAACTCTCATGAAGTGCAACCACAACATCCATGCATGGAAGAAATTGACTATAACCACTAGCAACCACTAAAATGGCTACAACCAAGAATACAACCACAAGTAGATAGGAAATTGTATCTCAATCACATTCAATTCAAAGCATACACAATATAGTTCACAAACATAGATAGCAACCACATATCCCAAGTCTTAAATCCAAATACAAGACTAATACAAAAGAGTATAAGCCAAATACAAAGGAAATAAGAAATTGTAAACTAGAAACTCCCCTATGTTGGTCCATGAGGCTAGAGCCACCTTCACACCACCAAAGCACCAAGAACTTAGCCTCTCATGTCTTCAAGCTCGTGCCCAAGAGGACCCATGATGATAGCTTCCATGAATGAAGAAGATAGAAGGAAATGTGGAGTGGAAATGGAAGGTGGAAGGTGAAAGAACAAGAAAATCAGCAATAATGGAGGTGGAAATGAGTGGGGATGAGAGGATTTGAGTGAGGAATGAAGAAGAACAAGAGGAACCCTCGGAGAGGGCTGGTTTTCGGACAGAGAGGGCTTAGGGAGAGGATTTTCGGGTGTTAGAAACTATTTATAATCCCTCAGAGACCCTAAAAACGCGTCAGATTTCGCAGATACTGGGTACTTCGCCGTGGGCTCGCCGCGGCAAGAGCCACGGCGAGCTCACGTTGGTTCTGGAATTTGCTGGGGAGTTCCCCGTGAGTTCGCCGCGGCGAAACCCACGGCGAACTCACACTGGTTCTGCCTTTTCTTGTATTTCTCGCCGTCAGTTCGCCGCGGCAGACATTGATTTTGTTTCTCTCTTTGCTTCCTTCTTCCCCGTCCAGAATTCTTCGCTACAACTTGTCTCCTTAATTTGGGCATGTTTCTTCTATGATCTACAAATAAAATCAAGCCAGAGGTAGCATCAAATGTTCTTAAAAATAGGTTAACAATAATTTATGCTAACTATGCCCAAATTGCCCTTGACTAGAATAAATTCCAACAAAGTGTGCAAAAGCCAGAAATTACCCTAATTAGGTGCAATTACCCCAAGAACAAGCAATAATCTACTGATTTTATCAATGAAAAGTGTAAAAAAATATGGTGCAATCATCATCACAAAAATTTTGAGTCACACTTGAGAGGAGTCATTAGCAAACTGGTAGGGACACATCAAAGCAGTTTCATTGCCCGGAGACAGAGTAGCGACAACATTATCATTGCTCAGGTGGTTATTCACTCCATGAAGTTGAAGACAGGGCGCAAGGGATGGATGGCAATTAAAGTAGACCTTGAAAAGGCCAATAATAGACTTGAATGGCCTTCTATTCGGGATACTTTGGAGCTTGTTGGTTTGGATGGTAAGACTTGTGAGCTAATCATGGCCTGTATCTCCAATTCATCCTTTAAAATCCTATGGAATGGAGAAACTACGGAAGGTTTTAAATCCACACGAGGTATACGACATGTGAGCTAATCATGGCCTGTATCTCCATTTTTGTACTATGTATGGAAAGATTGAGTCACCTCATTAAGCTTAACATTTCCAGTGGTTCTTGGAAACCAATATGCCTAAGCACAGGGGGCCCCTAATCTCCCACTTATTTTTTGCTGACGGCTTGATTCTCTTTAGTGAAGCATCAAGAGACCAAGCGGAAACAATGATCCGATGTTTGGGGACCTTTTGTAGTATATCGAGTTAGAAAGTAAATAGGGGAAAAACAAAGGTATGTTTCTCTAAGAATGTTCACTTCAACAGAGCCTATGAGCTGAGTCAACATATGGGGATTGGCCTGACAAGCAATCTAGGAAAATACCTTGGCATCCCATTGATTCATAGAAGAACCTCTCTCCTGACTTATGCTCCTCTTATTGAGAGAACTTAAGGCAAACTATCAGGTTGGAAACGGAGATGTCTCAGTCTTGTAGGGGGAGCGACACTGGTCCGATCAGTTTTATCTGCTATTCCTTCATATTACATGCAAATGTTGCTCATCCCCAAAGGTCCACCTCTTATTATGGGATACCATTGCTAAGGACAAAAAGTTGGGAGGGCTAGGTATTAAAAAGCTTGATTATCAAAACAAAGCCTTTATCATGAAGCTCTGTTGGAACCTGATAAATAATAAAGAAGCTCTTTGGGTGCAAGTCCTCCTGCCAAATAAAAATGTGAAGGTATAGGGGTTCCGGATATTAAACCCCGGCAAACCTCATCGCTTACTTGGAGGGCCATATGCGAGGTCTGGAATACTTTCAAGAAGGGGTTAAGGATTAAAATTGGCAATGGCTTTTCAACGTCTTTTCGGATGGATAATTGGTCTAAAGTGAATATGCCATTAGTGGACATGGTACCTAGTTTTGAGGCCATGATAGACAAGAATGAAAAGGATGGAGACTATGTCACACCTGAAGGAGAATGGGATAGGTCTAAACTGGAAGGGTGGTTCCACCCTTATATTATGCGTGCTCACCTACCATGTGAGGAAAGAGGAGAGGATAAAACACTTTGGAAACCATCTACTGACGGCTGCTTTTCTGTCAGTTTTGCATACCGTTTTCTTTTTGCAGGTGACCAACCGGTTGTGGAAACAATTTGGAGACGCTTATGGAAATGGGAGATACCAGAAAAAATCAAGACCTTCATGTGGCTCTTTGCACATGGGAGAGCCCATACATCATAACTTAGGGCAAGGAGAGGGATATTGGAGTCTGCGCGATGTCCTTTTGGATGTGATCAGGATGAAGACTCTATGCACATGCTCAGAGACTGCGTGAATGCAAGAGAAAGTTGGAACTTGGTGATTAAGAGCTCCTTGAGGAATGACTTCTTCACCAAAGAAAGAATAGATTGGATTCTATGGAACTTAAAGAAAAAGGCTGGGCAAGACTTCACAATGAAGGTAAAATGGGCCACCTTGTTTGGTTATGTCTGTTGGGATATATGGGTGTCAAGATGTAATAGGGTTTTTGGGGTGGGGGACCAGCATTATGATTTCTCTAGTGCTAACTCTAGCTCCTGGGTTTGCGCCAATATTGGATGGGGTTCACTATTTTGAGCCAATCGTCATGTTGAGTTTGAATATTTACATGGTTTGTGTGATGTTGTTTAGTATATGATTAAATTAATTAAATTATGAAATTTGTTCCTTCTTCAAGCATCATACTAAGTATGAGTATTCTGAGAGGGAGAGAAAGATTGGCGTTATTTCTTTTTCGGGAAATTTTAGGAATGGGACTTGATCTCAGTCCCAGACTCCTTCCAGGACGGGAGCCTTGGTCCTAGGTTTGAACACCCTTACGTCTAATCTATTAATAAATATGGAGGTGAAGATTACAGATTTTGGGGTTAGTGCTATGCTGGAAAGCTCAATGGGTCAAAGGGATACATTTGTTAATAAGTCACTCAAAGCATATAAGGCAAGCTCTTTGGTGATGCCTTGTAATGCTACAAAGGCGCATTGGAAGTTTCATATTGATGCAAGGTGTGAAGTTCAAGGAACAAAAAAGGCAATGTAGAGAAGTTGCTGCTTCAGTCCTTGAAGATAAACATAAAGAAGAATGTTTTGAAAAAAATCATGATGATTTGATTCAACTCACTTCACTAAACCCATTGTTTGTATTAGCAAATTAACACTTTCATTAGTTTAAGAAGTGTCAACTTGAGGTAGCGTGTTGGAGAGCTACATTAGTTAATCATATTAGATTGGTTAGTTAATTATAAAAGATTAGCTGCTATAGGATTTTATATAAATGGAATACTTATCATATTTTAAAGTGTGAGATTAACAAATCTACATCAAATAAGGGGATGGGTAACTTGGATTTCTCACCTCAAATCCCTAGAGTTAAGGTTGTAAACTCATCATCTCAAGTGAGGGATGATTCATCTAAAGTTATATGATTGTATGTGTTCTTCATGATAATAATTATCTTCATTCTATCATCTTCAATCTTATTCCTTATTCAACAGTTTTAACTCTCACTTACATATAGAGGACTAAGTTTTTTTTTTTTAAAAAAAACGAAGCTCAAGGACCCAAGGTAATAAAAATCGGACCGGAGAGTGAACCGGTTAAGGCAGTGATTTAAGGGTTAGTGGGTCAGACCGTGGGTCAGTTCGGAACTAGACCGGTAATAATTAAAATTGTATTATTTATTTAAAATGAGTAAGACTATGTATATTTTAATTATAAAAACTTTTAAATAAAAATAACATACTAAAAAACTGCATTAAACAACAAAATTAACTTATATTATACAATAATTAGGAAAACGAACTAGGCCTCTTCTCACCCTACCTACATTATAATGATTATATTTATATATATAATTATATAGGAGCTATTTTCTGTTAAGAAAAATTATATAGAAATTAGAGAAGCAAGTGCATCATTACCTACTGTGTAGAAAGCTAGACACCTAAAAGGTTAACCCCAATTATCAAGTCTAATAGTCTACAATAGCATTGATGTAAAGTAGGGTGGCTTGGGGAAATGTAAATAGAGAAATATGCAGACATGTCCTTTCAATTCATATTGATTTTTTCTTCCTTCCAGTTTGAATGTCCTTCCCTGTGGTGCTTCATTTTCCTCTCTTGCTCTTTTGAAGCCATGAACCGCATCACAAGCTCTCCCTCCCTCTCCGAGAAAGCATTGTTCTCCAGTCTCTTTATGCTTCTCAGATCACACTAAAAATGTTCTTCCCTCCATTTTCTATCATAAATCTTTGTAAGTGTTTTTTTTGTAGCGAGTTTTTTGAAGCCATCTATTCCTCTCCTATGTCTCTTCTCTTCTGCTTCGTTCTTTTTCCAGGAACTTTTCTTCCCAGGTTCGTGTTTGTAAGGCACCGGATAAGGATTTCAGGTCACCCGTAACCTGTACGGGTTACCCCGGGTCAGTCCGGGTTCCACCGGGTTTGGGTGGGTTGTTCCGGGTCGGAGTCACCCATTGTTTGCCTGTCAACCGGACCGGACTTGTGTCCGGGTCGCCGGTTTCAGGTCTAACCCGGCCGGTCCGGTAATTATAAAAGATTAGCTGCTATAGGATTTTCTATAAATGGAATACTTATCATATTTTAAAGTGTGAGATTAACAAATCTACATCAAATAAGGGGATGGGTAACTTGGATTTCTCACCTCAAATCCCTAGAGTTAAGGTTGTAAACTCATCATCTCAAGTGAGGGATGATTCATCTAAAGTTATATGATTATATGTGTTCTTCATGATAATAATTATCTTCATTCTATCATCTTCAATCTTATTCCTTATTCAACAGTTTTAACTCTCACTTACAAATAGAGGACTAAGTTTTTTTTTTTTTTAAAAAACGAAGCTCAAGGACCTGATGCAAAATCTAGGAAGACTATAAGGACCACTAAATTAGTTTGCCTCTTTAGTCTAAAAAAGTTGAACACTGATAAATTAAAGCTCTTTTTAAATATTGGTTACTGTGGGGGTAAATTAATTTGAGCATGTTTTTTTTTTTTGACCAAATTAATTTGTGTATGTTGGGCTTAACAAATGTATGCAAATTAATATCAATATCGGGCCCAGATAAAAGCCTGAACATTGAACCCAACAAAATAAGGATTAAAGTAATTTTATTTTATTATTGTTATCGCCTGTGCGTGAAAATGATATCCCCTGTATTTCTTGTTATCTACCATAACCACATTATAAACTAAACATCTCATAAACAAAACATGTGATAGATTGTAATTTAAATAATTTTTTTTTTCCACAGGAGATGCTATAAAGTATAAACATGATACGTACCTTCTTGTGGCAACGATCCAGTGAGGTTGTTAAAGCCTAACGCCAAGTGGGTGAGGGAAGTAAGAGACATAGATTCTGGAATACCACCCTCCAACAAATTAGACCTGAGATACTGAACCTTCAAATGGCTTGAATGAGAAACATCTGTCAAATGCCAAATCCAAATATACATTATGCAAGTACCTTATAATATATATATAGTCATGGCATACAAAAGTATTTTTTTTATCAACATATAGAAGTATTTAATTATTACTTAGTTTATATATTTAATTTGTAGGAAAAATTAATTAGAGGTCCCATGTAAAAAATATAATTTACACCAGGTCCCATAAAATATCAAAATTAAAATGAAATCCATAGGGATTTAGGTTTAATTATGTATAAAAGGTACATTACCAAATTGCCCATATAAATTCACACTCTCTCTTCAATCTTCACTTACCACCTCACCTAGCAGGAATGGTGGGGAAGGGGAGGAGAGATGGGAGGAGTGGGGTGATTGATTGAGAGAGAGAGAGAGAAAAATTAAAATAAGAGAGAGAAGAGTGCCTTGTAGGCTGTGACATAGGATAAAACTACTTGAGGTGTCATAATTATATTTGCCAGTGCACAAGTTAAGTGGTGATCTTAGTGCATGCAAGAATTTTTTGAAGTTGGTGATGGTATTGCTGGGCTGCTGGGTGAGGTGGCATAATTTTCCTATTTTATTAATCGTTTATATGTTTAGTCAACTCTCAATAATATAATCTTTAAAGTTAATATGACCAATCATTTAATTATCTGAATAAACACATAAATTCTTGAGTTGAGATAATTTTATGATGACATGACAAATAGTAAATTAGAAAATCTAATATCAATGACTTCCGAAATATAAAGTAACATTAGAAACTTTCATGAAATTAATACAAAAAAAGTTATCTGATAAATATATATTTTCTTTTGGTAGTATATCTTTCTAAATCATGGAAATCTTTCTCTAAAAATAAATAAACTTATGATGTACGATTCAATTAATACATACGGCATTTAAAAGAATCAAGAAGACAAAGATTTATCACCGAAAGATGGGAATTCTGTGAGCATATTAAGATATAAATACAACTCTTCCAAATTGGCCAGCTTTATATCACCAACCAGCCCTGCAATCCACAGACAACATGTGATCAGTTACGATATATGAACATTATTGGATATACAAAGAGAATTATAGTACTTGAATTTGTTGTAACTAATATATGCTTTTACATCCTTTTATGCGTGGATGGTAAAATAGTTTAAAGAGAGAAGATGATTGTGGTAACTAATATATATATATATATATATATATTTATGCTTTACATCCTTTTATACGTGGATGATAAAATAGTTTAAAGAGAGAAGATGACCTGACAAGTAATTCCCATCCAAATCCAATACTTGAAGGTGGGGGAAAGGGAGAAAAGAAGAAGCATTGAGAGACCATTTGATGTGTCTCAACTCATAACCTCTTTTATTGCCCAGAAGAAGGCTTATGACTCTGTGAGTGGAGTTGTCACACTCTACACCCTCCCAAGTGCAGCAATCAGAGGAGGTGGTAAGGTTGTATTGGCCATTTGGATAATTGAATACTTCTTTCAATCTCATAAGGCCTTCTCTCTCTTCTTTCAAACACCCCTCACTTTTTCCATGGAACCCTAATAATAATATAAATATGATTATGGCCATCACCCTCCACACCTCTTCTCTCCCTGAATATCCCTTTTCTCAGTATGCTGCCTGCTTATATAAAGGCAGTAGTTATATTAAGGAGTTTGTTACCGGACTTGACCTCTCAATTCATCATGATCTTGACCGTTGCTAACAACTTTCACCGCTTGAATTGTTAGATATTCTCTTATCATTATTATTCAAAATCAGTGGGTGTGCTTTGTTACCCCTGATGATAATCCACTCGTATATTTATATGTTAGACTTTTTAGAATGGTGACTTGGGCTGCATATGGTAGCCTCTTGAACATAAATTTCTTTATTTGAGGATTCCTCCACTTGGATGATTTAGCTTGGGGTGTCAACGTTAGATGCCAAATAAGATTGTCGCATATATTTTATATATCTTAGCCACTCTAACATCCTCTTATTGAAATATAAATTAATTGTGTGTATATGTTAGGTTTGTTTTTCTCTCACGTAAGCTTGACCCAATGTGAGAAGACCCACCCCAACCTCATATACACTTAATCATCTATCAATCTTTTGATGTAAGACTTATTATTTAATATTCTTTTTTGTTTTAGAGACCTCAAATCTATAAATATTCTTTTCTTTTTTTCGTCCCATTGATTAGGGTTTTTTTATTTTTAGGCACCGCACATCATGCACCGTGACATAGACTTTGAATAGTTTCTTTTTTTTTTTTTTGGCTTAAAGACTTGGATAGTTTAAGCACCGCAAATATTTCAAAATTGCCTGCGCAAAATGCAGAGAGGGCTTAAGCTCTCGTTTTCTGATGTAGACGACAAGCTTTGTAATTCTTATGATGACTAAATTAAGGGAGTGTTTTGGGCCGTGACTGACCAATTCTATCCAATATTTCACATCCTGAATGCTAAGTATGTACACATTCACACTAATTTCTAATCACCAAGAATTATATTTATAAAAAAACAAATTGTGAGAGGAATTTAACGAGTTTCCTTGTTGAATGAGTTATGATTGTGACAAGTGATAAAGCCTTGGTTTTGGTTTATGTACAGTCGTTTAAAATGAAGCATTACAAAAGATGAGCATTCCCTTGCCCCATAATACACGATTGGGATTAATGTAACATCTCAATTTATGTTAACTTTTATATTCAAAATCAGTGACTTTGACTTTTCCATCAAATGAAAACTATATTTTTTTTTAATAAAATGATTAGTAAAATATTATCTTTAGTGTAAATTTCAAACCAGTTAATATAATTGTCATTTAAAATCATTAACTTAAAAGTATTAAATCTAGACTGTTCAAATTAGATCTTGACAGTTTAGAGTGGAGGAGTACCCTTACTCATCTTTCTGAATAGCAGTGAAATCGGTTCCCTCATTTTCTTGGTCTAGTTCATTGGTTTTCGACTCTTTTTATCCCTGAATTAATATTTAACATCATACCCTGCTTACCAAAATTAATTTGTCTACTTTAAATTGCTCATAATAAGGTCAATTTAAAATATAAATGCAAATGTTCATATGGATACTTATTATTTTGCTATTATTAGTTTTTAAAATTGAACTTAAATTTTCATATGAAATTAAATTGCTTCATTCACACAGTTTCAACTTTAAAATCTCATGTTTCTTTTTGATGCAAAATTTACAATTTCCCACTCAAATTATCTCTCTCAAAAGGAGGAGACATTTACATTGTATCAAAAAAAAGGAGGAGACATTTACAAGAGCGCATATTATATATAAAAGAAAACTAATTAACCAGATTACAAGAGCATACATCAACTGGAAAAAAAGAAGGAAAAACTGTATCATGCTTTTACATATATAAGCTGATAATTGGTCATATGAACTCTCAAAGAATCAACCTCCACAGCAAAAATCCAGGACCCAGCAGCAGCATATGGCAGCAACACTGCCCAGCGAAACAGCGCAAATAATCAAACAAAAACATACCAATTAATTGACTTATATATGTAATATATAATCTAATATATATCTATATATATATATAAAAGAAAAAAGAAAAGAAAGTGGGTGTAACTAATTATCAATTAAGTTGGATTAATTGTGTTTCTGTAGGAATAGATGAAGAGATGAAAGAGAAACCAACCATCCTTTACAGAAACCTTCACCCTTACTTTTGGTGTCTGCCATATTCTTCTGTGTTTGGTGGTGGTGATAAGCCTTTCCCGGAGGAGGATAAGCCATTACTGGTGTTGTTGATGGAGGATAAGCCTCTGCATGTACACATAATCATTATATAATCAGCTCTAGCTATTTCAACAAAACAATTCTATATGGAAAATATCTGTTTAGAATACAGCAAGAAACTGATTAATTTGAATAATAACATAATAATACAAAAAACCTGAAACTTGGTTGTGTTGATTCATATTATGTATCTGCTGCTGCAGCTTAATCTTGCAATAGACGCAGAAAGAAAAAGAAAAGAAGGGGTAATTGTATATGAAGTCTCAATGGAGGTGAAAATAATAAACCAATGGGAGATTACTTTTGTTTTTGTTGTTGTTAATTTCTATTAGAGGGTCCCACACGTAAACTGGGCGAAGAACTTGAGGTTGAGAATGGCAAAAACGTACAAGAGGGGGGTGAATTGTGCTTTCAAAAATTTAAATAAAAACTTAATAACACAAGGCAGTCTTTTATACTGGTTCGGCCAACACAATGCCTATGTCCAGTTCTTCAACTCCTCGTTGGGTTCCACTATACCACAGGTTTTACAGAAACGGGTTCACCTGCCAACCTTTACAACAGAGCTTTAGACTTCCCTCTAAACGCTCCCCCTTACAACTTGTAAGGACACAACCATGTCCTAAAGCCCCAAGCTTTAGAACAACCTCAAACAATAGAGGATTTCAATTAATGAGTTCACTCAATGAATAGATTTTGATAAACACTTAAGTACAAATAATCTCACTAAGAGTAATAAATACTTTGAACTTTTGTGAGCAGAGAGTAGATAAGAATATTGAATGATGGTTTTTCTCTGTGTGAGTGTGAGTCAGTTCGTCAATTTCATAAATGCTCAAGTCTTGATCTTTTATAACTCTTAGCAACTTGCCTTTTCTTTCAGCTCCAAGAGGCCGTTTGAAATTAGTCGTTGGGATCTCTTAACCGTTGGCAATTAATGTTGTTCTTCATCTTCATCAACTTTTTTCTCTTGCTTCATTTAATATTGCAGAGGATGAGTTAAGATAAATAGAAGCTGTGAGTAACGATCACCTGCAACCATTGTACTTGCATAGCAGCTTTTTCAGTAGCACTAGCACCCTTGGCTATCGCTAGCTTAATAGTGTAAATCATGCACTCAGCTGTTAGCTAAACAAGTATTTATGTGAAGCACAGTAGGTGTAATCGCTAGTGTATTTCATTAGCTCAATGTTCAGACAATGTATTAGCTATCTGATTATCTTAGTCATTTCAACAAGTATTTCTCTATCGATAGCTAATCATGTTATCGCTAGCAACTATGTTATCTCTAGTAACTATGTTATCGCTAGTTGTCTTATTAGCTCATTTGCTCAGACTCTATTAGTTATCTGAATGTCTAAGTTATTTCAAGTATTCTTTTATTGATAGCTAATCATGTTATCGCTAGCTGACTATGTTATTGCTAGCTAATTTAGTTCATTATTGCTAGCTGATCTTAACATTCTTCCCCTTTGTGTTATCCATGTTATCTATAAGGCCTTAGCAATAGTGATCTATTATTTTTTACTTGCTTAGGCTAGCTCAACTCATTATGTTAGCGATAGTGAAGGTCTTAGTGATAGAGATATTGACTTTTCTTCAGATTATTGCTAAGTCTTTATAGCTATTGTTATCCTAACATTTCCATTTGTTGGCGATAGATTCTAGTTTAGCGATAGTGTATCTGTTACCTATAAGATTTTACTTATTCAATGTTAAGGTAATTTACACTCTTTTACTTAGTCAGTTAACATGATTCTTATCTCAGTTTATTTCAAACTAAGTTATATGTTAACTGTTTATTTTACTTATATTATCTATGGGTCCAGTCCTCATCAAAACTTAAGATTCTAACAGAGGTTCTAAAGAGAATTTGCAGAAAGCCAAGAAAGAAACAAAAGAAAAGGATGAGATGTCTAAGAGCTTAACATATACAATCAACCGAGTACATACTTGTTGATAAAGTTAGAGATATAACAGATATATACTGATGATGTTAAATATATAGATATGGGATTGATTTGTTTAATCAATATTCTCAACCTGTTTCCACAAAAACATGATATATGTGATCCAGAGTTATAACTTATATACTACCTCTTGTTCTTAATATAAGATTTAGTTAGTAATGCAATTTGTTGTATATTAAGGACTTGAGGTAGTATTATATGCTGAATCCTAATTAGCAGGTTAATGCTTTTCATTATTGTAATTCTGCAAAGATAAAAAATCATTTGTTCTCAATATGTTAAAAATTCTTAGACATATAGAACTCCTAACAAGATACAAAATATTAAGGGCTAAAGATCATTTTGGCAAATGAACTATAAACCAAGTATCACCCAGCACATATATTTATAAAAAGCATCTTATATGCCAATGAACTTTTAAAACTGGACAAATTGGCCAACGCCGTTAGATTTAACCAAACGGTGCCACGTGTCGACATGTCATTCGTCCACGTGGATTCAAAAAAATGACGTGGACCAATAATGTGTCGACAAGTGGCAGGGACTTAACTACAGTTAGGGTAAATCTGACGGCATTGGCCAATTTGTCCAGTTTTAAAAGTTCATTGGCATATAAGATGCTTTTGATAAATATATGTGCTGGGTGATACTTGACTCATAGTTCATTGGTCAAAATGATCTTTAACCCAAATATTAATGTAAAAAACCTGTGCGTTGATCAATGGGCTAAAATAAAGAGCCCACACTAATTTGGGTCTGCGTCTAATAGAACAAAAAAAAAAAGGTTGTAGCCCAAGGCCCTCAAAGATTGTGAACAAATTTTTCTATATCTATCTTGTTATCCCCAAACATCCGCCAATTGACTTCCAACTGTAAACTGAAAATCCTACATTCAATTTAGTATATGGAATCAATCATGTTAATCGGGAATAGACATATTATATTATGATATGTAATGAACGAAGATTCCCCTAAGAAATGCGCCACTATTTACTATAACAGATTGTATATAATACTTTAGGAATTAATTATGAGAAATTATTAATGGTATGCTTTTTCGAGAAAATCACAAAATTTGTGAAAATAATTTTTTTAAAAAAATATCAGTTACATCAATACATTTTGTAAACAGTAAATTAATACTTCTTTCGTTCTTAAATATAAAACCCATTTGACTTTTTATAAAGAAATTAAGGAAAGTAAATGAGCTATTTAACATAACATATTTTATGCATTATTAGATTATATGTTAGCCTATAAGTCAAATAAACTAGTTTAAAAAAAATTGAGCAAATTAATTTTAACTTATATAGCTTTCTTAGAATTCTCCAAAAAAAAATCAATTAAGTCTTATATTTGGGAATTATCCATTCTAATATTTTGTAATATGCTGATGTGGGAAATGAAGTTTTTTATGCAGCATGGGGATATTCACAAAAGCAAGTTGCCTCTTTTCTGATCATTCATAAAAAAGGACATACTCATTTTCTTGGAAGGGGATGGTTCCTTGATGTTAACTTTTCGTTTTTCTGCAGTAAATTTGTATTTTTTGTATAGATACAAGGGCCATACAGTCTGTATTACTTTTGAAAGTGAGGTGGCTGTAGCTTGATGTTCAAACAAAGTAATGTCAAGTAAAAAAGAAATGAGATGCCATTTTCACCTATTACACCCTGCACACAAAACATTATTATGACCTTGACTCCACAATTACTTACCCACATTAAAACCAACAATAGCATGTGATCTGTGATTTCCTGGCAAAAAAAAGAAAGCATGTGATTTGTGATGTAGCTTTTTCATTGTATGCCCTAGTTGCCTTTGAATAACAATGATAGTTGGAACAAAGGTTAAAATAGCTACCATCATGCAATTCGCCTACGTGATTTTCTAAAATTTTCCAATCCATTTTTGCATCGTGGAGGATTTGTTTCAAGGCATCAAAAAGTCCCAACCACAAAAAGTAATAAAGCATATTATAAAATAAATACCGCATTCAGCCGAAACAACAAATATTAATCAATTAAAGCATTTCTTAACAAATGTGATACATTAAAATGTAGATATATGAACATTTATGAATATTTCTCTGGGATAAATTACCTTTGACTAAGGGTGTTCAAGAATTTCCCGTCCCACTCGTCCCGTCCCGATCCCGCTTATTTTGGGACGAGAAATCTTGTCCCGAAAATTTTCGGGGACGAGACAAAATTTTAGTTGCAGGACGAGAGCGGGATTGGATGGAGTCGTCCCATTCCCATCCCGTCCCAGTAGTATTATATATTTTTTTTAATTATAAAATATGCTCTCTCTTTTTTGGGAACATGTGTGGCAAACCATAACTTGAAAGGTAAAAGAAAAAAGCTACTCTAGATCTATTCTAGAGGGATATAATCCCTCTCAGAGGACGCTTGATGTATGTCCTCTTGGTACATGCTTAAACAGCCATATGGTACATTAGATATCAGCACTAACTCAAAAATCTCTTCTTTTATTTTCAATACTTGTTTTTCGAATGGTTATTAGGAAACACAATATTGATAAGGAAACCAATAATATTATTGTAATACTAGTAGCAGACAATTATCATTTGAGCTCAAATATAATAAATGCCAAAACTTTTTGTATTATTTACAATCACGCCTTACATGTGAATTTAAAATTAAGTTTCAAACATTTTAAAAAACTTTGATGATAAATAGAAGAAACTTGAGGTAACATCCTAAACAAAAGCTAAACCCAATACCCATTATTATTTTAGGTTTGTGTGGGAGGAATGTGTGGCATTTTTAACTATAATGTATTAAAATAATAACATTCATTTTTTTTTGTTTTGCATCAAATTGTGGCAAAGGAATGGGAAGAATCAGGAATGTGTGGCAAACAAAGCCTTTTGTGGAATGTGGATCTTATTGAAGTCTTGAAGACATGTTTTTAATTTAAAATTTATGTAAAAATATGAAAGTTTCTTTTAAACTCAATTTAGATGTGTTTTTGTTATTATATGTTGAATTTGATTATGGTTTATTATATTGTCAAGACAAAATAATTGTTAGAATAATAGTATTTTATAAAAGTCCATAGTCAAATTTTTTGATGCAATATTGGATTCATATTTTTCCTGTGAAAATGACCTTTTATTTTTATTTGTAAAAAAAAAACAAACGGGAAATTCCCGTCCCGTCTCATATTCCGTCCCGTCCCGTAGTTATCCCGTCCTGAACGGGACGGGACGGGACATGGGATAAGAAATCTATCTCGTATGCCTTTTGACGGAATGGGACGGGATGGGGTCGTCCCGTTCCCATCCCGTCCCATGAACACCCCTACCTTTGATATCGGTAAAAGTTGTTTGTTTTCAACTAAATTTCATGTAATTCAAACTAATGCATGTTTGACCTGATAATAAATTACATTATACAACAGAATAGACCTGTAAAATATGATTTCTATCCATACACATTCTTATGTGCACATAACTTATTGGCAAAAAAAGTACACATAACTTACTTTCTTTTTTCCATAAAAAAAGTCTAAAAAAATGGGCTAACCTTTCATCAAATTTTTCTATGAAATATCACACCAATTACAAATGTTACTGGCCGTAATGGCATGCGCTTGAGTCGTTTCAGCGGTCTCGATTTTCAGTCCGTATGAAAGTAAAGATATTTTTGGAAGCGCTACCCCCAGCTAATTTGAATACAACAATGCTTCAATTTAAGTATATGACACAATCAGACAACCATGCAAAAAAATAATTCCAAATTAGAGTTTTAAGTCAAGCAACGCTTTTTTCTCTACTCATTACCTGCTTCCAAAGCAAACGGCCGTGGCACCCCAATCAAAACAAAGGGTTTGCATTCGAACGAGAAAATTAACATTCTCACCCCCTAAAAAATTACACTTTGTCCCCTCTAAAAATTTGGAACGTCATTTTTTTTGCAATAGCAACTTACTAAGAGTCAAAGACAAAAGCTATAATAAAATTAGTTAGTGGTGAAATTGGTATAGAAATTACATTTAATGCTAAGATAATCCCAAGTTGGATTTTACCAATAAAGAAATTTGGACCATATAAAAAGTGATGGAGGCCGGAGGGAGTATTATTTTGAAAAGCATCTTTAAAGTGCTGAAATTAAGGGTGAAAGAATGATTTTCTATATTTACAAAAGTGTTTTTAATAAAAATACAATGTGCTCTGATTTTTTAAAATTTTTAAGAACCAAAAGTAATAAAACATAAAGATGTTATAGTTGTTTTGCTTTCTACAACACTTACCAAAGACACATTTTCAAACATATTTTTATTTAGAAAAAAACTGTTTTAAAAACAAACAAGAAATCAAGCAGCTCCTAAAACCCTCATACTTACAAAATTCTCAAGTGAAGTATATTTTTACACCTTACGACAATCAAAAGGAATTTTTTTTTTAAACCTTAATTACTTCCCACAACGAAAAGGGAGCATCATGTCCATGAATAATGGCTTTAATATACAGAATTTTTGTTTTATAAAAAGGAGCTAAAATCATAGGATGCTCCTCCATATTATTCGTTGGATGTTCCAAAATTCTTTTACATTCCAAAGAGTTGTCGTTTTTAAAATATGAGTGCTTGAATGAATCATCCTCACTCTTTTTCTACGAGGATTTTTTTTTTTGGATCAATTTTTTCTACGTGGATTACTAACAATGCGTTGTGGAAGTGTGTATACACCTGTAAAAGCTTAACTGCTGCGTAATAGTGACAAGTATAAACTTAATTGTTAAGTATAACATTTTGAGCTTTAACTGATGTGAATGCATGAATGGAATATCTTCAATTTCTTTAAAGAATGGGCTCTGTTTTTCTTTCCTTCAATTACACAAGGATGGATTTATTGATGAAATTAAGAAGATAGTCATACTTCTTAATAATATTTGGTGGTTGAGAAACTCTATTTTGCATAATGGGTCTAAAGCTTGTCTGTGCATCCTCTCAAATTAAATTTGGCAAGCTCTTTCTTTCAATTCGCTAGCATTTAATTTGATTCTCGAAAACAAACTCCAGATATTGCATCTTGCCTCATGGAGCTAGATCCTCTTCTAGATCCCTCAGCCTTGATTAGCACTGTGTTCTTGCACTTAAATTAGGACCAATTCAAGATTAACATGTAATATGCAGATTTTCTTTGACAAAGCACCGATACAATCTTTTCAATGGAAGAATCTCAAGTATCATACCTCCTCTTTTCTATGAGATGTTTTCTTATTGCTCTTCAATGGATCATTTCAAATTATCTAATTATCCCACAACAATCTATTGCTCTCATTTCTTCGATTTTAGTATCTACTTTTCATCAGTCATACATCCTTATCATAGAACAGTGTTGTAGGTGTTGATATTCAAAAATTGGTTCAGCCTTGCGACAGCTTCATCTTATACATGCAGCGTCAAGACCTTTCTGTTTTTATGAATTTTTATTTATTAGTATTTTCTTAGTATTCATATTTTATTTAGCTACTTGTTACTCTGTAAACTGTTTTATATTTTAATGAAATTTGTCCTTGATAAAAAAAAAAGAATGTATGAAATGTTTTTGAAAAGTTAACGCTAGTTGAGCTTCGTGATTATTATTCAATTCACAAGACTTACAGAATCAATAAGTTAAGATGTTATCATAGGGCCATACCTAAACATAGATTGTTATGTTATTTGTGTTTTGACCAATCATAAATAAATATATTAGAAATATTTTAATCTTGTATGGAAAATTTTAATTTGATATGGCACTCTGTGACCTTGATTATTTTCCCTTACACAAAGAAAAACAACATATATGGGGCATTGATTTTTCCGTCTCAAACCACAATAAAATTATCCAAATCCAAATAAAATATTCATGAAGTATTTGATTTTTATTGACCAGACTACAAATGACCTGACATATCAGGTTCATATAAGAATTTCTAAGAAATAAATGACAAGAAATTCTAAAACCCTAAATTAAATGTAAATAACAGTTAATTCTAAAAGATAACAATCAAATCAAAATTAAAACAAAATATTTCCTAATAAATGTTGAATACTTGAGAGTTGAGATATCTAAGAATCTCAATCAATCGTTATTCCAAATCTCATCATTAAATCAACTATCATAAAATTAATTGTCAAAAAAACTTGTCCTTTCTTAGACAATATGACTAAAAAAAATCTAGTGTGAAAAAATAAATAAAAATCTTGAAATACTCATCAAAGATCTACTGGAAGAAACTTGTGGTTGTGGAGATGAAATGAATCCAAAAAAGCTTATATAGATGAAGATGACAGTTAAAAAATTAAAATAAACTCAATAAAAAAAACTCAATTGCACATACACCAAATATATTGGTAATGAATAATAGTATTTTCACAATAAATTAATATTAGTTTATATAAAACAATTAACTTAATACTAGCTAGTATGCAATAGAAGACTTTCGGAAAAATTCTAGAAAAATACCCTGAAAATATCAAAATTTCTAATCAATTTTTATATTACATTCTTTTACCTATTTACTATACAATTCATTTGCAAATGATATCATATATTTTAATGAGAATGACTGATTTTGGATATTAAATTTTCGAAGGAACTCAACTGGAAATTTCCCATATAGTCGGCCCTTTTCAATTAGTTGCTACAATCTTATTTATCGGAAAACATAATGCACGTTTCCTATTTTTAACCCCCAATTAATTATATTTCTATAATTATCTCTTCCTTCTCACAAATCATTCTACCGTGTATTTTCATCAGTAATTCTATTAATCACTGCATCGAACAAAATCTCAAATGTATTAATGCCACGCGGCCTAAGCAAGCTGGTGGAGAGTGGAACTCAACTTCATTATTCACAGGCGCTTTTCTCAGAAATCAAAGACCCTTCAGAAAAACACATTCGATTTTTCTTCTTTCACTTCTTCAACGTGCTGCACTGCAAACTCTCTGCTATCTCCTAATTATATTCAGGTTCGAAATCTCCCATATGTTCACATTTAATATATGCCATCATATTATATTGACATATGAATATACAGTTTCATAGATACACATAATATTAATTAATTGTGCCTTTCACGTTTCATACATATACACTATTAAGCTCTCTGCATATATCCCACCGCAACCTGCTGCTATATGTATTAATTCTTCAGCATCATAAACTTCATATCTTGCTTTCATTGCAACATGCATACATACATATATATAGACCTTTTAGCACATACATAGACTGAATCTTTATATCTTACTGTCAGGTCCGATATTTCACTATTGATAGCTTGTACCTATCAAAGCAAACATGTCTATGGGGTCTGTGACTAACTTGGAGACAATACAGACACTTCTGAGTGCCCCAAAGAATGTTAACCAAGCCACCAAAAACTGGCATTCTGCTTTTGTTAGTATATATTGTTACAGAACCCTCTTGTCTCACTTCAAATCTATCAATAATCCTAAAAAGATATCACCTTCTTCCTCCTACACCGTCATTGATGTAGACACAGATCATTCTTTTTCTGTTTCCCAAACCACCCTCACAAATCTCGTTAAGGAGAAAAATGTAGAAACCTTGCAAAATCTTGGTGGGGTCCATGGCGTGGCCTCTGCTCTAAAGACCAACATTGAAGATGGAGTCAAGGCCAGTGATATTGGTGTCGACAGTGATGACAATCTCAGTGACGTCATAAGACGGCGCAATGCGTTTGGTTCAAACACATACCCAAAGCCACCAACGAAAGGTTTCTTTCAGTTTGTGATTGAAGGGTTCAAGGACGCCACCATTCTCGTTCTCTTAGCATGTGCTGCTCTGTCTATTGGCTTTGGCATTAAAGAGAAAGGAATCAAAGAAGGATGGTATGAAGGTGGAAGCATATTTGTTGCCGTTTTTCTCGTCATTGCTGTGTCTTCCATTAGTAATTTCAGACAGAGCAGACAGTTTGACAAATTGTCACAGGTTAGCAAGAACATTCAGGTGGATGTTGTACGAGGTGGTCGAAGGCAACAGGTTTCTATATATGACATTGTCGTTGGTGATGTTGTGTGGCTGAAGATTGGAGACCAAGTTCCTGCTGATGGCTTGTTCTTGGAAGGCCATTCTCTGCAAGTTGATGAGTCAAGCATGACTGGTGAGAGCGACCACGTTGACATTGATTCCCACAGAAACCCTTTTTTGCTCTCTGGTACTAAAGTGGCTGATGGGTTTGCCAAAATGATTGTTACTTCTGTTGGTACAAACACCACTTGGGGTCAAATGATGGGTTCTATAAGCAGAGATAACAATGAACAAACTCCTTTGCAAGTGCGTCTCAATAGGCTTACTTCTACTATTGGAAAGGTTGGTTTGGCTGTGGCATTTCTTGTTCTTGTTGTTATGTTGGTTCGCTACTTCACTGGGAACACAAGGGATGAGAATGGGAATAGAAAGTACAATGGAAGCAAAACAAAGTTTAATGACATTATGAATGGAGTTGTGAATATTGTTGCTGCTGCTGTTACTATCGTTGTGGTTGCCATCCCAGAAGGGCTTCCTTTGGCTGTCACTTTGACACTTGCTTATTCCATGAAGAAGATGATGGCTGACATGGCTATGGTGAGGAAGCTCTCTGCCTGTGAGACAATGGGGTCTACTACGACAATCTGTACCGACAAGACCGGGACCCTCACACTTAATCAGATGAAGGTGACCAAGTTTTGGCTTGGACAACAATCTATGGAAGAGATAGCTCATGAATCATCAGTTCATTCGGATGTCATTCAATTGATCAAAGAAGGGGTTGCCCTTAACACTACAGGTAGTGTTTTCAAGTCTGAATCATCATCAACAAATTATGAATATGAGTTTTTAGGTAGTCCGACAGAAAAGGCCATTCTTTCATGGGCTGTTCTTGATTTGGACATGCACATGGAGGAGTTGACTCAAAGTTCCACCATACTTCATGTGGAAACCTTCAATTCAAAGAAGAAGAGAAGTGGGGTTTTGATTAGAAGGAAATCAGACAATAAAATCCATGCACATTGGAAAGGAGCAGCTGAGATGGTATTGAGTCTATGTTCAAACTACTATGATGCTTCTGGCAATGTACAAGACCTTGACGGTGGGAAAAGGTTGGTGATTGAGCAAATCATTCAAGGAATGGCAGCCAGCAGCCTCAGGTGTATTGCTTTTGCACATGCAGAAGTAGCAGAAGAAGATTTAAAAGAAGAAGGGCTTACCCTCTTAGGACTTGTTGGTATTAAGGATCCATGCCGTCCAAGTGTGAGGAAAGCCGTGCAAGATTGCCAAAAGGCTGGAGTAAGTGTCAAAATGATCACAGGAGACAATGTTTTCACAGCCAAAGCCATAGCCATAGAATGTGGCATACTCCAACATAATCAAGACACAACTGAAGCAGTCATTGAAGGAGAGGCATTTCGAAACTTGTCTGATGAGGAAAGACTTGAGAGAGTGGATAAAATTTGTGTGATGGCACGATCCTCTCCCTTCGACAAGCTCTTGATGGTTCAATCCCTCAAACAGAAAGGTCATGTAGTTGCAGTCACAGGAGATGGCACAAATGATGCACCAGCATTAAAGGAAGCTGATATTGGACTTTCTATGGGGATTCAAGGCACTGAGGTTGCAAAAGAAAGCTCAGATATAGTCATCTTGGATGATAATTTCGCCTCAGTTGCCACAGTTCTCAAGTGGGAAAGATGTGTCTACAACAACATCCAAAAGTTCATTCAGTTTCAACTAACCGTAAATGTTGCAGCACTTGCAATTAACTTTGTAGCTGCAATATCAGCAGGAAAAGTGCCATTAACAGCAGTTCAACTATTATGGGTGAACCTAATAATGGACACTTTGGGTGCTCTAGCTCTGGCAACAGAGAAGCCTACAATGGAGTTATTGGACAAACCACCAGTGGGTAGAATGGAGCCTCTCATCACCAACATCATGTGGAGAAATCTGTTAGCCCAAGCTTTATACCAAATCACTATACTATTGACATTACAGTTCAAGGGTGAGGCTATATTTGGGGTGAGTTCAAAGGTAAATGACACTTTGATTTTCAACACCTTTGTGTTGTGCCAAGTGTTCAATGAGTTCAATGCAAGGAAGCTGGAGAAGAAGAATGTGTTCCAAGGGATTCACAAGAACAAATTGTTTATGGGGATCATAGGAATGACCATTGTTCTTCAAGTGTTAATGGTGGATTTTCTGAAGAAATTTGCAGCTACAGAGAGGTTGAATTGGGGGCAGTGGGGTGCATGCATTTTAATGGCAGCTATTTCATGGCCTATTGGTTGGGTTGTGAAGTTCATCCCTGTGTCACAGAGACCATTGCTCAGTTTCCTGAACATGAAGAAGAAATGACTACTTGCTTGGAGATATTATTTTGATGGGATCTGATATCTGTTCTGAAGTCTTTCATTTTATGTTGTTATTTGTTTTCTAATTCGTAAAGAAACCCCTTCATTTATATGTTCATTATTGTTTGCTTGATATCAAGAAATTAAACAGAGTTGTTATAAAATATGTCTTCCTTGAAGTAGTTCTGTAGTTGTTCTTTGGAGAGCTATGGCTTTTAGTTTGCTGCCACCAAATGGCTCACTGTTAAGTTTTCACATGATAGAAATAACAGTATGGGTGTGCATAATGAAACTTTTCTTCAAACGAGAACTCTATAGAAAAATTTTGTAAGCTTTGTCTTCGTTTTTTTTAGGAA
The DNA here is from genome assembly GCA_037074515.1 of Mimosa bimucronata. Lineage (NCBI taxonomy): Eukaryota > Viridiplantae > Streptophyta > Magnoliopsida > Fabales > Fabaceae > Mimosa > Mimosa bimucronata. Next base: position 44,575,179 of record CM073436.1, read on the forward strand.
ACTCTAAATATCAAAGTGTTCAAGATAATAATATATATTTCCAAAACTAGGAAATTTGCTCTCTGCACTTCAAAATTTTGTCACCATTTTTATATTATCAACGTCATAAGAATTGAGCTTTGTGTGCATGCTAAGGCATGAAGCAACGAAGCATTGTCAAAAGGTAAATTACAAAACTTCGTTTTCTGATGGAAGCCAATTCCATGCATGATCATATATTTGTACCACATACTTTGTGGTGGAAATCATTTTTATTTCCATATTCATGTGACTCATTTCCTACGTACCAAAAGGGACCTTTCTCTTTCGAAGGAAAACTTCATCTACGATTTTGATTGGTGATCACTTTTCAACATTAAAAAATATGGTGTCTTTATTTTAATAAAAATGAAAATTAATAGTTTCTTGAGTTGTAAACTAGTAGATTTTGGCAATCTTCATCACCTTAGCCCCAAATATTTAAAAAAAAAAAGTTATTGTCCCCAAGGAATAGCCACGCTAGAGCCTATCAGTTGGCAGTAGTGCTCATCAGGCCAATGTGGCTTTTCTTTGTTGTTTTCAGTTGAGGGGCAATTTTGTAAAAGTATCAACATTTTAAAATCTCGAACTGCTATACTCTCACCAATCTGTCCTTTTTATGCATTCACATAACATTAAGGAACTTTTTTATTTCATGTAGATATTTTTTTGGGAATTTTCTCTAGGATCAGTCGACATGAGAAAATGGAAGCAGATCTCCTTACAATCTTTTTTTTCTCAATATCCCTTAATAGCAAATCTGAATTATTGATAGTAATAAAGAAGTTTTTGTCATTTATAAAAACAGCTATTCTCATTATTATGCAATTTAAAAAAAGTTATGTCGGATGTCTTTTTCAACAATTGATATTGATTGGACGGATATGATGAATGATTTTAGGGATCCTGAAAGAAATGCTACTAATAGAGACTGAACACATGAGAAGATGCTGCTTACAGGGAAGACAGAGAGAATGTTGTATCTCATTATAAAGGGTGCATTCGGTTAATTTAGAGGTCAAAATTAGAAATTCAAAAGTGAGGGGTGACCGCTAATAGTAAAGTTAGGATTAATAACGACGGCCGAATATGCAACCTAGACTTCACCTTCATATGCTTCTTATCATAGCAAGCCTTTTTCTTGTTTCTTTAATCTCTTAAGTGATAAGAATTCTACTGAATGGTGGGATTCATAAATTAATTATTAAGAGAATTCTAACACTACTACAAAAAACACTTTTCACGTCTTTTTTTTTTACTTTTCAAGTCTCTTTTTCGTGGGACGTGGATAGAGGAGACGTAGAAAGTCGGAACTTTTCACGTCTCATTTTAGATGTGAGACGTGGAAAGTGGTCACTTTTCACGTCTCATTTTTTAATGTGAGACGTGGAAAGTCCCACTTTCCACGTCTCACATTAAAAAATGAGACGTGAAAAGTGACCACTTCCCACTTTCCACGTCTCACATCTAAAATTAGACGTGGAAAGTGGTCACAGAACTTTCCACGTCTCTTTTTTTAATGTGAGACGTGGAAAGTAGGAACTTTCCACGTCTCATATTCAAAAAAGAGACGTGGAAAGTCTTTTTTTAAAAAAAAAATTAATTAGGATGATTAATCACAATAAAAAATATCTCAATATTATTGGAATAATAGAAATACAACACTTAAAATGAAACCTAAAAAATAAATTATACATTAATATTCAAGTTAATGTTTAATCTAGTACAGAGTTGCCTTGACTAAAAACTCTCTCAACTGCACATGTCATACATACATACAGGAGAAGGAACAGAAACAATCAACTACAGAGTAGTGGTCCATGGCAATACAAATAAGCCACGCAACTTCTACATGTTTGAGTGACCTGCTTGAACTTGAACCAGGAAAATAATAACAGAAGATTCTACATCTTGGCAGTGGCTACCTCTCTGGAGCTTGTGATTTTGGAAGAGTGAGAACTCCACCTGTGTCCCCTACCATGAATTCCTGTGTCCAATCAAGGTAGAACAAGGTTTAGCAAGTGGGCCTACTTTATTTCAACATCTTCACAAGGACAAATGTCCTAACCAACAACCAATTGAATACCTCCTGCTTAATGTCAAAACAAATCCATTGTTATAGAAATAAAAACAAAATCCTTGACTTTTACAGGAAAATGGCTCACTATGTCTCCTTAATTTGAATGTTTATTTTGATTTAATTTTAGAAAAGTTTCCATGATATGCTAAAATTTCCAATACACATGTACTCTTGACTGCTCCAGTTGCTCCATAAGCAATTCCTCCCGTAAAAAGAAACATTTAGTCATTTGAAAAAGAACTCTAAAACTAAGGAACAAAAAAGTAGAGAGCAAGGAAGGGAATAGAGGAAAATGAGAAACACCTTCTCCTTGACAAAAGATACTGATACATTTAGTTGCTGGGCAAGCTGATGCAGCCAGGTCCTTACCCGACAACTTCCTGCGCAAATAAGCATATAATATTAAACAAAACGAGAATGCATTGAGAAACACATACACTGAACGATGAAACTAAGTGAAGATTATGAAAGAAAACAACAAAGTTCTCAACCTCCAGATATCATATCAGAGTTTTATTAATTTAGATTTAGTCTCATCATTAATCATTACACACAGGATGAAAGCAAAAGCATAAGATTACAAACTGTATTGAAAGTCAAGGATATGCATCATAATTTCTGTTTAATAAGTATGCAACTCAATGTATCTTCTACTTAGGCAGAAGAGATCCTTACTTCTCTTCTCTATAAGGAGGAAGCATGCAGGCATGCACATAAAGAGAGATAATATAGCAGAATAACAATGAAAATAGCTCAAATCAATTCCATTATCTGCTAGACCAATAGGGACAGAAAAAAAGAAAGCTTTGACTGACTTCATATGGCAATTCAGTATTACTAAGATAAGCTATTAATAATTTCTATCTCATTTGGAAATATTGCAAACTTACTACTTGTCCCTTGCTTTCAGGAATTATCCTTCAATGACAAAGACATTAAACTGGATGGAGAATTACTATGTGGAATTAGTTGTATCTAAATGAGTCATTCTGAACAAATCATTGTCTTCACTCTTCAGGTCTGAATTTCTTAGTGTGTGCGTGGGTGGACAGTCTTCAGGATTGAACAATCAAATTTTGTTTAAAATTATTCTCATTTTTCTAAGGAATAAAGATAAAATCTGAACTCCCAAATGATACTTCTTTCTATTGAATGAAAAATTACAACTAAACAAAGGTTTGTCATTTACTTAATAAAAAATTACAACTAAAAATATTTATCACTATTACTTGAGTTTATAATTTGAAACAAATAATATTAACCATTGGTAATCCTTGAAAATAAAAGATATTTAAATTCAATAATCCTTATAATTATAAAAAAGAAAGTGATATTTTATAGCGGCTTTTCGTTCCTTTTTCTATATATCTATGTAATAAAACTTTTAGCTTTTCAGCTATTTTAATTATCTTTGCTAAAAAAACCTATTTGAATTATCTTAATAATATAGGCAGTTTTCAAAAAAAAATTAATGAGGAAATGAATTTTTTTAAATAAGTTTATTATATTTTTTGTTATGTGATTAAATTATCCATACAATGATAGTTGATTAATAAGTACAAATTAAATAATTATTTTAACATATTTAATTTTAAAAAAATTATCCTCAATATTTTCATCCAATCAAACAGAAGCTTGCCCCTCAAACTTGGCGTGAATTGATTGACAACCAAGGAGACCCATTGATTCAAAATTAACAGGGTAAAGTTGCAATTCTAATAGAAGTTTTTTGTGAAGAGCATCTAGCACTAGTTTGTAAATGTGTAAAAATAGTAGTAAACTTGATAAAACGGAGCAATTTCAACAATGACGTTAATTTCTGTTGAACATCTGTTAATTTAAAAACTATTATGCCTTAAATTCCTCAAATAAGATATCTCTTTTGGGTTAAAAATTTTCTTTTCACTTTAAAAAATTTACCTATAATATTCTTTAATTAATTTTTCCAAACAATAACCTCTTTTGAACTTTAAAGTAATTTTCCCCTAGATCATTGTCTTTAAAATAAGGAAGAAACTAAGTCTTTAGAATCCTAAAAATATACCCCCAACTCCTCAATTATCCCCATAATTCATCATTTTCTATTAATTAATTCCTAATTACACTCCCCAATCATCAATAAATTTCTAGGGTGTTCAGATTAATAGAAATGCAACATCAATAAATGAACTGTCATTTCCAAAATTCGTTGTAGTAAAGTGTCCTTTTGGTAGTTTGAGGGCTTTTTTTGGAATTTTCCCTATTATTTTCCTATACTTTATTTCTAGAAAAATTTCGAAGCTACAATAATTAATGGAAACCCCAGCAAATCAAAAAAATCAGTGGAATCTGAAAATCAATGGAACACTCTTTATGTCGAATCTAAATATGCCGACATACCAAGATCAGTGGAACCAAAAGACATATTAGTGGAACCAAAAGACATATTAGGGCTCAACAATAATGAGGTGGGAAGAACCACAAATAACAAAAGAATGGAAGGGATAGTGATCCTCCTTGAAGAAGAAAACGCCGGTGGACGGACGACAACCTGGGATGGAGGAGATGAGTGCTTTGGCGAGCAATAATGATGAGAACACGGAAGGGGCAAACACTGGAATGAAATTTTTTGGCAAAAAATCTTGTTGAGGGAAAACTTGAGGGGAAAATGAGGCGTGGGACCCACTTCATTTTGCCCCTATTTTCCTTCATTCCATATTTTCTTTCCCATCCAAGTAAGGGAAAATTTATTTCTCCTCCCATTTTCCTCCCTAATTTATTTTCCTTCTCCATTTTCCTCCCATCCAAGAAGACCTAAATACATTTCATTCTATTGGAATCTGCTTTTTTTTCGAGTTAAAAGGGAAATTTATGAACCAGCTAAATTTGTTTTAGGATGCTTGATCATATTAAATCTCTACGTGAGATATCACATGTTTGTTTGTAATCGATCAGATTACTACTGACAAACCCAATTCACTGTTCGTTTAAACATTTCTCCCTAGTAGGGATGAAAATAGGTTAGGCCCCTTTCAAAGGTCGTAGCCTATTTAACAAATAAGATAGGCTCATATTCAATCTCATTGATGGGTCTATTTAGGTAAATATGCTAGGCCATTTTTCTTTAGGCCTAGCATTCAAGCCTACAAGGCCTGGTCTACTTAACTTTATTTTAATGTATATTATTGTGTATAATATAAAATATATCAATTATATAAATTATTTATAATATTACTAACTTAAATTTAATTCTAAACTTCACATTTAATCATTCATTCGCAAAGTCTAATCTTTTAATTCATTAGTAGTTGTTCAGCTTTTCCTAATTTCTTCCTTTAAGTCAATTAAGATGTAGTGCTGGCTCACGTACTATTCTCTTAATTGTATTACTTTCCAAAACATAATAACTTTTAAAGTTTTCATTTGTGTCTAAATAAAACATTATACTCTTAATAGGAATAATTTTCCACAGTTTTTATGTTTAAAGAGAAATATATATATATATATATATATATGTATAATTTTATACCCCTAAAGACTTTTTGAGATATATATATGTTTTTAAATATATTTAAACAGTAATATATACAACAAGAGGTTTAAACTTTTAAATCTATTCAATGGCCTACATTTAAAATAGGCTTTTAAAAAGATTTCAATCTTTTTCAGGCTTTTTGAAGGTTCAGGCTCACATTCAAACGAAAGAAAAGGCTTAGGTTTCACATTTTTATTACAGGCTCATACCTATTTAACTAAAACTTACCTCAGCCTAACCTATTTCCACGCGTGAGGATAATATTGAAAATTTGCTTCAATTTCGTGTGCGGGGCTACCCAATCGCATAGGAAAATCAGGGCCGAAGAACGCAGTCATTTTGGTGAAGAAAAAGAAAATTCTTCATTTTCTCTGTGAACGCAGTCGCCGAAACCTTGGCCTCAAATTATGAAGCTCAAGCAATTGGAAAGTCTCCTAGGCGATCTTCAGCAGTTCTCTGAGCCCAAGGTTCTCTCTTCCCCCTAAGACCTTTCATTGTCTCTGTATCACTTCTTTTATTTCTTTGGATCACTTCTTTTTTTTTTTTTTTTTGGTCGCAGATTGAACTCGAACAGTATCCAACTGGACCCCATATTGCTTCTCGAATGCTTTACACTGTAATTCTCTCTTACTCTCATCACTTTACACAGCTTCTTCAAAATATTGTTTGCTTGTTGCTTCAAATTTCACCTTGTTCTATTTCCCTTCCGTTAAAGATGGAAACAGCTATGTGCTTTAAGATTACATTTCTATTATTTCCTTGCAATGCAATTATTGATTTAATTGGCAAATTTCATGTGGTAGGGAAAGATGGGGAGGGTTTTGTAGTGAATCATGAAGTGTGCAATTTTTTTTTTTTTTTTTTTTTTGTGTTTAGTGATTGTAATTCCATAGTTTTATAGTCATGTTTGTGCTGTGATTATGTTAATTAGGCTGAGAACTCTTTTGGAGATGTGAGTAACAAAGTAGTGGCTGACTTTGGATGTGGTTGCGGTACTTTAGGTGTTGCTGCTGCTCTATTGAGTGCTGAGTAAGTTGCCTTCTTTCCCTTATTTTTCTTTTGTGAAATCTGTCCACCACCTATACATTTCATTTAATCTGTAAGTTATATTTCAGCTGATATTGAAATGACATCAAGTCTGCTTAAGTTTTAAACTACTGGTACTTCTCTGCACTTTACATTTTGGAAATCCATGATTGCATAGGGACTACACTCTACAGAAACACTGAATTGGTATTATTTTTCGTTGCCTGGTCATTAATACATACTACCTCCAGTCCTAATTATAAGAGCCATTGACTTTTTTTTGGAGAGATTAAGGAAGCAAATTAAACCCCTAAATCTTAATATATGTGACATGTGATTAGATTATATGATAGTTTATAAGTAAAATAACTTAGTTTTGAGGAAAAAAGACAAATATAAACAATTTAAAATGGTGTATTTTGCATCCTTAATTTTTTTTAAAAAAGTTAACTGGTTCTTATAATTAGGACCGGAGGGAGTAGAACATACCGGCCTGCATAATACCTAGGGATCCTCCATTATAAATCTAAACTTCAATTCAAAGTTTAAGCCACAAAGCTAATGTTTGTCTGAATTAAGTGTGATTTTATGTAGATTTGTGTGTTCACGTATTTATTTATTTATGCATGAATGCATATCTTATATTCTCTTAATCTGTCTTAGCATTGGTCAGACATGTTGTCGGCATTGACATTGATCCCGAATCTCTTGAAATAGCATCGTTAAATGCTGAGGAGCTGGAGGTATTTTCTTCCTACTGTTCGTTATAGCAAATGATTACATCTTTTCAGATAAATTAAGTCTTTTGTTGCGTTGACTGGGCTGCCCTATTATGTTGCAAAGGGGTAAAGCAAATGATGAAAACAATAAGATGGACATTTGGCCAAACTAGCTATGAAAATGAATGCCTAAATCACTTTTGTGCATGTAAAAAGGATTTTTTAAGTTTTAAAAGAGATTCAAGACAAGTTCTAGAGGTGAAATAACAATAAGTGTACTCCCTCTTGAAAGAAATGACATTTAGGCTCAAATTACTCACCGGTTCTATGACATGCTAAAGTCAATTACCTAAGCCAAATTACTTGCATATTTACAAACATATCAAGAAGATAGAATCAAGTTTTAGTCAAACTCAATTCTTTCAAGTTCAAATTAAATCAACTTTGACAATGTTTGCAAGTAAAATCCAACTTCAAAAAAAAAATGAAAACTCTTTTTTTTTTTTTAATTTTCTAAGAAATATAAAAACAAATTTTTTTTCTAAAAAATTTATGTCTACAAAATAAAAAAAAATGAAATTTTAAAACTTTTTACAAAACCTTAAAATAAAACCAAAAATTCAAGGACAAGTCATATAAAATCAATGGTGCCCTCACCCCCACACTTAAATGTCTCATTGCCCTCAATGTGAACATGCAACATGAAAAGTAGTGGAAAATAAGAAAGCATCCACAAACAAGTGTAGAGATGATAAAGATTTCTCAAATTCAACAGTTTCACCGATCAATCAACACAAACGAGTGCCAACATCATCAATATTAAATATCAATCAAGCCAACCAGAATTAGCACTCATTCCCAACAACAATATCCAGATAAAAAAAATTCAAAGAGAAGTAGAAGAATACTCCCCTTCCTCTTCTTGATCTGCACTCTCAGCTTAGTGATCTTTGTCATCAAAATGGGACACATCACCAGGGGCTACAACAGTCCTACAAAATCAAAATAAAACACAATATTAAATACTTGGGTTTCCTCCCAAAAAGCGCTAAGTTTATAGTCTTTAGCCATACTTTGCAAAATCAATTACTAATCATAAGTATCACAAATCATAACCATCTTGTCTTCATTTCTCTTGTGACAAAAAGACTTTAACAAATATGAGAGCTCATTCAGACAAGAAACATGCACCTCCTCAATCAAAAATGATGTTGGAATGCATAACTTAACCAAACTAATGGAAGGCTCTAACTTAACATTTTCACAATTGTTATCCATGCCCCCTAAATAGTTTGAAAAGTCAATAAAATCCACTTGACTCTCATCAGTAAGAGTCAAAATATCATTAGAAGGATTAAGATCATAAATTATGGGGATCTCCTCTCTACTCTCATGTTCAAGACAACAAGCATCGGGGTCCAAAATTGAAACCTCAACTAAACCCTCAATATTGTTCTCTCCCTCATTGATTTCCAACTCACACTCACCCCCAAGAATATTACATGCCATTGGTAACAACTCCTCACTCTCCATGATCAAATTTTCTCTTGAAATTTCATTTTCCATTGAAGCATCATTTGATATATCAGAGAAAACATCCTTTTGTTTCAAAGTCTCAAGGTTAGAAGCAATTTCACTCATTTGGAGTGCTAACTTTTGAAGAGCTAATGTATTCTTTTCTTGTCTAGCACTGATTTCATTATCATTATCTAGGATACGTTGAAGCATATCCTTTATTGTGGGTTTTTCCTTATGAATTGGGTTAACTTCATCTACATGAAAAGGGGGTGACAACTCAAAATGTGATGCACATGGAGAAAGAGAACAATTAGGATCCCAAAACATTGATTGCTCATGATTCCGCCTAAGGCTAAAATTATCATCATACACATGAGTTTAAGCCCTAGCAAAATCATCCTCCACATAATCCAAGGTTGAGACATAGGGACATTGTTCACTAAAATGATTATATCCACAATAATTGCAACAAATGTACTCACATGGAGCTTCACAAGCAGAAGAGTCATAATAAGAATTTGTATAATCATTTTCATTCTCAAATCCACCATTAGTCTCATAAGTCCACCAAGGATAATCCATGACAAAGTTTCCAATCAAGCAACTAACAAAGAAAAAAATCACAGAATTAACAAAATTAACTAAAACTACCTAAGACAATCAAAACAAAACAAAATGTGAAGAAAATGAAAAAGGAAAACGCAACAGTAAATGATTGCACAATTGCAACAATTAAACACATAAGCTTTTGCCATTAGTCCCCGGCAGTGGCGCCATTGACTTGTCCGAGGTTTGGCACATCGGCAAGCGCACGGGTCGTAAAAAATAGTATAGAAAATGTTGTCGTTCCAACAGGGACTAAGGCAAAAGTTGATTAATTATCGCAATTATATTATCAATTAGGTTGAGTGAGAATTTTTGTATTTTGGAATTCAAAAATACCTAAAATGAAAATAGCTTACAAAAACTAAATTGAAACTTTAATTTATAACAAGAGAAGCCTAGGCCTATTTATCCACTTGTATTTCATGATACCCAATTGTTCCTCCCCTAATGCTAACTAATGTCTATTATGTTGTTGTTTGAAGTCTCTCATATTCAAATAGCTCTCTCAAGCCTATTCAAACCTTAATTGAATTTAGTATGCATAATCTCTTACTACATACTATCATCAATTAGTCTCTTTAAACAAGCCACTTCAATTTGACAAAACTTGGTTAATGAATATCTCTATCTCACTAACACACTTCCAATCCTAAATTAGAATTGCAAGACAAGTTTGTATTTAATCTAGTTCTTTACCTAATTAATGCTCTCTCAAGCCACTAATTAAGCAAACAATCTAAATGTTGGCCATCCACTTAGAAAATATCAAGCACAAATTAAATCCACAACATAACAGTCATTAATAAGCAAAAGAAAAATAGGTTCAAGCATCAATCCATACAAGCTTCAAAATACACCTAGAACAAATTATCTAGCTACTCATAACTACAAATGAAATCAGCAAAATCATCTCAACAACATCCCAAGCAAAATTCAGATTATATAACTAGAAGGAAGAAGAAAAGGAACAATAAATTGTTCAGAAAACTCCCCAAAATGCCATCATTTCTCTCCTCCCATTCCAGTTCCTTGCTGCCCAGAGAATATGAAGATGATGATGGCAACCAGATTTCCTTCCGTCCTCACTCCGGCTGCCGCTGGCTCTCTCTCTCCCCCTTCTCGCTCTGGATCTTTGCCTCGCCCAGTGAAGAAGACGATGAAGATGCATAGATGAACAGTGCCGCTCGTTTCTTCTTTTTCTCGCTGAATGCCTCTTTTTATTTCATAGGTCTCCCCACAACAATTACCCCCAACGCTGCCGTTTTGCCTTCTTGGCACATGCTCTTTTAATTAAATCAAAGCCCATATCTTTCATCTCCAATTGGCCCACGTTGCTGCTGTAGTGTTGTAGGCCTTCTTGCATTTTTTTTAAATTTAAATGGATCTCCTGACACTTAGTGCACCGCTTCACCTATTGAGTGAATAAATAAACAAGAAAATGCACCAAGTTAAGTTAGAAGAAAAGGAGCTGCAACAACAATAATAATAATAACCCACAGAACTTCTTCTTTTAATTATTTTTTTACTTACCAATTCTTATCTTATACTATTTCTATTTTAATTTAAACTAATAATATTTACAATGAAATCCCCTAAATAATGGACCAAATTGATATTCTATCAAAATCTTATATAAATCCCTTCAATTTAGCATCAATGACTCCCTAAACACACCCAAATATGTATCAAATCTAATAAAAAATGGGGAGTCATCAGAGAAATTTCCTGCCTTGTTCACCATGCATCTGGAGTATGCATAATGAATGACTCGATATGGTGGAGATAGTTGTGCAGGCTTAAGAGTTCCCTGAAGTGGACTGATTGTTTAATAAATTTGTAACAAATCGCTGCCAAGAATTATATGCTTCCATTCCAGGCCTGTCCATGTTCAGCCATTTGTTCAAATCTGACCAGCCAAATGAGAACTTCTTCCCTCTGACTTGAGAAGAGATTATGATTTCTGAAATTTGTCCTTCAGACTCAGTGGTAGAAATCTTCAAGTTATAATAGAATGCATTCACAACTTTCTCATTATAATGATTCTTGATTCCCATCCACTGCTTGTAAGGCTCCAACCACTCAGACACAGGGTATCCATTTTTCTCCAGATAGTCAATATCCATGTACCCACATCTTTGTTGCAAAGATCTTCTTTGAATGTCCTCTGATGCGGCTTCAATAGGACCCTGAGCATAGGATGAATCAATGGGAACTTTTGTATCTCCTAAGATGAGTTCTCTGACCTTTACTGTTGAAGGACTTTTGCTCTTGGATTGGGAGGTATTGGCACGGGTTTTGGCCATTGGTGGTGATGGTTGAGAAGTAGAGGGTGTAGGGTTTGAAAGTGGTGAAGGGTGTCTATAGGTGAGTGCAGGGTCTCCTCGGGGCAAGGGAACTGTATCTGGAACAACTTGTGCTCTGTAATTTTTGGGTATATGCATCTTGGGTGCCATCTGAGAGGTTTATATAGAGAGCTAAGGGTTATGACTAGTGATTCGAAAGGGTGTAACCTGGTCTAGGGAGTTATGATGAATGATGATTCGAATAATGGCTCCAGTTATGACTATTACGAAGGGTTTTGGTGATTCGTGCCGTTAGGGTTTGATGAGAGGAGGAGAAATGATGCTAAGAGTGAATGCAAATGGAGTGAAATGATCCAACAGTTACATATGTCAAGTATATATGAGAGAGTAAGTGCAAAAAGGTATGCAACTGTCACAAAAAGTGTACGTTACAAATGTTACCGTTAGTGCCTGATCGATCACATGTGCCTTGTGATCGATCACAGATTGCAGTTTCTGATCGATTGGATGTGTCTCATCGATTAGGGATTGTTGTGATCGATAGGTCTAAGCTGAGTAATCGATGCCTGATCGATTACTCCTTCCTTTTTATCGATCAGACAGCTCTGATCGATGGTAGCTTCTCCCTAATCGATGCTCTCAATCTTCTTTAATCGAAGCCTAATTGATCACAGAATAGGTTCTGTGATCGATCAGGGTTACTTGATCGATTGGACGATGGATTTTCACTGAACCTGCAAAATTTTAATTTGACACTCCGATGCCTAAGTTTATACTTTATCATCAAATATATATGAAAATTTAGAAGAGTTAAGGATTTGATACAGTTTTACAACTCATTGGGATTTACCATTCCCAATTCTCTTCTAATGAACATGAATTGTTCAGCAGCCAGAGGTTTGGTGAAGATATCTGCTAACTGCAAGTGAGTTGGAATAAATTCCACCTTGACATCCTTCTTTTGTACATGGTCCCTGATGAAGTGCTGTCTGACATCAATATGTTTAGTCCTTGAGTGATGCACTGGATTTTTGGCCAAGCTGATTATACTAGTGTTATCATAGAGGATTGGGACTTCTAAGAATTCCATTCCCAGATCCTTTAATTGATGCTTGAGCCATAGGACTTGAGCACAACAACTTGCAACAGCAATGTATTCAGCTTCTGTGGAGGACAAGGAGACACAATTCTGTTTCTTGCTGGCCCAAGATATTAATTATCCTCCAAGAAATTCACACTGACCACTGGTAGTTTTTCTATCAGTTTTGTACCCAGCATGATCTGAATCTGAGTATGCCATGAGGTACTCCTGAGTTCCTTTGGGCTATCATAATCCCAGATCCTGAGTTCCAACCAAGCACTCAGGATTCTCTTAACACACGTGTGGTGAGATTCCTTTGGGTTAGCTTGATATCTGACACATATTCCCACACTGAACTGAATATCTGGTCTGCTTACAGTTAGATATAGGAGGGAACCAATTAGCCCTCTGTATGTGGATTGATTGAAGTCTTGTCCCTTTACATCAGCATCCACTAAAGCTGTGGAACTCATAGGTGTCTCTTCCTCCTTTGATAGATCCATCCCAAACTTCTTCAAGATCTCCTTCACATACTTGGATTGTGACATGAAAATCCCATCTTTTCTCTGTTTAATTTGAAGACCTAGAAAGAAGTTCAGTTCTCCCATCATGGACATCTCAAACTCTCCCTGCATGATCTTAGAGAATTCTTTGCAAAGAGATTCATCAGTAACACCAAAAATGATATCATCAACATAAATTTGTACTATAAGCATGTTTTTCTTTTTATGTAAAATAAACAGAGTAGTGTCTACTTTTCCTCTTGTAAAACCTTTATCTAAAAGGAAATTACTTAATCTTTCATACCATGCTCTTGGTGCATGTTTCAGTCCATATAAGGCCTTTTTAAGTTTAAAGACATGATCAGGCTTAGAAGAATTTTCAAACCCAGAGTGTTGTTCAACATATACTTCCTCCATAATATAACCATTAAGAAAGGCACCTTTTACATCCATTTGATATAATTTGAAATTTTTGAGTGATGCAAAAGCTAACAAGAGCCTTATTGCCTCCAATCTAGCAACTGGGGTAAAAGTCTCCTCATAATCTATGCCTTCTTCTTGGTTATAACCTTTAGCCACAAGTCTTGCCTTGTTTCTAACCACAGTTCCAAATTCATCAAGTTTGTTTTTGAAAACCCACTTGGTTCCTATTATAGGATAGTTTGAAGGTCTTGGAACCAAATCCCAAACTTGATTTCGTTCAAATTGATTGAGCTCTTCTTGCATAGCAACTATCCAATCACAGTCTGTCAATGCTTCTTCAATGCAAGAAGGTTCAATTTCAGAAATAAACGCAGAAAAATGCATTTCATTTTGAATCTGGCTTCTGGTTTTCACACCTCCACTAACATCACCAATTATTTGCTCAGGAGGATGATCCCTATGATGTCTCCAGGCTCAGGGACTTGCTGGTTCATCATGGAAATCATTATCTTGATCTTCATCCGGTGATGATATTGGTTGTGTTGTGGCTTTAGCTTTGATTGAAAAATCAGACTCTTCTTCTATTAATTGCCTCTGTTCAGAGTCAGTTTCATCAAATACTACATGGACTGACTCTTCAACAGTAGAAGTTCTTTTGTTAAATACTCTATAGGCCTTGCTTCTGTTAGAGTACCCAATGAAAATTCCAGAATCAGCTTTAGGGTCAAATTTACCTAAATTTACCTTTCCATTGTTGTGGATGTAGCATTTAGAACCAAAAACTTTGAGATGACTTACATTAGGCTTTCTTCCTTTGTAAAGCTCATAAGGAGTTTTATCCATTCCTTTTCGTATGTAAGCTCTGTTGGATATGTAGCAAGCTTTACTCATTGCATATGCCCAGAACACTTGAGATATTTCCTTTTCATTAAGCATTATTCTTGCCATTTCTGTGAGGACACGATTCTTTCTTTCCACCACTCCATTTTGCTGTGGTGTTCTGGGAGCTGAGAAGTTGTGATTTATACCATTTTCTTCACACAGCTCCAGGAAGTCTTGGTTCTCAAATTCTCCTCCATGATCTGTTCTGATTGAGCTGATTTTCTTGCCCTTTTCATTTTGCACTTTCTTAGCAAACAGATAAAAGGCATCAAAGGTAACATGTTTAGAGGAAAGAAACATAGTCCAAGTGAACCTAGAATTGTCATCCACAATCACAAGAGTATATAGACTTCCTCCTAGACTTTTTACTCTTGCTGGACTAACTAAATCCATATGATCAGTTCCAGAGGTCTAGTAGTGGAGACTCCCTTCTTTGGTTTGAAAGAGGACTTTGTTTGTTTCCCCTTTTGGCATGCTTCACATAGTAAGTCAGTCTTTACTTTCATATTAGGTATCCCAATGACAAGATCCTTCTTGATTAGATTATCTAGCTGAGTCATGTTTACGTGAGCTAATCTTTTATGCCACATCCAACAGCTATCAGAATTACTTATAAAACATTTTTCAGAAAATTGCTGATTTAAATCAACTGTATACAAGTTTCCATTTCTGTTTGCCTTCAATCTACATTTAAGATTTGATTTATCTATAGCTAGTTCTTTCTTATCTACTATGAGACATTCATTTGAGTCAATGATTACCCAGTTGCCTCTGTCAGTGCTTTGACTGACACTTAGCAGGTTGTGACAGAGACCTTCCATAAGGTAAATATCTTTAACTGCTCCAATGTCTCCTTTTTCTGCAATTTTTCTAGACTGATTTCCACCAAAGCTAACTTTAGCTCCATCCTTCATGATTAGATTGTCCAATTTCTCTTTATCTCCAGTCATGTGTCTTGAGTATCCGTTATCTATATACCACTTGTTATTTTTGGATGCCTTGAGACAAACCTGCACAAACTATATAGCTTTAGATACCCAAACTTTCTTGGGTCCTTTAGGATTAGTATGTTGCCTTTTATCTTGATGGATTTTAGGCTGATGTGTCCCTTTAGGGACCCATTTGTATGATCTGAATACTCCATATTTCTTAGGATAACAGGTTGATCCAGTTCTTCTTCATCTTCCTCATCCTCATCATCTTTTGTAGCGGCTGAAAGAGCAAAATTCTTTTTCTTCTTGTCCCCATACAGTTCTCTTTGTGCCTTGATGGTTGATTCATATTCAGCAAGACTTCCAAATAAGGACGTGATGGAGCTCATGGATTCTCCTCTCATTTCTTGGATTGTAGTAGCCTTCATCTGCCATTCAGAAGTCAGTATCTTCAAGATTTTGGAGACTTGTTCTGTCTCTGAAATTCTCCTTCCAAGGGCAATAAGGTTATTTATCATATGAGTGAACCTAATTTCCAGTTCCCTGATTGGTTCTCCTTCTTCCATTTTGAATAGGTGGAAGTCAGAGATCAATTGCTCAATTCTTCTGGTCTTTACTCCACTGGTTCCTTCGTGAGCAACTGCTAGAGCATCCCACATTTCTTTTGCTGTCTCCAGATGACATACTCTAAAGTATTCCTTCTGACTTAGGGCATTCTGAAGAATCAAGACTGCCCTGCTGTTTAGTTCCAGATTTTCTTTGTCATCTTATGTGAGTTCCTGTGGTAGTTTTGGTATTTGAACTCCATTTTTTGTCTTCATGGGAATGATGTCTCCTTCTTCCACTATCTTCCAGAGTTGATATCTGAATGATTTGATAAAGACTTTCATCTTCATCTTCCAGAAGGTGTAGTGTTCACCATTGAATCCAGGTGGCTTGGGGAGTGCATTGTCATATCTTGCCATTATGGATCTTTGCTTCTTTTGATCGTTGGATCAATAGACTTTAGGAAGACCAGGCTCTGATACCAAATGAATGAGGCAGGAATGCACAAGAGGGGGGTGAATTGTGCTTTTCAAAAAAAAATAAGTGAGACAATGTTTATACTGGTTCAGCCCAATCTTGGCCTACGTCCAGTTCTCCAACCTTCAGTTGGGTTCCACTATTACTTTCAAGATTAAAGCAGGCTCTTGAATGGCCTTACAAGTGTCAGCAAGAAATCTCTCTCTCTTTACTGATCACTCCCCCTTACAACTTGTAAGATTACACCCTACTCTTAAGATCCCACTATCTTAAGAGTAATCCTCACTAGATTTGTAAATACAGAATACTTGTTCACTCTATTGAACAGATTGTGTTACACACTAAAGAATACTAATAAATGAACTTTCGAAGGATATGTGAGTATTGAATGCAGCAGTTACAGATAATCAATATAGCAATCAATGTCCTCAACCAACTTCTTTACAATTGCTTTTATAGTTTCTTCTAGAAGTTTGCCTGTTGTGAAAACATAGCCGTTGCATGTCCAGAGAGTAGGTTAATCTGATTATGGAGTGTTGGAAAAGTATTCAGGAAAACATTAGCTCCATTTTGCTTGATTTGCTTCAGTTCATCTCTCTTCATTAATTGCTGGAAGTAGTTGGTGTGTCTAACGGCTTTAATGGCAGTTTGCGTGCCAACGTTAACTTCCTGATATAGGCCTGTGCACTTTCTGTACTTGATAGCTTAATATAGTCTGAACCATTGAATTTGAATAAGTCCTATTGCCACTTCGATCATAGCCTCCAATCGATCACAGGGGATGGTTTCTAATCGATCACATATCGATTACACATAGATCACAGCTTGCATAACTAAATATCAAGTTAGAAAATTACTCGCCTGATCGATTACAGGGGAACCCTGATCGATTAGGCATGTCCAATCGATTGCAGATAGATTATGCTCAGATTACATGCTTTCTCTGATCGATCACTCAATATATTCTAATCGATTAATGCTCTCTGATCGGTTAAACTTAGATTATCTTATTTCCTTTGATCGATTAATGTTCTCTGATCGATTAGGCTTACTTCTCTAATCGATCACAGGGCCTCTGATCGATTGGGCGACTACAACTCTAACTTCTAATCTGAACCTGATCTGTTCCTAATCGATTAGGCTCTAAATTTCTTAACTTGTAATCTGAACCTGATCGATTAGGCTTCACTTAGGATTTTTTATCAGATTATTTCTAAGTCATCCCTGATTTTTACCTAGCCTTACTTTATGCCTAAGTTATGTTTAGTTATCATAAAAACTCATTATTCTAATAGTAGTGGTTGTGGGGGAGTGATAAGAGGACACAATAATATATGGCTAAGGGGATTTAGCTCCAAGTTAATTAATGTCCCACCTTTAACTGCGGAGCTGATTGGGATCTTGCAAGGACTAAATCTGTGTTGGACGCTTAACCATAGAAGATTCAACTGATCTCAGACTGCACAGAAGCTTTAAATCTAATTACAAGGGGCTGTACAAGTTAACATCCTTTTTATGATATTGTTAGAGATATTAGGATGATGCTTTTGAAAGACTGGACTGTATTATTTCTTTTTGTACCCAGGGAGGAGAACTTAATGGCTGATTACCTAGCCAAATTGTCTCACTCCCTTAGTTCACATTTTCTTTTTCTGGACCGTCCGCCAACTCTAGTTCAAGGGCAGGAGGTTACTGTTGGTGACCGAACAATGTACTATGATGTTTAAATGAATGTATTCAGTTTTATGTCAAAAAAAGAGGAGGGAATATAAGATTTGATTAGCAAAATAACCCTAATGAATACGAGGAAATATACTTAAATATTCTCTTTTATTTACAATTGCATTTTTTTAGCCAACTTTATAGTACGAAAGTGCTTACAATCAGGAAACAAATAATATAATTATGAGGCTTAAAAAACAAATAAGTAATATTTTTTTTCTAACTGGCATAATAGAATTAAATTAATCATTATGTGAAACAAGACAAGAAACAAACTGAAATAATAGAAGAAGTAACTGAATCAAGTGAATCCAAAAGCCTTATACAACATAAGGTAAAAACAAATAAACTTACACAACATATTTAGTAAATTATAAATCAGAATTAAGCAAATAAATACGTAAAATAAATATACTATGGTGCGACCATGTTTCTCTTTTTATTTCATATATCCCTTTCTAACACTTATTAATATGACAATATCAAATAATACTTATAATAATTTCTCACTCATAAATTAATCATAATCAATTTAAACAACAATAAATTAAATAATAATTAAAAATAAACATCAGAAAGCCTTCAGGGCTTATTAATATTTTGCTTCCTTACAATATGTTCTGATATCTTTTCCACAATTCACTGCCTCATCTCATTTTTTCTTGAGATCATGATCATAATTTTTTGACTTTTATTTTCAATAAATTGATACATATTTATAAATGGCTTCTAGCCAATTATAACAATTGTCTATGACTATTAATCCGAGCATTGATCATATGAGATCATAGCAATATATGTAAATTAGTCTTCAGAACCATTGCTTTTAAATATCATAATTCTCTATAAATTATTTATCTATCTTCAGGACAATATATTCTTAAAATATTTTTTTAGGCTATAAAGCTTCTTTTTATCATTTGATACATGACAATAAGACTTTAGGGCTTCAATCTTTATAACAATTCAATTACTAGAGTACCACAAATTTCTTATTTTGTACAATTTTGTGGAACTCACAATGTTCTTTTTATAAAAGAACTATTGAAAAAAAATGTGACATGACTTGGGTCATCGAATCACAATTAAAAAAATATTATATAAAATAATATGACTTATGGTCATTTTAATCACAATATATAAAGTATATTGGCTGCTTGTGATTCTATAAATGTTTGTGAGACGTTGAAAGAATGTTTCCACATCTCAAAAATATTGTGAGACATGGAAAGTATGACATTTAAAAAAAGGGTTAAAGATCATTTTGGCCAATGAACTATGAGCCAAGTATCACCCAGCACATATATTTATAAAAAGCATCTTATATGCCAATGAACTTTTAAAACTGGACAAATTGGCCAACGCCGTCAGATTTACCCTAACTATCGTTAAGTCACTGCCACGTGTCGACATATTATTGGTCCATGTCATTTTTTTTGGATCCACGTGGACGAATGACATGTCAACACGTGGCACCGTTTGGTTAAATCTGACGGCGTTAGCCAATTTGTCCAGTTTTAAAAGTTCATTGGCATATAAGATGCTTTTTATAAATATATGTGTTGGGTGATACTTGGCTCATAGTTCATTGGCCAAAATGATCTTTAACCCTTTAAAAAAAACTTGGCCATTAGTTTCGATCTTCCCCATTTTCATCCACATTCCAAACTTGGTTTCTTCCGCAGTCCACATTTTCATCCACATTATCAGTGTTCTACAAGCGTAGGGCCGGCGGTAGGTGTTGGAGTGGGTGCTAGATTGGTTTCTTCCTCATTTTGGTTCCAGTTTCCAGTTTTCGAGCAGCCAGTTTCCATTTTTTGATGGAGAGAGAGAGAGAGAACACTGGAGGTAGGATATTGACGTTGATTTCCGGTTTTTGGTGAGTCTGTTTTCCCCCTAACATTTGTTTCTTCGATTTGAGCCATTGTGGGCTGAATCTATGTGGGGTTTTTTTTCCGTTGATCCCTCTTTGCCCCTATTGTGGGCTGAATTGATTTGAGCCATTGTGGTTCTAAAAGTTAATGGGTTATGGTTTCTTGCTCAACATTGCCATCATGGTGAAGGCGTTGGTTATGGTTTCTTACTCATCATTGCCGGCGTTCTCAGTCTCAAAGCCTTTGAAAAGAGAAAGAACTCCTACCTTGCTTTCATTCTTGAGACATGTATGTTTTTTTTAGAAATGCTTACTTTGATTTCATTTCTAGTTCAGTGATTGACTCGATTCTTGTTCGTAATTCTCTTCATTCGTGCGATTAGGCTCAATTTTGTCCTGTTTTGTGCTTCTGATAAATGTCATTTAGGTTTATAAGCTTCTTGTCTTGGAGAGGATTTGAATTAATCTGGTGGTGAAAAGATAGTGAGTGAAGAGACTTGTCAAGTTCTTGAACAAATAACAGAGAGATTGGGCGTTGATTAAAGATAGCGACTGAATTCTATGTAATTTATTCATTTTTAGCTTTGGACGGTTAAACTATGTTTAGAATAGCCAGAGTGATAGTTTTAGTTGGTAATTAAAGCTAGAAACTTCCAGATTTAAGGAAGGATATTGTCTGAATTTTTGGAGTTTAATTTGAAACTATAACTGTCATTTTAAGGGAGTCTATTTATTTTATATTATGGTGGCTGTGTTAAACCTTTAAATCCTATATTAAATTAGGTGTTTGAATGTTAAGATAGTTGTTTAATGTGGAAGCTTTGAGTTTTTATTTTATGAAGTTGAAAACTGGTCTAGGTTTACTGTTAGAAGCCTCATAAAGTTGAATAAATTTTGGTTTTTCTATCTTCTACTAGACAGGGGTACCAAAACAGGGGCTCTGCTCTCGACAGTGATTTGATTGATTGATAATGCTCGTTTGGTCTTCTGATTTTAGGAGAGAAATTATGGGTTTAAGTTGTTTTTTCAGTCCATATTGTTGCTGCAAAATTGATGATATATGGGGCTGTTTTTGTACATGTTTCACTACTGAATTTTTCTAATTTGCTCCTATATATAAGTTTTTGTCATTTAAAATGTGAAACAAAAGTTCTACAGTCAAGTTGTGTAGTTGCCACTACTACACTTGATTTCTCTATTGATATGATTTTTCGTTTTATTTATAGTTTCAGGGCTAAGATACCTAATTTGGTGTAGAAGAATCAACCATCCTTTCTTATAATTTGTTTGCTACTACTGTGAGTTAGCTTCTTACTCTTCCTTCCTTCATTTTCTTTTGTGTATGTTGTTAATAAAGTTCAGCTTACTTTTATGGGGAGATGCTATCAAATTTTTTGGTATAATTACTTTAATTAACTGCTCTATCATCATTTCTCCTAAAAATAAATTAGTTTCACCTTTGGTATAGTTACTTGTATGGGGAAATGCTATCAATTTTTTTTGGAAAATGTGTAAACGATTCAATCACTTTGAGTTAGTGATGATCTAAACTTGGCTTTTGTGGAATGTAGCTAAGGTTTGAATAGAATGGATCATAGTTGGATGAATAAGTTGAGAACTAGTAAAGAGTATGAACTTGGGGTGCAAGAGTTTATTGTGTTTGCTAAAAGGAACGCTCCTAGTAAAAGTGGGATGTATTTTTGTCCTTGTGTAAAGTGTATAAATCATATTTGAAAGAGCATTGATGATATAAGGGATGACCTTATTTGTTATGGGATCAATCTTTGGTATAGAAAATGGGTTTGGCATGGTGAATTAGGAATAACAATGCCTTCTTCAATGTCACAAAGCATGATAGTTGTGGATGATGACGTTGTTGATAAAATGAATGACATGATTAATGATATTGGGGCGAAGTCATTTACACCACTTCCTGAACATGACAAGTTATGGAGTGATGCGGAGATACTGTTGTTCCCTGGGTGTCATAAGTATACACATTTGACCGCTGTGTTAACCTTATTGAACATAAAGGTACGTAATGGATGGGCAGATTCGGGTTTCTTAAAGTTGCTTGAAGCTTTAAGTGATATGTTTCTAGACGATAATGTCCTTCTGAATCAAATGTATAAGGCTAAAAAAGTTCTCAACAATATGGGTGTGGAGTATAAGAAGATACATGCTTTCCCCAATGATTGAGTGCTGTATAGGAATGAATATGAGGGACTAATGGAGTGTCCAAAGTGTAATACACCAAGGTATAAAATTAAGAAGGATGTCTGTGGTGATAGGGTAAAGAATGGTCACCTTTGAAGGTGTTATGGTATCTTCCAATAGTACTGCGGTTCAAATATTTGTATATAATAAATGCATATGAAGTAAAGGATCTGATATGGCACTGTGATGAGAAAATCTCTGATAGAAGATATCTTTGGCACCTAGCTGATTCTCCTCAATGAAAGAAGATAGATGAAATGGTTACTGACTTCGGTGAGCCAAGGAATCTTCGCCTTGGTCTATGCATTGATGGATTCAATCCTTTTGGAAGCCTAAGTAGCACATATAGTGCTTGGCCTATTCTCCTACTCATTTAGAATCTACCTCCTTGGTTGTATATGAAACGCAAGTACGTGATGCTCTCAATGTTGATTTCAGGGCCAAAACAACTGGGGAATGATATTGATGTCTACCCGGCGCCTTTGATTGAGGATTTGAAGAAGTTATGGGAGGAAGGCGTAGATGTGTTTGATGCATACATGCAAGAGATATTTAAGTTGTATGCCATGATATTCACTACAATAAATGATTTTCCTGCTTATGGAAATCTATCTGGATACAACGTGAAGGGGCATAGGCCATGTCCTATATGTGAAGCAGACACATTCTTCCATCAACTCAAGCAAGGAAGGAAGACCGTTTATCTTGGTCATTGGCGGTTTCGTGATTGGTATTATCCTTACCATAAGTTAAAGAAGAATTTTAACAGTTTGCGAGAGCATGGATTGGCACTAAAGGAATTAACTAGGGAGGAAGTTTACAGCCGTGTTGAGAATATCAAAGTGGTATTCGGTAAGAAACAGAGGATTGGGAGTGAGAATAACATGTGGAAGAAGAGGTCAATCTTCTTTGATCTACCATATTGGCGCTTTCTTGATGTGAGACACAGTATTGATGTGATGCATGTGGAGAAAAACATGTGTGATAATCTTGTCTGAACATTTTTGCACATTCCAAGAAAGATAAGGACGGAATCAATGCGAGATTAGACTTGGTGGAAATAGGAATAAGACAACGGCTGCATCCAAAAGTAAGTGATAATGGCAAGAGATTTTATATGGAACCAACTGCTTATACATTGTCTAAATAGGATAAAAGAATTCTGTGTGTGTGTTTGCATGGGATCAAGGTGCCACAGGGCTATTCTTCTAACGTTAGCAGACTTGTGTCTGATAATTTTAAGTTGGTGGGAATAAAGTTGCATGATTACCATGTATTGATGCAACAATTATTACCAGATGCTATAAAAGACATTATGCAAGATGATGTAAGGAACACCATAACTAGATTGCGGATGTTTTTCAATGATGTATGCATCAAAGTTATCGACACTGAGAAATTGGATGAGTTGGAAATGGAAGGTTACATTATTCCGACCAAATTAGAGATGCACTTTGCTCCATCATTTTTTGATATCATGGTCCACTTGATCATTCACTTGGTAAGGGAGATAAGACTATATGACCCTATTTATCTAAGGTGGATGTACCCTTTCGAGCAATTCATGAAAGTCCTAAAAGAATATTCTAAGAACCCCTATTGACGTGAAGCATCCATTGTGGAAAGATATGTAATTGAAGAGTCTATGGACTTTTGCAAACCATACTTGAAAGGTGTAGAAGAAAAGTCCAGACATGAAGAAGGGATTGGTAAGGGAAGGGGCCTCAAAGTGAAGATTATGAAACCTGAAGATGTGTTACAAGCTCACCTATATATCCTAAATAATATGAAAGAAGTGAAGCCTTATTTAGATGACCACACAAGAAGTTTAAGGGACAAGAACCCAAAGAAAAATGACAGACAAATAGCTAATGAGTATAACAAGACATTCATTGAGTGGTTCAAGGAAAATATTGCAGAAAAGACCAATGTGTCGGATACAATTGAATGGTTAGCTGAGGGCCCCCATTTTGAGGTTGTGACATGGAGGGGATATAAATGGGTATTCTTTTCTACATAAAAAATAAAGACGATAGCAGTATTATGCAAAATAGTGATGTAAAGGTTGTAGCCGAAGCTACGCACTACTCTAGTTCGAAGGATAAAAGCCCAAAAGTAGCTTCCATGACTTATTATGGAGGTATTGAAGAAATATGGGAGTAAGTTACAACAAGTTCAAAGTTCCACTCTTCAAATGCAAGTGGGTTAGCCAAAATGCAGTTGAGATCGATCTTCAGTTTAGGTTTACCTTTGTTGATCTTCAGAGGGTTGCTTACAGTGATAAGCCTTTTATTTTAGCAAGTCAGGCGAAGCAAGTTTTCTGTGACTGATCCCGCAAATCCCCAATTGTCCATAATCCTATAAAGTAAAAAACAAAATGACCGTACTAAGTATCAAGTAATAAAGAGTGAGTAAAGTATCTTTTCCTCGAGGACTCGGTATCAACAACCAGGTTGAGTGTTAACTTTACACTTTCATTTAACTTGAGCGTTAACTCCTATGTATGTCTAGCTCCTTTAGAACACAAAATTTAATCACAAATAGATGTCTCTTGTTTCAAGACGATTAAGCACACAATTAAATCAACAAATATAACTTTAACGCAAATTAAGATTGAAATTATTATAATCAAACTATAATAATCCAAGACAAAAGTTTAGTTACACAAGCCTTTAATTAAATGCATCGAAGCAAACCGGAGTTCTTTTTGTCCTTACTCCAGCCACCGTCAATAGTGAGAAAGATCGAAGGCTTGGTGCTCTCTCTCCCGGTAGAAGAAGCTGCACTTAAGATGACCCTCTTTTATTTTATGTGAGAGTGCCGCCTCCTCCCCCTTTATTTTCGTGCAGCGTGCCTTTTGTTCAACTAGGTCTCCTCCTTCTTTTGCATGATGAAGATGTTGATTTAATGTGCCCTTTGTGTGCAGCTAAGGTTGTCAAACTCGTGAGTTCAAGTAGAATCGTGAGAGGAATGTAAACTCTTGATCGTAAACTCAGAACGTAAACTCGTAAGAGTTTACCTTTATTAATATATAATTAAATAATTAAAATATAAAAACAAAAACATATTATAAATTCAACAAATATCAAACCCAAAATATTGAAATTAAATCCAACCTTCATAGTTTCTATACTTCATGTACATCAACTCTCGATGTATCTCAAATTGGAACATGAGGAAGTAATATTTCATCATAAAAATATCAAAATAAAATAAATCACAAGAGTATTCTTACACTTCATGTGTGTTAAATTAAGTTTATGCTACTACTATAAAGCACATGATAAGGTTAGTCCACAGTAGACAACCATAAGTATGCAATTTTTTTTTCAAATGAAGGATTATATTGATAATGGAACGGGATGTACAGTGAGCTACAAACTGGATCATAAGGTCTATACAGTCAATCAAAAGCAAAAAGGCAACTAGTTATTGTACTATACTCTATGGTTTGAAATTTTTTTATTGTTTATGCCCACCAAGTTTCACCTTTATGCCCCTTTGTAGCCACATGTGAAATGGTTTGGTGAAGAAGTCAGGCTGGTTTGACAGATGCAGACTTTTAACATTGTAAATAGTGTCTTAAAAAAAAGAATAGACCTCAACTTTAAAGTTTAAACTACAATGTCCATTGGTAATTAGCTGGCAGCCTAGCATCCACAATAAAATTGAGTACTATTTTTTATTGCAAACCCAAGCCTTGTGTGATGAGTGAAGCCTCGAAGGTCGAAAAAAGCAAGAAGAGTGATGTCTAATACCCAATATTCACAAGGCACATTTGCGTCTTCCTCTCTTCTTCTTCCTTACTTCTCTCAGCTTTTAATGGCGCAAGAACAGGTGCAAACCTAGGCGACGGTGAGTCAAGAAAGAAAGCAAAGGCATGATCTTTAGGGTTGTCTCTCAAATAAGTAATATTTATTTTTTAAAACCCTTTTAGTTTTTGTTTTCGTTTTTTCCGATGAACTTTAGACTTCTTCTCCCCAAATCTCCAACTCGGTAAACTTGGTCTCCAAACAGCGAGTTTAACGATTTTCACCGAGTCAAAAACGAGTTTGACCGATTTTATGCCTTGAACGATTCTATGAGCGAGTTAACTCGATTTTTATAGCTGAGGACGTGAACTCGGTGAGTTGACTCGTGAGTTTAACAACCTTGTGTGCAGCTGCCAATCAAAAAGGACAATATCCAATCAATCCATAATAATGATGATGAAACACATTTTTTTTGTTTTCCTATTCTATTTTTTTATTTCCATAATTAAAATTTAACTTTCCTATTTTAATTAGAGCTGTGATATTTTAAAGGGAAATCCCCATTTAATGTCTCAAATCGATATCTTATCAAATCGTATGAATTGATGACTTCCAAAATATAATAACATATTTCTAAAAATCTACTAAATATGGGAGTCATCAATATGCCATATATTTAGTACCAACACTCTCTCTTCAATTAAGTCTTACACTAAGTAGATATAGGAAGAGTATTAAATTGGGAAAATGACAGAAAAAGACCCTCGAATTAGTAAAAGGACACTTCAGTACAACGAATTTCTGAAATGACAAGTCAGTACAAATCTGTACAGTGACTGAATTGTCCTTTTTCAAATTTAAAGGAAAAGTCCAAAATGCCCCTGGTTCAATTATTTTTTTTTTTATATTTGCCCACCAGCCACCGCCGGCGGTGGGGCCTGCCACCACCGGCCGCCGGAGATCCGGTGGCCGCCGGCGGGGGCCACTCCACCACGTGGCGGCGGGGCCCACCACGTGCCACGTGGCAGCCCCACAGCACGCCACGTGAGGCGCTGTGGGGCTGCCACGTGGCGTGTGTCCCTTGAAAAAAAGGGACACAAAATGTGAGGGGGTGAGAATCGAACCCACCCCCTCAGCTTGGTGGCTTGGTGGTCTTACCACCAGGCCACCAAGCTCCCTCATGATATATATTACAAAAGTAATATATATATACTATATTTCATTCTGTTTGAATATTTTCCCAGAAACGTTCAAGGGATTCCCAACTTCGCATAAGGGAATCCCAACTTCTGTTAAGGGATTCCCAACATGTACATTACAATTTACCAACTTCCAAAATACTTCACCAATTCTTCCTCCTTGTTACCATAATCGTTCTAGGGATTCCCAACTTCTGTTAAGGGATTCCCAACTTCTCATAAGGGACTACCAACATGTACATTACTATTTACCAACTTCCAAAATATTTCACCAACTCTTCCTCCTTGTTACCAGAATCGTTCAAGGGATTTCCAACTTCTCAAAAGGGATTCCCAACTTCTGTTAAGGGATTCCCAACATGTACATTACCATTTACCAACTTCCAAAATACTTCACCAAATCTTCCTACTTGTTACCAGAAACGTTCAAGGGATTCCCAACTACGAATAAGGGAATCCCAACTTCTGTTAAGGGATTCCCAACATGTACATTACCATTTACCAACTTCTAAATCACAACCCTAAACTCTCCATTGAGTTGGATTCTTCTCGAAGCACAACCCTCCATTTGGCTTCTGCAGAGGGTCACATCCACATTGTTAAGGAGTTGCTTCAAGTTTATGATGAAGCATGCTTGGTTTGTGATGAAGAAGGAAGAATTCCTCTACACTATGCAGCTATGAGAGGAAGGAAAGAGGTTGTGAGAGAGTTGGTTGAAGCAAAGCATGAATCTGAGTTATCGTGTCAATGGAGAAACTGTTTTTCACTTGTGTGTAAAGAACAACCATTTGGATACGCTTCAAGCTTTGGTGGAATTGGAGCTTGCCGTTACCGGTGACCTTATCAACTTCACAAGCTTCGATGACTCCGGCAACAAAGTTCTCCACTTAGCTATTATGTTGAAGCGACTTGAGGTATATATTAATGAGTTAAGTGTGTATTTTGCCTGGAAATTTTGGTTTAAAAACTATTTTGTTTCGGAAGTATTTTTTTAATTTAATTTTGCCATGGAAATATCAAAAGGGGGCAATTTTTTCCTTTACAGATAAAATATCGATAAGCAATGTCAACTTTTCAATAATCAATGTGAATTTTTTAACTTCTTTTAAACCAAAAAAACTTTCCAGACAAAATAGATGCTAAACAAAAATTTCTTGGACAAAACAGACCCTCAAGCCATTAATTATTAATGCTTTATTGTTATTTCATGGCTTGTCTTGAATTTCTCTTAGAAATTATTTTTTCTGTTTTTTCTCTTGATTCTTGAAAGACATATGGCTAGAAACCTTAAATCTAACTGTCAATCACAATAATGCATGAAAAGGTTTCATGGGTCAGTGACGTCAAGCTCAGGGCCGGCCCGCAACGGCATGCATGGCTGGGTCTCTGGCATTGACGGATTTGCTCGTTTTGTTTCGTAATTTTTTTAATATCTTTTTATAGGTAAATGAAAAATAAAAATAAAAAATCTTGCGCTTCCTCCATATTAAGTTAAATAGAATAGTACCTCAAATCCAAGTAATTCGATCGATTAGAACATGCAGATATTACCTTTCTTCTTCAATATTTACTATTTATATCGAAATAAAATTGCTGAAAATCTCCATATATACAAAATTTATTGCTCAAAGGAACTTAGCGGTTCAGATCTTTGAGTGACCGCAAACCCTTCTTCAGTTGTACACATGTGCAACATACCTTTAGGTACATACAAATGCCTTTGATTTTGCACCTAGTTAAATATAAGTTGCATATAACTCAAAAAATGTTTTTACCTATTGAAGATGTGTTTCACCCTGTCTTTAATTAAACAAATTTTAGATATCCCTGCACAATATATTTTTATATCTTGTGAACTCAATTCTTGCCCATCGATCTTACCCAAGCAATACACTGACTTGTTTTTCTTTTTTTGGTTAATTTAGATCGTGAGGTACCTCCTTTCAATCCAAAAACTAAGAGAAGCTGCAAACTTGGATCAGAGTGACACGACTTTAACGGACCACATAGAACACTCAAAAAGCTTTCAAACACAAGTCAGCAGTTTAATGAAGTCTTATCCTAGAAACATTGAGAAGAGCCATACAGACAAAAATCTCCCACCACCACCATCAACAAAATTAACTCCTCCGGAGAAGTGTGGTTGGCTTGAAGAGATGAGAGGGAATTTAAGTCTAGTAGCTACGGTTATAGCAACCATCTCATTTCAAGCTTTAATCAACCCACCAGGAGTTTTCATCGTTCAAGGTATAAATTCAGAGGGTCAACCCTTGGAATGTGTAAAATTTACTGACAATAGCACAGCTTGTCCTGGAGATTCATTATCAGCTATTACCTATCCTGATTACTTTCATCATTATCTCAAGTACAATACCATTGCTTTTATTTCATCTCTCTGTGTTGCTCTCTTGCTTGTTAGTGGAATTCCTCTCAGGCATAAAGCTGTTATTTGGATGTTGTCCATTGGTATGTGCATTACTCTTACCTTTTTAACACTTACCTATCTCAATGGTCTTTACTTGGTGACTCCAGATGGTGAACTTTTTGACTCCGCCTATCATATATCTAAAGTTTCACTTAAGACTTGGATTGGATTTCTTGGGTTCATTGCGTTTGTCATTACACTGCGCTTTGTGTTTTGGTTATGGAAGCAATGGATGAAGACATTTAAGCGCCGTCAGATATTACCTCGTACTTGAATTCAATACTACAAATATGTAACATGCTATTCAATTCATTGTGTTTTGTTCTTCTAATGGAAAATGCTTTGCGAGATAGATGAGTTGGGGCACTCCTTTACTTTTAACCATTCAGATTTAATATCGAATGTCTATATTTAATATTTTTAAGTTTATAATTGTTAAATGAAAACTATATTTTTTGACAAAATGACAGTTAAGAGATTATTTTAGATTTTATATCCATTAAAATAATTTTCATTTAAAAACCATAAACTTTATAATATTAAATTTGGATCATTTATATTTGATTTGGACGGTTCACAATGAAGGAGCGCCCCTACTTATTTTTCTGACGAGCAATTATTAGAGTCATTTATAATGGAATGCAATAGGGTTAATAATCTGCATCCTTTGTTACTTCTCTGGGATATGCTTTGTTAGAGTCATTTAAATTTTTTAAAAAATGTTGTTCCTCTGCCAATATTTATTTTATCTCCTACGTAAGAATGGATTCGTTTTGTTTCTTAACCTGAAACATAATTTTACGGTTTATTTATTATTGTGTTCATTGACTTTGTTCTTGTAAGCCTAATGTGTATTAATTAAATAGGTTAAAGTTGTAAGGTTATTTAATTTTGAGGCAGAGTTAATGATTTATTAAAAAAAAAAGAATTAATAAAAAGTCTAATGTTTGTTTGCTCTATATGAACCATATGAATATTTAGTCTCACAATATTATTTTATAAAATTCTCTTATTAGATGGGAAGGAGTGCATATTGATTGCCAATATTGTACTTGGGTTATTTAGTTTTGGGGAAATCAGAATAAAAGACCTATATAAAAATATAATTTTTATAGAAGATCTTAAGAATTGCAATAACTTATAATTGAAGGACAAAAAAAAAAATATAAAATTACTTATTCAGTACCCTCAAACATACCCATCCTAAAATCACGGGTAACCATCTCTAATTGATGATGAACACCTGAGCAGTCAGCCAAGAAAGGCTCATTTAGGACACTTTTTTCGAATTCTCCCTACAGTTTCTTTCCAATTGGATGATAAAATGATGTTAAGCTCGTTTTTGTTTGGGATGTTTAATAAATGCATTTGAATTGGTCAAATCACAAATGGAGACACCATATATCAGCCCATTAGAAAAATATCATCGATCCTTTTGTGTTGTATATCTAGCTCACTTTGTGTTTTTTTTTTTCCTTTTTCTTTTCTTTTTTCTTTTCTTTTCTTTTTTCTTTTTGGCTAGAATACTTCGTTAAATTACCTTGAAACTTGAAACGTCAAGAAAACAAAAACACAAAAACTGTGAGCTCTACCCATAGATCCACTTTCAATAATATATAAGTCGAACTCTCTGTATAATGTTCTACAAATCTTGCGATAAACGTATATCTACGAATTCCTGCTGTTTTCAAATTATTAATATTAATTTCTCCATTAACTATGTCATTGTAATTAAATTGTATTGAACCGTACAAGTCAACATGTGATCATTCTGTTTTCAACTTGTGTGTGATGTGCAATTGGAAACCCTCAAATTCTTGCAAACTTCTCAACTTATTGACTCTAATAACTTGTTCCTGATGGGACAGACCATAGAAATATTGTTCTGGACTTTCCATATACTTTCGTTTAGAATTATTAACTAATCTAAAGGACACGCTTACAACATCAGCTTGTGTCACAAGTGGGATGATGTCTATAAATTTAAAAGGTTTTCCTTCTCCATGGGCTAATTATTTAGAATTGGACTATTTCTTTGGGGGCAAGCACCAGGACGTCTTATTAGCTACTTTTATTGTATGATCTAATTGGCATAAAATTGATTGAAGTGCAGTGGTGTGAAACTCTAGAGGTACCATAAAAAAATTATTAACTAATAAACAAAAAAAAAAAAAAACTAGAGATACTTAACGAGAAAGAATGTAAGATTAAATTAGTTATCACTCTCTCTCTCTCACAAATGCTAAACTAAGACCTTTGGCTCGATCCAACATGCCCACAGAAAGAAGTCCAACAGAAAACTAATGTCGTGCAATTGAAACAACGCATGCAAAGAAGTTAACTTTGATTAGATATTGAATGATACAAATGGAATAAATTGAGGAGGTCAGAGATCAACTCAAATATAAATTGGAGAATGAGCAATCATGAACTTAATTAGTTTTTTAGTTAAAAAAAACTTAATTAGTTTTTATCACATAGTATATTCTTCTTTATTTGATGTAATAAAGCAAATGATAGGTTCTAGTAATTTGCCGCGAGAGATGGAACTCATGAAAATGGAACCTGCTCATCATTATCATGAGGATGAGAGAATAAGAGTTCTTTATGAGGCATCATATAAAGGTTGTGTTTCAACTTTGGACACGCTTATTCACCAAGACCCACTAATCTTGTATAGAATTAACCCACGAACTATCCTTATTGAAACTCCCTTACACATATCAGCTTTACTTGGCCACCTTGAATTCACCAAAGCCCTTCTTACTCACAATTCCAAACTTGCCCTTGAGTTTGATTCATTTCAAAGCACACCTCTCCACTTAGCTTCTGCACAAGGCCACATTGATATTGTGAAGCACTTGTTGCTTTATTGTAAAGAGGCATGCTTGGTTCGTGACAAAGAAGGAGGAATTCCGTTGCATTATGCTGTAATAAGAGGGAGACTAGAGGTTGTGAAAGAGCTAATAAGAGTAAAGCCAGAGACTTTGAGAATACTTGACAAAGGGAAGACTATTTTTCACTTATGTGTGATGTACAACCACTTGGAGATCATGAAAGCTTTAATTGAATTGGCTTCTGATGACACATACGAACTCCTAATTGAGAGAGACTTGGATGGAATGACTATTCTCCATTTGGCTGTCATGTTGAAGCAAGTTGAGGTAATTCTGAATTATTTTTACACCGTACCACTCTCATAATATCATTTATATAAGTCTAATATACTTAATTGTCACATACTAAGAGACATTAGTTAACACATTAAAAATGATAAATTAGTAATTTTTTCCAATTTTACCCTAATTTACGGGTGTGTATTTATATAATATTTTATGTATAGTGTTTCATCTCTTTTGTCCCTCCCTCTCTCCCTCTGCATTTACTAATAAGGGCAAAATGATAACACTATCATTAATTACTCTCTAAGTGGACTTATATTAATTAATAAGAACCAAAGTGGTACATAATTTCCGCGAGTATCCATTATTCTCTCTAAATTTATTAACAAGGGAAAAATTATAATACTATTATTAATTAGTCTCTAAGTGGACTTATATTAATAAGAACTAAAGTGGTACATATTTTCAGTGAGGATCTAATTATTCATGTCGATAATTTTGTCAAAATAAAACTTAAACGAGGGCTCTATGATGAAACGTATTCACACACACAAATTCAAGTGATCTAGCTAGCTAGCTGAGTTTACTATAACATCTCATGCATATTTGACTGTCCTACTAGTGTTTATAGCTCAATCTTTTATCTGTATTGTTTTTATGACTCAAAAGCATTAAAATTTTTAATATGTATATCCATGTATTTAATATATTTACTTTATTATTGTTTAGAGTGTAAGGTACCTCATGTCAATTCCAATAATAAAACAAGCATCAAACTTGAAGAACAACATGGGTTATACTGTCCAAGATATTTTTCAGCGAATTCCACAGGACTTCAAGTGCCTAGCTATGCAAATTATATTGATGAATTCTGGCATCAAACTTGAAAATGGAGGAATGAACACTCCTGATGAAGTAATGACGCCAAATACTAATGTTGTTGGACGCCAAGAAGCAAGACATCGGAGAAGTGTGTTAAAGCATATGGGACAATGGTTTAAGTATAATGATAATTGGTTAGAAGACATGAGGGGAAGTTTAAGTCTGGTGGCTACTGTAATCTCAACCATAACCTTTCAAGCTGTATTTAACCCTCCAGGAAATGTGATTCAACAAGGTATATTAGTAAGTTCCAAAGAATCAGCACCCCTTGGATGCTTGCCATTAAATGAATCACAAGCATGTCCTGGAGAAGCTATTCTTGCTTCTCGTTATCCTGATTACTTTCAGGCCTTCATATTTTGCAATACCATCTCTTTTGTTTTGTCTTTTTGCATTGCCCTCTTGTTAGTAAGTGGAATTCCTCTAAGAAATAAAGTTATCATGTGGATCTTGTGTTTAGCCATGTGTACTGCCCTCACATTCCTAGCTTCTGCCTATTTTATAGCCCTCTACATGATCAGCCCACACAAACTTTGGTTTACATCCATCACTGGTTTACCCAATATATCCAATTGGATTTGGATTGGATTGCTTGTACTCATTATTATTTACATCATAATCCACTTTGTTACCTGGTTAGTAAAGATAAATAAGCATGATCGGATGCGAGGAACAGAAACGGAAACAGCTCCAGCTTTGATATGATCTCAATCCATGCGTGATGATGTGTAATTGCATTCTCTAAGATGTTATGTTAGTGTCATTTAAATTTAAATCTGTATTAAAGTATAGCTCCTCTGCCAAAAGAAAAAAGAAAGATAAGAAAAGGAATTTTATTGTCCCTATAAAGTGTGGAGAACAACTTATTACCTTATTATTATATATTCATAATCTTGGAAATAGACGTTGGTTGACTAAATAAAGTAGAAGTGTTGTGACTTGACTACTACAAAATATACAAGTTACACCTCTAATTCACGTCCTTTAGAGAAATCAGACATTGAAAAGTTGCCTAATTTAATTATTAATTTTATATGCTTTGTTATTTATGAGGGATATGCTGTTAGTGTCATGTAAATTTAAATTTTGTAATAATATATTGTTCCGCTACCAATAGAAAAAACAAATATAGGAAAACCAATATTATTGTTCCTATTTACTGGTCTTCATATGATTTTAAAAATGGATGTTAGTGATCAAACAGGGTAGAAAATTATATTTAGTTGAAACATATATATTCATCTAATTTAGCATATTACTAAAAAAATAGTTGAAGTATACGCACTAAACATGTTTAATAATATATCATGTTTTGTTTTTGTGGCCTTCAAGATTATAACAAATCCAAGTTGATTTGTGTAGTGTATTTCAAGCTATCTATAGTGAAGGATTAGTGTTGACAAAAAACGGTGAAGGTTTAAATATAAAATAATAAATAATACTATATTGATTACCAATTACAAATGTTTATTGGGATATATACTTTTTTAGCCCAACTAAGCAACAATATAATAACGTTTTTTTTCTGGGATGTTTAATATGCATTAATTTTTTACCAAAAAAAATGCATTGATTTGAATTGGTCAAATGGAGAGAAGAGAAATCGGTCCGTGGGGAAAATGAAAATCCATCAGGGAAAAAGACCATCGATATTTTAAATTCTGCTTGGATAAAGATTACTCGGATAATTTTTTTTTAAGTAAACATGGCTTTAATTTTCCTAATTCTCCTTTACAATTATAACTCTATTACAACTAAATATATCCTCAAAATCATAATTAAAAATTACTTTTAAAATCTATTCTCTCATCACCAATGTCCAAACACAGCTTTAGTGTTTTTTTTTTTTTTTTGCAAGAATACTTTGTTAAATTACCTTGAAATAATTAGAGAGGAAAAAACAGAAAAATGTGAACTTTATCCATAGATCCTCTTTAATCATTAGTAGAGAACTCTTTGTGTATGATTAATTAAGTCATTGGCTGAACTTCACACTGGACTGAATTTAGCAATCACAGGGAACATATTTTATTTATAATTATATATTAAAATTAGCGGTTAATGTGTGGGGAAAAATCAATAATCATACTCCCTCGGGTCTCAAATATAAGACATATTTGAGGAGATAATCTTGACCATAGATATAAGACTCTTTTCTAATTGTTCTCAACTTTTCTTCAAATTAACTCTACTAATACTCATCAATAATGAACAAACAAGAGATAGGGTGGGGATATAGTCTATAGATAGATTATTATGGTGTATTGGTAATATCATGTGATTTTAAGTAATTCAACTATACAAAATTTAGGTAGGGGTAGACGCTGATAACTCTACCAGGGCCAAGGAAGACCCCCCAATTTCTTTAAGGATTTCTGAGAGGGATTACATATTGCTCCACCAATGAGGTCTCCTCGTCAGTTAGAGGGTTCGAACACACGCCCTTGTGATCGAGATGGCGAGACAAACATTCTTAATCTAATTAAGTTAGTTAAATATGTCTTATATTTAGGACAGGAGGGAGTATTTAATTATAGGAAAAATGATACAAAAAGATCCTGAAAATTGTAAAATCTCAAATAAAGTATTTTCTACAAAATGAGTCTTGAATTGTTTATCAATGTACTCAATATTTTATTTATTGTAGGCAATAACCATAATTTGAGATTTTATAATTTCCAAATTTTATGCCATCCTCCCTTTATTTTAATAGTCAATCGCGATAGGGTTCTCAAAAATAAGAAAAAAAGACCTAAAAAAAGTACCTCTAAAAATAAAAAAGGCTCGAATTTCAGAAATCCCAGATCAGACCTTAGGGAGTAATATGAAATTTTCAAATATTATTAATAGACATTTTTTCCCTTAAGTGTAGGTAAAGGAAAATGATTAGGGCTTTGCAACTTTGACATCGGCATTTACAATTTTACCATAACGATTTGCAAGTTAAGTATAACAATTCACAACTAACTACCCTGTTTTTGCAATGATCATTTGAAAAGGCTTGAAGATGAAAATCAACTACTACTAATGTTATCAAACCCGGACCGGACCAACCGATCCATCTCAGAACTAGCCCAACCGGGCACTGAAGCGGGGTGGGTAGGGTGCCAACCTGGAAGGACAGTGATCCGGAGTTGGCTCAGTCAACTCAGCCAAACCCGGGTGCAACCCGGTTGACTCGCCGAATTGGGCGAGCCAAACAAGTTGCTTTTTGTCCGTTCTGTGGAAGTGGTCGCCGATCAGATTCTTGCCATTATCTTCGTCCGTGCAAAACGCTGGTGGTTGCTTGAGTTGTTTCTTGTTGACGTTGGTGTTCGTTGGAGGATGAGGGAGGAAGAAGATGATGAAGAGACTAAGGTGGTAAACCTTTCATGGTTGCTTCTTTATTTATGGAAGAAGGATGAAGGAAGAGGGAAGATGAAAGAGCAAAGAAGCAAACTAGAAGATGAAATGCAAGAAGCAAGATGAAGATGAAATGATGTGTGTTTCGTGATTTGTGTGGGGCAAAAAAGTCTCCTCGTGATGTGTGTCTTTTGGTGATGTGTTGATTGTTGAAAGGAAGACACTTGAAAGAAAACAATAATGATGGTTGGTCACATGGTGGGAGAGAGAAGAAAGAACGAGGGAAGTGGGAAAATGAGAGAAAATTGAAATTGATGATGCATTCCCTCTTTCTTTGACTAGTACTATTTTACACAACTTTTACACAAGGATTTATAACTTTACCGTAACGATTTAATTTGCAAGTTGATTATAGCAATTTATAACTAACTACCTTGTTACTTGTTTTTACAACTAATCAACTAATTACTTATGGAATGAGGAAACCAGCTGGCTAACTTTATGGTTAAATGGGATTTTCAAGTATATTTTAATTAGATGGAGCATTCATCAATATTCATTGTATAGTATTCAGAATTTTCAAAAATAGTTTGCGCTATTGTGTTTGTATTTTTTAATCATCTTTGCATGTCATTTCTATTTTCAAAAAGAGAAATTAACTTATATAAAAGAGTTAGATTTAGCCCCGCATGAGGGATTATTGTGATACCCCTTCCCAAACCACCTTTAAATTTTTGTTCACTCTACCATGGTAATAAAGAAATTAAAATCCAAATAATAAAATTCACCATGGTAGAAATTTTAAAAGCCAATTAGGGATATTGATCAAATCAATGTAACCTACTATGGTAGAAAAAGATGGACCCCGTTTAAGACTCTACCACAGTAGAAAAGAAGTAAACATATTTTTCTCAAGAGCTAACAATGGTAGAAAAGAACAAAACTACATAGAAAATGTCTACCATGATTATTTAGAAAACATCTATTTTCTTCCAAACTTTTAATACACTGACATGGTAGAAAAGGATCTACCATAGTATAATAATTCCAAAATCATTTCATTAATAAGCTAATTAAGGTAGAAAAGACAAAAATAATAAATTAGGCCTTACCTTGTTAAAAAAAATACCACAATAATTTAGTAAATCATTTACTAAAAAAGGGGTTTCATAATTAAAAACAATCCTAGTGTTATGGCAATTAAATAAAAAAGGACATAAATGTGTTAAATGTGCACAACAAAGGCTTCAAAGCTCACTCCTCGTATCTTCCCTTGTTTCCTTCTTGATGTTTCTCCTGAAAATATTAATAATAGGATGAAATCAACATCTTAGTAACTACTGTAAACATCTAACATACACCAGCAAATCATGTACAATTATGCTACAGATAATTATGTTCTACAAAATACTTCATGGTTTTTAACATACACAAATATTACATCCATTCATACATATATAAAAATATTGTTTTAATTAGTAGAAATGATTTACTCATAAATAAATGCATCATGCAACCTCCCTTATATCACCATCCATCCTTATCCCACTGAAAGGAGCCATAAGCTAACACATAGTCCAACAGAAACAAATCCATTTAAATAAATTGTCCCAAGCTCACCAATATGTGAGATGTATTGATGAGCTCTAGATATGATCTATCAAATAATATTATTTTGTTTGAAAATAGCTTAAAACTTTGGATTTCACTCTTCAAATAATACCTAAATCCAAGGAACATAGTAAGTATGATCCCAGATATCGTCTCACAAGAAACTAGTTGTAATGCAGTTACCCAATAGCCTATATGCAAATGATTTAGTTACAAGAGCTAAATGGAATGGTTATGAATATGTTACTTATTTACTAAAGGGATGAAATTTATTTCTAAAGAGCTTCCTTAAATCAATGGAGTTGCTATCATTACTTCTAATTATTATGGGAATTATAATAGGTTCATCTATAATGCTTTAGAGACCTCTTCGAGCTCGTTAGAGTTAGACTTAGATGCATTAGCATCCCCAACTAGTCGAATGCTAATCTCTCCAATTCCTAACTCAATAAGAGCTAGCCTATACTAATTCAAAAGTATACATGTAACCTAACCAGTCATTATAAATCTAAAAATGTTCTATAACATAATTTCAAATCGCCTACTGGTCTAGTTATACAATAAATGATCTATAGTAAACGCAAAGATGCAAATGATTAAAAAAAATCAATAAATATCTAGTCTCTCCACCTCAAAGGACTAATCTAAGTATTCAATAAACTAGACCTAGACCTAGCATCTAGCATAATAAATACAAAGAGTTGAAAGATTAGACATTAACTCTTCTGTTATACGCTGAGCTCAAGCTTCTTCCATCTCTTCAGGGAATATGGATGCTTTAGTTGCTCATGGAAGTGTCCATGAGAGCAAAGTTGAGAACAACACTTTTTAAATAAGCAAGGTAACTATGTTAGAAAAACTTTGAGGATTCTCATTCTTTTGTAGGAAATATCACTAAGACGGAAGAGGCACCTTCTTCAAGCATGAATGGTTATTGGTTTAATTACACATTGTTCTCTGAATGAGTCACTGGTGTATGTGGATTTACTTGAATTGTAAAGAATGGCTGGTATTTTAGCATTAATGCAGGTGGGTCTGTATAAAAAATAAATAATTTATTTTTTAATAAAAAAAACCTATAGTGGCGCTTATAAAAATAAGCACCGCTATAGGTTGCCTAATGCGACGCTTTAAGTTTAATAAGCACCGAGATAGGTAAAGGATAACCCGCCTAAAGCGGCGCTTACGAAAATAAGGCGCTTTATGTTAATAAGCACCGCAATTAAGGCCTATCGCAGCGCTGGCTGTAAAGCCCGAGATTAGGCCAAAATAAGTGCTGCTATATGATTTTTTGTAGTAGTGCATCTCCACAATTCCAATGGAACCCTCCTCCAATTTGAACCATCCTTTGCATTCATACCTTGCCCACCGCCATTTTACCATTCATACTAAACTGCATACCAACCATGACCATGTGAACTCTCACCTCCACCCAAACCCATCATACTTAAACCAACTGGGCTTAACGCTTTCTTTGATTACATTGACATGGATGATCACACTAAGGAGCTCAAGAGGAATGTATGAGGTACATAAAGCACGATCCATGGAGTTTTATAGGAAGAAGACCATAATTGGACTCTCCAAGCAATTAGAAGAAGAATTGGAGAGCTAGGGACGTAATTCAATGCATTATAGTTGCATATGCTTTGGAAAAGAATGGGAGAAGAAGAAGGAACCTTATGGCCTTATGATACTAAAGATTAAGAGGAGCTGGGGACATCAAATGAAGAGCAACACCTCACATCCCTTGTGGAGAAACCTCAACCTTTAGTGGAAATATTCAATGTACCCACACAAGCTGAAGAGATGAAGCAAGCTATCCCATAACCTCAATAGGAAATACACTTCCCACTAGGTAATTGATTGCACATGATTATTATATGTTTTTATTCGCTAATTATGGAAAATTAGCATTTGTTATGGGCAATTACATTGGGAATTAGGCACTTTTAACTTATGGTCCAAGATTAGAGAGTTAATTTCATTTTCATCACAACTTGAGCATTTTAGGATATTAACTCGTACATTTTATGATTATGGACTTGATATACTTCACATGTGCTCTAATTTCCCATTATATGTGCAAAGAAGGAGGATCGAATTGAAGACAGAAAGAATAGGAGAAGATTTACTATCTTCGCCGTAGGCACCCACAACAAAGGAAGGAATTTGCGTCATGGAGCCAACGCAGTGAAGCAAAGGTGAGAGGAAAATTTAAGTTGCCTCACCGTGGCTCACTAAGGCCAGTGCTGAAATTCCCTAAATTGGTTTTCCATTTCCATAAAGAATATAATTGACAACCTGAAGTTTCAGATCATCCCTTTCCTGCAATAGATCCTGGGGAAAATTGCAGATTTGGAAAGCTTTCTAATTTGATCTGAATTGTTAATAAGAGTGATTGGGTCTTCCCTAAATCTTTGATAATTTCGGTCAAAATAGGCAATCCTAAGCCAATTTGGATAGTTTTTAATTTGCTACTTGAGCCAATTAAGGGGGCATTCGAATATATCCATACATCAATTATCTCATATATTCCAAAATTCTTCATCAGTTCTTCATGGAGTTTGAGTTGCAGACCTTCTTGGGCGTTTTCTCTTCTTACTTGATGAACTAAATCCGCTTGATGCTCTCTTGGACCATGGGATGACGTGTAGCAAGCTATTTTTCCACCTTAAAGGAGTTTTTCTAGTTCGAATTATGTAGCCATGGATTTCCATACGTGTCTTTGAAT
Source organism: Mimosa bimucronata (assembly GCA_037074515.1). NCBI lineage: Eukaryota > Viridiplantae > Streptophyta > Magnoliopsida > Fabales > Fabaceae > Mimosa > Mimosa bimucronata. Next base: position 44,616,686 of record CM073436.1, read on the forward strand.
ATTTGTTCTTCTTATGTTCAGACTTCATTTATGTTTGAGACTATAGGCTATGTAATTGTTGAATTTCCTCCTTGTGTTTGTATTGGATCTAGTTTGGTTTCATTTATCTTTTCAATTGACATTATCTATATGAGTACTTGTTGATTTTATTTCCTATCATTGTGTGTGGTGATTTAGTCTATTTAATTTATTTTGTCTATGTCGTTTGGATGGATTATTTGGTTGAGCATGTTGAAGTTGAGTTCTTTCTCTAAGCACTTAGGTAATGTAATTGTAACATCCTTATTTTTTAAAAAAAATTTAAAATAGTTGTGACCAAGATCATAAAAATGATTTATTATAATATATGAAAATAAAAAAATAACAAATAAAAGATCTCATTAGAATATTTGATTTAAGAATATTTATTATTTAATAACTAGGAATGAACTAAGTAATATTAATATAGAAAAAAAACTAGAAAGATGTTTTTCTATTATTAATAAAGATTGAGTAAATAGATAACTTATAAATAGAAGTATATGATATTCATTTCTCTAGAATAATGAAAAAGGCTAAAAAGATTTAGATCTTAAAATGACCCAATTGAAAAGCCCACTTATGAAAACCATACATCATTCTAGGTTAAAAATATTTTTCTTTCCCCATGAACATTCTCACAGCCGTAGCCTCTCTTGAGCCAGGTATTCTCCTTCTCTCTCATCTACTTACCTATCAACCACCATTATTCTGATTGTCTTGTCGAAACCAAAACCCATCATCTCTTGTTCCTCTTTTTGTGCATGAGTGAAGTACTCATCTAAATGTATTTTTTTTTATATTTTTCATAACCTCAATCTCTTCCAATTTTTTTTTCATGAAACGTGTATATATTTTTGTCACTCATACTCATGGTCCACTCCAAAATCATGAATAGTGTGTCTGTGTGAGCGCGCATATAATCCATTTATCTTTACCCACATACATATCATATTCTTTCCACTAAATAGGCGCACACACATAAGCGTGCGCGCAGACACACACACACATATATATCAATATAATATATATATATATATATTCTTATTCTAATCAAGCTGCAAGACCCACATTCATTTCCCCCTCATTCTTATTCTAAGTTTAACCAAGAATAATAATAATAATAATAATATATTAGCACTCTCAACAACCAGTCCCATATTTTGTCTTTCTTACTTTTAGTGTGTGTACATATATTTGTGTGTGTCCCATATACGTGATTTGCTTGTGTATCTTACGATTGTTTGGTAGTTACTGAGATGTCGATCCCATCATATTATTAACATTTTTCAGGTGAAGAATCTAATAGGAAGCAAGGTAAGACACTTGAGGAGTAAGCCTAAAAGGCTCTGTTGTGCTCATTGAGCACATTCTTACTACTCTACTAAATTGTCATGACACTATGATTATCTTTACATTATAAAAAGTTATAGTTAGAAATGATTTAATAAACTATTGTGGTTGTTTTCTATTGATAGAGGTAGATGCTATTATATTGTGTTTGTCTTTTCCTACCCTGATTAGCTTTTAGAATGGTCGTTTGAAACTATTTTACCATGGTAGATGTAATGTATTAAAATTCTTGAAGAATATAGTCATTTTCTAAATAACCATGGTAGAACTTCCATTGGTAGTTTTATTCTTTTCTACCATGGTTAGCTCTTGAGAATTTAAATTTAATCCTTTTATATTATGGTAGAGTTTTCAACTAGTTTCATTCTTTTTCTACCATAGTAGGGTCTATTCGTTTGATCAATAGTTATAATTGGCTTTTAAACTTTCTATCATAGTAAACTTTACTATTTAGGTATTAAATTCTTTATTACAGTGGTAGGGTGTACATTAATTTAAAGGTGGTTTTGGAGGGGCATTACAGTAATTCCATCAATAAATCTCACCTTAAGAAATCATGCTATTGATTCAATATAATCACATGAGCGTAAATAGGTAAAGTTCTACAATGATAAGAGTTTAATTATAAGCTAATATGAATTGGTTATTAGATCCAAAGGACATTGAGCAATTTGGATGGGACCCAAGTTATTCTATCTATTGGAAATATTTCTAGTTAATGTTAGATTATAATTAACCTAATTGGTCTTTTAAGGTTGAGTGGTGTTATCACTAACCTATTCCTTTAATTAAGGCTAATTGTATTTTCTTGTATGAACTTGGCCCAATTAACCTCTTAATTCCCCAAGAGTGTGAAAAATATGCTTGCCACATGTTAATCCTAACAAACACAACATCCCATCATTTGCATTCCATTAATTATCCCTTTTTATTATAAAAATACCAAAAACAAGTATTTACATTTCTTTTATGAAAAATACCAAAAACACCTACTCTTAACCCCGGTTTTATAGCTTTTCATGTATTTAGTTTTCTTAGGCTAGTTCATTAGACTCCTTGATAGAAGATCAGGAATCGCACTACTATAATGCAATCCTTGGTAAAATAATATTTTTTATTTGAACCCCAAGACATATTATGAAAGGCTCAATTAAAAAATGATCCTATCCTTGAAGAGATTACTCCTTATTAGGTTGATTCCTTGATTGAACGTACTACTAATGGTGTGAGTGAAGATGGGGTGGATAAGGAAAATGTTTGTGAATCCCCTCATTGTTTTATTCATGAAAATGCTCACCTTAGTGCTTCATGTAGTAGTAATTCAATTTTCAGTTAAAAAAAAGTAGTAATTCAATTGAGAATGTTGCTTTCACTATCATTAATTCTTCTTGTGATGAACATGCTTCTCTCCTTAGTGCTAATAATGATGTTTTTGTTGAACTAAATGAGACTCAAACTTGTTCATGTGTAGAATATGAAATTTTTGTGCATTACTGTGTGTGAAGAAATACTTGCTTGTTGAATTTCAAAAGCATAGTTTTGACATAATGACTATCTCTACTATTGAGCATGATGTATCTACTAGTACTAGGAGTACTGAAATTTGTAAGCATGATATGATTGAGAATGAGAATTTCTTTGTGATTGAGAATGCAAATGTTTTTGTCCCCATTGAAATGCATGATATTGAGAGTGCACCATGGAAGGATTCTCCATGTTTAAACGTTGAGATTGTTGACAATAGGGAATCCTTCTAATAAATATTTTCTTGTGACCTTTCACCGGATATATTTAAAATTAAAAGTATTTATTGTTCCACTCATCACACCATCTTTTTTCCCTCCTTTCTCTACTACCTCTTGTGTATGTTCAAGCGACGTTACATGCCCCAACCATATGTTAGAATTCACAATTTCTACTACATATACACTTGAGCGTTTTAAAAATTAAAATTCTTGTTTTACTCCTGATAGGAGTTTGATTGACTTTCTTGGTTGCAATACCTATTTAGAAAAATTGTTTCCTTGCTCAAAATCGGATACTACTCTATTTGTTGCATTCTTTTTGCGAAAAATGCAACACTTCACACCAAGAAAGGAACATGTAGGAGAAGGAGCTTTCAAGAAGAAATTAATGTTTCTCATTTGAGATGAAAACTTCTCCTACAAGAGTTTGAAGCGTTTTAAGCGCAAGGTTATCCCTTTCTTCTCTTGTATTTTCATTGCATTTAATTGTTGTACACTCTTTTGACATTATGTTGAATGATAAGTGTGGGGAAGGGATTGCATCATTCCTAAAAGGTAGTTTTAGTGTGTTAGTTGAGTCAATAAATCCCCATTGTGGTCTCTTGCTTGAGGTACCTTATATTTAAGTTTTAAATTGGGGATAATATAAGATTTAATTGTGGGTGAAGGGTTTATGTGTGATTATTTGGGTAGTTATTGCATGATCCTCACTTTTTAACAAAATTAAGGCTGCACTAGTGAAATTTATCGAATTTTGTTTACTGCATGTTTTTAGAACACCTACTTGAGATTTGTGCTAATGAGGGGTATAATTGTGAGGATCATTTACTAGGTTGATTACTACATGTTTTTAGAACACCTACTTAAGATTTGTGCCGATGAGGGGTATAATTGTCATAATAAGTTATTAATTACATTTAATTGATTTTTAGGGCAATTGATGCTTCATTACATGTATTTTCATTATAAGAAACATGAAGAAATGATCCCAAGAAGTTGAATAAGTAAAAAGGGTAAGTGCTGAAATATGCCGATTGTTGGCTGATTTGGCTGATAGGTTATGACTAGCTCGCTGATCCAAAACACCAAAACATCACATTTTCTTCTGCCTAGCTCGTCGCCACAAGTTGACGCTGATAGATGCACGATTTTTAACTGGTTTTTTGAGTTTTTGTTGTACCCATTGGTAGGATCCAACCAAAAACGACATAAACCAGATTTCTAAACATAAATTTCGACCTAAACACACTACTACAAAAGGCATTTTTTAAGTCCATTATTTTGGACTTTTAAAGTCCATTTTTTAGGGGACTTTAATACAGGGGACGTTAAAAATATGGACTTTTCACGTCCATTATGTAATGGACTTAGAAAATTTTTTTACGTCCAATAAGTATTAATGGACTTAAAATATGTAACTATTCCATGTCTATTATATCTATAATGGACTTAAAATATGTCATTTTAAGTCCATTTTTTTGGTAGATAGACTTAAAAGATTCCCTAAGTGGCATGTTTTAAGTCCATTATTCATCGAATGGACGTTGAATAGTTGCCTTGTGGCATCTTTTAAGTCCATTATTGAAATAATGGACATGAAAGATGCTCCAAGGGCCATTTTTTACATCCATTATTTGGTACAATGGACATTGAATATCGTATCTTTTAAGTCCATTAAAAAAATAATGGACGTAAATTTGTGTTTTTACGTACCTATTTTATATGCTTTCCGTCTGTATATATAATAAAATTTATACAACACTACTCAGAGCACGCACAGACAGAATGTGGAAAGAAGCTTTCTACTAATAAGGTTATCACAATTGAAATTACATAACATAACTTCTACATATACATAATACAATGTTGCAAGTAAATTCTATCTAATTTTTTAGAATGAATAATTCTATCTAATTTTTACTCCAAACCATTTTGAAGTAACCAGCCTGCTAATTGATTACGAATTTCATCAAGTTCATCTTGTTCAAAAGCTTCATCCGCATCAAAAATCTGCACCATATAAGCATGTGATAGAACATCAATTAGTTGATATTAATTAATATAAGTAAAACAAACAATTAAAGTATGTAATGCAATGATGATAAGAATGGTGCATACATTTGTCAAGTTTTCATGGAGACCACTCATAATTATGTCATACATATACCGTATGACATAATAACCGCACTGTTTGTTGCCGGGTTGTTGAGGGCACTATAAATCATACAAAAAAACCAATGAAATCAGCTGAATAATCATAACAAAAGGCAAGTTGCCTACATAAACTGCAAAATGAATATAAAATCCAGACAGCTGCAGCTAGGTTCTAATAAGACAAAAGGGAAGATTTAAAGACACAAATTAGAAGAGAAGCTCTGCTTGAGCATGTTTTTCAAAATCAAATGGAATAGTTGCTAATTAAAATGGTTCATGTTCAATATCCAGTGTACACATTGCCTGTATGAGTGGGAAGGAAAAGTATATACCTGCAGATTCTAGTGCTACTGTTTTGTTTGTTTGGTTCATAGTTTTTTTCAGAGATTAAAAACTAATGTATACTAGATCCAGCACAACTAGCTAGAGTCTACATGAATCTTCTTAACATGATAAATCTTATGTGTGTGTGTATAGCTACTCATAAGTTTCATGAACGCTTACATTTTGTTACAAGATATCATCAGTAACTAACTAGATACACTACTATAATCATCATCAAGACCCCAAACCTAAACAAGGGAAATGAGGTAGTGGAAGAGCACATTAAAGTATGAACGAAATATACCTACTCAAACAAGATATCTTATTTAAATGGGTAATGAAGGTGATAGTGAAAAATGGAAGGCGCAACTTTACACTTTGAAATTACAAAATTAGTTTGTCTTGTGGTCAATGCTGCTGCCAGGAACCTACATGTGCCGGCTTGATTGGAATTAATGAATCAGATAAAAATTTCTTAAGCCTAATCAACAATCATGATGCAGAAGGTTACACAAATTAAGCAAAATCTAGTAGGAATAAATCATTTTAGATTGCTTTGTTCTGTCTGTCCAGAACCACACACACCATCAAATAAATGCATATGATGGGGTAATAATATTCTCTACTATATATATAGATATAGTCTAAAGATTTGAAGTTTCATTGAAATATCTCTTTTCTTAAGATTTTGTGGGGCTCATTAGACAATGAGACTATTTAAATGGGACCCCCACCCACTATTTTATAGGAGAATACTTATTGTCAAAGTTAAAGCTCCAGCTAGATGATGATTAAAGTTACATGCCCTTTGAAATTTCGTTCAAAATAGTCTCATACTATTATAAATAAGTCATGGGCTATATATATACTTCATAGGATGACTTCAACTATACTTCAACCGACGGAATAAATAAAAAAGGAGACCTTTATTGCACAATACACACAAGACAAACTTACATTTAAGAAAGTAAAAAATAGCTTTCTTTTCTCAACATGCTGTAACTTCTACAATATGGCTTCTAGCTAGTAATGGAAAAATATTCTTTAGATCTCAAAGTAATGTTTTAGTTCCTTTTTTTGATAGGAAAGCTTGGTTGTATGGGAATCCAAAGCTGGATCATTGTGCAGGGAATTTGAGTTCTTTTGAGGTAAATTAATTGCCTACTTAATTAAGTACATACTTTGAGAGGGAAGGGCATGTACAAATTACAAGTATTGTAAAAAGTGAAGCTCACCAAGTTCTAGTCCTAAAGTTCCAGAGACATTAGAATTGCCTAAATCTCTAAAATTCAAAGCATTGAAAAGCTTATTAGAAGCCAAAAAAGACATTTCTCAGTTCTCATACCATAATTTTATCCAGCTTTTTTCCCTTGGAAAAAAGTCATTAATGTGTACCTCAAATAATATCTTTTTTCCTTTCTTTTTCTTATTTACACCGCACATTTTAGTTTACAAACTAGTGGAAATATAGTTAATTAAACACAATTATAAGAGAACTCGTTCATAATAGAATAATCGAATTCCATTTTTATTTACAAAGCTGATATTTATATATTCAATGGTTACACAATTAGTAAAGATATGAATGGGAGGAGGAGGAACAAGAAACAAGATAAGAATCATTGTGCAGAAATATGCTGGCCTATCCGACAGACCATCAGATATATATGCAGAATTCAAAGCATACTATAATATATATAAGTGATTATATTGCTAATGAAGACCACTAAATATGACAGATGGAAGCATGAGAGTTGTGAGTTAGTGAGGCAATCATAAGAATGAGACATGTGTAGCAAATTTGTCCTCTTTCTCCATTTCCTCCCTTCCTTCTTCACCATTCACTTTCTTTATTAAATAATGTACTCTCCTTATTCCCCAATTCCAACATGCGAATTCAACAAAATGGACCACACACAAATATATACTATTGAATTAAAGTGCCATATTTAAATTATCATAAACATCAAACCAAAACTTCATCAGAATTTATTTTCGCTGGACCAAAAAAACCGAATGGCCAAAGCTACCTTCCTCCGCTTTGCATTATTACTTCCAGAGATGCTAATCTTCCTCATTCCCTCTAGAATATCAATATATTACTTCACTATCATCATTTTTAATTAGAAGAACATATTCAAAAGTTTAATATTATTCTCGTCACCGCAATCATCACAGCTTATCGTTTTCGATTCAGAAGGAACCAAGGGAGACCCAATCATGTTTTACACCAGATATTGAATGATATAGCATTAATTTAAAATAGAATAGTAAATGACTCATTATTGTTATTGACTGTTTGTTCGATTTGAAGAAACTCACCAGTGAAGGCCAAAAGTTACAGTTCTTCCTCTTCGCTTCACGGAGCCTTCAATTGATCAATTGGAAAATCCCAATGTGCAGTTGAGAATGTAGAAATTTAACTATGCTGCTGGAAATCAAACTTTGCTGAACATCAGAATGGAGAAATCGAAAACTGAATGGAGAATATATTGGAATTTTGCAAAATGTGAGCACGAGGGATGATGATGATGGCCGCGTGTGGGAGAATATGGATTTTAATGTTAAAACAATAATGGATGGAGGATCATGTGTGGCTGCTGAATCGCGAGAGTTGGACATGTTGGAGGGGAAATCGGAGAAAATGGGAGAGTAGGTCAGTTGGAGGCAGAGAAAGAGCTATTGGAACGAGGCTGATGAGTTTACAACAGGGGATGAAATTTGCTTTTTGTTATTGCAATAAGTAAGAAATGGACTTTATTTTTTTTTTGAGAAAATTACTATATGTGCCGTTACATGTATAACCCACGTCCATTATATCTAAATGGATGTAAATTTATTAAAAACAAAGTCCATTTACACAATAATGGACTTTGTTTTTCCGAAATTTTTTTTTAAAGTTCATTTTAAAATAATGGACCTGAATTAGGGACGTAATTTGTATATTTTGTAGTAGTGACACTCATTCAACTCATCTTTTCCATTCTCATTTACTCCCAAACCCTAAAATCCTCTCAATTCTCTCATCCTTCTTCCACCTCCATCTCCTTCATCTTGCACCTTCTTCCACCATCTTTCTCCATGGATTTTTAGGGTGGAGCTTCTTCTTGGGGCTTCTGTTGGAGTTTCTATGTTTTATGGAGGAGCTCTGCATCTCTTAAGGATGGGTTGATGATGGCTCAAGCATTGGATCTTCATAGGGGATTTTTTTGTTCTACATATGTATTTGACACATCTTCTATGTTTATTTGAACTTCTCATTGAGATGTTTGGATTTATGTATTTGATTGAGATTTTGCATATGTACGTGTGATGTTTGATTTTGTGAATTTGGATTAGGATTATATCTTAAGTACTTTATATATTATATATGTATGTTTAATTAATTCTTCTTGGTATTGAGTTGTTTGGTCATGTGTTGATGATTCTATCAAGTTGATTTAGTTGAGATATTTGTGTAATTGTATGGGTTCTCTTTTGTGGGACATTCTTCCATTAGGTTGAACTTGGTAAAGGAAAGAAACATTAATCCAATCTAAATAAGCTAATCACATCATGTATGAACTAGTTTGTGTTTACTTTGGATTTAAGCATTTGAGTTATGAATTCCCATCCACATTTTGGTTGTATAAAGTTAATCTCATTTTAGAGATTGCTAGTGAGCTTGATTGATTGCTTTCATTTATAATCATAATTGCTATGGTTGCACAAAGTTAATCTCATTTTAGAGATTGCTAGTGAGCTTGATTGATTGCTTTCATTTATAATCATAATTGCTATGGTTGCACTTTTATGTGAGCCACAAATCTTGTTAACTCAAAGTATTTTACACATCAAGTAACCTTAATAGTTATCTAGATTGATAGCTATGAATGCAAAGCGTTAAATTAGTTGTTAATTAGAGTGATCGGATCCTTGTGATTGTTTGGGGACTACTTCATTAGACCTGATGAATTGAACACCCAAATGATTGCATTAATTTCATTTCACCCATTGACAAATTCAAGCACAAATTGTAATATCTCAAGTCCATAAATAAAAACTACATGAGTTTAGCCTTTAAAATTCTTAATTAAACACTAAAATGCAAATAACTCAATGTATTGGAATTCTAAGTGTAAAAGTGCCTGAATTGCCATGTATTAGCCTAGGACAAGTGTTAATTTACTATAATTAGTGGGTCAAAATATAAAATAATTAGGTGCAATCACCCATCCAACCATTCTTCCTTATTAACAAAAAGATAAAAAATATTGTAGTTAAGCTCATTTTGCATGTTTATCATTAAAACCCCAAAAACCACACTCTTGTCCTAATTTGATTTAGTTTCTTAGGATAGTCGTTAGACTCCTTGTGAGACGATCCTGGATCGCACCACAATAGTACAATCTTTGATTAATAAATAAATTTTGTATTTAACCCTCAAGGCATAAAGGAGTAGTTGAATCAACATTTGACATGGAATTCTATTGATAATTTCCATGGGGAATGTGTGATTTGAGCCTTTCCATCACCTTGGGGTTTAAGTGCAAAATATTATTTTACCAAGGAGTGTATTATAGTGATGCGATCTCAGATCGTCTCTCAAGGAGTCTAATGAACTAATCTAACAAAAATAAATGCATGCAAAAGCTATAAAACTGGGGGTTGATAGTAGGTATTTTTGGTACTTTTCATAAAAAAATGTAAAGATTTATTTTTGTTATTTTTATGATAAAAATGGATAAGTGATAGAATGCAAATGATGGGCTGCTTTCTTGGCAAGGAATGGCATGTGACAAGCATATATTTCACACTCTTGGGGAATTAAGAGAATAATTAGGCCAAGTTCATGCAATTAAACAGAATTAGTCTTAATTGAAGGAATAGGTATGTGACAACCCACTCAACCTCAATAGACCAATTAGGTGAATTATAATCTAACGACATTTAGAAATAGGTTCCAATAGATAGAATAACTTGTTCAGTTAAAAAAAGGTAGAATAACTTGGGTCTTGTTCAAATTACTTAATATCCTTCAGATCTAATAACTAATCAATATTAGCTTATAATCAAACCCTTATACTTGTATAACTTTACCTAATTACGCTCATGTGATTATATTGAATCAATAACATGGTTTCTTTTGGTGAGATGAATTGACAGAATTACTTAAGTGCTTAAAAAGAGAGACTCAACATCAACATGCTCAACCAAATAATCCATCCAAACGACATAGACAAAATAAATTAAATGGACTCAATCACCACACACAATGATAGGCAATAAAATCAATAAGCAGTCATAAAGATAATGTCAATTGAAAAGATAGATGAAACCAAACTAGATCCAATACAAACATAAAGATGAAATTCAACAATTACATAGCCTATAGTCTCAAACACAAATGAAGTATGAACATAAGGAGAACAAATATTCAATGGCACGTATGGAAATCCATGGCTACATAATTTGAACTAGAAAAACTCCCCTAAAGTGAATTCAATGCTTGCTTCAAGTCATCCCATGGTCCAAGAGAGCATCTGGCCGAATTAATTCATCAAAAAGGAGAAGAAGTCACCTAAGAACAACTGCAACTCAAACTCCATGAAGAATTATGGGATGGATGAGAGAATGGATGGAATTTCGATCAAGAGAGAAGAGGAGAAGGGGGGAGGACGAAAATTGAGAGAGGAATAGCAACTTAAAACTTTTCAAATTGGCCTATGGTGTCCTATTCTTACTAGGATTAACAAATAGGAAATATTTAGGGAGTGGTGATTAGAATAACAAATTTATAAACTTCTTAACCTCAATCAAGCCTAGGGTTGCCTATTGTAGAAATATCAAATATGAAATATTTTAAGCAAACCCAATCAACCAATCCAATTGAAATAGGAAGTTTCTTATTCTTGTTGATTTTACTAATTAGGAAAGTTTAGAGGCCAATCTTTTAGGCTCAATCAATCAATCCAGTTTCCTAATCAGTAATTTCCTATTGTGCAGAATTTCCTTTTTTTTTTGCAGAAGTTTCATTTTTTGCAAAAGTTTCCTATTTTGTATAAGTTTTCTATTTTGCTTTGTTCTTGCTTTGACCTTTATTCTTTGCACCTACAATGGATTTAAGCACGTGTGAAGTATTTCAAGTCCATAAACAATAAATTCATGAGTTAAATGCCTAATATGCTCAAATTATAATAAAAATACAATTAACTCTCTAATGGCTCTACCTACTTACCCACAATTGAATGTCTGAGGGATTGGATTCTGTTTGAAATTCCATGTTTTTTGTGCTCACTCTGGTCCATTTATAAAAGGTCTTTAACTAATTCATGCGAATTAAGAAATGGTAGTTCAATCATTTAATGTGTGTAAATTTAATAGAATCTTTGATTTGACTTATTCCCAAAAGCGCCTCAGGGTCAAATGCAAACTAATCTAACCAAGGATAGCGCATAGTGGCACAACCTCAGGTCATCTCACTTGAGGAGTCGATTATTGACTGCCTTGCTAAACTAAATGCATGAAAAGCGGTAAAAATTGGGGTTTTGCCAATGGAACAATATTTTTGTATCTTCAGATTGAGAAAAGATAAAATGCTTGTTTTTGTATTTTTGGATTTAGGGAAAATAAGTAAAGATGATTTGAAAACTCTTTTGATGAAATAGGGTTCTTGGTAAAATTAACAACATTCTTAACTTCTCAAAATAATATTGGAGTCCAAAATTCCAAGTTCAAAATTACCAAACCTCAAGCTAAGCCACTCAAGTCCAATTAACCTAATTCCCAATTTTATTTGACACATTGCTTTTCCAATTGTTAATTAGGTCAATTGTTAGAAATCAACTTAGTAGTGTAAGCTTTTGGTAACAACGCAATGAATCTCTTCTTAGATGTATAATTTGACCATCTAAGTAAGGATCTAGTGTTTAGTAACATATGCAAACACATATGCACTAATATATACTATGGATCCAAAGTGAATAAACAATTCCACCACATCTATTGCACTATACCAAAAAATCAAACAGCAAAGGTTCATAGATGCAAAAACAAACGCTTGATTACAAGTAATACTTAAGAGAAATCTAACAATTAGCATAGCAATCATAAAGCTTTTGTTCCAAAACCATACACTAATAAACTCCCCTAGTAGTTCATGGAAGATCCAGTTGCATCATCACACCAAGAATCCCCAAGAAGACTTAGCCACTCATGATCCCACATGAGCTAATAGCAATCTGACTTTGAATCTCCATGGAATTGTAGTGGTTGGTCAAATATATGATGGAGATGATAAAGAAATGGAGGAAAATCAAAGCGGAAGGGAAATTGGTGGAGGAAATATGTGAAATTGGAGAGATGGAAGTGGAAAACGGAAAGGGAAAGCTAAGAACACGAAAACCATAGCTTGCGGTCCCAATCATTTAATAATGCCATTTAGGGTAGTTTGGGGTCGGGTTGGATTCGATCCTACCTCGCTGTTGCCTCGCCATGGCAAAGCCACGGAGAGCTTAATTCTGGCGGCATTCCAAGGTTCGCCGTGGCGAGCCCATGGCGAACTGCCCAGTCTGAGAGTTATCTTTCCTGTCTTTGTCAAGCTTACGATTTTCATACCTACAATGGAAATTCAAGCACAAATGTAATATCCCAAGTTCAGAATGCATAAATGCATGAGTTTAAAACTACAATGATCAATTTAACATCAAAAACTTAACTTTTTGCAACAGGACTTTAAGTGTAAATGTGTTTAAACTCCCATGTATTGGGCTAGAACAATTGTTAATTCCCCAAAATTAGTGGTTAGAAACATGTAATATCCAGGTGCAATCAGTCTTCTCTTCCCTCCTTAGGTTTTATAACAAAGGGTTAAAATGGAAAATAAACATTAATAATCATAACAACCTCTTATATTATAAACCAAACCATCTTTTTACGGAGCATTTAACAAAGCTATGGGAGGGGCTTATAAGCTAAAAAGTGCTTACAACCCATTTTTAACTTTTGGGTCATGTTTTGTGTGGGTTTATATTCAATTGTACTTATAATCTTGAAGTTATTTATAAACATAAACTAAAGTTTATCGCTTTTGGTTTTCCAATAGAAGTTATTTTTTTAAAATTGTTGGCCTGCTATAGAAGAAAGAGAAGAAATATTACATATGGTCCATAATATAAAAGCTAATTGACTAATTTAAAGGGATCAATGAAACTAAATAAATTAGTTAATTATAGTGTATTACATGATGCCTCTAAAATTTTATGTATATCATTAAATTATATACATATACATATATGTCAGTTTATAAGCCAGACAAATTAATTTTGAGAAAATAAAAATGTCAAATGTAAAATGAAAAAGGTATTATATTTATAACTAAAATTATTTTTAAACTAGCTCTTATATTTAGAATTCAAAGTGGTAAATTTTAAGAAAAATTAGGGGAAATCTCCTATTAGAAATTTAATAGGAAATTTTTATATATAAAGAATGGCAATACTCTAATTTATGTTTCTCTCAGAAAAGTATCACATTATATGTCTATAATTTAATTGTATACCTAGATAATAAAAAATTTGTCATTTTCAATCAAATTTCATCTAAAATTTTTTTCATTAATCATTCAAACAAGTTATTTTATTTTAAATTAAATTTTTTAAAAGAGATCAATGCAAACATAAATCACATTGCACAATTTGACTTTTATAAAAGCCAATATAAGCATAAATCACATTATATAATCTAAATTTTATCCAATATAACTTTTTGTAAAAGTCAGAATGAAAATAAGCTACTTTTACTATTGTTATTACAAACACACCCTCTAGAATGAAAATAAGCTACTTTTATGATAAGTATTCCAAATACACCCTTATAAGGCCTCTTATAATATGCTCTTATAAAATAAAGAGGATGGCATGGTTAAAAAAGAATAATAATAATAATAAAGAGGAGGAAGTAGTGTTGTAATTTTAAAATAGGGGACTCATATTATTTTGGCTCTTTATCTATCTATCCTTTCCCCAGTTTTAAATACTTTTATTTTCAATTTAAACTATATATATATATGAAATGTTTGCATCTATTTATGAGGAAATTTGTCGGAAAGTCTTTGGACTAAACTGTCATTCGCCCATCCTCATTCCGCGTCGACCATATTTTTGTCACCGGCATTTCTTCAAACGATCATTTTCGATCTTGGTCGGGAGTTAATTCGTTTTCCGGGATTTCTCCGCCGATTAATTATGTCAAATGTGGTATTGTATTAAATTGTTTGGAGTATAATTTATACTACTGCGTTAACATATAATGCCACATTGAGATAGAAGGCTGTGAGGAAGAGGAACGATGAAATGTGTGTTCTGTTCGCTTTATATCTAGATTCATGGGTATTTGCTTCAGCATTGACTCTGATACAAAGGCCCCAGGTATTAACTCAACCCTTAGTTATTCGTTATTGTTTGGATTTTCTAGAAGTTGAAAAAACTAAAATTTTTTAGGGCAGTTAATGTTTGCATGTTATGTATCGTTTGAATTTTTCTGTCGAAAGAAGAGATCGAGAGAGGGAAAAGCAATAGTTTAGATCTACTTATTGCACACAATGACCTCCCTGTTATGTTTTTTCCTTAATGAACAAAATGGTCCTAATAATTGATCAAGTTCATGCAAGAAACTAATTTACTGTGATTGTTTATACAAGTAACGATGGGGGTTACTAGTAGCCGTAAAAAGCACACGGAAGATTATCATGGTTTAAAGATATATTTCTCTGAAAGTTGTTTTCAACTCCTCATTGAATCAACATAAGTGGTTGCGCTCATAACTTTGCTATTACTTGTTAATTTTTTTTTTTTCTTTTTGAAAAAAAAAAAACAATGGGGAGGAAAGGGAAACTGGAGGTCTCCACTGGTACCATGTGTCTAAAGTACGTTTTTGTTGTAGGCACTTGAGAAATAGATGTTATTTCATGTTTTTGTTTTTGATAATAGATGTTATTACATGTTAACAATGTTGACACGCTTACAATTGCACATGAGAAGGATATGAATCTGTCACACAGACAGCTAAGCAAGATAGAAGTAGAAGCTACAGTTCATCATCTCCTATGAATATCAAAGATCTCCGGCAAAGTCCTGGCTCTAGGAATGTTGATATATTTTCCTATGATGAGCTGAGGTTGGCCACCAAGCACTTTCGACCAGACTTAATTCTGGGAGAGGGCGGTTTTGGAGTTGTGTATAAAGGAGTGATAGATGAAAATGTAAGGCCAGGTTACAAGACCACACAGGTTGCTATTAAGGAGCTAAATCGAGAAGGAATTCAGGGTGATAGGGAATGGCTGGTAACTTGTCTCTCAAATTCTTCTTGGCCCCCATTCATTCTTTCAAAATGATTTTTTTCCTTGAAATCTCTAAGCATGGAATTTGATTTTATTTTCTTGCTTGAAATACCGAAATGATAATTATTCTAGCAAAGCAAGCTGTTGTTTACATTCTATCAAGAAAAAAAGGAAACGACTTGATCCAAATAGCAATAAGGAGGAACAAGCCACCTAATTTTAATAACTCTAGTGTATTATCTATGTTTTAATTGCATCCATTTATTGCAGGCTGAAGTTAACTATTTAGGCCAGTTCAGTCACTCAAATCTTGTAAAGCTTATCGGATATTGTTGTGAGGATGAACATCGGTTACTAGTCTATGAATACATGGCGAGTGGGAGCTTGGAAAAACACCTTTTCCGCAGTAAGCTTTTGTTGATATGGAAGTTGAATCTGATTTATAAATAAAAAATAGCTTATAGATGAATATCTAGTTGCTCACTTTATTTGCATACTGTTTCTTAACTGGATGTACACCTGTGTGGCTGTTCATTTTATCTTGTAATTGGCTGAAGTTAAGGTGGCATGTTTATGGTAGTTTTATTGGAACAGTTGATGTGATCGTATGTTGTCAGTCATTTGCAAGGGTTGGTATATTGCTGATTGGTCCTGAATGTAAAGAGTTGCATTCCTTTGCTCAAGCATTATTCAACATGCTCTATTATCACTTTGTCCTATCATTGATGGCAGGACTGGGCTCATTGCTTACTTGGTCAAAAAGAATGAAGATTGCTTTACATGCTGCAAAAGGGCTTGCTTTTCTTCATGGTGCAGAGAGGCCCATAATTTATCGTGACTTCAAGACATCAAATATTTTGCTTGATGCGGTTTGTTGAATTTAGATTTTAGTTGTTTTGGAAATCCTTACGTTTTGGCATGTTAAAGGGAATTTCAATAGAAGTTTTACTTTTTATTGTTATACAAAGCTGAAAAGTGAAATATTTTTGCCTTAATAATGTAACTCTTAGAAGCTTAAATTATAGCTGGTACTGAACTAGCTGGTTTTTTGAACATCATATGCTTTTTTTTGGCCTTTTAAAACTAAACATACTTAAATTTAAGTTCTGCATATGTAAGTCATTCCTTCTTATTTAACCAGATTTGGTAGACTTAAAAAAGTTAAAAGTCTGGAAATTGTATTTCTTTTCATCCTTTTGGTGCTCGGATAAAGGATTGGCTGGGTTTTGTCTGATCAACATGCAGAGAGATTTTAAGCTCTGCATGGTGCATGTAGTTTTTGTGCTTCTGAGTGGTTATTATGTCTTATTGTTTTTATTTGGATTTTGGATGATTTCTTATTCTCTGCTGCTTTGTTACTCTACTTTTTATAAGTAGAAGACTTTCTTTCCACGTAACAGTTGACCATATAAGATACAACAACAGCAGCAGCAGCAGTTGACCCTTCAATAACATATATGCATAAAGAAATTTCAAATGCAAAGCAAGATAGAGGAACAAGCCATTTATCCCATTAGATATCTTTTCATGCATGCCATTAATGAACAAGTTAATTCTGTTAAGATAATATATGTAGATCTATATATATATATATATTAATTTTTGAGGTAAAAACTGCAGGATTTCAATGCAAAGCTTTCAGATTTTGGTCTTGCAAAGGATGGACCTATAGGAGACCAAACACATGTTTCAACACGTGTGATGGGCACATATGGATATGCTGCGCCTGAGTATGTGATGACTGGTGAGTTGTTATATTATTGTAATATTATATTCTAGAGTAGAAAGTTGACTTTGTCTCTGTTTGAAAATATGTTATTTTGAAAGGATACTATGCTATTTATACGGTGATTATAGAAGCAAGTAAAAATGCTGAAGCTGCTTTTTAAAGTATAATTGATTGATAATGTTTGGTAATATTTCCGAAAATCTGTTGATTATTTTATGAATGACAATAATGGTTATGTTATTTATTTATTGGTTTACAATTCTGCAAATGAAAAGGACTTTTATCAATGTTATTAGAATAACCTGAACCATAGATTAGAAGAAAAGCCCTAAAGTAGCTGTAAGTTTAATGGGAATAAATATTATGGGGATGAAAACTGAAGACTCATAAAGCTTATATTTATGACATCAGAAATAAAAAGTTGATCAGAACATATCTTTGCTTTAAACCTGTTTTAACTATTTTAAGTAAATGCTGATGAAAATAAATTATTCTATTAAATTTTCTGTTTCTAATTAGCTATGATAGTAATTTATTAGAACAATCCAACAATATAAACCTAATGTTAATAGGTTTACAATAAGGATATCTCTTTGAATACCGTGGGTGTTTCTCAAAAGCAGCCGTAGCTTTAAATAATGCACAAGAAGAAGCACCACAAAATATTTGACCAAAAATAAATTTTGGGGTTTTTTTCCTAAAAACATCAGAGGCAAAAATCTACAATGATCTCAATATGCTTTTAATGCACCATTGCAAACACCCCCCCCCCCCCCCCCCAAAAAAAAAAAAAAAAAAAAATTGGGGAGCATTCTTAATAAAAAGGACATATTACCCTGCATACACTGGGTCAAAAGCTTGGAGTCTCAATAAGTTGATATCCGCATTTCTACCTGCAAGGTTTCGATCTGGTTGGAATTCTGTAAATAAGTATTTCTTTCTTATTTTTTCCCTTTATACATGAACAGATTGATGCTAAAATTGATGCTTTATAGAAAGATTCAAAAAGTATTTATGGGCATAGATTAGTTGCTCAGGAATCTGGCATGATTTAGAGAATCACTAACAAATCACGACAAATAAAAAGAATCAAAACAATAAATCATACCTGCCGCAAATCAACATCATTCTTGCTGTCATTAACCCTAATTGAGGTTTATCTTAATTGGACTTGGGCCCACTTTTGCGTCAGCACTCCCCCTCAAAGTGGTCAATAGATATCAGTAATTCCTAACTTTTAGGTTCTTCAAATTGCAGCCTTGCTAATGCCTTTGTAAAGAGATATGCTACTGGACACTTTGAGGAAACATGGATCAAATTTATGATTCCTGCATCTTGCTATTCTTTGATGAAATGTTTATCTATTTCAACATGCTTTGGTTCGTTCATGGTGTATGGGATTTCTAACCATCCCAATGGCAAACAGGCTATCACAATTCAATTTGACAGGCACGCTTGCCACCCTTAATTCTTTTAACACCAATTATCCATAGGACTTCACATGGCCCATGAGCTAGGGCCCCTAGTCCAGCCTCTGCACTCCTCCTTCTAGACATGAATGTTTGTTGTTGCTTCTCCATTTCACAAGGTTTCCCCACACCATAATAGTACAATAACCTTCTATGCGTCCTACCTTCTTTCCATCTGGTAGTTAGGTAAATTTCCGTGTTTGGTTCTTCTTTAATGCCCTTAGTTCATCCTCAAAAGTTTCTCTCCAGTTTTGATCTACCAAGGCCTCTTAGATGCTGGTTGGTAGTTTTTCATTTGGCAGCTTAGTAACATAACTGTGGATGCAAGGTGACGGGTTATCATAAGACATAAAATTGCTAAAAGGATGTAAAATGCACTTTCTTAGCCCTGTTCTCCAGTTGTGATTGCTTGTTACAGATTCAGCACTTAAATTTTTGTCATTCTCGGATGTCCCTGGTTCATGGACAGCTGCATCTTCTTTGATCACATCAGCTTGATGATCCTCTGTTTGGGATCTGTCACAAAATTGTGTACCAGTGGGTTCTGTTTCAGATCTGTTTGAAGTGTTTGAAATGTCCTGATTTTGGTCTAAGGTTGAGAATGGAGCAGTTTCTGCTGGTTCGTTTGTTAATTTAGGCTAAGGGCAATTTTGGGCTGGTTTGGTGTTTATTTGGTCACTTGGTTGAGTGAAAAACTCCTATTGCTTAATTTTCTCCCCCTGAATGGGTGTTTTGGGATAATAACTGAGTTTCATCAAATGTAGCAACAACAACAACAACAACCAAGCCTTATCCCACTAAGTGGGGTCGGCTACATGGATCGCACGACGCCATTGTGCTCTATCGGTAACCAAATCTTTAGATATATTATTTATTAAAAGATCTCGCTCTACAACTTCATTGAGTGTAAGCCTCGGTCTCCCTCTTCCTCTCATAATCGGACTCCAGACTGTTTGATCTACCCTCCTCACTGGCGCATCTAATGGCCTCCTTTGTACATGTCCAAACCACCTCAAACGATTTTCTACCATTTTCTCACTGATAGGTGCCACTCCAACTCGTTCGCGTATATGATCATTCCGAATCTTATCCTTTCTTGTGTGACCACACATCCATCTCAACATCCTCATTTCAGCTATCCCCATCTTATGTTCATGTTGACCCTTCAAAGCCCAACATTCACTACCATATAATACTGCTGATCTTATAGCAGTGCGATAAAACTTCCCTTTTACCTTATGGGGTACTTTTCTATCGCAGAGAACTCCAGTAGCTTTCCTCCATTTACACCACCCAGCTTGAATTCTATGATTGACATCGTCATCAATCTCACCATCTTGTCTTATAATTGATCCCAAATACCTAAACTCTGTACTTGAGGGATTGTTTGCTCTCCCAGTTTAACCTCCAAATCACCTCTAAGTTGTCTATTTGCAAAATTGCAATGCATATATTCTGTCTTACTCCTTAAACGGAAACTCTTCGACTCCAGTGTGTTTCTCCATATTTCTAATTTATCATTAATCTCCTCTCTTGATTCGGCCAGAATGACTATATCATCAGCAAAAAGCATGTATTTAGGGACCTCTTCTTCTATAGGCTCAGTTAGAGCATCTACTACTAAGTTAAACAAATATGGGCTCAAAGCTGATCCTTGATGTAGGCCAATTCTTATAGGGAAGTCTTTTGTCTCACCTCCCGGCGTTCTAACCTTAGTCAACACCCTATCATACATATCCTGTATAACTTTAATATAAGCAACACATATTCCTTTCTTTTCCAAGGCTTTCCAAAGTAAATCTCTCGGCACGCGATCATACGCCTTTTCTAAGTCAATAAAAACCATATGTAAGTCTCTTTTTCTACTTCGATACTTTTTCATTATCCCCCTTAATAGATATATCGCCTCCGTTGTGGATCTCCCTGGCATGAACCCAAATTGTCTCTCAGAAATACTAGTTTCTAGTCTTAACCTATGCTCAATCACTTTTTCCCATAGTTTCATTGTATGACTCATAAGTTTAATTCCCCTATAATTTGCACAATTTTGTATATCGCCTTTGTTTTTATAAATCGGAACTAAAGTACTTTTTCTCCAATCATCAGGCATCTTCTTAGACCGTAAAATCTCGTTAAACAATTCAGATAACCATAACACACCCTCTTCCCCTAAACATTTCCAAACTTCAATCGGTATACCATCAGGTCCAACTGCTTTACCATTTTCCATTTTCTTAAGAGCTTCTCTAACCTCCCAAACTCTAATTCTACGATAAAATGACCTATTAAGTCCATCTTCACTTTGAGAATGGGTGAATAGTGTCTTATGAATATACACTTTTGCGCTCATGGGTCCAGTTTTCCTCCATGGTCATTGTGAATATAGGCAATGCTACCAAATTTTTCTTCTGCTGTGTGGGTGTGGAGATGTGTGGTAGGGTATGTTTTGGAAAATTTGGATTGGTGTTAGAAAGTCTAAGGTTTTAGATGGGAGTCAGTTGATTGGACTTGTGATTGAGAGAATTGCATCCCTCCAATAGGTTTTTGGAACATTGTAGTTTAGCATTCAGGTTATTAAATAAATGGGCCCTAATGGGTAAAGCCCACTTTCAACATTTACTAACAAGGACTGGATCATTGAGTCTTAGGATTCCCATGTACTGTACTTGGGGTTCGGTCAGCAACTGCATATTTTGGTGTTGCATCAGTCAGGTGACCATACTTGCCTTTTGCCGTCACAAAGTTGGATTCTAACAGCCCATTGCAGATAATTTTGACTGTTTAGTCCGTGTATAGTGATTGTTGAAGGTGTGCCATAGGTAGGCGCATGGTAGCTTATCCCTTGATTTATGTCATTGATGTATTGAAAGATAAGGGATGTAGGCCACCCTAGTCAGTTTCATCCTGTCCAACTCCAAACTGGATCATCTCTACATTGATACCATGAACTGATTGATGCCAAAAGCTGTTGCTTTAATGAATGATTCAAAAAGTACTTATATGCACAGATTAATTGATGCCCGAGAGTCAGGCCTGATTAACAAATCACCAACGAATAACAAATAATAAGAATCAAAACAATAAATCATATTTGCCGCAAGTTAACATACTTACTACAATCATTAACCCTAACCTAGGTTTATCTTCACTTGGGCCTGGGCCCACTTCGGTGTCAACAATATATGATATTAATTACTCCCTCCAGTTCATAATAGATCAAATTAACTAGTTTGGGGAGATTAAGAATGCAAAATAAATTACCTTAAAGTAGTTATATTTATCAATTTTCTTCAAACTAATTTATCTGACTTGTAAATTGATGTATAATTGAATGACATGTAACATATGACATAATTAAAAGCAGTTTATTTTGCTTCATTAATATTTTAAAATTAGTCAACTTGATCTCATATTAAGGACAGAAAGGAGTATATATTATTGTATGTTTCAGAGTTTCCTTTTTATAAGGATAAGTTCCTTAACAAATTATAAAAATTGATACAAATTCTTCCTTATGCTTCTGATAGCTACGTTATCTGTTTACCTGTTCCCACTTTTCAGCTTTATCAAATTTTGGTTCTTATATATGTCTAGAAAATTGCGGGAAATCTTGTATCATGTCAAACTAATATTCCAAATGGTGCATTGTTTTTGTAGATATGCTTCTCGATTTGTATTTATACTGAGTTGTGATTTAAATTGTACAGGGCATTTAACAGCTAGAAGTGATGTGTATGGTTTTGGGGTAGTGCTACTTGAGTTGCTTATTGGAAGGAGAGCATTGGACAAGAGCAGGCCAAGCAGACAACATAACTTGGTTGAGTGGGCACGTCCACTGTTGAATCATAATAAGAAACTCCTTAAAATCTTAGACCCTAGAATGGATGGACAATATTCTGCTAAAACTGCAATAAAGGTGGCCCAACTGGCAAACCAATGTCTTAGCCAAAACCCAAAAGGAAGGCCTCTTATGAGTCAGATTGTTGAACTTCTTGAAAAATTTCAGTCAAAGGAGGGGAATGAAGAAGAGCAAATGCTTCGAATTGGCAGCAGTAGTATAACTCTTTATGAGGTTCCAAATGACTCTAGAGAAACTTGAGCAAGAGGGAAAAACCAATGTGAAAATAATGAGGGTTATAGAAGCGAATGAAGAAACTGAATGGCACCGATTAAACCATCAAATAATTATGAGATTGCCTGATTTGTGCTCAAAGATTAAGTCGGTTTCCAGGTGATCAAACTGTACTCATACTGATGGAAATTGAAACTCCTGAGGGCAAATGCCAGTTTGTTTCGAAGCAGAATTTGTGGAGGTATGTAATGGCTCAAGAAATCTTTTTTCTTTTGCAATTTGTGTCCTGGTAGATGTCAATACTTGGAACTTGTAACAGCACTAGCCAAACATTTTTTTTAAAGTGAAGATTTCTGGTTTCTATTTATCTGCAACACTTGCGGCGACCGTTGGCCTTTGAGAAAATGGTTTGGTCGTGACAAATGGCCAAAGCAGACTATTAGGGCTCGCCTACCTTTTCTACCCTGCAACAGCTTATATTGCTTGTGAGCTCCGTGTAAAATATTCTCTGGAGCATTGAAACAAGGGAATATTCAGCTAGCCACCATAAAAGCAATATATATATATATATATATATATAGATAAACCCAATAAATTCTAGAACGTCACTGCACCCCATTGGGAGAAAATGAAATAAAATTTTGGGGGTAGGATGAGTTAATTGTCCTTGTATCATTTGTAAGATATATAAATGAGAATTTCCAAGATAAATATGTAAATTTACAATATAAATGAAAGTATTTTCAGGATAATAAGTGGATCTAAAACAATAGTAGTTACAAAAGTAAGTGTCATTTGCAAGATAAATATAAGAAGTTTTTAAGACAAGTATGCTTATTTTCAAGACTTATGAAGGTAGGTTTAAGACACTTATTTCCAACGCTTAGGTAATCCAAGGCACACTATCTTGGAAATACCTTGATATGTGTTGGATATAAGCATACTTGTCCAAAAAATTCTCATATTTGTTTTGTAAATGACATTATTTTGTAAATGTTACTTTTCTTTCAAACATTGTTTTCAATTCATATATTGTCTTGAAAATATTTTCATGCCTGTTAGAAGTCTGCACATGTGTCTTGAAAATTATCATATTTGCCCTGAAAATGACACTTTTCTTGGAAAAATTTCATTTAACCCCCAATGTAACCATTTAACATCAAACAACCCCAAAAAAGAAATATCAGTGCACCTCCTAGGGGCAGCACGAAATAAATTGTTGAGGGTGAAAAGACTTTAATACCCCTGTCTTTTTTCTATTAAGTGTTGGTGTCATTATGGAAATATCTTCATTGATATTGGAAATCAACATATTTATCTTCGAAATTTCAACATTTGTCTTGCAAACAAATGGCAAATATTTTCATGTAAATGTTATTATCTCTTAAATGTGGTGGATTTATTTATTGTCTTGAAAATACCTTCATTTGAGTTGAAATCAGCATATTTGTTTAGCAAATGACATATAATTATCTTGAAAATAGTTTTATATGTGTTGGAAATAAGCATATTTGTCGTGGAAATTTCCATATTTGTCTTGCATGTGACGTGTTTTCTTGTATATGTTATTAAGTGTTATTGAGAGTTCACATTTTGTCTTGAAAATACTGCTATTTTTGTTGGAAATCGGCATACTTATTTTGAAAATTTTCATACTTGTCTTGCAAAGAAACATGTTTTAAATGGAAGGCACTTGCAAAAATCCTGTTTAGTTTGCCGTGAACTCACCCAGAATCCTATCTCCATTTTAAACTCTTAAATCTTCCAATCACACCTCAAATTACTTCAGAACCATAATTCAACACACATCCATTTTGACCATACAATTAGCTAATCCTCAAGAAAACCCAAATACCATTATCAATCGGCTAATTTACATTAATTATACCCTAATCCTTTCAATATAACTTTATTAAAAATTAGGATGTTACACTACAATACAAAGTGAATAAGGCTCACTCTCAAACGCCCCCCTTACAAACATAATTATGAAACCCCGCCCATGATAAAACTACCTTGATTAAATTAAATACAGATAAGGGCCTAAAATGCCCTAGAAGTATCTACCAGGGGGCACCTGGTGTTTGGAATTTTTTAGGGGCAAATATACCCTAGAAGCCAAGAAAAGAGGGCAATTACGCCAAACCCAGATATAAATCCATACACCCTGAAAGTTTTTTTAGGGGCAAATATACCCTGCCGTAGGCGTAATTGCCCTCTTTTATTTGACTTCCAGGGTATATTTCCCTAAAAGAATTCCAGACACCAGGTGCCCTCTGGTGGATACTTCCGGGGCATTTTAGACCCTTATCACAATTAAATAACAAGAGTAATATTGCCCAATCTCACTAAATGAGCAAATAGATTATTACTGAAGCTCTAATACATAAAACAGAGGGTACTCAAAGACAAAGGCTTTAAAAATAGATTTTCTCGCTTGATGCTCTAAGTGTGTCGTACTCCTCTGGTCCTATTTATAGGGCAGAGAGAGAAGGTTTCATTTGGTCCTATTTATAAGGTACCTCATTAAATTTTCCATAAGAATGTACAATTTTATCCTTCATTTATTAGGTGTCGACTTTATTTTCATATGGTGTAGTGGATATTAAATATGGGTAAAGTTGGAAAGTTGTCAAATTTCAATGCATTATTAATGAGGTTTAAGGTTTTTCTTGGTCTGTATGAAATGTGTTACAAGTGCCTTATAAATATGACCAGAGGAGTAGCTCTTAAGAATCTGAATTGGGGAAGTTAGAGAAGCCCTTGAGAAAATGAAAAATAGTAAAGTTGTTGGACCTGATAGTATACTGATTGAAGTTTGGAAAATCTTAGGTGAAGAGGGTACGTTATGGTTATCTAAACTATTTAACGAGATTTTACGATCCACGAAGATGCCTGATAATTGGAGAAAAATTACCTTAACAACTATTTATAGAAATAAAGGAGATATGTAGAATTGTGCAAACTATAATGGAATTAAGCTTAGTCATACAATGAAAGTGTGGGAAAAGGTGATTGAGTATAGGTTGAGATTGAAGACTAGTATTTCTAAGAGATAGTTTGGGTTCATGTCAAGAAGGTCAAAAATAGAAGCGATGTACTTACTAAGGGCAATGATAGAAAAGTATCAAAGAAGAAAATGAGACATACATATGGTTTTTATTTACTTGAAAAAGGCATATGACCGTGTGCCAAAGGATGTACTTTGGAAAGCCTTGGAAAAGAAAAGAGTGCATGTGTGTTGCATATATATAAAAGTTATACATGACATGTATGCAGGGATATCAACTAGTGTTAGAACTCTTGGATGCGAGACAAGAAACTTTCCTATAAGGATTGGCTTGCATCAGGGATCATCTTTGAGCCTAACAAATAACAGGTCCCTAAGTGCATGTTTTTTGCTAATGATATAATCCTTTTGGCTAAATCAAGATAAGCAATTTACTCTAAACTAAAGATATGGAGTAACGCTTCGGAGTCGAAGTGTTTTCGTCTAAGTAAAAGTAGGAAAGAATATATGCATTGTAGTTTTGCAAATAGACATATTAGAGGCAACTTGGAGGTTAAATTTGGAGATCAAACCATCCCTCAAGTGAAAAATTTTAAATACTTGGGATCCTTTATACAATATGATGTTAAGATTGATGGCAATGTCAATCATAGAATTCAAGCTTGATGGTATAAGTGGAGAAAGCTACTTGAGTTCTTTGTGATAGGAGAGTACCCCATAAGATAAAATGAAAGTTTTTTCACACTGTTATAAAACTAGAAGTGCTATATGGTAGTGAATGTTGGTTTTAAAGTGACAACATAAACATAAAATGATAGTAGCTGAGTTGAGGATGTTAAGATGCCTGTGTGCTCAAACAAGAAAGAATAAGATTTGTAATGATGATATATGTGAATAAGTTGGAGTGGCACCTATTAGTGAGAAAATGGTAGAAAATAATTTAAAATGCTTTGGACATGTCGAAAGAAGGCTATTGGATGCGCCAGTGAGGAGAGTATATCAAGCAGTTTGGAGTACTCTTACAAGAAGTAGAGGGAGACTAAAGTGAACAACCAGTGAAGTTGTAGAGCAAGATCTTTTGTTAAACAATATATCTAAAGATTTGGTTACTAATAAAGTACAATGTCATTGAATGATCAATGCAACCAGTATCACCTAGTGGGATAAGGTTTTATTGTTGTTGATGTTGTTTCTCTAAGTGTGTCATCTTGTCTTTCCTCAACCACAAGTATTTACATGCATCTCAAAATTGGTCTTGAACGTTGGAGATAATGCAAATCGTCGGTATTTATATGACAAGGACAAAAACGCTACTGAAAGTTAGAATTCCTATGGGATTTTTCGTAGATAAGGCCACAAGAAGTTAGACTTCCTATAGCATTTTCTATAGAAAACACCCCAGATGCTTGACAGATTTTTTTTAAAAAAATAATATTGCTTATTTTTTCCTCAATATTTTTTTTAATTAACATAAATATTTATGAACGCACACACACACATATATATAATTTGCTAATCTAATTATTTATTGATCTCATTATTGGTTACATCCGGGTCTGGCTGTTATTTGACACCACCTAAATATAAGCAAAACAAACTCACGGTCAGAAATAAATAAAAGGGGATGAAAAGTAAAGTTGATTGAATGATATATTTTGAGATTATGTAAATAGATTTTCTATTTCAAACCTGATTACAAAATTATCTTATAAATAATATATATCTCAATTTAGAGGAAAGATAAAGAAAACTTGAGTCACATGCAAGTAATTATTTGATTTAAACTATGTAGGAAAATGGA
Source organism: Mimosa bimucronata (assembly GCA_037074515.1). Lineage (NCBI taxonomy): Eukaryota > Viridiplantae > Streptophyta > Magnoliopsida > Fabales > Fabaceae > Mimosa > Mimosa bimucronata. The sequence goes on from CM073436.1 coordinate 44,644,679, forward strand.
CTAGGCCCAGTGTCCACCTTAGGTGTATTTGGCCAATAAATCTTTGGGGTCTTAATAGAATTATTAGAAGTATTTGGTTGTTATATGTAATATTCCCATTTTATTTAAATTTAAATAAATGGGAAAATGTGTTGTTTAGTAATCGTGAGCATTATAAATAAGACTGGACGTGAACAAAATAACGATAACACAAAAACACCAAAAGACTTCTCTTCTCTCTTCTCTTCTGTGTTTTTTGTCATATACCAAGTCATTGTCCCTCCTGTGATTCTTACACCGAAAGGCATTAAATTCAAGTGTGCTTAAACCAGGTAAGCCCTGAATCCCTTCATTGGTATCACAGCAATTTAATATTCTAAGGCTGTGCGAAAAATAATTGTTCTGTCAATATGCTATTTTTTACAGTATGAAAAAAAAGCATGTACCTCTCTATTACTCACCTGCAAAATTTTAGAGTTATGATTTAGGTTTGATCTTAAATCTGTTTTGGATATGATTTGCTTCTATAAAAAAAAATATTAAGCAAGTCTTCATAGTTTGTTTTAATTGGGATGTACAGTGGTTTGAACTTTCTGGTTGTTTTTCTATTTTTTCCACCCATTGTACGTTGTTTTTAATTTCCTATTTTCTGTGGCTGTTTATTTGGTCTATATATGCTTTAGAATAGCATGACAAATACAAAAAAGACTACAGAAGGGAAAAGCATTTTTGAAAAATGGAAAAGAATAAGAAAACACAAAAACCACTGAAACTTTTTCATAATTGGGTCTTTAGAAATTGACATTTTAGGGTTTGAAACATATACCATTACGTAGAGCACGAAAAAACAATGAAAATCAACTAGTAGAATGTGAAAAAGGACACCAGATGGCAAAAATACGATATAAAAACGAGTCAGGTCCGTCGGACCGGACCCGTATGGACAACCGGGTCTGGCTGAGCCAGCTAGAGGTCAGGGATGACCTAAAATTGTGTCATTTCAATGCCATTTTAAAAAAATATTTGCATAGATGGGCCGGTGAGTTTGGACCAATGAAACTAAAAAAAGGAAAAGAGCAACTAGGCTGAATGTGTTTGGCCCAAAACCCAACAACAACCCAAATTAAAAAAATAATATTTAAATATTACTACTTAAAATAAATTTAGGGGCAGAAATTCCACTTGGTGTGTTCAGCCACGTGGCACCCCTATCAGCCATGTGGAGGGGCTTACCCAAGAGCTGACGGCGTATGGATTACAGCCATTTAGTGCATGTCAGAAACTGGAGCCCCTAAGGCGGCGCATGATGTACATGCGCCACAAGCGAGAGTGGGAAAACCTATTTTTTTTAAATTTTTCTGCAATACCCTTTCTTGGGGCTCGTTCAGGCGCGTGGGGCCTTTGATTTGGATGCGGTTTGTTTTGAAAAATCCGTAAGTTCGAGATCTTTAATTTGATATACTATTTGTATTTTTTTAAAGACAATTTTGAGGTCTATTTTTGAGTTTTTAGTGCTTATTATATATATAGCTTAAAATGTGAAAAATTATTTCACCTAATTTATTTTTTGATTAGGTAAAAGAAATGAAGCAAGAGGCTTCAAATGGCACTGAGATTCATGAGTATAGATCATTGAGCATTGAGTACATTGATGATAATTTTCTTGACGATCTAGAAGATCTCGAACTCGAAATGTTTAAATTTCATGAACATGAGCAAATAGAGTTTGTTCAACAAGAAATTGATCAAGATCTCGATGATGAGTTCTTTGAAGAGGATCTCAAAGAATTTAATGAGAAGGATTTAGAGAAAGCTCTCAAACAAATCCCTGAGAAGCCTGAAGAGGTTTTAACAATTACCAGTCCTAAATCGATACACTCTCTACCCGAAGAAACTCTATATTTGGACATAGAGGTGGACCAACCCTACACACCAACTAGAGCTTAGAGGATAGTTGAACAAGCTGTAGCTAGAACAATCAAAGCTAAAAATATTAAAATTATATATTCAATTGTTGGATATTCAAATGTTGGAGAAAATTTAAGGAACATATATGATAAGAAGAGTGCAAAGTTCTACATTAACCTCATGATGAAATATTGCGAGGAAATAAAGGCAAGAGGCATTCACAGGTTAATTGGCATTTGGGTTGATGCTATAGAGAAAACAAGGTATATGCTAGATAACCCAAGACTTAGAAAAATGGGAAAAGCCATTGTGAAATATTAATTGTTGTGATATTTGTTGATGTATATAAGTTAGTATGGTTTCTCTTTCTTATTCAATCATATGTACTGTATTATGAACATGTACTTTATTGTATTGTGAAATGTAGTTTATTGAACTTGGTTTTTCTTATGCATGATAGCATGTTTAAAGTAGAGGCTATTTTTTAGTCATATGAATTCCAAGTATTCTTATGATAAGTGGGAGCTTTTAGAAGATGAAGCTTCTAAATGTAGTAGTAGTAATAATAAATACTTATATAATATCTTTGATAGAATAAGTTGAAATTGTTAGTTTTTGTGTGATGGAAGATACAAACGTATACTTCCGATCATGAATCTAGTAATGACATCATCTTCTGATTAAGGATAATTTAATTATAAGACATTGTATAAAAGTCTGTGCTACATATATATAAACATAATTGGTATGTTCTTTTTGGCCTGTTCTCTTAGAAGAGAACAAAATTTGATGAGGGAAAACTTTGTCAAAGAAATCAAAATGGCCACATAGAACATTATCGCTGAACTTAACAAGGGGGGACAAATTGGACAGTGACAACTGGGATATCTGGCACTGTAAGGTGTAATATATTATAGACAAACAGGAAGCTTTGGAACTCCTAACCACTATTGTAGTGGAACTCAAGGCTGGTAACACTGCCCAGCACATGAGGGATGTGGAGGCTTACCAAAACTAGAAAATGAAGAAAAGTGTTGCAAGAATCACCTTACTGAGCTCCATGGAGAATGACCTGATGTGCAAGTATGAGAAACACAAAACTGCATAACCCATGTGGCCAGCACTCAAGGACAAGTTTGGTGGCACATCAACCTCTAAGCTTAGGAGGTTGACTATCAAGTTTGACACCTATAAGCTTAGGGCAAACGTTCCCTTGAAACAAATCTGAGAGAAATGTCAAACATGATCAGAGAACTTCAAGAAGATAGACACAACTTGACTAATGAACAACAAGTTCAAGATGTCATAAGGTCACTCCCTTTTAGCTGGGAGCACATGAAGTGAATCTGACCCATAATGATAACATTGTCACTTTTGATGATGTGGTGAAACATCTTGAGTTTGAAGATGAACATTTGGAGGCATATAGACCTCTGGACATGCTTATTACACTGAAGATGCGGGTCCTTCTCATGCTAAGCCTGATCACAAGAAGGGTAGAAAATTTCATAAGGCAAAAAGGACGGCTCAAAATTCAAAAAGGGCAAAAAACAATTCAAGAAGAAAGGAAAGAAAGGAGGTAAGAAGAAAATTGACCTAAGGAAGATCAAATGATATGCCTACAAGAAAATGGGCCATTTTGCACGGGACTACACTGTAAAATCAACCTTACTAATACATTTTAGGGTAAAGGGTCAAAAATGACCTTGTACTTATATCCAATATGTAGCTGGCACCTTTTACTTTCTTTAGTTCAAAATTGTCCATCAACTTCTAAAATTGGTCAAATAATGATTTCTCCGTCAAACTTGCCCAACGTCCGTTAGTTTTATGGGTGGGTCCCACATTGTGGTCCAGCTATCCAATGAATGAGGCTACCTGACCTACCTCACTAGCAACATCTTCAGTTCCCTCTTTCTCTCAGCATACCATATTCGTCTCTCTCTCACTTAACACCTCACACGACATCTCACATGACACCATCTAGTGAGAGAAATGAAAAAAGCTTGAATCCTTACCACCTCAACCATTATCTATCTTCAACACAATAATAATGGACAACATGAGGAGGATCAGGATTCTTCATCTCTATCTCCACCCCTTCAATAATAATGGATAACACCATTGTATAACCCAGATCCGTCAGTTCAAATCATGAGGAAAGGCAGATCGGCCACATCGGTGAAAACGACAGCTGACGTGGCCATAGGGTAGATTCGCGGCAGAGATCAGAGACCCAGTGATGAAAGCTTGTGTTTGGCTTCGTACCTTTGATTCTAGTGAAGAAGCTCTTGAGCTTACGACACCACCACTCTCAGCCTACATGGACCTAAGTCTAAGACCAATTTCCTGATCAATCCTTCTTCTCTTTCACCATTTTCTTACCATCACAACAATAACAACAATAGCCCTACTGATCCATTTTTATATCATAGGTTGTATGCTTCTAGTCCCTTTAAACAAAGATAAACAAATTTCAACTTAAGAAACGCATAATCAATTAATCAAGGCCATGTTTGGAGCTGGAAAGCGGTGCCCTGGTCTGCTGTCGTTTAACCCTCCAGCGTGTTCTTCAACTGGGGATAGTGAGAGAGATGAATAAGGTAAAGAAAGTTTGTTGTTAGAGAGAGTGAGGTGAACATGGTGACAAGAGAGAGAAAGAGGTAAATATGGTGCTGTGAGAGAGAGGTGTGCTGACAGAGAGAGAGAGGGAGCCAAAGATGGTGTTAGTGAGGTAGGTGAAAATAGTTTAATGGCAATTAAATTCCACAGCTGCCACGTAGCCTCATTCAATGCACAACTTAACCACAACAAGGACCCACCCATAAAAACTAACGGATGTTGGGCCAGTTCAACGGAGGAATCATTATTAGACCAATTTTAGAAGTTGATGGACAATTTTGAGCCAAGAAAAAGTAAAAGGTGCCAGCTGCACATTAGGCATAAGTACATGGTCATTTTTTTACTCTTTACCCTACATTTTAATTACTAGTAATCAATACATCAAACAAAGATTAATGCTAACTCTGATAGGAAAAGGATTTTTCATACAAATCAAGCAAACCTATCATAATTCAAAAAAGATCTTTCTAATCATTCAAGGTATTATCCATGATAGAAAAGCAAGGCCTTGATACAATACATATTATCATGCATAATAAAAACACTAACCATGTTAGAAAAAATTTCTCTAACATAGTTAATAAAAATCACCCTGATTAACAGTTCAATTAACCATTTTAGAAAAGGGGCCACCTAACATGGTGATTTAAAAAGCAACATGTACCCTTAGCATTACATCAATCAAACATTCTGCATAACCATGTTAGGAAGAATTAATCTAACATGGCTATCAAACAAGACCTGCACAATTAATCACACCAAGCTGCCTAAGGCCAAAAATCCATGTATACAACAGCTCAATCCACATTCCAAAATAATACCGTGCTCAATAACCATGACTAGTACAAATATATAGAATACATGATCAGCCCAAACAAAGGATGTGGAAATGAATACAAGCTTATATGTGGCAATATACTGTTAAAAAATAGATCCACCGGTTGACTCACTAGTTTCATACGAACCGGTTGGCAACCACAATTCAACTCAATACAAGAGTATGAGTGGGTTAGCAAAGCGCCTAGAGGATACTACATTTGAAAATAATTAATCACCCAGAGTATATATATACTACCATATCATCACAAGAATATTAATCTGCACCATAAATCATGCCACCACAGAAATAATAGCTTTCAAGAACATATGACAAATGAAAACATGAGGTGAGACTATGCCCTTGTCTATAATCAAGATGGCATCCTTCCCTCTGTCTATAATTAGAATGGGGACTCCCCTTGTCTATAATCAGGATGGGGATCTCTTTGTCTATAATCAAGGAGAGCGGTCTCTATCTATAATCATAATGAGTAGTATAAATAACTGCTCTGTTGGCCTACCGAGGGTTACATCGCATGATGGTATTGTTTAGTGTCATGCAACAATAATCATCACAACAATGATTTCCAGATATCAATACACATCTCAACCACACAGCTAGCCAAGATACTACATAATATATGTCAAACTTTGCATTAAATTAGCTGCAGTTTCAAAGGCACCTAATAGGCTCATTGATATGAAAGTAACTTTGAAAATATATTTATAAACAAAGAGATACATACATATGTAAAAATGGATTTAGAAAATCCCGACTAACATCACACATGCTAATGTAGTAAGGTGACAGCGGTTATCTGAACTTGCCAAAAGCAAGAAAAATACCAGGATAGTGCAGTCCTCGAGCTTAGCCTGATCTGACGGTGTTTACAATCACTAGAGGATATAATAACACAAAGTTAATACACAATTCACGTCTGATTGGCATGATTAAGTTACATGAAATCCATATCAAGCCTAAGACAATTGTCTATAATCAATTATCTTTATTGAACCAAAATCCCCAATTTATGCTAACATAGCTACTTCTGTTCAATATGTCTTACTTCACGAACCGCACCTAAAAAGATCCTCTCAACAAATTCATTATGACTATTCAATCCACAAGGTCATATTCAAGAGTTAGAATCTTAAGTTTTGATGAGGACTGGCCCCATAGATATTATAAGTAAAAAGAGTGTAAGTTACCTTGGAATTTAAACAAGTAAAATCTTATAGGTAACAGATTACTTTCGCTAGAGCTAGAGCCTATCACAAATAGACAAAAAGAAATAGCGAATGGAGATTTAGAAATAACAAAGTCAATATCTATCGCTAAAGTCTTTCACTATCGCTAGAGTAAGAATATATCGCTAATGAAAGGCTCAACTATAGCAGATGGAAACTTAGAAGAACACTAAAATAAATATCTCTATCGCTAAGTGCATCCATATCACTAATAGACAGAAAGGAGTAGCAAATGAAGACTTAGAAATGAGAAGTTAATATCTATCGCTAAAGTCTTTATCTATCGCTAAGAAATATCCTATCGCTAGACTCTGTCTATATTACTAAGGCCCCTCAGATAACATGAATAAATACTTAAGGGGAAGAATGTTAGATCAGTTAAACATAATTAGCTAATGATAACAGATTTAGCTAGCGATAACAGATTTAGCTATCGATAACAGGATACCTGAAATAACTTAGAATATTCAGATAGCTCAGTATCCTTAAGCTAATGAGCAAACAAGTAACTAGCAATAATGGGATTAGCTATCGATAGAAGAATGCTTATTGAGATGACATAACTAGTACGCTGAACATTGAACTAAAAGAATATGCTAGCGATAATGTTCATGTCTATCGATAGAGAATGCTTGATAAAATTCCTTAGCTGATATATTGTCTCTATCTCTTTGAGCTAATGAAATGCACTATCGATAACATCCACTGTATAAATACTTGTTTAGCTACCTCAAGTGCAGGAATTATACTATGCAGTTAGCAATAGCAAAGCATGCTAGCGCTACTGAAAAAGTTGCTATGCAAGTACAGTTGTTGGAGACGTTCAGAACGCGCAGTCTATCTCTCTCCTAGCTCACTCTATGCATGAACAGTTGAATCTAGAACAGAAGTTTGAATTAGATGAAGAATAGCATTTATTGCCAACGGCTATGAACCTCCAACGACTATATTCAAACGGCCACATGAAGCTGAAAGAAAAGGCAAGCTGTGAAGATATAAATAGATCAAGACTCGCTTCTATAAGTGTAACGATAGAACAAGGCTATATGAAGAATTGTAAATTACTCTGATTGAGAGCAAAACCTAGTGAGCCCAGAAATGAGGAAAGAATGTTGAGTCAAGTAAATTAGAAAAAGAGAGCTAGAGCACTCATTGTTCAATCTGTTAAGCTCTAGAATTGTAATTTCATCGTATATTCCTCTGTACTTAAGTGATTATCACAATCTGTTCATTAAGTGAACCTATTATCTGAAATCCTCTATTGTTTGAGGTTGTTCTAAAGCTTGGTGCTTTAAGAATAGGGTTGTAACCTTACGGGTTGTAAGGGGGAGTGTTTAGAGAGAATTCTAAAACTCTGTGAAAAGGTTGGCAGGTGAACCTGTGTTCGTAAAACATGTGGTAGGCTTCATAAGTGCCCGGCTAAACTTGTGGGATTGTAAAGGCTTCTCTTGTGCCCGGTTTAAACAAGAGGGTAGTGGAAATCTCAGGTGGAGCCTGAGGACTGGATGTAGGTCAGGGTACCGAACCAGGATAAATATTGTTTGCATTATCTCTTCCCTTAACTCTCTTAGTTTCCAGCATATCTAACTTGTATACTCTTTAGTGCATTTCATGTTTTGAAATACTCTCAGTGATAAACCGAAAATGATTTTAAAGATTGCCTTCCTTGTGATTTAGAAAAAAAAGAAGATTTAAATTTTATCCTATCACCCAATTCACCCCCCCTCTTGGGTGACAGCCAGCACTAACAATATTCAAGTTCTCAAGCCACCACCAATCCTTCAACTCACATATTTCTTTCAAAAGAAGTCAACCTTAGACCAATCATGAACTATCATTGATATCACCCTAATCTATCAATAATCCACTAACAACAACAATGAACCAACTACAACATTACATCAACCATTAATCATTAACAAATCTAAATTCCATTGCCTATTTCAAGGATTTTGGCCTAATTCCACAATTCAACATAAACTACCAATTCAAGTCCTACAAGAATTTTGCCAAGATTACTCCTATTCTCTCCACCAAGATTCTCAATCAATATACCTTAACCATATTCACCATATCTTAACTTCCTAAATCATCATCATATATTTGTAAAATCCTACTAACTTTACAATTCAAGCCTAAGAAAACATTCTCAATTACTAATCACCATCCCTTTACAATTTCATTTTATCATCAAATCAATATTCCCAACTATTTATCACCAACCATTACATTCACACACACCAAGACATTCACAAATCCATTTCCCTCTACATCATTCATCCTAAACTTATAATTTCAAGCCTAGGCCAAAAGATACCTACCATCACAACCATTCCATTCCAATCATTTGACATTCAATCATCAAGTATCCATATCCAATATCAATGAACAATCATCAAATCACTTCCAAAGTAATACCCAAATAAATTTCCTAGGCCTACTATACCATTTTTCCTCTCTTTGAACACTCGAACTTTAATCCAAACAATATCTCTATAATTGAATTACTTTAGAATCACAAATAAGTAATAATACTTTCACATAACTCCTTTAAATTATCAATCCATGTACAACATAATAAATTCCAACATTCCAACTCTCACACAAACACAACTTCCAATTCTCATCCAACTCTAAATCTAGCCAAATCAACCACATTATCATCATTAAATAATCTAAATGAGCATGTAGAATCAACCAATTTACTCCAATCAATCCAAAATTTCAGAAATCAAGCAAAACCCTAACTTAATCTTTGAAGAAATCAAGAAATCAAACACCAAAGAGAGGGGGATTGTAGAGAAGCTTACCCACTCCTTATAGTTGCCGGAAACTACCCAAGAACCACTTGAAATCTCTGGCCAAACCACCTTCATCTTCCTCTTCATTTCTCTCTCGCACGACACACACACTCACACATGGGGTCACAGGGGAATGATGTAACGTCCTTTCAAAATTTACTTATAACTTAATAGTTCTGAAACGATTTTTGAGAAATTCCTTTATGAAAAGCGACCGTGATAATTTATAAACAAATAATTGTTCATATGCAATAACTCATTGTACCCAAAGTCATACTACTTAGAAACCTGACAACATAGACTCATGTCTCTTTATTAATTTATAAATAAGAAATAAGAAATAAATAATAATAAATGCATGAAATGTCCTAATTGTGGCAATATGCAGAAAACAACAACTAAGAGTATAAGCCTAGTTGGCATAATCTCAATCCTTCATAGCCTTCCCCGATGTCCCTTCTCTATATCTTTCACCTAAAAAAATGGTAAAAAAAATGGGGTGAGACCACTGCCTCAGTAACCGGCTATCCTACCCACTGTACATACTAGCACATGCTTGTGAGGTGTCAAGTGGGATAGTTATAAAACATGTATACACATAATCATACACAGATATTTATCCATAAGCATCAAACTTAACCAAAGTAACATCCATGGTACGCAACTAATTCAAGATCAAAAAACTTAGGAACATAAAGATCATATTACGTAATGTTAGTCACATTCATAGTACTCATAACCTCCAGACTGTTAATCTCCCTTATATCCTTCTTATTCCCGCCAACTGAACCCATGGGCTAAGTTAATTACCCATGTCACTGGTACTCCAAAAGCTCACCGATTATGTGTAGTGGATGGCCAAATCCATAGATCACACAACCGGAACACTTGAAGGAAGAGGGGAGTGGAGTGTGATGGTGATGAGGAGGCAAGTGGGAGACAGGAAGAGGGGTCCAAAAATTACCTCCCACTATAATCCCTTTTGGGTCCAAAAATAATTCCTCTAACTTTAAGTTTCCAAATTAAGGAAGAAACTAGGCCTTTAAGAATCCCAAAAGACTTCCATCATCATGAATTTATTTATAAAGCTCTAAAAATTCCTTAATTAAACCCCAAAATCAAATATTAATTTATCACTAATTTTTAATTAAATTTCAGGATGCTACATGCACTGAGCAAAATGCCCGTGAAAAGGTATTAGTAAATTAATTATGTGAATTCACATGTTTCCTATGTTTAAACTACTACTTTTCTAATAGAACCTATTTTTTCTTCTTGGATTTTAGACTCTAGCTTAACAGACTATATAGTGAGGGATCGAGGATTCTTTATAGAATACCGTCGATCGCCAAACCAGAGCAAGTGGCTTTACATGGGCAACAATGCTACAATAGAGGTTAAGGGAATCAGAACCTGCAAGTTAAATTTGAGTAGTGGGAGGACTTTAACCCTAAAAGATATTCTTCATGCATCAAACATCCGACATAATTTAGTTTCTATTTTATGTCTTATGGATTGTGGGTTTGTTGTAAACTTTCATGATAAAGTTACTAACATTTTAAGCAACTTGTCCTTTTATGGTTTAGCTTTTGTTGCCAAGAAGTTCTTTGTAATAGATATTGTTGGTGATTCCTATGTACATGATTGTTTCGCTGTTTTCTCCAATGTAACTGTTGACATGAATATCTGGCATGCTAGACTAGGACATATTAACAAAAACAGAATGATTAAATTAGTTAAACAAGGTTTGCTAGGTGAAATAATGATTTTAACACCTTTAGTCGCCCTGGGTTAAACTAAGTATAGTACAACTCGGATCGATTCTCTCGTAGAGCCTCTTTAATTGAAATCCTAGGATAAACTAAGTATCAAAAGCAACATTAAAATGGGTTTGAAATTTATTTTATCTATCAAACTACTTGTGGATGCAATGAAAATAAATCCTAAGCCACTCTTTTTGGTCTTTTCAATAAATGAAGAATGACTTGATGAAATTGGATTTGAGAAAAATTAATGAAGGAATGCTCCTTGGAGATGGAATACTAGCTATCCTTGCTTAAGAAAAGATATGTGAGTAAATTTACCACTAAGTCAAATTGCAAACCTCAAACATGTTTTGGGTCAAATGAATTCAATCAATAATCATTCCTAAATGCCAGGCTATAATCACTAATTAAACCATTTTTCATAAACCACTTAGTGTGTAATCGAAATTAGTTAAAGCAACTTGTTCCTCTAAATGCAAATGTCTACGGAGATAAATGATAAGCTCAACTAAATCATACAATCAATTAAACAATGATAAATAATATAATTCCATTGAACTCAAAAATAAGAAATAGAAATTCAAGCATCAAGTTACAAATCCCAGTCACTATTACAAATTTAATCAATCCACACAGAGAAATTGAATGACAAGTCTCAGTTCCACAATCATATAACAAAACTAATGTAGGAAATTGAAATATAATTAGGCAAGTGGATGAAAAATAAATAACTCCCCTATAAGAAGCTCTATAGCTCAAGCTAGATTATCCCCTCCAAGAAGCACAAGAAGATTAGCCCCTCATGGAGCAAATCACCGCTACAAAGTATTTGCTACACAAAGAAACCATAGATGGATGATTGGAAGGTTGGTTGTGGAAGATGAGATGAAGAAACAATGAAGAATGAGGAAGAACATGGTGGATAATTGTAGGAAAGTGGTGAAATTGGTGATGGATAATTGTAGAAGATTTAGGCATGTTTCTGTAATTTTTCCCTCGCTGTTCTGCAGCTTTTCAGAATTTCTAGGCCATTTTCTGTAATTTGCACAAAATCTCAGCAACAGCAATTTCAGCCCATTTTTTTAATTTTCTACAAGTAAAAATTAAACACAATGTAATACCTTTCATCCCAAAAATTAATCAATCAAGATAATCAATCAAATGTGACAATTATTCCCTTATTTGGCTCTTTTTTACACACAATCATTTATAATTCAATTTAATCACAATAAATGCATTTTAGCTCAATATTAATGATAAAATCCCTAAATAACATATAAAATACCATGATAAAATAAGCCTATATCAAATATCAAACATAGAAATATCCTTGTGTGAAAGTTGTCTAACTGGTAAGGCAACAGGAAAACCTTTCGATAAAGGAACTAGAGTTGAAATTCCATTGCAATTAATTCATTTTGACGTATGCGGACCTATGAATGTATTACGAACTACTTATTTTATTACTTGGAGCTTGGTATTTTATTACTTTTATTGATCATTTCAAGATCAAAGTATTACGAACTGATCGAGGTTAAGAATACCAGTCTAACCAATTCAAATAGCTCTGTGAAGAGAAGGGAATAATTAGGCAACTAAATATCTCTAGCACTCCACAACAAAATGGGGTTGCAAAAAGAAGAAATAAAACTCTTCTTGGCATGGTTAGGTTAATGTTGGCTCAAGCAAATATACCTATTTCATATTGGGGAGATGCTTTATTAACAACCACTTTTATACTTAATCGTGTCCTCTTAAAGTCAATTACTTCCACACCCTAAGAATTATGGACAAAATGCAAACCGAATTTAAGTATCCTTAGACCATAGGGGTTAGCCACATATGTCTATGATGATTCTCAGAAGTATGGGAAGTTGGGTCATAAAGGAAGGAAGTGTATCTTTATAAGATACTCTGCACAATCAAAAGGATACATTCTCACAGGAGAAAACAAAGATGGAACTATAACTAAAATTGAATTTAGAAATACGAAATTTCTAGAGAATGACTATCCTAGCAGAGGAGAGATTGATCGTACTGTATCTTTCTATGAGACACAGGAACAAGGTAATACATGACAAATCAATGAGTCTCAATCATCTCAAATCATAACCTTGAGTGGGAGCTTAGAAAGGTCATTACAAAGACCTGAACAAAGGAAAAAAGAAAGACAATATACTCTTATAAGAAGGGGAGTGATAAGGGTAATGTACCCAGGAGACGCTTCTTAACAGAGGGAGAGGCACTCTTAGTCACTCTAGATGGAGATGACGAATCATGTTCTATACTAGAAACCTTGTTAGGTCCTGCTAAGTGTAAGTGGAGGAAAGCAATGGAAGAAGAAATGGATTCAATGAGAAAGAATCATGTCTGGGAACTTGTTAATCTACCAAAAGGGAAAAAAGCTATTGGGAACAAATGGGTTCTCAAAGTTAAAAGAAAAGTAGATAGATCAATCAATAAGTACAAGGCTTGATTGGTTACAAAAGGGTATACACAGCAGGAAGGTATAGACTACGAAGATACTTTTCACCTGCTGTGCGTTTCAATCCAATAAGATTAATTTTGGCAATAGTAAATAGTTTAGATCTAGAATTACATCAAATGGGTGTAAAGATAGCTTTTATAAACGGTGATTTGGATGAAGAAATCTATATGCAACAATCATTAGGTTTCATTAAGAAAGGAATGGAGAATAAAGTTTGTAAACTCAAAAGGTCCATATATGGACTAAAACAATCATCTAGACAGTGGTATTTGAGGTTTCACTAAGCAATAACCTCATACAATTTTCAAATGATTGAAGAAGACCACTGTGTCTACATAAAGTGTTTTGAGGGTAATTTTGTGATATTACCCCTGTATGTAGACGATATACTATTGGCTGGAAATAACCTAAATTCAGCATTAACTATTAAAGAATGGTTATCATCGAATTTTGAAATGAAAGACATGGGTGAGGTAGACTATATACTTGGAGTTAAGATCTAAAGGGATCGCTCAAGAAGAATTCTATCTCTTTCACAAGAGAATTACATCAAGAAAATTCTTGAGCGATTCAATATGAAAGATTGCCATCCCATGGATACTCCTATAGCTTCTGGAATAACCTTGAGCAATGATATATGTCTCAAAACTAAATCAAACAAACAGAAAATGGTAAGTGTTATGCAACAATAATGTATGCAATGATGTGTACAAGACCATATATATGTTATGCAGTTGGATTGGTAAGTAGATTCCAATCAAATCCTTGTGAAAAGCACTGGAAAATGGTAAGGAGAATCTTGAGATACTTTAAGGGCACGTCAAATCATGCATTACGCTATGAAGGAAGCGATCTGTACCTAGTTGGATACTCAGATGCAGACTTGGGAGGAGATGAAGAAGAATGAGATCAACTTCTGGTTATGCTTTCTAGCTGAACAATGGCGCCATAAGTTGGAGCAGCATGAAGGAAACAGGCATTGCATTACATCCTATGGAAGCTGAATTTGTGGCATGCACTTCAGCAGTTCAAGAGGCTATATGGCTGAAAAGGTTTATTGAATACCTAGGTTTTAGAAATGAGTGTACCAATCCAGTGTTAGTATACAGTAACAATATTGCAGCCATAGCCTATATGAAAGACCCCAATTATCATAGCAAGACAAAGCACATTGACATAAAGTATAACTTTGTAAGAGATTATATAGCATAAAAAGTTGTTACATTACAACATATTTCGACCAAGGAGATGGTCGAAGATCCCCTAACTAAACCAATAGCCAAAGAAATATATGACAAACATGCAAAAACTATTGGTATGTGTAAATGAGAACATACAAACACTATATAATTTATTTGTGATCAATGAAGTGTTTTATTTTCCCATATTTATTTGTGTCTGTATAAGTGTAGACAATGTTTAGTATGTCATACAGGGAAAGGAGGTTGGCTCTCTCACACGAGCAACCGCCTTTGACACTCAGGAGAAGTGTATAGAGATAAGACATTTGTGTTCACTAGCAAAGTAGCAAGAATGCTAATATTGTAGAGAAGAAACACAAAATCATGTCGCCTTGACAAAATTGTAGCATGTCAAGATAAGATCTATAAACATAAAATACAAACATGGATCGTATCGTGGATACCCACTTCCATGATTGTTGCTACTAGACAACAAATTCTTCAACTATGAAATTATAATATGAGTAAAAACGAAGAGTTTGGGTTTGGATATTAGGAGTACCTGAACTTAAGTCTATAAAATGTTATTGATAAAAACTTAAAACAAAAAAAACCCTTATAATATAAGAGTGATAGTGTAGCATGTGATTCACACATGTGCTAAAAGAACCACAAACAGGAAGCAAATGAAGGGATCCCTGCTTCATTACTGTGTGAGTCCTAAAAAGTTTCTATCTTTCTAAGATATCCTTAGACTTTGACATTATCAGACCGTGGGTCAACTCGGTGTCAGATAAGGTTCAAAAATCAGGCTCGACCCAGCCAGTTGAACTGGAAGACCCAGGACCCAAGGAGGAGAACGGGCTTTTTCATGCATCACCTGCTGGTGGAATCTACCCAGGAATATCCTGGTCAATTCGGCCGGTTTGAGGCAACCTGGCTAGTGGCGCGGGTTGGGCAGGTTACAAAAAATTCCTCAACTCCGTTCACTTCACTCTCATTTTTAGATCAAAATCATGACTGTGACTTAATTTCTTTCTTTGTAATTTTGGTCACAATAGAAGAAGATGGAGATGGAAAGCGTGGGTGGCTCTGGCTGAGAGTAAAAGTGTAATTAGGGAATAAGTTAATTATCTAGGGTTTTAGATAAATTTCATTTTGGGCTACGGCCTCCTTAATTTAAAAACCCAAAATAATAAAACCAACTTTCAATTTTGTAATTTCTATTTACAAAATTTTAATCAAGAGAAAGTGAAATAAACTGATTAATTTAAATCTAATTGTTACCCCTCATTAAGTTGCCACATGTTGAACAATATTAAATGAAATTTTTTCATAAAATATAAGATGACTAATAAAATAAAATGTAAACTACTAAATTGTATTATTTTAGTATGCCCGGTCTGACTCTGGGTTGATCCCCTGTCTAACCATTGAACCTTAACCCAGTGTGTCACCCGGTTTAGTGTCCGGTCTGGTTTTTTGTACCTTGATGTCAGATAGGTAATGATTACAATAATATAGTTTAATTAATGTGTATAAAAGTATTTATTTTTTAATTTTAATTTTTTTAATAAAACTAATATTTACAGAGACATAATCTACATCAAATTTCTTATATTCAATATACTAAGTTATCCAATTACTATTACTATATGTCATAATTTTTAAAACATTTATAGTAAAATGATAATAATTTGAGGATAAGGCATAATTATGTGTGGTTGGAAAAATTTAACACAATATGTATAAGAATTTTTTCTTATGTAAAAATTATCATATGTAACAATAACAATAATACTATATAATAATATTATAAATTATAATTATAATATAATAAGATAATGTAACAAGTCACAAGCCATGAAATTACTCCAATAGAGTAACGGGTATATTATTTTACCCAAAAAAAAGAGTAACATGTATATTATAGTTTTATATAGGATGAAGATGTTTGAAAAAAAAATATAGGGTGAGGATGTAGTGATGGACAAATCATAGCATAGGAGCATATGTATTATTTTAATAATTTGTTGCGTTAAATGAGAGTACGAGACTGTGGTGTCTAACTCTCTCAAACAAACTTTGAAAAAATGGACTAAGTATAGCCACAAAAAACCAACACGCAACCCAATCAATCATGTTACCATTTTCTTTTGGGAAAATTAATTAGAGATCCCTTATAAGACACATAATATAGGAGAAGTCCCATTAAATGCTCAAATTAAAGTAGGGTCCCAAGGGACCTTATTTTTATTATGTTCCAAACCTAAAAGACATTTTTACCCTCCTTATAATTGTCTAAAGGAAACACTCTCACCCTCATTCACTGTCACTCTCCCTCCCAGTAGCATCAACGTGGTCAGCGAACTCAAAGGGGTTGGGAAGAGCACTCACCAAGAACACTCCTTCACCCATCATCCATCTTCCATCTTCCATCTTCATCCAACTAAAATCATGGACTCTTGGATTTATCTCTTCAACTAATGGTATGTTAAGAAAATCAATTTCCCATGTTTGTTAGGAATGTGATTTGGGATGAATGTTTTAAAACAAAGGCAAAACTTTTCATATAAATCTAATTTTGGTTGAATGATTGAACATAAAACATGCTTATATGCAAACCTTAGTAATTTTTTTTACTTATTGTGTAAGTTGGTTTCTCATTTGTTGTTGATGAGGGTTTGGGTTGGTGCTATGTAACAAATGCTTCCTTAAAAACATTTTAAGTAACCGACCTCAAAACCATTTTAGCAGCTAACTATGTTAGAAAAAAAAAGGATTTGTCTTATTTTAAATGACTAACATAGTTAGAAAAGAATTTTCATAAATATTTTTAATAAAACACTTTTCACGGTCTAACTATGATAGAAAATGAACTTCCAAAATAATAAAATGTGCCTATCATAGTTAGAAAAGAATTTCCATAAATATTCTTAATAAAACAATTTCCACGATCTAACTATGATAGAAAAGGAACTTCCAAAATAATAAAATGAGCCTATCATAGTTAGAAAAGAATTTAACATTATAAAAGTAAATCATGTTTGAAAATAATTTAACTAATTGGAATAAGCTAACATGGATAATAAAACAACACTTATAAATCAAATATATCCATGTTAGAAAAAGAACTTTCTAAAATTATGAATCTAACATGGATATTTAAAATCGCAAATACTTATAAAATAGTTAATCCATGTTAGATAAGGATTTGCCTAACATGGATATTTAAAACAACCTAATTACAACGCAGTAGGACTAATTCAAATAAGTGCACCTATACAATGATATAAAAGGAAATTGCAAATCAAATCTAAGAGACAATAATGCTAAATCAAAGCGGAAGCATAAAAATGCATGAGCCTAAGTGTGACAATAACCCCTGTCCTAACGGCCCAGAGGAACTCACTATATCAGTGAGAAGCTCCTGGATCCTTCCCTTGACCGGCTACTCCGTGACTCGGACTTGCGAAAGTGAGATAAAAGTGGGGTAGACCCAAGGTAACCACTTACTACTCGCCTACGTGCGGTGTGTGCTAGCAAGGCATTCAGTGGAGTGCTAATATATATATCACTTTGAAACGTATGACAAGTACCAGATAAGTGCATAATAATATCCAACATCTCTTTCCAAGCCTTCTCAATCATCAATCAGTATGCAACAATTTCTCAGATGTCATTCACATAGAATAATACCAAAATCATAAATCACAATGTATCACAAAAACTACCGGTATCATATTACGGTCCAGTAGGGACTCATAACCCTCGCCTGAGATCGGGGGCGTTCTCCCCATTATCGTCTTTATTTTCTATTAGTCCTTGTGGGCCAACAAGGAACCTCATCGCGCGATAGCATTTTATTTAATTAACCGGTATTACATACACAATCAGATCACAACTGTATGCAGCACCAATAAATATAAGGCACAAGGCCCATCCAGTAATTCTTTAAAATCTAATAATGCAATAACATTTAATGTATAATATCGTTCCAAACATGACAATACAAATCTTCATGCTAGTTCAAAATACATACTCCACTAAACAGTTCATATTATAAAATAAGCTTTCAAAATTCATGTTCATCGAGACTATAGCCAATCACAAAATTATAAGTTTCAAATACTCACTAACCCACACACACACAAACAAGCAGAAGTAGTTACCTGATAGCTTGTACCGATCTCACAACAACACAACCCCCGTGCTATGTTAACAAGACTCAAACTCTAGATCAGATCAATTCCACTGCACGCACGACCACAAGAAGAACAAAACCTCACGTCGCTTTACCCAATTCACAATCCTACTAGTGTTTGGGTATCCATATATATACACACACTCTACGTAAAAGTTGCCGTGCTGCCGCAGATGACAAAGGTAAGAGGGACGTGAGACGCTAATAACAAGACTCATTGGGTTAGGGTCTATATATACCCCACGTGTGAATATGAAAGGGCCCTCATTATATTATTTTATTGTGGTTATATTATTATTTCTTTTCCTTCTTTTCTATTTATTTAGTTGGTATTATATATATATATACATACGTATATTTAACTATTTGAGGAAAAGTAAGTTGCCATCGCAAATCACTATTAAATTATACTCACATATAAGATTATATAATGCATCTGCCTTTTTGTAGATTTAAAATAATCATATCCATGTAATTCACATAATATCCTAAACGTGAGAGCTGCAGAGAGATTAATTTTGTTCATTTATATATATAATATAGTTTCTTCCACACACATTTTTTTTGTTATATGTATATATATTTATATATAAATATATATATTAAATTTTAACATTAATTTAGTAACTTCTCCTAAAATTTAAACAAGTAGCTAAGTTTGCACCTTGTCCAAATATATATATATGTATATATATTTATATGTTTCTTTTATAAGAGTAAAGATATCATTTTCTATTTTTAGGATTCCCATTTAAATTATCAACAAAATATTCTAATTATTTCAACCTACTTATTTTGTGAAATTAATCCGTATCAGTAAATTTTAAGTCACGTAGAAATTTCTTCTTCCATCATAAATCTCTCCAACTAATTCTCCATAAAATCCTCAAATTCAAATCAAATCCTCCAATTCAAATTAAACCCTCAAATTCAATTTAAATTCTCAAATCTAAATTATATCCTCTACTCCAAATTAAATCGTAAAATTCAAAATAAATAATTAACTATCTTTCTTAAATTAAGGAAAATGCTAAGCCCTAAAAAGAAAATCCTCATAACACCCCAAATTCCTCCATATCTTAATATAATTTATTCTTCAACTCTTATTCATTTATTCTAATCCTCAAATAACACCTCAAGACACCATAAATTTGCCAAAATTTCTCAAATTCCCTTATTAATCTCCTAAATAAAATCACTAAACTTTAATTAATTTTTCAGGATGTTACACTATGTTTAGAGGTGTATAAGTTCTGTTTTTTTGTCCAAAAACAAGGGAAATCCGAAAAGGCTGTAGCTTTTTCGGTTTCCACATCAGTTAAAATTTTTATTGTCGTCAGAGCTCAAATATTTGTTATTGCAGGTCATTCAGTTGTAAATAACAACTTTCTGGAAGACAGTTGAAATTTTGAATGAATTTTATTGGGGATGGGTTTTGTGCTCTATTATTTTGTTCTAAGACAGGGGTGAAGTAAAAGGTTGAAGCTTTGTTGGGTTGACACCAATGTGTTGGTATTTTAATAAGGTGTTTTCATTACTTTAATATAAAGTTGTCACAGATACTCATTAAGTCGTTATATCTGGTCATTTACTTGTGAATAACAATGTTCCTGTGCAGGATGAATGAGAAGATGGCGGGGACATTAGGGAAGCATGTAATATGTTTGTTGCATACGGGTGGACGATTTATAAATGGTGAAGAAGGTGAGATGCAATATGTGGGGGCAGTACCATATCAAGAACCATAAAGGAAGGCACTACTTATGGAGAATTAAGAACAATTGTAGCATCAATTGTTGGAGACGAAGCTAGGGGAATAACCATGAAATTTGGAGTGTGCTTTGATGATACAACAACTTATGTAGACCTTGTAGATGATGAAGGAGTGTAACCTTTCATCAACTTTAACAGAGAAATCGGTCATATATTTGTATGTAAGTATGTGGATGACAATACACAACCAACCAGAGATGATGGAAGGAATGACGAAAATGTGTAAGTCGTAATTATAGTTTCAACTGAGATAATATGTTGTGACTCATTGATGGACACATTGTGAAAACATATCATTATTAACAGACTGTGTTGCAATTCCTGCAGGATGGATTATTTGACTGAGGTTCGAATGGTTTGCCTATGTCTCAAATGATATTGGTTAATGAAGAGTCGCAACCATTGTCATGTGCGGTACAGATGATTCCAACACATGAATTCCATAAATGGAGGGACTTGTATATTGGAGTAGGGAAACATTTTCTCAATGCGGATGATGCTCGACAAACTCTATACAAGTACAGCATAGCTCATAAGTTTGCATACCAATTTTTGAAGAACAACAGACAAAAGATTATAGCAAAGTGTATGGTTGAAAAATGCCCTTTGTACATAGGGGCATATGAATTGAGCAAATGTGCTGACTTTTTAGTAGTAAGAAAATTCATCGATGAGCATAAACATAATGTGCAAGATAACCTGGTTGTAGCTCACTCAACAAGGACAAAGTTGACATCATCACTAATGGTTGATTGTTTGAGAGATAATATAGACAAGACTGCTGGTGAAATTAGGAAAGACATGTACAGAGAGTACGGTGTGCGGTTGAATTACAGTCAAGCTTATTGGGGAAAGGCAAGATCCTTAAATGAACTTCAAGGTAGTGAAAAAGATTCTTACAATCTAATTCCATGGATTTGTCAGAGGCTAAATGAAAGTAATCCAGACACAGTTGCTCTATGGGAAGATTCGGATGATGACAGGTTTGAGCTGCTATTCATTGCTTATGGATGCTCAATTAAAGGTTTCTTAGTAGGATGTTGACCAGTTCTTTACATAGACAGATGATTTTTGACTGGTCCATATAAAGAGACTTTATTATTTACTTGTGCATATGATGCTAACAATGAAATGTTTCCGCTAGCATATGCAATAGTAAGTGGGGAAAATAATGATAATTGGGGTTGGTTTCTTGAGAATGTCAAAGGAATCACAAGAGAGATGGAGATAACAATTGTGTCAGACCGAAACCCCGCCATTATTTCAGCAGTGCGTGATATATTCGGTAGTGAAAGACATGCTTATTGCTACAGGCATGTTAAAGAAAACTTCAGTGCAGAATATGTTAGAATAAATAGAGGCAAGACAAGGATCAAAGGCCAAAAGAAGGTGGATGCATTGAAGTTGCTTGATGCAATTGCTTATGCAAGATATGGACATGACTTTGATAGTGCTATGGAAAAACTAAGAGTGTTTTCTCTTGAATTGGCTGAATGGGTTGAGACACAAGAAGATGTAGAAAAATGGGCTCTAAGCAACTTTGGTTTCAAAAGATGGGATAATATTACAACAAATCTTGCAGAGTCATTTAATGCTTGGATTTTGCAACAGAGGAAGCACAATGTGTGTACTTTCATACATAAGCATTGTGAGAAGTTGGCTATGAAAATGGTTGTGAGCAAAATGGCAACAACAAATTGGGAAAATGGAGTCGGGCCAAACACAAATGAAAAGTTAATGGAGACAGTAAGTAAAGCAACAAATATGGATGTGAAATTTTATGGAGGTACTTGGTATGAAGTTCACATCTTAGTTGATCATAGACTTGTCACGCTTGTTGTAGATATTAGTAAACATGAATGCACTTGCTTAGCATGGCAGATGAGGGGATTACCTTGCTTACATGCATGTGCGGCCATTAAGCTTCATCATGGTAACGTGTGCATGTTTGTTGACGATTGCTTTAAGTTGTCCACACAATTGAAAATATATAAAAACAGCATGACACCAATTGCAACACATGATTGTCCATGTCCAAGTAACCTAACTGAAACACAATCGATGATAGGAAAGTTCTTGAAGCCTCCTATAACAAAAAGACCAGCATGACGACCAAAGAGGAAGAGAATAGAGTCATAATTTCAAAACAAACATGTCTACCATTGTGGAAGATGCCATGAGTCTGGACACACCGCCAAAATGTGCAAGAATCCAAATCCAACCTAATGTGTTGGATATATGTGTGGCGGTAATTTTTTGTTTATGTTTGCCACTTTTTGTAAATGCATATGTCATTGTTTTGTAAATGACACACACGACCCTCAAGCTTTTTTTGGAGAGGGTGTGAAACTAGTGTATAGTGGCTAATTTTTTGTTGGACTACTTGTCCATGAATTGTAACTGGTGCTAAATGACAAGTAAGTTGTCCATGAATGGTAAGTTGTCTTTAATGACAAATGTGAAATGATTCTGTTATAACTTATTCTGTTATGAAACTTGTTATGATTGCCTAAAACATTGTTATACATACCCAGAAGGTTGTTATGGATATGTCAAATGTTGTTATAATGATAAGGTCATGTTGTATATGTGTGTTAGTTATAATCTTGTTACAGATGACAAAGGCAATCTCATTTTCTGTTATCCTTGTGCTAAAAGTGTGACATTAAAGAAATTAAATAACTTGTGACAGGTGCCCAATAACTTGTTACTAAAGGCCAAGAAGTTGTTACCCTTTGCCCAAAAAGTTGTGACGATGCAAACCCACTTTCAGTTTGTGCTAAAATGCAACTTTTAAGAAATTAAATGACTTGTGAATGGTGCCCAATAAGTTGTTACGCATGGTCAGAAGGTTGCTAAAGACAGCCCAGAAGTTGTTAGTACTAAAAAATTTTACACATTGTCAGTTGTGCCCAATAACTTGTTACTAAAGGCCAATAAGTTGTTACGCGTTGCCCAAAAGTTGTGACAATGCAAACCCACTTTCAGTTTTCCTTGTGCTAAAATGAAACTTTCAAGAAATTAAATGACTTATGACTGATGCCCAATAAGTTGTTACGCATGGTCAGAAGGTTGTTAAAGATAGCCCAGAAGTTGTTAGTACTAAAAACTTTTACACATTGTCAATTGTGCCCAATAGCTTATTACTAAAGGCCAAGAAGTTGTTACCCTTTGCCAAAAGTTGTGACGATGCAAACCCACTTTCAGTTTTCCTTGTGCTAAAATGCAACTTTCAAGAAATTAAATGACTTGTGACTGGTGCCCAATAAGTTGTTACGCATGGTCAGAAGGTTGTTAAAGACAGCCCAAAAGTTGTTAGTACTAAAAACTTTTACACATTGTCAGTTGTGCCCAATAACTTGTTACTAAAGGCCAATAAGTTGTTATGCGTTGCCCAAACGTTGTGACGATGCAAACCCACTTTCAGTTTTCCTTGTGCTAAAATGCAACTTTCAAGAAATTAAATGACTTGTGACTGGTGCCCAATAAGTTGTTACTTATGGTCAGAAGGTTGTTAAAGACAGCCCAGAAGTTGTTAGTAATAAAATTTTTTACACATTGTCAGTTGTGCCCAATAACTTGTTACTAAAGGCCAATAAGTCGTTACGCATTGTCCAAAAGTTGTGACAATGCAAACCACTTTCAGTTTTCCTTGTGCTAAAATGCAACTTTCAAGAAATTAAATGACTTATGACTGGTGCCCACTAAGTTGTTACGCATGGTCAGAAGGTTGTTAAAGACAACCCAAAAGTTGTTAGTAATAAATGCCCATTAACTTGTTACTAAAGGCCAATAAGTTGTTACGTGTTGTCCAAAAGTTGTGACGATGCAAACCACTTTCATTTTTCCTTGTGCTAAAATGCAACTTTCAAGAAATTAAATGACTTGTGACTGGTGCCCAATAAGTTGTTACGCATGGTCAGAAGGTTGTTAAAGACAGCCCAGAAGTTGTTAGTAATAAAATCTTTTACACATTGTCAGTTATGCCTAATAACTTGTTACTAAAGGCCAATAAGTTGTTACGTGTTGCCTGAAAGTTGTGACGATGCAAACCCACTTTCAGTTTTCCTTGTGCTAAAATGCAACTTTCAAAAAGTTAAATGACTTGTGACTGGTGCCCAATAAGTTGTTACTCATGGTCAAAAGGTTGTTAAAGATAGCCCAAAAGTTGTTAGTACTAAAAACTTTTACACATTGTCAGTTGTGCCCAATAACTTGTTTCTAAAGGCCAATATCTTGTTATACATGGTCATAATGTTCTTACAAACAGCCCGCCCAAAAGTTGTTACAACCCAAAATCTTGACACCTAGTAACGCCTGTAACAACTTACACAATCACTAAAAGTTGCTACACAAAGTCAAAATGCTGTTAAAATTCACATAATTTATACAACTTTTCTTCCACCCTAAAGGTTGTTAATAAAAGTTACTACACAAGGCCTAAAAATTGGTACATAAGGTCAACATCTATTTCTTCCTCTTCTTTAAGATGTCTTCCACCCTAGAAAGGACATTTTGTCCATGCAAGTTGTTCTTGTGTGTGATGAGCCACCAGAGGCATTCAACCTTAATTTCATGGAAATCATCCTTTGAGTACTTTGGCATCGTGTACCCTCTATCATACTCCAAACCATCCCAAGCCTGTAACCATGAAAGAACATGAACACCACAAGAATCCTTGCAAGGATAGCACCATATTTAAGCTTACAACAAGCACACTTGTTTAAAATAACCGACAAAGAAAATACTTACGTATCAGCTTGCAAATGTACTTTTGACCAATGAACACGTTTGTCCTTCTCATCAATTCGATGTAAAAGTTCTGGCTTAACCATCTAAATTATTTCCATCAAGCAATCCCTCTGCATAAGTAAGCATATATAGTTCAGATTGCATAATTACAGCTTCATTAAATAGTTCCAGGTAAAGAGCAGATATTAACAAGGGAAAGACATTACATAAGGGTAAAGAACCTTACACATTGGGTAGCTAAGCGATTTTTCATCTTGAATATGTCCCTAAATGCTTTACTTTTCTTCTTATAGTATCTTGGCTCCTCGCCTTTGTTCTTTAGTTCTTCATCCATTTGTAACCCTATGTAAGTCAAGTTGTCCACATATGATTCAAGGGCATAAAAGCGCATGTTCTTGGTCTCTAACACGTAACAAAACCAGTGGCCATTGTGAAGCACAGGAGCAAAAATAAATTCTGCATCACCAAGGTTGTATCCAATGTCATGAGGTAAGAACTTATTTGCATCTTCTTCACATGACCAGCGTAAGGGATGAAAGTGATGGCTGTCACCCAAGAGGGGGGGTTAATTGGGTGATAGGATAAAGACTTAAACTTCTCTTTTATAAAACACTGTGAAGGTAATCTTTAAAACCTTTTTTTTTCTGTTTATCACAGAGTATTTCAAATCTGTTAAATGCACAAGAGATATATAATGAAGATATGCTGGAAACTAAGAGAGTTAAGGGAAGAGATAAAGCACACATAATTTATCCTGGTTCGGTCAACCCTGACCTACATCCAGTCCTCAGGCTCCACCTGAGATTTTTCACTATCTTGTTTAAACCGGGCACAAGAGAAGCCTTCCACAGGTTTTACGAGCACAGGTTCACCTGTCAACCCTTTCCACTGGTTTTACGAACACGGGATCACCAGCCAACCTTTACAGAGTTTTAGAATCTTTCTAAACACTCCCCCTTACTACCCGTAAGGTTACAACCCTGTTCTTAAAGCACCAAGCTTTAGAACAACCTCAAACAATAGAGGATTTTATCAAAGTAATAAGTTCACTAAATGAACAGATTGTGATAATCACTGAAGTACAAATGAATGTATGATGAAATACAAATAAGAGCTTAATAATCTGAACAATGAGTACTCTAGCTCTTCTTTTCTTATACGCTCATCTCATCATTTCTAGGCTCACTGATATGTAACTAATACTCTGAGCAGAGCCTCTGTTTTCATCGCGGTTTGCGTCGTATATGTGTAGCTTGTATGACGCTCGTCTCAATGCTCCAGATGTCTTCAAGTCTTTATATATGGTCTTATGTTTATGTTCGTTGGAGACTTGGAGAACTAGCCGTTGAGGATTTCTTTCTTCTCTTGCTTCGGCTATGGAGACTGAGTAATGGTAACCTGCTGCTACCTACTCCTGTACTTGCTGTTAGCTTTTTCACTAGCGCTAGCTGCCTTTGCTATCGCTAGCTTGACAGTGTAAAATCTGCACTTTAGAAACAATGTATTAGCTCAGTAGATATTGCGCTATCGATAGCTACCAAAGCTATCGCTAGCTTCATAGTGTAAATCCAGTACTTTGCTAAACAGATAAACATATAATGCACAGCAGATGTTATCGCTTACTTAGTCCATTAGCTCAATGCATCAGCTTATTAGTTTGTCTAAGTTATCACAATGAGCTTTCTTCTATCGATAGCTAATCTCATTATCGCTAGTTACTTGTTTGCTCATTAGCTTAAGGATACTGAGTTATCTGAATATTCTAAGTTATTTCAGGTATCCTGTTATCGATAGCTAAATCTGTTATCGCTAGCTAACTTAGTTTCTTCTTATTAGCGATGATAAACATGTTAGCGATAGAGCTTCTAATAGATAGTAGGAGATAAACACTTTATACACACTTTTTGCTTCCTACATCTAACTCTATATTTGACATCATCAAAACTAAGCATATCCAACAAGGGATTGGACACAATCTTTTCCATGAAAAATGGGCAAAATATGCGCCTGGAGACCTTCCCAAAATTTTCCTTTTGATCCCCAACCATAGCCCTCACGGTCATTACCATAAACTATGTTAACAACAAATACAAACTATTATAAAACAACCATATATTAGAACATTTAAATAACGAAAAACATTTAAGGTCTCTTACCGAGTTGCCAATCCACCCACAGTCACAAAGACAATCAAGCTCACCACGTAATAAGTGGAATCCAAACATTTCAACAAAGACACTGATGAAAATAGTTATGGCAAAATATCAGTCTCAAATACTCCATAAACCAAATGTAGGATATATTATAAAATACATGACATGGCACACATTAACTTACTTTTCACCCTCTTTAACATTGCATTTTGTAGTGCAAAACTAATATAGCCTTTCCTTATCATCATTTCTTCTCTTTCTCTCACCCTTGCGTTTTGGTATCAACCAAAATGGACTTCCTATTGCTGGCTTCTTCTCCCTTTTAGACCTTCGTGGTTCTTTGTCCTTCTCCTTCTCTTCTTTCTCTTCATCTGAAACATTATGCCCTCCATTCATGTCATTGTCATCCTCATCATCATCTGATTGGGTGTCCACTTTTCCCCTCACCTCCTCCTCATCTTCCTCCTCCTCTTTCTCCTCTTCTTCATCAGTTTCCACGTTATGCATTGCGTCACCATCTTCCTTTAGTTCATGGTCCCCTCCTTCATCATACCCCATATCATTCTCTATATGTGAGGTATTAGCCGCCTCATTATTGCCCCCCAATAACATCTCTTCTATGGCTATCAACTCCTTGCCTACAAATGTCATAATTTTATGGTAGGCCTTCCGAATGACCTAAAAAATTCACATCAAATTAAAACCACATTAAACAAATTTATATTTGATTACTACAAACAAAACTAAACAATTAGAATGTTGCTTCACTTACAGGGTGATTAAAGTCCGATTCATGCTTTACAAAACTTTTTTTCCATCTCTCATGCAATATACGTTTCCTATTGCGCTTCTCTTCCTTCACCATCTCATGCACCCTCTTGTTAGTCCAAAAGGATAGAGCATGCTCATAAGAAATCGCCTTATCTTTGCCAAGACAATAGTTTTAAAGACCATAAATCTGCACATTATTTTAATGACAAGTCATAAGGAAGCAAATGGCAACATTTACACAATCATATCATAATTAACAAACAATACACACTTACCATTAGGATGTATATACTACCGTCCACATTTCTCCTTTTATCCACCTTTCCTTTCCTCATCTCCTTCTGATAATCATCAATTGACTTGCAAAGTACGTCCAAACAAGTGATGACTAATCAAAATTTGCCAAACAATTTGTTGTCAAGACCATGATCTTCAATATATGAGTGCTCACTTTAACATCTGAAGTAGGACACAAAAAGATCCCCTGTGCATACATAACAAATAAGATTTCGAAGTCCTTATCTTTCTCATCCATTTTGATTAGCCATTCTCTTATTGTCTTGTATGCAACTTTGCCGTACACTTTTTTATATTCATTCAAAACTATATTTTCATCATCCACCATCTCTGCCTTAATTTTGTTTCCCTCACAAGGTATTCCCATTAAATCATGCACATTTTCTGCACTGATTTGCATTGGAGTGTCTCTAATGCACATTACCTTTGTTCGAGGGTTGAAGGCACACACATCAACTCCCCATAATATTCTCTCAAAATTGAAGGACAACACACCTCAACCAATTTATCGAACCCTATCGTTTTCAACCTTTTCATCAACCCCTTACTACTTTTTACATGATTGCAAACATTTATCAATTGGTTAGGGGCACACCTTGTGTGAAAAGGAACCCTATATGTCTCACATTCATAAGTACGAACCCTTACTTTACTAGCCTCTTCACTATATGCCATCTTCATCTTCTCAGGAAACCTCTCCCAAGCCTCTTTCAAATCTTTATTGCGGGACTTCAATGATTTGTATTTCCCCGGGTTTTCCTTATAAAACTTCTTGGTGAAGAGTGAAAATGCAGTGATTTTCAATTGATCTTTACTTTCCCGACCCTTAACCATTCTCTTAACCTAAAATAGAGAAAGCACACTAACTATTAGTTTAATAATACCTTAGAAGCATTAATTCTATAAAAAAAAAGAAAGCAGAGGGTTTAATGGGTAAAGTTAAATCAGTAAGCAAAGGCTTTAATGGGTAAAGTTTAATCAGAAATCAGAGGGTTCAATGGGTAAAGTTTATGTGAGATAGTGGACGAAAAGAAAGCGGAAAGACGAAGATCTTACCCGAACATGCAAAGCCTATGACGATGACACCTTCACAACCACCCACGATTGACGACGGCACGCGACGAGCCCTCCAATAGCAGCGACGATCTACGATGCGAAGGAAGGAACTTTATTTAGGAGGAAGAAGATGGAACGGGGAAGACAATAAAAGGAACTTTTTTTTAGCCCTAGGAACTTTTTTGAGGAGGAAGAAGCTGGAATGGGGAAGACAAGTTTTTGAAATTAAAAGGGTAAAAATGTCTTTTGGGTTTGGAACATAATAAAAATAAGGTCCCTTGGGACCCTACTTTAATTTGAGCATTTAGTGGGACTTCTCCTATATTATGTGTCCTACAAGGGACCTCTAATTAATTTTCCCTTTTCTTTTCTTCTCTCCTCTTCTCTTCTTTTAAATCCTTTGATCGGAGCTTCTTCAGTTTTCAGTGGCCTTGCTATTTCACACTACTCCTTCCAACCTCACACAGTTGCTTCTTCTTCCACATATGTTTTTTGCCCGGTCACCTCATACAGTTTCTACTAACTTTGTTAGCATGAGGGTTTTCATGGGTTGTTCCCGGGTTCTGCTAGTTTGCACAGGATACCTGAGTCACAGTCCTGTTCTAGTTTGTCTATCTACCAGACCGGACAAGTGTCCGAGTTACCAGTTTCCGCCTAACCCGTTCGGTCCGGTCCAGTTTTTAATACAATGGAGAAAAGTGAATGAGAAATTCATTTTTAAAAAATTATTGCCTTCTTTAGCATTTTCCCATGAAAACTCCATACACAAATGTATCACATGTCATAATAATTTTCAAAAAACATGTTTCATTATCACAAGAAATCATTTCACTCATGTAGCAATGAAATTCACACGCATATGCAAAACTTACAAAGCAAGTAGTTTCCCTTACCTTGGAGACAAATTAATTTCTCTTCCATTAGGGTCAAATATTCACACCACACTAATCCGATTACATCCATTGGGAACCTTAGTTAGATTAAAGGCAGACCTTTAGGGTCTCATACCTCTCAATGGCCAATTGAAGGGTGCATATCATGTGACTATGTAACTCCTGAATCCATTATGCAAGATGTCACATTCATTATGTTCAACAATATCTTTTTATGCTCAACCTCCTTCACTCGCTCAATCATGTTTGGGGATTTCACTTCTTTCTCTTCTACAATGCACAACCAAAAACTTAGAAATCCATTCACACAAAACTCGAATGGAAATCGAGTGAATAATCAGATACTCCCTCGATCCCACTATATAAGTTTTTTTTAACCGAATTGCAGTTTTCTAAAAAATAAGTTAAAGTTAGTTAAAAACAATAAATGTGTAGGAAATATACCATTTTTTAAACAAATGCCCTTATTTATGAATGAGTAAGAGAGAGATTAATTATGAAAAGAAGATGAAAGAGAATGTGTGGGAGAAATTAATGCATGGGTAAAATAGGGGAAAACGCATTTATTACTCAAACAAAGTTAAATAGAGTCTTATATTTTGGGACAATATCATTCAAAAAATAAGACTTTATATTATGGGACGGAGGGAGTAATGTTCAAACGACGCAAAACATACATATGAAACTAGGCAACAAACCCAAGACAATACCAAGAAGCAAATCAAAAAAGTAATTAAAACTATGACAGCTGATTGTGGTAATGGTCGATGGATCGTTGTCTCTCTCGAATCTTAAAGACATAAAGGACATATTGGATTCTTAATGTCACACATACATATATACATACATACATACATACTCAAAACGTAATTTTTGTGAAATAATCACTTCATGTGCTATCAAACCAAAACACACTTCATAAACTGGATACCCAACAAAAAATAATCTCAAGAGGGCAAATCCCAATAGTAACTAAAACTATGACGGCCAATTGCGATTATTCCCAATGGGTTATTATTTCTCTTAAGTGACTGTGAGCATCAAATTTTTCCCAACCAAGAATATGCCACGTGGCGGCCATAAGCAAGGTCAATGAGGGCTCCTCAAATTAAGGAACAACCAGATCCTCCTATCTCTCAACAACCCTGACTTGTCCGAGGTTCGGCATATCCGCAAGCGCACGGGTCGTCAAAAATAGTATAGAAAAGGTTGTCGTTCCAACAGGGACTAAGGCAAAAATGGATTAATTATCGCAATTATATTATCAATTAGGTTGAGTGATAATTTTTGTGTTTTAAATTTTAAAAGTACCTAAAATCAAAATAACTTGACAAATATTAAATTAAAACTTTAAGTTTAAACAAAAGAGGTCTAGGATTATTTATCCACTTTGTATTTCATGATGCTTGATTAACCCTCCTCTAATGACAATTAATGAACATTTAGTTGTTGCTTAAAGTCTTATTTATTTGAATAACTCTCTCAAGCTTACCCAAACCTTAATTAACTCTAATATGCATAATCTCTTACTACATATTATGTTAATTAGTCTCTATAAACATCTCACTTCAATATTACAAAACTTGGTTAATGAATATCTCTATCTCATTAACACACTTCCAATCCTAAAATAGAATTGCAAGACAAGTTTGGATTTAATTTAGTTCTTTACCTAATTAATGCTCTCTCAAGCCACTAATCAAGCAAACAATCTAAATGTTGGCCACCCATTTAGAAAACATAAAGCACAAATTAAACCCACAACATAAACAGTCATTAATTAGCAAAAGAAAAATAGGTTCAAGCATCAATTCATACAAAGCTTCAAAATAACCTAGAACAAATTAACTAACTACTCATACTAAAATTAAAATCATCTCAGCAACATCACAAATTCAGAGTTTACGCAAGAGAATTTAAAGAGAAATGAGAAGGAAAGAAAGAAAACCCCCAAGGAATCTTGAAATCTCCAATCATTTCTCTCATCTCCAAGCCCCAAATCTCACTCTCAAACTCTCTCTTACTTTGCTTCTCCCTCTCCCTCACTTTGATTTTTGCTCACAGCCACTCAGAGGAAGAAGATGCTGAAGATGAACCCAGTAAGTTGAGCCTCTGTTCTCGCTCACGGTGAAGACGGTGGTGAAGGAAGTATGTTATGTGATTGCTGCAGCTTGCTTCGTTTTATACTACGCCTCCCTTTTTGCAATTGTGTGTTTAGGTTATATCACTCCAATCCATCCCAAAACGCTGCGTCTCTATTTGCTTGCACGTGAACCCCTTTCCTCTTCATTTTAGCCTTTCAAATGACTTTGCAAAATTAGTTCCGTGGCTGATCTAATGGTCTGGGCACAAAGTAGAACAAATAACATTAATAATAACATAAATAATAATATCCATTGTTTTTTTTAATATAAAAAAAAAACTTAAAGCTATTACTTATTTATTGTTTTACCTAAATTGAAATACTACTTTATTTAAAATCTAAGATATTTCAAATCAAATTCCCAAATAATGCACCTAATTGATATCTTATCAAATACCAAGAAATCCCTTTAATTTTACCTCAATGACTCCCCAAATATATCTAAAATATATATCAAATATAATTAAAAATAGGGAGTCATCACACCCCCACACTTGCATCAAATCTTGTCCTCAAGATTTTGAATTCTAAAACAACCAAAGCAAAACATGGAAGCAAGATTTCAATGCAAACATTACAAAGTTAAATTAATTTAATCTTTAAAGAATCAATTTTTCACAAATATCTTTTCCATCTTCTAAAAGTGCAAGTGACAAGGCAAGTAACTTGACAAAGATAAATAACAATAAGATGTCCGTCATAAGTCAAGTGTTTGCACTCTTCTTTCCCAATAAATAAGGGCTTGTGTTTCACTCCATTCCACCTATTGAAACTCATCTACCATAAGCTTGTCTATCATCTCAATCTCTACTTTTTAATCTCATTACATTCACAAATCAAAAGGACTTTCAAGGTTATGATGAATTAGGGAAGATAATGAAATGACAATGAATATGGAGGAATACTTGAATTAGTGCTAAGCATTTTAAAGGCATGAAGAATGAAAGAATACAAAATTTTTTTTTTTGAGACATCATGATTACTCTTATTTTTAATCCTTCCTTTATTCTTTTTCTTTTTTCTTTTCATGACTTGGTAAATTTTTTTTTTTTGGTACAGCCACATCTCTTTTTTTTTTTTTACTTTTTTTTTCACACTTTCTACAAATTCATAGTACTACGCAGCATAATTTTGTTTTCTTTTCAAATTCTTTCATTCTTTTTAAAAGTATCACTTAGCAATAACCCATGTACTAAATGTGGAGAAAGAAAAATTGTATTATCTTAAGCAAAGGGCTATTCAATCCATGAAACTTATTTTTTTTTTTTAAAGAAAGTTTAGGCTCAAAGGGGTAAAGAAAAAGGATGAGAACAATAAGGATGGGCATTTGGCCAAACTAGCTGTGAAACGAATGCCTAAATCATTTTTGAGAATGCAAAAAGGAATTTTAAGTTTCAAAAGAGATTCAAGACAAGTTCTAGAGATTAAATCACAATAAGTATTCTCCCTCTTGAAATAAATGATATTTAGGCTCAAATTACTCACTGGTTCTATGACATGCTAAAGTCAATTACCTAAGCCAAATTACTTGCCTATTGACAAACATTCCAAGAAGATAGAATTGAATATTTATTCAAATATCATTCTTTCAAATTCAAATTAAATCAACTTTGACAATGTTTGCAAGTAAAATTCAAACTTCAAAAAAAAAAAACTCTTTTTTTTAATAAGAAATTTAAAAACCAGTTTTTTTTTTGTTTTCTAAGAAGTTTATGTCTACAAAATTAAAAAAAAAAAAAAGAAATTTTAAAACTTTTTGCAAAACCTTAAAATAAAACCAAAAACTTAAGGACAAGTCATACAAAATCAAAGGTGCCTCACCCCCACACTCAAATGTCACATTGTCCTCAATGTGAACATGCAACATTAAAAGTAGTGGAAAATAAGGAGACATCCATAAACAAGTGTAGAGATGATAAAAATTTCTCTAATTCAACAGTTTCACCAACCAGTCAACATAAACAAATGCCATGACCCTCAATTTCAAATATCAATTACATGCAAATATCAACCAGAATCAGCACTCATTCCCAACAACAATATTTAGATGAATAAAATCAAAGAAAAGTAAAAGAATACTCCCCTTCCTTTTCTTGATTTGCACTGTTAATTGCTCATTGTCATTGTTATCAAAATTGGACGCATCATTTGGGGCTACAAAAGTCCTACAAAATCAAAATAAAACATAATATCAAATACTTGGGTTGCCTCCCAAGAAGCGCTAAGTTTATAGTCTTCAGCCAGACTTTGCAAGAGCAATTACTAATCATAAGTATCAAAAATCACAACCATCTTGTCTTCATTTCTCTTGTGACAAAAAGACTTTAATGAACATGAGAGTTCATAAAGACAAGAAACATGAACATTTTCAATAAAAAATGACTTTGGAATGCATAGCTTAACCAAACTAATAGAAGGCTCTAACTTAACTTTTTCACAATTGTTATCCATGCCCCCTAAATAGTTTGAAAAGCCAATAAAATCTATTTGACTCTCATCAGTAAGAGTCAAAATATCAGTAGGAGGATCAAGATCATAATTTGATGGGATTTCCTCACCATTCTTTTGTTCAACACAACAAGCATTAGGCTCTAAAATTGAAACTTCAACTAAATCATCGATATTGTTCTCTCCCTCATTGATTTCCAACTCACACTCACCCCCAAGAATATCACATGCCATTGGTAACAACTCCTCACTCTCCATGATCAAGTTTTCCCTTGAAATTTCCTTTTCCATTGAAGCATCATTTGATATATCAGAGAAAATACCCTTTTGTTTCAAAGCCTTAAGGTTACAAGCAATTTCACTCATTTGGAGTGCTAACTTTTGAAGAGCTAATGTATTCTTTTCTTGCCTAGCACTAATTTCATTTTCATTATCTAGAATACGCTGAAGCATATCCTCTATTGTAGGATTCTTCTTATGGATGGGGTTAACTTCATCTACATGAAAAGTGGGTGATGACTCACAATGTGATTAAATTTGAAAAATTACAACTCAAACAGATATATAGTTCAAGGCTTCAAGCTAGATCATAAACCAGAATAATCAAAATCAAGTAAATAAAATCAAAATCCCATTACACGCATCGCACTATGAATAAAGAAATTCCCAAAAAAAAAGAAGAGAGAACTCACCGATGAATGAGCGAGTGGAAGAAGAAGGAAGTAAAGCTAAATGGGAAGGAACAGAGCAATCCTGGTTGAAGAAGCACGAACAGCACCACGCCGATGAATGAAGCTGCTTGCATGCATGATCGGACCTTCTCTCACTCTCTCGTTATCTCTACCGTGACAGATCTGAGGGCACAATGAAAATGGCAAGTTTGATGAAAAATGAACGGTGAAACGACGAGCTTTTGGAGGCCGGGGGAATGGTGAGCTTTGGGACTAAAAATGAGAACAATGGCAGACTTGGGAAGGAGCTTGGTGGCGGCGGCCTAGAAGGAATGGGAATGAACTTGAGGGATGAGAGAAGAAGAGACAGAGCGAGAGATCAGAGCTAGCTGAGGGAAAATAGCTGAGGGAAAATAGCTGAGGGAAAATAAGAGGGAAATGGGGTAATAAATGGCGGGATAATAGGGCCAAAAATTAATAAAAAAAGGATGACATAATTAAAAAAATTAAAAACACATATCCTGCGCCTTAATATGTCTTAAAATAATAGAAAACACTTATGTTTAGGGAAAAAAATGCAAACAAAATTTAAGGAAAAACATAATAAAAAATAAAAGAATAAAGTAAAAATTGTTTTAAATATTTTTTAAATAAAAAATAAAATCCCCAGGGCCTATCCCAGCGCTTATTACGTAATAAGCGCTGGGATAGGCCAATTTTATATTATTTTCCCTTTTTTTTAAATGCCTCAATATTTATAAAAAAAATTTTAAATATTTTTTAAATAAAAATAAAATCCCCAGGGCCTATCCCAACGCTTATTACGTAATAAGCGCTGGGATAGGCCTAGTCCAGCAATTTTATATTGTTTTCCCTTTTTTTTAAATGCCTCAATATTTATAAAATTTGTTTTAAATATTTTTTAAATAAAAATAAAATCCCCAGGGCCTATCCCAACGCTTATTAGGTAATAAGCGCTGGGATAGGCCTAGTCCAGCAATTTTATATTGTTTTCCCTTTTTTTTAAATGCCTCAATATTTTTAAAATTTGTTTTAAATATTTTTTAAATAAAACTAAAATCCCCAGGGCCTATCCCAACGCTTATTACGTAATAAGTGATGGGATAGGCCTAGTCCAGCAATTTTATATTGTTTTCCCTTTTTTTAAAATGCCTCAATATTTTTAAAATTTGTTTTAAATATTTTTTAAATAAAACTAAAATCTCAAGGGCCTATCCCAACGCTTATTACGTAATAAGCGCTAGGATAGGCCTACTCCTGCAATTTTATATTGTTTTCCCTTTTTTTTAAATGCCCTCAATATTTTTAAAATTTGTTTTAAATATTTTTTAAATAAAAATAAAATCCCTAGGGCCTATCCCAACGCTTATTAGGTAATAAGCGCTGGCATAGGCCTAGTCCAGCAATTTTATATTGTTTTCCCTTTTTTTAAATGCCTCAATATTTTTAAAATTTGTTTTAAATATTTTTTAAATAAAACTAAAATCCCCAGGGCCTATCCCAACGCTTATTACGTAATAAGCGCTGGGATAGGCCTAGTCCAGCAATTTTATATTGTTTTCTCTTTTTTTAAATGCCTCAATATTTATAAAATTTGTTTTAAATATTTTTTAAATAAAAATAAAATCCCCAGGGCCTATCCCAACGCTTATTAGGTAATAAGCGCTGGGATAGGCCTAGTCCAGCAATTTTATATTGTTTTCCCTTTTTTTTAAATGCCTCAATATTTTTAAAATTTGTTTTAAATATTTTTTAAATAAAACTAAAATCTCAAGGGCCTATCCCAACGCTTATTACGTAATAAGCGCTAGGATAGGCCTACTCCTGCAATTTTATATTGTTTTCCCTTTTTTTTAAATGCCCTCAATATTTTTAAAATTTGTTTTAAATATTTTTTAAATAAAAATAAAATCCCTAGGGCCTATCCCAACGCTTATTAGGTAATAAGCGCTGGCATAGGCCTACTCCTGCAATTTTATATTGTTTTCCCTTTTTTTTAAATGCCCTCAATATTTTTAAAATTTGTTTTAAATATTTTTTAAATAAAAATAAAATCCCTAGGGCCTATCCCAACGCTTATTAGGTAATAAGCGCTGGCATAGGCCTAGTCCAGCAATTTTATATTGTTTTCCCTTTTTTTAAATGCCTCAATATTTTTAAAATTTGTTTTAAATATTTTTTAAATAAAACTAAAATCCCCAGGGCCTATCCCAACGCTTATTACGTAATAAGCGCTGGGATAGGCCTAGTCCAGCAATTTTATATTGTTTTCCCTTTTTTTTAAAATGCCTCAATATTTTTAAAATTTGTTTTAAATATTTTTTAAATAAAACTAAAATCTCAAGGGCCTATCCCAACGCTTATTACGTAATAAGCGCTGGGATAGGCCTACTCCTGCAATTTTATATTGTTTTCCCTTTTTTTTTAAATGCCCTCAATATTTTTAAAATTTGTTTTAAATATTTTTTAAATAAAAATAAAATTCCCAGGGCCTATCCCAACGCTTATTAGGTAATAAGCGCTGGGATAGGCCTATACCTATACCATCACTTTTATTTCTGAAGCGCTGGTATAGGTCATCTTATACCTATCCCAGCACTTGCTTTTGTTAAGCGCTGCTATTGCTGTGCTGCAATACCTTCTTTCTGTAATAGATACCCCGTGCAATGCACAAGATTATGAGTAAAAATAATGCAGCAGTTAAAATTTAAAATTATTCACCGATATAATTTTTGAAATTAAATTAACGAAAAAGGGATTGTTATCTTTTCATTGATCAATAATTCTATTTTGACTGAATCAACCCAAAAATTAGGGTGATAGAAAAATAACAGTATCTTCCTTCCACTTAAAAAAAAAAAAAAAGAAACATAGCCCTACCTTCCCACTAAAACACTACTAATATATAATATAAAAATCAAATATATTAAATTGTAACTTTTCGCTACATAAAAATTTTTAAATTAATTAATTTTAAATAGTTTAATTTTTCTATCATGAGACACAGCCATGTGTCATGGAGACAGGCATGTCATGTGTCAAATAGTAAGCATACCACCATCCATCCTTCTTATTATAAAAGTAATAGATAATAGATAATAGATAAATACTAGATAGATTATTATATTTTTAAATTAAAGTTCACAACTTTCTTTCATACAAATCCACTCCATATAACCACCATATAAACAAAAATAATAGGGTTTACGTGTCGCTAATAGACTGCCCTGAGTCTCTACTTTAGTATAGTAAGAGAAAGAGATTAATATATTATTAGATAGCCATCCAAAATAGAAAAAAAGGTCATTTCATGCTCTTCGTCATGATGAATAATGGGTTTTTTCCATTTTAATTTGCACCATTCAGGTTTATTTTAACAGTCCAGATGCATTTTAATTTATTTTGATAATTTTAATAAATCTTTATTTCAATTGATACAAAATAAAAAAATGAAGTTAATCTTATAACTGTCATTTATTGAAAAAATTAAATTTATCTTTGAAAAATGGCCATTTAAAAATGTTAAATTTAGACCATACATATTAAATTTTAGATGGTAATTCATTTCAACTATATGAGAAGTGTTTTCTTGTTAATGTTAATGTTAATGTTAATGGGAACACATCCTGTTGTGCGAACTGCATGCAATTTTAATGGCCATCCGGATAACGAGGGCATAGAAGACACCAGCACGTTCTCATACAAACGATAAATAAGTGAACGACTTGGTCAGTATCTCACTCTCCATTATTCCACGTAACACTCATCACCAGCCACTACGTACTACCCTTACTCCTTCTTCCGTATCTCTTCCGATCGATCAACATTCCCTCATTCTTCTTCAATTCAATGCCATTAATCTATGTGCTAATTCCTCTAGGCTACCAAAAGATCCTATTTGTGGTACTTTGTGCCATGTTCCCAAAACCCCTTCGCAAATGATCAATCATCAATGGCACTTTGTGGTACAACTTATTATAATTCATGTTTTCCAGTGACCATAGTATTGATGCTTCTCTTCTTATATGGCGTTAATGTTCCTTCCTGCTTTGGTACTTCAGAACCAGAATTACTGCTCAAGTTCAAGAACTCGTTACAATATGAAAACGACACTGCGTTTTCCACTTGGAATACGTCTATCTCGCTGCCATGTTCTGGTAATAGTCCCAATTGGGTTGGGATTGTTTGTACGGAAGGCAAAATCTCGGGCTTGGTACTTGAGAGTATGGGACTGAAAGGTCTAATTGACATGGAGTCTCTTCAACAATTGCCTAATCTCAGAACATTAAGTTTCATCAACAATAATTTCCATATTACTTGGCCAGAACTGAACAAGCTAGCTCCTCTTAAGACCTTTTATCTTACTAATAATAAGTTTTACGGACAGATTCCTGCAAAGAGTTTTCAGAATATGAATTGGCTGAAGAAAGTTCATTTGGCGAATAATGAATTTTCGGGTGAAATTCCTTCTTCATTGGCCATGTTACCTAGGCTTGTGGAATTGAGATTAGAAGGCAATAAATTCAGTGGCAGAATTCCCAACTTTTTGCAGAAGAAATTGAAATCTTTCAGTGTAGCCAACAATCAATTGCATGGTAAAATACCTGCTAGCCTTGGTAAATTTTCCATCTCCTCCTTCTCCGGTAAGTCTATAGCTCATTTCTTTCTCCAATTCCAAAAAAAAAAAAAAAAAAAAAAAACAAGAAGAAGCACTTGATTGATTAATATATCAGGGGAGGATTTTTTAGGATTTTGTAACTGCAAATTTCTTGTGGAGTTTGGAGATTGAGTGATACAAAGAATGAAAGCGTACGTGTAAAGGCTACTTGAGTTTTGGCTTTAAATGTTCACCAGTTTTCTCACATTCAAATTTTATTACCTCAGCACAAATTTTAAACGGCATAAACTGTAAATAATCAAGTCAAAATACTTGTGTTGTCCTGTTTCCTGAGGAGATCACCTTCTACCTCTGTATTTCAGGCTTGGGTTATTGTCATGAAATGATTATGATCTTTCGCAAAATAAGCCTGTTTTATATGTATATTTGGATACGCCAGAATAAAATACTTAGACAAAAGCTTGAATAA
Organism: Mimosa bimucronata; assembly: GCA_037074515.1. Classification (NCBI taxonomy): domain Eukaryota; kingdom Viridiplantae; phylum Streptophyta; class Magnoliopsida; order Fabales; family Fabaceae; genus Mimosa; species Mimosa bimucronata. Next base: position 44,685,760 of record CM073436.1, read on the forward strand.
TTTTTCTCACACTCAAGTTCTTGAAGTGTTTTTTGTTATTACTTGTCTTTGAACTCCATGGGAAACTTTACTTTAAAAAATATAGATAGACCCTCCCATTCTAAATATAAAGACGTGTTGACTTTTTTAATGGGATTAAGGAAGCCAAATAAATCACTTTAAAGTATTTAGGTTTATCATTTCTATTCAATATAATAATTTGCGAGACTTGTAAACTGATATACAATATAATGACTAAACATGGAGACATGAAATAGATGTTATCATTAGGTTGTTTATTTGACTTCATTCATTTCCTGAATTGAATGTTGCATAAAGTTAATTGCACTAGCCCATATTTACTAATGCTGAATTCAATTACTGAGAGAAGAATTCTTTAGGAGTTTTAACTGTAAATTTCTTGTGGTGTTTGGACATTTAGTGATACAAAAAATGAAAGCGTGTATAAGGGCTACTTTATTTTTGTGTTTAGTTTGGGTTATGTTCCTCCTGACTTGTCTTTGTGCAAAACCTGGATTGAAGTATCGCTTGTTTTTCTCACTCCCAACTTTTGTTCCTTCTCTCTGCTTACCATAGGGACTTTACTATGACACATTTTTAGAAGACATAAACCGTAAATAATCATGTCAAAATACTTGTGTTGCCCTGTTTTTGGAGGAACATAATTAGGCTGCTGTTTATAAGAAGGATCACCTTCTACCTCGTTATTTCAGGTTTGGGTTATAGTGAAATGATGATGATCTTTTGCAAAATAGATCTATTTTATGTGTTTTTGGATACGTCAACTTAAAAAACTTGGACTTCGCTTATACATTTTTTCTCACACTCAAGTTTTTGAAGTGTGTCTTCTTTAGTTATACTTCTCTTTGAACTCTATAGGATATTTTATGATAAAAAGTTTAGAAGATATCAAATTAAATAATTATGCCAACTATATTGCCATGTTTCTTGAGAAATATCGCTGCCGCATTGTCCTTTCTTACACAACTTTGTATCAGATTATACGGGTTGCTTATTATATGCAAGTTACAATAAAATTCATGATGATAGTACCAAAATTGATTGTTGCATAAAGTTGAAACATTCTCATCCATATTTACTAATGCTGCATTTAATTAATGAGATATTCACTGTTTTTTTTTTTTTTTGAATGAATAGGCAATGAAGGCTTATGTGGAACTCCATTGAGTGCATGTCATTCCTCCAGAAACCCCTCAATCATCACTATTGTGGTGGTTGCCATAGTGGTGGGCTTGGTGGTAATGATCATAGGATTACTAATCTTTCTTCTTCGTCGGAGAAAAAGATGGCGATCTGCAGGGTCGATGGAGGATCCACAATTGAACCAGAGAAAGACTACTCATTTCAAGGAAGTAGATGAAGGAAGTAATAACTCAAGAGCATCCGATGTTTCTAACCAGAGCAACAAAACATTTGAGAATATGAAGTTGTGCTTTGTGAGAGAAGACAAAGAGAGATTTGATTTACAGGACCTGCTAGGAGCCTCAGCTGAAATATTAGGCAGTGGCAACTTCACTTCTTCATACAAGGCTGCTTTGTTGAATGGGTCAATGATGGTGGTAAAGAGGTTTAGGCAAATGAACAATGTTGGGAAGAAAGAGTTTGAGGGACACATGAGGAGGTTAGGAAGATTGGATCACCCTTATCTGCTTCCTCTAGTGGCTTACTATTACAGAAAGGAGGAGAAATTGTTGATTACAGACTATGTTCAAAATGGTAGCCTGGAAGTTCGCCTTCATGGTATGTATGTGACTTTGTATCTATACTTGATGCAGCTTGAATAATAAATAATGCATAGTAGATATATGTATCTCCTCTAATATTAAATAAAAGAACTATTTATTTAATTTGATTAGATTAAAGATATTAGTTGACTTAGTTAATATGATATGATTTTTCTAAAACGCCCTAATTATTTTTCTAAATTATCTCCCCTCCTCTTGTTTGAATATTGTTGATAGAGCGTCAATAGGAGTAGTTTTGGAAAAGATTTACAAAAATTATAAATTGATTATATATCTAAGACCTAGATCAACAGTCTAAATAAGTACGGAAGGGAGTATCATATTTTGACAACTTTAAATTGATCTTTTCTTCTTTTTTTATACATAAATTGATCTTTTCTTTTGTCACAATGCTACAAAGCACGTTATAAACTTTTAAAAAAAAATCTTAATCCTTTAAACGTAAATGATCATTAATATTTATTGAGTTGAAAACTGTAGCTTTTACTTTTGGCCCATCATCATGCATTAAATTATTGTACACAAACTCACACTTCCCTCCCCCACCACACACACAGAGTACAATTTACTTGTACATTCCAAAATATTTAAATTCAGTGGATGAATGACACACGTGTCTATGCAATATAGGTATGTAAGCATATGTGATTTTCTTTACATATAATCAGTCATTAGAACTGCAAGAAAATGCTTAATCTGTTCGCTTTTGTTTGTTTCTTTCAGGACCCCAAGATGCAGGCAAGGCAGCCCTTGATTGGCCAACACGATTGAAAATTGTTAAAGGAATCACAAAAGGTCTTGAATATCTCTACAATGAACTGCGAAGCCTAATTGCACCCCACGGACATCTTAAATCTTCAAATGTACTTCTTACTCAGTCTTATGAACCCCTTTTAACAGACTATGGCTTAATTCCAGTAATGAGCCAAGATCTTGCTAAGGACATTATGGTCATTTACAGGGCACCTGAGTATACACAAGAGGGTCAGATTACAAAGAAGACTGATTTATGGAGTCTTGGGGTACTAATTTTGGAGATAATGTGTGGGAGATTTGTAGGTAATGGAGGAGAGATGGAGTTGGTGAGTTGGGTGAAATGTGTGGAGCCAAAAGATTGGAGCAGTGAGGTTTTGGATAAAAAAATGAGCGGAACAAGGAACAATGAAGGTGAGATAGTGAAGCTTTTGAGGATTGCGTTGTATTGTTGTGAAGAAGATGTTAATAAGAGATTGGATTTGCAAGAAGTGGTTGAGAAAATTCATGAAGTGAAGGAGAGGGATCAGGAAGATGATTTTTATTCTTCAAGCTGAAGCTCATCACTATTCAACTACAGTATCTGATGAAATAAATTTCCCCGTAAATTCTTGAGTCTTGGGAGTTAATTAATTAAAATGGCTTCTCTATATCTTGCTTTACCCAGCCATTTTTGCATTCCCTCGTGGCACCTGATCGTATTTGGATAATCTCAATTGTTTAAGCAACAGGGGGACAGAGATGGGGAGAATAAGACTCCCACGAGACCCCTGTTGAAAATTAAGTGTGTTTGAATATTCAAAATTAAGGTAAAATGAGGAATAACCACATGACAATATTATGTGTTTATCTTTCTCATAATAAACACTTAGGTTTTCATACTTCAAGAGTTTGATGGTATGCCCACAACCTATAGGTTATATTGCTCTGTTTGCTTGATCAATGTAGTTAAAATGGGTGGTTTGTGTTTCATGTATCTGAGTTAAATCTCCTGGAAAATATGTGAGACTCATGTGGAACCCAAATGAATATCTGGGCCCTATTATTTTTGTTGCCCCATCACTTGGGAATTTGAACAGTAGAGAAGATTCAAATTACCATCTGATTTGAATTCATTATCCAAACCAGCCTACGTACAGGTATGTATGCATCATCACAAGATGCATCTTTAATCATCAAACATATTCTGATACAGCTCAACTGATCTACGTGTATATAAATAAACGAGTTTTGTTTGTTTCTTTTAAGGAAGTAACCGTTGATCTACAGCCTTCCTTTGCCAACCATATGTGAAATTAAAAGTTGTTTAGCAACCGATCACTAATAGTATAGGTACCAAGTTAAACTTGTTTTCTTCTTTTTGTATTTGTATTTTTTTTTTTTTTGGTGAGCATGTATTCAACCCTTTTATCCTCTAGGACCAATTTCTTACATAGATATCTTTTATTTATTATTGAGTATATATCTTATGATTTAAGAATCACGCATGCATGGTTGTCTAATTTGTAATTATATTTCTTTCTTATTTCTTATTTTCAATCATTTTTATGTTTTAGAGGTAAGGGTCTAAAATGTCTTAGAAGTATCAATGAATGGGCACAGAGTGTGGCTGTAATATTACCCTCGAAGTTACAAAAAGGGGCAAAACTGGCCCTTCATCAACAAACTCTAATGATCATCACGGTTGACCGTTTATATGCATATGTGGCATGCATACATGACATCTCAACATCACCATTTCTCTGGATAAGATCTTTCTAAGGAATGTTTTGGGGAAATTAATTTCCCTCTTTGTTAACAGAGATGATATATCACAATAGTCTATAAAAATGGTGATGTGGGTGATTTTGGCTCATTTTTTTAACTTTCAGAGCTATATTGCCCTTTAAAAAACTTCCAAACGTCATTCATTGATATTTTCAGGGAATTTAAGGCCCTTATCTCTTTATTTTAGCCTGGCAACCTTCCCATACATTTTCAATCATATATTTCATTGCAATAACTTCGTGAGTTGTTCCCCCATTATTAAAATTTTAAAAATAAAGGAAAAAAAAATCTTTTGGTGTCTATAATTCTGAAATTTTGTCCCTGAAAAAATCAATATTTGAAGTTTAACTCAGGAAGGGCTAGGCAAGACATTTGAAACCCAGTGAACCCATGTCCGCTGGAAATTTATCCATGTTGGCATTCGTTTCCGCATTAAACATGACAGGTTGCGAGCACTCCTTCAAACTCTCATGCCCACCTCTTTGGTTTAACCATATGAGATTTTTTAAGAATTTTTATTAACTAAATCCTAATATCCTATATTACTATTCCTTTCTCACATCTAAACCTAGCTAAGAACACCCACAAGACACATTCCACCTCAGTACCCTGCCTCACTTCTTTTGATTTCTTCTCCAATTTTATTTCTTCTTATGACATACAGTGTAGAATGAATTGCTTTCCCATATACTCCATGTCAATTTCAAAGTCCAACTAGTAAATAATATTCCCCTAAAAATAGTGATATGCTATATATTCTTAAAGATTATTGTACTGTAAATTAGGGGGTTGCTTTTTAAAGAAAAACTAGATTTGTGACTATAACGCCTTATTTTGTCTGGGCCCACAAAAGAATAAAAAATTAATCCTTGTAGAATCCCAATTGATTATGATTGATATCAAATTGAAAAATGACATTTTGATCATTATGGCTGAAAAATTTCAAAAAATATTGATTATGTGTCATTAGTATTGATTGATGAGTCATCATTACAAAAGAAAATTTTGAGAAATAAAATTGATGGTGGTTATTAGTCATTAATGATGATTGGTGGGTGATTGATGATTAAAAAAATAAAAAAAATTAAAAATTAAAAATATTTAAAACAATATTCATTTATGTTGATTGAGTCAGTACAATGCCACAACTTTCACAAAACCAAAACAAAAACAATAACAAAAATAAAAATACATAATAATTCAAAAAGGTTTTCACTTTAGATATCATCCCATATCCCCTCACAATGATCATTTCTAGACGCAAATTGGTCGTCATCATTTATCAATTCTAATTCCCTTGGTTTAGGTGGATTTGAACACAAGGGTGGTATCTCATCTAGATCTAAAGTGGGAGCACAGTCCTTTTGCTTTTTACTTTTCAGAACTATGGACAATTGCTTCTTTGCAGGATCCATTACATAGAAAACTTGTTTCGCATGACTTGCTAAAATAAAGGGCTCATCTTTGTACCCAACTATGTGAAGATAAATTGAGATCATACCAGTGTGGGAATAATCCCAATAGTGCTATTGTTAACCCACTTGCATTTGAAGATTGGAACTTTGAACTTTGTGTAACTAACTTCCCAAATTTCTTCAATTACGCCATAATATGCCATGGAAGCCAATCTTGGGTTTTTATCTTTCGAACTGGAGAAGTCCATCGCTCGGCTACCACCATCATGCCACTGTTTTGCATGGTGCTATTGTTGTCCTGGGCCTTAGTATAAAAGGAATAACCATTTATGTCAAAAGAGCCCCAAGTAACAACCTCAAAACAAGGCCCTCTGGCTAACCATCTTATTGTATCTGGTGCACCGGTCTCCTTTTCAACATACTCCTTGAACCACTCAATGAATGTCCTATTATACTCGTTAGAAATCTGCATGTCACTCTTTTTCGAGTTCTTTTCTTTCAGGATCCTCTTATGTTTGTCCAAATAAGGCTGCAGTTCTTCCTATTATTCAAGATGTATAGGTGTGCTTGTAACACCTCTTCACAGCAAATAGTCTTCACTTTGATGCCTTGTGCCCCTTTACCGATCCCATCTTCATGTTGGGGGCTTTCCTCAACCCCTTTTAGATACGATTTGCAAAAGTCCATTGTCTCTTCAACTAAGTATCTTTCAACAATAGATGCCTCATGTCGATGTGGGTTCTTGGAATACTCTTTTAAGACTTTCATGAATTGCTCGAAAGGGTACATCCATCTTAGATAAATCGAGCCATAGAGCCTTATCTCCCTTACCAAATCAAGTGCACCATAATATCGAAACAGGCTGGAGCAAAGTGCATCTCTAGTTAGCATAATATAATGTAACCCTCATTTTCCAACTCGTTGAGTTTTTCAGTGTCAATAAATTTACTGCAGATCGCATTGAAAAACATACATAGTCTTGTTAGAGTCATCCTCACATCATCTTGCATAATGCCTCTTATAGCAAGTGGTAAGAATTGTTGCATCAATACATGGTAATCATGAGACTTCATTCCCACCAACTTTAAATCATTTATAGACACAAGTCTGCTAACATTAGAAGAATAACCCAATGGCACCTTGATTCCACACAAACACTCACATAGACTTTTTTTCTCCTGTTTGGAGAGTGTATGGGCAGCAGGTTCCATATAAGCCCTCTTGCCATTTTCACTTACTATAGGATGCAACCGTTGTCTTATACCCATTTCAACCAAGTCTAATCATGCACTGAGTCCGTCCTTAGTCTTCCCTTGTATGTGCAACAGTGTTCTAACAAGACTATCACCGACGTTTTTCTCCACATGCATCACATCTATACTGTGCCTCACATCTAGAAATCTCCAATAAGGTAGATCAAAGAAGATTGACCTCTTCTTCCAAATGATCTTCTCAGAACCAGTCTTAGTCGTCTTCTGTTTCTTACCGAATACCACATTAACATTCTTAACACGACTGAAAACTTCCTCCCCGGTTAAGGGTGTCGGAGCATATCTATACTCAGATGAGCCATTAAAACACTTCTTTAATCTACGGTAAGGATGAAACTGATCAAGAAACCTCCATGTTTGAGCTGGTGGCAGTTTGGGTCCAACTCACATATAGGACATGCCATATGGCCCTTCACACTATATCTAGAAAGATTGCCACATGCAGGAAAGTCATTTATTGTGGTAAATAGCATAGCTCGCAACTTGAATGTCTCCTGGCTGTACGAATCAAACACATTGACGCCTTCCTCCCACAACATCTTCAAGACCTCAATCAAAGGTGCAAGATAGACATCGATATCGTTCCCAGGCTGTTTCGGCCCAAAAATCATCATGGACATCATCACATATTTGCGTTTCGTGCACAACCAAGGAGGCGTGTTTTAAATGACTAGGAAAACTGGCCAAGCACTATGTGTGCTACTGAGACTCCCAAAAGGATTGAATCCATCCATACACAGTCCGAGACGAAGGTTCCTTGGGTCACCACCAAATTTAGGAAACATGGAATCAATCTTCTTCCATTGGGGAGAATCAGCAAGGTGCCGGAGATATCTTTCATCGGTGATTCTCTCATCACAATGCCATCTCAATTTCTTTGCTTCTACCTCATTTGCAAACAATAGTTTAAACCATAGAACAATTGGAAGGTACCACATTACCTTCAAAGGTGACCCTTTCTTTGATCCATCATCATCACCAACGGCATCCTTCCTCAACTTATACCTCAGAGTATTACATTTTAGACACTCTTTCAGGCCTTCATACTCATTCATGTACAACACGCAATCATTAGGATAAGTATGTATCTTCTTATACTCCACCGTCATCTTGCTTAGAACTTTTTTAGCCTCATACATACGCTTCGAAAGCACATTGCCGGCCGGGAATATATCACTCAAAGCCTCAAGCAACTGTGAGAAACCCCCATCCGTCCACCCATTTTCTGTCTTTATTTTCAACAATTTCAGGACGCCGGTCAACCGAGTATACTTAGTACAGCCTAGAAACAACTGTGTCTCTGCATTACTCCGCAACTTTTCAAACTCATCTACCACAGAAAATGACTCCGCCCCAATGTCATTGATCATCTCGTCCATTCCATCATCACAAACATCATCCTTCGCTGCTTCTACATTTTGTGATGTGCACACATGTACGGTACTTCCCAATTCCCTATGCCAAAGCTACTTCTTATAATGGAGATTGATCCCATCACAAAGAAGGTGATCCCTTATATCATCAATGCTTTTACAATAAACATTTGCATACTTCACAAAAGGGCAATGATACATGCCATTCTTACTAGGCACATTTCTTTTGGCAAATTCAATAAATTCTTCCACCCCCATTTGATACTCTTTAGTGGTTCTCAATGCATGCATCCAACTACGATCCATTCTATTAAACCTATGCCATATGTCCAACAAATTAGTCAAGTTTAGCTCACTACCTTGTGAAGAAATGGGCATGCCATACACTTAACTTCACTTCAGGCAAAGTTTTAAAAAAATTTGGTAGTTTCCCCTTGTAAACGTGACATCCAAAAATTGCATTTACAATCCAATTTCAGTCCAGTAAATACAAAAGCATACCATTACTAATTCAACACCAATCAGTAATTACAAAACCTATAATTTCACTCTAATTTGATGGAAATTAAACATTGCTCTATAATTAGTAAATTAAATACTCACTGATGGATGGACGGATGGCTTTGAGTAAAAATACTAAATACAATTGATCTAATCAATTACTATAAAGCGGAACAGAAAATCAGGAAGTAGATGTTAAAAACATGATAATTCTTGAACAGAGCATCTTTAATTTATCTATATGAAGAATATGATAAATTGATAAAGTAATTGTACAAAGTATGATAAACTACCGGCATTGAAGTAATTGATAAAGTGATAAGTAATTGTACAAAGTATGAAGAATATGATAAAGTAATTGTTAAATTGAACAGAGCATCTAAACTACTGGCATTGAAGTAAGGCACAAGAACAATGAAATGAGAACATGATTCAAACTCAAAGAAGCCAAGAATGGAATTGCAAACAAAAAAAATTACAGTGATAAGAGCAATAACAGACCCATTATGCAAATTCTGAGCAAGAGCCAAAAAAAGGAGTAAAAAGTCTAACCACGAAAATATTTCTAAATTTATAAATAACAGACCCATTATGCAAATTTCGAAATATTTTAGTAAAATCTCGCACCTGATATGAGCGCTGGGGGGAGAGCTAAGAGCTTCTTCAATGATGAAGCTGCAGATGGAAAAGTTGAGGGAGAGAGCTGAGGCTGGGAGCTGAGAGCTAAGAGCTAGGGTTTTTTGTATTCTTCTTCTACAATTACGAAATGGGGGAGATGAGGCGAAGCTAAGGGAGAGAGCTAAGGGAGATAGTTGAGGGGTGAGGCTGAAGATGGTGAACAATGGTGGAGGGAGAGAGCTGAGGGAGAGTAGTTGAGGGTTCAAATTTTTTTGGGAAGAGATGAGCTGAGAGCGCATGGGTAACGAAATTTTTTGGGGGGTGGTGAAGACGATCTGAGAGCTGGATGTGATGATATATGGGGTTTTGAATTTTTTTGTGTAACAACGTCACACAGCTGCTAATATGTGACGTTGTTTCCTTCAAAACGACGTCACATATTACGAAACCACGTCACATATTTTTTATATGTGACATCGTTTCTGACGAAGTCACATATTAATCATTTTTGTGACGTGTTTCTCTCTCAGCCTTTCTCTTGATTACAAAAATGCCACCGTGCTTTTTTCAATGTCAGTTTTATAATTAATGGACATAAATTAGGGACATGAAAAGGGCTTTTTGTAGTAGTGTAAGGATTTCTTTGGGAATGGGGTATTGATCTAATAATATAATTAGGAATAGGGTTGGTTAATTTGGTTAGTTGAGTATAATTGAGCTTAGTACTGATTACTTAACTAATTGGATTAACTAACTAATTATGTTTTGGGATTAATATTATGTTTTGGTATTATTATTATGCTTTGAGATTATTATTATATTTTGGGCTAATTGTGCATAATGAGCTTACTTTTAATTAGGTCTGAATGTAATACTAATCAGATAAGTATATAAACCTGATTAATGTAACGTCCCGATTTTTAATAGTCCGAAAATTACATTCTATAGGCATTAGTTTAAAGCATGAGGAAGTTAAGTATTTGTTGATAATTTTCCCTAAGAATTCTCATAAAACATTAAGAGAGAATTTATAATAATTAAGTAGAAATTTACATGTTAATGATATTATTTGCTTAGAAACCCATCTAGTTTAGGGTTGGGCTTAGAAAATGGACTAGAGAAAGACCTTAGCCCATAAGAAATGGTAATTCCCCCTTGTGGAGCATAGGGTGGCGCCACATGTCATAGAATGGGAGGGAATTATGTTGAAAATAATAAATAGAAAAGAAATTGTAATATGTGTAAGCATAAATTATATTAGAAAGGAAAGATTATGTAATGACTAATAGAAATGCATGCAAAGGAAAAGAAGAAGGGGTTATCATGACAAGATAACCAATAGGAAGACATGCAAGGAAGAAAATAAAAATAGGAAATAAGATAAAGTAAGAGAGCCAATGGAAATGCATGCAAAGGGTTCAAAGAAAAAGAAATAATAAAAATATGTATAGTCCACCAATAGGCATAAAGAAAATTGTGGATTAAGTAATTAAGCAAAAAGTGAGAAATTGGCTTTAGTCTTCAAGAAGTAAAAAGGGGCCACTTTCCAAAAGTAAGATAGTCATCATGAAAAGAAAAGAAAAGAAAAGCAATAAAAGAAAAGAAAATGTATGAGTGGTGCATTAGGGTGGCTAGTCTAAATGAAGGATAAGGGTGGTGGAGGAAATCTTCATGTGATTGGGCAAAGAATGATATGGCTTAAGAGTGATCCAAGCCTTATTTCCCCTATAAATAGGACCCCTTCCATCCCATTCTTCACACCAAAATTCATAGCCCCAAAGAAAGTGAGAGAAAAAGGAGTGTTCTTGAGTGTTCTTGAGGAGCCTTGAAGGTTGGGACTCCAAGAGAAGTTTGTAAAGCTCTAAGGTAGTACTTACTCTCTCACATTTCCAGCATTGTTTCAATATTGTGATGTGATATTTGGCTGCCTTGATGAATCATGTTTGAAGTGATTATGTGTTTATTATAATGCTATGGCCATATGTTATTATTCAAGAACATAAATGCTCACATGTATAAGTTATTGGTATTGCCATATCTTGTCCAATGTTAAACTTGCATGGTTGTTTGTTGAATATTGTGCTGCTGAGATTTTCCCCAAAATCTCACCCCCCCCCAAATCTAAACCATTTTAAGAGCAAGTTCATCAAAGGAGAAAGAGAAGAAGCTAGCCTAGTCAAGATGAAGAATTCAATGTACTTGTTTTTATTGTGCATCTTTGAACTCATAATAAATCTGTAATATTGTTGGGATGCTTTTGATTATGTTGTTATTATGATATCCTTTTGGATTTATGTATGTATATGGTCATTCTTGGCCATTAAGAACAAGTTTTAATTCATGCAATTGAAATGTTGTTTTCTGGGTTCCATATTCTGTGCGAAGTCTATTGATGATATTGTTCGAGATAGCAAATGAATGCCTTTAGCCTTGGAATGTTTAGGTAAAATACTAGACATGTAGGGGTTTCTGGAAACCCAAAAACGAAGTAAATCAGAGTTATGTAGCTTAAATTAAAAATCACGCAAGAAGGCCAAAATTTCTGTGCGTGAAAATGAAGGCAAGTTGGGAAAATCAAATATCTGTATCACCTGGGTTGATTCATGTTATGTTTGATATTTTTCCCAGATAGAGGACTCTTCAAGCTTAATTTGAGACTTGACCCAAGTCAAAACCATTTTTCTACAATTAGTTATGATCTTTCAAAGTTGCTGGAAAAGTTCCGCATTTTCAGCATTTTTCCATAAATAAAGAAAAGTTTTAAAAGTTTGTGGTTTTGATGTTCTAAGTCCCACATGAGCTTGAATATAATCCCTAATGATTATTAAGCTTGGGTATGAGTCCTAGAAGTAGGTTTTACAATTAAGGCATTTTATTTTTAAGTCTTGCATTATGAATAATAATTAGGTTTCTCTTTTCCTGACGGCTGTCTCTTGTTCTCTTAACCCACTCTGCTAAATTTCTTGTTCTTTACACCCTCTAAATTTCTGCTCTTTTCTCTTTCTACCCCTTTCTCCTAATGCTTTAATTATAGAATATTAATTCTGTATCCGATGGGATATGTTATGAGAAATTATTCATGTCCTAATTGATTGCAAGAAAATAGTATTAATTAAAAGTAAAAAAATTAATTATTTCTAAGTCATTACAATATTGATTTGTAGGTCACTTAGAATAATAGTATTGAATATTTGAAGAAGGAAAGAAGAGTGGATGTTGAAATGGGAGGGGAAAATAAACATTTTACCTTATGTGTCCCATACATCGGTGAGAAAAAATAATGTTTATTGTAGAGGACCATAATAACCTTGATATATGAAAAATTAAGGGAAAATTCCAAAAAAGACTCTCAAATTACCAAAAGGACACTTTGCTACAACGAATTTCGAAAAGGACAGTTCACTACAATGACTGAATTATCCAACCCCAAATTAAAAGGAAAATTCTAAAATGCCCTTGGTTCAATTTTTTTTCTTTAGTAAAGGGGCCAGCCACCACCTCCCGGCGGGCCCACAGCCGACCTCTGGAGCTCCGACCACCGGCGAGGCCACCCCCTACCACTTTGCGGGGACTCACCCCTCCACGTGACGCGATATGGGGCTGCCACGTGGTGAGTGTCCTTTTGACAAAAAGGAACAGAATGAGGGGGTGGGTGGGCTACCACCAAGCCACCAAAACCCTTTGTTATATATATTGCAAAAAATATATATATATTCCATCTTTCATTCCTTCTTAATATTTTACCATAATCGTTCAAGGGATTCCCAAATTTTCATAAGGGATTACCAAATGGTCATAAGGGATTACCAGCATGCCTGGAACCAATTACCAACTTCCTAACTACTTTACCAAATCTTCATGCTTGTTACCAGAATCGTTCAAGGGATTCCTAACTTCTCATAAGGGATTCCCAACTCATTGTAAGGGATTACGAACATGCCTAAAACTAATTACCAACTTCCTAACTACTTTACCAAATCTTGGTGCTTGTTACCAGAATCGTTCAAGGGATTCCTAACTTCTCATAAGGGATTCCAACTCATCGTAAGGGATTACGAACATGCCTAGAACCAATTACCAACTTCCTAACTACTTTACCAAATCTTCGTGTTTGTTACCAGAATCGTTCAAGGGATTCCCAACTTCTTATAAGGGATTCTCATCGTAAGTGATTACCAACATGCCTAGAACCAATTACCAACTTCCTAACTACTTTACCAAATGTATGTGCCTATTACCAGAATCGTTCAAGGGATTCCCAACTTCTAATAAGGGATTCCCAACTCATTATAAGGGATTACCAACATGCATACAACCAATTACCAACTTCCTAACTACTTTAAAAATTGGAAGTTGGTAATTGGTTCAAGGCATGTTGGTAATCCCTTATGATGAGTTGGGAATCCCTTATGAGAAGTTGGGAATCCCTTAAACGATTCTGGTATCAAGCATGAAGATTTGGTAAAGTAGTTAGGAAGTCTGTAATTGGTTCTAGACATGTTGGTAATCCCTTACAATGAGTTGGGAATCCCTTATGAGACGTTGGGAATCCCTTGAACGATTCTGGTAACAAGCACGAAGTTTTGGTAAAGTAGTTAGGAAGTTGGTAATTGGTTCTAGGCATGTCGGTAATCCCTTATGATGAGTTGGGAATCCCTTAAACGATTCTAGTAACATGGACGAAGATTTGGTAAAGTAGTTAGGAAGTTGGTAATTGGTTATATGCATGTTGGTATTCCCTTATGATGAGTTGGGAATCCCTTGAACGATTCTGGTAATAGGCACACACATTTGGTAAAGTAGTTAAGAAGTTGGTAATTGGTTCTAGGCATGTTGGTAATCCCTTACGATGAGTTGGGAATCCCTTGAACGATTCTGTTAAATAATTAAGTAGGAATTAAACATGGAATCTCTATATATATATATTGCAATATAGACAATGAAGTGTCTTGGTGGCTTGGTGGTAAGCGGTTCGAATCCCACTCGCTCTCATTTTGTTCCTTTTTTTTCAAAAGTCCACTCGCCTCGTGGCAGCCCCATATTGCGCCACGTGGCGGGGTTTAGGTGCCGTCGACGGTGGCCGACGGTGTTGGCTAGCCCCTTTACTAAAAAAATAATTTGAACCAAGGGCATTTTAGACATTTCCTTTTAATCTGGGGTTGGACAATTCAGTCATTGTATTGAACTGTCCTTTCCAAAATTCGTTGTAGCAAAGTGTCCTTTTGGTAATTTGATAGTCTTTTTTTGGAATTTTCCCAAAAATTAATGCACATTATTTTCATCATTTGAAGTTGGGAAAATTTAAATAAAGTAGTTAGAAAAAATATTATTTATTGTAAAAGATCATAAAAAGTATAGTTATCTAGAAGGACAAGAGATCAAAATATACTTTCGAAAATACTAAACTGTCCCCAACTAAGCCTTTTATATTATTTGCTACGTTAAAAATTTAAAAATAACTAAAATTTAAAACCACACATCCTCCATATGTGATATGATTTTATATATATACACTCTCATTTCCTTATTATAAGATCGCGAATTTTGATTTTGTTTTATCCAAAATATAAGAGCCCCACCTTAGAGTGTCTCATCATTTAATACATTTTTTCTATTTTGCCCTTAACAAATTTGACGTATTGCATTAAATAAATGGTGGCTTGATGCTTATATTTATTGTCTATCTCTCCATATACTTTTTTTCATACTTATTAATACTAATATTTCTCTCTCTTAATAGTCTCATCATAAATAAGGGTAATATTGAAAAAAAAATTGTTATTTCACATATATTTATAATTTTTAATTACTTTTAATAGTTTTTTTAAGATGTGTGATTCCATTATTAGAGTCTTATGATAAGGATTAGAGTGAGTATTATTTAGAGAAAATTACAAATCCCATGGATGATGGAAGGAATTTAATTAAAATTAGGTTCGACAATCTCCTGAGATTACTATGGACATCATCTAATTACTTGTAAAAGTCAAGTTCTCAGTTTACCCATTTATTTTTTTTAAAAAAACGAGGCTAGGATTTCACTCTCTCTGTGACTCCCTCTACAGTCTCCACCATCTGTAACTCCCTCTCACTCTTGGATTTGCACTGCTCCCTCAACGCCTCTTCTTATTCTTATACATTAAACCTAGAACGTTCATTGTTATACAAGATGAAAGTTTCTCTTTTGTGCTTCAACCTTTCATCTTCTCCTTCTCCTTCGATCAACACCATCAAGTCCTCCATGCTTAGCAACCCATCACCCCTCCATCACCATCCTTTGACCCGTTTCCCTACATCACCATTCAGAGAAGAACAACCCTATGATTCGTCATCGTTTATGTGATGTTAAGATCCCACATTTTTTCGCTCCTCACCGACCTAACAAAGAAACCAAAACTTTAAGATTATTTCTGATGTCCACTCTCGCATCAAAGATAAAAACTTTATTATTCGCAAAAGAAAGAAAATTCCTACCCCTGTTTCCTACTCTCTGCTTTGTTTTCCCAATGTATTACTAGAACTTTTTAATCGAAAGATGAAGAAGAATATGATTGATAGGTCACTTCATTTTCCCCATCTCATCAGGATAAGGAAATTAATCAGTTTTTCCCCAAAAGTGTCCACGTAGTTAGCAAAATGGTTCCTTCGGTGCCTATGCGTTATTTTACACATATTAGGTAGGAGAAAAACATAAGAAGGGGTGTGGATTTTGTATTTCAATAAATATTTTTCAAAACGTTAAGTTCAAAAGCAATTTTGAAAAATAAATAAGGAAAGAAAGAGAGTATTGAAATCTTAGGCAGATTTTGCACATCGTTCATTTACATTCTCAAATGCCTTTATATATCCATTGATGAAGGAAGATTGAAGCATGAAATCACAGAGAAAAATTTGAGCTACAAGTATTTTCCTAGGACTTCGAATCTTCATACTCTGTTTCTCTAAATTTCTGTGAGTTTAAGTTTTAATCATATACTCTGTTTGATCTGTAAGCATTTGCCTAAAATTTAAATACTCTGTTTCTTTCTTATCTATTTTTGACCATTGATTTTGAACATAAGGTTTTGAAATATATTTTATTGAAATATCAAATTCACCTCCTCTTATATATTTTTTCCTGCCTAACATTTGTAAAGTAATGATATAGGTACTGAGGGAACATTTTGGTAACTATGTTGGCACTTTTGGGCAAAAGAAAAGTTCACGGTGTTAAGTTCACTTTGAACCTAACTTCATAGGTATTTTTGCATCTTTTATTTTCCTTAACTTTGAAAAACTTAACGTCGTTAGTGTATATTACGATATGGGCACTTTTGAACCATTTTAGTAACTATGTGAGTACTTTTGAGCAAAAGAAAACTTCACAATGTTGGGTGCACCTTGGACCAAACTACATGGGCATTTTGCACCTTCACCTAAACAAAATTATCCAAGTCAAACCGCCGCCGCCGTTTGTTTTCACGTCTTTGTGTCTATATTTGAAGATTCAAATTTTTGAGAGCCACACCACATTAATTTCACCTTCTCTGCTTTGATTTCTAAATATGCTCTCCATAAAATCCATGGTGAACTCCATCTTCATTAGTAAAAAAAAATTTCCATCTTCATTTGCATGGCGAACCAATCCCATGCTAAGCCTAACCTCATCGGTGTTGACCCAAACTGTACCTTCTGCCCTTCAACCAGAGCATTCCATAGCCTCCGCCCTGATTTCCCTATCCCCTCCCTCACATTCTCTCTCCTCCCCTCCACCAACGTCCTCCTTAACCTCGTCACCTACCACCTGTGTCTTTCTCCTTCTTCGTTCAACAAGTCAAAAACTTGGCTTCGTCCCTTTCTCTTCCCTCACCACTCTCGAAAGGACACATGGCCTTCATTCTCTCCCTTTCTTTCCTTCACATTATATTCTCTATTTCTCTCTCTTATCTCTAGGATCGAAGCATTTTCTATTGGAAAATTTAGATATTGGTTAAACTTGGCTGTCAATTTATCCCAAGTTCTCATCTAATCTTCTAAAAATATTGCATCATTCATGGACTAGGCATGAAGGAGGAATTTCTAAGGAAACACTACCCGTTTGGTTTGATGGAATTCAGAGGTATCGAAATGGAAATGTGGAAGGATTCCATGAGATAGCATGTTTGGTACAATTCTTAGGCCTTAGAATTGGCCTCCATATGGAATCCAAGAAGGGCTATTTCCATCATATGGCTTCCACACAAAATGCTCAGATTTGGAATTCCATCTCCCAATTTCCATACACTACCCTCCCATTTGAACCTCTCTGCATCCATCTGCATCTTCCCCACCCACACCGACCAGTTGCGTTTTTCGCCCCCACCACTACCGACCGTCTTCACCACCCATAGTCGATGACGTCGACTATTTCCTCTATTCTGGCGACCGTCTTCACTCCAGATTCCGGTGAGTGAAGCCGAAAACCTATTGCAAAGACGGGGCCCTCAAAGATCCATCGTCAACGGCGACCGGCGGGAGAACTCTACCATTTATGAACAACACTCACCCACCATTCCTCAACATTGATCCATGACCAAACCTTTAAGCTCCATCGCTGAAGGTTAGGAAAAAAAGTAAACTACAAAACTCAAAGTGGGTAATTGAAAAACCAAGTTAGAGGAGCTTAGGAAACCATATACCAGTTTCCTCCCATTCCTAGCATGAGAAAGAACATATAGTTGATCATCTGAACAGTAACTGGGTTAGCCAAAGAACTACCAGATCCATTATGGACTAGCCTAAATTACTCTCCTCGATCCACCAAACGGTGCAACAGATCCGGCAGAGGAATTTCCAGATCTGGTTTTGATGTGTTCTGGTTAGATTTTTTAAAAAAGAAAGGACCCTTGAAAAATAATCCGACAGAGAAGATGGGTCTCTGATGTGGCTTTGCATTTGTTAAAATAAATGAGGGCATTTTGGTATTTTCATATAAAAAATATGTCTCATTTTGATGTCATACCAAACACACTTTTAAACTCCATATCCATATCCACACCCATTTCCATATCCATTTTCATTTCCATTTCCATCAAAATCAATTCAAACATACCAAACAAGCCCTAAAGGAAAGAATGAAATGAAGCAAGCAGAAGTATATTTGCTTTTTATATAATCAATAATAGACACAATATGAATAAATAGGGAGAAACCAATGGTGCATTTTTAGTTTCCAAGATTCCAAGGTTTCGATTTATATATTCAAGATTGATGCGATGCTGAGAGGGAACCCAATCGAGATTTTGGAAGATGGAGATTTGAGGAGGCGAAGGGGGTAGAGGAAGGTGCAATTGAAATAGTGGAGGAGGAAAGGGGAAATGAGGAAAAGGAATTTAGGATTTGAGGAGTGATGGCCATAGGAGAAGAAGAGAAGGGTGAACTAGATTTGTTTCAGACTCAAGGAAGTGAAAGAAGAAGCCGATGATGGTTTGACGTGGATGCATTTTTTTATTTTTTTAAAAAAATCTGACCTGAAAATGATGACATGGATTCCACACAGGCATGCCACCTCAACATTCTTTGGTCAACATCGTTGTTAGAGATTTTTTATAGAGGGGCTAAATTGCCCCCCTTTTGCAACTTCCTGGATAATATTGCCCCATCAAAACTTTTCAAAAATCTAGTGCCCCTACATGAAAACTTCTGGGGCATTTTAAATCCTTTTCCCTTCTTAAAATTCCAAATTACGAATGGGCATGAATTTTAATTAACACATCAAAACTTGCTAATAATCACTTCAAGAGTTGTTAATATTCACAGCAAGAATTGATAATGACCACAACAACACATGTAAATAGCCATAGCAAAACTTCACATTGGGAAGGACAATTTATTTTTTACACCTTTTGAAAGTATATCAGGTAGGCCTCTTGAGATCTTATAATTAGTGAATGATGTAATGGGAAATTTTAATAATATCTTTTGTCCTTGGGACCTTAGTTAAAGTGTATATACTTGGAAATGTGTTGTATCCTTCATTAATAATACATGGTTTTTAACCCACATAAAATATCTTCTAAAATAAAATAATCATATAAACTTTTTGTGAATTGCTTAAAACTTCATAAATTTATTTTTATTTTCTAGAAATTATAATTATGTAACTTTTCTTTAACTTATACAATAAATTATAGAAACTTTTGAGTTTTATTAAAATTATATAACATTACTTTTTATTTAAGTTTGTGCTGATTGTAACAGTAAAATTATAATTTTGAATTTTTGATAAAAAAATAATGTCTGGTAATTTCCAACGACGCTGTAAAATTTGATCAAAGTTTTTTAAAGGTGGTAATTAATTCAGAGTCCCATGTAAGGGGTCTCCGAGGTTGCCCAGTAGGCACCATCAAAATCAAAATAAATGGAGTTTGGATATCTTCTTCCTCCTGAGTTGTTGTTCCTGGTAGGTGGTTCAAAAGATTTGTCATATCGATGAAAAAAAGGTTTTAATAGTGTGACCAAACCTTTTGCATAATTGGCATTTTTGTGGTTTGCATATTCTTCTTCATCACTGTCTCTACTATTGCTGTTTGAATGGCTTCCTCCTCGAGACCAGCTGCCTCTAAACTTTAAGAAACTAGTTGAAAATCAATTTGACAGTAAAATCAAGGTTTTTCAAAGTGATTGGGGTGGTGAATATAGAAGCTGCTCAATTTATAAGCAAGTCAGGAATTCATTTTAGACTCATGCCCTCATACCTCAGCTCAAAATGGTAGAGCAGAAAGAAAACATAGACACATCGTTGAGACGGGGCTTACACTCCTTACGCAAGCCAAAATGCCTCTACACTATTGGTGGGAAGCCTTTCACACTGCTGCTGAACTCATTAACAAACTACCTACAGGTGTTTTGAGTGGTGTCTCTCCCTATTTTCAACTATTGGGGAAACAATAATTGAGAATAGGTCCCATGAATTGTTGAAATTAATTTGAAGTCCCTTGGGATGTAGGATATATTATTTCTGAAGAGTAGGCCCCACAATAAATAATAAAATATTCCCTCCCTCACCCCACCTCTATTGCTCCCTCCTTCCCCGTGCTTCCCCCCAACTCTCTACTCTCATTCTCTCTCTACAACTGGTCAGAGCCCCCTTCCAGCACACCGTGACGGTACTCCACTGCCGCCACTCTCCGCCGCTATGCAGCTCCTTTCGTTTCATTCTCACTAACATCCCCACCACACAAAGGCTTCCAACACCTAAATGCTTCTTATAAATCAACCCAACTCCCATGCATATCCATACTTATTCATTACAAAAACCATGACCACTTCACTGCACCGCCTATTGCTACCAGTGGTGCAGCGTCGACCACCCCCACGTTGTCGGTATAACCATCTCCAACCACCTCAACAACCTCATCGACGGCCTCATCTCTGGCACCATTATCTCCCCTTCTATCTGCCCTCTCACCTATACCTCTCATTTCTCTTCCTGCAACAAAAGGAGCTGCATGGCGATGGAGGAATGCCGTCACGGTGTGCAGGGAGGGTTTTCTGACCAGTTGTAGAGAGAGAGAGTAGGGTTTAGGGGTGAAGCACGGGGAAGGAGGGAGCAAGAGAGGTGGGGTGGGGAAGGAATATTTTATTATTTATTGTGGGGCCCACTCCTCGAAATAATATATCCTAGGTCCTAAGGGACTTCAAATTAATTTCAACATTTCATAGGACCTGTTCTTAATTATGTCCCTTACATGGGACTCTAATTAATTATTACCCCTTTTTTAAATTCATTGAAATAGTTGATGCAGTGCCTCCATAAACCATGAATGAGAAGGGAAAACCTTTATTATCAATAGGGGTGAAGAGAAATTAAAGCTCTTCATTTTATATATAACAAGATGCAATTCCCCATGTGTTGCACGGATTGTATATTAATTCTAATTTCTTCCTATCTTGTTTTTTATTTGGTGTTTTATTGTTTAAAGAAATAAATGCCAATGAAGATAATTGAATTATAAAGAATATTTGCTGAATTTAACCATAGTTAATTCCAACAAAAAATTTAACTATAATTACATTTGTTATTAAGTTGGATTTGAACTAAAAAATAATTGACTTGAGAGTTGTTTTAAATCTAAAGATGAAGTGTGTTAGAATAATGGGTTTTGATGATTACTAAACATAACTTAGCCATAAAGAAAGATTGGGCTTAGAACTCGAATAAACTTAGAATAATTTGATAAAAATCCTAAATCATTGCCTAATCGATCAGGAAGAGATAATCAATTGAGAATCTAATGTTATGATCGATCAGAATAAGGTTAGAAAGAACATAAGTTATATGTATGGCTGTCAAATCGATTAGGATGCCCTGTGATCGATCAGAGAAGCTTGAACTTAATTAAAGAACAAACATAGTAATCCTAGCATGATGAAATGAAAGAACATGATCGATCAGGACACCCTGTGATCAATCAGGAAGTCCTAATTGTAATTCAAAGTCTGATCTTAGCCTATTCAATCATAGTTACCTAATCGATCAGAGAGTATGTGAGTAATATCTTGTGATCAATTATGAAAGTGTAGAATTAACTAAAACAAGGCTGTATAACTTAAGCATAATCGATTAATGAAGCATGATCGATCAGGATACCCCTATGATCGATTAGGCGTACTGCACTCTAATTTCATGTGTTTAAATGATGCAGGTCCTAATCTAAGCCTGATAGGTGTGATCGATCAGAGAATAGAAGAAGTAATCGAATAGAACCTTATGATCGATCTGGCGATAGATTTGCTTCAAAGTACAATGTTTGGTAATTTATGCAGAGGATGTCAGACCTATTTTAGGAAGTTAATGTTACTCACATAAACTCAAGATTTGAGCCGTTTTAAACTGGATTTGCTTTCTACAATTAATGAAAAGAGAAGAAATGAAGCCAACCTAGTATAAGGGAGTTAATACAACACAAGAACATCTACATCTCAATACTCCATCAGATTAATCATCTCTCACCAAAAGATCAAGCAACGGCTATAAACGGTCACTAAGGGGCAAAATCCAGAGACATGTATAAAAGCCATTGATAAAGAAGTTGGTGGACACATTGATTAAATACATTGAATACACTCTTGAGTAATCAATACTTCTTGCATTCAATACTCACCTACTCTCAGTTATACTCATTCAATATACTTGTACTTCAGTGTGTATAAAAATCTGTTCATTGAGTGAACTAGTTCCTATAATCTCATTCCAAGTGAGGATTACTCTTAAGATAGTGGGATCTTAAGAGTGGGCTGTAATCTTACAAGTTGTAAGGGGAGTGATCTGTAAGAGAGAGTTCTTACTGAGGATCACTTGTAAAGGCAATCAAGAGCCTGATTAAATCTTAAAGTTTAGTGGAACCAAATTGAAGGTTGGAGAACTAGACGTAGGCTAAGAGTTGGGCTGAACTAGTATAAGTTTTGTGTCTCATTGTTTAAATTTTTAATTAGCACAATTCACCCTCTCTTGTGCGTTCCTGTTACTTTCATTTGGTATCAGAGTAGGTCTTCTCAGAATTCATTGATCCAACGATAAAGAGAAGTAAAGATCTATTATGGCAAGATATGAGAATATTCTCCCAGAAGGAAGCTCGATCAGCAAACCTCCTAGCTTCAATGGAGAGCACTTTACCTTCTGGAAGATGAAGATGAGAACATATGTCAAAGCAAACAGATACACTCTATGGAAAATCATTGAAGATGGAGACATTGTTCCCATGAAGAAAGAAAATGGAGCTTAATTTCCTAAGCAACCTGCTGAGTTCACAGATTATGAAAAAGACAACATGGAGCTGAATAGCAAGGCAATCCTGGTTATTCAACGCAACCTGAGTTAGAAGAAGTACTTCAGAGTTTGTCATCTTGGAACAGCCAAAGAAATGTAGGATGCTCTGGAAGTTGCTCATGAAGGAACAATAGGAGTAAAGACCAGAAGAGCTGAGAAACTTATCACAGAATTTCATCTTTTTAAAATGGAAGATGGAGAGCCTATTAGAGAGTTGGAGATCAGATTCACTCATCTCATCAACAATCTCATCGCTCTTGGAAGAAGGATTTCAGAAGCTAAGCAAGTATCCAAGATTTTGAAAATTCTCACAGCAGAATGGCAAATGAAGGCCACTGCCATTCAGGAAACGAAAGGAGAATCAATGAGATCAATCACCTCATTATTTGGAAGCTTGGTTGAATATGAATCTACAATTAGGACTCAAAGAAAGCTCTACGGGGACAAAAAGAAGAACAATCTAGCTCTCTCAGCGCCTGTAAAAGATGATGAGGATGAAGAAGATGAAGAAGAGCTTGAAGATGATGAGATGGCCTTTATGGTCAGAAAATTTAGAAGGTTCTTCAGAAATGGAAGAAGACTCCAGAGAGGTGGTTCCAGCAACACTAGAAGGGACTCTCAGAAGAATACTCTTGTATGTTATAAATGTAAGAAGACTAGGCATTTCAAATCAGAATGTCCAAGTCTTCAAAGGCTCAAAGAGAAGGAGAAAAAGAAGGAGAGGTTCCAGAGCAAAAAGAAAGCATATGTCTCTCCTATATGAGGAGATAGCTCAAATGAGGAGACCAGTGATGCTGAGGAAACAACCAACCTTTGCTTGGTAGCCCAAGAAGAATCTGACAGTGAGGTATACTCTTCTGAACCATCTTTTCATGAACTTCAAAGTGCATATAATGATCTACATATAGAGTTTGTGAACTGACAAAAGAAGTAGTTATTTTGAGGAAGAAAAACAAAGAACTTGAAAAGAAAACTGAGGAACCTAATTGCAGAAAGTAAATAGGTCTCAATAGAAGAACTTACTCAGAAAATTGAGAATGTTGAATGCAAAAATTGTGAAAATCTTTTGAAAGAAAATGAAAAAATTTCTGGTGTTCTGAAGAAATTCACTAAAAGGAGTGAAGCGTTAGATATCATGCTAATGAATCAAAGGGCTTTTAGAGATAGAACTGGTTTAGCATATGATTCAACCCCAAAGCTTTTGAAAGAAAGGAAACCAGTATCTAAAGAAAAACCTTATTTAAAATTTTTCAGAAAAGCCTTTAACTATTCTTCACCATTTAGTTTTTGCAATTTCTCCAACAAAAAAGGGAACACTTAATCTACTTGTTATCCTAAGAAATATGGTGTGTCTAGATAATACAAATGGGTCCCCAAAGGG
This sequence comes from Mimosa bimucronata, assembly GCA_037074515.1. NCBI lineage: Eukaryota > Viridiplantae > Streptophyta > Magnoliopsida > Fabales > Fabaceae > Mimosa > Mimosa bimucronata. The sequence goes on from CM073436.1 coordinate 44,710,394, forward strand.
ACACAACAGCCTAAAGTCCATTTGGACCGATGGCATCAAACTAATCCCAAAGGACCTAAGAAAATTTGGGTACCTAAATCTTCTTAGTCAGGCAGGTTTGTTTAAAAGCATCCAACAACAACAATAAGTAGTACATTGACAGTGGATGCTCAAGACACATGACTGGAGATAAGGAAAAATTTGATCATCTTACCATGAAAGATGGAGCCAAAGTCAGTTTTGGTGGAAACCAGTCAGGAAGAATTGCCAGAGTTGGAGAGATTGGGACAGTCAAAGATGTCTATCTAGTTGATGATCTCTGCCACAATCTCCTAAGTGTTAGTCAAAGTACTGACAGAGGTAACTGGGTAATTTTTGATTCAAATGAATGCCTTATAGTAGATAAGAAAGAGCTAGCCATAGACAAATCAAAACTTAAGTGTCGGCTGAAAGCTAATAGAAATGGGAATCTATATACAGTTGACCTAAATCAGCAATTTTAAGAAAAGTGTTTTGTAAGTAATTCTGATAGTTGTTGGCTGTGGCATTGAAGATTAGCTCATGCGAACTTGTCTCAATTAGATAAACTAGTTATAAAGGATATTGTTATTGGCATACCTGATCTGAAGGTAAAAACAGATTTAATATGTGAAGCATGTCAAAAGGGGAAACAAACAAAATCCTCTTTCAAACCAAAGAAGGAAGTCTCTACAACCAAACCTCTAGAACTAGTTCATATGGATCTAGTTGGTCCAGTAAGAGTGAAAAGTCTAGGAGGGAGTCTATACACTCTTGTGATTGTAGATGACCATTCAAGGTTTACTTGGACTATGTTTCTTTCCTCTATGTATGATACTTTTGATGCCTTTCACATGTTTGCTAAGAAAGTGCGGAATGAAAAAGGACAGAGGATCAGCTCAATTAGGACAGACCATGGAGGAGAATTCAAGAACTAAGACTTCCTGGAGCTGTGTGAAGAAAATGAAATATATCACAACTTCTCAGCTCCCAGAACATCTCAACAAAATGGAGTGGTTGAAAGGAAGAATAGAGTACACACTGAGATGGCCAGAACAATGCTAAACGAGAAGGGAGTATCTCAAGTGTTCTGGGTAGATGCAATGAGTACAGCTTGCTACATCTCCAATAGGGCTTACATCAGAAAAGGAATGCAGAAAATGCCATATGAGCTTTACAAAGGAAGAAAGCCTAATGTAAGCCATCTCAAAGTCTTTGGTTCCAAATGTTTCATCCACAACAATGGGAAGGTAAACCTAGGTAAATTCGATCCTAAAGCTGATCCTGGTATTTTCATTGGCTACTCTAACAGAAGTAAGGCATATAGAGTTTTCAACAAAAGAACCTCTACTGTTGAAGAATCAGTTCATGTAGTGTTTGATGAAACTGATTCTGAACAAAAGTCTTTGGAGGAAGAGGAGTCTGATTTTTCACATAAAGCTAAGCCTTTCACACAACCAATAACATCACTTGTTGAATCTATTAAAGAAGGCCAAGAGGATGATTCTCACGATGAACCAGCTGAGCCCTCAGCTTGGAGACATCACAGGGATCATCCACCTATGCAAATCATTGGTGATGTTGGTGGTGGTGTTAAGACCAGAGGTTAGATTCAAAATGAAATGCATTTCTCTGCATTCATTTCTAAAGTTGAGCCTACTTGCATTGAAGAAGCACTAGCAGATTGTGACTGGATAGTAGCAATGCAAGAAGAGCTCAATCAATTTGAAAGAAATCAAGTTTGGGATTTGGTTCCTAGACCTTCAAATTATCCTATTATTGGAACCAAATGGGTTTTCAAAAACAAACTTGATGAATCTAAAACAGTGGTCAGAAATAAGGCAAGGCTTGTGGCTAAAGGATATAACCAAGAAGGTATAGACTATGAGGAAACTTTTGCTCCAGTCGCAAGGCTTGAAGCTATAAGAATTCTCTTAGCTTTTGCATCCATAAAAAATTTCAAACTATACCAGATGGATGTAAAGAGTGCCTTTCTTAATGGATTTATCATGGAAGAGGTGTATGGTGAACAACCTCCTGGTTTTGAAGAAAACTCCAAACCAGATCATGTTTATAAACTCAATAACGCTCTATATGGCCTAAAACAAGCACCTAGAGCCTGGTATGAAGGCTCAGTAGCTTTTTGTTAGAAAAAGGTTTTGTGAGAGGCAAAATAGATACAACCTTATTTATTCTGTATAAAGATGAGCATATGCTTATTGTTCAAATATATGTGGATAATATTATTTTTGGTGCTACTAATGAAAAACTCTGTGGAGAATTTGCTGAGATGATGCATGAGGAGTTTGAGATGTCAATGATAGGAGAACTAAATTTCTTCCTAAGCCTCTAGATCAAGCAAAGAAAGGATGGCATTTTCATATCGCACACAAAATATTGCAAGGAGATTCTCAAGAAATTTGGGATGGACATGTCAAAAGTTGAGAATACTCCAATGAGCACCTTTGCAAATTTGGATGCAGATGCAGTGAGAAAGAAAGTCAGCCAATCTCACTATAGAGGTGTGATTGGGTCTCTGCTATATCTGACAGCAAGTAGACCAGATATCCAGTTCAGCGTTGGGATGTGTGCAAGATATCAAGACAATCCAAAGGAATCACATCTAACAAATGTGAAGAGAATGCTAAGATACGTTGCTGGAACTCAAGAGCTAGGGCTATGGTATCCCAAAGGAACTCAAGAACATCTTCTAACATATTCAGATTCAGACTATGCTGGATTCAAGACAGACATAAAAAAGTACCAGTGATCAATGTGAGTTCTTTGGAGGATGCTTGGTGACATGGGCTAGCAAAAAGCAAAATTGTGTATCTCTGTCATCAACTAAGGCTGAGTATATAGCCACTGCAAGTTGTTGTGCTCAAGTTTTATGGTTGAAAAATCAACTAAGGGACCTTGGATTGGAATTCCCAGAAGTGCCTATCCTCTATGACAACACTAGTACAATAAGCTTTGCCAAGAATCCAGTTCATCATACTAGAACCAAGAACATTGATGTGAGGCACCACTTTATTAGAAATCATGTCCAGAAGAAGGATGTGAAAGTGGAATTCATCCCTATATATTTACAACTTGCAGACATCTTCACCAAGCCCATTAATGCTGAGCAATTTACTTTCATCAGAAGAGAATTGGGAATGGTGAACCCCAATGAATTGTAAATATGTATCAAATTTTCTTCTTAATTTACTTTCTTAGTTTCTCTTTTAAATTTAAAGTTGCTTTGATGACAAAAGTACTAACTTAGACATCGAAGTAACAAATTAAAACATTGTACATTTTGTGTCAAAAATCCTTTTCATAAGACCAATCGATCAGGAAACCATGATCAATCACAGAACATGCTCTGTGATCGATTGGGCTTCGATCATGGATAAGACAAAGAAGACAAACCAATTGATTAGGGGATGGAGCAATCGAGCAAGGTCACTTGATCGATCACAAGGAAGGGGTATTCGATCAGGCATCAAATACCCAGCGTGGGAGCCAATCGATCACAATAATCCCTAATCAATCAGACGCGCCTATTCGAGTAAAGATCAGTCATCGTGATTTATCACAGAGCACTTGTGATCGATCAGGTGCTAACGGTAACTTTTACAACGATCATTTTCATTATCAGGGTTTAGGGTTTCACAATTACTTTCCCATATATATTCAACACCTGTAACTGTTGCATCATTTTTACATTAACTCTCATTCATTTCCTTCCTACTCTTTCACACCCAAACGCCAAGAACCATCATCTTCCTTCATCAAATCCTACTGTAACCGTTGTAACCGCTCTCATTTTTGAATCATCAAGTCGCAACCCCTAACACTTGATATAAACCCATCAATGGCACCCAAGATTATCATTCCCAAACATCTCAGGCCTCAAGTTGCTAAAGTTACAGTACTCTTCCCACCAACGATCCTGCCCTTACATACAGACAACCCTCACAGCCTTTAACTTCTCAACCCTCATCCACAACAATGCCAGAGACTCGAGCCCAAGCCTCCCAATCCAAAAGTAAGAGTTCTGGAACTGTGAAAGTTAGGGACTTAATTTCTGGAGAAGCAGAAGTCCTAGTGGATCCATGTTTTGCATAGGGTCCAATTGAAGATGCTTCAAACTTCATTGAAAAGAAGTCCATCATGCAGAGGTGTGTGTGCATATGTGGATATCGAATACTTGGAGAAAAATGGATTCAATGTGACAGAATGGCTGGGGCCTTACAATAAGTAGATCGGCATCAAGAACCACTACAATGAGAAAGTTATTAAAGCCTTCTATACAAACATGACCATTTCCACTACAAAATCTGATAGCAAGACCACAGGGATCACTATGTCATCCAAGGTAGAAGGGAAGAAGTTCTCTTTTGAATGGAAGAATCTGAAATATGGCTAGATATGGATAAAGCAAAGTTTGCTGAGTACAATATCTGGCAAGAAAGGGAGAAATACTCACAAGAAGAACTCTTAGAGGCCTACCAACCAGAGGATCCAATTAAAGGGAACATTTGACCTGTCCAATTGCCTATGACCAACAGAATCATTCACTACGCCTATTCAAGGTGCATGATGAACAAAGCAGGCAACTTCACTCAAATCTTGGAGGTAGACAACCCTGTGCTGCCAATGCTGATCAACAAAGTCCCCATCAATCCTAGCCAATTGATTTGTGAAGAACTTCTCAGATTTAAGAAGTCTAAGTCTGCTAAGACTCCTCTCCCATTCCCTCAACTGATTTCCTAGATTCTTGCCAGTAACTACATTTGGTGGTTAGAGGGAGACAAGAACATTGAGACTCCCAGATATGATATTCTCACCCTCAAGAGGATGAAACTTCAATAGCCTGCACCAGGGAGTGCTCCACGTCAAATTCAAGAAGGGGTCCCTAAGGAGGAAGATCAACCTCAGGAAGGACATGAAGAACTTCACTCCTCTGCTTCTTAGTCGTCTCAACCATTTGTGCCTAAATCTTAAAGGAGGACCACATTCACAGAAGATATGGTGAATGAGATTACTGCCAAAGTCACAACAAAGGTGCAGAAGGAAGTCATTAATGGTGTATTGGAGGAGTTATCCATAGAGAATCAAGCCATGAAGATAGACTACTAAAGAAGCTGGTGGCCACCCTAATGAGACTGTGGTGCACTCAATCAAGGAGTATGGATCCCATGTGTAGGGTTATAATACAGTGATGGACATCATCAAACACCTGGAGCTCAAGTTAAACAACGTTGAGAATTTGCTGGGTTTTATGCATCCTTCAGAAAAGGAAGCTGCAGATTAAAGGCTCAGCGCATCCTTCAGAGAGGGAGAACTCTCCTCTCAGGCCAGGCAAGCACCTTCAGGAGATACTTCAGGTGACCAAGACCCTCACCACTCACCTATTGACTTACCCTCTCCTTAGCCCACTAACATTCCACACACTCAACCTCTCATGGCCCAAACACAAGCCTCTCTCACTCCTGACAAAACCACTCCTCCCACTTCCAAACCATCATCTCCAGAAACAGCCATACCTCATCAAGAACCAACTCCTACTCAAACCTACCAAACAACTCCATAGCATCCTTCTCCCATCCAATACACTACCAGATCCTTGCCACACTATGCCAGAAAAGGGAAAGCCAAAGTCACCTCCTCTCCCATCCTTCCCTACGTTCTTTTATATGCTAATAAAAAGGGGGAGAGTAGTATTGTCCAAGAAAAGGCTATTAAAGCTGCTGCCATCTTAACATCTATTGCCTCTGAGGTGATCCAGAAGCATGTGACAAATATCTCTGAAGAAGAAGTGCAAGCCCTGTCTGCCACCAAGCCCCAAGTTACTAAAGAGATCTCTTGATGCCACTTTGAGCCAAATTCTTCTAGATATTAATGAACTGGCAGAGGGAATCAGACTGAGTATGAAAGAGTAAGTTCTGGTGGAGGATGTGTCACATGAAGAGCATGGACCCTCCAACATTCCTCCTACAGATGAAAACATGGTATTGGAAGAGCAAGAGAAGGATCTGACCATGGCTATGGTAGTATACCAGGAGCCACAGCCAATGTCCATAGACACTTGGCCATATCTTCATAGAAAAGTGCGAGAGCTTACTGAAAGAATTCACAAGAGCCAACAAGAAAAAGAACCCAAGGCAAAAGCAGAGGCTGAGGCTGAGGCAAAAGATGAACAAGACACTCTGCCTAAGCATGTGATACCAGGTTGGGGAGTCTAGAGGCAAGTGATTTACAAGAAGCCAATCCATCCTGATGAGAAGAATTATATTCAAACAACTTCCCAATTTCTGGAATTTGGTGGAGAAGAAGAAGGGTAAGAGGTTCAGTCTGTTGTCAAAGGGAAAAGAATCAAGATGACTGCTCCTAAGCCCCCAGAAAGAAGGACAACAAGAAGAGGTTCCAAGGCTGATAAGGGAATAGTAATTGAGGAACCCAAGCCTGCTCCTAAGGCTTCACCTAATAAGAAGGCTGCAACTAAGGCAAAATCATCCAAGTCTCCTCCAAAGAAGAAGCAGAAGCAACATACCTACTTTGAAAGGATTCTTGCCAAGACCAAACCTCCATCTCCTAAAAAGAAGAAAGCTCCAGCTAGAAAGAAGAAAGCTGAGCCTGAAGTAAAAAATTCGAGGAGAATGAAGATACAGTTCTGAATCCGGAGATTATGACTGACATCAAAGTATGGGAAGGGCTCGAGTGAATCTGACTCTGAGTAAACCAGCAAAAAGCCTCCTCACTTGCATCCATCGCTTTTTCATTTGCATCATCCATATTTTATGTTTTCCTAACCCTTTATGTAGATGCTTTTCTTATGTGCTTTTATGTTTTTAACGCTGTCAATTGAAATGTATGACTTATAATATTTAGGGTTAAATATCATTTTGGCTAATGAACAATTAAGCAAGTATCACTTTGGTAAATAATCAATAAAAAGTATCATGTATGCCTATAACCATTTAAAAGGTATCATTTTGGCCAACACCGTCAAAAAATGCCTAACAGCTGTTGACTTAGCCAATGACTTGTCTACACCTGACTAAAATCTAATGGTCCTTAGGCATTTTTTGACGGTATTGGCCAAAATGATACCTTTTAAAAGGTTATAGGCATACATGATACTTTTTATTGATTATTGGCCAAAGTGATACCTGCGCAATTGTTCATTTGCCAAAGTGATATTTAACCCTAATATTTATCAACAAGTTTCTATTTTTATCATATTATTACCTGTCCATTTTTATTCTCAGCTAATCATAGATTATAACTTATGTTTTGTCATCAACAAAAAGGGGGAGAATGTTAGAATAATTGGTTTTGATGATAACTAAACATAACTTAAGCCTAAAGAAAGATTGGACTTAGAATAATTTGCTAAAAGTCCTAAGTCATTGCCTAATTGATTAGGGAGAGATAATCAATTGAGCATCTAATGTTATGATCAATTAGAATAAGGTTAGAATGAACATAAGTTATAAGTATGGCCGCCTAATCGATTAGGATGCCATGTGATCGATCAGAGAAGCTTGAACTTAATTAAAGAACAAACTTAGTAATTCTAGCATGATCAAATAAAGAACGTGATCGATCATGACACCCTGTGATCGATTAGGAAGTCCTAATTGTAATTCAAAGTCTGATCTTAGCCTATTCAATCATAGTTGCCAAATCGATCAGAGAGTATTGTAAATGGCAAAATGCACAAGAGGGGGGTGAATTGTGCTTTCCAAAAATTAAACTTGAAATACAAAGATAATCCTTTATACTGGTTCGGCCAAACACTGCCTACTCCAGTTCTCCAACTCCTCGTTGGGTTCCACTAAACACAGGTTTTACAAACTGGGTTCACCTGCCAACCTTTACAAGACAGAGTTTTAGATACCTCTAAACACTCCCCCTTACAAGTTGTAAGACTACAACCCTGTTCTAAAGTCCCAGACTTAAGAACAACCTCAAACAGTAGAGGATTTCAATAAATGAGTTCACTAAATGAACAGATTTTGTTAATCACTGAAGTACAAATGAACTCTCTAAGAGTAATAAAGCTTTGAGCTGAAGGTAGGTAAAGATAATGAATGAATGTTCACAGTTTTTGTTCGCTACTTCATAAATGCTCAAGCTTTTGCTTTTATATGTCGTCTTTGTCTTCCTTAAAACTTTTAGCTTTAAGTCTGTTTGAATATTGTCGTTGGAAGCTCCTAGCCGTTGGCATTTAATGCTGATCTTAGTCATCTATCTTCTCTTACTTCATTTAATTCTTGCAGAAGATGAGCTATGAGAGATAGGTTATGTTTACCAACTACCTGCAACATTGTACTTGTGTAGCAGCTGTTTCAGTAGCGCTAGCATCTCATGCTGTCGCTAGCTTCATAGAGTGAGTCCTGCACTTAGCTTGTTAGCTAAACAAGTATTCATGTGAAGCACAATAGGCGTTATCGCTAGTAGGATTCATTAGCTCAATGTATACAGATAATATATCAGCTATCAGAATGACTAAGTTATTTCAGCACTTGATTTCATTATCGATAGCTAAACTCATTATCGCTAGTAGCTATGTTATTGATAGGTTGTTATTAGCTCTACATAGAAACTTATCTGAATGTCTAAGTGTTCTACTTTCGCTAGCTATTTGTGATATTGCTAGAGTCTATATTAGCGCTAGTGTATTTCATTTGCTCAAACTTTGCTTCTTATTAATCATCTACTATCGATCACTCTCCATGTTATCGCTAGTGATTATGCTGTAACTTCTTCTAACTGTTCCTTATGAGGTCTTTAGCGATATAGTCATTTTTCTTTCAGTTTATTTGCCAAGACTTCATTAGCTAGTTTTATCCTTGTTTCTTCATTTACTAGCGATAGGCTCTCAGTCTAGCGATAGTATAACTGTTATCCATAGAACCTGATTAACATTTAAATGACTTATATTTTTCCCTAGTCACTTCCCTTAAACCTTTTCTGACTATGTTATATTCTTATCTGTTCATTTTGCTTATGCTATCTATAGTGTCCAGTCTTCATCAAAACTTAAGATTTCTAACAAGTATGTGAGTAATGTCCTGTGATCGATTATGAAAGTATAGAATTAACTGAAACAAGGCTGTATACTTAAGCATAATCGATTAATGAAGCATGATCGAACAGGATACCCCTGTGATCGATCAGGCATACTGCACTCTAATCTCATGTGTTTGAATGATGCAGGTCCTGATTTAAGCCTTATCTATGTGTGATCGATCAGAGAACAGAAGAAATAATCGAATAGAACCTTATCATCGATATGGTGATAGATTTGCTTCAAACTACAATGTTTGTTAATTTATGCAGAGGATGTCAGACCTATTTTAGGAAGTTAACGTTACTCACACAAACTCAAGATTTGAGCCATTTGAAACTGGATTTGCTCTCTGTAACTAATGAAGAGAGAAGAACTGAAGCTAACCTAGTACAAGGGAGTTAATACAACACAAGAACATCTACATCTCAACACTCCATTAGATTAATCATCTCTCACCAAAAGATCAGGCAACGGCTATAAACGGTCACCAACGAGCAAAATCCAAAGCCATGTATAAAAGCCACTGATAATGAAGTTAGTGGACACATTGATTGAATACATTGAATACACTCTTGAGTAATCAATACTTCTTGCATTCAATACTCACCTACTCTCAGTTATACTCATTCAATATACTTTTACTTCAGTGTGTATAAAAATCTTTCATTGAGTGAACTAGTTCCTGTAATCTCATTCTAAGTGAGTATTACTCTTAAGATTGTGGGATCTTAAGAGTGAGCTGTAATCTTACAAGTTGTAAGGGGGAGTTATCGTAAGAGAGAGTTCTTACTTGTAACTGGCAGGAATGCACAAGAGGGGGGGTGAATTGTTCTTTCTAAAACTTTAGATGGATAAAACAGAATTTATACTGGTTCAGCCCAAACTCTTGGCCTACATCCAGTTCTCCAACTTTCAGTTGGGTTCCACTAACTTTCAAGATTCAAACAGGCTCTTGAGTGCCTTTACAAATGATCTTTCAGTAAGAACTCCTTCTCACAGATTACTCCCCCTTACAACTTGTAAGAATACAACTCTTTCCTCTAGGATCCCACTATCCCAAGGAAATCGCTTAACAAATAAGTAATTCAAAATTACAAAAGCTTGCTCACACACTTGAGCTGATAGTATTACAGGCTGAAGAGCAGATGAGAGAACTCAGATAGTATTAATTGCAGTAGGAAATTGTAGTTGGATATCACTTAATGCTCTCTACCAACCAATTTCTACTTTAACGCTTTTATAGTCCTTAGGTAATTTTCTGCCCGTTGAGTAAAGTCTGAGCCTTCTGTGCAGCAGTTGTGAATTCAAGAGAGAGAGATGAAATTCTAGAGATTGATGATGATTCTGAGATGCAATTAATGCTCCGGAGAGCCAATATACGTTTCCTCTTTCTTTTTCCTGAGCGCATTGTATCAGATTGTGTGTTGCTGAGTGTAACGGCTATTTTGTTTGAGTTTTCTGTGTCTAACGTTAACTGCCCAAAATAGCAACAAGTACATTTTGCAATATAAAGATAGTTAGACATGAGAAAAGAAACAAATTTGAAAGTCTTCAGTTTTCAATCGATTGCAAATGGTGTCAATCGATTGATGTCTCTGGCTGTCAATCGATTGCCTTCATATTGCTTCAGATTTTCACCTGTATCACTCGATTGAAGTGTTAGCTATCAAATAGAAACTGAGGCTGTCAATCGATTGCATGATTTCTCAATCGATTGCCTCTTGACAATCGATTGATCAAGCTCCAATCGATTGCATATTTCATTGTTTTAAAGTAAACTCCAATTGATTGCCAACTGATTGCTTATCGATTGCTATCTGAATCAATTGTCATTCCAATCAATCGATTGATTGAATTCTAATTACTTAGTGTAATTCTGCGCATCAATCGATTGCTTGGGTTTCCATCGATTGACAGGCTGCACTCGATATGAAATTGATATGCCATCGATTGCAGGACACATTCTCCAATCGATTGACTGATTTTTCAATCGATTGCTTAACTTAGATTTTAAGAACCAGTTTTTCGATGTATTTTTCTTAGTTAAGATCTCATGACCCTATTGCCTAAGTCATGTTTGGTTATCATCAAAATGTAGAGTTCCAACATTACTGAGGGATCACTTGTAAAGACAATCAAGAGCCTGATTAAATCTTGAAGTTTAGTGGAACCCAACTGAAGGTTGGAGAACTGGATGTAGGCCAAGAGTTGGACCAAACCAGTATAAGTTTTGTGTCTCATTGTTTAAATTTTTAACTAGAACAATTTACCCCCCTCTTGTGCATTCCTACCACTTTCAAAGTGTACATTGCAACAATTATATATCTTCATTTTTCAAGAGAAATTTATACGGGCAATAATGACAATATAGTTATTACTGTTCATTGGTTTTCCCCTTTTACATTCCCCTATATAAGAGAGTGTCATCTTTAGAACTGATTTTATTTCAAAAATTCCTTCCTTTCACATTCCTTTAAATGATTAATTAAAAATTTAGGGTATGAGAAGGCCAAAGGTATTAGTCACAACCTTTCACATTCATTTAAATAGGAGAATGTCATCATCAAAAACTTGAACTAAGCCTTTTCATATTTTGTATAGCATTAAAACCAAATTTATTTAATAACCCCTTAAACTTCATATAACAATCGATTTCATATAAAGTTAGTACAAAAATTGAAAGTTCATGATTATTAATTTGAAAATCCCCAATATTTCTACCAAGTCCTTTTTATTCACCAATTCTTTTCACATTTTATTGAAGGATTAATTAATAGTTACAAGTATAAGAAGCCAAAAGGTATTAGTCACAACCTTTCACATTCATTTAAAGTTTTTTTTGTAGAATTGGAAAGGAGGCCAAATTGGCTTGGGGATAGAACCCACCACATCCCCATATAAGAGGATTATTTTACCACTAGGGCAATGCACCATGTGCTTCACATTCATTTAAATAGGAGATTATCATCTTCACATAATCCAACTAAGTCTTTTCATATTTTGTATAATAGTTAAATCAAATTTATTCAACAACCTCTCACATATTCCAATAACAATCACTTGGATAAAAAGTTCATTCAAAATTTAAAAGTTCATTATTATTGATTTGAAAAGCCCCACTATTTTTACCAAATCCTTTCTCATTTCACATAAAAATTATTTAAAAGGTCATGTTTTGTGTTCATAAAAAGTAAAGCGATCATAAGTAGTATTGTATATCAAACCTAGCTTCCAGGGTTTCTTCCTCAAAATATCTCCATCTAGCTTCTTCACAACACATTGCTAGCTCTTGAATTGCTAAAAGAAATAAATAAATTTGATTAACGGCGTCCAAAAGATGCAAGGAATTATACTAACGGACAATCCCAAGATTTGAGGGTGATTAACGGCATCCACACAAGACTTAAGGAAATACATTGATTTAAATTTTTTTTTGTATAATACATTGATTTAAATTTAAATTTCAAGCTCCTACCCCCTTCCAATTTCTTATCAATAAAAATTCTTTTTGTTTTATATACATCATGAAAATATTTTATAAGATAATTATAAATATATTATTTATCATCGATTATTATAATTATGATACAATTTCATTTACAATTGAAAATTTATTTATAGACATTAGGTAAGAAAATTAAATATTTATATGTCTCCATATTTAGTTTTGTTACTTAGAAGTCATTTTTATAAATATTGATTTTCTATTGTATTTCAATTTAAATGAATATTTAAATATGTTAAAAAGTTTAGACCATATAGAAGGACAAGATATTAATAAAAATCAAATAAAACAACAACAGTTAGATGAAAATGTTAAATAAACAAGAGTCTTGGTAGAAGAAGTTGAAAAAGGCATAGTAATTAAACCCGGCTAGGCCCGGTTGACCTGGACCAGAAGCCGCCCACTTGGGTGTCAAATCGAACCAGTCTAGTTACTAACCTGGGGGCGGAACGACCCGGACGACCCGGAGGTCCAAGTGGGTCAACCCGGTCCGATCCCCCCAATAAAGCCTAAACGCAGTCGTTTATTCTTCTTTTAAAAACAAATTAATGATATTTTTGGTGTTTAGTATTATTAGTATAGTGATGATAGCATTGAAAGTGAAAATAATATTTTATTATCTTATATCTATTTTGATATGATGAATAGTTAGTACTAGGTAGTTACTAACCATTTTGTGTCATTGGATGGTATTATGATATGATATGATATGATGATGTCATTTTGTCAAAAAATTTGTAAACAATGTTGATACTTGGATTATTTTTTGGTTAATGATTTAAGATGGTAAGTGAAGTTATTGCTTGGATTTTTGGAAGTTATTGTTAGTTGGATGATTTTTTGGTTAATTTTTTATTCTTCATCAGGCTGACTCACGAGTTAGTTATGGACTGACCCTCTGCCTCGATCGGGCTAGTTACCGGTCCGGGTTTAATTACCATGGAAAAAGGACAAGAAGCGATAAATAAAACTTATGGACAATATATGAAGAAATTGAACAAATTGATTGAGAGAGACAAAGGCAAAGAAATGGTATAATCATTGAAGAAAAAAGTAAGGATATTATGAATTTGATCATAAGGAAAGTAATAGGATAACTGATAATACATGTAATATAGGATCATAAATGGATTATTTGATTGAAATGATTAAACCACAGGAAAAAAAAAGGAAGTTAGAAGAGAAAATAATGGTACTATTAAGTCAAACCTTCCTCCTTCAGATCATCCAAGCATAGCCTTCCTTCGTTTTTTATTGAAGGCATAACTGAGTTTTCTCATAAGAAGTTATAGCCAATTATCTCTATAACTTTACGGATCAAATAATACTACTACCCTAATCTCAAAAATTTTAGTTACTCATACCTGATAAAGCTATTCCAATAATTCTATAATATTTCTGAAGACTAAAATGTACACTATTTATTATATATATATTAATAAATTATAATTATTTTTTATTTTTTACTAATATTTATTAATAAAAAATTTATTATTTCATAAAAAATTAAATTAAATTTGTAATAAATTTATATCTATATATTTGTATATATGTATACATTAATTTTATTAATATTCATATTTATTAATTAATTAATTAATGTACTACATACACAGATAAAATTTGGCAAATTCTCTTTTTCGTATTTTCAGTATTTTCAAATCTATTTGTTTTTATTTTGTAATAAAACTGATTAAAATAATTAAGATTCTTTGAAGTTCTTCTTAAGGAGTAAATTAAAGTAGTTGAACCTAAAAAAATATACCCATGCAAAATTTATTTATAGACATTGGGTAAGAAAATTAAATATTTATATGTCTCCATATTTAGTTTTGTTACTTAGAAGTCATTTTTATAAATATTGATTTTCTAGTGTATTTCAATTTAAATGAATAGAAGAGATTATAATTATAATATTTAGATTATTTCAACAACTTATTATATCTATATTTTGATGTTATCTTTTTAGTCTTTTAAGAATATAAGTAGATCTTGTTTAGAATAGAATATCATTCATCAAAATCATATATTAAGTTCAAATTTTATCTAATCGCAAGAGTATCACCCTCATTTCATTCACTACTCTTTTTGTCATTCAATTTCATTTTATCAATCTTCAAAATTAACTTTGTAAAATAATCAGATAAGTGTTAATAGATTTTTAAAACATATTAAAATCAAGAAAAACACTCGACCATCCTATATCAATTCCATTTTATTATTTTTTTCTACCAAAAAAATCCATTCTGTCATATAAAACAAAACAATATAAAACGAAATATTTCAATTGAAAAAAGTGGATCACTTTTTGCACATTCATTTACGATTCACTTTTTTTTTTTTTTTTATCTTTGATGAGTTACAAATTCATATTTATCTACAGAACCATTTTACACATTACTGATTATTCCTTTGTGGTTCAGGTAGGTTCATCCTGACTTGATGGTAGGCCAAAACCTGGGATTCACGAATATAAGGTCTTTCTAATCATTATGATCTTCCTTCCTCCAAGCACTTTTTGACCTAAAACAATGATATAATCTTTCTGGAATGTGCGATCTTTTTTATTACCTTCATACCATAATTAATTTCGTCACTGATATAGAGTAATCAATCAACATTCAAAACAATGAAAAATATTAAAACATCATAAAGACTAAGACAAAGCACCCAGGCTATAAACGAAGTAATAAAATAGGAATTATACAAAATGATTTCATTGTATATAATGCATAAATTTAGGAATATAGTAGTACTACCTTCATAAGGTGATTATGTTAGTCCAAAAATCATCACATGTTGCCTTTAGAAGGTGAAGAAGTTATTCTTGGATGTGCACAAGAAATTCACAAAATAAAAAACTGAAACCATATGCAGCAAAAACTCGGCAAGAGGAATAAAAGAAATGATAGGCCCTCTCATATCAATGTAAGTTTCGATCTAACAAATATTGGCCTAGGCAAGATTTTTAAAACTAAATAAATTCTAGACAAAAAGCCTTTAAAATTATGATGAGATTCTACTGCATCTTAGTAGGAGTATGCATGTTTTGCCAATTAAGATGGATAAGAACAAATAATAGGCAACTACCTCGTTTGCCAAGAAGACGCCTGCTAAAATCAACAAAAGAGCGACAAAAATATTCAAAGAGAATAAACTTGGAAAATTAAAACTAAGCAGCTTGAAGAAGGGAAGCGTCAAAGGTAGTAACTGAAGCTTTTGAAGGAAATTGCATTGATGAGGGTAACTAAAATAAGAAGGTCTAGATAGTAATGTCATGATCATGGTCATGACTAGTGGGTTGGTCACAACATAAGTTGGAGCACTGAAACACCTTCATTATGCATTAATTATTGATTTAATTCTAACCTCGTTTATAGGAGGAGATATTCAATTAACAGAGAATAAATTAAGAGGCTTAGTAAAAGCGTAATCACAAGATTTAAGGAATTAATATTGATTGATTGATGATTGACCATTTCATTGAAAAAAAAAAAAAAAAAAAGAGGGAAGGAAAACGTGTAGCCAAGGAGGGACGTTACTGGCCGGACCAGGAACGCTAGAAAGGAGCAAAATAAGAAATAAGAAGAGACTGAGTAGAGAAATAAAAAAAATAAAAAAAGAAAGTCCTCCTTCAGTCTTTGGTCTTTGGTTTCTTTCGTACAGACTCCAGAGTCGCAATCTTCCGCATTTCGATTTCCTTCTTTCTCTTTTCGATCTTCTCTTCGCTTTTTGATGACTTTCCCATCGGAGCCCGCATAGTTTAGCCCTCTCAAGGTGCGTGACGCTACGGATTTTTAAGCTTTTGATTCCGTAATTATGAATTTTAGGGTTCATTGAGGTTTCAGTATTTCGTATTGCTTTTCGTTTCCATATAAGATCGTTGAGAAGTTCGTGAATATGGGGAGCTGATTTAGCTGTAGGAATTAGAGTATCGGAGCCTATGACCTTAAGACCGTGGTTTTGTTCTCCTTTTGTTTGTTTTTTTATTTCCTCTTTGAAATTGATTATCTCTGAGATAATCATGCTTCAGTTCGCGTATGCTGGTACTGTCTTCAGTTTGCGTTCTAGGTTCCTCAGTTATGTTGTCATACGGCAGATCAGTATGTTTGCCTTCTATGTTGTTTTCTTACCTTACGCTTTTTATTTTATTCTTTTTATGAGCGAATTATTTCCTGATTAGTATAATGTGAATAATTGTGATTAGTCTTTTGAATTCATGGACTTTCCTTTCTTGAATTTTGATGAAGTCTATAATTTGAATTCAGCAGCTTTAACAGATTCTTTTGTACCTTTTTTCTTTTTAAATTTATCCAGGAGATTATTGCAAAAGTTAATTTTGAGGATTTTGTTTGGCGTGTGTTGAATAGGAGTCTAATGGCAACATGTGGTTGCATTTGTCATGATAATTGAAGTATAGAACTTACATTCGAATGCTTTGGTTTTTGGGTTTTGATTAGGTGTTTTACTTTGCCAATTGTGATGCTGAAGAAATAGTGGCACTCGAAGGCTTTTGCTATTCAGTGGTAAAAATGTTGGAAGGTGGTGCGAAATTCCCTGGTATAATAGACCTAAACAAGCATAATAATAACTATTATGATTATTCTCAAGGCTTTTACCATAAGCTTGGAGAAGGTACCAATATGTCAGTTGACAGCGTTGAAAGCATGCAAACTGACAACGGTGGGGGATCTGTTGCAATGTCAATTGATAATAGCAGTGTTGGGTCCAATAATTCGCATACTCGCATTTTAGACCACCAAGGCTTGCGAAGGCGTGCCAGTGATAATTGCTCTATTGCACCAAGTGTGAATCATAGAAAAAGGGTCACACATGCTTTGAGTGATGACGCTTTGGCTCAAGCTTTAATGGACAGCAGCTCCCCAACTGAGGGCCTTGACAATTTTGATGAGTGGACAATTGATTTGAGAAAGCTCAGTATGGGTGAGGCTTTTGCACAAGGAGCTTTTGGGAAACTATACAGAGGGACTTACAACAATGAAGATGTTGCGATCAAAATTTTGGAGAGGCCTGAAAATGATCTAGCAAAGGCTCAGTTGATGGAACAACAGTTTCAGCAGGAGGTCATGATGCTGGCCACACTAAAGCATCCTAATATAGTTCGTTTTATTGGTGCATGCCGTAAGCCAATGGTTTGGTGCATTGTAACGGAATATGCTAAAGGTGGCTCAGTCAGACAGTTTCTAATGAAGCGACAAAATCGGTCAGTTCCCCTCAAATTGGCCGTTAAACAGGCCTTGGATGTTGCAAGGGGGATGGCATATGTTCATGGCCTTCAATTGATCCACAGGGACCTGAAGTCCGACAATCTTTTAATTTTTGGTGACAAATCAATTAAAATTGCGGACTTTGGAGTTGCTCGGATTGAGGTGCAAACGGAAGGAATGACACCTGAAACTGGAACATATCGTTGGATGGCTCCGTAAGATTATTTACTTATCTTTATGTCCTGTTGTTCATGCCCCATTTTATTTTTATGATCATGTGTTTGGTGATGCTTTGTTCGTGTAAAATTTTTTTATCTTTTTTGGACAAAATCAGACACTCTAGATGCTTCTAACAAGCTTTTGTTCAATTCTTCCTGCTGGTCTTTGCAAGCTGACATGCATGTAATTCAAATTCATTGGTCTCCACTTAGCGATTTCATGTTGTCTTGCTGCACTTGTCTATGCTTTTTAATGTCTAAATCATCAATTCATGTCAAAATCATAGTTAGTTGCATTGAAGATTATGACTTTTTTGTTATGTAATCTCTGTTGGCTTTTTTGTTATCTAATCTAATTTTGACCCTTCACATGAAACCACATTTTGGTTTCTTGTTGCCTATACTAACAAACTAACCTAAAATAGTGAAACTAGTGTCGTAGTTTAAAAGTAAGTAATAGTCACAGTTCTACTATCATAGGAACTATTATTGATGGAGATTTTGCAAGATTTAGTTGTTTGTTTGGATTCATTCAAAAGTTTTTTGTTCTCTAGTGTATTTTGTTTTGATAAAGCATATCATACTTCCATTTGCTATTATACTTTTCATCAAATTAAGAGATTCTCTATCAATGAGTGTGAAGAGGTTGGACATCTTTGTTGTGTTTAATCCTTTGTGGCATTTCCCCTCTTCCTATGTTGAGGATTAGTCAATGGTGCCTGCCTCAGCATGCCAGGCAATGAGTTGAGGTACTATTCAAGGCTAGCATCTCTCATACTATTAGAGGTCTTGCCTTCAACCAGTTGCTACCAGGCGAGTGTCTTTGACACATTTTTATCTTTTATAAAGCTTTTGTATGTTGAAAGTAATTACACTGAACTCAATCATGATATAAATAATATAAAATAGGAAACTACAAAACCCAATCATAGAAGTCTATAGTCTTAATAGTCTGAAGAATGAGATAAAATAGTTTTTCTTATTTCAAAATATCATCTAGCCTATTAATGTTGTAATACTTACCATGATCTGTTCTGAGACCCAATTGCTTTGGCGCTTGCCTTTCAAGAGATTTTTGTTTTAGCCTCAGCAATTTTTTCATAATAGACTAACAGTTATTATCAGATTAGAACTTTGCAGTTTTACTCCATGATAATAGTCACTGGGTGTATCAACTTCTTATTTTGGCACCTGTAATTGCTATGATGTAACGATAACCAGTGTTGTCAGTGGAGTATAGAGGCAATCCCAAAATAAACTCTAGGTTATGTTGACCATGGCCATTGCAAGTTGCAACTGCCAAGGTGGATGTCATGCATTGGAGGGCTTAAAGCGGTAAGTGCCAAAACTGCCCTGCATTCCACCTTGGAGGTCCTGATAGGTGTTATTTTGGATAAGATATTTAGTTCTATTCGCTTTTGTAACTGTTAGCGTTGAATCTATTCGCCCTGTATGAGATTGGTGTTCCATATTCAGGCTGTTGTGGTTTGGTTATTCATGGCGACTGGGAATGATTTTAACAGAAAGTAACAGATTGGTGGGTCGATAGAATTAGAAACATATTTCCAGAGATTATGTAGAGGGAACTAGAAGCTTTTACCTTTTATAGACAATATCCTATAATCTTGTTAGCTTTCTAGTGAATCTTAGTGCTTGTTGGGGAATTATTTTTGAAACCTAGGATTGGGGCCAAACCTAGGTTTCAAAATCAGAGCAAAGAAACACCCTAAGCTTTTCCAGAATACTTTTAACTATCAAAATCTAGGTTTTAGTTAAGTCAGATAAATACTCCTAACTTTTTCAGAATGGCTTTTCCTAGGTTTGCAGCAAAAACCTAGTTTTTGACGGAAGCTTTTTTTTTTTTTTAATTACAATTTCAGAAGCTTTTACACAAAATCTATTATCTAAAAAGGACTTTTTTAGCTTTTTTTTGAGAATCTATTCTCCATAAGCTAATCCAAGCAAGCTCTTAGTTAGGATTGCATTCAGAGCTTGGAGAAGGCAAAGTGTTTTGTTCTGTCATTTTCTTTCAAGAGGATATCTTAATTGTTTGTTTTGACTTATGCTTGATAAAATAAATACATTCCAGAGAAAAAAATTGGAAGCAGGATTTGTCATCATGCTTGAAACAGAATGATACAAAAAAGGCAAAATTTGATAGAAAACCCAAATACAACATGCAATAAATTAGCGAAATTTCCCTGCATTATGTGAAATAGGAAACTTTTTAGTAAGCCTTCACAAACACCTAGTACAATTCATGATAATTGTCATATCTCATAGATATTAGAAGGCACTTAGTCCCTTTCAATTGTAAGGTGTTGTTGATTCAAATGCTGCGTAACAACGGAAGGTCTTGTTGCCAGTAACTTTCAGCCTCTATTCCTAACCGAATTGAATTAACTCTGTTTCTGAGGATACATTCAGTGTCTGTCAAAGATCCAAATAACTTGTATTATATAGATTCAGAAAAGAGAGTGAAGGAAATTTTATTTAGGCACATGAAGCAGATGTGAGGAGAGATCTGTATGCATCATGTCTTTAGTGCTACATCCTTTGAGCGAAAGATTGCAAAATAACAATTTGACTTGTGTTGCTTATTCTTTCTAAATGCTCTCTTTATCTATACACAAAATCTGATCAGCATTCTGACTTTTCTTTGAATCAGTTTGTTTTTTTCTAATCGTTTGGCAGTTTAAGACTATCAATTGAGAAACCAATTTTAAGATTTCACATGGTTGCAAAATCAAGTGCATAGAGTCGACAATATCTAGTTAATATGGATCTGTGATGTCTTTGCCGTTATTGTTAATTTGACACTTTTTGCCTCATTTTATTTAATTTTGAGTGGGGGTACGAGTTTCATTTCCATTTTATTTCTCTATCTGACAATTTTATGTATCAAATGTCCTGTGGAATTGATATCAGTAATTCTATTCCGTAGTTGCATAAGATAATTACTTGATGATGCCATCAATGAACATGTTTTTGCATGTTACAACTGTAAGCAAGTTGATTTATTGTCTGTGTGATTGATGTGAGCCGGAGGATGTATGTTTGAATTGAGAGTCGCATCAGTAAACCAGTCGCGGGATCATCCAGTGTGACACTACTAAAATGCGGATTTATTTAATGCACTTTTCAATGTACAAATTCACAATTGGATGTGATACATGAGCTTGCTGCCTCCTTATCTGTTGCAGAGAGATGATCCAACATAGGCCTTACACACAAAAGGTGGATGTATATAGCTTTGGTATTGTTCTTTGGGAACTCATCACTGGGATGCTTCCATTTCAGAACATGACTGCCGTACAAGCAGCATTTGCAGTTGTCAATAGAAATGTTCGTCCGACCATTCCCAACGACTGCTTACCCATTCTCCGAGACATCATGACAAGATGCTGGGATCCCAACCCTGATGTTAGGCCATCTTTTACTCAAATCATAGCTATGCTAGAGAATGCAGAGACTGAGATCATGACAACTGTTCGTAAAGCTCGTTTTCGGTGTTGCATGACGCAACCCATGACATCTGACTGAAAAAGCTGGAAAAGGAAATGATAGCATAAGTTCCCAAAGAACAGAGTCAAAATATTTCAGGATGAATCTCAGGAAGCAAAATGCGACTGCATTGTTGCTTTTTGTATCTGTATGTATGTTTATTTTCTATCTTCAGAAGACAGAAAAAAAAATCTTATTTGAAGACCTTTTGGTTTTATTCGGTTTCTTTAATACTGGATGTCTGTTTCTGAATTAGTAAGAGGAGATTTAATATGTATTTATACATGCTTGTGCAAAAATTATGTATAGCCTCGGGATGCAAGATGGTATATGAGGTCATGGATGGAAAAAATGAGAACTGTTGATGTGTATGTACATGATCAAGTTACATTTATGAAAAGAGCGAAGCTGCAAAACTAAAAGGTGAGAAGGCACGTAGATGTCATTAGCTATTATTTATTCTGAAAACACTGAAACTTTGCAATCAGCTTATTTACTCCTTAGAATGACCGCAGAAGCTGATTATTTCATGTAAAGTCGATGGAATTCTAGTCCTTTGATTGACAGAACGAAATACTTATACTGCTTTCGATAATGAATACTTAGTTATTCTATTTATCAATTTTGCTGGAAGGTAAATTTTTTTTAATTATAATTATATTTTTTTGTGCGTAATGATTTACACAAACAGATGTCAGAAATTTTGTATTTTATTTTTGAGTAAATTACTATTTTTTCTTTAAAACACAGTTTACTGAATTTATCAGAGTCAGAAATAGTTTTTTAAGAACTCTAATTCTTTAATTTTATTATTTACACAGTCAGATATAGTTTTTTAAGAACTCTAATTCCTAATTTTATTATTTATACTTATTTAAAAAATAAAAAGTTATTAATTCTCCCTAATAAACTACTTATCTACTCCTTTTATTAACAAAATTTATAAATTGAAGACGAGGTTTTGGGCAATGTTCAAAAACCCAGACCGGGGATAGACTTTGGTGATGTGCTGGGTCAAGGGTCAGGAGTTGAACCGAGAGTCAACTCGAGATCAAACCGGTCACATTAAAATAATATAATTTAATAATTAATAATATAATATACCAACATTCATGGCAAAATATAAGAAAATCCAACAAAAGTCTAATTGTTTTAAATACACAATACATCAACATTAAAAATGTACATCACTAGTTCCTTATGATCATTCAATCAAAACTATAAAGATCATTAAAAAAACTAAGTACAATATTTTTTTGAGATTTTTTTAACCCGGCCAACCCAATCCAACTGCCGGGTTGGCGGGGTTTCTAAGGGTCAACCCGGAATATTCCCGGGTTGATTCCTCCCCGAGTGGTGCACAAATTGACCATCTCAAGTGTCCGGGTCGCCGGGTTTCCGGTCCAACCGACCGGCCGAACTGGGTTTTTAAATAATGGTTTTGGGTGATCCATGGCTTAACTAGTGTTTCTCAATTCTTCATCAGTTTGGTGGTCTAACTTCCTTGCTTTTGCTGGTTTTTCTGGTCCTTTTCATTTCCTTTCAGGTCTATTGCACGTTTTTTTTTTTTTTAGTGAAGGTAATTGTATTTTCAGGGACAAGAGGTTGCTCCTGTAACAGGGAGAACATTACTATTATCCTATTGTCCACGACACCATCTCTTTGCTTATATATGGTTAGTCTTCATTGTATACATGCTTGAAGATTCACAAAGATACTTGCATATTTTAAAGTTTCAACCAATCTGAACTTTGATCAATGGAAATGCTCCGAACTCAAAACAGTTCAAATCCACATGTCAACCAAATCATTTTCATTAATCAGTATTTTTAAAAAATAAGTTCCTAGGTTTGGATATTTCCATAACTGGACCTGTTATTTTATTTCCTCAATCCCTCGTCTCTTCACTCTCCTTTCATCTCCCCATTTTCTTCAATAGAGGGGGCGCATCCTCCACAAGCGATAGCCGTGAAGATTCTCCCCCACTGATGGAAGAATTTTTATTTTTTTTTTAAGAGAAGTAATCACATTTGCTCATACGAACACTACAACTAAAACATAGTAGTCAAACAGAATCAAAATTAAGTGACAGAATAAAAAAAAACATAGTAGTCGAAAATCCGTATGGAAGCCTCTCCCTCAAAGGGGACAGAGGCTCTTCAAGGAAGCAAAAATTTGTGGCTAATCTATGGGTCATCTTAACCATAAAATCAATTAATACAATTGTCTCTCTAGACACATATCGAATCCCAACTCGCCAGTTTCTAGTTAGCAAATGTCTGGAATCCTCAATGATGTCTCTGAAGGGTGGTTGCTAACACATCCTCTCTCTCGTAAGTAAGTTGATCATTTCAATTGAATAAGTACTTATGTCTACCTTCTTATAATTTTTATCCCAGCACAATTGTAGTCCCTAGATTATTACAATGAGTTTTGTAATGGTTGGTAGAACATTCGGTAATTTGCAACCATCTGTCACTAGTACAATGTAATCTTGATGACAGTCAGGTTCACTGTAGAAGCAATAGCTTTCTGGGTGTAGAAATAATAATGAGATATCATATCTTGATCCCAAATAGCCATCAGAAGGCTATCTGTAGCATTAATATATAGTCAATTTCCACATAATCTTCAAATAGCTTTTAGCATCTAGCCACTTAGATGTCCCAATAGATATACCTAAAGAGGGTGGCCACCTGATCCTCTTTGGGTATGTTTTGCCTCCTTCATGATTTAGAATCCAATGTATCTATTCAACCCCTTCGAGAGATAAAAATTGATCCCATGGAGGTTACAATAGAGCTCCATCTTTCCTTACCATTCATGCAATCTCTTAATAAGTGCATAACCTAAAGAGGCATCTAGCAGAGTCATCAATGCCCCTATGAGCGCATAATTGGGCCGTGCAAGCTATCCCATTAACGAAGGTCCACATAAAGCTCTCAAATGCAAACTATTTATACCAATAAATGTGTATAGTGCACAACTCAAGATAGTTTGTTAAGGAGCCTAATGATCTTCCCTAGGAAATTAAATGTAATTGAAAACAATAAAACTGAGGTTTATCATGAGGAATTCATTTTTCTTTTTCTTTTTTTTTATGAAAAATCTAACAGAGTAGTTTTGGTCTTTTTGAAATGAGAAACAAGTAAAAGGATAGTGAAGATGTTAAATATGGCAATAGGGTTTTCATAGTGATTTCACAATTTTTTGAATTGAGAAACAAGTAAAATGATAGTGAAGATGTCAGATATGGAAAAGAGTTTTCATAGTGATTTCACAATTGTCATTGCCTCTTAAAATGATATTGGGAGCAAAATAATCCAAGTATAAATCAAAACCCTCATGCAATTGCAATGAGTCCAACTATCCTAATTGCTAATTAATCTGACACATTGCTTTCATAAATGACACTTAGAATAGTTGTTTAAAACTACTAGCTTATGCAAGATCTAAATCTTAGTGCATCATGGCTCTCTTGAGTATCTCTTTTTACCACTCAAGCATGGATCTAGTTGCTAATCACACTAGCAATCGCTAAAATGCAATAAACGCATCTGATAATCCACAAGAAGATATAATTGGTGCAACACAATAACATAAAATTTAGATTTAATTCACAAGAGTTTGTACATGATTTGAACATTTCCTTTATGACTTGTGGTTCAAATACAAGTCATTTATAAATGAAGAATTGCAATAGAGTGGTACAACCCCGAATAGTTCGCAAGGAGTCTAATGACCTACCTAACCTAACTAAATGCAATTACATCAAGTAAAAGCGGGCGTTGGAAGTAGGAAGTTTGGTATATTCATAAAATGGAATTTGATATTTGTTATCGTTATTTTTGGGATAAAAAGAGATAGTTTGTGGTATGCAAATGAGTGAATGCTCTCTTGGCTAAGAATGACATGTGGTAAGCTTATGATTTACACTTTTAGGGTATTAGGGAGTTAATTGAGCTAAGTTCAAGCAATTGTATTTGATTAGCCTTAAGTGAAAAAAATATGTCAATTATGACACCACTTAACTTCAATAGAGCAATTGGAATAATTACAATCTACTACCAATTAAGAATTAAATCCATAGATAGAATAACTTAAGTCCCATCCAAATCACTCAATATCATTAAGCCCAATAGCTAATTCACATTTGATTATAATTAAATCATCATACCTGTAGAACTTTACATAATTAGACTCATGTATGTAGATTGGATTAGTGGCTTAGTTTCTTTAGCTTAGTTCAATTAATGGAGTTACATAAACGTATAGTGAAACGATGACTCAACATCATCAAATCTAAACATTAAAATAAGTTCCAAACAACATCATTCCATAAAGCTCAATAAATTAAATCATCACACATTCGTACTAGATAATAAAATTACAAAGAACTAAGCATAACATTGTCATTTGGGAAAATAATTGAAACTAAACAAAACCAAATCCATACACACATAAAGAATTCAACAATTACATGAACTTGAATCTCAAACATAAATAAAATATGAACACAAGATGAACAAATATACAAATACACATATGGAAATTCAAGAATACATCATTGGAACTAAGTGAAACTCCCCTAAAATGAATTCCAAGTTTACTTCACGTCACCCCGTGGTCCAAGAGAGCTCCAAGCCTACTCAAGCACTCATGGTGAAAGAGTATGCCTCTAAAAGAAGCTTCATCCTGAAATCCATGGAAAAGATGAAGAAACTGCAAGGCGGAAGTGAAAAATGACTTGGAAAATGAAGAATTGATGAGGGAAGGCTAGATATGGTATGGAGATGGTGTGTCTTCAGCCCTTCCTTGAAAATTAAGTTTAGTATACTATATAGGGTAATTTTAGACTGGGTTGGACCATTACAAGCTCAGTCGAGCCCCAAATCCCAAAATAGCTAAAATCTTTCGAACCTTTGTCGTGGCATCACGGGTTAGTGAAGATGAACCAACCTTCAGAGTTAGGCAGACTTTCTCAAGTTCACCGTGGGTGCAAACCCATGGTGATCTATGTGAGTGATTGCATTAAGGAATTATATGGTTTTAGTAGCTAATTAGTAGGGATCTATGCACATTCTAGGTCACTACATATTGCATTAGGCATTAATTGTGATTAGGAGTCAATGCATGGGATTAAGTGCATTTTGTGTTTAATTTGATTATATTAGATGATAACCCATTCATTCTAGCAAATTGAACTCTAAGTATTACAATTGTGTTTGATTTTTCTTTGTAGGTACCAATAGAGAACACTTGGTGAAAGAACGAATAAAGCTGTCTAGAATAAGCTAGTTTGAAGTGGCTTCGCTAAAATTTCTCAACAAAGAATCAGGTTTATATGGTAGTTCATTGTGGCTTAGCCATCCTGAAAATTTCAGTTTTCATAGATTTCAGGCCCAACCTGACTTGCAATGAATCCAACTCGGGCTGAAATTGGCCTATATGGTATTCTAACATTATTTTTGAAGGGGGAGCCGATTTCCACCATTATTCATAACATTCTTAGCTCTCTCCTACTTTTATCTCATTTTTTAAGTCATTTACCACTTCTGTCTTCCATTTTCTTCATCTCTCACCATGGATTTTGATAACTCCCAAGAATTCATGTAATTTCAGCACATTTTCCTTGAGTTTTATTCAATCATTGATATATTTTGGAAACTCAAGATAGGAAAATGTTCATTTGATTTAGGTTACACATCATTTTTTATTTGTGTAGATTTTGCTCATATTTCTAGTTAGTTTCTTATGTTGTTTTATGTAAATCTTGTAGGGATATTTTGATACAATAACAAGGGATCCCGGATTAAGAAGAACACTTGAAAAGGGGAGAAATTGGGGCTAGAAGCTGAAATTTCAAGATAAAAGGGAAAATAGAAGTTTCTGGACGAATTGTAAAAATTACAGAAAAGGACCTCGAAATTCCCAAATTACATACAGGTCCCCGAAGAGATTTGGGGCTTTTTGGGAGTGTTTTGCTCTGCTATGGCTTGGAGCTTGGTAGGGATTTAGCTTGGGCTTGGAGCTTCGAAGAGATTTGGGCTTCTCATCTTGGTTTATTCTCTCCATCTTCATTCTCTTCTCTTGTTCTTTGTTTCTGAATGTGTATATATATATATGCTCCCATGGAGTTGTTGAACATGTGTAGCTAAATACATTGATTCTGAGATTATTTTGAACCCTTGTATGGATTGATTATTGATTCCTCCTCTTATGTTGTGATTAATGATATTTATGTGTTTGTTTTACTCAATTCCTAATGCTTCTAAGTGCTTGATCACCATTTAGATGTTGGGTTCACTTGATTGATGCTTGAGAAGGCTATATTGAGTGTAGAACTTGGGTAAAATAGTGTAAGGACTTGAAGTTTGCATGATGAATGGATGGTTTAGTTGATAAGGTAGAGATATACTTACTAACCTTGCATAATCACATTAGGATTGGAGCTTGAAAATTGGAGCTTATTAATTATAACAAGAGATTGTGTAATTAACAAGATCAAACACTTGCTCTTGACGCGAGAGCGCTTGTACAAGTACTCTATGAATCATAGATTAGCACGTGAGTTCATTGAGAGCTTCTTTGAGGGGAGGTTAAATTGAGTTTTGAGAAGTATAAGGGGGATAGATAATCTTAGGATTCGTTTTATCCTTGAAGTTGGAGAATCACTTGTGTATAATTTTGTTTTCATTTAGCATACGTTTATTTTCTTAGTTAATTTCCAAACTCAACATTTGAATCACTCGCCTTAGGCGAGAGTGTGATGATCAACTATTTGACCGGGTTTTGGACAAATCCTCGTGGGAACGATACTCTACTCATCATTTTATTACTTGACGCGACCCGTACACTTGCGGCTTTAGCGGACAAGAGATTTCACGTTACAACTGCCATTGAGCAATTCCTATTCTACCATGAATGGTCGAGCTGGCCTAGATCTCTTTAAAACCATGGGGTGACGTGAAACAAGTTTGGTTTTCACTTTATGGGAGTTTTCTTTAGTTCCAATAGTGTAATTATGGATTTCCACATGTAATTTGGATACTTGTTCGTCTTGTGTTTAGATACTTCTTCATCTTGTGTTTAGATTTTTATTACATTTTCCTTATACGCCTTGGGGTTCAAATGCAAGTTATTCATTTAACCAAGGATTGCAAGTAAGTGGGACAACATCGGATCATTCGCAAGTACTCTAATGAACTACGTAGCCTAACTAAATGCAATTAAAGCGATAAAACTTGGGGGTTGTGAATAAGTATTTTTTTGTATTTTCATAAAGAGGAAATAAATAATTGTTTTTAGGATTTTTATGATATAAAGGGATAGATTTATGTAATACAATGAAGGGATACTCTCTTGGCTAGGGATGACACATTGCAAGCTATTCATTCATAGTTTTAGGGAATTAGGGAGGTAATTAAGCTAAATTCATGCAAGTGGATACATTTGGCCTCAATTGAAGAAGTAGGTCAATTATTATCAGACCACTCAACTTCAGTAGGCCAATTGGAAAAATTACAATCTAATATCAACTAGAAATTAGGTTCAATAAATATAATAACTTGGGTCCCATCCATATCACTCAATATCCTTACTCAATAGCTGATTCACATTGGACTATAACTAAACCATCCATCTTGTAAAACTTAACCTTATTACACTCATGCATGTAGATTGGATTAATGGTCTAGTTCCTTGGCTTAGTTTAATTAATGGAATTACCTAAGTTCTTAGAGAAGTGGAAACTCAACATTATCAAACAAAACATCTAAAATCAGTCCAAACAACATCATCATATAAAGCTAAACGGATTAAATCATCCCACATACATGCTAGATAATGATGTCACAAAAAACTAAGCATAACATTGTCATTTGGAAAGATAACAAGAACTAAACAAAACCAACTCATACATACACATGAAATTCAACAATTATATAATCTAGAATCTCAAAAAGTGAACTTCCCTTGTGTTCTTATTCTTTGCCAACTTATCCTTTATTGATTCTACAATGAAAAGTCAAACACAATTGTAATATCTAGAGTCCGATTTCCCAAGTTGTAGGGATTATCATCTAATATGACCTAATTAGACACAAAATGCACTTAATCCAATGCTTGGACCCCTAATCACAATTAGTGTTTCATTCAACATGTAATGGCCTAGAATGTGTACAAATCCTCACAAATCAACTATTAAAACATATAAATCCGTAGTGCAATCATTAAACAAGATAGTATTTGCAAATATACATGCGTACAACTCAAGCAATCTTCATACAATATGAGAAATCATAGAATCTATGTCTTGGAGAGGTATACAAAGTACAAATAGAAATGAATCCACCTAATACACATAACTTGAGATGTAGAAACTAAATTACTCCCTTATTTACTCCATTGAGGTTCTAATTGCTAGATCACCACCAAAACTTCCAAGAGCTTAGCTACTCATGCCTCCAAACACACAATATGGAACTTTGTACCCACTAAAGGGTAGTGATTTATGTAAAAAAATCGGTGAGGGATGGAAGGAAATCGAGGTGGAAGTGTAAATTCGAAGGAAAATGGAAGGGAGGTTGAATGGGGATCAAAAGGGTGTGTGTGTGTGTGTGTGTGTGTGAGAGAGAGAGAGAGAGAGAGAGTCTGGTTTTTGCCTCTTCAAGTACAGAAGACATTAGGTTTACTTGAATGGGGAAATTTCGGATCTAGTCAAGGTGATTTGAGTCGGGCTAAAGAGAAACCCAATAATTCAATGAAATATTGTGTAATTCCTCTTCTAACAATATAAATAATCCAAAATAATCCTTTCAAATTGGAATAAATATCCTAACTATGATAGAGAAACTTTTTACTTTATAAATTGTTAGATGTCTATCATAGTTATAATTATAAAATGTTTTTAACCAATAGTCAAGATGGCTATCAATGATAGAAAAAGGATGAGAGAGATGAGAGCATTTAGGGATAGAGTGATTAAATGAATTGGAGATCTGACCAAATGGAAGGATTAGATCGAATTTGAAGTGAGGAAGTTAGGTTTGTGTGTGTCGTGGTTGGATTTGGGTCTAAAATGTAAAACAAACAGTTTCATAAGTCTTGAATTGTGAGTTTTTTGTGGCCTCATTGGGGAGTGACCATAGTGAGGATAGGTCATTTTGGGGCTTTTTGGATGTTTTCTTCATTGTGGGTTCATCTCATGAAAAGGGGGCGAGTTTGGTACAATTTTACAGTTTTTTGAAATTCTAGGTTCTTTTCTGTATTTGTCTCCAGATTTCTCTCATGCAAATTTTGGGCTTATTTTTATATTTTTAGCTTCTTTATTCAGTTTTCCCAAGTGATCTAAAATAAAAATCAATGCAAAATTATCATTTGTCTTCGAAATTAATTAGCTATAAATAGTATCTAATTATTACAATTTTGCCCCTAATTTACACTAATTTTATGCAAACATACCTAGGCCAAAATAACCACAAAAACATACAATTTGGTCTAGAATTCACTATAAAAACTCACAAAATGATATAAAATATAGGATTCTTAGTGAAAGATTTTGAGTTGCACTACTACACTGCAATTCTTAGTTATAAATTTTGTAATATTAACCCCCAAGACCTAAACTGATACAATTAAATCAATAAATAATAGCAAAAGGGACAATATGGCTTTGCAAATGGTTGATAATAGATTTTGAGGAGATGACCATTGGATTGGAATTCCTATCCGGTCTCCTGATCGATCAACTATACCATGCCAAAAGGGATAACTTTCCTGACTTTGTATAGTCTGAACCAATTAGTTTTGATCATTCATAGATTTTCCATGTTAAAGTATATGCATTTTGGATTACAATTTGTTGACGAAATTAATAATAATTGCTTTATGGATCAATTAATTTAAATGTTCACTTAAAACATGCAATTGAGGCTGTAATGTGATTTGTTTTATATATTTTTTAGAATCCTGATTTACCCTTGCATCACTTTGCCTAGTATCTAATTTTTAGGGGCAAAATAGAAATTTGGAAAAAGGAAACATAAATGACAAATGGAAGAAAAGAGAATTCCAAAAGAATATGTTTCCACAAAGAGTGGAAACTATTTTCTATCCCAATTGGAAACAACATTCCATTAGATCTCATTTTTCATCGTCTAGACCAAAACTTGAATGGAATTTACAGTGGAACGTGAAAATAATGAAAGCTAAATGTTGAAGCTTAGAAGATTGAAAGATCATTTTTTGGACAGATAGAAGGGAGACCACGTCAGAAACCGAGAGAAGAGAGGGAAAAGGAGATGAAGGGTAGAAGTTTATATGCTTATACAAGAAAGGATTTTTGAATTAACCATTCATCCATTCTAATTTCTAGATTCGTGTTTCTGGGCTTCTCTTCCTATTTCCTCAGCCACTTCCATCCTTCCATCTCCATTTTCAATTCCTCGAATGCCCATTTCACCCTTCACTCATATATCCTTCGATTTCTTCATCATTATCCACAATTCAGCATGTACAATCACGATTTTGAGCCATCCAAGATTTCAAATTCATCCATGAGAGGCTAAATTCCAATTTATTTTAGAGTCAAAGCTGAATCTGATCCTCCTATGTGCAAAAAGGAAGTTTACTATCATCATCAATTAGTTTCTTAGCTTCAATTTGAATATCTAGTTGATTTCATGTAAAAACTATCATGAACAAAACTTTTGTTCTGTAATCTCAATCTTGGATGATGAACTTCCAAATTGATTCATGTTATCTTTAAATAATATATCACTACTAAATTTTTTGGAAGAATTATTCACACTGTCCTAGTTGGATACTATTTGCACTAGTGAAATGTAATTTAACAGGTTGTGTGTTATTTAGATTGATGTATTTGGTTTAGTTAGTTGAGTAAATTCATTGTGAAGTGATAGTGATTTTACAAATCTTGAAACCCAATATCAATTCATGAGACAAGGAAGGTTCGGTGATGACTTGGAGGAGAATTCAATCCCATCTTGTTTCTTCATCATAGTATATAACTATATATCATCTTTTCACTCTTCTTTCATCTATGTCTTCTAAAAATCACAAAAAAATACATAAAATTTATATTAGAATAATATATGATTTTTTTATTGAACAAATTTGAGTCCATCTTAATTTGTATTAAACTCTCTCATTGAATTTCTAATAAGCTAGAAGTCAAGAAAATCGATTTAGGGTTTCTCCTATTACTTATAATAGTTATTCTAGTAATTTTGATTACATGTACGACTAAAGTCAAATTACTCGTCCGTACTTAAAAGCGTACATAAGCACTTACTCTCCCACTTTGACCCGTTTCTTCACAATTTTCTGATCATGAACAAGCTTTATTTTCTCCTTAGTCCAGAGATCTCATAAGTAGGTTGATCTTGTCATGCTCTTGCAACTATAGTTGCCATTCAAGTCTTACAACTTCCATATCCATGTTGCAACAACCTAGTAGGCTCCTACTCCTCCGACTTCATGGAGTTTCAGCCTTGATGAAGTTTGAGGATGATAAGGGCTTGACACTTTATGGTGTATCCCATATTTGGTTAGCAAGTTATCAATAATTCTATTGCACGAGTGGATACCATGATCACTAATTATTCTCTTTGATACTCCAAATCACTAAATATGTAAGTGATTAAAACCTAGTCGTATAGGCCTCAAAGAAACTAGAAATAACTCCTATAGTGCAGTGGAGCTAACCTTGGGTCATTTCCTCGTTTCTTGGCAAAATGTATTATTGAAATGCAAGGTTGTAACAAGTTAAATCAAGATTTCTAGTGTAAAGAACCACCTATTCCTAATCTGTATTTTTTATTTCCTTTTAAAGAAAAGATTCAACCAAATTCAAAATGAGAGTAAAGATAAAATGAGAAGAAGATATCAATGGTAAGTGATTCCTTCCTTGCCTATTATGAATTAGAGTCTCACTTCGATTCGGACCGCATTCACTTGACTAATTAAGTTGCTAACTAAGCAAAATAATTAAGGTAACATGTTAATCAAAGGCAAATTCACAGAGATTTGAAGCCTAACAATCCAAACAAGTGGCATCTCAACTAGAAACACCTTAAAATCATTCATTCAACTCATGAATTTCAAACAACTAGATGAAGGTTCATGAATTGAACTACAATTATATAAAAGTTCAGAATCAACTAGGTTAGGAATCAAATCAAATGCAAATTTATCCTCCACACTACAAATAATGAAGAACCAAACAAGAACTACTTGTTTGAAATCTCTCGAGTCAATGATACAACTAGATCACAAAATTTGAAAGCAATAGTAGTGGGATTAGAGGCTCCCTTGAAAATTAGGAATTAGGCTCTGGAACCTGCTTCACCCAAGGAGCAATCACGGACAGATTTCAGGCACACATTGTTGCTATTTCATCTCTAGAAGTGAAACTCGAATCTGCCATGACTGAGAAGAAATGAATGGCGAAGGAAATGGAAAATGGTGACGAACTGAAAGGAATCGAAGAGAAGAGATGGCGGAATTGGCGAGAGAAATGAGAGACAAGAAGTGAAAGTGAATGGAAGTGAAGGAATAAGTAAATGTGGACTGAAATCATTTATATATAGAAGAGTAGAAGCTAATCGATGATTCCCTCCGGTTAATAAATTAGCGTCTTCTCCCCTACAATTCCTCTTCCATCCTCTCGCCACGCTGGCACTTCACCTTCGATTATCTTCCCGCCAGTGCTCCAACCGAACACGTGGACATGCTCGCAACTCTTCAACAGAATTCATTTGCTTTCCTCTCGATCTCCGCCGGTCAAGATGCTCTGCCCAGAAAGAAAATGAACTCTCTCCCTCTGCTCTAGCTTTGTCGATGTCGGTCCCCAAATTCGTGTCCCCTCTGCGTGTGAAGCTTATCACTTTACTTTTATTGCCAAAATTCCCATTTTGACCCTATTAAAAAGAAATAAGGAGACAAATGAAGGGCAAATCTGGAATTTCCTAATTGAGACACTAGAAGCACATTTTAAACCAAATTTCCCTAATTAAGTGCACATCCTAATTAATAATAATACTATAATGCAATTTTCACAATTTAATCAACTAGTTTAGGCTCAAAAATGCACACTTAAATAGGGTAAATTTATGAATTATCAGTAAGCCTTTAAGAACATGAAGACTTTGAGTGCATCGTCTAGTCTATTGACTACTTGTGTTTTAGATGTTCAAATTTCCTAATACATTTTTTTTTAATTTATGAAGTAATAGTCAATATTAAAGTTATAGTACTCAAGAGGAAGTTACAGAGTATCATATATACTGATTGTAGTTTTGGTATTCACTACTTTTGTTCCAGAATTCGAAAGACAAATATGTTTAGCCACCGAAGCTATGATGACCTGCACCAACATCGGAGCTCTTTCAATCGATTGCTAGCAAGAAGAACATTGGAGGGTTGCTAATGTTGGAGCCACGATGATCGACGATCCGCCAAGCGGGTAAGAATATTTTAAAATTATGTCATTTGACAAAATTTTAAAATCGTATATTTGTAAAGAGAGACTAATTTGAGTTTTTGTTATTTCATGTCCTTTCTTGTCTTTCACCTATTTCAAAGTTATTTTTTTTATCTTTTACTGAAATTAAATATTTGAAATATTATTATCAAAATTTTGGAATTTTAACATGTTTCGTTAAGAAATCTATATAGCAAGAATGCAGAAATAATATTTTTTATTTTTATTTTTTGACGAAATTATTATATAATTTCATATAAAAAATTATGTTTTGAGATTAAATTCTAATCTTATTCAACTGATTTTATGATAAAGCATTCATACATCTCATTACACCTGTTGCAAAGCCTAATTAAAAAAAAAGAAAGAAAAGAAAAATAGTGTAGATATATAAAAACAAAAATCAGAAATAAATCATTGCAAATTGAAATAGGAAAAAGACAAAAAAAAATCTAAAAATAAAAATTTCAATCCCCAAAATTTTGGAAATCCCAGATCAAACCCTAAAGAAGAATATAGGATTTTTAAATATTATTAAAAGACACTTTTATCCCTAAATACAGGTAAAGGAGATGGTTTGAGCTTTATAATTTTAATATAGGGATTTACAACTTTACTATTAATGAGTTGCAAGTTGAATAAAGCAATTCACAATTAACTACATTTTTTTTTAATGAACTTTATGATAAGGCTTTTGAAATGAAAATCAATCTACACTACTTTTCCCTATTTTTACATAAGGATTTAAAATTTTACCATAACAATTTTGATAACTCGTAATTTTAATATGGTAAAGTGCACGTTTATGAATAAATTTAGTGAATTAAATAAGGAATATTTGCATTATTGATAAATTATTTTGGATGTGCACTTAAATGATGAGATTGAAGATAAAAAAATGTGATGTTTATGGATTTAAATGATGAAATTGAAGATAAAATGTAATTTTTACGGATATATCGTTAGATTTCCGAAAGTACCCTTGCACCAATTTGCTTGTATGTTAATTTCAGGGGCAAAACCGGGATGTTAAAAAGAAGCATAGGAAAGAAAATGAAAGTTTACGGAGAAACCGGTTCCATCAAAGATGGAAACAGGTTACCATCACCAATGGAAAAAAGTCTCCATCAACTGTGCAAGTTGAACGTTGAAGACGAAGGTAAATTTCAAATGAAATCTCTGCGGGAATCAATGTTCAAAAAATCGGACAGAGCATCGAACCGGACGAGACACTGGTTCAAGGGTCAAAGGTCCAACCGGGGTCGGACCAGATCAAACTGGTTATATTAAAATAATAAAATTTTATTGATATTAACATTAATAATCACTAATATCAAAATGTAAATGTAGATAGGTATGCATGATTCATCAAATATGAATATTTTAATGTTTCTATATAGGAAAAAAAGAAAATATTAGTTGATTACACGTGAAAATAAATATTATTCTACAATCCACAGACTAAAATATAAATATTAAGAGTAACAATAATTAAATATTAAGTATATGCAAGTAAAATATCATTTAAAGTATTATAGTTTCTTAATTTCTAAAATTGAGTGGAGTGAAAGTTAGTAATTAGGTGAATTATAATAAAATAAAATTATTTTTTTAAAAAAAAAAGGGTCAACCCGGTTCAACCCCCTGGTTGGCCGGGTTTTCTCGGGTCAGCCCGATTCTTGACCGGGTCAAAGCCCATCCTGGTTTTAGAGTCAGCCCAGGCCGGACCAATGGCCGGTCTAGTCCGTTTTTGTTCATTGGCAGGAATCAGTCTAGAAGAAGAATTCGATGGTTGAAGGAAGGATGGAACTGATAACGGTTGCTTCCAGGCTGGAAAACACGTGAAGAATGATGGAGAATGACAGAAGAGTAAAGGTGGAAGTGGAGAAGAGGATACACGTATGTTAAAAGACGAGGGGGCATTCATGTCCCGAATATAGAGCCTATTTTACCCAATACTCTCTCTAAATACTCTCTCTAAGAAATGGAAGTTGGATCATTAAATTTGTTATATTTTATTAAATTTTTTTTTCCATTTTTGCCTATTTTTAGATATGTGGATTTTGAAATGAAAAATAATTTTTCAGAACATAGGTGCACTTTGTACAGTGGTAGGGAGTAGTGTCATTTATTACACACGTGTCACCACTCCCCTCTTTCTCTCTTCATTATACTGTTTCTTTTTTCCCCATTGTCTCTCTCTTTCCAATTTTCTAAGCTGCATCCACAGGAACACTCCTCATAATGGAAAATTTCTTCTCTCTTCATTACCAGGCCCCAATTTGTTCTCTCATAAATGCAAACAAATAAATTCTCTTTCCCATGGGTGGCTGGTTCGTTTCAACATAAATTACAGGGACCGAGGAGCTTGAAAAACTGATTGTAATTGTGATATGGATGATGAGGGTATAATGGAAAATTTTTAATAAATGAGTCAGTTAGTGGCAGTTGGTGTCTTATATTAAGGACTAAAAATTGTAGGCAGTTGGTGTCTTATATTAAGGACTAAAAATTGTAGGCAGTTGATGCCTTATAATAAGGTCCAAATGGAGTAATTTGATTAGATTAAAGATGTTATTTAAGTTAGTTGATATAACATACTTTGCCCAAAGCATCCCAATCATATTTCTTATCTTCCCCTCCCCGCTCTTACTTAATTAGTGTTGAACGGCATCAATGAGGGCAAATTTGGAAAAAAAATGGATAAAAATTAGAAATAGGTTTTATATCTATGACCAAAACTATTTCCTCAAATATGTCCTATATTTAGGATTAGAGGGAGTATTTTCTAATTTTCAGATTCAAGTTTCTGGGCTTCTCTCCAATTTCCACCAATTTCCACCGCCAACTTCATCTTTCCCATCTCCATTTTCACTTCCTCCATTGTCCTTCACCATCCTCATTTCATTTTATGCACATTATTCTCATATTCGTCAGGAGCAAACAGATTCTCTAGCTACCAGAGTAATACTCTTCATCTATGAGAGGCTGAATTCTGATCTCTCCAAGTGTTGAAGCCAAATCTGAGTTTTATACACAAGAGGGAGTTTCAGTCATATTTCATTAGATTATTAGTTCATATGTCATTATCTAGTTAAATTCATGTTAGAAATTGGTGTGAACAATAGTTCTATTCTGAAATTTCAATATTGAGCGATTACATCCAAATTAATTCATATTGTATTTAAGTATGCCAGTGCTTGATTCTTTGTTATTACAATTTCATGAATCCATTTGGGTTGTATAATTCAGATGAATTATTCATACTAGCCTAGTTGGAGACTATTTGCCTTGGTGAAATGTAATTGAATCAATTTGTGTGTGACTTTGGATTCAATGTATTTGGCTTAATTAGTTGAGTTTGTTTATTGTGAAGCAACACTAATTTCACAAACCTTGAAACTCAAAATCAATTCATAAGGCAAGGAATGTTTGGTGGAAACTTGAAGGAGAAAATCTATTGCATCTTGATCCATAAATCATTACATCTCATCATTTCACTCTTCTCTCATCCATTTCTTCTTAAAATCAAAAGAAAACACAAATAAAAATTAGGTTATATTACATATTAAGTATTACTTTAAATGAATCAAATCTTTCTCCATCTTAACTTGTGCTAAATTTTGTCAAATTGAATTCCTGATAAGTTAGAAACCAAGAGAATCGAACTAAGGTTGCTCATACTATCTATAGTAGTGATTTTATATATGACTGGATTAATCAGATTTCCAGGTTTAGTATAACAATTTACAACTATCTACCTTGTTTTTACGACTAATCAACTAATTATCCAATTTTTTAGTTGTGAATTGCTATGATCAATTTCGAAATTATTAAGGTAAAGTTGTAAATCCCTCTACGAAAGTGTAATGCTTCTGCAACATTTATCTATACTTAAGGGTAAAAATGTCTTTTAATAACATTCAAAATCTCATATTCTTAAATAGGGTGTGATCTAAGATTTCCAAAATTCGATTGATTGATAAGTCTTTTTTATTTTCAAAGGTATTTGTTTTTGTCTTTTTCCCAAATTAAATTGTGGAAGACATCACTACCTCACTTACATTAAGAAAATACCCCATAACAGAGCTTTAGCACTGATTGCCTAGAAAATTTGCATTACACTTTTGAAATGTCCAAATTAAAAGTAGTCAATAGTTTACCAAAGTAATAATAACAACAATAAAACAATAATCAGGATAGCGTTATTATGTCTTAATAACTACTCTGAATTCTCTGTTTGGCCAGTTGCTATTCTTGTTTCATAAATTCTAAAAATGTATTGACAACTACACATTCGCAGGTCATCAACATTCCACGACACTTTATATGTTTTTCGAATTTCCAAAACACAAGTAGCTATTCGCAAAGTCATATTAGAAAATAGCAAGCCATAAAATAATCAGCAATAGAAGCCTCCTTTACTGCTTTTATTTCTCTATTTACTAATCTAGTTTTGCTACTACCTACTATTGTGCAGGAAATTCCAAAAATGTACAAGCAATCTTGCCCACGGCCGGCCACCAAAGTTCTGTCGTGAGTGGTCCTGAGGGATTATAGTGAATGAAATATATAGAATGTTACAACCCAGTGGATACTGATGCCGCAAGGACACTAATCATATAATACTCGTACCTGCTCACCTTTCATTTTTGCAACTCGGCTCTATTCATAAATGTAACTTGATCAAGTACATAAATAACGTCTTATTCTAACTTTTTCTTTTTTCATGACCTCATAACATCTTGCATTCCGAAGCTATACACAATTTTTGCGCATGCATGTATACATATTAAATATCCCCTTACTAATTCAGAAAAAAGACATCCAGTATTAAAGAAACTTAAATTAAACCAAAAGGTCTTCAAATAAGATTTTTCCAGTCTTCCTGAAGAAAAAAGAAAATAAGCACACAGATACACAAAAGCAACAATGTAGTCGTCCTGTACTTCCCGAGACTCACCCTGAAATATCTTGACTCTTCTTTTAAATCTGTGTCGTTTGTTTTTCCCAGCTTCTTCAATCAGATGTCATGGGTTGGGTCATGCAACACCGAAATCTGGCCTTGCGAACAGTAGTCATGATCTCAGTCTCTGCATTCTCTAGCATCGCTACGATTTGTGAAAAAGGTGGCCTGACATCAGGATTGGGATCCCAGCATCTAGTCATGATGTCCCGGAGTATGGGTAAGCAATCGTTAGGTAGGGTTGGACGAACATTTCTGTTGACAACTGCAAATGCCGCTTGAACAGCTGTCATGTTCTGAAACGGAAGCATTCCAGTGATGAGCTCCCAAAGAACAATCCCAAAGCTATATACATCCACCTTCTGGGTGTAAGGCCTGTGTTGGATCATCTCCCTGCAACAAGGATAAGGTGTGACACTCATCCGAAACATGAAGGCACTCACTTGCATCAATCACAGGGAAAAAACACCCAACTTGCTTTAGTGATTACAAGCAAACACATCTTCCCTGTTGCCCACATCATCAAGTAATTATCTTACACAACAATGGGTACAAGACATCAGACGCATAGAATTCAGGTACAGAAATGTAAATGTGAATGGAAATGAATGACACTTGCAGAATGTATAGGATGATTCAAAAATGTTGATTAGCCACAACAACTAAGACATAACAGGATTGTATCAAATAGATGTTGACTCCATGCATTCAATTTCCTTTTCCCATCCTATTTCCCTTTCGTTTTGGCAACCACATGATGTCTTAAAAATGGTTTCACAAAAAAAAGAAAGAAAGAAAGAAAGAAAATTCAATTGCCATTCAATTAAAAGTACAAACTGATTCAAACAAAAGTTAGAATGCTGACTAATTACTTTTTTGTCCATGTTTGATATGGGATGATTATTATTTTGGTGATCTGTGTATTGACAATGTACTGTTTATGCTAATCTATAATGCTTTTTTCTTTGTTTGGAATGTTTGGTAATTCATGGAAAGTTCTTACTCTTGGACTTGCTTTGGTATGGGATGAGTAGAGTATGGATAATTTCTTGATTAAATTCGTATGAATTTTTTTGTAGTAGTAGAAAGTGCAAAGTGCATATAATCATCCCATACCAAAGCAAGTCCAAGGGTAAGAACATTCCAAGAATAACCAAACATTCCAAACCATAGAAAAAGGCATTATAGATTAGCATAAACAGCACATTGTCAATGCACTTCGCACTTTCTACTACTACAAAAAAATTACTTCGAATTTAATCAAGAAATTATCCATACTCTGCAGGCACTATTAAGATTCACTAAGAATATAAGATGATTAAAGAAAACTGTCTATAAAATGGTTTGTAATTACAATAACATCTACATAATAGAGATGTTTCCAATTCTATTGACCAACCAATTTTATGTTTTCTGTTAAAGTCATCACTTTCCACGAAATGTCAAACTACAACAGCCTAAATATGGAATACCAATATCACAGTAATGAATGATAGACCGACTTATATTTATCAGTCATGAAGATTTAATGATAACAGTTAAAAAAACCAATAAAACTACACAGCTTACCCAAAATAACACCTACTGCTATCATCAATATTGTCAATAAGGCTGCTAGGATGAAATGGCAGCACAGTTTTAGTGCTTCCCACCATAAATCTTCCAAGGTATGGTGGCACCACAGCAGTTCAATGGCTGTGGTCAACATAACCTAGGGTTTGGTTTGGGATTGCATTTTATTGAAAATACTGATTCTCATGGCATGATAGCAATTGTGGATGACAAAATAATAATTTGATGCACCCAATGACTATTATAGCAGTAAAACGGCAAAGTTAGAACATGATGCTATTATTAAAAACTTGTTGAGGCTGATACAAATTTCTTAAAGGCATGCAACTGGATCTTAGAGAAGTTCATGATAAACATAACAATTTTAATAGCATAAATAAAATTTCGAAATAAGAACAACTATTTCACCTTAGGGTTAATACCATGGTTGATTTTTATACTTATATTGAATTTTGGTTTTGGTCCATATAGTTTGAACTTGTTGAATATTTCATAAAGATTTGGTATGAGTTTGACAATTATCCGCTATACTTGTAACAAGTTTTGACTTATGTCCCTATACTTAAAAACAAACCAAGTCCTAATAAGGAAAAAAAAACAAATGATTTGAAACTACATGGAACAAAAATATATATATATATATTCGATCAAACCATAAGGGCCAACTATTCTTTACCTTATTATTAAGACTGTATGACTTGATAGGACTTCTACGATTGGGTTTTGAGGCTTTTCATTTTGTTTTATTACTTTAACATTTTTGGGCAAATTTTTACACTTTTACTTCCAACATGCGGAAGTACCTAAGAAGCAGGACAAATGCTCCAGGCACTTGCCTGGTAGCAGCTGGTTGAAGGAAGCACCTCTGAGTTTGAGAGGCGCTAGGCTTGAATAGCACCTTTGCCAGGGCCTTGGGTGCTGAGGCAGGTTCTCTTGACTAATCCTCTACAAGAAAAGAGGGGCTCGGGTGGATTAAGCCATGAAGGATTAAATGCAATGAAGCAGCTCAATCTCTTGATACCCAATGATAGAATATCCTAAATCAACCACTAGTAGAACCCAGAGTAGCCATATGCATGCCCATATCCTATCCAACATGGAAGGATATGTATGCCTGGAAATACATTTTGATCTGCTTTAAGAAAATAGTAAATAAATAGAGAATTGAAAAAAAATTTCAAAAAACATTTTTATTTGCCAAAGGTGTTGAAATGTACCAAAACAAATAATTGTCTCGTAACATTTCCATCAATACTGTTTTGATAATAATTCCTAAGATAGCGCGACTGTAATTCTTCTTTATTTTAAGTTAATATGTTAATAATTCCTATTTTTGAACAAACCTAGTTTTTTATATTGGTAAGTTAATATGCAGGCAACAGAAAACCAAATATATGACATCATGATAGCTGAGATTTATTTCAAATATTGAGTAGTCCAATATTTTATTCACCGCCAACTTGATAAAAATGAGCAGAAAAGATTAATACTCTACAAAGAAGTTATTATCAAGTTTCAAAATTTTTTACCTTTTCCCAAACAAAAAATTAAAGTCTTTTTCCTGAGTTAGGCATTTTTTTCTTATTAATCCATTATCTATCTCATCAACCCCTTGAAGCTAAATTGTTCGCACACATGGCACAAAATCTCTGATTCAACCCTGTTTTAGTTTGTTTCTGACAAAAGAAATTTAATTCTGAAAAGATGAATAAATTCAATATATTTGCAACAGAAATCACTTGCTAAACATCATAAAAGGTCATAAAAGCAACCATGCTATCGTGTCCCTTGCATAGAAGCTGAAAATATCAGTCTTCTACCTAATCGTCATTCAGCAATCAATCAAATCAGCTGCAAGTAGAAAAACACCAATGCAGACACCATAATGAGACAAACTGAGATATAGTGGAATAAAAAAGCATGCTGACATGCTGTGTTATATCTAATACTAATGTTAATTCCATGTCAACAAGAATATCCTGGACCTCAAGCATATCTAGTTTGGCCTTTCTTTAACAGGATTCTCTCTCATAAAGTTTAACTTATCAACTAAACACCCTTTTTAACAATTCATAGGCTCTACAGTGTCACAACAAAATTACTAAATAAAGCTTTAAATAGCAACTAAAAGAATATTTAATAATATTATGCCTAGAACATGCAATAATATAAGAACTATTAAACAAGAATAGGCACTGATTTGTCCCACTTTAAAGTCAATGGACTTTTGAGTGAAGGATCAACTCTATGAGACGACACCAAATCTCATCAACCTCAACGCAACAGCCAATGAAGTTGATACAAACAATTTCAAAATATTAAAATACAGATACCAATAACCAGAAGGCAAAAAATTAAAATTGCTAAGTGGAGACAATTGAATATACTTGCATGAACGTTTGTGAAGAGTAACAGACACCAAAGGCTTAAACCAAAGTTTGTCAGAAGGCCTGGTGCATCCAGTTTATCCAAACCAGATAAATTTTAAACACACAGAAAACTTCATCAAACATATAATCATAAAAATAAAAAAAGAGCATGCACAATTGGACAAATATATCAATAAATAATCTTACGGAGCCATCCAACGATATGTTCCAGTCTCAGGTGTCATTCCTTCTGT
Organism: Mimosa bimucronata; assembly: GCA_037074515.1. NCBI lineage: Eukaryota > Viridiplantae > Streptophyta > Magnoliopsida > Fabales > Fabaceae > Mimosa > Mimosa bimucronata. The sequence continues at coordinate 44,754,578 of CM073436.1, forward strand.
TTGCACCTCAATCCGAGCGACTCCAAAGTCAGCAATTTTAATTGATTTGTCACCAAAGATTAAAAGATTGTCAGACTTCAGGTCCCTGTGGATCAATTGAAGGCCGTGAACATATGCCATCCCCCTTGCAACATCTAAAGCCTGTTTAACTGCCAATTTAAGGGGAACTGATCGATTTTTGCGCTTCATTAAAAACTGTCGAACTGAACCACCTTTAGCATACTCAGTTACAATACACCAAACTTTTGGCTTCCGGCATGCGCCAATAAAACGAACTATATTAGGATGCTTCAGTGTAGCCAACATCATGACCTCCTGCTGAAATTGTTGTTCCATCAACTGAGCCTTTGCTAGATCATTTTCAGGCCTCTCCAAAATTTTGATCGCAACATCTTCATTATTGTAAGTCCCTCTGTATAGTTTCCCAAAAGCCCCTTGTGCAAAAGCCTCACCCATATTGAGCTTCCTCAAATCAATTGTCCACTCATCAAAATTGTCAAGGCCCTCAGTTGGGGAGCTGCTGTCCATTAGAGCTTGAGCCAAGGCATCATCACTCAGGGCATGTGTGACTCTTCCTCTACGGTTCACACTGTGTGCAACAGAGCTGTTATCATTGGCCCGCCTTCTCAATCCTTGGTGTTTTAAAATGTGAGTATGTGAATCATTGGACCCAACACTGCTATTATCAATTGACATTGCAACAGATCCCCCACCGTTGCTTGTTGGCATGCTGTCAACTGACATATTGGTACCTTCTTCGAGCTTATGATAAAAGCCTTGAGGAAAATCATAATAATTATTGTTATGTTTGTTTAGGTCTATTATACCAGGAAATTTTGCGCCACCATCCAACATTTTTACCACTAAAAAGAAAAGACCTGAGTGTTGTTATTCTTCAGCATCAGAAATTGCATGACAAACCACCTGAACAAAACCCGAAAACATATATACGCAAAAGTAAATACTGAGAACTTCAAATTCTATGCCTCGATAACAACAACTGTATTATCATGTTTTCTTCATCTCATTCAACACAAACGAAATTAGAAGCATTAAACTTTAAAACCTTCAACATAATTTCCCGGATGATTTTAAAAAGCCAACAAAGGTAGATAAGAATTCTCCAAAATTAAATAATAGACATCGTCCCAAATGATGGTGATTGATATATCAAACCGCTTAGTCACAATTAAGCACATTGTACTAAACTGGAAAAGATTCGCAGGTATAAAAATTAAGGAACGCCGGACAACGTTGTAGAAGCCAAGCTTCACGATCTGTAGCAAAACAATATATGAAAACAACCTTAAACTCAAATTGAAGAAAGCACTAGCGTGTGCATACTAAAGCATGATTCTAACAAAGATAATCAATCAAGTTACTCGAATTGAAGGGCATAACAAAAGAAAAAACAACCAACAAAAGGAGAAAAAAATTGAGTAAAACCAAGGATTGAAGGTCATAAGCTCCGTCACTCGAATTCCTTCTCCTAAGTCAGCTCCCCAATATTCACGAACTTCTCGGTGACCTTATGTGGAAACCAAAATCGATACGAAATACTGACACCTCAATGAACCCTAATATTTCATAATTACAGAATCAAAAGCTTAAAGAGCCGTAGCGTTACGTACCTTGTGAAGACCTAACTATGCGAGCTCCAATTAGAAAGTTATCAAAAAGCGGAGACAAGATCGAAAATGGCAAGAATGAAATCGAAACGCGGACGCACTAAAGAAACCAAAGACGAAAAAGACCGAAGGATTTTCTTTTAATTTTTTATTCATGTGCTCAGTCTTTTCTTATTTTGCTTCTTCTTCGTTCTTTTTTTTTTCTTTTATAGGTATTGACGTATTGTCTTATTTTGCTTCTAACTTCCCTTATTGGGATTTCTTTTGCTCCCACAATTTAGGTCCGTTCACATAAAGTATTTTCATGAAAATGAATGGAATAGTCCGGAATGGAATAAAAAATTTAATAAGGTGACATGTTTGGAGAAAATTTTGTGTTTGGTAGTATGAAAATGATGATTGAATAGGAAACAATGAAAAATAAATGATTTTAATGTCCTTCTTCAAAATTAGAATTTTCCATCTACATTCCAATTTGACATAAGTCTTCACCCCTCTTCCACTTCTTTGTCAACTCCTTCATCTATCATTCAACTTCACTCCTGGATTTTTTTAGATAAGCATTCAGAATTTCAAAGATAATAATTAAAAAAAGAAATTAGTCCCCTTTTCTCTTCTCCTCCCACATCAGCAATCCAATTTTAAAACCTTCAACTATGGTGGTGTTGGAAAGTCTCAACTCTAAGAGGCGACATGGAGTAGTTTCGACATGCGGAGAAAGTTTGACACTTATGTGAAGGGGGAGAGAGTGTGTGAGTGAAGAAGAAGAAGAAGAAGAAGAAGTAACGTTAGAGAAGGACAAGATGAACAACAATGGGGAGGGTTAAAATGGTCTTCTGACATTTCCCTCATGTTTCGGAAAATGGGATCCCACCAAAATAGGTGGGAAGCTATTTTCCCATGTTTAAAGGAAAATTGATCCTCCACTGGAAAGAAGTTTGATAGGATTCGACCAACCAAAATGATATATTGAGGGGAATGGATCGGCTAGAGAACAAGTGTAACGACACGATAAGCAGGACGAATGATTGAAGGTATGAAGAGTACCTATCTCTTATAAACCTAGCCACAAAAACACCACAAAGATGATTAGTCATTGATACAGTCAAGTATTCTCACAAGAATACAATGTGCAAGTAGAGCTCACACAAGATATTAAAAATCTCTCTAAGAACAAAGTTCTTAATTCAAATTATCTTCATTAAAATCTTTAATTGAGTACATCTTGAAATATTTATAAGTTAAGACTCCTGAAAGACCCTAATATGAAAACCTTAATTGATAACATAAGTCCAAAAGCTCATTATAAGCTATTTGAGCATAAAAACACTAACTAACCAACACATAATTGGTCTAGCGGTGTAAGGCCCCACTACATCCCTTGGGGTTTCGAGTTCGAGTCCTAAAGGAGACGCTTATGTCAGGAGAGGAAGCCATGAACCCTGAAACTAGAGTAATCAGTTGCTCTGATACCTAGTAATAGGATTCATATTATGAGCTAATTGCCACGGTTAATATATAAAAAAACTAACTAAATAAAATACATAAAAAAATAAGTGCAAAAATACAAGAAGATTAGAAAATAACCAAAAGACCTTCTAGAATACTCTAACTTGCTAGCTAAGATAGAATAATCTAAATGACTCACTATCTAGAGGGATCCTATCATGAATGAAAAGGATCTTATTTGACTCTGTACTAATTAATGCAATACAAAATAGATAAGTCTTTGCCTTTAAGAAGCAATTTAATTATTGAATACAAATAAGGACATGCTTGATACTTCTTGAACATTATTGAATCTTCTAAATGAAACTTTATCTTAATATTTTTCATATAAAACAATGTATTGGCCTTTAAAACAACCATTTGGGCTTGAATATGGTTAAATCACATTATGAAACTCTATTGGTCCACTATAAAACGTATTTGGGCCCCAATTTGTAATGTTGATGCACCATTGGACTCCTTCATACATGGTGGCTTTGGTGGTACCTTACCACGTGTCAAATTAAGCTCCATAGATGTAGTCATCTATGTAATTACCCAAGCAATAATCCATATTATCCTCCATATAAGCGTTCTTAAGCAATAAATCTGTTGAATTGTGTAGCTTGTTGGCCTTTGTGACTTCTATATTGAACATCTTTTTGCCTGCTATAACAAATGCATGAAGATGATCGAAATTGCAAATTTTCCATTTCTACTGGGAGATTTTCTTGCAACTAAATTGGCTTTTTACTCTTTTTTTCTCATATTTTATTAGAATCTTATCTTCATCTTTAAAATAAAAAATATTGTTCATATTTAAAAAGTTTGAGGACGTTTTCTTATAAAAGTTAATAAAAATAATTTATCTAATGATTAATCACAAATACGAACTGTGTATATCGAATTTTAAAAATTTAAATTTATATATTTATATTTATAGATATAATTTTAGGGATAAAGTCCAATTTTATCATGCAATTATTCACCTAAGAGCTTTGTGCATCCAAAAGTTTTTTTAGAAATAATGTTAGCATGGAAGTATATGAAAAGGAGAAATCTCACCTTATTTTAACTTACCCTAACAGTCAATTGTTAGTTGACTTAATTACAATGTCTTATAAAAGTTAATAAAAAAATTAATCTAATGATTAATCACAAATACTAACTGTGTATATCGAATTTTAAAAATTTAAATTTATGTATTTACATTTATAGATATAATTTTAGGGATAAAGTCCAATTTTATCATGCAATTATTCACCTAAGAGCTTTGTGCATCCAAAAGTTTTTTTTAGAAATAATGTTAGCATGGAAGTATATGAAAAGGCGCAATCTCACCTTATTTTAACTTACCCTAACAGTCAACTGTTAGTTGACTTAATTACAATGGCATGGCTATGTCAGGTAAGATACTTTGTAACTTATTATGCCACATCGTTATCACGAAATCCACTTGGCTACAACAAAAATTTAAAAAATTTCACATAACAGAAAGCATTAGCAACTTCATCATATGGAAACTCAACCTCTCACTACTGCAAAAAAAGGGTTTTTATGTCCGTCATTTTGAGGTTTTCACGTCACTTTTGTATGGGACGTCAAAACAAGTGACGTGGGAAAATGGATTTTTAATGTCCCTATAAATAACGAACATGGAATGTCAGAGTTTTCACATCACAAATTATACAAAAAAGAGATGCCAATAGTCCCACAAAGGCCCCATCTTAAAGTCTGTCGTTAGATTTTTCATGTCACTTATTATCTAATAAGGGACGTGAAAAATCCAGGTCAGACTTTCCATGTATAATAAGGGACATGCCACATAAATTATATTAGCAAATCTAAAAGACAATACTAAATTAAAACAATAAACCTAACAATCCTTATGATCCCAAATATGTTAATTAAAAAGAAATATTTCTTTATCACATATGTAGATAATAGAATCACAATTAAAAATATACCCAAGTAAGAAATAAATTCATAATCCATAATAACTTAAATCCAAAGCCAGCAGAAGAAACACTAATGTAATCCATAAAAATGGAATACCACCCAAATATTGAACACCGATTTGCAGGGATGAAGTAGAAGATATGGTGCGACATACACTGGCCCCTTTAGCATATTATTTGAAAATAAACTTCATTGGAATCAGAAAAAGAAAAGGGTTAATATAACTTTTGGTCCCTAAACTTTAAAATTTTTTGTTTTGGTCCCTGAACTTTAGGTCAATTTTAGTTTTGGTCCCTGAACTTTGAAATTCTTGGTTTTGGTCCCTGAACTTTCGATCAATTTTGGTCTTGATCCCTGAACTTTCCGTAATTTTGGTATTGGTCCCTGAACTTTCCGTAATTTCACTCAATTTTGGTTTTGATTTTTTTTTTGGAATTTGATTATATTTTAGGGAAAATTAATTCCAAATCCCAAGGAAGACACTTAATTAAGAATAGGTCTCATAAAATGACCTAATTAATTGCAGGTCCCTTGGGACCTGGATTATATTAAATGTTAAGGAGAAAAGTCAATTTTACCCATTTTATGAGGGCCCCAAGTTTATTAATTATTTTTAATAAAAAATTCAACCAGTCTCTCTCCCTCTCTCCCTCCCACCAGGGACTAGTCACCACACACACCCCCTCTCCACCCCTTACCCATACCTTCCTTCTTCTTCTTCATCCACACTCTCACTATAGCCACCACCATCACCGTCAGAATTTTTTTCTTCATCAGATTAGACACACAAAAAAGTAGCATGAATGGTGGTAACTAAGATTCTGGAGCAAATAGCTCATTCTCAACATAATACACTAATGAAACTAATTGAGACCTAAATTTCACAAAAGGTAGACAACCCCCCCCCCCCCCCCCCCCCTAAAAATAAAATTTGCTACACAAAAAATTGCGTATACAACATTGAAGAAGGTAACTAAGATAAAAGAAATTTAGTGAAACTAAGTAGAAAAGATGACGATTTAGTAGCATGAGTGGAGATTTCCAAACAAGCAAAAAGGGAAGAGCAATTGGAGGAGGAGGAAGAAGAAGAAGAGGAAGGCTAGAGGGCGGTTCCAGTGAGGGAGACATAGCCATGCGAGTCAGAAAGGAAGCTTGGCGGCTCAATGTGCCGATGTCTATCGCCAGAAATTGGGAGGAACGTCGTTGAAGCCAACCACTGGACATCGTCACAGAATGTTGTTGAAGCCGTCGACGAGGCTGACGCCGTAGTAAGAGAAATCGTGTGGTGGACGCTGAACTAAACGAGGGACACCGGAGTTTAGCCGCCGACGTCGTTGCACTCAAGGTGGCCGCCACTTTATATAATTAATTTTTTGTATAAAAATAAATTTCATACAACTTTTTAAAACTACATATCTACATAGAATTTTTACGAGATACACTTTAATAAAAGACAAAAATTCATTATTCATTATTGTAATCAACGATTAAGATTTGCTTCAGAATGTGTTGAGAAAAATGATAATGGGAAGATTCATCGGTCACCCGTCGCCAACTCAGACCCAATCAGTTTCGCAAAACTCGATCCAATCTATAGCTCAAAAATCCGCTTCAAGACACAGCTTAGCTTGGTCTAACTCCTCAAGTGGTCCAAACATAAAAGGCACCAAACCATTTTTCTTCTTAGCCACGAATTTGAGAGCACAACCAAAATTGAATTTGCGTGTACGTGTGTTTGTTTTTTTCAGCTTTAGTTGTCAAAGAAAATGACTATCGACGACTCTGGAGGGTGAATAGTGGTTCACTGTTCCTTCTTTTGCGATTGAGTCTCTCCTTCAATGGTAAAGAAACCCATCAAATTCTCAGTGGTGTGTTACTTTTTTCACCCTTCTGCGTTGCACTCGAGGAGGAGGAAGGGGGAAGAATTTTGTTTATTAAAAATAAGTAATTAACATGGGGCCCACATAAATGGGGTAAAACCAAGGAATAAAAAATCGGACCGGATAGTGAACCGGTTAAGGTGGAGGGTCAATGGTCAGTGGGTCAGACAGAGGGTCAACCCGTAGGTCAGACCGGGGTTAATAAAAATATATATTCCATGATGCAAGCATTTTGAATTGGTCTATGTAACTGATCATATAATTACGGATCATTTTTGTATATGCGTTAGTCCAGAATAGTTGTAATTTGTTATATATACAGTATCTTTATAAATAAATCAATATAATATGATGTAGATATTAAGCTATCATAAATTCATAATTAAAATTTCTAGATCCCATGATAATTACAATATGGTGAGCCTGTTATTGTGAGACACTATAAATGAAGTTCAGAACAGCAAAATTGCATCAGTTTTTAAGAAAAATGCTTTTTTTATAAGTGACCCGGGTTGAGCCGGTTCACTCCTGGTTAGTCCGATTCGCTACTGGTTGGCCGGTTCACGGTTTGCACTACTTCTCCTGCTAACTGAGACCTGACATCATACCGGGTCGCCGGTTCACGGGTCAACGCGGCCGATCCGACCCGGTTTTCAATACGCTGGGTAAAACTGACTTTTCTCCTTAATATATAATCCAGGTAGGTCATAAGGGACTACAATTAACTAAGTCAATTTATGGGACGTATTATTAATTAAGTGTCTTCCCTGACTTGGAATTAATTTTTCCTATATTTTATTTATTTATTATCGGCAAGATTTGTGTGGAAAAAGAGGGTCACCAAAGAAGGTGTGAGATGGACCCCAAGGACGAGTTCTGGAGAAGTCTAGAGGATACGTTCGATGACATTCGATAAACGATTAAATATCATCGAAGAGGGAAGGCGCAGAAGACACTTCTCTAGCAGAATAGTCTGTTACCGTCGTCGCCCGCCGCTCATCAAAATGAAGAGAAAAGTCGATCAAGATTTCTCCTTTTCTTCGTCTGCAACCAAGATTCGCCGTCTGGTACTTTCTTTGTTCTTTGTTCTTCCCATCTTTACCCTAATTCTGAAACTTTTGCCCTCCCAATAACTTTGTCTTCTTCTTTTTCTTTCACAGGACGCCGACTCGGTGCCGATTGAGGAACCCTCGATTATTCCGGAGAACCAGGAGAGGGCTCTTGTGTTGTTCAAGCCTGTTAATTACTCCCCTTCATCTTTCTCTTTCTCTGTCGATTCTGACATTCTTTCTGCAATTAACAGTATGTGCCCTATCTCCATCTTCCTCCTTCTTTCTATTATTGGCATGCTGAGCTGATGATTTATCCGATACCTGATTTTAACAGATCAACGTCCTTGGTCAACACAAAGTGTAGAGGAAGAAGCAATTTGTAGAGAGGAGACTAGGGACCGTTTGGCTCTTGTGCCATGGGCACCTTCCCATTTCCAGTCTGTTAACACGGAATTGATGGAAGCCGAACAAATGGGAGGGGAAGCATCAATGGAGATAGAAGAGCAAGATTATAGCAACTCATCTATTCAACCAACTAATGAATTAACAGGAACCCAGGGGTTACAGCCATGGCAGCAGCAACACTGTTTGATACCTCAGCTTCCTCATAACACTTCCACTCCCATTTCGTGGACCCGGTGACAAGTAACACTTGATGAATTCGTTGTCACCTTTTTGGGAACTCTCATGTGGCAGGAGATTATAAATCAAAGATTGTACAAGATTAGAGGGTATTCTAGGGTGTCTTCCTTCTTCTTCTTCTTTTTTTCCCACTCGATGTATGCTTTCGCTTCTTAAATGTATTAGACCCCTCTGTTCCATGTCAGTGTCGTGATCATATTCTGCGGTGCGGATTGGGAACTTTTTATGACAGGATTTATAATTTGAAGTACTGAATGTAAATTAGTGCCTTTTTTTTTTTTTGGTCAAATCAGCTTAGTTCTAATTTGAATTAACTTGAGAAGCTTTGGCTGTTAGCTTGGAACTGGGGAATGGGGTTCCCACTTTCCACCCTCATGCTTCTAACTAGATTCAGAAAGACACATGTAGGCAATGTTGTAAAAACCGGACCGGAAGGTGAGCCGGAGAGTGCATCGGGTCACGGTTCGCACGGTCGGATCGGTCGGACCGAAGGTCGGACCGATGACGTAATAATTAAGGAAAAATATATGATTTTTAAATGTAAATTAAATATAAATAAATTATGGTTCCTTCACCTCTTAATTTTTAATAAAAGACCATTGACCAAGAAATAAATAGCCATTACAGACTTAGAAAACAATTATTCTTGTCTTTAGGTAAGCAAAACAAAGAAGGCATATAGGACCATTTGAGGATCACAGTTGCAGAAATTTTTGTCGAGATAGAAGAACTAGGAAGTTAAGAACACAAGCAATTTTTATTATGCAAAAGGTAAGAGATAGAATATGCAACTGATAAAAATTTTAAAAGAAATGTAAAATGTAGAAAGACAACAAGTGCTAAATATAGAATAAAAGCTTGGAAGAGACGTTAAACATCAACAATAGAGGAATGGTGATGAGAGAGATGATGTTCACCAATTGGTTGGAGTTTTGGAGATCAAATTTCACAGCCCTAAGATTTTCAAATGGTTGTTGGGGTTTTTAATTTGGGAGAAAAATATGAAGCTAATGAATTTGGGTTTCCTTTTTAAGAACTTGGGTTTTTTTTTTTGCTTGATTTTATTTTTTTTCATCTTTTTTTTTGTTTTAGATTGGACCGCCCGGTTTTTATAAAACCGCTCCGGTTCCCGGTTTAACTCCGGTTCCCGGTCCAATGTCCGGTTGGAAACGGCTCGATCCGGCTTAACACAATAAACGGTCAGACCATAAAATCCGAACCGACCTATGGAGCGGTCGACGGTCGGACCGCCCGGTCCGGTCCGGTTCTTACAACACTGCATGTAGGTAGATATAAAATTCATTAAGGATTTTAACGATAAAACTTAAAAGAAGGGAAAATTCGAGAAAAAGACCCTCGAATTACCAAAAGGACACTTCAGTACAACGAATTTCGGAAAGGACGAGTCAGTACAAATCCGTACAGTGACTGAATTTTTCTTTAACAAATTTAAAGGAAAAGTCCAAAATGCCCCTGGTTCAATTTTTTTTTTTTAATAATTGCCCGCCAGCCACTGCCGGCCGGTGGGACTTCGGCGAGTGGTGGCCCCGTGCCACGTGGCGCGTTGTGCGGGTGCCATGTGGCGTGTGTCCCTTATAAAAAAGGGACACAAAATGTGGAGCTGTGGGGCCCCTTGAACGTTTCTGGGAAAATATTAAAAAAGAAAGAAATATGGTACATATATTACTTTTGTGTCCCTTTTTTATAAGGGAAACACGCCAAGTGGCAGCCCCACAGCACGCCACGTGTCACGGGGCCACCACCCACTGAAGTCCCACCGGCCCCGGTGGTGGCTGGTGGGCAATTATTAAAAAAAAAATTGAACCAGGGGCATTTTGGACTTTTCCTTTAAGTTTGTTAAAGGACAATTCAATCACTGTACGGATTTGTACTGACTCGTCCTTTCCGAAATTCATTGTACTGAAGTTTCCTTTTGGTAATTCGATGGTCTTTTCTGGAATTTTCCCTTAAAAGAAAAGCTAATCCAAAAATGGAGGAAGGTTATAATAGAAATTAGGGAGAATTACAATTAGGTCCTAAATAAGGAAATTAATTATATTCAAGTTCCAAAAAATTATCATATTACATTGAAGTTCTTAGGGACCTGAGCGATATTAAATGGTTTGTTAGTGACAACTCAATGAATTGTCAATGCAACTCCTTGAATTGTTAATGACAACTCTTAAAGTTGTCAATATTGAACCAACCCACCCCCCACATTTTGTGTCCCTTTTTTATAAGGGACACACGCCACGTGGCAGCCCCACAGCGAGCCACGTGGCACGGGGCCACCAGCCGTTGAAGTCCCACCGGCCGGCGGTGGCGGGCCCCACCGCCGGTGGTGGCTGGTGGGCAATTATTAAAAAAAAATAATTGAACCAGGGGCATTTTGGACTTTCCTTTAAATTTGTTAAAGGACAATTCAGTCACTGTACGGATTTGTATTGACTCGTCTTTTCCGAAATTCGTTGTACTGAAGTGTCCTTTTGGTAATTCGATGGTCTTTCTGGAATTTTTCCTTAAAAGAAAAGCTAATCCAAAAATGGAGGAAGGTTATAATAGAAATTAGGGAGAATTACAATTAGGTCCTAAATAAGGAAATTAATTATATTCAAGTTCCAAAAAATTATCATGTTACATTGAAGTTCTTAGGGACCTGAGTGATATTAAATGGTTTGTTAGTGACAACTCAATGAATTGTCAATGCAGCTCCTTGAATTGTTAATGACAACTCTTAAAGTTGTCAATATTAAACCTCAATTGTTAATGCAGCTCCTTGGATTGTTAATGACAACTCTTTAGTTGTCATTGGCTACTCATTGAGTTGTCAATAAGAAGCTAATTAATATCGCTCAGGTCTCTAGGAATTTTAATGTAATTTGAAGACTTTTTGGGACCTGAATATGATTAATTCCCTTATTTTGGACCTATTTGTAATTTTCTTTAGAAATTAACTGTTGTAAAGTAGTGGATATAGGTTTAGAAGGATGGTAGATGGAGTATTTATAGAAGATGCTATTTGAAAAGCTACAACATCGATGAGAATGAAAGTGTGATATTAGCTTGAATTATGCAATCTACATGTGAATGAGGTAACCGGCAAACTGGTCAAAAAAGCTATGAAAACGCCCAAAGGAATTGTTTACAGATGTAAACTAAAAAAGAAAATCAAGGTTTCTATGATAAAAATTATATTAAGAAAAGAAGAAAGACAAGATTGTATAATCTGGTTTCGATTAAACATATTAATATATAATAAGGGTTTAAGTTCAAAAGAATATGTAGTAAGGATTGGGAAATTGGCAAATATAGTTTTTCTAGTCACATATTCACACTGTAACTTCAACATTCCTAACCATAAAATAAGAAATAGTAGACGAAGATTCTTATAAAAGCTTTCCCTGGGAGAAGTAAGAGAGCTTTTCTCTCTAAGAGAGAAGGGAGAGCTTCACTCTCTCTTGCCGGCACCTTCGGTGGTGCTTTTCCCAGTTGATTTGATCGGCTATCTTGGTCCTATGTACTACTATACTATCCCTTGGATTCATAGTCATCCTCACCATCTCTTCTATCTCTCCATCCCTTCATCCCTTCCTTTGATCATCATCTTTTCCTGTCCAGTGTTATGTTCTCCATTGCCTTAATCCTCTTTGGTTCTTTGTTCACCAGTTCTTTCTCAGATTTCAATCCTCACACTTTCTTGTCTTCATCTATCTTTATTTGTTTTCACTATCCTTTGTTTTATCTGTAAACGACCGTCTTTCGATTTGTACTTCATTGCCTCCTGCCTTTCTCTCTGTTTTTACCCATCTGCCTTTGTTTCGTCACTTCCCTTTCTCACTCATCAATCTTTCCTCCTTCATACGTCTTCCCGTTTTCCTCAATCATATCCACCGCCTTAATCATCCTCTGCTGCCACCGTCATAGTTCCCTTTTTTCTTCCCACAGCCATCACTCTGTTTCTTTTGCTCTTCACCCTTTCTTTATCTCTACCGCCATCACTCACCATTTTTCATCATATTAAGTTTTTTTTTTCTAGTATCGTGACCACTATTAGTCTCCACCCCTCCTTTTCTTTTGCTTCTCTGCCATGAGTTGCTTTGTCCTCTCTTCATCACCCTTCCAAGCTCCTTGCTCTTTTTTTTTTCTTTTTTTCTTTTTTTGGGCCTTGTTCTTGGGGTATTTGCATGAGATCAAGAAACTGAACTTGGGCTTCGTGGCTCATCTAAATTCCTTGTTGATTCTATTTGATGATTCTATATTCACTTCTACGGTTTCCTAAGATATTCATCTCATATTTCGCAGCATAGTTACTTCTATAATCATGTTTAAGTTTGTTTTTGGTATTATATATGTAAAATCACCACCCCACAAAAATTGAAAAGAAAAAAGTTGATAAGTTTTATATGCTTTGTAAAATGATAATAACTATATCCTATGTCATCTAAATTGTGTTTTCCTGTCTTTCTTGTGCACTGGCCAAATAGATTGACATTAACAACTAACCATTATAAATAAAAAAAAATTGAAAAAAAATCAATTTATTATGATTGTGTAAATAAAATGGTGTTGTTATTAGTAAATTTCTTGGTTACTCGAGAATCACGTCTATAGTCCTCAATACTACCAAATGCTTGGAGGAAACATATGACATCTTATTAAAAAAAATGATCGTTAGTAGATTGGATGTAAGGTATAGCTTTTAATCAAATTAAATGGTTATGAGCGTACTTATCAATTAACTTTGCATTAGTAGCTGAGCTGTTTACAATTTCATTTATAAGAACAAAGTAGAAAGCATGAAACGGATTAAATGCAGGAGTTTCATAAAAAAAGTTGCGGAATGAAAACTGAACCTCAATGGATGATTAGGGATCTTGTATTGGTCATTGTTTGGGATATAGTCAAAATTCTCAACATAATATAGTTTTCTTTCAATTGGTTTTGATTGGTAAGTATGGATCAACAACTTCTGAGTAACATACCCCTCAAGGATTCTCTTGAAGTGTTGGAAAAAAACATAAATATATTGTGATAAGATGGTACGTATATACGTATGAAAATGATATCAAGCAATACCTGTTCATCAACTAATATCATAAAAACCATCCAATCAGGAAAGGGATGAGTAATTTTTCGTACAGCCTACTTCCGAAATACGATAGCACCGATTTGCCAAGTGTCCTTACTTACATCAACCATGCTTATTGGAACCCTATCATCACCCATCCTCCACTGTGTATCTTCTGTTAGAATCTTAAGTTTTGATGAAGACTGACCCCATAGATAGCATAAGTAAATAGAATGTAAAGTTACCTTTGAATTAAACAAGTAAAACCTGATAGGTAACAAATCACTATCGCTAGAGCTAGAGCTTATCGCTAATAGTCAAAAGGCCATAGCAAGTGAAGACTTAGAAATAACAAAGTTAATATCTATCGCTAAGTCTTTCACTATCGCTAAAGGAATTTCCTATCGCTAGAAGTTCATTAAGAACATGGATAAATAAAAGGAAGAATAACTAGCTGAACAATGAACCAAGTCCTTGAGCTAATGGAATCAGCTAGCGATAACAGGTTAAGCTATCGATAACAGAGTTCTTCAGATAATAAACATTCTGATAGCTAGTGCCTGAGCAAATGAATTAACTAGTGATAACATAGTTGCTAGCGCTAACACGTTTAGCTATCGATAATAGGATACTTGAAATATCTTTGAATATTCATATAACTGTATCCTTAAGCTAATGAGCAATCAACTAGCGATAATGGAATTAGCTATCGATAGAGAATGCTTTGAAAATACCTTAGCTGATATATTGTCTCTATCTCTTTGAGCTAATGAAATGTTCTATCGATAACATCCACTGCATGAGTATTTGTTTCAGCTAACAGCTTAAGTGCAGGACTCACACTGTCAAGATAGCGATAGCCAAGGGAGCTAGCGCTAATGAAAAAGCTGACATGCAAGTACAGTGGCAAGTAGCAGCAGGATAACGTTACTCACAGTCTCTCTCTCTCTTATCTTATCCTCTGCAAAAACAGTTGAAGCATGAAAAGAAAGAAAAGGTGTTAACGGCTAGTTCTCCAAGTCTCCAACAGATAGAAAAGTATCCCACCATATATGAAGACTTGAAAACATCAGAATCAAGTAGCGAGCGAACATACGACGCATTTACATGACAAGATGATATGAGATGAAAATCAGAGGCTCTGCACAGAGAATCAGTCATATTCAAGTGAGTCCAGAAATGATGAGTCGAGCGCATTAGAAAAGAAGAATTAGAGCACATTCATTGTTAAGATTATTAGGCTCAAATTTGTATTTCATCCTACATTACTCTGTACCTCAGTAATTATCATAATCTGTTCATTAAGTGAACTCTATTGTTGAAATCCTCTATTGTTTGAGGTTGTTCTAAAGCATGGTGCTTTAAGAACAGGGTTGTAACCTTACAGGTAGTAAGGGGGAGTATTTAGAGGGATTCTAAAACTCTGTAAAGGTTGGCAGGTGAACCTGTATTAGTAAAACCTGTGGCTGGCTTCTCTTGTGCCCGGTTTAAACAAGAAGGTAGTAGAAATCTCAGGTGGAGCCTGAGGACTGGATGTAGGTCTGGATTGACCGAACCAGGATAAACTCTGTGTGCATTATCTCTTCCCTTAACTTTCCTAGCTTCCAGCATATTTTACTTACGTTTTCTTTAATGCACTTCATGGTTTGAAATATTCACAATGATAAACCTAAAAGAATCTTAAAAATTGTCATCACTTGTGTTTTGTTTAAAGAATTTAAAGTTTTTATTCTATCACCCAATTCACCCCCCCTCTTGGGTGACAGCCAGCACTTACATCTTCGTAAGAGGACCTTTGAGGCACGTACATGAAGAGAATGAAGCCAGTTAATATTGCAAATTGTTATTGATAATATTGCAAATTATTATTGATAGGAGCCTATAGTGATGGGATATTTGTGTTGTTCAATTAGGAAATGAAAATAAATTATTTGAAAATAAAATTCAAATAAGAACAAAAACTAAGTGAAACATAATTAAGAACAAATTAGGGACAATTAATTAGAAGTTCCATGAAAAAAACAAAATTAAGATGAGGTCTCGCATGTTGTAAATAACAACTTCTGAGCTAACAATAACAACTTTTGGCCTAGTGATTACAACTAATGGGACCTCATCTTAATTATGTTTCTTATATGGGACATCTAATTAATTATCCCAACAAATTATATATGGTTCGGGTTTTCTTAAAAAACAATAGTAGAGTTACTATGAGTATTGATTTTCATCTAGTTAAATTTTTTAGCAACAGATTTAATTTTTACAATGGGGATCAAAATTCAAAAGAAAAAATTATTAAATAGAAACATGATTAATGCCCATTAATTGTTGACCTATTCAAAAACATTAATCATTTTTTAAGTTTCAAAAGCAAAATTAATAATGCTGATTGAAATTCAAACATGAGTATTTTGATTGTTGCTACTTGCCTAAAATGGTAACCAATTTGAACACAATAATTGATTTTTCAAATTTCAAAAGCCAAGTATTCCAAATAAAAATCAAATATATGTGGATTATAAATAGTATTACATTAACAGGTTTTTTGGTTACATTAAAATTGAAATAAGTGAGGGATAACATAAAGAATTCAAATTAGTGCATTATTCATAGCCGAATATTGTAGATTAAAAAACAAAGTATATATGGTTTGATCTTTTGAAACAATAGTAGGGCTACTCATATGTATGTGAGAATTGATTTTCATCTATTTTAATTTCTTAGCAATAGATTGATATTTATTATGAAAAACATTACATTAACATGTTTTAGATGATAAAAAATTGAACGTAAAAATTAAAAGGCCAAATTTCACAAAATACCCCTAAACTTTGGGACAGTTTCATATAACCCCATCGACGTTTCAAAATTTAAATTTAACCTCCCTGAACTTTTATCTTTTTATTATGGACCCCCTTACTGTTAACTTGTCGTTATCTCTTAACAGAAATTGTTACGTCATGCTTACATAAGACAAATCAACATATCTATGTGGCATACTTATAAAGTTATATTTGCGTAGAACTCCCCTAAACTTTAGTCTAATTGCATATAACCTTCCTGACATCTTAAATTACCTCCTTGAAGTTTTATTTTTTTATTACAAGGCCCCTCCATTAGTAGTTATTATTATTATTATTATTATTATTATTATTATAATCAAAGTAGGCGCTTTACTTTCAACATTTTCTTCTGATAGCAAGATAATATTTTTGAAATCGTTTTGTCATTCTTGCTATATATATTTATTATTTATCGATTAAAATAGCATTTTTTTTCATAGAGAAACATAGAATAAAAATATTTGAAAGTTTACACTGACCAAAAACATAAAAATAAAAGCTCCACCTCTAAATCAACAAAATTATAAATTGCCAATATAAGAAAAATATGGTTAGTTAAATGTAAACATAATATTGAAATGGCTGCAATGTTAACAGAACATTAGCAAAAATATTAAAAAGATTGTAAAAATTTACCTTAATATTAGAAGAAAATGCTAAAAGTAAAGTGCATGCTTTGATGGACATTACAAAAAAAATTAATGGAATGGCCTAATATTAAAAAAAATAAAAACTAAAGGAGGTAAAATTTAAATTTTAAAATGCAATTAGAATAAAGTTTAGGGGAGGTTTATGCAAATATAAACTTAAAAAGATGCCACATAGGATATAATAAGGTGTCTTATGTGATGTGAGTGTGACGTGACAATTTCCGTCAAGATATAACGGAAAGTTAACGGCAGGGGTCCATAACAAAAGAAAAAAGTTCAGGGAGGTTAAATTTAAACTTTGAAATGTCAAAAGGGTTATATGCAACTGCTCCAAAGTTGATGGGGGTTTTCTGGAATTTAACCAAATTAAAATCAGTATAGTTTTAATGTAGAGATATATGGCATATTATTAATCATATAATTATGTTTGGTTTGTTGCCTAAAATAGTGGCCTATCTCAACACATTAATTAATTAATTTGTTAATTTTTTAAATTTCAAATACAAAATTAATAGGGCTGATTGTAAATGAAATATATATATTGATTGTTGCCTTAAATAGTAACATATTTGAACACAATAGCTAATTTTGAAATTTTTAAAGCCAAATATTCCAAATATATATATATATATATATATAATATAAACAATATTAAGTTGGCAATTTATTTAAATGTAATTCATGATTTATTTGAAAAACAAAACACCAATTAAAAATTTCATTATTCAAATTCAATTTGTGCTTTATTCGAAAAGTAATATATATATATATATGGACATGAGGATTAATTTTCATCAATGCGGCTTCTTGGCGGCAAATGAAGTATTTACAATTAGATTCAAAATTTAAAAGAAAAAAATTTCCAAATGGCGATGTAGGATGCAAATTTATTTATTGTTGACAATGAAATTCAAAATGGAAAGAAAAACTTCTTAAATAGAGATGTATGAAGATCGGGTTTAATTGAATATGTGGACCAATGATATTAGTAATTAAAGCTGACATCATAGGCATGTGGACCAATAGGAGTATTGCTTGGAGATTTAGAGAAGTACATAGATAGATAGATAGATTACTAGTTAGGAATGTGTCCACTAATTTCCCTCTCCACTTAGTGTCACCACCATTTCCCTCTCCACTTAGTGTCACCACCATTGCATTTACTTACAATGGTTTTTTTTTGGGCAATAAGAAGAGATTTAGTATTTTCATTACTGAGCAAGTAACCAACAAGTAGAGTTTAAGAAACAAATGAGTCCCAGCTCAACACACGAGCAATAGACCAACAAGTAAAAATAAGAAACAAAACTCAAGAGAGTTGCTCCAACAACTAAACTAACAAGTCCACAAACTCTATAAATCAATCTCATCTAATATTAGTATTTCCACAAGATTAATAAAATTAACTGTTTCATTACTTTTCAAATCTTGCTTAATTTTTGTGAGGTTCTTCCTTTTCAATACTTTGTGTGGAGGCCTGAGACTAATATTGCATTGTTGATTATTATAACATCCTAAATTTTTATTAAGGATCGGTGAATGGGATTAAAGTTTAATCTATGTGATTACCAAATTTTTATTATAATTTGGGTTAATTTTTATGATGCCATGGAATATGTAATAAATATTAATTGGTGTATATTGAGATTATTGGAAGTAAAATGTGACGATTGGAGGGCAAAAATTTAGGGTGATTTATAGGAGTGTTTGCCTTCCGTTATTCGAGACGAACCCACAGTGAACTAAGGGAAAAATTAAGGCTAAGAACTCGTTCACCGTGGCGAACCCAAAGGGAGATAATCAGGTTGAGACATACAGAGGCAGGCTCACTGTGGCTTCGCCATAGCAAACCCACGGTGAAGCCTCGAACCTGAGAGTATTCTAAGCAATCTTGTCATGGCGACCCATGGCAAGGTCTCGATTTTTTTTTACTTATAAATAGATGTAAATAGAATTTTAAGGTTATAACTTATGAAATTTAGTGAGAGGCCTAGAGAGAAGAGTGTGAGCTTAGCTAGTGCTTTGAATGAACTAAGGTCCAATTTAGGCCCCAGTCTTCGAGGTAATTATATTTCCTTCCATTTTCTTCCAATTCCTCTCTCTTTCAAAAATTTCTCTGGGTGAAAATTTATGGTTTCTTATGATTTCAAAAATCTACCATATTTTCTTTTTTATCTTAAGTTCAAACCCATTTTTGAACCTCTCTGAACTATTCTATTGGTTTGGTTTGTTGGAAAAATATTTGGGTATACTCAATGGATTTTCAAAGTTTGATAAACTTAGGGTTTGGGGGTGATTTTGAAATTCCAAAGAAATTTTTTATTTTGGTCTTTACAAATAGTTTCTACATTTTAACGGATGATTTCAAATGGGTTGATTTGTTGGGAAAGTGCTTGAACCAAATTTTCACAATTTAAAGTTAGAGAAAGTTAGGGTTTGAGTGGGATTTTAGGTTCTAGGTTGTTAATGAGTAAATTGGTGGTTCTAATGTTTTAAATTATGCTAGTAGATGATCTTGGATTGAGGAAATTTGTAAGGATACGAATAATTAAAGTTTGGTGATTTTGGAATAAACTTGTAGACTATTTCGGGTATGAGCTAAACTATTTAATGTTGTTGAGGATAATGATGAATTTGAATGGATTTTTGTAATAAATAACTTGTGGATGAATGATTTAAATTTGTTGTTCAGCTTGAATTGCAGTATTTGGTGGATTGGTGGAATTTAGCCCAAGTTATGGTTATGGTAGAGGAGATTTATGGTGAAGTGAAATTAAGTTTGACGGATGACTAGGGTATAATGGAAGTGATTTAGAAAGATGGGATGTTAAGTTTTATAAAATTACCTTACTTTTCGTAAAGGAACCTTTAAGGGATTTAAGTCCTATTTTTGTTTGGAACTTGATTAAGTTACTTAATCATATGTGTATGCTATTAATTTTGTGTAGAGTTCGGTTTTGAGTCGAGCATGGGGAAGCTTCACTATTGCGGTAAATTTGAATTCGACTTCAAAGGCAACTAACAGCTGTGTGTGTATTGTTGGTAAGAGTATTTCAAACTCTTACAACCTTTTTTTATTGAAGCAATTATATTGATGAAGGATTTCAAGTAGGTTATTTTAATATACAATGTCATGTGGGATTCTTAGTTTTGAAACTTGTATATGATGTGGCTGTATCATATTTTCAAAATGTTATATCTATTGATTTGAAAATAGGGTTAAGATTCAAAAATACACATGGGATTTTATCAAAAATTCGTCCAACATCAAGTGCTTCTTTTGGGACCAAAAGTACCTTTGAACTTTCAAATTAGATAAAAAAATCTCATTTACAGTTATATTCCAATAGAAGATGTTTGGTGCTGGATGAACCATTTTACAAAATCACATGTGTATTTTTTACTCTAATTTAATGGTAATTGTGATTTTTGATCCAATTTGGAAGTTCAGAGGTACTTTTGGTCCAAAAAAAGCATTTGGTGCTAGACGAACTTTTGACAAAATCACATGTGTATTTTTGACCCTTAATCTTTGAAAATATTGCATGACAAATTTTTGAATAGTGAAAAAGCCACGAGCCTATTTTTGATTAATGATGCATCATTTTTTATCTGCATGAGTTGTTTGTTAGTTGACACAGCGATGTATTGGATATGTTTATCATCACGTGATGAGGTACCCCGCTGGCCCATGGGGACTTATGGTATTGAAAAAGGTAAGTTGAACCCTTATGGTTCCAGGATAGGAAGTAAACCCCAACTTGTTCCACCCATCCCCTAATTGTAGGGGACAAGCCATCTCAATACGCAAAGCGGTCATTTTGGTTCTTATGATTGTTCCTCCTTGGGAGGTGTTGTGAAACACAGGGTTTAAGCTCACTTGAGAAAGAGGATATATATATGCATGAATTGTTCAAGATATTGGTACTTGTCTATCTTTCTGCATTGAGAAATTATACTGTATAGGTCCCACATGACACCTTGCCAACACACATGCACATGCAGGGCAAGTAGAAAACGTGTTACTGAAACATTGTCTTACCCCATTTGCTTAAATGTTTTATAGATCCTAGTTCGGGTGTTGAGCCAAGGGGAAAGGATCTAGCTGCAACTTACTAGCTATAGTAAAAATTTATGGCTTTAGGATTATTGTGTAATGTCACATAGACATATGCATTTCTATCTTTGCTTCCACATGTTGATTTTGACTTTATGGATATCTTTTAAAGGGTTTTATGGATATTGCATTTCTATGCAAGCACACCTAGTCCAAAATAACCAACCATCCATTTAAGCCTAGAAATCATGATAAAAACCCTTGATAGAGAATAATGATATAAAATACGGTGCAATCAGTTATTTTTACTTGACTTAGTAAATAACCATAACTATGTTAGAAAAAGAAGCTACCTAACATGGTTATTAAAAAGTTATCACATGAACTTGTGTAAGCTCTGTTAGGAAAAAGAGTCTTACCACTAACATAGTTAGAAAAATGCTTTTCATAAAACATTTACTAACAAACTGTGTTCGAAAGAGGCATAACCAAATATGGTAATTAAAATCAACCATTCATTTAAATATGCCTTTCATTTCAAAAATCTTAGTCACACATACAACCAAACTTTCCAATCTCATCCATAAATTTAACATCCTAATAAACCATCAAACTCTATGGCCAACACAACAATGCCAAAAGAGTCTCCAAGAGACTAAGGTCACATGCATGTGATAAATCTCATAACCATCAATAATCATATAAACCACAAAGGCCATAGACCCAATGCCGAAAAGCACGCCGAACTCTGACAGTACATACATATATAGCACAAAAAGGCCTCTAGCCTCTAACAATCAAACATCGACGCAACAATAAAAACAAGTATAATAACAGTCATCCCAAATTAAATCTAAAACATAAAATAGTAGAAGTGAAACATGATCCTAATATTGGAAATATACAAAACTCCAACATTTAAACAGAAGTAAGCCTCACCCTAGGCTAATCAACACAATTTGGCACCACTTTGCCCAACGATTGCAAAATTTTCCCAAATAATTAATTTGAAACCATAATTTATGACCAATTAACCACTAAATTAATGGAATACTAATTACGATAGAAAAAGAGAATTGCGAAAACCAAAAGGTCTATCGTAGTTAGAAAATAATTCTGATAACTTTGAAACCATAATTATGACACCAAAGAGACTATCATAGTTATCAAAAAGATTTAACAATAGAAATACTAATTATAAAAGCCTATCATAGTTAAATAAAAGACTTTAGTCACTTGAACGCCTAACTATGATAGAAAATGATCTATCATAGTTACAAGGAAATAAACTAATAATTTAAGAATTTACACATGATAGAAAAGAAACAACATGTCCAATTAAATTAAGGCTATCATGGATAAGAGAAACTATGTAAACACTTGTAAAATAAACCATCATAGAAAGAACAAGACTAACATGGTCAAAGAGCTTTTCTAGACTTTAAAAAGGTTTAAGAATCCAAATCAACCGTGTTAGAAAGAAATCGCCTAATATGGTTATTAAAGTTTATCTACATAATGTAACTATGTTAGAAAAGCTCTAACTAACATGGTTACTTTTTTTTACCAAAAAAAAACATTGTTACTTTTCAAAACCCAACAATTACCAAAATTACACTAGATAACTATATTAGGAAAGGATTGTTAGAATCTTAAGTTTTGATGAAGACTGACCCCATAGATAGCATAAGTAAATAGACTGAAAAGTTACCTGTGAATTAATCAAGTAAAAATTGTTAGGTAACAAATCACTATCGCTAGAGAGTATCGCTAATGAAAAGGCTCAAAGCAAATGGAAACTTAGCAGAACACTAAGATAAAGATATATCTATCGCTAAGAGTATTCCTATCGCTAATAGACAAAGAGCCATAGCTAATGAAGACTTAGAAATAACAAAGTTAATATCTATCGCTAAGTCATTCACTATCGCTAAGGAATACCCTATCGCTAGAAGCTCATTAAGAACATGGATAAATAAAAGGAAGAATAACTAGCTAAACAATGAACCATGTCCTTAAGCAAATGGAATCAGCTAGCGATAACAGGTTAAGCTATCGATAACAGAGTTCTTCAGATAATGAACATTCTGATAGCTAGTGCCTGAGCAATTAAGTTAACTAGTGATAACATAGTTGCTAGCGCTAACACGTTTAGCTATCGATAATAGGATACCTTGAAATACCTTTGAATAATCATCTCAGTATCCTTAAAGCTAATAAGCAATCAAGTAACTAGCGATAATGGAATTAGCTATCGATAGAGACTGCCTTGAAAATACCTTAGCTGATATATTGTCTCTATCTCTTTGAGTAATCAAGAAATGTTCTATCGATAACATCCACTGCATGAGTATTTGTTTCAGCTAACAGCTTAAGTGCAGGACTCACACTAACAAGATAGCGATAGCCAAGGGAGCTAGCGCTAATGAAAAAGCTGACATGCAAGTACAGTGGCAGGTAGCAGCAGGATAACGTTACTCACAGTCTCTGTCTCTCTTATCTTATCCTCTGCAAAATCCGTTGAAGCATAAAAAGGAAGAAAATGTGCTAACGGCTAGTTCTCCAAGTCTCCAACAGATAGAAAAGAATATCACCATATATAAAGACTTGAAGACATCAGAATCAAGTGTGCGAACTCACGACGCAAGATAATATGAAATGAAAATCAAAGGCTCTGCACAAAGAATCAGTCGTATTCAAGTGAGCCCAGAAATGATGAGTCGAGCGCATTAGAAAAGAAGAATTAGAGCACATTCATTGTTCAAATTATTAAGCTCAAATTAGTATTTCATCCTACTTTACTCTGTACTTAAGTGTTTATCACAATCAGTTCATTAAGTAAACATATTTATTGAAATCCTCTACTGTTTGAGGTTGTTCTGAAAGCTTGGTGCTTTAAAACATGGATATTACCTTACAGGTAGTAAGGGGGAGTGTTTAGAGGGATTCTAAAACTCTGTAAAGGTTGGCAGGTGAACCTGTGTTCGTAAAACCTGTGGTAGGCTTCTCTTGTGCCCGGTTTAAACAAGAGGGTAGTGGAAGTCTCAGGTGGAGCCTGAGGACTGGATGTAGGTCTGGGTTGACCGAACCAGGATAAACTCTGTGTGCATTATATCTTCCCTTAACTCTCTTAGTTTCCAGCATACTAAAATTATTTACTCTTCAGTGCATTTTATGTTTTGAAATATTCTCTGTGATAAATCTTAAAACGATTTCAAAGATTGACATCGCTTGTGTTTTGTGCAAAGAATTTAAAAGTTTTTATTCTATCATCCAATTCACCCCCCTCTTGGGTGACAGCCAGCACTAACAAGGATTTCCTTGGCTAACATAGTTACAAAAGAAACATCACAATATCTTTTGAAATGACAAGGTCACCATCCACACGGGGCTATTTGCATGCATCAACCAAACGAAATAAATCATATGGCCTCTGGTAATAGGAAACCTGAAGGGGGGCCAGTCTCAAAAATTGCCAACAGTTCCACTATCCAGAAGTTAAGTAAAAATACAGAAGCAAATATGCATGCATGCCTAGTCTATAGTGTGAGGCAATATACATGATACCAAAAAAACCAAATGACAACCTCACAAATAAGAAATGTCAGCCGGCTTATTCCCTGCACATCTACCCTCAAAACTAGCACCTGAAACTGAAGAGTAACTAAATGAGACAAAGTTCCAGTAGCACTTATTCTTCCTATTCTGTCTATATGTGTAAGTATATGACAATACAATTAAGTGAAGCAATCAACAATCACCATCACTACTGTAAAAAAGGGTTTTCACGTCTGTTATTTAAAAGTTTTCATGTCACATTTGTAGGAGACGTCAATCTGAATGACGTTGGAAAGTGGACTTTCCAAGTCCCAAAAATAACAAAAATTGAATGTCAGGTTTCCACGTCACGAATTATAAAATAAAAAAGACATCAATAGTCTCAAAAAAAGAGTTTACGGTGTTTGATTTTAGAGAAACAATGTACCCTGTTATCAGATGATGTCGTTTTTGAAAAACCACGTCACCTATTATATAAGAGGGGACGTCGTTTCTGTTGTCAGAGAAACAACATCCCCTGTTATATAATTGGGGACTTGGTTTCTCAGAAAATATTTTTTTTTAACTTATTTTCCCATTTGTTTTGGTTTCCCAACTGCATGTAGTTACATTCATAAATATATATTCATACAACTTCATCCAAAGTTACATACAGCCAATATACAACATAAATAAAAGGTTAAACAACAATGTTATAATATCTACAAGTTATAAAAGATAAACATGGAAGACTTTTTTCTACTCCAATGTTGTTACATTTAGAAAATATTTAGACCAAGGCTTGCATATCTCTCTGATCATCTGCAGCTCAGGATATTGCTCCAAACTTTGAAAATGCTGCAAACGCAATAGAAAATTATAAGTTAAGCAATATTCTAAGAAAATCTAAAGTATATATTAAAGTTCTGATTTATGTATAATTTCACATCAATACTAACACTAAAGCAACGTGAAAATTATCAATTCTTATCAATTTAAATTCAATTCTAGTTTAAAGTAACGTCTACATTTCTAAATTCATTCAAATTATCAACAAGGCAAGATTTAATATGTAACAATATATGCTTTTAAAGGACTTATGATAAAAATATAGAGGATGAGCCTTTAAATGGTTCTTCAATAAAATCATCAAAGAATGAATATAAGTAAATAATGAAATTTATAACCTCGTGCAATAAAACAAATTTTGCTTTTGATTAGAAAGAAAGTAAAAAAAAATCATATACAAGAATATTGGTGTGCATTCTCTACAATCCATTAGATTATAAATAAGGGTAAAGGTGTAACTGTAACAATAAAGGTTTGAGTAAGGAGCACCTGACACCATAAAGTATCATAAGGTGCAAAAATACCCATAAACATTAGAAAACTAAGCAATTTTAACATAATTAGTAACACCGTTGAAAGTTTCAATTACTTTTTTGAGTTGTGGGACCCACATTAGTTATTTTAAATTATTTTTTTTAAATGATTTTTAAATTGTTTTCTCTCTCCATCCTTACCCTCCCATTTTACCCTTCCATTTTATCCCTCTTCTTCCCCACTCTTCTATCTCTCTCCTTGAGGACCAACCTAGGTCAGCTTATGAAAACACAACAAAATTTCCTTGCCACTCAATTGTAGAGAGATTCTCCAAAATGATGTATTCTATTTTGGAACCAGAAAGGATAACATTGCACATGCCTTGAGAAATTGGTGTCAAGCTAGGATCCATACGTTTTTTAGTGAAAGAGGAGAGACAAAGTGGCTTTTGTTGACTATGAAGCCTATTATCCCTAAAAGGCATCGCACATTCTGGTTCTATTAAATGTTGGTATAAAAAAACCTTTTTTTCTTTGAATCCTTGTGCTGGAGGAAAAAAATTTCTTCCACTGGTAAAAAAAATTACTGGAAGGACTAAACAAATGCCAAATTTATACTGGCTAAATTGGGCAAAATAGTACACTGTATTGTTCTTCCTCACTCGTCTCTGAGTAGGAAAATTGCATCGTTACTAGATGATCTAGAGTGAAGCTTTTCTAATGCAGTCAGCAAAAAAAATCCTTTCCGTTGGAAGTAGCTGAAACAAATTCAACAATGATTTCTTGGATATAGTCTTGAAATTCTCCCTTCTTCGCATGTGAGGAGCACAGAGTAGTGTTGAAGGTGTGGTTATGGAGATTTGGTGGGCTTTTGTTGAGAATAATAAACCCAATGAGAAAGAGAAGGGCGGGGGGAAGAAGAGGGATGGAATGGAAGAGGGAGGATGGAGTGGGAGAAAACAATTTAAAAATCATTTTTTAAAAATAATAATTTAAAATAAATAATGTGTTTCCCACAACTCAAAAAACAAACTAAAACTTTTGACAGTGCTACTAATTGTGTTAAAATTGCTCGGTTTTGTAATGTTTATGGGTATTTTTGCACTTTATAAGACTTTATGGTGTAAGGTGCTCCTTACTCAAAGCTTTATTGTTACAATTGCACCTTTACCCTATTAATAATAAAAGTAGCAAAGTTAAATCTAAGTGCTAAAAAAGACAATGGAAATCAAATTCTAATCCAAACGCGTAATAAATGGGAAAAAGGTAAGACTATGTTAAGATTCTTTTTAAAGAAAAAACTCACCCTGGTTGTGGAACCTTAAACAAGCAAGCCCTAAAAAAGTTAATTTGTTGATCTACTTTTAAGTCATGACTCATAATAGACCAAAATTCAAAACAGTATCATTTGCCTAGTAAGTATATATAATTGCAGTTTTTTTTATTTGAAGCTGTTCAATAAATTGTATCCATGTTAGTTAAGAAAAGTGATACAAAACATATTTCAAAGAAAAGCTCTACTAAGGCTGCAACATCAACAACTAGGTTGCCTGTGAACAAGACTTTATATTGTAAGAGACAAGCAATTTAACAGAGCATATGGTACATCAAAGCAGTTGAAAAGTTTCTCGCCTCAAGTAAAAAATTGTTTCAAAATTTAAAACAAGTGACTTTTCCCACTGCAACAGTTTTTCCTATATGAATAGGTAATGCCTTAAACCTTGAAAAAATCTTGAGTTCCAAGAACAAATATTCAAGAGAAGAAAGCCATCACTTTTTACCTTTTGTGCATTGAAAGAACCTCCTAATTAGTTGGGGAAAATAAGCAAATTTCTCAATGCATATCATATCATTAACCTGAAAAAAATGTTTTAAGTTATCTACATAAGAAATATTTAAAACCTAAATTACCACCAGCAATCACTTATTAGATGAAACTCCCAGATGCACCATGGCAAGAAGCAAGGGATAAGAACTTTATATGGCACTCAAAGTTCTCAAACAGAATGACTCTGTAAAATAATTTCCGTATATAACAATGCAAAACAACTTATCAAATAGAAATAAGATCCAAATTGAAATGGCAACAAAATGCTCGGCAGACAACAATAGCACCTTTCTTCACAGAGGGGAACAAAATCTGGCGAATGAGATGATTGTCAAGCCTGAATGAGTTTGAGTGAAAGAAATAGAGGGAAAGAGCCAAAATGCCGTGCTTTTGAATTGAGCATGGCTAGCAGAGGGAAGTGTTTTTTCTTGATAATATCCACAAAGGTCATTTATGCAGAGAACATGAGTATAGTCAGATCTCACACCCTAGGTACCAATGCAAGAAGAAAATAGACGAAAGCTCAAACCTTTGAGCGGAGATCTGTATGGTAATACTATCGCTGACCTTGTAAAGAGGGAATCCGATCTTGCTGCCATCGTCCTCCTGTTGTCTCTACCACTGCTGGCCGTCGTCGTCATCCCCTTCCACAGTGGTTGTTCGCCCTAGAAGCCATGGCAGATAACGGCGCAGATGCTGCAGATGGAGTAGGACAAGGAGGAGGGCGTCAAGAGAGTAAGTGAGGGTGGTGGAGTGGAATCGCAATAGCTCATTGTCGTCAACGGCACGCCTTGGGTTCTTCTTCATGCTATACTGAGTGCGGCTCTTGACGGCGTATCAGGGAGCGAAATTGAAGGCTAGAGAGGGAGAAGTAAGAGTAATCGTGAGATGGAGAGAGGTAAATGATAAGAAAAAGAAGGATATGGGAGATTTGGCTAAGTCAGGAAGAAACCATGTCACTTATTTTAAATAGGTGATGTGGTTTTAGAGAAACCATATCATTTAATTTCAAATGGGAGACGTGGTTTTGGAGAAACCATGTCACCCATTTTAAATTTGTGATGTCGTTACTTACAACATCCCTAATTACTTTAATTCGGGACATCATTTCTTCCTCCACATCCCAATTAATTACAAAATTGTCACCACCTTTTTTCAATGTCATTTTTATAATAATGGACATTAATTGGTGATGTTAAAAGGGTTTTTTGTGGTAGTGCATTTATCACATGTATAGCCATTTTCCATATTACAAGTGGGATGAAATCATATATAAACATTTAATGTAACCAAGATTTGCATGGATTTCCAAACCATTACAAAATACACTAATAATCCTCCAAAGATGGTAACATACACCTTGTGCCAGGCAGAAGCCACCGAACTAGATTTCATCGTCGTCACATAAATGAAACTAAACTCATCCAATGGTGAGCCACCGAAACCAGACTCCAGGACCCGATAGAAGCTAACAAAACAAGACTTAACTATCGATAAGTCCTAGGGACACTTAACTCAAAAGGTAACCCATGGCCGTCAGGTACCTCATCACTTGAAGTGGGTGAAATCAACTCATTCAAGTACCAATATTAACCAGATAGAAATAATCAATCACATACAAAATGATCATGCTTTCACAGATTAGTAATTCAGTACAACATATTCTCTTTAGAATTTAGCAATGCATACTAAGATGCAACAACATATTTATATAACAATCATCATGACATATCTAATTACCAAAACAACCAGATTCCAACACATACTATTTCCCACATAACAATGTAATGGAATAAATCTTCATAATTCATGTGACACGGCATATTAGCCCAAGTTCCAATATCACAAATAGCAGTGAGTTTACCAACTCATCATACAAAATTGAAGACAAGGAATTGGTTACTTTTTTTATGCAATTTAGTGTATCCAACAAAGTATTGCCATGAAGTGTTTACCCCCAATGTTCACGAGCCACAAGATCAAACTCTACAGCAGCCACCAAATGGAAACATACCACATCAATAAATTGAGTATGCACAACAAGATTATTTAAAATAACCAAACCCAAGACTCACATCCCAGGCTATCAAAGACCAATGGCCAATTACAAAATCCAATGGCCACAATTGATCCCGATGTCCCATATTCACATCTTTACTCTAAATTAGACTATCAAATCCTCAGTCATAAACCTCAAACATTTATTTAACCAAAATTTGTCTCTAGACCACTTGTACCAATTGTACCTTAACCCAAGATTACTAACATCTAAAGAGCCCAAAATCACCAACTAACCCTAATCAATTTACCACAATCATTGAGACACCCAACACAACAATATCATTCAAAATTCCCTCTACAAGATCAAGTTTCGCAAAAATTTACAAAACCAAATTTGGTTCAAGTGGTAAACCAAAAGTTCAAGGCATTAGAAACTTTTATCCAACTCCAACAAACTCATTTAAATCATCACAACTATTTAACAACACTTTTCTTCCAAAATACATAAAAAACCTCATGGTTTTTGAAACTTTGATAAGCCAAAATTCAATTAAATTAGGCCCAAATGATTTCAAGGCTTAGAACTCTTCAAATATCATCAATAATTCTTAAAAGCATTAAACAACTTCTTGCAACACAATTTTTCAAAATCAAGATCAAACCCTAGAATTTCCTAAACTTTGTTGAACCAAAATTTTGTTCTAGATGAAAACCCAAACAACATTTGTTAAACCATGAGAGTGAGACAATTGTCTTCGTAACCACTCCCATACTCAACGCACATATAAGCGCGTGCAGATAAAGAGTCAAGTAGGAGTTAATATATAATAACTTTCTCAATAATAGGCAATATAGAAATGTCAACAACATCACACAATCATCATACATACATGACTCTCATTTCATAATCTCTTCCAAAACTTGTTTTATAATAAGTAACACACAACTCATCTCATGTAACCATGTAAAATACATGCATATGCAAGCCTTGTAAGGCAAGTAGTTTCCCTCACTTTGAAGGACAATATTCACACCAATCCCAAGTTTCTCACCTTTGAGGAAAGAGGAGGACCCTTAAGATCCCATACCCTCTCAATAGCCGATGAGGGGATGCGCATCACATGACTGCGTAACTATTGGACCCATCATGTATGATATCGCATACATTATGCACAACAATATTTATAGCATGCCATTTATGACATTCATATCACTTCACTATTCAAAAACATGTAAAACTTACAAAGAATGACTATGTAGTCATTTTATTCTTCAACAACATTTCATAATCAAACTTCAATGACCATACATCATTTACAACAATACTCATCATATTACTATACATTCTCAAGAATATATCTTTTTCTAAATCATCATGAATTTTTCAAAACATTTCACAATTAAACTACCCACATGACAGCTTCTATAACCAGTTAAAATTTTGTATGTGGTCTTGTAATCAACCAGGGTATATCAAAGTAGGTTTCACAAACCTCCATTAACAAGACCCAAAAATGTATGTAAAGTTGAAAGTGGTTACCTCTTGTAGACCAACTCACTAACACCAAGTACAAGCTCCTTAATAAGCTTCACATCAACCCTACATATAGTTTCATACAATATCAATGTATTAGTCATTAGAACTAATTCGAAAATTTAGCATAACAAACTCCCTTAGAGTCCCACTTGGTCCTCTAAGCAATTTCACAAGTTTTCTTTGTTCAATTATTTTTTAGCCCATCTAAATTCACCAAATTCTACATGCTAACATTAATTTCATATCCTCTTGAATCCCGAATTTTCCATAACTTGGCCATTTCATCCAACTAGACCATTTTCTAAAACCAACTTAAACCAAGATTCTAAACTATCAAAATTACTTATCATACTGTTGAAACTTAGAATTTTGATGATAACCAAACATTATTTAGGCTATGAAAATCATAGACATCTTAACTTAGAACAATCGATAAGCTAGAAGAACAATCGATAAGTTAGAAACCATCATAGCTGGAAGAACAATCGATTGAAGCCTATCAATCGATTGACACTTCACCAATCGATGGTTGCACCTTTATTTCATTCGATAACTTACATCTCCATCGAAGTATTGCTGGAACAACTTGAGGCAATCTGAGGGCAATCGATTGGTAGACTTGGGAAGCAATCGATTGGATACACCTCAATTTCACAAATCTAAACTGATAGAAAATCTTATCTATCCTTAAAGAAGTCAAAAAACCATTAAACACAAGAGAACCCTTAATTTCTAAAATCATCTCAAGATCCCTAATTTTCTCTAAGTCTTCCAACCCCAAATTCCCATGTTCAAAGTCAAATCCTAAGAATTTGAACCATTAGAAAGCTTAATTTAATCCATTAGAAGAAAACCATTGAAAGAAAAAAAAGTAGATCTATGCTTTTGAAAAATTCATGAAGAAACCCCAAATTTCATATATTCAAGTCAGAAATTTCATGTATGATGAAGAGAAATCAAGTAAGAAACCACTTACTAGGGGATTAGAAACCAAAAACTTGATTAGGGACTTGAATATGCTAATTCTGGGTGTTTCTCTCTCTAACACATACTTTCTCTCTCTAAAACATTCTTTTACTCTAAAAATGGAATGGAATATGATTGAGACATAATTGATTTTAAAATTCGACGTTCTCGCCGTAGCAAACAAACATGGTTACCGCGGCGAGCCCTATAAATGAACTCACCATGTCAGTATTTCTCCCCGCGACGAACATACTTGTCCACTGCAGCGAGGAACACAAAAGCTCACTCCCCCTCTCTAACTTGCTAGACGTGTCGAAAATACTTGCATGCCGTGGCAAGCCTTCCAGAATCCAACTTCCCTCTCTTTTTCCTTCCATTTGATTTGATAATTCACCTCAACCCATATTAACACCTCAATATCCTTCTTATAACTATAATTTCTACTTGTAAATGGTTTTAATCTTCCCATCACATCCCTAATATTCTTCAATTTACACCCACATTCTAAACTCACATTCATCATAAAAGTAGGATATTACATAATGCAGTTGTAGGAGTGACCATTGATTATGGTAGCTGGACTCAATGTGGTTAACTCCCAACTCTGATTTAAAGATTATGTGGTAGCCGCCAAAACATTGTCAAAGCCCCTTTTTCTCATTAATCTCCCTTTAAAATCCAAAGCATTTCTTCATTTCACGTAAAAACACTGACAACAATTGTTTTATATTTCGTTTTAGTTTTAGATGAAAAAACACTTTTAAACAAAGTCAAGACCATTTTGCTGCTTATTTTAGACTTTTAGTTTCTTTAGGAAATTCTATAGGATTTTTAGTGAGATGACCCGAGTATTTCTCTCTACTGCAATCTTCTTTGAATTTCAGTGAGAGTGAGACAGAGTGAGGCTCTCCATTTTCCTTCCCAAGTAATACTTGTTAACTAATTTTGGTGAGTAAAACTACTCTTATTCACCAAACTCTTTGCATGGAAATTATTCTACTCAACTAGACCTTTTTAATGAAGAGTTTATTGAGATGATTAGAGTAAATTTTTGGATTTGGGTTTCAAATAAGCATTGAGGCTTGACAATATGTGACCATAGGATTGTTGACAAAAATCAATAATTAAATTTTATCTATTTGGATATGTCTATTGGGTGTGACTCGAGGATTTAAAATTAATTTTCTTCTTTGCAAAGCTTATAACTTATGGTATATATAATATCCGTATCAATCAAATTAAATGATTGATTTGAGTTTGTTAGAGGTATTATTGAATTTTGATGGATTTGTTTTAAGGTTTATGATAAAATATGAATATTGGAATTTTGGGTGAGACTTTAAACGTGGGAAATTGGGTGCTTTGAAGAAATTGAGGAGATAGTTATAGTTTGATAATTCCAATATGTAAGAAAGAGTTTAATAAAAGGAATGGAACTATGGTGATGACTTAAGGAATGACTTATTTATGGTTATATTTTATAAGAATTT
Organism: Mimosa bimucronata; assembly: GCA_037074515.1. Taxonomy (NCBI): domain Eukaryota; kingdom Viridiplantae; phylum Streptophyta; class Magnoliopsida; order Fabales; family Fabaceae; genus Mimosa; species Mimosa bimucronata. The sequence continues at coordinate 44,788,526 of CM073436.1, forward strand.
AATGTGAGAAATTTTGGGGATTTTACAAAGAATGGAGGAAATAACTGTTGTCAAACATTTAAATGAGTGAACTAAAGTTATTGGATAATAGAAATAAGATTGGGATAGAGAAATTGAGTTATGGCAACAAATTGACAATTTTGTGAATTTTTAGTAAACTCAATAATTTTAAGGTTATGAGAAGATTTGAGATAGAATTTGATTTCTTTAAGTTAGTTGAGTTGATAATGATAATGGGATTATTGGAAATTAGGTTATATTAATACGAGGTATATTTAAGGTTTAATTGGTTTAGATTATTGATAAAGTTTGATTTTTCTCAAATAGGTCTTTCTATGGTTGAATCTATATGTTGTATATTTGGGAATTTGATAAGTTGGAATAAATGAAAGTTAATGATTGTGTGTAGTTGATTTGTTTGATATATTGTGGCACTAAGTTTTATAAGAGATTGATTGAGAATGGTTAATGATAATAGTTGACACTTATACAGAAAATTTAAGTCACTAAATTGTTAATATTAACCACTGCCTTGGTCTGTAAAGTAATGTGTGGTGATGCTTGATTGTGTGGATTGATTATAATTGGTGACTTGAGCATAAGGTTGTTCGTTAGTTGGTGATTCTCCTTAGTTAGTGAGAGGTAACCAACTTCCACTTATCATAAATGTTAATATCATGCTTTTGAGAGATTTTTTAATAATAAAGTATAATGAGACATGAATAATTATTTGCTTGACTTACGTATTATTTTAGAAACTTGTCTTGTGGGATTTTGAGTTTGGGAAACAAAATGTGAAATGTTGAAAAGAGATTGATATTGATTATTATTTTGTGATAGCATGACCTTGAGTAAATTATGAATAAACATTGTGTGTTATTTGTAAGCTTGTTGATTGATTGATTATGATTCATGGATAGGGATGGGAGAAAGAACCGCAGCCAGGTAGTGTCCCTTTGGTATGCACATTTGGTTGGTTTAGTTGTTCCTGTAGTGGATAGGCCTTAGTGGCTCATTCCTCACAGAGTGGATAGCCCTTATGACTCAGTTGTCCCTTAGGAGTGACAGACTAAAAACTCTTTTGTGTCTCTAAATAAGGAATAGGCCCCCACAACTTATATGTAGGTCTCCTTTGGATTAAAGGTCTTAAATGCTCTTGAAGTTCTCTCAAAGGAGCACCCAATATTTAAGAGTTTTCTTTCGATCTTAGATGCGCTGAAAGCTTTTTTCATAGCATTTAATCCCCAAGTTAACAGAGAGGAAAACAGTCGTTTGCTATAACATCCTAAATTCTAGGTTCTGGATTGCGTGAAAAATTGAGGCATAGTATCAAAAGGTAATTCGAAGTTATGAAATTAATGTTCAAAGGTTTATTTAGTAGGATTGTATTGGGAAATATACATGTTCTTATTTATTTGAGGATTTCATGAAGGTGTTGGGGAATTAGCAAGGGAAATGGAATGAGAAGGAGTTGGGGGAGAGTTTTCTACCTTGCTCGGCAGAAGATTGAGTGAGTTTCTATCTCACTCGCCGTAGCGAGCAAACACTCGTGACAAGGGATTTTCTATCTTCCTCGCCGCGATGAGCAAACATTCTCACTTGGCAAGAGCGTGAAAATTTAAAATATGATAGGACATTATCATTTGCAAAAAAAGGGGGGAAATTAGGGTTTCTAGATAGAGAAGGAGCCAAATCTATAGAGAAAAAGTTGGGAAATCAACATCTACTGGTTTCTAAGCATCTTTGGGAGCATCGGTGCCGAAGCAAATGCTTATTGATAGGGTGAAGAGAATGTGGAAGCCTCAGCAACCAATGAAGATAATACCGTTGAATAACGATTATTATATTGTGGTCTTCACTGATAGACAAGATAGGGATTATGCTTGTCAGGAAGGCCCGTGGAAATTTAATCCCTGGAAAGCAGATACTCAGAGGAGGATTGCGGCATGGGTAAGGATTCCTGACCTTCCGGTAGAGTTTTATAGTGTAGAGGCATTGAGTATTATTGGAAATATGATTGGCAAAATAATAAAGATTGATCGGTCGACATCCATTTATGATAAGGGAGGATTTGCTAGAATATGTGTAGAAATTGATCTTCATAAGCCATTACTTCCAGCTTTCAAGGCATTTGGAGAAACTCGTCGTATAGTCTATGAAGGTTTACATCTAGTGTGCTTTGAATGTGGGAAATATGGACATGAGAAACATGCATGTCCAAGATTATTTGTTTCAGAGATGAATGATGGTGGTGAGACTAAGAAGGCGGCGGTGGAGAAAGAGAGCTGTGGTGTAGAAGGAGGATTGGCGCAGGAACAAGACAAGGGTGGGGTTGCCGGAGGAAAGAGGCAACAGACGGAGGCTAGGGCTGACGTGGCAGAGGGTGCGGATTTACTGGGACCACAAATGCTTTTGCGTCGTAATTCTCGGCATGAGTTTAGGAGCAGTGATTTGCAGGAGAGATTTGTGGAAAAGAAATATCAAGGTTTAAATGAGAGGAATGTGAGGAAAGGATTTAATGCATCAGCTAATGGTAAGGGAATGATTGATAAAAAATCTGCAGGAGTTATTATGAATGAGAGAAGGTTTGTGAAGGAAATAAATAATGAAAAAGTAGAATGGGTTAAAGTGGGCCATAACAAGCAGCATGGGAATAAGTCCAAGAATGTTGTAAAAGAAAAAAGAGTGATAGTGAAGCCAAAGTCAAAAAGTGGCGAGAAGCTTAATCAGAAAGTAGTAATGGTGGGCCATGATTTTGAGAGTCTAAATTCTTTTAATATTTTACAAGATGAGGAAATAGTTAATCAAAATAACATTAAGTCCCAACACGGTGCTGGCACGTCAGGAACAAAGATTGGAGCCGAGATTAATACTGAAGCATGTGAGTTGGTTCATTGTACTGTTTTGGCGGATAGATCCCACGACGAGAATGAAGCAATGGAAGGGAGTATGATGGTGGATGTTGATAATTTTGAAGAATCTAAAGTTGATGAAGGTATGTCTCATTCTATGGGTACGGCCGTTACCCCTTCTATTACAAATGTTTCCCAATGAATTACATGGTATGGAATTCAAGAGGTACAAGCTCAAAGTCTTTTTCAGGCCTTGTACGGGAAATAAAAAATTTTTATAAGTTGGATTTTGTTGCTATAGTGGAAACTAGAGCGGACGCTAGTAAATCAGAAAATAAAATTCGCACATTGGGTTTTCAAAAATATTGTTTTACTGCTGCTGAAGGTTTTAGTGGTGGAATTTGGTGTTTATGGGATGAAGGAAAAATTAAAATTAATGTGATTCAACAACATCGTCAGTTTTCTCATTTAGAGATAATTGATTCGGTGCATGGGAGATGGTTTCTTACAATAATATATGCTAGTCCTCAAAGTTTGAATCGACGTACCTTGTGGTCTGAGATGTTTAGAATCGGTGAATTTATTAATGAACCATGGGTTCTAGGAGGTGATTTTAATAGTACTTTACTTAATTCTGAAAGAAAATCTCTGGCCCCTAATGGTTTGACTATCGATAAGGAGTTTTGTAGATGGGTTGACGATATGAAATTACAAGATTTAAGTTTTGTTGGCCACAAGTTTACATGGAAGAGAGGAACATCTGAGGCTAGGCTGGATAGATTTCTAGCTAATGAAGCTTGGTGTGGGAAATTTTTGAATGCTAGAGTTTTCCATCTTTCGCATTATAAATCTGATCATTGTCCTATTTTATTGAAGTTGAATTCTGATAAGAGTAAGGGTAGTGTAAAGCGGCCATTTCGTTTTATAGCCTCATGGGTTCTTCACAAACAATTTGAAGAATTTGTGAGGGAGAATTGGGATGAGCAGGTGGATTGGACGTCAAATATGAACCAATTTACTCAAGCATGTCAAAATTGGAATAAAGAGGTGTTCGGGCATATTGGAAAAAGGAAGAAGAATCTTTTGAGTCGGCTGGAAGGTATTAGCAATGAAATGGGAAGAGGAGGAAGTTCTCAATATTTAGAAGAGCTTCAGAATTTTTTATGGGAACAATTGGAACAAACTCTCAATCAAGAAGCTCTATTGTGGGCGCAAAAGGCTAGAGGGAGTTGGAATATTGAAGGAGATAAGAATACTCGTTTGTTTCATGCTCAAGCGAATAGTAGAAGAAAGATGAATCAGATTGAGGCTTTAAAGCTTGATGATGGGAATTGGTGTTTCGATGAAAATCTAGTTAAATCTCTAGCTACAGATTACTTCGCTACCTTATTTAAGGAAGACGAGGTATTCAGAGAAAATTTGTGTTGTAGTCTGTCATACCTAAATCTTACTGATTTTCATAAACAAGTGTGTGGCCGACAGATTGAGGATGGGGAGATAAAGGATGCAGTTTTTAGTATGGGAGCTCTTAAGTTACCAGGGCCAGATGGTTTTAATGCTCTATTTTATCAATCCCAATGGAGTGCAGTGGGAAAAACGGTGATTAAGATGATAAAGGAGTTTTTTGATAATCCTCAAGGTATTAGAGAGGTAAATGATACCTTGATTGTTCTAATTCCTAAAAAGAATCCACCAGAAACGTTCCGAGATTTAAGACCCATTAGCCTTTGTAATGTTATTTACAAGGCTATTACAAAGATTGTGGCCAATAGAATGAAGTGTTTTATGGATCATGTAATCTCCCCCAACCAATGTAGTTTTGTTCCAGGAAGGCATAGTTCTGATAATATTATTGTGGCTCAGGAGGTTATTCATTCAATAAGAAATATGACAGGAAAGAAGAGCTTTATGGCAATTAAGATTGACCTTGAGAAGGCTTATGATAGGGTAAATTGGAACTTCTTACTGAATTGCTTGCAAGAGCTACATATGCCGAATAATTTGGTCCAAGTTATAAAGAATTGCATTCAATCAGCGAGACTTCAATTGCTTTGGAATGGTAATAAAGCAGAAGGTTTTCATAGCTCAAGAGGACTTCGCCAAGGAGATCCTATGTCGCCATACCTCTTTGTTATTTGCATGGAAAAACTTGCTCATTTAATACAAGAGAAATGTAGCCAAGACAGTTGGCGCCCTATTCGGCTATCAAAAACAGGTCCTCCTATTTCACATTTATTTTTTGCAGATGATATCATCCTATTTGCGGAGGCATCTCTGAATCAGGCGGATTTGATAAAGGACTGTTTGGAGTATTTTTCAAAATGTTCAGGATTGAAGGTAAATGCATCGAAGACTCGCATTTTCTTTTCAAAGAATGTGAACCATACTAGATGCAAGGAAATTAGTGATGAGCTTGGCTTTATTCAAACTGGTGATTTGGGGAAGTATTTGGGAGTTCCTCTCTTTCATGAACGAGTTGGTCGAGTCTCTTTTAATGATGTTCTAGATAAGGTGAAATCAAGACTATCTTCCTGGAAATGTAATGCTTTGTCTATGGCTGGAAGAGCTACTCTTATATCCTCCGTCTCATCAGCTATCCCTGGGTATAATATGCAGACTGCTCTTTTTACTAGTAATGTTTGTGATGATTTGGATATGATGAATAGGAAGTTTCTATGGGGTTCCACTGAAGAGAAAAGAAAAGTTTCTTTAGTTGCTTGGGATGATGTATGTAAGGAGAAGAGGAGAGGAGGTTTGGGTTTGAAACATGCCCGGTTACAAAATCAGTCACTCCTTATGAAGTTGGGGTGGAACATGGTGACGAAGAAGGATGATTTATGGGTTAGAGTAATCAGGGACAAATATAGGTGTGGAAATGACCTTATGCCCCGGATTGACATGGAGAGACAGGGTTCTAATGTATAGGCAGGCATAAAGAAGACGTGGAAGAATGTTGAAATGAATACAGTGAAAATTGATGGTTTGAATATGGTTAAATGGAAACTAGAGAGGCATGGTAATTTTTCAGTGAGGTCAGCATATAGGGCACTTCCTGGAGATGAGAATGATCATCATCCATGTTGGGAGAAACTCTGGAAAATTCATGCTCCACATCGGTGCAAGAATTTATTATGGTTGATGATGCGTAGAAGTCTCCTCACTAATGTCTCAACTTTTAAACGGAAGCTTACGAATAATTCTACATGTCCAATGTGTGGGGTGGCAGAGGAAGATACTATTCATGTATTTAGAGATTGTTATTGTGTTAAATCGCTCTGGCAAAAAATTATTCCTTTTCCTAGAAGAAGATGCTTCTGGAAAGGGAAACTTCATGAATGGGTATGGCAGAATATTAAGGAAAGAACTGAGGAAGGAAAGGAGTGGGCAACGTTGTTCACGATAATTTGCTGGTGGATCTGGCGACGTAGGAACTTGCTGATTTTTGAACAGAAAATTATTTCAGAGGATACCATTATTGCGAGTACGAGAGCGATGGCGGGAGACATGAAGACTGTGAAAAGAACTTTTGCAGGAACAAGAGTTGAGGGTGCGCCTATTAGCGGGTTTGATTCCTCTACGTGGACCCCTCCTGAAGATGATTGGATTAAAATTAATGTTGATGGAGCATTTTCAAGTGTCACGATGGCAGCGGCGTGTGGAGGTCTAATTAGAAATATGAACGGTGATTTTGTGCAGGGATTTATTTATCGTCTAGAGGAAGGAGATGCCGCTAGGGGTGAGCAAAGAACCCGGAGCCCGCGGGAGCCCGCAGTTTTTTACCCGTCTAAGCCCGCCCGTTTTGGGCCCGTAGCATAAACGGGCGGGCCCCGCCCGTTTTGATATATACGGGTACGGGTACGGGTACGGGGTAGGCCACGGGCCACCCGTGACCCGCCCGTACCCGTATATGTGCTTTTTTAAAAAAAAAAATACCCTCAGCCTTCATCACTTGAATCACGTGTATCACAGTATTTTTTTTTAAAAAAAGTTCTCTATCAGTCTCTGAACACGAACAGCAAAGAAAAAGCAAAGAAATGATGATGACTACAGTGAATCAATGTGTGTGGTCACCAATTAAATAAGACAGTTTTTTGTTTTTCACCCAATAATGCAATATAGTCAATCGTTTTTATTCATTTCACACATCCTTGTAGTTAAAAAATGGGGAAAAATCGATAATTGAAAATTTTATTATTGATAATAAGTACATAAATCAGAATAGTGTACTGTATATAAGGGAATTAATATCATCTACATATAACATTTGTATATTGCACAGTATGAAAATTTATTAGGTCCTTTTTGGGTGATTCGAAATTTTTTGCTAGAAAATAACCTGAAAGGGAATACTAATACTCTATACATGGATGTTTTCATAATATTTGCATTTTTTGTGGATAAAATTTTCAATTGATTTTCCTCAACTTTTTCAAAAATACCTTCCATAAAAAAAAAATATTAGTAAGAAGGACATAACAATTTTTTTTAGACACGGGTATCTTGCAAATGTTGATATACATTTTGTTGATGATAAGCTTGAATCATGTATGTGTTGTGTGCGCACATTATTTGACCCTTCCTGACTTGCTGCTCTTTTTTTTTTAAGCATACGGGTTAAACGGGTAAATGGGTACCCGCCCATTTAACCCGTACCCGTTTAGCCCGTTTAATAACGGGCTAAACGGGTAACTACACGGGTACGGGTAAGCCCGTACCCGTGTAGAATAAACGGGCGGGTAACGGGTAGCCCCACGGGCCACCCGTACCCGCCCGTTACTCACCCCTAGATGCCGCTGCTGCAGAATTATGGGCATGTGTGCTTGGGTTAAGACTTGCTTGGGAACAGGGGTATAGGAAAGTGATTATGGAGTCTGACTCTTTAATTACTGTGAACCTATTAAAAGAAGAGGCCCACGAGAATCACCGTGACTATGGCTTGCTGAAGGAAGCTAAATTGATGATGTTGAGGGATTGGGAGTTGCAGATTAACTTTGTTCATAGGGAGTCTAATAAGGCAGCTGATTGTCTTACGAAGTTGGGGCTTGCAGTTTTTAATGGCTATTACAGATTTGTGCATGCGCCACCTGAGGTTGCTGAAGCTGTGCGGGTGGACTGCAACAAGCGATGTAACACCATAGGATAGTTTGGTGGTTTCTCTTTGATATCAAAAAAAAAAAACCTCCTTTTCTCTCTTTCTTGTTGAATTTTCTTACTTTTTTTAAAGAGAAATTTGTGGTTTTTGAAGAAATCTTGATTTGGGCTAAATCTCTCTACTTCTATTTCAAATCCCTCCTAGGGTTTAGATGAAAATTTGAATTGGTTTAATTTTGTTGAATTTGATCTTATTCGGAAATTTTTTTTAATTGGAAGTTTGTGGAATTAGGATTGTTGAAGGATCTATATGATATTGAGAATTTATTGAAGTTTGATGGTTTCTATGGACTTTGAGACTAATGAAATATTTTAATCGGTTTAGATTGTTTGAATTTGAGATATATAGACTTAGAGATTTAGAAATTTGATTCTAAAAGCTATTATGACTAAGTTATTGTTGATTGATAAATCCTATTTTTTTTTATCAACGATTGATAAATCCTATTGATGATATAAATTGGAGTTTAATTGGTTTGGAATTTCGGTTTAGGGATTGTGAGAGTAGGAAATTTTAAAACAAGCATACTTTTTAGATTGTTAAGATGGGTATTTCAGTTATATTTATACACAACATTAATAAGCTCATTAAGCTATGATTTCCATTGTAACTCAACGATTCATCCTTAAGATACAGACATGTCATACCGATGCATCGCATGGGTAATAAACTAGTTTAAACTTGAGCCTCCAATGACATACAAAAATGACAAACGAGTATTAGCAAATGGGCTTGCATTGGTACAAACCTCGACAAAAAAATTTATTCTTCCATTAGTTTCGTAATATTCCTTAGAATACAATCACAAAATTGAATTCTCAGACGACACCAATCATAATCACAGGTCGAAATCGCAGCACCAAGGAGAATTGCACCCCTAAACCACTCAAGTTAACCCTAATTATAATCTAATGCTGTACATCTGATTAAAAGTTGTCCGTATATATAAAAAAAAAAAACAATGGAAAAAGGGCCATACTTTATATACGCAACAAATAGTCTCTTAACCAAAATGCAGTCAGACTGAACTCGATCGAAGAGAGCCAAAATGCAGTCAGACTGAAGTATATCGAAGAGAGCGAGCAGGCGTAAATCTGATCCTGAATAAGGTTTTTCTCTCTTTGCCAAAATGGAAAGCTCGGCGCTAAAATCCACACAATAAGCAGTTTTTACTTTTTATCCCTTGCAAGTGAACATATTCATCGAAAAAGGGATTTGCTGATGCAAAATTAAGGAAGATTTAGAGCATGGCTTGCTCGGAGAAGGGGATCCAGAGCGAAGATGCGTTAAACTCCATCAGAGAATTTCCTGTGGTTTTTACAAGGGGAAAACATGTTAGTTTCAGACCAGAAGAAAGTATCAACTTCTTTCTCATCTCTACTACAAAATATACCAACAGATATTAAGTTCCCTAATTTTAAAAATGGAATTATACCTCATCCTAATGTATCCGCTGCATTTTGTACAGGAAAACATATTTGAATCAACAATTTAATAGATCAGACACTTTTCTACGGTGACTTCAAACATATGTAACCGATCCAAAATTCTTAAGGTAGTGGTGGGCATGTGTTGCTTGCTTCCCCTATATCTTCCAAGATAAATCAGATAAATCATGGCTTCTCTTCATCAAAGTTAAACACCCAAGTAATAATACTTCGTTCCCTAATAGAAGTAAATTCTTATAAAACCAATTCCATCGTTTATGAGACATAGAAAAAGGGATTTTGACTGGCACTACATATCACTTTGGAAAAAATGGTATAGTTAACCCCGACCCAGAACATAGCAGTACCAATAGTTTGGAATTGACAGGGCAGAAGGGCAAGAGTAAGAAATGAGTAAGTGCAATATAGCACTGATATAATTCATATACTGCAGACAACATAGTAGAATATGTGAGATACAATAATTGGGAAAATTTTAGGATACAAGTATAGGGTTGGGTGTGAGTGCTGTTTTTTGGGGGGGGGGGGGGGGGGTTCAAAGATGTAACTATTGGGGAGTAGAAGAAGGCAGACCCGTAAAGAGTAGACAAAGAGCCCCTCCTGCCCTCCTTCATATACACATTTAGCATGGGTATGGCATGGACAGAAGAGAAAGATATCGACGGAATCCGAGGCAACAGAAAAAGCTTGAACATTCTTGATAATGAAGGTGTACTTTCTTTCTTTCTTTTTTTTTTTTTGGTGGGGGGGGGGGGGGGGGGAGAGGTTCAAGAATATGGAGAACTGCCTCAAGTAAAGGACCATCTCCACTGTAACTGGTGGAGGTCCGTCTTTGACCGTCTCCATGGAGAACCACCATTGTTGGTGGTGGATTGTTAACAGGGGAAATAAAACCTTGGAACCAGAAATGGAACATAGTTCCTTGGGGTCAGTGAGAGAACTCACTTCCAACGTTTTTTTATGGAACCAGACGGGGCATTAAGACTGGAGAAAATGATGGGTAAGAATAATTATAGGTATGCAGAAAAGTGGGAAAAAATAGAGAAAGAAGAACAAAGGGGTTGCAGAAGGAGAAATCAAAGGGTTGAAGAGAATAGAAAAGAAAAGCAACTAAACAATCACACAAATTCATTCAACATATCAAGTCTGACAAAATAATAATGATGACTGCCCTTATTTAAAAGGATAAAGCTGCATATTCAGGAGCAAACTATTGCACGAAGGGCATGAAACATAATCTTTTACAAGATGCCAATATGGTAACAATGAAATAAAAAAGTTGCGAATATGATAAGTACGTTTACCATATGATCATATTTGCACCTCGCAAAAGATTATTATGTTTTGCTTGTTCCTAAATTTGCACCTTTACCCTATTTAAAAGTCATGGGTGAATCATAATTAAATATCTAATTTGAAACCCCAAATATTTTATCTAAACAAAATCCTAATATTTAAAAATATCAATCTTATCTCATTATCTAATCCTAATAAAATGCATACATAGTCCAAATCATAATTTGATACATAATATAAATCCTAACAAGAAAAATACTTAAACCAAATCCTAAAAATTAACTTTTAAGACGATTACATAATACTTCCCTCCTCAAAAGACCATTCCCCAAGGGTCAAGAACACATTGAGCATACCCCAACTAGAACCAAGAAGCATCTTGATTTATTTTGCCTTAAAAAACATGAATTGAAAAACCATGGCAACAACTTTGGGCCTATCTCTTGAAAAACCAAGAACTTTTGCCCCTTTGAGAAAAGGCAAGCTAGCTGTTCTTACATCCCTGGACCCTAACATACCATACACTATACAAAGACGCGTCATTGAAGGGCCTAGGATGCGTGTCAATGCAAGAAGGCAAGGTTGTTACCTATGCCTCAAGACAATTAAGGCCGCATGAAGGAAACTACCCAACCCAGAATCTAGAGTTAGCTGCTATGGTGTTTGCATTAAGAATCTAGAGGCTCCACCTCTATGACTCCCAATTTGAGGTATTTAATGACCGCAAGAGTTTGAAGTATTTGGTGGATTAAAAAGAGCTGAACAACAAGCAACGGAGGTGGATAGAGCCTATAAAGGATTATGCTTTTGAACTCAAATACCACCTGGGATACACTAAGTAGGAAAGCTGCACATGTGTTCCATTTGTGTTTCACTTGCTAGATAGGCTAAAGGATATAGGGTTATTGGAGGATGAGGTGACCACCTTGTGATCCCTCCAAATCAAAAACCAATCTAGGAGATTCGCATGGCTCAGCTAGAGGAGTATATATTAGGAATCAGAAGTGATGTGGAGGAGGGAGTAGATAACAATTTTAATGTTGATACGGAAGGTGTTCTAAGATTTAGGGGCAGGATTTGTACTCCTAACGATGAGAAATCAAAGAAGTTCACCCTTGAGGAAGCCCATCAGAGTAGGTACACAATTCACTCTAGAATGGCTAAGATGTACCATGACTTGAAGTTGTTTTGGAGGTCAGGTATGAAACTGAGAGGTGACAGACTTTGTGGGAAAATGCTTGATTTGTGAGAAAGTCAAAATTGAACACTGAAAACCACTAGGATTACTATGTCAGAATGTCAAAATTGACCACTGAAAGCCTTGAGATACCTAAATGGATATGGGAGAGCATCTCTATGGATTTCATCAGGGGTTTGCCTATGACACCGTAGAGTCATGACACCATATGGGCTTTTGTGAATTGACGAAAGCAACCCACTTTTTGTCCATACGAGAGAACTGTACCCTTTAGAGATTGACCCAACTATACCATGTAGAGATTTTCCTTCATTTAACACAGATCAATGTAGGAAACCATTGAAATTTGATGTCAGAGATCACATGTCCCTAAAGGTCTCACCTACTGCTAGAATTGGAAGATCTATCAAGGCTAAGAGCTAACTCCTTGCTTCATTGGACCCTATGAAATTCTAGAGAGGGTTGTACTAGTGGCCTATCGGATCGCATTACCACCACATGTCTAATGTACATGATGTGTTCCATGTGTCTCAACTGAAGAAGTACCACCCAGATCTATCACACATGATTGAGCTAGAAATAGTTGGGCGACGAGAGAACTTAACCTTTCTGGCTGAACCAAAAAGGATCCTCAATGTTAAGGATACACAACTACGAAATAGAACAATTTCCATCTTGAAGATTTTTTGGAAGGGAATGTCCCCAGGTCACCCTACGTGGGAAACCGAAGGATGAAAGCTGAATATCCCCACTTGTTTACTTAGATATGTGGCTATTTGGGATACTCAATTGAGTTTGCTAGTATTGTTTGTGAGAGTCTAAATTTTGAGGACAAAATTTCTTTTAAGAGGGGAGAAATGTAACATCCCAATTGTCGTTTATGATATAGAGGATAAAAAATGACCTTGAGGAAAACATATATTAAAATAAGAATGGATTAGCTTTTTATTTATTATCTGGAAGTTAGTATAAATATCCAATATAATTGTCATAATACACTCCTTCTGTTCCTAATTATAAGATCAAGTTGACTTTTATTTTGCATCTTTAATCTTCACAAAAAAAATCAACTTGATCTTCTAATTAGGACCAGAGAGAGTAAGCTATAGATACACATAACAACAACAATACAACCCTAAAAGTCTATATTAACAATCCAATCGTACGCTCAGTATATAGTACGGTAACTCTCTCTCTCTCTCTCTCTCTCTCTCTCTCTCTCTCACAAGATACAAGTTCTGGTTGGACTAGTCTAATTACAAATTCTAACGCTACATTGCAAGATTACTTATTGGAACACGAGGTAACTCTTTCTATCTGTCTCACCTATAGGTGTGATTTGGGTTCTCAAGTTTTGATGGTATGATTTTGGTTTTGACTTAAATATGCTAAGTATTACTTTTCATGGAAATCGCATCTTGTGGGACAGTTTGTATAAAACATCATTAAACTAATTGATTAAATAAGATGATAATCAGAGTTGTGATGGAGTTGTACAATTGTACCACGTGGTATGCCGGCAAATGGCGCTCTATGGAAGGCTCTTTAATTGTCAGGGCAGCATCCCATAGGTTTTAGCACTCCGGTGGTATTTCTTTTATCAGGCCAATATCCCCTCAATTCACCAGGGCAACATCCCCTAGTCTTGCAGTACACCAATGATATTTCTTTTATGAGGGCAGTATCCCCTCGATTAGCCAGGACAGCATCCCCTAGGCAATGGTATTTCTGTTATGTGGGCAGTATCCCCTAAATTCGCTAGGGCAACATCCCATCAGCTTGCAGCACTCCAATGGTATTTCATTTACCATGGCAGTATCCAGGAGGGCAGCATCCCCTACTGGAAGAACCAACAGTATCCCTTGAGTGTTTGTGGCCAATATACATCACGCTTGTGGAGAGCTCATAAGAGACAACAATAACATGGAATAAGACTTAGCCCATGGGTTCAGTCGGGGGAAATAAGGACTATATAAGGATGGAATTGGTAATAAATATTACGTGAGTCATCAATCCCATCCCATGTTATGAAGTTGCTCATGAAAGTCATGTCCCATGCTCCAATTCTTGACAAAAGCCTAAAACTGTGTCACATGATTCATCAATCTCTCCTCGTCTGCTTGACAGCTTGCAACCCTTCTTCCATAATTATTGACCTTTCTTTTGATCGGCATTCAGCTATTCAAATTGAATGACCATGTGGCCAATGAAAGATTGGCTTTGATGCCACGAATAGGAAAGAAAAATTCTGGATACACAGAAAAGTGGGAAGAGAGAAAAAGAACAAGGGTAGTAGAAGAAGAAATCAGAGGGTAGAAGAGAATAGTCTGACAAAATAATGATAATGAATACCCTTATTTATAAGTCATGAGTTATCCTAATCATAATTAAATATCAAATTCAAATCCCTAAGTATTTAATCTAAATCAAATCATAACATCTAATAATATCAATCCTAATATCTCAATATCTAATCCTAATACAATATATACAAAATCCAAATCTTTATAAGATAAATACTTAAATCAAATCCTAACAACCAAACTTTTATTATGATTGAATAACAAAAAACTACAGAACCCCACCACCATTATAGCAATTCAATGTGAATTATTAATTTTTAATTCAAAGTAAAATCTTTAACTCTAAAATAGCCACACAAAAACTCTACCTCTTTGAAATGACTTGCTTATTCACAGGCTGGACTTTGTCCAAGTAGGGAGCAACAACGAAATCCAACTTCACTAACCATAGAGCAAGAGCTGATAATGTACGGGGCATAAATGCAAAAGAAGCAATGATTTTATCAACCACACTATCAGGAAAACTGCATTGAAATAACCAATCCTCATTGATAGCACCAACGAAATCAGCAACAACCTACAAAAAAAAGTGTGCATCGCATAAAGAGATAAAGACAGAAGCAAGCAAAAAAAAAAAAAAACTAATTTGAGTGACAGAAACAACATTAATGGGTTAATAAAAGGAGAAAAGAAAAACAAACCTGAAAAAGCTCAGTTGAAGTTGAAGTACGCCTGAGTCGTCTGATCCAAAGCTTATGAGCAGACTTCCTCCAAGCACCCACCAACGCATCTACAGGCATAACAGACTGCACAAATAGAAGTGAGTAAGACACCAAAAAAAAGAAGACGACAAATTTAAATGTATGTGTACAAATATATAATACGTGTGTGCGCACATGCACAAATGTGCTAGTAAACACAATGAAAATTGAATTTATTTAAAACACGGTATCTATAAAAAGGTAGGAGTTAGTAAGAAAGTCTCAATTGTGAGACCATAAAAAATGATACGACATTGAATGAAAGTATCGATGTGGTATAGACTCTTTCTAAAGAGTCAGAAGTTGATAACAGGTAATGCATTATCCAATGTAGCCACCCAAAAGGCCAAAACTGAGTTACTTGTCCAAACATAACTAAGAGCAAGAGTAAAATGATAATTTCCCCTCACACCCTAAACCCCACTAACTTTTTAAACATTTTATTCTTTCTTCTGGGCAATACACTTGTAATACATTCAATTCATATGCATTTATACAATAGATATAATGGCCTACATCTATGAAAAACTAAATTTGGAACATATGAATTACAATTTACCTCTATAGCATAAATTGCAGCTTTCAGTGATTGGATCTTTGATGATAAGATTTTGTGATCTGGAAAACTGTTGCTGTCTTCTTTCTCCCTGCATGTGGCTGTGTGGATCGCATATCTTTCTTCAAGATCAAAATCAAGCTCAAATGTCAAATGGCAAATTTTACAGTGTCTCTCATCCCTCCAGAATAGATCATGACAACTCTCACATCTCACCAGAGAGTCAGCATAACACCTTCTACCATATTTCACAACATTGAGATCTAAATAAAAGGAGTTCCAAATCCATAAATCATATGCTTGAAGACGGATCCACTTTTGCATTTGTTCTGCTCCCTTCTTCCCATCTTCAATCACCACAGCCCCAGTGGAAGGTAGAGAGTCTTTGGCTGACTCAATTAGGCTCAGGTTATCCACATCAGATATTGGAGAATAGCTGTCCTCAGTGATCCTATCAAGATCAGATTTACCAGAATTTAACGAGTAACGCATTTCAGTAAGGTCAACCTTCATCATGGACATAGCTCTACAAAGAGGGGCTTTCAGCTTCTCCAAAGATTCAACAAGAAGTGCCTCTCGCTTACCTCTATCATCCAAAACTGACAACAAGGCACATAAAGTCTGCATATCGTTTAAAATAATGACACAATTATAATTAGCACTAAAATACAATGCACCAACAGACATCAGAACACATACTAACTGATATATTTCCCCTCCCATTACTGCATTTATAACATAGAATTAATGTGTTAACAAGGAAAATGATGCAACTCCGTAATTAAAGCATAGTTGTATAGAAGGAGATGAAGAAATAGGAAGAGGAAATAGAGGGTTTAGAGAGAGAGAATCAGCCTGTGTCATTCAATCAATCAAAGTTATAGAAATATAGGTTAGTGAGCCTTTACCTATTTATAGGCTAAGTTAGTCTAAGGGTCTATTTAGCATATTCAGAATAAAATAGAAAATCTAACTCCCCTTTCAACTAACGCTAACTAACGCATTTCACATTCATTATTATTCTAATCAGAAAAAAAAAATCAAATGGGGATACAAATCATTAAGGTAAGATATACACCTCTTCATTATCAATCACTTCCCAGTGGCCATCTTCAGAAGATTCAAAGTAAACTCTCCTATGGCCAGGGTCACTCACATTGCAAGGCCCTAAGAAAAGCCAGTATCTATTGTACCTACGGTCAGCCCCCAAAAACACAGATTGCATGGGGTGTGAAGTGGTTAAACCTATTGTGGCTGCTTCTTCCCCCTTCTCAAAAGATTCCCTGTCACTGCAGATATTTGACAATAATAATGAGGAATCCACTGGATAGGAGTGAGGGTTCAATGATGAATGCCCTTCTTTAACATAATGCCTTGGTCCGATCTGATTCCAATATGACCCAGGCTTCTTTACTATTGACCTCTTTATTTTTGCCCCAGAACCACGTAACTGGATGCTAGAACTGTAATAAGAAGTAGCTTTCATTGAATCCTGTGAAAAAGATCATCCAATTTAAAATT
The DNA here is from genome assembly GCA_037074515.1 of Mimosa bimucronata. NCBI lineage: Eukaryota > Viridiplantae > Streptophyta > Magnoliopsida > Fabales > Fabaceae > Mimosa > Mimosa bimucronata. Next base: position 44,805,613 of record CM073436.1, read on the forward strand.
ATAAAACAAATGGATTTGACATAATGAATAGGCTAACAAAACATTAACTAACCAATATAACATTACTTTCATAAATATATAATGAGAAAAGTGGTTCAATCCTATTGCTTTCCCCACCTTTTGAGTCTTACACAGGAACACTATGTATCACAAACAGTTTAGTATCTCACATCTTTAATACACTTGGATTGCAGTACTTTGCAGTTTGCACTGTGACCTCAATTTTTATTCCAATTTCAAGGGGGATTTATCATTCAAAGACAAAACGAAAGATAAAGTACTTTACCTTCATCCTAATGCTGGGCGCAGAAGAGAGAAGGTCAGTTAGAGCCACTAATGCATTCAACTTTTCTTCAATGCTCAAATCTGAATACTCACTCTCCATCAATCCTAACAGCCACACTTCACCTGGATGGCTCTCATCAATTTCAGTGCATGCCATAAGCATATTATTTTTCATTATAGAATATTTTGCCAGCTTCAATTTCTGCAAGCTGGAGTTCCCTGAATCCCATTCAAAATCATCACCACTGCTCCATGTATTACTGTCATTAACTTCAACTATTCCAGAGTCTTCAGTATCTGACTGAATGTCATCAATGTCTTTCTTAAAAGAGTTCAAGCGAAGTCGATATGCAGATGATGAAATCTTTTCAAATAAAGTAATGTCACTAGACAGGGTTGAACATATCAAAGATTCCAGCTCCTCTGTTGTGCTGGCAAGGTTCAATTCAATAATCTTCATAACACAATAAAAATGAAATTCATCAGATTCATAGAGAAATTATACTCAGCTCCAAAAATATAATAGTACGAATTATGAACGCAACAAAATAGTAAACCCATTTTTCCATCCCACAATTTTTTCCTCTTTATATAGCATTTACTCATTGAACAACTGAAGTTCTTGTTTCAATTAGGACAAATACATCATACAGATAGTTACCTGCGGTGACTTTGCCAGTTCAGATACTTTTGACCCATTATTTCCTTGGGATGACAAAATTTTAAACAACTCGCCCTTCAAGGTGCCAGCACGTAAGCCAAACTTTACCAGGAGATTCAATTCCTACATGAAAACACGCACAAAAGATAATACATTAAGTTATAATACATATATGGTCACCTAGCATGATGAAAAAACCCAATAAGAAACAATATTAAGAGAAACAGAAAAAATAATAAACAACCCTTGTTGAAGCCTCAGCAGCCCTTTAGCACTAAATTTACCAGTTAGAACTAAGCGGCCATTTGTATGTTGAAGATGTTGGGAAGAAAAGGAAATTTTGGATTGTCCAATGGTGGGACAGATTTGTCAGGCAAATTAGATTTGGGAACTTATTTTCCTTTTGTTGGTTAGCATAAAGGCCCTATAAGTCCACCTACTTATTGTACTTAGATTTAACCTAGCATTCAAATTTGCACCACACATTTGAATTTGTTTGCCCTTCCATATTCATCGAGTCTATGAAATTCGAATTTACTCTCCCATCCATTGTGAGCAAAGGTCAAAAACATTTCAGCTGCAACCTTCGATGAAACATCTCAAATGCTATGAATACTTTTCACGTGAAACTTGTCTCATATCAAAATAGACTCTATGCTTTTTAATGACATTTAAACTAAAGTAAAAAGGATTTCATATGAAATAGATGTGATTTTCAAAATATGATGCCTCAATCTGGTGAGAAAAGCATTTTTTACCTATGCTCATCATTTTGGTAATAACTTTAAAAATATAAAGAGGTTTTCAATGGGCCATATTGCATTATAAATCATATAGATCATTTGCCTAATTTGGATTAAATTGAGAAAGTTATGTCGAGTGGAATATAAATTTTAAGTTGTGGCAAGGAAATGTGCAAATTTTGAATGTGATAGCTATCACATTAAAATTTTCTAAGAAAATTTAAATTTTAATCACTAACCAAATTTGAATGTGATAGGTACAAATTCAAATTTGCTCCTTTTCTTGCCACAATTACAGTTTACCTTCCACCAAACATAACTATCTCAATTTAAATCCAATAGGGAAAATGACCAATCATTGGAAAGCTCTGAGTTTAGTTTCTTATTCAATGAGACCCATTCGAAGAATCTCTATTATAAATGATATAATAAAAAATAATGAACAAAGGTCAATATTTATCTTATCAAATGAAAAAAAAAGTGAGACGGCTGTCATTGAAAAGATTAATGAGTCTAATTTAAATGTGATTAACCTTGCATCCATAGATTCTAATTTCATTTATAAATTCCAAATTCCCTGCACCTTGAAGAATTATGTCTCTCAAATTCATATTTCGTTATAAATTCGAACTCCTTCAACATAATATAATACATGATTATAAAGTTTATAAGAATCATATAATAAATATTGACCATTGACTTCAATTCTTGAATTAATTAACATCAAACAGTGGTAAGTAAATGGACAAGAAATATGCTGAACAGTCTACTATTTACTACTTTATCTAATACCAAAAACATCAATTCTTCCTCTTTTACATGAGAAAAGATGCACAGCAAAGAGGAAGATGCATTGACTAGTGCTGATTTCTTTATCAATGAATCTGAAACATAACTTTTCAATAACTACGCTTTAGTATCAGGTTGCAGCTGATCAAATATAGAATTCAAACATCATGTTCACATGAAAATATGTCAAAGTTGATAGACAGACAGACAGACAGAAATATCCAACTCAACCTTATGCAAACAGACAAAGCTTTTAAAGATATGCACCAGCATATTTTTTAGAAACATATATACATATATATCTTCTAGAGTACTTGCCTAATAAAAAGTTTATTCAAGTCAATTCCAGAATCAAATGCTATGGAATACCTTGCTAAATGCTTCTCTTTGCAAAGGATCTTGTTTCGAACTAAAACCAGCAGCAACCAGAACTTGTCGCAGTATTTCTATCCATGTTAGGGGGTTAAGAGATCTTTTCCAGAAGTCAAGAGAACATTCTAGATTTTCAACCTGCTTAAATCATATTATTATTATAAACATGTAAAGCAGATTTACTTGCTTGATTTTAGGAAAAAAAAGAAAGTGCAAAAGTTTCTCTCTCATGAACAAGTTACACATTAAATCACTGTAACAAAACTGCAGTCCATGGATCTTCTGATTTACAGAATTGAGAAAAAAGTTAATAAAGAAATGCCATGAAAAGAAAGAACTTCAAAAAAGATGCTCACCGAGTGAATCAATGCAAGAAAATTGCATGATTTATTCAAATGAGGAAGAAATCCACTCGTAAGTTCCACTTCAATGTCAGCAAGAAGAAGTGTAAGGAGGGCCACATGAATCTTTCCAAGTAGCATAGAGTCCTGAGAGACATATGCAGGAAAATGAGAAGCATTTTACATGTTAAAATATTTCATACAGCAAAAGAAAGAAAAAAAATTGAACAGGATATAGGAAAGTGCTTCCTTAAGATAAGCTTGGTATAGAATGAGGTATTACCTTATCATGGAAAGCTTGCACAAACTCATCAAGAGTGAACGTGCAAATATTAATAACAGTTGCATATGTATAAAGAAAATGGAATGCCTGTTAACTGAAATAGGTCAGTTTCTATTTTCTTTTCAATGATAAAAAATTATAAGTAACATGGAAAAATAAAAAACAAGATGGTAGCACTGTTTCAATACATGATCAAATCAACTTTAAACAATAAAGGTTGCAATGCAAGATAATCAAATAATAACTTGCTTCCGTCGCAACCAAAAAGCAGAAAAGAAGCATGCCGGAAAAAAATTGTACTTCAAGAGTTCATCTAAGTCAACTCAGTACAAAATCAATAAAGGATGGTCTCATTCTAAGCTTAAATCGGGAAAAAATGCACTAACTTTCACTACATCATATGCATAGCCTCCATGTTTCAGTGGGTGCACACGCCTTATATTTATCATTGTCCAAGTTATATACAACAATAACAACAAAGTATTATCCCACAAGGTGGGATCGGCTGCATGGATTGTACAATGCCATCGTGCTCTATCAATAACCAAATCTTTAAGTATATTATTAACCAAAAGATCTCGCTCTACATCTTCACTAATGAAACTTCTCTTTTATGGTGTACTTTCTGGTCACAAGGAACTCTAGTATCTTTTGTCCACTTATACCACCAATTTGAATTCTATGATTTACATCGCCATCAATCTCACCATCGTATTACAAAATTGATCCCAAGTATTTCAAGTTTGTCACTAGAGGGGTGGTTTGATCTCCTAGTTTAACTTCCAAATCACCTCTAACTTATCTGTTTACAAATTGCAAAGCATATATTTTGTCTTGCTCCTACTTAAACGAAAGCCTTTCAACTCCAGAACATTTCTCCATATCTCTAACTTAGAGTTAATCTGCTCTCTTGATTTAACCTAAAGGACTATATCATCAGTAATAAGCATGCACTTAAGGACCTCTTCTTTGATAAGATCAGCTAGAACATCTACCACTAAGTAAAACAGATATGGGCTTAAAGATGATCCCTAATGTAAACCATATACAAGTTATATAAGTATAAATAAAAAGATAAAAGCAGCAGTATGTATATACAATAATAACAATAATAAAAACAAAAGAGGGGTAATTTGACCTTTCACTGCCAAACAAAGTACAAAAAAGATTGTACAATAAGAATATTTCAAAGAACACTGATCAAGCATGTAACAATAGTCAATAACATAGGCAAAAAATAAAAAAAATCAGAGAGTTCATAGAACTATAAAATACGGAAAATAGCCCCAACAATCATGTACCAGTGTAAGATCAGAATTCCTCCATCTTTTTTTTAAAAATTAACAATATGTTTAAACAAAAATTAAACGTTTTTATTAATAAGAATTTAAGACAGCATGAGAAGAGAGAGATGCTTATAAAACAATATAGAAATAATTCAAAAGTATAAACCCATATCTTTCAAATTACAATTTGTTGTTGGCAAGTACCTTAAACAGTTTCTTGACAGTTTCTGGAGAGAAGTCCCAAGGATGCGAACAGATGGGTTTCTTCATCTTAACAGTTGTTGGGGGAAACTTAGACAGCACATCTGTAAAATTCACAAGCAATTGTTGACAGGAAAGACTCAGATTCAATCTCAAGAAGACATCTGAACATGAAATTTAGTACTGCTTACAGTTAAAATTATTATCCCAACTAACCTTTACAAAGAGAGAAACCAAGAACTCCACTGGAAGCAAGATGATCAGAACACATATGCGTATCTGGCCTTGTTTGTAACTCTCTCATCTCTAGCTCTTCATCATCAATTAAAAATGACGTTCGATCAAATTCCTCCTCAGTTATAAATCCACCCAAAACAAGTTCACATTTCTCCTTCTGTGGTTCATTCTGACTCACATCCTGGTTATATTTCATCTGAAAGATAAAAGCAAGTTGTAAACTTACCAAACAATCTAAATTTAACCATAAAAAAGAAAATTTAATTTCAATTTACCACTCTTCTTTGCATGAAAGCCTTCCTCTTTTCTTTTATTTTATTTCTCCCATTCTGTAGTTTAGTTCTTTGTCTTCCCTGTTCAGAACAAACAACCATCAATAAATATAACCATTAACTGCAGTTCACAAGATGGTGTGATTGCAGGACCAAAACCATAGCATAAAATTTAAGAGTAGGATAATTTACAGCATTGGTTGGAGTTTTTGGTGGCTTATCACAAAGTCCAAAGCCAATAGGAAGATCTCCAGCGTCCGGATTAGTAGCCCTCCATACTGTCATTAAACCTTTTCCAATACCATGTTTTCTCAATGGTGTTTTCTTATTTGATTTTGGATGGCTTCCAATAGCACCCTCAGAAACCTGGGAATTCAAAGGAGGAAGATGGCCCGGGGTGAGTGTTAGATCGGCCTGGGGGTGCAATAAGAGAAATCCTTCAAAAAGAAAGTCAAAAACCAACCTTTCTCCTTTTAATTCGTCCTCGGTTCTCTTCACCAGCAGAAAAGGAATTGTTGAGACCTGAGCAATCAAAGATAATAATCAACAACGAGTGAATTAGTTATGATTTGACAGATATCATTTTGTGTATCATCCTAGCAAAAGCAAAGCCCAGGACTCGTTTCCACTATGAATCAAAAGCTCTTACCCGAAGAAGAACATGACGTTACTAACACTCCATTTTGCTTCTTCTCTCTCCTCCTTTGCTCAGCAAACCAATCTTGGACTTGCTTATGTGTCAACCCCAAAGCACCCGCAAAGTGTTCCGCTGCACTTTGTGTTGGATACTTGTCCTCTGCACCACAACAACTCGGTGGAATTAAATGCCAATGAAAAATAAGGGGGAACAGGATTGATGAAAATAAATAAATAAAAGTATGTTTAAGCGTAATACAAATGTAGAGGAACAAAAGCACAAAAATGTTTTGATATAAGATCTAAAACAATACCTTCATAAAAATTATAAAGGACCTGAAGCTGAGAAACAGTTTTTCTTTGAAACCCCATTGGCTTCTTACGGAGACGAACTCTGGAATCAATCCCGCACTGGAGAATCAGACGGCGTTCATTGTTCACAAATTGGATGGCAGCAATTATGTGCAATGGTCTCAAAGCGTATTGATATATTTACGCTGAAGACGCAAGGAGAAGCATGCAAACGGCATGGTTGGCAAAGAATATAATCAAGTGATGACCTAGCTGTATGACCCCATGAGACTAGAAATCCGTAAAGGCTATCTGTTAGCAAGAACTACAGAAGAGAACTGGGATGGGATTGGAGTGTTCAGGGATAAGCTCGAAGGAGGGTCGGTATTAGTATTAATAACAGAGGAAGTAGGGTTTTAGCCTTTTGGGTTTTAGTAGTATAGTATATAACAACAAGGATTTGTCTTGTTCATACTTCATTCATACATTTTGTTCTCCCTCCCACGAATCATCTCCGTTTAGCCCATTACTTTCCCTTCCTTGCGTCCGCTTTCCCTCTAACACACATTTCATACTTCGATAGAAATGTGCACGGTTTTTTCTTTTCTTTTTTTTTAATTCCATGTTCTGTAAAAGTACTACTAAAATATAAATATTTTAATAAATCATTAAATAAATTCGAATTGATAAATTTTACTTATGATGATTTAAAAAAAAACAACAACAACAAAAATACATAAAATATCTTTTTTTTTTTTTACAAAATTTTGAATTAAACGGGCTAAATTTTCAATTAGATGGTAAAAGTAAAAGTAGTGGGGAGGCAGTGGACGGTAAAACCAAAGGAGGAAAGCACAGTCTTTGGTGGGGTAAGTATATTGATGTACTGCATTGCCTAGTTCAGGATATTCATCAACAATAACTTCTTGTATGAATTGGTTTGTCACGCCATTTGTAGTTATACAAATTACAAGTCAACAATTCATATGAATTTCCACCTCATTGAAATCTTAGAAAACTATCATAGCAATTTTATTTTCATTGGGAAATAACCTTTCTACAAAAATGAAATATGGATCGAATTCCTTAGTAGGTCATGTATAATTAAAATAAAGGATATTTCTTCTAAATGGTTGTCTTATGATTGCTTAAGCTAGAGACGATATGGTAAACCAGAAACCTCCCACATATCGAGTGTAACATCCTAATTTCCCAATTGAATTTTAGTGAAAGGATTATGATTTAATTAATGTAAATTGGCTAATTGTTGATGGTATTTCGGTTTCTTGCGGATTAAATTAAGTGTATGATTATGGGGAATGAATAATGATCTATGAGTAGATATTATTGAGGTTTGGAGGATTTGGGGGTTTAAATGTTGGATTTGAATTCTAGGCAAGTTTGTCAAGGTTCGGCGTGGCAAACCCATGGCAAACTAAAGAAAGTTTTTAAGCTAAGAGCCCGGGTTGGTGGTTCGTCATTGTAAAATCCTCCATAATAATCACTTTTAAATCTAGTATGATTTTGATTCAATTCATTGGAAACCGATTAAGATATTAACTTAGATAAAAAAAAACTGTTCAAGACAATAAGTCTATCATAGAATAGATTTTAATTACAATTAGAAATCAAAGAACTATCATAATTATTAAAACAGACCTTAACCAAATAATTACGCCTTAGTTACGATAGAAAAGAAAATGCCAAATCAAAATAGTCTATCATAATTAAAGAAAAGATTAGTTATTTACAGAATCTAGCTATGATAGAAAATGACCTAACATAGTTATTAGAAGTCAGGAGGATAATTAAGAACCTTTTATCCATGATAGCAAATGGTTGGTTCTATATCATTTAAGATACCTATCATAGATAAAAAAAAACTGCAATAACTTTGAGAAGGTTAACCATATTAGAAAAGGACAACGCTGACATGGTTATTAAAAACTCAGAAATGCAGATGCAAGCAAAACTCAGAAATGCAAAGAGACAGAGAGCCATTTACAAAGACACACTGAACAATGCTTCAAATAAGCAAGTGAGAGATCCACACATTAGATAAAGATCGTAGAACAACTATCACAATGGCTAAAACATCATTAACTCTCCAGAACATCTCTCTTACTCATTAACTCTCCAGAACAATTATCACAATGACTTGAATGTTTCACTAAGAATGGTGGAAGTAGTTAAACACTCGAGTAAAAGCATTAACCACTCTAGTAAAAGTATTAACCAATCTATTAATAGCATTAATAACTTTGCAAATTCATAACTTAGACTCGATTTCCTGAGAATGGTGGAAGTGGTTAATCACTCGAGTAAAGGCATTAACCACTCTAATAATGGGATTAACCAATTTAGTAAAGGCATTAACCACTTCCATCAATCAGAATGCAAATTCAATTTCGCTGACACTTCCTGATGAGATTTGCTACTAAAATATAACATAAAGCAAGTTCTATATGAAAATCAATCTAAACAACAAACACAGTAAATAGTAATTGTCTTCATTAACTACTTTAGTATTAAAGGTATTAACTGTTAAACTCTATAGTTTTGATGATAACCAAACATGACTTAGGCTGTAGGATCATGAGATCTTAACTTAGAAAAATACCTCGAAAAACTGTTTCTCAAAATCTAAGTTAAGCAATCGATTGAACATACCTGCGATAAATTGGAGAATTACAGTTGCAATCGATGGGATATCGATTGCATATCGATTGGGGACTATCAATCGGTAAGAAGACTAATCAATCGATTGATGCACAAAAGTACTCTAAGTAACCAGACTGCGATCAATCGATTGGATGAAAAAGCAATCGATTGGGATAACAATCGATGTGCAATCGATGATCAATCGATTAGAACTTACAAAGAATCAAAGACATATGCAATCGATTGATACTTAATCAATTGATTGTCACAAGGCAATCGATTGGGAAACCAAGCAACCGATTGATTCACTTAGTTTTTATTCGATAGCTAACATTTCAATCGAGTGATGCAGGTAACAATCTAACCCAACCTGAAGGCAATCGATTAGCGGCCAGAGACACCAATCGATTAACACTTCTTGCAATCGATTGGAAATTGGAGATTTTCAAATATGTTTCTTTTCTTATGTCTAACTATCTTTATATTGATAGATGTACTTATTGCTATTTTAGGCAGTTTACGTTGGACACAAAGAAACACAACCAAAGAGCCGTTACTCCAGCAATCTAGCTTTCTGGTACAGTACACTAAACACAGAGGAGAAAGAAAGAGAGAACGCAAATCAAAACAAGTTTGGAGCATTTAATGAAACTCATAATCATCATCAAACTGCAGAATCTTATCTCTCTCTTAGGTCTCATAGCAAGACTTATCTCAGACTCAAATTTCTCACAGCGGGCAGAAATTCTCCAAGGACTATAAAAGCGTTAAAGCAGAAATTGGTTGGTATAGAGCATTAAGTGAAATCCAACAACTTGTTTCAACTGCAATCAATTCAGTCCAAGTTCTCTCAATTGTTCTTCAGTTTGTAATCTCATCTGCTCAAGTGTGTGAGCAAGCTTTGTACTTTCTAAAATTCATATCTGTTGAGTGATTTCCTTGGGATAGTGGGATCCTAGAGGAAAGGGTTGTATTCTTACAAGGTGTAAGGGGGAGTGATCTAAGAGAAAGAGTTCTTACTGAGTGATCACTTGTAAAGGTACTCAAGAACATGATTTAATCTTGAAAAGATTAGTGGAACCCAACTGAAAGTTGGAAAACTAGAAGTAGGCCAAGAGTTTGGGCTGAACCAGTATAAATTTTATAAAGCACAATTCACCCCCTCTTGTGCATTCCTGCCAAATTACATTAACTACTTTATTAAAGGTATTAATTACTTGACGCATCCATAACTAACGCTCAATTTCGCTGAGACTTGTGAAAGTTGTTAACCATTCGATTGGAGGCATTAACCTTTGGATTAACGACAGAGAATCGTAATTTAAACTAATCATGTTTTGTATAAGTGATATTGGATAAAAGTGACACTGGACAATCGTGATTTTTGTTTGGATACATTTTTTATAAGTGATATTGACAGTTTTGATTATATTTGGATTTCATTTATTAAAAGTATTTATAAATGTATAATTACCATAAAGGACATGAATTTAATAAAGTTTTTAAATAGTTTCATAAGTTTAACTAATAATAATATTACTTTTTTAAAAAAAGAATTATTAATTTATGTAGATATTCTCTATTTAATTTAGATAGATAGTCTTTATTTATTATTCTATATCTTAAGTTTGCTTTTTTATTTATAAATATTGATAAGCATTCTTTATCAGAAATATATTCTTTTTTTTTTCGAAGAAAACAACTATTTTAATGTGTGTGTGTGTGTGTAAATTTATATATTACTAAAAAATAAGATAGCTAAATCTAGAATAATTTTGTTGAGAAATAAAAAGGAAGTCAAATAAATTAGGTCATGAGAGATTTTAGGCTAAAAGCAAGGGTAATTAGGACTTTTTATTGTTTTTAAATTAAATCGTGATTTCTCAAATCGTAAAAGCAACCCTCCCATCACTTTTGATAAAACACTTAAAAAATCCAAATCACGACAAAACGTACGCTATCATGATTTCAAATAAATACCCAAACCATATCAATTAAATAAATTGAGTACTTTTTTAGTTTCAATCTGGCTTATTTCACTCTCAATCGCTAATCCAAACAAGCACTAACAACATTCATGATTGTTAACGAAATTGAGCCTTAGTTATGAATGAGATAATGCCTTTACTAGAGTGGTTAATGCCTTTAATAGAGTGGTTAATGCCTTTACTCAAGTGGTTAACAACTTTCAATATTGTCAACTAAATTGAGCCTAAGTTATGAATGCGTGAAGTGTTTAATGTCTATACTAGAGTGGTTAATGCCTTTATTCGAGTGATTAACCAATTTCACCTTTATCAACGAAATTGAACTTAAGTTATGAATGCGTGAAGTGGTTGATGCCTTTGATTGATTGGTTAATACCTTTAATAGGGTGGTTAATGCCTTTACTTGAGTGGTTAACAACTTTCACGATTGTAGGCGAAATTGAGTCCAAGTTATGAATGCTTCAAGTGGTTAGTGCCTTTACTAGAGTGGTTAATACCTTTAATAGAATGGTAAATGATAAATGCCTTCTCTTATTCACAAAAGGAAAGTTAGTACTACAATAGGTAATGGCCCAATGGGTTAATGACATAATAGTCCATCTTTTAAAAGGTCATTGCTAGTGGGTCACAAATAAGAAAAATTTGGTCCTAAAGCTCACCTAACGACCTTCTCTTTCATGTATCTCTCTCTGATTAAAGAATGGACCTAATCAACTGCTAAATGGATTATGAATCCCAATAATAAAAATTAATGGTGACCTTATTTCCCTGTGCTAAGCATATCTACATGCTTTTCTAGATCTTGTCTATTAGAGCCACTGTTTTCACCCTCTACTGAGAACTTTCCACGTCCTACCCCAACAACTTTTGTATTGTGACCAACTCATCCACTTTCGCTTTCTTCAACAATCCTTCAAGAACAAGCTTCATCCCTTCGAACGAGTCGTGTTTCACCCCATAAGTTTATTACCATTTTCATCCTTAATCAAATTGATGCCAAAATTTATGGTCTAGACATCAGACAAGCTACTTAAGCTATCGCATGCAAGCTTAATGCCATCACTTGTACTGCTGGAAGATAGAGAAGAGATTAATTCCTAGTTACTCTAGTACTTTAGGCATTGATAACTGGGATCCAAAGCTTCATTACCCTGAAACCATGCAATCATATCAGTCGATGTTTGTAGATAACTCAACCGTAATAAGCTAACTAAGATAATCAATTGCAATATTTGTCCATTAGAATTCTGAACAAGCATCATTCTACAATGAGCATAGCACATGACCATAAAATTCAATGTGAACAAAGTTCAACAGTTTCCAGTTGAGATGTGTACAATTCACACATGAGAAAGAAATATATGTTAGCTGAAAGGATCAAATGGAATGGTTTGTAGTGAAAAGAATGGATTTCCCGTCCATTCTAAATATCATTAGCTTCCTTTATATCTTATCAATTCTATAAAATCATATGATAATTCCTCTACATAAAATTTATCCTAATATGAACTAACTTTCAGACAATGGAACTATCTCAAAAAATCTCTAATTTAGAATTAGAAGATGGTGAAAATATTGTCCTAACAATCATACTTAAAAAAGACTTCAAGATATCTATCTATATATTTCTTGAAAGCTCCTAGCAACAATCATATTGGTCCACATGTCCAATAACATCATCTTCACTTAACTCAATTATTGGTCCATATGTTCACATAATCAAAGTCATAATGGAAGTTTTATTCTTAATTTCAAATTTGATTGCCAATAATTAATCATTACTCATCATATATTTCTACTTATAGTAAGGTACTTTTTCAATTTTGAAAGTTATTTAAAATTGAGCAAAGCAATAATGATTAAATACATAAATGTATGGAAATTAATTAATATTGAACAATGATTAAATATATATATATATATATATATCTACTTTTAAGATGAAGGTATTCAATATTAATTCTCTTTTTTATCACATACATACCTCTTAGTGTAATATTACTTATAGAAAAATCTATCTATATGTATTTATTTTTAATCTGTAATATTTGACCTTTCATATATACAAATTAATTATTATCTTCAAATAAGTCACTATTTTAGGCAACAATTAAAATATATATATGTTTATATATATAAATATGATTAAATATGATTATATATGTGTGTATATATATATATGATTAAATACATAAATGTATGGAAGTTATTTAATATTGAGCAATGATTAAATATATATATATATATCTACTTTTAAGATGAAGGTATTCAATATTAATTCTCTTTTTTATCACATACATACCTCTTAGTGTAATATTGCTTATAGAAAAATCTATCTATATGTATTTATTTTTAATCTGTAATATTTGACCTTTCATATATACAAATTAATTATTATCTTCAAATAAGTCACTATTTTAGGCAACAATTAAAATATATATATGTGTATATATATAAATATGATTTAAAATCAACACTGTGAATTTTTCTTATGAAATTTACAAAATAATTAATGTGTTTAAATATGTCAGTAAATTAAACAACAAGGTATTAATTATTTTTCTATTTGGAAAGTTTTTCTTTTGAATTTTCATTTCCATTGTTAAAAATAAATTGGTTGCTAAAAAGCCACACCGATGAAAATCAGTTCTCATGTATATGTATCTTAATTTACTATTTTTTTTTTTTTAAAAAAAATACACCATATAAATTTTGCTTTTTAATCTACAATATTTGACTTTTGAAATTTACGAATTGATAACTATGTTCAAATAAGTCATTAGTTTAGGCAACAATCGAAACATATATATTTCAAGCTGAGTTCAATCAAATGAAGATAATAAAGAGTGAAGGAAAGATCAATAAGTTCATTTTGGTAACTCACACAAATCTAAAAGCATGCCTTTTAAAAATAATTTATAGTTTCTTATTTAACGAAATCTATAAAGTTCAAATCATGTAAATATATGCACACACATACATATGACCATACATATATATGTATATATATCACATTTACATCATAGGTGCAATTTCTTAGGGGACTTTTGTAAATTAGATTTTTTATTAAAAAAATAATCGTAAAATAAAAATCTAAAATGTGAAAATTTATAACACATTTGTCAACTATCACTTTTTCCTTTGTCAAGCAAAAAAAATCACTTTTTTTTTCCTTTTGCAATGTAATCCATGCTCGATCAGTTGTTGAATCATATTTATTTATGATTTAAATCATTATTGCATTATCAATATTATTTATATCTATATATAATCAACTTTTGTTGTTTTAAAGTAACATTTTTAATCATAAAATAGTTACTTAAAAATTATATTCTTTAATTTATTTCATTTTTATTTTTAGCTTCCGTGCATCGCACTGGGGAGAAAAATGTAGTTTTCTAGGAAGACTGAATTCACCATCTTCAAGAGTAGACCGAAAAAGAAGAAAATTAGAAAAAAAAATTAGCTCAATTCAATAAACAGTCTATAGGTCAGACAAAAATCTTATTGGCCGAAAACATTGGCTAAAAATCACAGGAAAAAGCAAAGGAAGCAACTTGCGTAAATGAAGTTGCATAAATTAAAACCTTTCCCCAAAGAACTCCAGGTATGAATGGACTAGTCAAACATGCAATTAGAACACCTACACAGCCTAAGATGCCTTTAGTCTCCCACAACAGAAAGAAAAGAAATTACGTGATGCATCCAGGTAGACATCTATTTGCTACATTATTTAATCTAACAATGAACTAAGACATTAATGATGCACTATAGTTGGCTGAAACATTAAAAATATGCTTATATTGAATCATAAAAAATATATATATCAAGACAATGAAAGCCAGAAGGTGTTTGTGGGTTCCGACTACGAGCTAAAAATTAACACACATTAAGAAACATTGATATTGAGAGTACTGGCTGTCACCCAAGAGGGGGTGAATTGGGTGATAGGATAAAATTAAAACCTTTTTGAACTCTTTAAACTCTTACTGAGAATATTTCAAAATATGAAATGGACTGACAAATATAAAAGGATAGACTGGAAATTAAGAGAGTATAGGGAAGAGATAATACACACAAGATTTATCCTGGTTCGGTCAACCTAGACCTACATCCAGTCCTCAGGCTCCCCCTGAGATTTCCACTACCCTCTTGTTTAATCCTGGAACAAGAGAAGCCTACCACAGGTTTTATGAGCACAGGTTCACCTGCCAACCTTTACAGAGTTTTAGAATCTTCTAAACACTCCCCCTTACTACCCGTAAGGTTACCACCCAGTTCACAAAGCACCAAGCTAAGGAACTACCTCAACAGAAGAGGATTTCAATAAACGTGTTCACTTAATGAACAGATTTTGATAAACACTTAAGTACAGACTCGAATATAATGAAGAGATACAAATTTATACAGGTATGCTCATCTCAACATTTCTGGGCTCACATGAATATCACTCATACTCTGTGCAGAGCCTTCAATCTTTATCTCATGTTATCTTTTTATGTAAATGCGTCGTGTGTTCGTATGTATATTCTTTCTGATATCTTCAAGTCTTTATATGTGGTATTACATTTTTCTATCCGTTGGAGACTTGGAGAACTAGCCGTTAGAATCATTCTTCAGATCTAGATTCACTGTTCATGCGTAGAGTAGGCTAGACTGCGCGTTCTGATCATCTGCAACAACTGTACTTGCATAGCAGCTTTTTCAGTAGCGCTAGCATTCTTTGCTATCGCTAACTGCATAGTATAATTTCTGCACTTGAGCTGTTAGCTATACAAGTAATCATATAAATGCTCAGCAGTTGTTATCGCAAGCAAAGTTCATTAGCTCAATGAGATAGATAATATATGATTCAGTCAAGAAATTTTATTGAGCACTCATTATCGATAGACATAAACATTATCGCTAGCATATTAGCTTGCTCATTAGCTTTAGAGATACTGGGATGATTATTCAATAGTATTTCCAGGGTATCCTATTATCGATAACTTAATCCATTATCGCTAGCAACTATGTTAGCTCATTTGATTCTTGCTCAGGCACTGGCTATCTGAATGATTTATTATCTGAAGCACTTTTGTTATCGATAGCTTAACCTGTTATCGCTAGCTGATTTCATTAGATCAAGAACTAAGTCTATTTTTCTGCTAGCTGAGTTATCAATGAGCTTCTAGCGATGGATTGTTCTTTAGCGATAGAGAATGACTTAGCAATAGATAATGTCTTTGATATTTCTAAGTCTTCATTCGCTATTCCTTTCTATCTATTAGCTTATATATACTTAGCGGTATAGATTTTCATTCTTATTGTTCTGCTAAGTTATCATTTCATATTAGCGCTAGATTTATATGATTCAGTCTTCATCAAAACTTAAGATTCTAACAGATATCAGCTATGATTAGAAATTCGAAACAAGGTCGTGGATGATATGATACCTTGAAAAAAGGTCCAATTAAGCCACACCATCAAGAACTTCAGAAACATAGCTACAAACACTTGATGGATCAAGCATGCTAAAGAACTTGACACGACTCTTGAATCCTTCATGTTATTCCCAAAATCACTGTCAAAGGAATGTAATCGTTTATGAAAACTACAAAATTAATAGTGTTGTAAAATTATCTAGCAGAAAAACATGAAATATCACAATGCTTTCAGATGAAATAACCATGATGACAAAATCAAATAGATTTCCCTAAAAATTGCTATAGAACAACCTCTATAACTTTAGAAATCAAAAGAAGATAAGGCATACCGGGTAATGGACTAGGTTCGTCTGCCGCCAAAGGAGAGTGGTAAGCTCGTTCTCTAACTTTATATTTTTGTTGTTCTTGATCAATTATTTGTTTTGTTTCTTACTGTAATTTTTCTATTAATTCTTCTAAAGTATAGACTTAATAAATCTTTTATATTTTTATTTACATAACATCCTAATTGTTTCATTTAGTCCAATTAATTTGATTAAAAGTATAATCTCCATCTCCTCCTGTAATAAAAGGTGTGAGTATAAAATTTGCTTCCAGTGTTATTAAAAGAGTTCAGGCAATTTATGAGATTCAAAATGATAAACAAGTGTTCTTCCAAGTGTTAAAAATCTTGAAAAGGGGGGTCTCAAGGCTATGGAGTCACAACTCTAGACCACTTTTATAAGGCTCCTTTGAGCAATTTATCCGCGGGAAAGCATTTACTAAAATCATCCACTCCTTATTTACAACATTTGCAGAAAGATTTCAATTGCTGCACAAAGTCTCCAAAAGAAATTTGAGGAACTTTCCCTTTCCTTGTTGCCCTTGGTTGCTATTTTCTGTGTGGTGTTTGGCAAATTAAATTCTAGTTTAAAAGAATAGGAGTGTATTGTGTACTTTTTAAAGATTATAACTCCCCACGTGAGAGGAAGATATCAGATTTATTATTCTAGGGTTAAAGGGCATTTTTACCCCAGAAGTTTTGTTAGAGGAGCTATGGGTGTCTGAAAGTTATCGGGAGGGCAATGTTACCCCGAAAGTTCAAAAACCAGGGCAATGTTGCCCCTTCATTAAATTGCCTAACGGTCAACAGTTTTTTGACCGAGTTATGGTGAGGTGGCGTGCATATGTGGCATCCACTGCACATATTTTCCATGTCAGATTTTCAAAAAGAAAAAAATTAAAAAAAAAATATTTTCTCCTGATTTTTTCGGGAAAACTTCTCTTGATTATTTTAATTTCAATCATTTCAGTCCTCAATTAATTTTAAAAAATGATCAATAAAAATATTATTTATTTTTCTTAATATCCTTAAATTAGCCAAGTATTATATGAAAAACCAAAAGTAATTTTTTTTAATTTATATATGTTATTGAAATGCAAAATTCCACTATATATTCTTTCTTTATCTCATTCTTTTTTTAACATTTTGAAAATAATCCAACTACGATAATAAAAACAGATTTCTTGTTATTTTGAGAAGAAATCAATAAATATCACAAAATTAGTAAACAATAAAAGATATTAAAATATCTAAAAATCATTATATAGAATTTTTAAATTTCCATAATACAATCACACAAAACAGGATATTATATATATATATATAATCAATGAATTCATAAATTCATAATAAGGCATATGATGAATCTGATCAAGGAGGGATTTGTTGGACCAAATTTAATTTGAGTATTTCCAAAGGATTTAAGCTAATATTTTCTAAAAGTGTGATATACCTTTTTAGTTAAAATATGTATTTTTAATATTAAAATACTAAAATACCCCTCCACACACAAAAAAAAATCATCTCTTTCCCAGGTTTCCCTTTTTCACTTTCTAACTAGATCCTTCT
Organism: Mimosa bimucronata; assembly: GCA_037074515.1. NCBI lineage: Eukaryota > Viridiplantae > Streptophyta > Magnoliopsida > Fabales > Fabaceae > Mimosa > Mimosa bimucronata. The sequence goes on from CM073436.1 coordinate 44,823,976, forward strand.
CATCTTCCCTTGCATCACGGCCAGCCTGTAGAAAACATGCCATCAGAAAATCATCCACCATTCAAATCAAACTCAACAACAATTAAGAAAAACTCAAACTCAACAACAATTATTTTCACAGAATACTGAATAAGAAATCAACATGGGGTCATACTCATAACCAAAGGTCTTGTTCCTCCATCACTAACTCTGCTCATAAATCAATCACTACATAGTATTAGTTATTCAACCATGAAAATAAATGTAAATCAATCACTAACTCCTATTATTTTTTTTCTCATTTCACTTAGAATTAATCCATATAAAAGATAGTCGTCCCCTAAAATACAATTTAGTGTACAACAAACCAATTAATTAATAACTTGATTATCTCAATGATTATTTTTTTTGGGAACAAATTCTCAATGATTAATTTTAAAATGCAAATTGTAACACCTTACTTTAGGGACATTCTTTAGAGCCCATTAATTAAGTTTGAACCACTAATGCTATTAGAAAACCCAAGATTGTCAAAAACCAAAATCTTTTTTCTTAAAATATCTTACTTGGGCTTCTAACTTTGAAAATTCATAAATAATTGCTTATAAACTCAATATTAGTGGTTCAAAGCTCAAACTTTAACCCTTTGAATATGATATAATCTTGGTTCAATTTGGTCCCATTATCACTGAAAAACCTTCTTTTTATTTTCCCAGACTTATTAGAATATTGCAGGAAATTTCTGTTTTTACGTCTAACTTGTAAAATTAATATCTGCTAACATACACGTCCAAAAATTATGCATGAGTAGTTGATTTAAAGCTTAGGATGTGTACTATAAATCTGGAAAATATCATGGCCTAATTCAAACTCTAATTTCTACCACAAATAAACATATTCACATGCATTCATAATTATTTAGTCGTAGATATAGTTTTCTACTTGGAGTAGAGTTTAAGTTCTTGGTTCTTTTGTAGGTCTTTACGCTAACTAGGCTCCTTATGGAGTTTATACATACAGACCAAAATATAATAATTAGACTATAACTTTCAAAACATTCCAGTCCTCCTTGTCTTGGCTAGAGATCTGCTTGCTTCTCCTTTCCTCTAGAAGTGCTCGGTCCTATGGATGGGACATAGAAAGAGGGGTGTGAGATTTGGGGAAATCTCAATAGCAATAATCACAATTAGTATATAATGCATGGTAAAAATTGTGCATAAAAAACAAGCCAATGAGAATAATACCTTACAAAACTGTAAACGTTTTACTGAAGCTATTTTACACATGATCATGGCAAAAACTAAGTAAGGATATTACACATTCTCATGCCTAACTGCAGCATAAATGGCAAAAACATACGTGCAACCAAACAAAATATACAAAATTACAGATGAAAGCTAATTTTAGCCGAGTCTCTTTCTACGGCATTCCTCTCTGGTTTCCTTTCGGTAAAACTAATTGCAGATCAATCCCAAGAGCTTAAAAATAATTTCCTATCAGAACTCCTTCTAACTAGGCCTCATTGACTCTCTATTTTTCTTCCTCTTCCTCTATCTCTTTCTCTCTTTCTTTTTCTCTTTTTCTCTTTTTTCCTCTCTGCCTTACGCCACTCACTCAGCTCCCTCCCTTCCTTGATCACAAGACTATTTATAGGTCTAGAGTTCTTGTTGGCCAAGCATATGTCAACTTGGAGAAGAAACCACACGTAAACTTGGAGGGCAAGTCTTGTCTTGCATGAGATGCCACTTGTCATTGCTTCAAGATGGGTGGCATCATAAGAAGCATGCAAAGGCCATGTCCAAAAGAAGCTTAGGTGGTAAGATGGCTTCTTCTTGAAGCCCAAAATTATCTCTTATAACAAGAAACAAATACAAGTGTCCCAGATACCTTTATTAATGAAGATTGGTTGGAAGCTTGCTAAATAAAATTGTCTTTGATTTTAGCAAGGTGGTTAATTATTTTAGGGTTATTTAACATGTCCTAGACAGGCAAAATGGCTCTTGACTTCTTAAGCAAATTATATACCAAAATTCTTGCCACACAAATACCATTTTTAACATGTCTTACTATAAAGCTAAAGTGGCAATACATGAGAAATTAGAAATTTGAAACATATAATTTACTTAATTCACAAGGTTATATAACTATTTTGGGCCCTTAATCTTATAATAATCCCCTTCTAAAATTTCAAATAACTCTATTTTCTTAAGGCCCTAATTATCTTCCTTAATATTCATTAGCTAGCTACTTTAAAGCTTCTAAGATTTTTGGGATATTACACAAATATCCAAGAATTCTCTTTAAATGTTGGCCAATTTTAGCTATAGTTATAACCCATAAAAAAACACCTTTGTGCAATTGTCCCCTAAAATAGTTCCATAATGCTCTAAATACCAATTTTATTTATTATTATATATTAAACTAAATTTTGAACAATATATCTTCAAATATATTAAGCATGACACCAAAAAATTCCTAGTATTAAAACCGATGAATTTTGAATCCCCGATAAATCTAAATGACTCTTTAATTTAGGGGCATAATTTAATTTAATTAATAAATCAATAATACATAATACATAATAAACTATGATACTTGATGCACCAAAAGTTATTTTAAGACATTGAATGCGTATGAAAAAAATACTCAAGACTGTTATTTAAATCTTAATCCTTAAATTATTTGCTAGTCAAGAATTACTAATAATAAAAATTGCATACTCAAAAGGAAAGAAAGAGTACAAATGATTTATTATTATATTAAACTGAATCTTGAACAATATAATGAAAACTTACCTTTCATTGAAGAAAATAAAACCCTACTATTTTGAATACCCCAATAAAATCGGATGACTCCTTAATTTATGGAGCACACTTAAATTTAATGAATGAATCAATAATAAATAATAAAATTTCTAAAATCATATGAGGTGGATATTTTTAACGAATGGATTTTTTTTTTGAACTGATTAACGGATAGAATACAAGTCACGGCAATAATATTTTTTATTAGACAAATAATTGTTTTAGGTTTGAATAATTGGCAAGGTAATCAAACCCGGACCGGAGTCTAGACCGGCGGAGGTGATGGGTCAAGGGTTAGTGGGTCAGCTCGTAATTAACCCGGGAGCCAGACCGGTGGGGAATAAAAAATTAAAAAATAATTTAGACTCTCATTATTCCATTAAATACTAAATATTAATTTTTTTTTGCCAACTAACTAAATATTAGTTCACTGCCTTAAATCACTAACAAAATATCATATACTTATCCAACATTCCTGGCAATTTATTTGACATATTGACATTATAGCATCAATCCACTATCAAATGATATCAAAATCAATAATCACTAAATATTCTTCACATAATAATTATCAAAATAGATAAATGATCATAAAATATTCATACTCATAGTACTTTAATAATTAAACTAATAGTTATTACCATTATAATTGTCATTAATTTCAATAAATATTGCTTTCTACCATTCATACAAAAAAATATTTTTTTAAAAAAAAAAAAGCAACCCACTGACCCACCGGGTCAGTCCCGGGTTGCACCGGGTCAGCCCCGGGTTGCGCCGGGTCAATAAGACCCCGGGTCAGAATCCAACCCGGCCCGGTCTAGTGCCCGGGTTGGCGGGTTACGGGTCAACCCGGCCGGGCGGGGCCGGGTTTGATAACCATGATAATTGGAACACCACGAATGAGGATTGAGGAGCAAACTGGTTGAAGCAAGAACTTCTCACTACCTACGTCCTTCTCTCGATGCAATCTCCAGAATGATGGAGCCTATTCATCACTTTATAGCCATTGGAGATGAATGACTAGGATTGCGACGTTGTGATGTGAGCTCCCCATTTTGAATTCATTCATATCCTTTCATATTCTTCAAAGTCTCAGACGCACTCTCCCCTCCTCTCTCATTTTTGAGTTTCTTCAGATATCCTCCCATTTTTCTTTTTCTTTACTCACTTCCCTTTTTGTTCTTTTGAATCATTCATTCCTTCTCTTATGGTCACCATTCTCAAGCTTCCTCTTCTGATACGTACGATTCTCCCTAGTCAAATGGGTTGCTTTTATTGCTGCTGTGTTATGACCTTTCTTTCCATGGCATCTCCTTAGTTATACTTGGATTTGAAGCTTTCTTGTTTATAGTCACTGTTCACTGATGAAATTCATTGACTTTCAACCTTAATATGAGATATATGTTGATTAAACGTTGTTGGGAGCATATTAGAATTGGTTCTTACAGATGCATGTTTGATTCTAGACTTGTATTGCGATTTTTGAATTAGGGATTTCTTACTCTATTTTTCGGTGCTCTATTTTGGCTGTGAATGGCTTCAATTTAAGAAGAACTTCAGGAAGGAAGAAGTCAAATGAGTTACTTTTTAAAGTCTGGAGAATTCGATTTATCATTTTCTCACCGAATCATTAATCAGTTTTCTTTCTTCATATTGAAATAAGCTTGATTCGATTGCTTTTTTTTATTAGAGATTTGAAAATTTTTAATTCCAAACACTGTCAAGAACAAGATAAAAAACTATCTCAACACTCTTATGACAATTTTTACATGCCAATCTGCAGAGAACAATTTTTTTTTTTTATCTTTTTCTTTGCATGTCTGCATTTAGGTCCATTATCTTCATTTTTATCTCCCAGTACCAGCCTATTTTCCTTTTGCATTTACATTTGTCAATATCTAATCTACTTGTACATCTTGTAATTTTGTATGAAAACGTTCCAACTTTCTGATTTCATATTTTTTTATAAACCCTGCTTACCTTCATTCATTTTCGTTAACATCTTTCTATATGATGTTCACAAGGGAAATGCAGATTACCAAAAGAATTGGAGAGTTCTTCAACATGAAAAGCTTACAAGGTTGAAGGAGAAGCTGTGTGTTAGTGAAGAGCATTTTGTGCAAGATTTAGAAATCTCTCTCTCTCTCTCTCTCTACACACACACAAAAGGAAGATTGATATGAGGTGACATTTTACTCTCTGGGCCTACAATAATCAATAACCTTACAGGAAGGTCTAAGATAGAGAGTAAATCTGCTCATGTCAGTCTTGTTGAGAACTTTTTTGTTGGGAAATAATGCTAACTGATCTAGGGACTTTATCAATCATCACTGCTATTATGCAGATTTTGCTCTAGTTTTACACTGTCATCTAAATTTCTATGAATCTTTTAGCCTATCCAGTGGAATTTATTGTTGTCTATTCTTTTGTGCATTCCCTGGGGCCTTTGAAAATCTATGATTTGTTCAGTTCCTTTGGAATTTGGATACTTACTTATTTGGGTTTATTGCTTTGTGATTTTGCTAAAAATGTAGAAACAGTGCATGTGCTGAATTTGTTGCATGTGGATTAATAGCTGCTAAAACATCATTATGATTGTGGTCTTTGATTGCTGAAGATTGCTATTGTAACTTCCATATTACTATGATGTGAATTTTAAAACACACTCTAAATCTGTTTATGTTTGCTACTGGAAATTGGCATGTCGGGTTCCAATTTTGTGGTTTTCCTGACAAGAATCAAGGAGTTTGTTCACTATATGCTGCTGAATGTTTTATTGTTATAAACATTGAGAAACTGCAAGTTTACCAATTTTTGTTGTTGTTGTAATTCTGTCTTATTTCTATCACGGGTCTTTAAGCATTTCATTGAAATTTGGACTGCTATATATTGCTGAATTTTTTGTTGTCATCGTTGAAAGCTTGGTGTCATAAGTGTTTTTGCTGACATTATTGTGTCTTAAACATCATTTTCTATTGCAAATTGGAATTGGTTTTGTGTTGTATCTGTTGCAAACTTTCTAAATTATATAAGCAGTAACAGATCTGGAATTGATTTGCATCTTGATTGTGCTAATTGAATGATTCATTTTCCATTTCTTTCATTGATGAGTTCTTTTCTATCATAAGTGGAATCAAGTGCTAAAAATGTACTTGCTGGTAGGAAAAAAAACAAAGCGGAAGCTTGAATGCATAGTTCTACTTGGTTGTAATAATTTGTGTTGTGCTTGGTCTATTTTGGGGAGTAATGATCATGGTTTAGGATGTTTTCATTTACTCAATCTGACTTAAGCAAATGAACTTCATACTTGTTTGAACTGGTTTGCCATATTTTTAATGGATTGGAATCTGACTAAAGGAGGTTTTAATTGTTCTACTTCATTGTCTTCTTAAAATTTGAGGTTCCCTTATGCTTGCCACATGCCATTAACTGTCTTCATGAATCTTTCCATCTTACATTGTCATGTGATTTAAAACCTTATATTACAGGGTTTAAAATGAAATATCTAGGATTTTGTGGTTGTGACTATGAGTTCTTTAAATATCCTCTTGACTTTGGAATTTTGTATGAACATAATTTGATCTGGGAACTTAAACACATACATAATTCTATTTGTGAGATCCTTTCTTGTGATTAGCCACCGAACTTATTTGCCTATTATTTACATTTCTTTGTGGCTATCACTCACTTAAATTTGGCTTCCTCCTGTGAAGGAACTTGGTGAGAAGTTGTTCCATTGGGATCACCATTCTTCACCAAACAGCTTAGAGCCCTTACCAATTGAACTCGATCCACCACCAAAGAACTATCAGGAAGACAGGAACCTATGCTGAAAAGAGCCTTTTGAGTAGTTCATGCCTCTCATCAAGGATGAGAAATTCAATTTTTGAACCCTTTTCTATGAACATACCAGGTTGTCTCTCTCCTTTATTGCTCTTTTCTTGCATCAACCATAAGGCTATTTATATATTTATTTTTCATGATAAAGACCAGGTGTGGGAGTTAGAAGTTTTCCTTTTCTGTCGTTTTTATTTTCCTTTCTTTAGCTAGAATGTATTTTTCCTCTCTTCATACCCTCCCTTGGTTTATTTTTGAATTATTTGATTAAATAAATAGTTTATATTGCATTGAGGACAATGCAAGGGTTAAGTGTGGGGTAGTGATTTATGAAATTTGTTCCTCTTTAAGTTTTGTATTTCCCTCTTTGGAAAACTGATTTTTGGATGGAATAGAGGCATTTTGTCTTGCTTTTGAGATTGTGTTGATTTGAATAAATGTAGCTTAAAAGCTGGTTGCATGAAGGAAAGTTGATTGCATATATAAGGATTTATATGATGCGTTGTTTAGCTTGTTTGAATTGGGTGAGATAGTATAGCCCTGTTGGAAGAAATTTTGAGCCTAAAAATTCAATTATAGTGTGATAATTCACTTGTCTCAACTTGCTCTTCAGAACTTGTTGTAGTTCTTTTCACGACTATCTTACGCATGTGCAACCCGTTAATATGATTGAGGATTTTACTAGCCAGTTAGGCCAAATGACCATCCCTTTTAATGATGTATCCTTTGTCACCCCTTTGTGCTTATTGGCACTTTCACTCCATTATTTATTTCATACACCTTTCCTTACAAGAATGCATAAATTATTTTTTCCCGTCCTACTTGGGGCTTGATTTTGAGTGTAACATGGATTGACATCGTATTGTGTGCTATTGTATTTGTGCATGTTAATAGTTAGGGTGAAAGGAGGCAAGAGTGAGAAAAAAAGAATAATAAAAAAAATAAAAAATAATTGCGCTCCATTGGTTTAATGTGGCTTAGTAACTGGGGGTCTTCATCACCAATGTTGATTTTCGCGTCAAACAGCTAGTAAGAGTCATGAGTGTGCTAGTAGCATCTTAGTGCCATTGAGTTATCAAAGCTTGAGTAACCGAGCCTTTATATCACCAATATGAAGGTTCACGTCAAAAGAACATATACATAATGGCCTAAGAAAGTTGAAAAAAAAAACGAAAAGAAAAACAAATAACTTAGCGCTGCTAGTTTAAGTTGGCTTAGTAACCGGGGGTCTTTTTCACCAATGCTGATCTTCACATCAAACGGCCAGCAAAGCTATGAACATGCTAGTAGCATCTTGGTGCCATTCAGTTATCAATGCTTGAGTAATCCGGCCTTTGTATCACCAATATCAAGGTTCGCATCAAAAGAGCATATGCATAACGGCTCAAGAAAGTTAAAAAAATAGGGTAGAAAAGAGAAGCAAAAGAAAAAGGATAAAGCCCTTGTATCATAACTACTTAATATGAGTTTCAGTCATCATTAAACCATGTGCACACTCTCGAGCTTGCCCTGCATTAATCCTCCCTATTCCATGCATTGTAGATTGCTTCATTCCACACCCTTACATTACAAGCTACAAAATCCTCTTTATTTTTGAATGCACATTTAATTGGTGGCAGAGAATTAGAACTAGTACAAGCCTATGGTAGGGTGATTGAGCATGTGAACTGAGTGAAAAGAACCCCAATGCTAGTGAGTTGATTGATACACTTGATATCCTTATGTGGCTATCTCATTTGGATTCATTCATGTTAAGCTTTGTATCTAAATATGAATTTCTTTTATTTGTGATTGATGACTTGGATTGCATACTTAGTGTCTAAGTTGTATTTATGAGTTTTGCAGTTTCGGAGGCTGTTCAATTTGTCTCTCGTGTCACCTCTTTTTTCTCCTAATTATTTTCATAAATATATCTATTTTATTTTATCATTTTTGCATGCATAGCTGTTTCATTAATTTTTTTGATTTGGTTATTACTTTCTAAATAAAGCTTGATACTTAGATCCATCTAAATAATCCAGATAGTGTGAGCTGCGTGAGCCATTGTTCAAAAGCTTTTTTGAAGTGTTTGCTTAACAAGGTAGTATGTAGTTATGGATACTTCCTCTTCTCTAGTGCATATTACTCTTGTCGACATTGATGTGTAAAAATGCTGTGGTTTATGATATTATTCCTATTAGGCACCAGAAAGTTGATTGACTTGGCCAGCTCTTCTTGAAACTTCAAGTGAACTTAGAGACCAAGGTAGCTATTGAAACTTTATTTATAGTTACATTAAGTATTTGATTCAATAGATCATTGGTATTTTAAAGTCAGAAACAATACATTGCATAACTTCCCTCACTTTCATTTAGTTGTGAAAGCTGAATATACATTTAGTGATGCTTTCTATGTTTTAAAATTAAGCTATAAGCTTAATGTAGCCTTATAATTTTAATTTCATCGCAGGGCCCCTAAACCATAAGGTATGCTCTAGGGGTAGAGGCTTGTTTCACCAAAGAATGTAGACCCTCTTGAAGATCCTCAACCTCTGAGATCAACAAGTTTCAGCCACCCTCTGCTACTAGATGTTTTGTTTACAGGTACTTTATCATGAGCAAAATGGTCACCTTTATTATATGGAGGTAAAATATGCTAAATTTTATTATCTAATATATAATTACAATTCCTTTCTTGTGACCATTTTCTTGTTTTATTTTTACTTTTTGGGTTTCAGAAAACTGTGAAGCTCAAATTTGCTTGGGAAAATCTAATATTCACGGATGGGACCTCTTTGCTCATGGAGCTTTTGCTAGGTGATTTAAAATCTTGCTGGTTTAATATTTTAAATGCTATATACGTGTTTACAAAGTTATTTAAACATTGTTTGTGAAGTTGGAATCAACCTTAAGTTGCACAATAAATTGTTAAGGTATTATAGTTGCTGTTTAGATGAGAGTGCATTCTAATATAGTTAAGGCTTGCTGTGAGACATTTCATTTGTGAATAATTAGTACCAGAACTAAATTCCATGAGCAGCTAAACTGGAGAAAGGGACGGATATCCACCTTAGCTTATTTCTGGTGAATGATGGGGAAAGAATAATGTTGCTTTATTTGATCATATACATTCTGGTTTTTCTAAGAAAGGCACTAACTCTAATTATGTACTCCTATTTTAATTCATGAGGCACAAGTTGGACTGAGACATTTAATTTGTGAATAATTAGCACCAGAACTAAATTCCATGGGCAACTAAACTAGAGAAAGGAAGGGATATCCACCTTAGCTTATTTTTGGTGCATGGTAGGGAAAGAATAATGTTTAATGATGATTCTATTCTTGTAGACTATAGATGCATTGAGCAAACTATCTCTTCTTGGGACTACTGCAGATCTGATTTCTAAGCATCCTTATTTGAGATGATCATGAACAAGTGGAGAGTAATGTGCCTTCTTACTTCTTTTACTTCTTTACATTATTCTCCTGACATGCCTTGCATTAATTAGACTTCTCTTGACCCCTCTTCTGTTGCATTCTTGGATAATTGATCACATAGATTTTTACAGATCTTGTGAAGCTAAAGATGGATTGGGATGGGTTGACATGTGAAAATGGTAGGAAATACACAAGAGGGGGTGAATTGTGTATCTCTAAAAATTGTAAGAACTTAAAAATCAAGTACACGGGGAATTATACTGTTTCAGTCCTAACTCTGACCTACATCCAGTTCTTCAACCTTAGTTGGGTTCCACTGGTGAATCAGGATTACAACAGGTTTCTGAATACCTTTATACCTAAGAGAATTTACTCAGTAAGACCTCTCTATCTCACCAAATTATCTCCCCTTACACTTTGTAAGATTACAACTCTTTCCTTTAGGATCCCACTATCCCAAGAAAATCACTCAATGATAATGAAAGAGTTTACAGAATTTCAGAGCTTGCTCACACACTTGAGCTGATAAAATTACAATTTAAAGAACAACTGAGAGAACTCAGACTTGAATTGATTGTAGTAGGATGTTGTAGTTGAATAACACTTAATTCTCTACCAACTAAGTCTGGGCTTCAAATGCTTTTATATCGTGTTGTGAAAATCTGCCCGCTGAGTCTCTGTTATTGTTGTAAGAGATGAGTTATGGAGTTTGATGGAGTGTGGATAATGATTTTGTAGTAGCAATTAATGCTCCATAGTAGTGTTGGGTAGATTTTGTGTTGAGTTACTTCCTCTTTCTTGCCTAGTTAAGTAATCGATCAGTGAAGTACAAACGGCTCTTTGTTTCTGTGTGTGTTGAGGTTAGTTTCTGTGTCCAACGTAAACTTCCTGAAATGGCACATATGATCTCTTCCAAATATAAAGTTAGTTAATATGAGAAGAGAAATAAATTTGAAATTTTATGTGCCAATCAATGGCCTGGTATGCCAATTGATTGCTGCCTCTGGTTCTCAATCGATTGCCTTCAGATTGGTTCAAATTGCTACCTACAACACTCGATGGATATGTCAGTTATCGAATAAATTATAAGTGTACCAATCGATTGCCAAGTTTCCCAATCGATTTCTCTTTCTTTGATTTGATCTTAAGTTCCAATCGATTGCTCATCGATTGTTCATGTCAATCGATTGCCACTCCTACCTATCGATTGCTTCTCTGATGGATCACTTTGAAAAACTAGGACAAGTAATCGATTGATCCACCTTTCTATCGATTGAGACTCAGCAATTGATATGCAATCGATATCCTATCGATTGCTAAGTCTTCACTCCAATCGATTGCTTAACTTAGATTTCAAGAAACTGGTTTTCAAAATACTTTTCTAAGTTAAGATGTCATGATCTTTTAGCCTAAGTCATGTTTGGTTATCATCAAAATCTAAAATTCAACAACATGGTTGTCCCTTCCTATCCTTGCTTTATTTAAATTGCTTGTGAAATTAAATGCTAGATTGTTTTCTTAAAAGTGTGGGGGAGTGGATCTATGGTTCTTGTGCTACACTTAACCCTTCTGCTCTTGCTTTATCTCACAAATTTCTAATCTGAATATCTTTTGAATTTAGTGCAACAAATCTTCCAACATGAGTCTACCATATGTGATACCTTCCCTGATTCTTATAGCCATCTTTGCAATCATGGAGTATGCTAGAACAGTAGAGTAGCAACGTCAATGCCACCAGCCCCTCTACTCCTACCTTGATTAATTTGAGACATTCAATTTGTGAGTAATTATATTTGTTTATGCTTTCTCTCGTTTGAAGCAATTGAGCTATTGGAGGAGAGCACTAAAGTGAAGATAGTGAAGGGATATCCATCTTAAATATTTGGTTGTACTCCCTCCGTCCCATAATATAAGGTCCATTTTTTTGAATGATCTTGTCCCACAATATAAGGTCCTATTTGACTTTATTTGAGTAATAAATACTTTTTTTCCCATTTTACCCATGCATTAATTTTCTCACACATTCTCTTTCATCTTCTTTTCATAATTTCCCCCTCTCTTACTCATTCATAAATAAGGGCAATATGGTATATTTCCTACACATTTATTGTTTTTAACTAACTCCAACTAATTTTTTAGGAACCCGCAGTTCGGTTAAAAAGACCTTATATTGTGGGACGGAGGGAGTAATGTTTTCCTACTCTTCATGTTGTCTATTCATTTATTTATATTTTTGTTTTGACTACTTAGTTATTCTTATTATTTTGGTGCATGTGCTTGTTGAAATTTTAAATTATAGTGAAGATAGGGAAGGAATAATATTTGTTGATGTTTCTATGCTTGTAGAATTGAACATGTGGAGTGTGACCGTCTTATTTAAATTAGGCTATATTTCTTTGTTTTGTTTTTGGGTAAGAGAAACTAAGTAGTCAATGAATATTAAATTATTTGTAGGTTTATTCAATCACATTTCAATGGGCAGGGTTATTTATTCATGTTGTAATTTTGTAATTAATATTTATTAATTATTTAATATGTTATAATTTTATCGAATTATTTGTTGTTAAATTTATTTTTTATTTATTATATTATTATTTTGATACATGTGTTATTTCTTTACTTTATGTATAATGTGTTTACGTGCTATTTTATTTTGATTTCCATATTTTTTGAATTTATGTTGTTATTTATACATGCATATTTTTGTTTTTGTAATTTTTTTATGTCTTCATTATTTAGTTAATTATTTATTATGTTTTACCATTTATTGTTGTTGCAATTTTATAATTAATGATTGGATTGTTAAACTTATTTATTTGTAAACAATTAATTGATTTTTATTTATTATGTTATTTTTTTATTTATTTTTATCACGTTAATTAGTTAGTTATTTATTATGTTAAATTTCCTAATTTTATAATTTATAATTGGTTTGTTCTTTAATTTATTTTATTAATTTATTACTTAGTAGTCAAATAAAATGTTTTTGTTTCATATTTAATTAGTTCATTCATTATATTTATGTTATTTACATGTGTAATTTGGTCTTCCATTCAATTATGTTATGTGTATTATTTATAGTTATATTATTTAATGAGCTATGTTATTTAATGAGCTAGTTATTTTTTAAATTAACATCCATGTGTTATTATATGCTTATGTTATTCCTAAATATTCCTAAATTTTCTTATTTATTGATTATTGATGATATATGTTTATGTGTTATTATGTTATTTCACTCATGTGTTTACGTTTCGTATTTATGTTGTTAAATATATATATATGTATTAATTATTTATGTTGTAATTAATGATTGGTTTATTCTTAAATCTTATTATTTTAAATTTCATTGTGAATAACTATTTTTAATTTACTATTTATCATGTTAATTAATTTATGATTGGTTTGTTCTTTAATTTACTTTCTTCAATTTATTACTTAGTAGTGAGATAGCATGTTTTTGTTTCATATTTAGTTCGTTTAATGTGTATTATATTTGTAAATTTGGTTTTTCATTCTTTGATTTCCTATATATTATTTATAGTTATTCTATTAACTGAGCTAGTTGTTTATTTGTGAACAATCAATTGATTTAGTTATTTATTATGTTCAATTATCTAATTTTATAATTTATAGTAGGTTTGTCTTTAATTTATTTAATTTATTACTTAGTAGTTAGATAACATGTTTCTATTTCACATTTAGTTGGTTCATTCATTTATCTATGTTATTTATATGAGTATTATATTCTTTGTAAATTTGGTTTTTCATTATGTCACGTGTATTATTTATAGTTATGCTCTAGTTTTTATATTAACTTCCATGTGTTATATTATACGCTTATGTTATTATTTATTGATTATTTATAGTTATGTTATTTAATGACCTAGTTATTTTTCATATTAATGTTATTTATATGCTTATGTTATTCCAAAAATTTACAGTTATGCTATGAAATGAGCTAGTTATTTATTTGTGAACAATTAATTGATTTTTATTTATTATTTATCATGTTTATTTATTTAGTTATTTATTATGTTCAATTTTCTCAGATGACATGTTTCTATTTCATATTTCATTGGTTCATTCATTATATTTATGTTATTTATATGCATTATGTTCCCTATAAATTTGGTTTTTCATTCAATCATGTAATGTCTATTACTTATAGTTATGTTTCTTTAACGATCTAATTGATTTTTATATTAATTTCCATGTGTTATATTATGTGATTATGTTATTCCAAAATTTTCTTATTTATTGATTATTTATAGTTATGTAATGAGCTAGTTATTTTTCATATTAACTTCCATGTGTTGCTATGTTATTTATATGCTTATGTTTTTGCAAAGTTTTCTTATTTATTGATTATTGATATTGATAATATATGTTTATGTGTCATTATGTTATTTCACTCTTATTTATTTATGCTTCGTATTTATACATATGTATTACAGTTTTTTTTATTTTTATGATATTTTTTATCTAATTATTTATTTATGTTGTAATTAATGATTGGTTTATTCTTTAATCTAATAATTTTATGTTTTTGTGTTAATTACTTGTTCAATTTTCTGATTTCATAATTTATGATTGGTTTGTACTTTAATTTATTTTCTTCAATGTATTACTTAGTAGCTAGATAGCATGTTTTTGTTTCAAATTTAGTTTGTTTATTTATATATGTATTATATTCTTTGTAAATTTGGTTTTTCATTCTTTGATTATTGTGTATTATTTATAGCTATGCTATTAAATGAGCAAATTGATTTTTATTTATTATGTTATTTTTTATTTATTATTTATCATGTTAGTTAGTTATTTATTATGTTAAATTTTCTAATTTTATAATTTATAATTTGTTTGCTCTTTAATTTATTACTTAGTAGCCAGATAACATGTTTTTGTTTCATATTTAGTTGGTTCATTCATTATATTTATGTTATTTATATGTGTATTATTTTCTGTGTAAATTTAGTTTTTCATTCAATTGTGACATGTGTATTATTTTTTTAATGAGCTACTTTTTTCATATTAACTTCCATGTGTTATATTATATGCTTATGCTAATCCAAAATCTTTATTGATTATTTATAGTTATGTTATCTAATGAGCTAGTTATTTTATATTAACTTTCATGTATGCTTATGTTGTTCCTAATTTTTCTAATTTATTGATTATTGATTATTTGATGATATATGTTTCTATGTTCGTATCTATGTTGTTATATATATGTACTACGATTTTCTTTAATTTTTATGTTATTTTTTAGCTAATTAATTATTTATGTTGTAATTAATGATTGGTTTATTCTTTAATCTTATTATTTTATGTTTCATTGTGAACAACTATTTTTAATTCTATTATTTATTATTTACCGTGTTAATTACTTGTTCAATTTCTGATTTCATAATTTATGATTAGTTTGTTCTATTTTCTTCAATTCATTACTTAGTAGTCAAATAGTAGCATGTTTTTGTTTCATTTAGTTCGTTATTTATATGTGTATTATATTCTGTGGAAATTTGGTTTTTCATTCTTTGATTTCTTATGTATTATTTATAGTTATGCTATTAAATGAGCTAGTTATTTATTTGTAAACAATTAATTGATTTTTATTTGTCATGTTAATTAGTTAGTTATTTATTATGTTCATATTTCTACTTTTATAATTTATAATTGGTTTACTATTTAATTTATTTTCTTTACTTTATTACTTAGTAGTCAGATCACATGTTTCTATTTCATATTTAGTTGGTTCATTCTTTATATTTATGTTATTTTTATGTGTATTATGTTCTTTGTAAATTTGGTTTTTCATTCAATTATGTCATATCTGTTACTTATAGTTAATGATAATTTTTTTATATTAACTTCCATCTGTTATATTATGTGCTTATGTTATTCCAAAATTTTCTTATTTATTGATTATTTATGTTATTTAATGAGCAAGTTAGTTTTCATATTAACTTCCATGTGTTGTTATTTTATTTATATGCTTATGTTATTCAAAAATTTTCTTATTTATTGATTACCGATACTGGTGATATATGCTTATGTGTTATTATGTTATTTCACTCTCATTTATTTAAGCTTCGTATTTATACATATGTATTACGATTTTTTTTTAATTTTTATGATCTTTTTTAACTAATTATATATTTATGTTGTAATTAATGGTTATTCTTTTTAATCTTATTATTTTATATTTCATTGTGAACAACTATTTTTAATTTATTATTTATTATTTATTATGTTAATTACTTGTTCAATTTTTTGATTTCATAATTTATGATTGGTTTGTTCTTTAATTTATTTTCTTCAATTCATTACTTAGTAGTCAGATAGCATGTTTATTCTTTGATTTCATGTGTATTATTAAATGAGCTAGTTATTTTTTATGTTAACTTTCATGTGCTATTACTGTATGCTTTTGCTAAATTTTATTTTTTATTGATGATATTAAAAGAATTTTTATTTCACTTTCATTTATTTACTTCTTGTATTTATGTTGTTACTTTTGTGTATTAAATTTTATGTTCATTTTATCTAATTATTTCATTATGTTGTAAATTTATAATTTTTTGTAATTTATGTTGTTATTTATACATGCACATTTTGTTTTTGTATTTTTATGTGTTCAATATTTAGTTAATTATTGATTATGTTTAACCATTTATTAAAGTTGCAATTTTATAATTAACGATTGGATTGTTAAGTTTATTTATTTGTGAACAATCAATTGATTTTTATTTATTATTTAACATGTCAATTAGTTAGTTATTTAATTTTATAATTTATAATTGGTTTTTTCTTTAATTTATTTTCACTTTGTAGTCAGATAACATGTTTCAGTTTCATATTTAGTTGGTTCATTCATTATATTTATGTTATTTATATGTGTATTATGTTAGTGTAGATTTAGTTTTTCATTCAATTATGACATGTGTATTATTTATAGTTATGTTCTTTAATGAGCTAGTTTTTTATATATTAACTTCCATGTGTTATATTATATGCTTATGTTAATCCAAAATTTTCTTATTTATTGATTATTTATAGTTATGTTATATAATGAGCTAGTTGTTTTATATTGACTTCCATGTGTTATTATATGCTTATGTTTCTATGTTATTATGTTATTTCACTCATTTATTTACGTTTCGTATTTATGTTGTTATATATATATATATATATGTATTACTTGTTCAATTTTCTGATTTCACAATTTGTGATTAGTTTGTTCTATGTGTATTATATTTTGTTCCAAAATATAATGAGCTAGTTATTTTTTATATTAACTTACATGTGTTATTATGCTTATGTTATTCCAAAAAAATTTTATTTATTGATTATTGATGATATATGTTTATGTGTTATTTACGCTTTGTATTTGTCGCATCTTGAAATTTTAATTCTAAGATTTAAATGATTAATATATAAAAATTTAATGTATAGGTTATAGTATATAGATAATTATTATTTAGGTATTTAAAATTTAATGATAATATTTCAAATATTTAAAGAGAATATCTATCCAAGAGGGTTATATTTCAAAAATATAATCTCAATGCGTGATTGTAGGAAGGGAGAGAATGTGATTTAACATGTACAATAAATATATAGACTCTCATCTCATTCAAAATATTTTAATTATCTAATTATAATAAAAAGATATTAAATAATACATAAGACCATTATATTATATTTTAGATTTTGATAGTAGGTGTAAAATATGTATATATATAATCAATCTATAAATCAAAAGTAAATTAAGTAATTTATTAGAAAAAGGCTATAATTTAGAGAGATTACAAATAAAAGATAGGGAAAAAGACAAATAAATACCCTTTGAATATCAAAAGGACAAAAAGGTACCTCTAATATACAAAAGGACATAAGAGGGATTCCCAATTTGGGATATTGAAGTTTAGGACAAAATGTCACAATTGCCCTTTCTCTCATTCCTTTATATTTTCTGTCTCTCTCTCTCTCACCTTGAAACGCAGATAAATTGTTTCACAATTCCCACCCAAATAGCAAAATCACAAAGAGGCCAATTCCAAAATCATGAACCCTAAAATCCACTTTCTTTTCATCTTCCTCCTTCTCTACCCTGTTCATTCCAAAATCCTGACTCTAAAACCACAATTTCCTCTCACTCTCACTCTACGGCTCACACCGAGCTTGCAATTGATGGCTTCCCCGTTGGCCTTTTACCCGCTGCAACGGTTTTACGCTACTACTTCAATCAGGCTTCCAGTGATTTTTCTGTGGTGGCTTGATTCTGCGCTGAAATTAATGAGTTAGAGGGATGTTTCGAGTCTAAAATGCCGGTGTCTTATGAAGCCACAAGCCCAAAGGAACTATGATGGAGAGAAAGATGTGATGAATCAAAATCGAAATCGAATGCTTGTTTTCAGTCATTTGGGGTTTTGGGTTTTGTTTTGACAATTGCTTTTAAGCCATGGGGGGATAAGTTGGATTCTATTGATGATGCTGGAGCTTTGGCCCAGGCTTGGGCTTTTCTTGGCTATTATTGTTCAATCGAGCAGAAAAGGGTTTATGAAGAAACTTAAGGCCAAGGTAGGTATAATAGTCTTCAAGAATTTAGCCATTTTTCTTGGTTAATATAATTTCTTTTAACTATTTGGGGATGTTTTGGGCTTATCTCTTCATCTTGTTTAAGTTTTGACTAGTTTGTTTGATTATCACGTTGGTTAGAGTTATTTATGGTAATTTGGAGAGTGTTAGGTGCTTTTGATTTTGAAACATTAGATTGAAATGGGGAAAATATGTTTTATAATT
This sequence comes from Mimosa bimucronata, assembly GCA_037074515.1. Taxonomy (NCBI): domain Eukaryota; kingdom Viridiplantae; phylum Streptophyta; class Magnoliopsida; order Fabales; family Fabaceae; genus Mimosa; species Mimosa bimucronata. The sequence goes on from CM073436.1 coordinate 44,842,823, forward strand.
TTAGGTTTTGATTAAGAACTCATTTGCCAAGTACCTTGGTTTTCTTTTTGTGTACTGTGAATCTTTAAAGTTTGATTTATCAGTCAAGTTTGCTTTGAATCTGAAACCATTCATGCGGGCTGTGAGGGAACACCGTCCAAGTAAGAGAAACTTGAAAATAGATTCCTCAATAAAATGTATCTTTTCTAATATTGGATCGTAGTTTTCATTTGTCACAAGCTAAACACTCTTTGCTCTATACAATTTTCTTATGCATATCTACCTGGCCATCCAGGAATGTATGGGGGTTCAGGCTCCTTTTTTCTGTTTTTACTTGTGCATGAAACATGTCACTTGTACCACTTGCATGCGTACTGATTTTGTAGCCATATTGTTTCAGAGACTACTGGGAAGACATTGGAACAATAAAGTCCTTTTACAATACCACCATTTCCCTTACTAAGAGATCAGTTTAAGATATTATTGTGGTTGGCATATTTTTGTTTTATTATTAATTCGCCCTCCCCGTATATCAAATGTAACACCATTGCTTTTATTAACCCACAAACTATGGATGCTTTATCCTCTCTTGTTTCACTTTCAACACTAGGAATATAGCCATCATCTCATTGCTGATTAGAACTTATTAAATGTCTAAACCCAAGAGAGCCATAATGGTTTCTTTGAAATGTAGGGCTGGTTGGATTGTGCTTTGAGCAATTTTCATGTACTTTATACGGCTGCACTATTCAATAATGTATTGACCAGTAGAGAAGGTATTTTTCAACTAAAATAAAGATGATATATTGATGTTTTCGTATCTTAAAACTATTGTTTGTATTATGATAGGCAATGAAGTGAAGCCACTTTAATGTTCATCTTCGGAATTGGAAAAGCATCGACTTAAATCCCAACATGAGTGTCAAATACTATCCAAAGAGTGGAAAAAACCTTACCTTTGGATTCTATAAAGATATTGAATGCAAAAATCTCTAGTGATGATGAATAATAAAGAGTGAAGCTTTCAGTCAAAGAGAAGACACTACAATTGAGTTGCATTGCTTTGCCTGACATCAAAACTACTTATTGCGTGGCTAAGAGAATCAAGCGACTTGACCATCGTGTTGTATGTGATTGTGCTTTCAAGCTTCAAAAATATTCATCCCTTTACTCAAGAAATGAAGAAGAATTCTCATCTTTGAAGATGATTGTATCAGGAAACAACCAAGATGATTCATAATGTTCTTTTTTCCTTTTCTACATGTAATTGTGCTGCTGTCATGTGAATTCTGGTTTCTTTGTTAACCATTATAGTGAATTGAAGAATATCATTAATATAGTTAATGAAGACAGTTACTACTGTATATGTTTGTTGTTTAGATTGTTTTATAGATACAACTTGCTTTATGTTAAATTTTACAGTTCACCATTCTTAGTGTGTAATACGTTAGGCTGTTAACCATTCTCGTTTTGCCATTAACCACCTAGTCACTTCACTGATTCATTACTCAGACTCAATTTCTCTTATGTTTGTGAAAGCCATTAACCACTCGTGTATAGCAGTTAACCACTCTAGTATAACCGTTAACCACTTCTTTGATTCATTACTCAAGCTCAATCTCGCTTATGTTTGTGAAAGCCGTTAACCACTCTAATATAGCTATTAACCACTTTGGTATAGTCGTTAAGCACTTCATTGATTCATTACTTTGGCACAATTTCACTTATGTTTGTGAAAATTGTTAACCAATCGAGTATAGTCATTAACCCTTTATTATAGCCATTAACTACTCTACTAAGATAGCTAATAACAACTTTAGCATGGCCGTTGACCACTTCGCTGATCTATTACTTAGGCTCAATTTCGCTTATATTCATGAAAGTCGTTAATCACTCAAGTATAGCAATTAACCACTTTAGTATAACCATTAACAACTTTAGTATAACAGTTAACCATTTCGCTAATTCATTACTCAGGCTTAATTTCCTTTATGTTTGTGAAAGTCGTTAATCACTCGAGTATAGCCGTTAAGCACTTTAGTATAGCTGTTAACTACTCTAGTATAGGCTGAAAACAATACAGGAGAGGATTAATGACTTTCACAAGAACAAGCGTTTTTTATCCCAAGTAATGAATCCACAAAGTAGTTAATGGCTATACTGAAGTGGTTAATGGCCATACTCAAGTAGTTAATAACCATACTCGAGTAGTTAATAACTTTCACAAACATAAGCAGAATTAAGCCCAAGTAATGAATCAAGGAAGTGGTTAGTGGCTATACTAGAGTGGTTAATGGCTTTACTGGAGTAGTTAATGGCTATACTCGAGTGGTTAACAACTTTCACAACAACAACAACAACCATTTTTTAGCCCAAGTAATGAATCCGCAAAGTGGTTAATGGCTATATTGAAGTGGTTAATGACTATACTCGCGTGGTTAATGACCATACTCGAGTAGTTAATGAATTTCACAAACATAAGCAAAATCAAACCTAAGTAATGAATCAGGGAAGTGGTTAACAGCTATACTCGAGTGGTTAATAGCTTGACTGGAGTAGTTAATTGCTATACTCGAGTGGTTAACGACTTTCGCGATAGTCAACAAAATTGAGCCCAAGTAATGAACTCGCAAAGTGGTTAATGGCTATACTGAAGTGGTTAACTGGTATACTCGAGTGGTTAATGACCATACTCAAGTAGTTAATGACCATACTCGAGTAGTTAACGATTTTCACAAACATAAGTGAAATTAAGCCTAAGTAATGAATCAGGGAAGTGGTTAACAGCTATACTCGAGTGGTTAATAGCTTTACTAGAGTAGTTAATTGCTATACTCGAGTGGTTAACGACTTTCGCGATAGTCAACAAAATTAAGCCCAAGTAATGAATCCGCAAAGTGGTTAATGACCATACTCAAGTAGTTAATGACCATACTCGAGTAGTTAACGACTTTCACAAACATAAGCGAAATTAAGCCTAAGTAATGAATCAGGGAAGTGGTTAACAGCTATACTCGAGTGGTTAATAGCTTTACTGGAGTAGTTAATTGCTATACTCGAGTGGTTAACGACTTTCACGATAGTCAACAAAATTGAGCCCAAGTAATGAACTCGCAAAGTGGTTAATGGCTATATTGAAGTGGTTAACGGCTTTACTCGAGTGGTTAATGACCATACTCAAGTAGTTAATGACCATACTCGAGTGTTAACGACTTTCACAAACAAGCGAAATTAAGCCCAAGTAATGAATCAGGGAAGTGGTTAACAGCTATACTCGAGTGGTTAATAGCTTTACTGGAGTAGTTAATTGCTATACTCGAGTGGTTAACGACTTTGGTTAACGACTTTCGTGATAGTCAACAAAATTGAGCCCAAGTAATGAATCCGCAAAGTGGTTAATGGCTATACTCGAGTTGTTAATAACTCTTATTGTCAACAAATTGAGCCCAACTAATGAATCAGTGAAGTAGTTAACAACTATACTCGAATGGTTAATGGCTTTAATGGAGTAGTTAATTGCTATACTCGAGTGGTTAACGACTTTCACGATAGTCAACAAAATTAAGCTCAAGTAATGAATAAGCAAAGTGGTTAATTGCTATACTCGAGTTGTTAATGACTCTCATTGTTAGCAAAATTGAGCCCAAGTAATGAATCAGTGAAGTGGTTAACAACTATACTCAGGTGGTTAATAGTTTTAATAGAGTAGTTAATGGTTATACTAGAGTGGTTAACAATTTTTAAGATAGTCGGCGAAATTAAGCCCAAGTAATGTATCAGCAAAGTGGTTAATGGCTATACTCGAGTGGTTAATGACTGTACTAGAGTGGTTAATGGCTATACTCGAGTCGTTAATGGCACATTCCACAATATTTTGCCAACATTGGTTTGCATATAAATAGAAAGATAGTCTTTATCTGTGGACAATTGAATAGAAATGGCACATTCCACAATATTTTGCTAACATTGGTTTACATATAAACTAAAAAGTAATCTTTATCTGTGGACAACTGAATAGTAATGACACATTCTACAATATTTTGACAACATTGGTTTACATAAGTAAGACAAAATTTCAAACGCTTACAATAAAAGTGAAATAACAAAAAACCTGTCACAACTTTAATCAATTTCATGTTTTTTGCCTCTTATATGTCTTTTCTTTTTAGGCATCTTGTGGAGGAATCAAGGCCAATGCAAAATGTTTTTGTAAATTTAGTTCATAGTTAACTAGTCACCACATGAGCTTTATCATATTTTCATTGATGCCAGCATCATTGTATTGTAGCTCTTGCACTAGTGCCCATTTGTTCAGCCATATCAACACATGAACGCCACAATCAACCCTAAAAGGCATGATACATAACAATGTAAATGATATCATTATTCATCATCATGCATATAAAACCACATAAATAAGCTATGCACTCACATATTGAATTTTTAAACAACTAGCAAAATATCTTTATAGAATCTTCCACTCTTTGGATGGTATATGACACTCACGCTGGGATTTAAGTCCGTGCTTTTCCAGTTCCGAAGATGAACATTGAAGTGGCTTCACTTCATTGCCTATCATAATACAAGCAATAGTTTTAAGATACGGAAACATCAATATATCATCTTTATTTTAGTTGAAAAATACCTTCTCTACTGGTCAATACATTATTGAATAGTGCAGCCGTATAAAGTACATGAAAATTGCTCAAAGCACAATCCAACCAGCCCTACATTTCAAAGAAACCATTATGGCTCTCTTGGGTTTAGACATTTAGTAAGTTCTAATCAGCAATGAGATGATGGCTATATTCCTAGTGTTGAAAGTGAAACAAGAGAGGATAAAGCATCCATAGTTTGTGGGTTAATAAAAGCAATGGTGTTACATTTGATATACGGGGAGGGCGAATTAATAATAAAACAAAAATATGCCAACCACAATAATATCTTAAACTGATCTCTTAGTAAGGGAAATGGTGGTATTGTAAAAGGACTTTATTGTTCCAATGTCTTCCCAGTAGTCTCTGAAACAATATGGCTACAAAATCAGTACGCATGCAAGTGGTACAAGTGACATGTTTCATGCACAAGTAAAAACAGAAAAAAGGAGCCTGAACCCCCATACATTCCTGGATGGCCAGGTAGATATGCATAAGAAAATTGTATAGAGCAAAGAGTGTTTAGCTTGTGACAAATGAAAACTACGATCCAATATTAGAAAAGATACATTTTATTGAGGAATCTATTTTCAAGTTTCTCTTACTTGGACGGTGTTCCCTCACAGCCCGCATGAATGGTTTCAGATTCAAAGCAAACTTGACTGATAAATCAAACTTTAAAGATTCACAGTACACAAAAAGAAAACCAAGGTACTTGGCAAATGAGTTCTTAATCAAAACCTAAAATTATAAAACATATTTTCCCCATTTCAATCTAATGTTTCAAAATCAAAAGCACCTAACACTCTCCAAATTACCATAAATAACTCTAACCAACGTGATAATCAAACAAACTAGTCAAAACTTAAACAAGATGAAGAGATAAGCCCAAAACATCCCCAAATAGTTAAAAGAAATTATATTAACCAAGAAAAATGGCTAAATTCTTGAAGACTATTATACCTACATTGGCCTTAAGTTTCTTCATAAACCTTTTTCTGCTCGATTGAACAATAATAGCCAAGAAAAGCCCAAGCCTGGGCCAAAGCTCCAGCATCATCAATAGAATCCAACTTATCCCCCCATGGCTTAAAAGCAATTGTCAAAACAAAACCCAAAACCCCAAATGGCTGAAAACAAGCATTCGATTTCGATTTCGATTTTGATTCATCACATCTTTCTCTCCATCATAGTTCCTTTGGGCTTGTGGCTTCATAAGACACCGGCATTTTAGACTCGAAACATCCCTCTAACTCATTAATTTCAGCGCAGAATCAAGCCACCACAGAAAAATCACTGGAAGCCTGATTGAAGTAGTAGCGTAAAACCGTTGCAGCAGGTAAAAGGCCAACGGGGAAGCCATCAATTGCAAGCTCGGTGTGAGCCGTAGAGGGAGAGTGAGAGGAAATTGTGGTTTTAGAGTCAGGATTTTGGAATGAACAGGGTAGAGAAGGAGGAAGATGGAAAGAAAGTGGATTTTAGGGTTCATGATTTTGGAATTGGCCTCTTTGTGATTTTGCTATTTGGGTGGGAATTGTGAAACAATTGATCTACGTTTCAAGGTGAGAGAGGGAGACAGAAAATATAAAGGAATGAGAGAAAGGGCAATTGTGACATTTTGTCCTAAACTTCAATATCCCAAATTGGGAACAATCACTCTTATGTCCTTTTGTATATTAGAGGTACCTTTCTATCCTTTTGATATTCAAAGGGTATTTATTTGTCTTTTTCCCAATAAGATAAGATAGATATAAAAATAAATAAATAAATAGGATAATAATTAAAAATATACATATATGCATATTTATATAATATTATATATACACAAAATATATGTGATATGGCGTGAATGATGATGATTCATGCCACTCACATATATGATCTATATATGTGTGTGTGTGTATGCCTCATTTTTATCATAAATTAAATCGAAAGAGAAAGTGTGTGACTTTCTCAAGATCTCAAACTTATGGTTTCAATTCCGTACTTTTAACTTCTCTCCGATCACAAAACATCTTTCACAAACTTTGTTCTATGTGACGAGATCTTTTAAATGAAATAACTTTTCTAATGAGCAGAGCCTGGAATTGAGGTAACCAATGTTACTTTACTTTATATGTTTGTATTAGAACATAAGAGTTTTTAACTATATTTTGATCATATAAATTTGATTTATAAAATTCTATTTTAATTGTATAAAACTTCAATGAAGCGGGAAGTATGTTAGAATGTATTCCATTATAAAAATTATCTTTCAAACTCACTTATCATATGTGTGTATAAAGATTCATGTGATTATGTGTTATATATATAGTGTTGTGATGATACATGCTACGGATGATATCTATTATGGTTACTTCAGTGATGGAGACTTGAGGTAGGGTTGTGGAGATTTTTTTTGGAACCCCGTGCGGCAGCCTCTACTAGTGATCGTAGTAGTTGGCATTTTGTCAAGCCCATGTCTCTATTCCTTATCCTCTGGCCGAGGTTTGGACATAAGCGCTTGTGTTAGACACCTCTTGAGCCGAGGCCCAGGTGGGAGGCAAGAGAGGGGATTGATGACCTGTAGTGAGTAGTGTAACCTTTGGCCGGGTTATACAGCACAAAAGGTTTAGATCCATGTCTGGGAGTTATATGGAGGAGATTGGTTGGGGGTAATCATTGTGTTTGAAATTGTGCTTTTGTTTTAGAAAAGTATTGCCTTTATTTTATATGTATATAAGCACTGCTTTGTTGGCTTATGGTCCTTCTTTGTATATTCTGTAAAGTGATATTGGTTACTGAGACTTTGTCTAACCCACCTATCACCTATAATTACTATTTTTTTAGGTAAAGATTCTTATAGAAGTGGATGTGAAGGGAAGGAGCTGGAGGGTTAGGTATTCGAGTATACCTTACCTCTGTTTGGTGTTATGTTGCTAGATTATTTATATTGCCACATTATTGCATAATTTGTCAATTTTCACTTTGATAACTCATTCCAATCATCTTGGGTTTTATTTTAGTACATAAAAACTTTAGTGGCGTCTTACGTCACAAATTTTCAGATTTTACTATTTCCCTCTTTGCAATTGATTTATGTTAGATTTGTTTTTTATTTAAGACAATGAAACTTAATTCATTTATTAAAAAGTATTTTTAATTTTAATGTCAACCTCTTCTTAAAGTTAATTTGTTCAATATGTGTTAATGGCAGAATTATTGGACTGTTGTAAGGTTTGTGACGGGCTTGTGAGCTGGGACTTGTCCCTTATTTGGTTGTACCCTGGGCTACATCTTGTTTTTGTTGTTTTGTTATATATAATATGGTATAAATATTGGGATGTTACATTATTTATGTTGTTATATATATATGTATGTACTACGATTTTCTTTAATTTCTATGTTTTTTAGATAATTATTTATTTATGTTGTAATTAATGATTGGTTTATTCTTTAATCTTATTATTTTATGTTTCATTATGAACAACTATTTTTAATTCTATTATTTATTATTTACCATGTTAATTACTTGTTCAATTTTCTGATTTCATAATTTAGGATTGGTTTGTTCTTTAATTTATTTTGGGATAAGGGCCTAAAATGCCCTGTAAGTTTCCACCAAGGGGCACTAAGTGTCTAAAAGTATTTTTAGGGCCAAATATACCTCGGAAGTCGTGAAAATTGGGCAATTTAGCCCCTCCATTAACACCTCTTAATGGTCAATGCGTTTGACTGTTATATGCAGACGTGGCATGCCTAATGGCATCCACGTCATCCTCATTTTTCTATGTCATATTTTTTTAAAAAAAAATAAAAAATAAAAAAATATTTGTCAACTAAATTTCTCTTTTTTATATATGTTTAAAAAAATCTAATTTTTTATATATTTAAATTAATATATGATATTAAAAAAATGAGTATGACGTGACATGCCACGTCTACATATAACGGTCAAAGGCGTTGACCGTTACGAGGTTTTAACGGATGGGCGGATTTGCCCCCTTTTTGTAACTTCCAGGGCAATTTTACCCTTTAAAAACTTCCAGACACCCAGTGCCCCTTGGTGAAAACTTCCAATGGTAAATGTGCAATTTTAGGCATGAAGTATTACGCCAGTTGCACTCAGCAGAAAAATGAATTTTTCGAACATATTTTAGTAATTAACAATAAAACTAGGGGCAAATTTAGTAACGCCGTTAGTTGACCGTTAAGTTTGACTACAGAAGCTGATGTGGCAGAACTGAAAATTTTAATTAAGGACTAGTAGTAATTTAAGAAGTGGTTTTGCGATCAATTAAGGAGTTTTGAGAGTTTTATAAATAAATTCAGGAAAATGAAAGTTTATTTGGACTTTTAAAGGCTTAGTTTCTCCCTTAATTTTGGAAAATTAGAGTTAGAGGAATTATTTTTGGACCCAAAAGGAATTATAGTGGGAGGAAATTCTTAGCCAGTAATAAAGAAAATTTTTAAGAATTGAAGGAATATTTTTTGCCTAAAGAAAAATACAGTAGATTAGGTAAAGAATTTTCTATTATGCCCTTAAATCTTCGCAATAGAATATATTCTTTGGGCCAAAAATTATCCCTTCAATTCTTAAAAATTTTCTTCATTATTGGCTAAGAATTTCCTCCCACTATAATCCCTTTTGGGTCCAAAAATAATTCCTCTAACTCTAATTTTCCAAAATTAAGGGAGAAACTAGGCCTTTAAAAGTCCAAAAAAACTTTCATTTTCCTGAATTTATTTATAAAACTCTCAAAACTCCTTAATTTATCGCAAAATCACTTCTTAAATTACTACTAGTCCTTAATTAAAATTTTCAATTCTGCCACATCAGCTTCTGTAATCAAACTTAACGATCAACTAACGGCGTTACTAAATTTGCCCCTAGTTTTATTGTTCATTACCAAAATGTGTTCAAAAAATTCATTTTTCTGCTGAGTGCACTTGGTGTAATATTTCATGCCTAAAATTGCACCTTTACCCAAACTTCTGAGGTATTTTAGACCTTTATCCCATTTTTTTTTTCAATTCATTACTTAGTAGTCATATAGTAGCATGTTTCTGTTTCATTTAGTTCGTTCATTTATATGTGTATTATATTCTCTGGAAATTTGGTTTTTCATTCTTTGATTTCTTGTGTATTATTTATAGTTATGCTATTAAATGAGCTAGTTATTTATTGTGAACAATTAATTTATTTTTAATTATCATGTTAATTAGTTAGTTATTTATTATGTTCAATTTTCTAATTTTATAATTTATAATTGGTTTGCTCTTTATTTTATTTTCTTTAATTTATTACTTAGTAGTCAGATAACATATTTATGTTTCATATTTAGTTGGTTCATTCTTTATATTCATGTTATTTATATGTGTATTATGTTCTCTGTAAATTTGGTTTTTCATTCAATTATGTCATGTGTATTATTTATAGTTATGTTCTCTTGAATGAGCAAGTTATTTTTTATATTAACTTCCATGTGCTATATTATATGCTTATGTTATTCCAAAATTTTCTTATTTTTTGATTATTTGTAGTTATGTTATTTAATGAGCTAGCTATTTTTTTTATTAACTTCCATGTGTTATTATATACTTATGTTATTCCTAAATTTTCTAATTTATTGATTATTGATGATATATGTTTCTGTGTTATTATGTTATTTCACTCATTTATTTACGTTTCATATTTATGATCTTATATATATATGTGTTAATACTTTTTTAAAAATTTTATGTTCTTTTTTAGCTAATTATTTATTTATGTTGTAATTAATGATTGGTTTATTCTTTAATCTTATTATTTTATGTTTCATTGTGAACAACTATATTTAATATATTATTTATTATTTATCATGTTAATTTCTTGTTCAATTTTCTAGATTTCATAATTTATAATTGGTTTGATCTTTAATTTATTTTCTTCAATTTTTTACTTAGTAGTCAGATAGCATTATTTTTCATATTTATTTCATTTATGTATATGTATATTATATTCTCTGTAAATTTTTCTTTTTATTCTTTGATTTCTTGTGTATTATTTATAGTTATGCTATTAAATGAGCTAGTTATTTATTTGTGAATAATTAATTGATTTTTATTTATTATGTTATTTTTTATTTATTATTTATCATGTTAATTAGTTAGTTATTTATTATGTTCAATTTTCTAATTTTCTAATTTATAATTGGTTTGTTCTTTAATTTATTACTTAGTAGTCTGGTAACATGTTTCTGTTTCATATTTAGTTGGTTCATTCATCATATTTATGTTATTTATATATGTATTATGTTTGCTGTAAATTTGGTTTTTCATTCAATTATGTCATGTCTATTACTTATAGTTATGTTTTTCAACGAGATAATTGTTTTTTATAATAACTTTCATGTGTTATAAAATCTGCTTATGTTATTCCAAAATTTTCTTATTTATTGATTATTTATAGTTATGTAATGAGCTAGTTATTTTTCATATTAACTTCCATGTGTTGTTATATTATTTATATGCTTATGTTTTTCCAAAATTTTCTTATTTATTGATTATTGATAATATATGTTTATGTGTAATTATGTTATTATGTTATTTCACTCTCATTTATTTACGCTTTGTATTTAAGTTGTTATATATATGTATTACGATTTTTTCTAATTTTTATTATCTTTTTTATCTAATTATTTATTTATGTTGTAATTAATGCTTGGTTTATTCTTTAATCTAATTATTTAATGTTTCATTGTGAACAACTATTTTTAATTTATTATTTATCGTGTGAATTACTTATTCAATTTTCTGATTTCATAATTTCTGATTGGTTTTTTCTTTAATTTATTTTCTTCAATTTATTACTTAGTAGTCAGATAACATGGTTTTTGTTTTATATGCAGTTCTTTTATTTATATGTGTATTATGTTCTCCATAAATTTGGTTTTTCATCCTTTGATTTCCTGTGTATTATTTATAGTTATGCTATTAAATGAGCTAGTTATTTTTTATGTTAACTTCCATGTGCTATTATATGCATATGCTAAATTTTCTTATTTATTGATGATATAAAAAGAATTTTTATTTCACTTTCATTTATTTACTTCTTGTATTTATCTTGTTACTTTTGTGTATTAAATTGGGTTAATATAACTTTTGGTCCCTGAACTTTCACTCAATTTTGGTTTTGGTCCCTGAACTTTAAAATTTTTTGTTTTGGTCCCTAAACTTTCGGTCAATTTTGGTTTTGGTACCTGAATTTTCGGTCAATTTTGTTCTTGGTCCTTGAACTTTCAGTAATTTTGGTATTGGTCCCTCAATTTAAAAAAAACTTCAAAAAAAAATTAAAGTTGAGAGGCCAATACTAAAATTACTGAAAGTTCAGGGACCAAGACCAAAATTGACCAAAAGTTCAGGGACCAAAACCAAAAATTTCAAAGTTCAGGGACCAAAACCAAAATTAAGTGAAAGTTCAGGGACCAAAAGTTATATTAACCCTATTAAATTTTTATGTTCTTTTTAGCTAATTATTTCTTTATTTTTATTTCCTTGTTTTTTGAATTCATGTTGTTATTTATACTTGCATATTTTGGTTTTTTATTTTTATGTGTTCATTATTTAACCACTTACTAAAGTTGCAATTTTATAATTAACAAACTGGCAATAATTTACATAAATTGACATACTAGTAATAATTTTCTAACAGAACTACTCAGGGATGACCAAAAATGATCTGGGTCATGGAAGGATTTATGTCCTCTTTCATACAGGAATTATATTACAGTACCCCTCATAAGAGAGTCAAACCTTCCTCCTTCAGACCATCCCAGCACAGCCTTCCTATTTTTCCTACTGGCGGCGAAATTGAGTTTTTCCCTTAGAAAATTATAGATAGTTACCTTTATAGGATCATAACTTTGTGGATCAAATAATACTACTACCCTAATCCCAAGAAAAGTTTAGTTACTCATACCTGATAAAGCTACTCCAACAATTCTATATAAGATTGTATTAGGAAATTTTTCAGATTACAAAGAGAACTTGGTAGTTCAGAGTTCCATCTGTAAAATCTAACTTACTAATAACTAAATGATCCCATAATAAACACTTTTAATCACAATTAACAATACTAACTATAATAGGAAAATAATTTTTCATACAAATCAAACAACTCTATCATAGTTAAAAAAAGTTTACCCTAATCATTCAAAGTGTTATCCATAATAAAAAAAGCAAACCTTAATATAATATAATCACTATCATGGATAATAAAACACTCAACCATGTTAGAAAAGGATTCCCCTAACATGGTTAATAAAAATTCATCTGATTTATTGAATAATAAACCATGTTAGATAAGGGAGAACCTAACATGGTTATTAAAACACATCTACACACAAACATTTCATCAACCAATCCATACAATATAACCATGTTAAAAAGCATCGCCTAACATGGTTAATAAAAATTTACTTGATTAACAACTTGATTAACCATGTTAGATAAGAGACCACCTAACATGGTTAAATAAAACAAGCTTTTATAACCATATTTCCACAAACAAGCATTCAATATAATCATGTTAGATAAAAACTTATCTAACATGGTTATTTAAACGATAACTGCCTATCTCACGAAATAATCATACAATTCACATCATTCCTTACGTATTACATAACCAATAACCACGTAGCTTATATATTCTAATACAGTCATACAATCATACCAAGTTAAACATATAATGTTGCAGAAGCGAATGCAAGCCTAATTAATTTGGCAATGTATAAATTCCAATATTAAAGTACCGTTGCCGACTTACACAGTTAGTACGGTACGGCAACTACCTCCCTTTACTCGCTTTGCAATGCATGATTACCTGCAAAAATATGTAAACAACGATAGGGTGAGACAAATTTGTCTTAGTAACCACAACTCAACTCGATACGAGAGTGTGAGTGGGTTTGCAGAGCGCCTAAAGGGATACTACATTTTATAAAATATTCATACATCATCGAGTATATATATTTCTAAACGATGGACAGGTAATCAAATAAATGCACATCTCAAGTTTAGAGTTCATTATTCAAGATTCTTTAATATTCAATGTAATATATTCCAAAAATCAATTTCATGAATATGCACAAACACCCTAGCGATCGTTGTATGAGTTGCCGGAAAAAAATGGAACCAGATTATACTCTCTACCCATCCTAAAACTGAAAGCATGTGGAATCAGACGGGACTCTCTACCCATCCTGGAACCACGGTGTAACCCGTAGGAACTCTCTACCCACCCTCGGAACCTCAGTACAGGTCAGGAGGGATTCTCTCCCTCCTTGAAGCCGTTGTACGAATCAGAAGGGACTCTCTACCCTTCTTAAAACCATGAGGGGCGTTCTCCCTCTCATATCAAATAAGTCCCTACCGGCCAATAAGGTACCTCATCACACAATGGTAATAACCAGACCCACCAGTGCCACACACATGCAAGTCATCACAACAAAATATGGATATGCAACATCAATAATCAGTCATTTGGCCTTTCAGGACTCCCAGAATATACACACACATATGCAACATATCAATGGAATCTTTGCCACAACACGGCCAATCAGGATACTACGTAAAATATAAGAAAACTCATGATATTTCATATGAAAGTAGAGGGGATCTCTAAAGGTACCCAATAGGCTTTTCAATATAAACATAGCGTTTGAATTTCAATTGGCATACTAATGATCATATACATAAATAAAAAGGGATTTGAGGAAAATACCAACTATCATCACACACAATTAGGTAGTAAGGTGAGAGTGGTTACCTGAACTTGCCTAAAAGTAAAAAAAAATACCAGATTAATGCAATCCTCGAGCTCAACTCGAACACCGGCGTCTACAATCACTAAAAATACAATAACACAATGTCAATACACATCACATCTATTTGGCTTGATTAAGTTAAGTTAAACCCATATCAAGCATAAGACAACTATCTATCCTCGTTTTCCACTAACATAATCATCTCTTCCCCCCCAATTGATCCCACTTCACAATCCAAGCCTAGAAAGTTCCTTTCAATTTGCTATGAACCTTTACTCCATAAAGTCATATTAAAGGCTTTAAACCATAACTGATTTGTTACTTCACATATTTGCCCCAAAAAATATCTCTGGATTAATTATTTGCTATCGCTGAAATCTCTCAGTTATCAACAATCTAAATCATTATTAATCAACCAACAACAACAATAAACAAACTACAATCATTACTTCGTCCAATAATCATTCTCAAATTCAATTCCTTGGTCTGTTTCAAAGATTTAATCCCAAATCTACATTTCACCATAAACCACCAATTCAAGCCCTACAAGTATTTCCTCAAGTTTACTAATATCCTCCTCAACTATATTAACCATTAACCACTAACATATTATCTCCCAATACATTTACGGATCAAATTAGGTCTTAAATAGACTGTACACCATCCCAAAACCACCAAGGTCCAACCCTACTCAAATCTCTTCCAATTTCATCAATCTATAATCTTTTAGTAACATCAATAAACATGTTAGAGCCACCAATTTATTCATAATCAACATTAATTCCAAGAAGCATAGTTTTCTTTCTTTTTTGCTTTACAACTACCAAAATTCTCCCACCATCCTTATAAATCAAAATTCTCCTTTAATAACACTCAAACATAACCCAATATCCTCATTCACTCACCTAAATTATCATTCCATATTCAACAAAACTAATTGAAATATTCTACCTCTCCAAAGCACCTAAACACTCCAACTCCCCATCCAATTCTGAATCGAACGAAATAAATCCAACCAACATTATCATTGAGCTCTAATAACCCTTTAGAACTCATAAATCAAGCTCAAAAGCTCAAATTCCAAGGATTTCTTGATCGAAACCTATCTTAGTTCAACTTTAAACAAGCAAAACCTCACCTAAGATTTCCTCCAACCAAAATAAACCAATTATAATCTTCATATAAATTAATAAACAAGTTAGAACCCTCAATTCCTAGAAATTTTGCTGCATTTTCGAAATTACCCTCAAACCCTAACTTATTAACACTTAAATTTGACAAATCATCATCCTAACTCAAAATCAACGAAATACCAACCATAAACTAGTTTTTTTTTTACTTCACATATTTCTAACCATAAACTAGTTAGAAATCATCCCAATATGGTTTTAAAATAACAAAATTCAACCTAAGAGGCATAGGATTTGGATTAGACAAAAAGCCCCAAATTTGAAACAAGAACATTTTGCAAAATCAAGAGCAAAGAGAGCAAGGAAGGAAGGGAAATTACTCATACTCGAAGAGCTTCTCCTCTGACCTCAAACAGCCAGAGAAACCGCTGAGAATCTCGCCTTAAATCGCTGGCCAAAAATGCACCATCATTATCTCTTAATCTCTCTCCCATTCGCAGACTTAGACGAAGAATGAAGGGATGGAGAAGATGGAGGGAGCCACGGCGGCCTCCCTCACCATCGTCACCGTCAACGACAACAATGTCGCCGTCCTGGCTGGGCGATGGAGAGGAAGAGCGAGGGGAAGCAATGGAAAGGAATAGTGGGGGGGTTGGGTTTGTAGGGGAAGAGGGAGAGAGGAAAGGAATAAGAAGGAATAAATGATATTATAGATAAATAGAATAGGTAATTTATTAGTAGGCCCTTTTATTCTCAACTTAAGATATTTTTCTTTGAAATAAGATCCCCCTTTCCATTTCTAAAATTGCTTTTAGATATCATCTACAATTTTCCTTCCACTATGAACTCTTTTGGATCTAAAAATAAGTCTCCAACTCTAATTTTCTCAAATCAAAGGAAAAACTAGGCCTTTGAAAATTCCCACAATACTTCTATTTTTTATGAATAAAGCTCTGAAAATTCCTTAATTAATCCCAAATTAATTCTTAAGTTACCACTAATCCTTAATTAAATTTTTGGGATGTTACACCATCTGCCTCTACCTTCCTAAGCTGATTACAAGGCCTTATATAGAGAGGGCATTTCCTTCTCTTTACAAGACAACATTTTTTCTATGCATGTTACTATTCATATCACTATTCACACTTTATGTCAACTTTTACTTTTTCTTCTTATATTTATTCCTCTTGTCTCCTTGTCATCATTCTTCTAAATTGTCGGTAAAAGCTTATTATTGAAGATTTTGTCGGCAATTCCTGATTAGTCCATCTGGCTTGCCTTATATGATGCTCATATCCATTACAGGATCTTCAAAATCTTTCCTTTCTGGATTTTTCTCATCATAATATTTACACTTATGTACTACATACTCAAATAAAAGTTGACAAATTCTCCTTTTTGTATTTTCAATATTTTCAAATCTATTTGTTTTCATTTTATCATAAAACTGATTAAAATAATTAAGATTCTTTGAAGATCTTCCTGAGGAGTAAATTATAGTCAAACCTAAAAAATATACCCATGCAGCTTCCTCGTCTGTTGCTAATAGTTTGTTCATTTCCTGGAAAATTATATGATGATCTTGAGCTCTAATTCTGGGTACAGTCTGCATAAATTCCATATCATCTTCAATATCTACTTTGTATTCCACCTGATGGTCAAATGGCTTCTTTGTAGTTCCTAGTCTGATTAAATTTATAGGATGGTAAAATATATCTGGAGTTATTTCTACTATTATATAGAATAACACCTTATAAAAACTGTGTGCTGAGTTAGAATCCCGAAGTATGTCTTAATAGCTCTTTTTAATGGTTCAGGTAACTTTGAAATTTCTTCAAGGATGGTGAGGGGTATATCGACTGAATCAATTACCATGTTGGTGCAAGGCTTTTACTAGATTTGGTAACGGCTTTGTTAAAAGCATAATGGGAAACATGTTTTATAGCCTGGGTTTTGAGAGTAAAATGGTTGAGACAATAAATAAGTTTTTTGAAATATCAGTAGTTTTCAATTAACTTGAAAACTGAGGGAGTTAAAGTTGGGCTTGCTCTTGGACTGGTTCTAGATGTAGAAGATGATGGCTGATAAGAGGATTGGTCATTTAGAGTATTGTTCTGGGTTTTGTGAAATGCTTTTCCTTGGTCTTGGCTTTTTATAATTTCAAGTAAAGAAGTGATCTTTTCATTTACATGATTTCCTGAAGTTTGTCCAACATCCTTCATTACAGAACTTTTTACAGATAGCTCCTCAAATTTCCCCACTCTTTGATAGAGTTGTTCTATCTGGTTAGAGATTTGGGGAGATTTCCATTCATCTGTCTAGCTAACAGATTCATATTGATTTCCATTATTTGGAATCTCATATTTATTTGATCCATAAAAGATCCTGATTCATTAGATGAATCATTACTTGGCTGAGTTACAGGTCTATCTGATTCCATCTGCTCAAGAAATCAGCAATTAAGTTGTTTTGACCTTTGATATATTCAATATTATAATCATAATAAGACATATCACTTTTCCATTTAATTAACATTTTATTACACAATTTATTAGTCCTTATTCCTTTATCTAACCAATGCTTTACTTGAGTATTATCAGTTTTAATAATAAACTTTGTATTTATAATAAACAATTCAAATTTTTCTACTGCTTTGACAATAGCTAAAAATTCTTTCCAATTTGAATGATATTTACTTTGAGCTTCATTAAATTTTCCACTTGCATATCTCATAATTAATTCTTGTCCATTTTCATTCTTATGATATAGAGCTGCACCCCAATAGTTTTCAGAAGCATCTGTATAAATTATCCATCTTACATTATTATCTGTTGATGTGGTTAATGTTGGCAAATTTTGACATAACTTTTTTATTTGGCTTACAATCTTTTTAGTTTCATTATTTCATAACCAATTACTTTTTTCTCCTACTAACTTAGATATTTTACCAATCTAGATAGATGAGGTATATAATTCATTGCTGATTTACTAATCCTAAAAAAGATTGTAATTCTTTTTTTATTTTTTATGTCTACAAATTCAAGTACTTTTTTACTTATATGTTCTTATAATTTTATTTCTCCTGGAGATATATATTGTCCTAGAAATTTTATTCTAGTTTTCCTTAATTCTGCTTTTTGAGGTGATATATATAATCCTTTTTGTTCTATTAATTTTACAAACTGCTCCACATGTTTTTCATGTCCCTTTTCATTTTTTGAAAATATTAAAATATCATCAATATATAGTACTGCAAAATCTTTTATTGGTAGTAATAATTTAGACACATATTCTTGAAATATACTAGGACTATTATGAAACCCCATAGGTAATACATTCCATTCATATAATCTTTCTGAGGTACTAAAGGCAATATATTTCTTACTATCATCTTTTAACTTTATTTGGAAAAATCCTAATTTATAGACACACTTATTGAATAGCTTTTTTCCTCTTATTAAATTAAATAAAAGTTTTATTTTAGGTATTGGATATCTGTTTCTAACAGCTAAATCATTTAGTTTTTTCATAATTTATTACCATAAGTGATTTTCCTATTTTTTCTGCACTATGTTTTATTACAATTATTAATGGTGATGAATAATTAAACATGCTTTCTATAATTAAGTTATACCTTTTCATCTCATTTATATGCATTTCAAGGTCCCTCTTATCTTGTTCTGTCTAGGGGTATGGTTTACAATTTATTTCTTTACTATAATTTTTTAATTCAATTTTTGCCGTAGGCTTAGACTTTTCCCAATGAATTAGAGGATTATCATCATAATTTTCTATTAATCTTTGTTCAATTGTTTTGTATTCAACTGGTTTTACTTCAACTATATCTAGTGTTTCTTCTATCATATGAATTATTTCTACTGGTTGATTATTAGGTAAAAATTGAACCTCATTTTCATACTACTTTCTCTGAAATTTTTCATCTTTTCTTCTATAAGGTCTGGTTATTCTTATTCCCCATGCTTCATGTTTACAAGGTGTAGTTAAAATAATAGCTTTCTCTATTAAATTTATTGGATAATATTGACTTAAAAAGCCTATTCCTAATAATACATAACAAGATGGTTCATTATATTGATTTAATTCTCTGATTAAAAGCTCATATTCTCCTATTTGTAATTTTATTTATATTTTTAGCTTCTAATTCTATTATATGAATTTCTCTTCTCTCACTTTCCATTCTTAATATTCTATCGTTGTTTTTCAATAATTCTAGTGGCAAAACATTATATTTAATTAATGTTATATTAGCTCTGGTATCTATAAGGGCATGATATTTTTTAGATCTATATTTTTTATAATTAAATTTTACTAAGATATAGAATAACTATCCATTCATTTTAACTTTGGGATTATTAAAGTTTGATGATTTATATTTATCATTATTCTCTCTTCTTGTATCATGTATGGCCTTACTGCTTGTAAAATTTTTTTCCTAAAACCATTTTATATTCATTTCTAGTACTTTCTTCTACCCATAACTTTATGTCCATTATATCTCTTTTGTTTATTCTTATAATAGCATTTCTTTTAGTTCCTTCCTCAGTTATTTCTAAATTATTTTCTGTATAATTTTCTTCAATAAAACTTTCATTTGTAGCTTGCTCAATTAGAGTTATTATCTCTTCCCATATTGCCTCGTTTTTTATTTCTAATTTGATATAACTTTTTTCTTGAGTTAAATCTTAATGTCTAGTTCTTGGTCTTATTTGTGCTAAATTAGAATTTATTGGTATTTCTGCTAATAAGTTTCTCTCATATTTATCAACTCTTTGACTTCCTTATCTAATTAATCATCTTCTTGTTTCAGGTCTCCTTAAAGGAAAATATATACTTCTTCTTGGAGTATTTATATCTATGTTGAAAGATGGTGTATTAATTCTCAACATCCTTTGCCCTATATTATCATTAGTTTTTATTCTTCTAGGATTTTGTTATTTGGTTAAAATTAACAGTTTT
Organism: Mimosa bimucronata; assembly: GCA_037074515.1. Lineage (NCBI taxonomy): Eukaryota > Viridiplantae > Streptophyta > Magnoliopsida > Fabales > Fabaceae > Mimosa > Mimosa bimucronata. The sequence goes on from CM073436.1 coordinate 44,863,349, forward strand.
ATCCAATTCTATTTGTAACTGTTCAGGGATTGTTATATGTGTGGGTTCTAAAGGCACTTCTTTCAATATTGGCATAAAATATTTATCTATAGTTATCCTTCTATGTGATCTTTTATATATCTTATGTTCATTTGTAAAAACTAATCCTACCATAGCAGTTATACTTATTGTTCTTGCTCATTCTAACATTTTTATTCCTACTAATTTATGATATATAATTGTAGATTTATTTATATGTTTTTGATATAGCGAAATTTGTATTTGCTGTAAATTTTAATTTTTGATAGAATAAGTTTCCTGTCAGTAGTCCTAATATACTATCTTGTACACTACTTATAATTTTTCCATATTTTATTAGTAATTCTAAAGGAGAATTTATTCCTTCTTTGAAATAAGCTTTTACAAGTAATTGAACTCCAGCTATATAAATTTTTGTAACTTCATCTCTAAATGGTAATTTGGATATTTCATCTTCAACTAATGTTTTACTTATTAAGGGTATTCTTTAGACTCCTTCTATTAATGTGGATTCTATAGGGTGTTTCTTTTCTAAAACTACACATGCACTCTTTTTATTTTTCTTATGTTTTAATATTTTACTAACCTTATGCATAAAACCTTCATTATTTAATTCTTCAGGTTTCATATCTAATTTTATACCTTTTATTTTATTATATTGTTTTAATTAAAAGTAATTCTTCTTTCACATACTCCTTCTTTACAATTCCTATATTCCTCATATTCTTTATTACTAGTACTTGCTTCTCAATCGTCATTTTTTACATTCATCATATAAATTTTATAATTTTCTTCTTCCAATGATGAGCATTCACCATCATCAGATTCTTCTTCAATAAATTTTAACATATAAATCTCAATTTCTGGGTTAACTATATCATTATATACTAATTCCTCAAATTCTAGTGGTTCTAATTCATATTCAAAATTTTTTTCTAATATTTTCATTACTTTTTTATCCTTAGGTTCAGGGCAATTAATACTTATATGTCCAATTTTTCCGCATTTATAACACTTACATTTTTCGGGTTTTTTTACTATAATTAATTCTTTTTTCCTTTCTAAAAATATTTTCTGGGCTTAAATTTTCTATAAAATTTTTCTTTTGGATATTTTTAAAATTTATATCTATATTTAGTTTTTCTTTCTCTTAGTTTTTTCCATATCACATCCCCACTTATGAGGTATTGTTAGTTCTCCACATTTTAATAATGTTTAATTAGATTTATCATATTTTATATTTCTCTAAGCCTCTTTACATTTATTAGATAAATATTCCCTTAGATAGTTTTCTATTCTTCCCATCGTATCTAAATATGGCATTATTTCTCTTAGATTTGGGGGTATTAAATACTTTATTATAATCATCTAGTATAGTTTCTAAGATTAATTTTAGTAGTTTTCTGAAAAATAATTCTAAATAAAGTTTCTGATATTCATATTTTTCTATTCTAGTCTCATAATAATATTTTTTAAATTCACATATCTACTGTTCTAAATATTTTGGTTCAAATGAACAAATTTCTATGTCATGTAGTCTTTGTATTGCTTTCTTATTTTAGTTTGTTCACCCAGATCTGCAATTTTTTCCCTAAAAATTCATTTCTTATTATTTGTTCATATCTTCTCATTAATAATGCATAAAATTCTTTCCTATTATTATAAGTTCTTGAATATATTTTTCTTGCATCTTTTCTAAATTCATGAGTTTTTCCTTTCCACCAACTATGCACATTTCCGACAAAAGTTGCTTCTATTAACATAAGTGCATAGGTAATATCTATTTTTCTTCCTATTAAGGCTATTAATTGTGCTTTACTCTATTCTTCTAATCTTTTTTTCATTATCTAAATTACAATATAAATCTAACCATATTCCTATACTAGGTATATTCCTTGTTTCATATTATTCTATAGGTGTTGGTGATTTTTAGTTTTCATTATGAATGTGTTAAAAGTCATAGAACCAAAAGTATATGGAATTGAATCTCATAAATTACTCTAGCAATCTTTTATGCCTTTTAGAAACACAGAACTAGAAACTGATTGTATACTCACACCTTTTATTGTAGGAGGAGATGAAGACTACACTTTTAATCAAATTAATTAGACTAATATGTTTTTAATGAAATAATTAGGATGTTATGTTAATAAAAATATAAAGGATTTATTACATGTTTATACTTTTGAAGAATTAGTAGAAAAATTACCTGAAGAAACAAGACAAATTATTGATCAGGAACAACAAAAATATAAAGTAGATAGATTGCTAGAATTAGCAAAACCTTTAGAACAAAAATTATATGATTTAAGAAAGGAAGTTGTTAATAATACAATTGAATTAGCATATATAAAAGCTAATGTAAGACAAATAATGAAAGCATTAGGAATAGAAAATAAAATAGAACCAATATATGATAAGCCCCAAATAAATATGTTAAGAAATTTGGGCCAAATAGAAGAACAAGATATTAATCAAAACCAAATGAAACAACAACCCTTAGATGAAAATGTTAAACAAACATGAATCTTAGTAGAAGAGGTTAAAAAGGACAAGAAGTAATAAATAAAAATTTATGGACTATATATGAAAGAATAGAAAATTTTGACATAGAAAGAGAAAGACAAAGGAATGGTATAATAATTACAGAAAAAGCAGAAGATAATCCAGAACTAGATTATAAAGAAAGTCATAGAATACCTGAAATTACATGTGAAATGGGATCTGAAATGTATTATTTAGTAGAAATGATTAAGCTAAAAAAGAAACAAACGGTAAATAAAGAAAATAATGGTATTATTATCAATATGATGAATGCTTTGGAAATAGGGAATTTAAATGAAGATGAGATAGAAGAAATCATGGGAATAGAAGAGGAAAATTTGGAAGATATAAGAAAATAATTTGCAAATGTTACAAAAATAGTAAATACAGAAGAAACAAAACAAATAAATATGGAAATGGAAACGGATTATAGGAATCCAGATAAAAGGCCAAAAATTGAAGATGGAATAGGTACTTCAAGAAATGAATCAGGAGAAACGATAGAAAGAGAATTAGAAAGTGAATTATATCATAAAGAACCTTTATTTAGTAAAGCTGAAAGAGAAATGCTTTTCAAAACAAACTTTAAAACATCTAATAAATTAGGATATAAACTGACACCTATGGAACAATATGAAACAAAAAATATACCTAATACAACAATATGGTCAGATTTAGATTGTAATTTAGATAATGAAAAAAGATTAGAAGAATGGAGTAAGTCACAATTAATAGCTTTAATAGGAAGACAAATAGATATTAATCATGCTAGTATGATAGTAGAAGCAATTTTTGTTGGAAATGTATAAAGTTGGTGGAAAGGAAAAACTCAGGAATTTAGAAATGAGGTAAGAAGAATAGATCCAGGAACTTATATTGATATAGAAATTTGTTCATTGGAACCGAAATATTTGGAATAGTATATATATATGAATTTAAAAAATATTATTATGAGGCTAGAATAGAAAAATATGAGCATCAAAAATTTTATTTAGAATTATTTTATAGAAAACTACCAAATTTAATCTCAGATACTATAAATGATGATTATAATAAAATATTTAATACCCCAGAATTAAAAAAATATTATACCATACTTAGATACTATGGGAAGAAGAGAAAATTATTTACGAGAATATTTATCTAATAAATGTAAAGAAGCTTGGAGAAATATAAAATATTATAAGACTAATAAATTATTATTAACATGTGGAGAACTAACAATACCTCATAAATGGGGATGTAATATGAAAAATCTAAAAGAAAGAAAAAGAGAAGAGAAAAGCTAAATATAGATATAAATTTAAAAAATATCCAAAAGAAAATTTTTATAGGAAATTTAAACCTCAAAATATTTTAAGAAAGAAAAGAAGAAAATTAATTATAGTAAGAAACCCAAAAAATGTAAATGTTACAATTGTGGAAAAATTGGACATATAAGTATTAATTGCCCTGAACCTAGAATAAAAAGGCAATGAAAATATTGGAAAAAGCTTTTGAATATGAATTAGAACCTCTAGAATTTGAAAAACCAATATATAGTGATATAGAAAACCCAGAAATATAAATCTATAAGTTAAAATATATGGAAGAAGAATCTGATGATGATGAGTATTCATTACTAGAAGAAGAAGAAAACTATAAACTTTACTTGATGAACATAAGGAATAATAATGAGGAACCAAATACTAGTAATAATGAGTATGAAGATTATGAGGAATATGAGGAATACAGGAATAGTAAGGAAGGAATATGTGAAAGGAGACTTACTTTTAATGAAAAACAGTATAGTAAAATTAAGGGTATAAAATTAGATATGAAACGTGAAGAATTAAATAATGAAGGTTTTATGCATAAGGTAAGTAAAATATTAAAACATAAGAAAAATGAAAAAAGTGCTTGTTTAGTGTTAGAAAAGAAGCACCCTATAGAGTCAACTTTAACAGAAGATGTTTTAAGAATACCTTTAGTAAGTAAAGCATTAATTGAAGATGAAATATCTAAGGGTTAAGGGTCAAAAATACACATATGATTTTGCCAAAAGTTCATCCAGCACCAAATGTTTTTTTTTGGACCAAAAATACACATGAGTTTTCAAATTGGATCAAAAATCACATTTATAGTTATATTCTGAAAAAAAGCACTTGGTGCTGGATGAATCTTTTTACAAAATCACATGTGTATTTTTTACCTTAATTTAACTATAGATGTGTATTTTTGATCCAATTTAAAAACTTATGTGTATTTTTGGTCCAAAAAATAACATTTGGTGCTGGATGAACTTTTGACAAAAATACATGTGTATTTTTTACCCTTAACCCAATATCTAAATTACCATTTAAAGATGAAGTTACAAAAATTTATATAGTTAGAGTACAATTACTTGTAAAAGATTATTTTAAAGAAGGAATAAACTCTCCCATAGAATTGTTAATAACAGATGGAAGAATTGTAAGTAGTGTACAATATAATATATTAGGAATATTGACAGGAAATTTAATATACCAACAACTAAAATTTATAGTAATACAAATTAATCTATATCAAGAGCAGATGAACATATGAATAAATCAATAATTATATATCATAAATTAGGAGGAATAAAAATGTTAGAAGGAGCTAGAACCATAAGTATAACTGCTATGGTAGACTAGTTTTTACAAATGAACATAAGATATATAGTAGATCACATGGTAGAATAACTATAGATAAATATTTTATGCTAATTTTAAAAGAAATTCCTTTAGATCCTACAAATATAACAATACATGAACAGTTACAAATAGAATTGGATAAGACTATTAATTTTAACCAAATAACCACTCATAGAAGAATACAAACTAATGATAATATAGGACAAAGAATGTTGATAATTAATACACCATCCTTTAATCTAGTTATTAATACTCCAAGAAGAAATATAAATTATCCTACAAGTAGACCTGAAACAAGAAGATGATTAATTAGATAAAGAAATCATAGAGATGAATATGAAAGGAATTTTCTAGCAGAAATACCAATTAATTCAAATTTAGCACAGATAAGACCAAGAACTCAACATTTAGATTCCACAAATCAAGAAAAAAGTTATATCAAATTAGAAGTAAAAAAGGATGCAATATGGGAAGAAATAATAACTCTAATTGATCAAAATATAGATAAAAGTTTTATTGAAGAAGATTATACAGAAAATAATTTAGAAATAACAGAAGAATGAACTAAAACAAATACTATCATAATATTTAATAAAAGAGATATAATGGATATAAAATTATGGGTAGAAGAAAATACTAGGAATGAATATAAAATGGTTTTAGGAAAAGATTTTTTAGCAGTAAGACCATATAGAATACAAGAGGAAAGAGTAATAAAAAAATATAAATCATCAAACTTTAATAATACCTAAGTTAAAATGAAAAGACAATTATTCTATATCTTATTAAAATTTAATTATCAAAGATATAGGTCTAGAAAATATCACGCCCTTATAGATACAAGAGCTAATTTAACAATAGCTAAATATAATGTTTTACCACTTGAATTATGGAAAAAGAAAAATAAGATGCTAAGAATGGAAAGTGCAGGAAGAGAAATTCATATGATAGAATTAGAAACTAAAAATATAAGAGTACAAATAGGTGAATATGAACTTTTAATTGAAGAATTAAATCAATATAATGAACCATCTTGTGATGTAATATTAGGAATGGATTTTTTAGGACAATATTATCCAATACATTTAATAGAGAAAGCTATCATTTTAACTACCCCTTGTAAACATGAAGCATGGGGAATAAGAATAACTAAACCTTATAGAAGAAAAGATGAAAAATTCCTGGAAAAAATAATATGAAAATGAAGTTCAATTTCTACCTAATAATCAACCCGTAGAAATAATTCATATGATAGCCACTTAGATATCATAGAAGTTAAACCAGTGGAAGAAAAAACAATTGAACAAAGATTAATAGAAAATTATAATGATAATCCTTTAATTCATTGGAAAAAATCTAAGCCTATGGCAAAAATAGAATTAAAAGATTATAGCAAAGAAATTAATTGTAAAACATATCCTTGGACTGAACAAGATAAAAAAGAGTTTGAAATGCATATAAAAGAAATGAAAAAATATAATTTAATTAGAGAAAGTAGACCTAACTATTCATCACCTGCAATGATTGTAATAAAACATAGTGAAGAAAAAAGAGGAAAGTCACGTATGGTAATTATTAATTATAAAAAACTAAATGATTTAGTTGTTAGAAATAGATATCTAATACCTAAAATAGAACTTTTATTTAATCTCATAAGAAGGAAAAATATATTTAGTAAATTCGATTGTAAATTAGGATTTTTTTCAAATAAAATTAGAAGAAGTAGTAAAAAATATAATGCCTTTAGTACATTGGAAGGATTATATGAATGGAATGTATTACCTATGGGATTCCATAATAGCCCTAGTATATTTCAGGAATATGTATCTAATATTAATACCAATAAAAGATTTTGCAGTAATATATTGATGACGATATTTTAATATTTTTAAAAGATGAAAAAGAACATGAAGAACACTTGGATCAATTTGTAAAATTAATAGAAGAAAAATGATTAAATATATCACCCTAAAAAGCAAAACTAAGGAAAACTAGAATAGAAATTTTAGGATAATATATATCTCCCAAAGGAATAGAATTACAATAACCTATAAGTAAAAATGTACTTGAATTTGCAGAAATAAAGAATAAAAAAGACTTACAATCTTTTTTAGGATTAGTAAATCAGGTGAGAAATTATATACCTAATTTATCCAAATTAACTGCTAAAATATCTAAGTTAGCAGGAGAAAAAAGTAATTGGCTATGTAATAATGATACTGAAAAAATAATAAATCAAATAGAAAAGTTATGTCAAAATTTACCAAAATTAACTATACCTATAGATAATAATGTAAGATGGATAATTTATACAAATGCTTCAGATAATTATTGGGGAGCAGCTGTATATCATGAAAATGATAATGAGCAAGAATTAATTACTAGATATGCAATTGGAAAATTCAATAAAGCTCAAAGTAAACACCATTCGAATTGGAAAGAATTTTTAGCCATTGTCAAAGCAGTAGAAAAATTTGAATTGTTTATTGTAAATACAAAGTTTATTATTAAGACTGATAATACCCAAGTAAAGCATTGGTTAGATAAAGAAATAAGGACAAATAAATTATGTAATAAAATGTTAATTAAATGGTATAGTGATATGTCTTAGTATGATTATGATATTGAATATATTAAAAGTCAGAATAATTTAATTGCTGATTTCTTGAGCAAATAGAATTAGATAGCCCTGTAAACCAGCCAGGTAATGATCCATCCAATGGAGCAAGTTCTTTTACGGGCCAAATAAATATGAAATTTCAAATCATGAAAATTAATATGAATCTACTAACAACACAGATGAATGGACATCTCTATAGGATCTCTAACTAGATAGAACAACTATATCAAAGAGTGGGGAAATTGGAGGAATTATCTGTAAAAAGTCCTGTAATGAAGGATGATGGACAGACTTTAGGAAGCCATGTAAATGAAAAAATTACTCCTTTAATAGAAATTATAAAAAGGCAAGTCCAAGAATTAGAAGCCCAAAAAACCTAGAATAATCCACCAAGCGACCAGTCCACTAATCAGCCATCATCCTCTACATTTGGAACCAGCCTAAGAACTTGCCCAACTTTAAATCCTTCGGTCTATAGGTTAATTGAGAATTATCGATATTTCAAAAGACTTGTTTATTCTCTAAACCATTTTACACTCAAAGCCCAGACTGTAAAATATGTTTCCCATTATGCTTTTAACAAAGCCATCATCTATCCTGAAACTCCACCAAATCTTGTAAAAGCCTTGTACTAGCATGGTCTAATTCAGTCTATTTATCCCTCACCATCCTTGAAAGAAATTTCAGAATTACCAAAACAATTGAAAAGAGCTGTAAAGACATATTTTGGGATTGTAACTCAGCATATAGTTTTTATAAGGTGTTATTCTACAATAGTAGAGATAATTCCGGATATATTTTATCATCTTATAAATTTAATTAGACTGGGAACTACAAAAAAGCCTATTGATCATCAAGTGGAATGCAGGGAAGATATTGAAGACGATATGGAATTTATGCTGACTGTATCTAGAATAAGAGCACAGGATTATCATATAATTTTCCAATAGATGAATAGAATATTAGCAACAGATGAGGAAGTTACATGAGTATACTTTTTAGATCCAACTACTTTAATTCACTCTTCTAAAAGGATATCGAAGAATCTTAATTATTTTAATCAGTTTTATGGCAAGATGAAGAATAATAGATTTGAAAATACGGAGAATATCAAAAGAAGGATTTGTCAACTTTTATCTAAATATGCAGTATATAAGTGTAAATATTGTGATGAGAAGAGTCCAGAGAAAAAAGATTTTGAAGATCTTGTAATGGATATGAGTATTATATAAGGAAGGCCAGATGGACCAACCAGGAATTGCCGACAAATGCTTAAATAATGAAATTTTGTCAAGATTAGAAGAGACAAAAGAAGACAAGACAAAAGGAGATAAGAAGGACATGGATAGTAATGAATGAATAGTAAAAAGTTTTAATAATGAAAATAGTGATGTTTTGTTATTTATAAGTAAAAGACACGGGATGTAAGTGAAAGAGAAGGGAATGCCCTCTCTATATAAGGCTATGTAATCAGCTTAGGAAGGTAGAGGCAGGCATAGTTATGAACTGCCAAGCTCTCTTATAATATGAAAAACTCTCTTAATACAATCTTATATTTCCAGTACGTGCCTACTTGCCTACTCTTTAAATTTTTAACCTTCAAAAAAATTTTCAAAATCAGTGGAATAGCTTTATTAAGTATCTGTAACTAAACTTTTTATAGGGATTAGGGTAGTAGTATTATTTAATCCACAAAGTTATGATCCTATAAGGTGTTAGAATAATGGATTTTGATGATAACTAAACATAACTTAGGCATTAAGAAAGTTAGGACTTAGAACTGGAATGAACCTAGCATGCACTGATAAGAAATTCTAAGTTATTGTATAATCAATCAGGAAGAAACAATCTGTTAGAAAATATAAAGACATGATCGATCATGATAAGGTTAGATAGTGTATAAGTTATAAGTTTGGCCGCCTAATCGATCAGGAGGCCCCTGTAATCGATCAGAGAAAATTGGAGAACAAACTTAGTAATCTTAGTGTGATCAAATGAAAGGGTATGATCAATCAGGACCCCTCAGTTATAATTCAAGCCTAATCTTAACCTATTTGATCATAGCTGCCTAATCGATTAGAGAATATGAGAATGATGTTTTGTGAACTATTATGGAAATAAAGAATTAACTGAAACAACTCAAGTGTGATCAATTAAGGAAGCATGATCGATCAGGATGCCCTGTGATTAATCAGACATGCTGAATTCTATTCTCATATGTTAAGTGATGCAGGTCCTGATCTAAGCCTAATCCATGTGTGATCGATCAGACAGCAGAATCAGTGATCGATTGGAGTTATATGATCGATTTGGTGATAGATTTGGTTTAAAGTCAAATGTTTGGTAAGTTTTGCAGAGAATGTCAGACCTACTTCAGGAAGTTATCATCACACACACAGACTCAAAAAACTAGCCGTTTAAAATGAGATTTATTTTTTGCAATTAATGAAGAGAGAAGAACTGAAGCTAAACAAGTACAAGGGAGTTAATGCAACACAAGAACATCTTCATCTCAACACTCCATCAGAATAATCATCTCTCATTAGAGATCAAATAACGGCTATAAACGGTCACCAACGGGCAAAATCCATATACAAGTATAAAAGCCACTAGTGAAGAAGTTGGTGAAGATATTGATTGCTTTACATTGAATACTCCTTTGAGTTATACTTACTGCATTCAATACAGACCTACTCTCAGATATAATCATTCATTGTCATTGTACTTCAGTGTGTATCAAAATCAGTTCATTTGAGTGAACAAGTCCTTGTAATTACATTTCTAGTAAGGATTACTCTTAAGATAGTGGGATCAAAAGAGTGGGTTATAATCTTACAAATTGTAAAGGGGAGTGATCGGTAAGAGATAGTTCTTGATGAGGGATCATTTGTAAAGGCAGTCAAGAGCCTGATTGAATCTTGAAGTTCTTAGTGGAACCCAACTGAAGGTTAGAAAATTAGACGTAAACCAATAGTTTGGGCCGAACTAGTATAAGTCTTGAGCATTTTTATTTAAATTTTATTATCACAATTCACCCCCTCATCTTGTGCATTCTTGCCACTTTCATAAGGGATAATTGGTTATAAGTTCTTAAGATAAAACTCAGTTAACCTCCAATAGGAAACGAAGGAAGGCTGTGCTAAGATGATCTGAAGGGGAAGGTTTGACTCTCTTATAAGAGATGCTGTAATTTAATTCATGTATGAAAGAAGACAGGAATCCTTCCATGACCCGGATCATCTTTAGTCACCCCTGGGGTTTCTCTTGTTGAATTCATACCAAGCCTGTCAATTATGATCAGGTGTTTTAAAATTTTGTTTCCAAAAGCATTTCCTTTTCAGCCATATTAAATAAAGGTTCCTTATGATATAATTCACTTTCACTATCTACTTCTACTTCTACTTCCATTATATCTCCTGCATTAGTTCTTAGGTTACTTGTTGTAGTTTGATTTCTTGGATCTTGAGTTGCATTGCTTTGAGTTGCCTCCAAATTTATGTGTTCAAAGTCATCTAAATTTCCTATTTTTGTTACATTAGCAAATGCTTTTCTTATATTTTCTAAATTTTGAACTTCTTTATCATCTACCTGTTCTACATCATCCATCATGTTTATAATATTCGTTCTCTTTTTAATAAAAAAATATTTGATATTCTAATGAAAGTAAAAATTTTAAATTTTAAATATGAGATATTCTAATGAAAATAAAAATTTTAAATTTAAAATATATGAGATTTATTTATGTTTTAGGTATTTTTAATATTTTGTATTAAAGATATAACCAATAAGATAATATCAATATAAAAAAGATATTTTTTTTGATATTTATTTCTATAAAAATATTAGTCATATACATATATAAAAAAATTGGCACTAGCAAAATATAGAGACGATAATTTGGGCTGAGTCCTTCAGGCTAGCCTTTTTAAGCCTATTTAATTTGAGGGCCGATTTTTAATTTTGGAGCCCCTTGAAGGGGGCCGGCCCTTTGTCAAATTTTTTTAATAAAATAATAAAATTTGAAACAAAAAATTAAAAAAATAGGAAACCTTAAACCTATCCCACATATAAATGATTTTTTAATAATATTACTGTGAAATTTGTGTGCATGTAGTAGAGTAGGGGTGTCCAACCTCTCCCGGTCCCGGTGATCCAGTCCCGGGAAGCCCGGGAAAAAAATCCCGGGACCGGGATCCGGGCAAGGCCCCGGGATCCCGGTCCCGGTCCCGACCCCCATGTTATATATAAAAAAAAAATTAGGCCCAACACTTTAGAAAGCTAATTCTATTGGATTAATTCTATTGCAATTACATATAAAGTAAATTCCTATATAAAAACCATGATGTTTTTAGCCTTTTACCCGTCCCTTTAAGTAATGCTTGTTATTTTTTAATATTACTTTCATGTTTTTTATCTTACATTTTTTAATTTTTACTTTCATTTTTTCTTTTTTATAAAACATTCCAAGTGAACTTTAAGGAGGTGGTGAGGAGGAGGAGGATGAGGATGGTGACGACGATGCTGACATGGGAATGGATGGATGATGGAGAATTGAAAATTAATTGCATGATTCAATTTGAATGATTCAAAAAGGTAAAAAAAAAAAATATTTGTTTTTGAATGTTAATGTTAGAGAGGATCATGTCATGAAAGTTCATAAAAAAAAAAAAAAAAAACCAGCGTCCATGCAGAAGGCGAATCAGACTTGCCGCAAATCGAGGGACAGATAATCTTTTCTTTGTTTTAAAAGAACCAAAAAAGATTTGGAGCGGGAGGCGGCTCTAGTGAGCACCATTCTTAAAGAAAAACAAATTAGGGTTTTTCATTCTTCTAGATCCATGTTATTGTCTTGTGCCATTGGTGCTAAGTAGGTTTCATTTTCTTGCTCGCTCGATATCGCTGGGGTTATTGTACATCGCTGTATATCTTTTCACACCATCAATAGCTGTGCCTGTGGTTAATGTTTGGGAGGAATAGTTTTGAATCAGTTATTATAACCGAAAAGTCCTCTAAGTGAATTTTGGAACTGAGAAAATGGCTGAGTCTCCATCTCTTGGAAAACGGAAAGAAACAGAGGATTCACAAGTCAACGATGATTCAAGCCTACAGTCCCTCTCAAATAAACGTCGCAATTCGGCTCGAACATGCGTGCATGAAGTGGCTGTCCCCAATGGGCACGTTTCATCCAAGGATGAATCGATTTATGGCACTCTGTCAAATCCCGTGTATAAAGGGGAGATGGCGAAATCATATCCTTTCAGGCTCGACCCTTTTCAGCAGGTTTCCGTTGCCTGTTTAGAACGAAATGAGTCTGTTTTGGTCTCTGCACATACTTCTGCTGGTAAAACTGCTGTTGCCGAGTATGCTATTGCAATGGCTTTTAGGGATAAGCAGAGGGTTATATATACTTCGCCCCTCAAAGCTCTAAGCAATCAGAAGTACAGGGAACTTAGTCAGGAGTTTAAAGATGTTGGGTTAATGACGGGTGACGTTACTATTTCACCTAATGCTAGTTGTTTGGTAATGACAACAGAGATTCTTAGGGGAATGCTTTACAGGGGCTCTGAGGTTCTAAAGGAAGTTGCATGGGTTATATTTGATGAAATTCATTACATGAAAGATCGTGAAAGAGGAGTTGTTTGGGAAGAGAGTATAATATTTTTGCCCCCAGCTATCAAGATGGTTTTTTTATCGGCAACCATGTCAAATGCGACAGAGTTTGCAGAATGGATATGTAATCTGCACAAACAACCTTGTCATGTTGTGTATACTGACTTCCGACCAACTCCTTTGCAGCATTACGTGTTCCCCATGGGTGGTACTGGCTTGTATTTAGTAGTGGATGAGAATGAACAATTTAGGGAGGATAATTTTGTGAAATTGCAGGATACTTTTTCTAAGCAGAAACTGGGGAGTGCAAAATCTAACGGGAAAGCTGCAAAAGGCGGGTCTACATCTGGTGGTTCTGACATATACAAGATAGTGAAGGTCAGCCTCCGTTGTCATATTGCCCTTGCTTTCTGGTGTTATCAGAGTTCTTTACAGAATGTTGTGTGAGTGGGAAATTGCAAATGCTTTAATGTGATTTTTACTGATCCCTGTTTCTGTTAAAATGAGAATTTTTTTTTTTTTTTGGAGTAGAGGTGTATATTTAGAAAACAACGGAAACTTTATGTCAACTCAAGGAAGTTCTCCATAGTGATTCACTTATTTGCAGTTCTTTAATGTATGTATTTAACTGTTTAGTGGGTATTTTGGGTAAAGGGATTGCCTGGTGCAATAAATTTTCACCATATGTTGGGTCTATGGAGTGTTGGACGTACTGTGACTCTATTTTACATAGCCTTACTCCTCATGATGGCAAGAGGCTGTTTCCCCAACTTGAATTTGAGACCATGGGTGAAGTAGGTCTATGGAGTGTTGGACCTACTTCAACTTGAACTTGTAAGAGGCTGTTTCCCCAACTTAACTACTGCATCATGGCTCACTCTCTTAAGTGGCTGTTTTGGGTGCACCAGTTGTTTATTTACATTGGGTTCATGTCTAAATTAACACCAAGTCATTTTGATGGATTCTTACTCTGTTAATAAGATTATGAGAAGTCAAGTGACCTCTTAATGCTTGTATGTAATTATGACATGGGCCTTTTAGATATGATAATAATCCCTGTATCAAGCTCATTCGAAGATTTAAAAGCTTATATACGTATGAATATTGGAGTAATGCTGTAGTTTTGACGGGATCTTCAGAGTTTTCCTTTCATTTATCTTAGCAGCCGAATAATTTGTTTTATTAGACCTTCTCAGTCTTTTTAATTTACTTTTATAATGAAGAATTCACGCATGAAAAAGAGAGTCATTCCTTGAACCAGTGAATCAGAAAATGGGTCGTTGATAGTTAATTGTTGAATTCCTTACTTCTGTTCCTTCCTTATCTACTAAACCACATTGCTTTAAATTCTTTAACTTGTCCTTTATGCTCATTGTCGAAAATGGATATCTTCTCGTCCTCAGATGATCATGGAACGAAAATTCCAACCTGTGATTATCTTCAGCTTCAGTAGAAGAGAATGCGAGCAACATGCCATGTCTATGTCCAAGCTTGATTTTAATACCCAAGAGGAAAAGGATATAGTCGAGCATGTTTTCCGTAATGCAGTACTCTGTTTGAATGAAGAAGACAGGAATTTACCTGCTATTGAATTGATGTTGCCACTTCTTCAGCGAGGAATTGCGGTTCACCATTCTGGGCTTCTTCCTGTTGTTAAAGAATTGGTTGAGCTCCTTTTCCAAGAAGGCCTTGTAAAGGCTCTCTTTGCCACAGAGACTGTAAGATTATGTCCAGTTTTCTTTTTGCTTCCTGGTTATTCTGTTTTTATTCCTTTTTGAATGTTTCTCTTATGTACTTTTTATTATTTTCTAGTTTGCAATGGGCTTGAACATGCCTGCAAAAACTGTTGTGTTCACAACTGTTAAGAAATGGGATGGTGATAGCCACCGTTATGTTGGATCTGGTGAATATATCCAGGTGAGTTGTTATTCATTCAATCTATCGATTATTGCGGCTCACCATTATTGAAATCTTGTTACTTCTAGATGAGTGGAAGGGCTGGTCGTCGTGGCAAAGATGAACGTGGAATTTGCATAATCATGATTGATGAACAGGTGTGTCTACTGCTTTGTAAACTCTTTTGCATGGCATCTTAAGTTTTTGTTATTATTATTATTATGGTAAATACGGTGTTGTGTTCTTGAGTTAAAATTAGAGTGATCTCTTCTAATTTATTTACCCAGCAAGTATCTCACTAGGAAGACAAAGCAAAAGCCAAATAACAATCTTTCCTAATTTATTCTCTAGCAAGAATCTCACCAGAAAAGTAAATTAGAAGCCAATAAAAAGTGTGCAATAAATAAAAAAATAACTTAATAAATAAAAAAATAACTTACTGGATGAAAATACTAGTCTGATAGGACTAGTATATATAGAGAAATTACAGTCTCTTCTAGAACAATTGTGAAGATATCTTCTAAAACAATTAGGAAAATATCTATCCCTAAATAGACTCTCTAGATAAAAGAAGGAAATATCCTAATTCAAATATTCAAATTATATTATAGCAAGAAAATATCCTAACAAGCCATCCTAAATAAAATATCCTAAAATATCTTTATTTGACTAAGTCAAATAATTTGAATAAGTCAAATAATGAAATTAAATTAAATAACATTAATGAACAAAATAATTAA
Source organism: Mimosa bimucronata (assembly GCA_037074515.1). Taxonomy (NCBI): domain Eukaryota; kingdom Viridiplantae; phylum Streptophyta; class Magnoliopsida; order Fabales; family Fabaceae; genus Mimosa; species Mimosa bimucronata. The sequence continues at coordinate 44,879,431 of CM073436.1, forward strand.
TTCTGATTGTTGCGGAACGTATCATATTTGTTGCCAGCCTGGAATATTAGGAAATGTTGGCTGTGGTCACATATGCTAGGAAATGTTGTTTTATTCTATTTAAAGTTCATTTGAAAAATCCTTATCTTCAAAATAAATAACTACAGTGAGAGTTTTGAATGCAAACAATTGAAGGCAAATGAGTACTTTGAAGCAATAAAAGAAGGAAAGTAAAACAGATTTGATTGGTTACTTCAATGGTGTGTTTACGGAAGCATATTGACCTTGTCAAATCTATTAAACGAACAATGGCATTTGGTTTGTTGTCTTTCAAGATCTGTGAGAATTTTGTTTCAATGAAGATCAATACTAGATTGGTTTTTGGGAGAAAAAGTTCAGACTGTCACGATTAGGCTTAACATTTGGATGCACAGAATTGGTACATCGTTGACGCAAGGTATCAAAGGCAAAAGGTGCTTTCAAGGTACTATACCTATAAAATGGCCAAGACGAGGTGTTAGAAAGGCGCTTGTCTGAGTGAAGCAAAGTGCAAGGGAATCAACTTTCATCCTCTAACTTGCAACTAAGGATAGCACTAAGATGCTAATAATAGAATAATTACGTCATTTAACATATGAAGCATAGCTGAACTATAGATAGATGTAAAATGAAATGTACTTCATATATATTCATAACTTTCTAACAAGATAACTCAATATTTGTAACTTGAATTTTTTTATTTTCCTGTCAAAGAAGGCAATAAGATGCACCGGTGAGGAGCATTGATCAAGTAACTTGGAGTCTTTTAAAAAGAAAGAAAACACTTACTGAACTTATTGAGAGAGATATTTTGATTAAAAATTTACATAAAGATATGGTTTTTTGTAGAGCACAATAGCGTCATGCGATTGACCCCACCTAGTGCAATAAGGATTTGTTGTTAGGATCCAACGTGTTAGTGACATTTTAGGAATAGGATTAGGAGTTGGTTGTTTTATCTTATCTTTTAATTAGCAGTTGTTTGTGTCAGTTACTTTCAATTATGCTCTTACAAACTATATAAGTATGTGTTGTTCGTTGTCTTGAATTATGAATGGTGAATGAAATTATGATATAGCAAATTGTCCCTCTCTTCCCTAGAACTAGATTCCAGTTCTAGTCCCCTTCTTCCCTCCTCTCCTCTTTACGCTTCTATCTCCCTTTATCTGGAATCTCAGATTCTGGTTCTAGATTTCTTCCTCTCTCTGCCTCTTTCATTCTTCTTTCCTTCTTTTATCCTAAAATTTAGATTCTATCAACTTTCCTCATGTTGATTGATATTTTTAATATTGAACTTTTTTAATTAGATAATTTTCCTACTTGTATAATATTTTAACGGGAAAATTAAGGATTTTGTCCCTATAGCTGCATATTCTGACATTTAATTGTTCCTCAATTTGTCATATATGGGTGTTGTTGGCTCTCTCTCTCTCTCTCTCTCTCACATTCACACACGCACACACACGCACACAATTTCTTTACATATTTATTCAAAAGGCAAGTCTAAAGTAGCCTTCATGATGCAACCTTTAATGTTTACATAATTTTCATTTTAGTGGGATCTTTTCTCTTTATTTGGTTGGGCATGAGATTGCAAGTTTATTGTTTATTTATTTTTCTTTGTGGATCCCATTCTTTTGATTTTAATGAGACAAAAAGTCTCTTGACAGGGTGCTTGAGAACTTAAAGATCTTTACTTAATTCAATAATGAAATTTTTATAAGGAGTTTTCTTAAATGCATTTAAAAAATTTAAGTGATCATTACTTAATTCAATATTGATATTGATGTTGCTATTTACGCAGATGGAAATGAATACCCTGAAGGATATGGTTTTGGGTAAACCTGCTCCATTAGTTAGTACATTCAGGCTAAGTTATTACTCGATTTTAAATTTGATGAGCCGTGCGGAAGGACAATTCACTGCTGAACATGTAATAAGGAATTCATTTCATCAGTTTCAGTATGAAAAGGTTTCCTATTGAATTATTCTGATCTACAGGACTGATAAAAGTTTGTTACATGGTTATTTATATCTTACAAACTCATCATTCTGGTTCAGGCTTTACCTGATATAGGGAAAAAGGTTTCCAAGCTGGAGGAGGAAGCAGCCTTGCTTGATGCGTCAGGGGAGGTAATCTTTGTTGCAGGGCCCTCAATTTTGTTGTCTCTTGTATGTTCTGTGTTGGGTTACCATAATAATGTATTATAAATTGGTATTATATGTAGGCCGAAGTAGCTGAATATCATAATCTTAAACTGGAAATCGCCCAACTTGAGAAGAAGATGATGTCACAAATAATAAGGCCTGAAAGGATACTTTATTTTCTTCTTCCAGGTCGATTGGTGAGTTATAGTTAGCACATGGCACTTCTCTTTTACACAATCGATTCTTGTTTTTTTTAGCATTAGTATGGAGAGTTTTGTTTGTGATGCTTGTTCGAAATTTGAGCGCAAGTGAGCTAGGAATTCCTCCCCTGAAAAGTATGTTGAGGTGGAAGAATTAACCTGATTAATTACCCCATAGAATTACCATATCACTCATTGTGGGACTAGGCATTTGTAGAATAATAGAGAAATTGACTGAAGCTCGTATCTTGTTCATCCATACAGTATCCACACACACACGCACACACAAGCGGTATAGGCTGAATAATATGAGCTTGATAACAAGGAGAGAAGAATCATCAATTTATTATCAGAATAAGAACTAAATCATAATCCTAATTCGTACATCTAATTAGCCTATAAATCTGGTCCTTCAATTCAATCTAGATTGATCTAGATTCCCACACTTCCCATCAAGTTGGGCTATGGATGTTGACAGACCATGTGCAACTTGCCAGTAAAATACTCAAAGGCATACCTTAAGGATGTCTGCAGTTTGCTCTTTTGAGGGTATACTTTAAGCTTATGATGCCTCCATCTATTTTCTCTCCTTTGAAATGTGTCTATGTTATGTAATAATAATAATAATACAAAGGTTAGTTAGTTAGTTGGGCTATCTATTAAGTGTTAATTTCATCCATCTAAGCTTTTTAATAGATAGCTATTCAATTGTACGGCCTTTGAGCTTTTCCTCTCCCCCCCCCCCCCCTTTCCTCTCTTTGTTTCTCTATTCTGTAGGCCTTCTGATCTTCCTCTTTGTCACTACTCTCCTCTCTTTCCTTTCTATCTTCAATATATTCCTATCCTAATTACAGAGATTTATTGAGAAAGAAAAATCTGACCCATCACAGTTGCCTTTAATGTAACCAGCGTCTCTCTTTCAGCTTATTACCCGACGGATCTTGCAGGGTTCTAATATGCTTGTTTTAAGAAGTATTGAGCTGCTGAGGCATTGTACGTGGATGGAAAAAGCTCAATTTGAAAAGTCAAAGGTACAGTTGGCAGCAAGCATGAAATAAAATGGCGCCATGTGTTCGGGAAATATGTGCTTTGTCTTTGAAAAGTGCAAGGGATTCTTTGGTTAATTAAGAGAGCCTGGTTCTGTTCTAAACTGCTACCTACTCTGTGCGTGAATCTGACTTGGTTCAAAGAAAGTCTAATAAAAATGCTTACAGGATAAAGTCTAGTACAATGTCCTGACTCCTGTGTATTTAACTTTTGAGGATTATATCCAGTGGTTAAAAAGATTGGTTTCTGCGTCAGGTAGACAAATCAGCAAATAAAGTCTGTACTTGACAAGTTCACATGGGTTACAGCTAGCTACCACTTTCTTTGAGCAACAATCGCATATGGACTTAAATTTTCTAGAAGTGGGCCCAAAATTATTGCTGGCATGGTTTTTACTTAACATACCTACAAGATTATTTTCTAATTGGGTTTTTACTGGTCTATATTTCTGCTGCAAGATGCTTGCTTCAGATTTGGTTTAAGGGAAAATTAGTAAAAATCCTCCAAGGTTCTGGTTTGGTGCAAGTTTTTGATCCAATTCTCTCTTTGGGTTAGCTCAAATTCATTCAAGGATAATTCAACTACTCTTGTTAGCAACATTTTTTAGTATTTTGTCCTCAATTCTTTGTGTAAATCATTCAGGTGTATCTTTGTTTTTTTTTATCCTTAAGGAAAATGATCTATTTGGGAGGGGGGTATTTGTATGTAGTAGTAGTAGTAATAATAATAATACAAGGGTTAATTAGTTAGTTAGTTGGGCTATCTGTTAAGCCTTGGTTTCATTCATCTTCATTCGTCTAAGCCTATAAATAGATAGCAACTCAATTGTAATTGCATTCATATAAGACTTGTTTTGACATAATGTGAGTTCTTAGGGCTTTTCCTCTCTCTCTGTTCTTCTCTTCTCTAAACCCTTTGTACTTCTTTCTACTTGCCCCTTCCGTCCTCTCTTTCATTGCTACTTTCACATACAAAATTACAATTTTGTATTAGTCTATCTCTACATGCTTGGTTTTATTTTGTTGGACCGGGTGGTGTGAGATATTGATTGTGTCTGTATTGTCTTAGTAGAACTTGATTGACATATTCACATCTATCTTTGGTTCTTCGAGCACTTGTTTTAGCCGTATACCATCACAAATTTTGCGGGTTATAGCTCTAAATTCAACTGTTTCAACACTGCTTCTTGCTTCTACACTCTACTTCTCCAAGTGACAAGATTAACCCACACAAAGGTACAATATCCAAATGTGGATTTTCTATCATCGTGATCACCGACTCAAGCTGCTTTTGTGAACATTCTTTGTCCTAATTATTTGAGTTTTATAACGTAGTGTAGGACCTAGGGATCTTTTAAGTATCTAAGTTTCCTACAGATCTCATTCATGTGTTTCTGCTTGCGATCTTGTGAGTGTTGGCTGACCACAATTATTGCAAAAGCAATGTCAGGTTGAGTGTGAGAGAGGTGTATGAGCATTCCGATCATCAATCAATACCTTCCTTTATCTACTACCTTACCAAGATCTTTCTTCACCAATCTCATTCATACATATGGGAGTGTCACTAGGTTTGCATCCTAGCATTCCATATTTCTTGAGGAGATCTAGTTTGTATTGACTTTGCGAAATATAGATCCCTTTTTTGGATCAAGCAACACCCATACCTAAAAATATTTCATCTCACCAAGGTCTTTAATTCGAAATTCTCGATCTAAACCTGCTTTAACTTGACAAATCTCTTTATCATCACCATGTGTAAGAACAATATCATCGACGTATATAGTGAGGATGGTTACCTTGGCTCCATGTTGGTTAAAGAAACCTTGGCTCCATGTTGGTTAAAGAACATAATTTGGTTACTGTGACCCTACGTGTAGCCTTTTTCTTGCAAACCTGAGTAAATCTTTTGAACCATTTTTGAGGTGATTGTTTCTTCACCAGGCGAGCAAACTTTCCCCTCGATCACCTAAATCAATGTTGTAGTTCACTGTTATAGAATTGTAATTCTGTATGTGAAAGAAAGAGGGAAATAGAGAAGAATAGAGGAATCAAGAACAAGAAATATAGCAGAGAGGGGTAAGAGAAGAAGAAACAGAGAATTAGAGAGAGAAGAAGTCAGAGAAGAGAGAAGCTCTAAGGCCATCATATTATGTCAACACAAGTCTAATATGAATTTACAATTGAATGGCTATCTATTTATAGGCTTAGATGAATGAACTAAAGTTTAACGGATAGCCTAACTGACTGACCAACTCACTAACCAACCCTTTCATTATTATTATTACATAACATTCACCTTAATAACCTCTCCAAAGACACTACCAATAGACCATATCACATTTTTGTGGTAATATCTTGACGGAAGTTTCGGCAGCCTAACCTAGGCGATAATCTTATTGATTTTATGGTTCTATGGGTTTTACATTGTATCCATGGCTGTACTGAAAGGTAGTGGCCTAAAATCACCCTTGGACCATTAAAAAGAGAATTTTGAAAATCCAAATCATCTTTGAACTTGACAAGGAAACAATCTATGTCAAGATCTTTAAGTTGGAAGCTTCCTTTAGCCTCCATATGTTTTGAAGTTGGTCTCAGTTATTGATATCCAATGGATCGACCTATTATTGCAAAACTTATTCTCTTGTTGAGGGCTTCCAGTACGTATGTAGCAAAGCCGATTGTTGGAATGCTCCCATTCATTCTAATGATGACATAGCCATTTCTTAGCTGCAACTTGTCTTCCTTTTCTTCAGTGGTGCTCTTGTTGGCACTCAACAATTTATCTTTGAAAGATGGTATCGACTTTTTTGGGTTGGCCATGTCGATTTACATGTTTTGTGTTTCAATAGTTGTGGGCTTGGCTACCACTTCTTGTGTCTTTGGACCAAATTCTGGTGAGGTAGTTGGTGGAGTCTGAGTTGCTTCCACTGATTGGGGTGGGGAACTTTCAGCTTCCATGGAGTCATCTTCCTTTAGGGTGTCATGTATCTTTGCTATTTTGATGGATTGATCCTAGAGAAATGAAGGATCTTCTCTCTCTGGGCTATATCCTGAACCATTAAATCTAATTTTTTTTGTTTAATTTGTAAGTCACATTATTAAATTTTTTAAATCAACTGGAAGATCCACAACAGATGTAATATATTTACTAAGGGGGATGATGGAAAAGTATCGAAGTAGAAGAAGAGACTTGCATATAGTTTTCATTGACTTAGAAAATGCATATGGTCATGTTCCAAGAGATGTACTTTGGAAAGTCTTGGAAAAGAAGGGAGTGTGTGTTGCATATATTAAAGTTATTCAGGAAATGTATGAGGGGGTATTGACTAAGGTTAGAAAAGGTGAGACAAGAGACTTTCTTATAAGAATTGGCCTACATCAGGGATCATCTTTGTGCCCATATTTGTTTAACTTAGTGATAGGTGTTCTCACTGAGCTTATCAAAGAAGATGTCCCTAAATGCATTCTTTTTGCTGATGAAATAGTCCTTTTGGCTGAATCAAGAGAGGAGATTAACTCTAAATTAGAGAGATGTGGAGAAATACTCTGGAGCCGAAGGGTTTTCGTCTAAATAGGAGTAAAACAGAATAGATGCATTGCAATTTTGCAAATAGACAAGCTAGAGGTGATTTGGAGGTTAAACTGGGAGGTCAAACCATCCCTCAAGTGACAGTTTAAATACTTGGGATCAATTATACAAGAAGATGGTTAGATTGATGACGATGTCAACCATAGAATTCAAGCTAGGTGGTATAAGTGGATGAAAGCTATTAGAGTTCTCGGTGACTAGAAAGTACCCCATAAGGCAAAAAGGAAGTTTTATCGTACTACTATAAGACCCACAGTACTATATGACAGTGAATGTTAGGCTTTGAAGGGACAACAAGAACATAAAATAGGGGTCGCTGAAATGAGGATGTTGAGAGGAATGTGTGGTTATACAAGAAATGATAAGATTCAGAATGACTATATACGCGAATGAGTTGGAGTGGCATCTATTAGTGAGAAAATTAGTGAGAAAATGGTAGAAAAAATGTTTGAGGTGGTTTGGACATGTCCAAAGAAGGCCATTAGATGCGCCAATGAGGAGAGTAGATCAAGCAGTCTGGAGTTCTATAAGAGAGGAAGAGAGAGACTGAGACGAACACTCAGTGAAGTTGTGGAGTAAGATCTTTTAGGGAATATTATATCTAAACTTGTGGTTATTGATAGAGTACAATGGTGTTGTATGATCCATTAACAGACTCCATCTAGTGGGACAAGGCTTTGTTGTTTTTGTTGTAATTTACAATTTACAATTCATCCTTAATTTATTATTGTGTTGACTTTGTTTCTTGGGGTATATTAAATAGGGATAAAGTTGCAAAGTTGTTAATTTTTGAGGCGAATTTAGTGCAATTTAAAGTTTTTCTTGGTCTATGTGAAACAAGTTGTAAATGAAATTAATTGATTATGAAATTAAAGATTTTATATAGTTAATGTCACTTATAATTATACTTTACTAAAATTCTACATTCTAAAACAATTTTTTTAAAATTAAGGTAAAGTTGTCCATATAAATATTCCCCCTCCCAAACCAAATAAGACCACATAAAAAACCCTTCCCTCTCATCTGATAAATCCAAAACGAGGTAATATTAAGATCCGTCCCCTCTCCTTCGCTGAACCAAACAGACCCAAGGAGTGGCTATGTTTTGTGCAGTAACAAATACTATATGGCAATGTAGGAGTGGTGTTATCTTGAATTATGAAATTTCCAGTTGTGATAATCTGTGTTATTGTAATTAATCGATAATCAACTTATGAATAGGTGGAAACACTTGCTAGTAGGCAATAGTAGACACACTAAAGCGATAGGGCTTAGATTCGCCTTATTGATGCCTTCCCTTGTTTCGGTATATACACAATGGGAACGCTCCTTCTTTGCTTGTCAGCTATATTTGGTTTTTGAGATTGAATACAAGTTCTTCACTTCTCCCAATATAAGAAGGACCACTACAAGAGTTGTTGATGTGATTTTCACAGCAAGAATAGTGGTTTTTGGAACCAATGCTTGAAATATGTTGTCACTGCTGTCGATCATTGAATATAAGTTCTTCACCATCTTCCAAAATCTCATTTAGTATATTTGTCTATCTGTTCATCTTGCAAATTCCAGTTTGTTTTCACGACAATTATTTGCTTAGGATAAGCTATATGTGTTTCTTATATGCCTAGTAATATACTCATTAACTTGATGCTAACAGGTCAAGATAAGAGAAGGAGGAACTGATTGGGGCTGGGGGGTTGTAGTCAACGTTGTTAAGAGACCTTCTGGTGGTGGTTATATAGTTGATACTTTACTTCATTGCTCACCTGGTTCAACTGAGAATAGTTCACGGCCAAAACCTTGTCCTCCCTGTCCTGGGGAGAAAGGTGAAATGCATGTGGTAAGTGGCATTTAGTATAGTAAGATTACATTTCCATCTTTCCATATTATTTGTCCCTTATTGCTTCCTTTTGCGTTAGGTCCCTGTTCAATTACCATTGATATGTGCCCTTAGTAAATTAAGGATTTCTATACCTTCTGATCTTCGACCCTTGGAAGCAAGACAAAGTATACTGCTTGCTGTGCAGGAGCTGGGGAATCGTTTTCCTCAGGGTCTTCCAAAGCTTAACCCGGTGAAAGTAAGAGTTTTTCATATTTTTTTATCATCATTTGTTGATTCATCTCTAAACTCTATCATGAGTTGGGCAGTGAGAAATTTTGACATCATAATGGGAGGTTCTCAGTTACTTGCATGGGCTGATTGTTCTGAATAATGTTATTTTTTAAGCTCATTAAAGGACTGATGTTTGTTTGCCATGCTGGCTTATTTTTCCTTTATTTATTGGAAATTTCAGTCAGATATCAGAACATTTGCTTAAATTTCCACTAGTACCGGATCTTTTAAGCAATGAAACTATCAGCTACGCTACTTGTGCTTCTCAATGCTACATTCCTTTACAAGCGCATTTGTGTTTATCAGAAATTTATTGTTTCTCTATTGGTGTCTCCATTTGCCCTTCGTCCCCACCCCTATATTCCTTTTCTTTTTGTTTTTTTTTTTGTCCTTTTCCTCTTGTCATCATGTCCCCAAGATGTTAGCTCTCGTTCCCCCTCTTGAATATATCTTTAATTTTTTTAAAGAATCCCTCCACTCAATCACTCCCCAACTGTTCAAGATTTTATCTTTCTAAGATTTGAATAAGATGGAGTAAAATATTTTTAAATGAGAAAATTTACAGTCATTTAAATTATATTTTTCTTGTGGAAACAAACAAGTGCAACTTTATACACATTTGAGGGAACATGAATAATTTAATTGTGTAATTACCTGTTGTCTTGCTTGATATAAATATAAAATTACTACAATGATGAAGTAAAATTCACATTTTGTGTAATTTGTTTTAACATTTGTTTCAGGTAAATGCATCGTCAAGTATAATTTAATTGCTAATTGTTTTCTTATTAGAAAGGAATGCTAGCATCAGTCTGTTGAGATAACACGGAGAGATGTATTATTAAAGCAAAATTTTGTCCACAGAATATGGTTCTGATGGAAGGATTACTCTACCGGAAAAACAAAGCTATCACAAGAAGACAACCCAAAGTGCATTTGAGAGGCACTCTACTCTCCTTACTACTTAGTTCCATGATTTTCCATGCCCATCTAGCAAACTTTGATTCCCTGTTATATGCTCGTTTCCTGTCTCTCTCTACTTAACCGTCATCTAGAAAATACCACAATTGCCCCTTATTCTGCTCTCCTTACATTTTAATGGGCTTTTCTCTTATAATTATTAAATGTCGGTCCATGTGTTCATCAATACCCCACCCATCAAGCACAACCTTGTACTCAAGGAAGGAAATTGTTTCTGAATGACATCTTAGTCCTCCCACGTATCATCAATATTGGATATATTTATCCATTTAATGAGTAGTACGATAAGGTTATCTGTTCTTTTCCCAGTTTCAAGACAGATTCAGGATAAACTTGCAGCTTCAACTCATGAATTAAAGTAGGAGGAAGTGAAGGGGATACCATAGTTGTAGATAGAGACTTTTTAAGTTGTGAAATGTTAAAAACTAAGTGAATCTTTTGCTTCAGGTGGATTTTTTAAGCAATAAGCCACAATGCCTACATGAGTTAGTATAGTAAATGGTCTATCAAATGGGTACAAAGCTCCTCATTACGTCTAATAGGTAATGATAGAAAATAGAAAAGAGGAAAGGAGAAGAGAGGAAGAGAGGGGTTGAGAAGAGAATCAGAGAAAGAGAGAGAAGAGAAGAACGATCAATCGGATTACAATTAGGACAGGCCTACTTATATAGTCTAGACCTGATTAGAATAGGGTGCTAACTAACCCTTAGCCTAACTAATTCTAACTAACTCATTAGTTACAATTTCATAACAACGTCATTGAGCCAAAGACTAGTACCTGTATGACTGAAGCTTCATATAAACCTGGTCGCTCATCTAAAAATGGACATTGCAATGTTTCCTATCAGCATAAGGCTTCATATATTGCTGGGAGCGTTTTAAATTCACTTTCCATTAATCTAAATTGGCATTCTTGGCCTGCATTTGCGTATTGAAAGTATCAACAACAGCAACAAAGCTTTACCCCACTAGGTGGGGTAGGCTGTATGGATCGCAAACACTATTGTGATCTATCAATAGCATCAATAGGGGATATAAATTCCTGAAACTGATAGAAAAGGGGGTCTTGACCATACAAGTCACTAGAAGGAGAGATGCCCTTAGATAGATTAAAACTAGTACTGAATATTCTGCCCATCCCAGGCATTTGTGCCAAACGGAAAGCTTGTTTAGACTTTGGTTGACAACCTTGGTTTGTCCAATGCTTTGAGGATGCTATCTAAATCCTTAAAAAGCTCAGTCCAGAATTTACTCAATAATGCCTTATCATTGTTAAAAATAATGGAATGAGGGAAACCACGCAGTCGGATTATCTCTCTCTAAACAATTCTGCCACCGTGTTAGCTGTATAGGGGTGTTAAAGTGACAAAAATTGGCAAGCATGATAAAACGGTCAACCTACCAGAATTGTGTCAGTTTTAAGATTTTGGTAATCCTGAAATATAATTCATGGAATTATCTACGATCATGGGTAGATGAGTGCTGAAGCAACCCAGCTGGACTCGTTTATTTCTCTGACAGACCTTGCATGCTGCCACATACTTTTGGACATCTTGCTGCATGCCCTTCCAATTGAATTACGCTGATAGGAATTTATAGCTAAAAGGGTACCTAGAATGACCTCCAATAGGAGTATCATGGAACTCCTTTAACAGAATGGGTATGTGAGAGGAAGACTTAGGTATAACTAAGCTGCCCTTGTTAAGTAAGTGACCCCCTTTGAGAGAATAACTCGCTGGAGCATTCTGCCATGGTACTAAAGACTGGAGAATGCTAGTCAATGTAGCATTAGCTTGTCAGTCAGCATCCCAAGTAGAAAAGTCAGTGGAATTAAGGACATATTTGGAGTTGAGTGTGTTAGAATCCCATAATCTGAGGATAGATTAAATCTCGTGATTATAGGGATAGATTGGTTTTGAAATTTGAATTTGGATTTTGTTTGTTAACTTCTACTTTGTAATTTTGTTATTTCCTATATTTGGGTCAGACTCTTGTAGACTTGTTATTCCCTATATTTCGGTCAGACTGTTGTAGACCAATCACTCTCGTGTATTTGTATATTTGTATATATCCTCACCTGAGGATTACAGAATATTATAGTTGAATCATTTGAGAGCTTAACCTCTCTCTAGTTAGTGCATGCAGAAATAGTGTTGCTGAGCTTGTAGTGAATTTGGAAATCATATGTCATCAACTTGGTGATCCACCCCCATTGAGAATCATTTAAGATATGCTTCTCTAACAAGAATTTGAGGGCTTTCTGATCTATTTGAATAAGAAAAGGTTGGCCTAGGAAGATAATTTCACTACTTCATAGTAAAGACAATTGCCATTAACTTTTATACATCGATAGAACCTTGGCGTTTCATAGGAGACAATAAATGACTAAAAAGCAATTGGTCACCTAGATTGTATGGGGACAATCCCTAAACTTGTCTCAGTAATGCCAACACCAGTGTAGTGGTCATTGCCAACTTGAGATTATCAAAACCAACTTGAGGCTCATCGTTTCAGCAAAATGCATTCTTCTTCAAGAGGTTGATGAGTGGTTCAAGATTCATTCCATAATGCCTCAGGAAACGATGGTAATAATTGCTCAATCCTAAGAATCCTAGCACTCTTAAGATTTTAAGGAATTGGCCAAGTTTTCATACTCTAAATATTTGAGGGGTCAACATGTACTCCCTCCTTTGAAATGATGTGGCCAATGTATTTCGATTCTAACATGGCGAAAATACACCATTTGGTGTTGATGACCAAGAATTGTTGTTGCAATATCTGGAGATAAATCTGAAGATGCTCGTGTGCACTTATCATCACTAAAATCCAAGATTTTGTCAAAGAAACAAAATGAACTTTCGTAAATGCTGACAAAAAAAAAACATTAATAAAAGTTTTACATGTAGCAAGAGCTTTCTTCAAACCAAATTGGCATGAACATGAATTCATAATGGCCGTCATCTGTATGGAAAGTAGATTTGTGCACCTTGCTCTCCATCTACATTTGATGATAGTTTGATTTCAAATCCAACTGCCGATAACTCTTCCATAGCTAGCTAGAGTGGGAATTTTTTCATGTATAGTTATTTTGTTGAGAGCATGGTATTCAACACAGAAAAGCCAGCTACTTTGTTTTTTCTTACTGTGAAGGGCCATAAATACCCACGTTAATTTGTTATAAGTGTTTCTGACACCATATTAAATTTTTGGTGCAAAAATGCTTATGAAAATTTGAAAATGAGGCAAAAGTATTGACATTTAACTGCATTAAACGGCTGTTAAATTTTTGGTGGGACCTACACTTGTATTCATGTGTCCATAAATTTGTCATCTCGAGACACTCTCCAATGAAAACATAACATCACAATAAAAAGTCTTGTATATTACCCCCTTAAAAAGATACTTTCACTCAACAAAAGTTGTCTCTTGGTTCCTCTCTCCCTTACCATTGGCACCCTCTCAGTCTGGCTCCTATAATTCTTATATCTCTTCAAGGGCAAACTTTGGTTGGAATTTGATCTACAGTAAAAATGCAACTAACCCTTCACATCGTCCATTTACCATTGGCACCCTCTCAGTTTGGACCATCACGAACCCGACATGCCTAATACGCACCACTATTGTCAATAAAGGCATGAGTACACAAAGGTATGGCTATTATGGTTACTTCATCGTTTTGGCATTTTTGTACTCTTTTATAATCTTCATAGGTATTTTTGTACCAAAATTTTAACATGGTGTCGAATGCACTTTTGACGAATGAACGTGAGTATTTTTGCCCCTTCAACCTTTTTCTTATCCTATAAATTTGGATTGGAAAATGGGCTTTTGCTTGGACAGATGTTACATGTTGTCAGCATTTCTTGATCCAAGTGTTCTATTTTAGTCTTCTGGTAATGGGGGTATCTGTATGAATTGATAATTGATGGGGTTATCCCTTGTTGTAAGTTAAGGGATTGATCACTAGGTCGAGAAGCGGGTAAACCTGATGTTGGTGTTTGCACTGCAGGGAACTCCTCTGACAGTAATTGTACATCCTGTTCCATTAGAACATAATTGAGGTTTGTCATCTTTAGCTTCATGAACTCACCGGGAAATGATTGCTCACCATGCCTAATGGTATGGCATAAAAAATTTTAAGACATGGGTGTCTTGTGCATTGAAGGGCTGGCATGAAGGCAAGTCTACTCACCCCATAAGTTAATTCTTATGATAGAATGTTTCCATCTCACTAACACCTCATCAAGTGTAACAAGCCAGTCAACTTCCTAAATTGCGGTCGACCCCCTATCTAGCTGAAAAGGGTACAAATCATGAGTCCTAAGGCAACATCACGGCATGCCCTTCAATCTCTTACATTTTTAAAATCTCCCACTTGTACAGTGAAAACAACATTAGAGTCCAAAGGCAGGGGAAAGTGTATAAACTAGATCATGATGGATGTAACTATGGGTGTTCGCACAACAATGAAACAAACATAGCCTTATCCAAGTAGGCGAGGTCGTCCACATGGATTGTATGATGTCATTGTGCCCTATCAAAAATCTTATTTTTGGATATCAATAAAAACCCTCATCGATAGGGGATCCCATTAAGTTGGTCGTTTTAGGGCATTCAATGCGATACACAATGAGAGCCATTAGTTGGCCAGAGCAACCCTTGACTTTGGTTGTTAGAGCAATCGGCGCCTTATGGTCAAAAGTAGCTTCATCATTGCCCTCTAGTTGGTTCTCATCATCCTCTAGACCTTCCAATAAGATGAGCACTTGGGGTTGCCTTTTCTTACAACGATGCCTAGGTTAGAATGTTGCTGTATTTCCTCGTGGTGGACTTGCATACATGATAGCAATGGATACTCTCGTCTCATCGTTATTTCCCTAGATGTTAGACGGCCACAGATCAAGAGGATGTTGGGGAAGTGTTTATTTCGTATTATTAGTATGGGTTGGTAAATAGATAGGGTTTGATGCCTCACGGATCAAGACAATGGGTGAGGACCTGGTTCTTCTCTTCAACCCAAATAACCATGTCCTTGCACTCCAAAAGAGTGTATAATTTGATCATTCTTAATTCGGACTTGATCTCAAGTTTCAGGGTGTTCATGAACGCTGCAATAAGCACCTTCTCGCTGCAATAAAGAATTCAAAGTGTTCAATATAGTCCGATAAACCACGGTTTTGATGGAGAGCCTTAAATTTTTCATGTGTTGCCAGACTGCAGTGGATGGAAATGAAGAACCAAACATCGTTTGAGTTCTTTCCAGTCAACCATTGGCCAATGCACCTTCCATTGAAATCAATTGAGTGCTCGACCCTCGAAACAAAGTACCGCAACATCAAGTTGATCAGATTCGGCGACCTTGTTATCCTTGAAGCATCGCTTAATCTTGAAAATCCAGCCAAGGGGTTTCTCCCCTAAAAATAAGGGCATATCGAGCTTCCAATAGATGAGTTAGTAGCCTATTTCTCCTCCCTGTTCAAGGTCTATTCAGCCCGGAGTTTTGAAAGCAGCTTTGTTATTAATGACCTTAATGAAGTGACATCACACCTGACTGTAGACATGTAATTGCTAAGAAGATCAACCTCACTGTTTAGGCGTTCCACAATCTGCTCGTTTTGTAACATCCTAGAGTTTAGTACACATCAGATCTGTTATCCATTCTTGTACTGACCATTCCTAGAAAGGATGGCTCTGATACTTTTGTTGAGATAACATGAAGATATGTATTATTCAAGAGTTCCTCCACAGAGTATCGATCTAATGGAAGGATTACACTAGCAAAAAAGCAATATACTTTCAAGTCGTAAAGGATATGCTAGGGAACTTGATCGTTCTGAATTTGATTTGGGAAACAGATTGACAACCTTGTAGATTATAGTATCTGGATTTATAGTGATGCTTGTATGTAGAGTGTAGCCAGGTATATGGGCTATTATAGGTCCAATACCCTGGCCTAGATTTTATATTTGGCATCAGATTCTTTACTTTTTTCCTGTTTTTGTTGCACAGATTCTGGAATTTATAATTTTTTTAAGCTTCTAGTTTGTAATATTTTTTTATTTCTTTTCTTCTAATTTGTGACTGAGAGGAGAATATCTGACATGCCATCAACTTGTATTGGCCCTATTTTGAAGTTAAGGAAAATCCTATTCTGAATTTTTCATGTAGGACATGGACATACGAGATCCAGAAATTGTTGATCTTGTCAGTCAAATAGAGGAACATGAGAAAAAATTGTATGCTCATCCTTTGCATAAGGTCTGTGAAAAAAAACCTGTTTCCTATTCACTTAGTCTTGAATCACATGCTTATAATACCTGGTTTGTGAGTATTTCTTATTATTATATTACTTTTTAGCATCAAGATGTGGATCAAATTAAATGCTTTCAGAGGAAAGCTGAGGTGAATCATGAAATTCAGCAACTTAAGACAAAAATGCGGGATTCCCAGGTATTCTATTTGTTCAAGCTTCTTGATTTGGGATATTATGGTTCATATAATTATCCACCTGGGTCTTTTATTATCAATGGATGGAGGTCTAGATACTTAAGACAGCTTTGTGGAATTAATTATATCATATCACGTCCTTATGGATATTTAATTGATGGGGCTTCAAATTCACAAAAGTAACCTTAATTAGAATGGTATGATGTGACAAGTGTCACAAATTTGATGGACAAAATCATTGCGTCTCTTACATAACCTTACTCTTCCATTCCTACTCATGTGTATTTACAAGTCCATTAACCATTCAGCTACAAAAATTTCGTGAGGAGCTCATGAATCGCTCACGAGTTTTAAAGAAGCTTGGTCATATTGATGCGGATGGTGTAGTTCTGTTGAAGGGACGGGCAGCCTGTTTGATTGACACAGGCGACGAACTTCTTGTTACTGAATTAATGTTCAATGGTAATTGACACTTATTTTTCCATTTTAAGTCTGCAGGATATTTGTGTTATGATCTGAAGTCACTGTTTCCCAATATATTTAGGTACATTTAATGATCTTGACCATCATCAAGTTGCTGCTCTTGCAAGTTGTTTTATTCCAGGAGATAAATCAAATGAGCAGATACATCTAAGGACAGAGCTTGCTAGACCCCTACAGCAGCTTCAAGACAGTGCAAGAAGAATTGCAGAGGTGTTTTATCATTAAACTTTTGATATTTATTGAGCGTGTGCATTATATTATAATTGTGCTTGCATTCTGGTTACAGGTACAACATGAATGCAAATTGGATATGAATGTGGATGAGTATGTCGAGTCCACAGTTAGGCCTTATTTGATGGATGTTATATACTCTTGGTCAAAGGTTAGCTTTGCTTCAATTATGGATTGATGTTCTTCTATTACATTTGTTTTATTTTACCTAGATCACGTTGCTGTATTAGTTTTTGGTGCTGTATCAACTGTTGTTTGCCTATATCAGATGACTTTCATTGCACATTGGCATGAGAGTCCATAAATCTATGGCCAATGTGAATGATTTATATGCATTTTTTGAAAGTTGATGTATGTCTTTGCTTTTAAACTTTTTGTTAGGGAATGATAATGAAAGTGAGAAATTTAGATGATAATTGAGATCTAGCGGTCAGAAAAGTTAAAAGACACCTAGTTATTATCTACCCTGCTAAGCCTATAAATACTAAATAGATGTAAACTCACTTGTGATCCCAAGACTATTATGATGGATTAGTGTGAATGTGATAGGTGCGCTGTTTAATTAATAAAAGCTAATCTCTCCTAATTTGATTTACTAGCAAGTATCTCACTAGCAATAAACTAGAAGCCAAGAGAAAGGAGAATATCCAGAAATAAAGCCAATAATTAATTCAATTCATGAATATTGCTAGTGATAGGACTAGCTATATATAGATAAATTACAATAGAAAGACTCCTAGAACTAATAGGAAATATATCCTAAAGATAGATACATATCGTATCTCTAAAGATATGAATATATCTCTATCCTAATATTCAAATTCAAATTAGAAAATATCTCTAACAACCTAATCTAGATAATATCCTATTTAAAAATTCAAATGAGAAAAATATCCTAACTATCCTAAATAATAGGGAAAATATCCCAATTAAATTTACAAATTCAAATTCAAATAAATTTAAATAACTAAACTAATAAAACAAATAATTAATTTCCTATTTTGCGCCTCTTATATGTCTGGATCGTATCAGAATGTTCAGTTCCTTTTCTCTTTCTCTTTCTGTCTCTATTTTTGTGTCTTTGATTCTCTTCTCTACCTATCTGTTTGGTCTCTCTGTCTCTCTTATATCTCTTGTTCTCCCGCTTTCCCTCTTTCTCTCTCATTCTCGGTTCCAATATCATATTAGTGATATTAGTGCTTTGCACTGCTTGGACGACCTAGTAAAAGGATCTATGAAGGAACATGTACATACCATGGAAGAAAATATCATCTAATAAATTAATTGTTTTTGTCAAGTCATTGCAAGCCAAGAACTACAAAATCAGGTTCGTGATGTTCAAGCAAGTGTGATTATCACCCACATGCATGAACAAGGTTCAATAGTTGAATTCAACATCGAGTTTGACTTGGTTACCCCTAAAGTCAACCTCTATAAAGCTACTTTGGTCAATGCATAACTTTCTGGTTTGATAGAAGAAATCATTAACTCAGTTCGAATATTTCACCCAAGAACTGTGTGAAGCGAAGTGTTTGGCTCAGATGCAAGAAATCTCGAACGAAAGGCTTAACGAGAAGTAGAGTTACAGGCACGTGTCCTCAAGGTCACCATTGTCCTCGGTTTCAATTCTTCCCAAGTATCTTCTTTTATTTCCAAGAATCCTCCTACAACCATAAAGATGTGAAGCACGATGGAGCAAAACAAAGAAACAAAGGTCAACATGAAACATGAGACCATTCTTGACCTTCAAACTCCAGAGTTGT
Organism: Mimosa bimucronata; assembly: GCA_037074515.1. NCBI lineage: Eukaryota > Viridiplantae > Streptophyta > Magnoliopsida > Fabales > Fabaceae > Mimosa > Mimosa bimucronata. The sequence continues at coordinate 44,898,450 of CM073436.1, forward strand.
GGAGATCTTTGAAAATGATGTGTGGAGTTTATGGGTCTTTGGATTCTGTCTCTCTAGGAGGTTTACAAGGTCATTTGCATGTATAGGACAGGTGGGAGACCAAGAAAACCACACTTTTGAATTGAGTCCCGACATTCCCATGATAACTCTTCCACATCACCCAACACAACCTGTTTTGTTCAGTTTTGCTTCAATTCTCAAAACCAGGGTCGAGACCTAAGAAAATCTGGCAAACAATTAGAGTTGAACACCAAGATTCTTCATCATCATGGCCTCGAGTTTTGAGTTCTTCACCAGCGGTCTCTATTCCCTTTCTGCTGTTGAGTTCCCTTCCGTCATCACCTTTTTTTGTTTCAGTTGCGTAGCCAAAGTTCTTTGCCATGTGAATATAAGTTTCACCACTTTACTTGTTATGGGGTGTCTTCAGAAGTATACGTGGCTGATAAAACCTCAGTTTGAAAAGTCAACAGAACAGCTCATTACCATCTTTTCCACAGTACAGCAGAGACTTGCATCTTTTCAAAGCTTCAGGGGAATTCTCAAGGCTGCAGTGACCATGATAATACCCAATGGGCATATGGACTGGGATGGGGCACTAAAAGGGATTGCCCAATGTAATTTCAAATGGATTTTTTAATTCTATTTGGCATTAATGCTGGGTTATTTCAGAAGTAGGTTTCGTTTCTACATTTCACTCCTAAAGAATCCTGATTTTAGAATGGTTCCAATGAGAATTAATTACAGTTCTTTTTTTGGCTAAAATGGTTCCAAGGAGAATTAATTACAATCTTTTTTTTAATAAAAAAAATAAAAGTAAAAGTGTACAGCAGCGCTAAAATCACAGATTTTTTTCAAACATCAATAAGCCTATGCTTTTAGTATGATTTTAGATTTGTATTTTTCTGAGATCCAACTTTGTATTTTTGCTGTTTCTGATCCTTGAGGGCAAGGATCTCTTTGGGAGGGGGTATTGTTATGTAATGATGATAAAAGTTTGTTAGGTGTTTATTTGAGAACTAATGGTTAGAAGAGTTAGAAAAGATTAACGCCTATTTATCTACCTACCCTGTTTCCTGACGGCCATAAAGGTATAAATATATGTTAACATAGTTGTAATCCCCAGACTATTATGATGCATTAGTGAGATTGTTCAGTTCCTTTTCTCTTCCTCAACTTCTGTCTCTGTCTGACCTTTCCCATTCTTGGTTCTGATACCATAATATTTTTTCTTCCAGGGAGCAAGTTTTTCTGATGTTATACAGATGACTGATATCTTTGAGGGGAGTATCATTAGGAGTGCGAGAAGGCTTGATGAATTTTTGAATCAGGTATGGTTTGCTCATATTTGATATTTTTATGTTTTTGGACTTGGATTTTGACTCCTTGCAAGTGCGCAAAATATGTTAAGTATTGGTTGTGCATCCTTGGATGTGTTTGGATGCTATACATTTTCCATTCATCATGTAGTCTTGGAGTTTTGACCTGAAAACGTTTTCGCTATTTTATATATCTGTGCTCCTCTAAAAAATTTGCAAATATCCAGTCACTGAGCTTTCTTGATTGCACTTTTGGTTCAATCTTCTGAAGAGTTTTTGAGATCTTAAGTTAAAACTAACTGAACTTAATTAGATAAGTCTTCTATGTGCGTGTGTTACAGAATTGTAATTCTGTATGTGAAAGGAAGAGGGAAATAGAGAAGAATAGAGGAATCAAGAACAAGAAATATAGCAGAGAGGGGTAAGAGAAGAAGAAACAGAGAACTAGAGAGAGAAGAAGTCAGAGAAGAGAGAAAGCTCAAAGGCCATCACATTATGTCAACACAAGTCTAATCTGAATTTACAATTGAATGGCTATCTATTTATAGGCTTAGATGAATGAACTAAAGTTTAACGGATAGCCTAACTAACTAACTAACTCACTCACTAACCAACCCTTTCATTATTATTATTATATAACAATACCCCCTTCCCAAAGAGATCCTTGCCCTCAAGGATCAAGTAAGAAAAAAAATACAACCCTGAAATCAGCTAAAAAAACATAGGCCAAAATTCTGACCAACTTCTGCCCATTGAAGAAATTTGTAACTTGTGCTTGCAACCAAAAACTAATTCCTTGATATGACTTTAGTTCCACAAAACAATGCACCCTTTTCCTTGTCTTTCTCACTTAGAGACTAGAATCTTCCAACAAGCATGAAAATTAACTCTCCCTTAAACCACATTTGCAGCAGAATTCTTGTAGGAGAGAAATTAACATGAAAAGCCAAATTAGCAAGCATATACACAGCCTTGGTTGAATTTGCCCACTGCAGCAACGAAATTGGCCCATTTCCCTCAAAAACAAAGCCCAAACCCAAATCCAATATACTGTCAAAAGACTTATGCCTGAAAGAGAAAATGTTAGACAGCTGTAACCCTGTATACAGTGAAAGAGTGCTTGCAGCAGGCTCAACAGTGCCAGAAACAGAGTTAGCTGGAAAAAAATAGTCTCCCCACGTCACAAACTGGACCGCACTATCACCTAATATCTGTTTCCCATCCTCACACCTGTCTATGTGGCACGAACAACCCTGTAAACCTTCAGCAAAGTCAAAGATTGAAGACCCACTGATTCCAGAAGTCATTTTCGGATGTGTCCACTCTCCTGAGTCGCGAAAAACAAAACAAGAACCAGAGATGGCTCCAAAAGTTGCTAGCTCATAATTCCCATGGTAACCCAATGGCATTTCCGGACTGTTACTAGTTAATACAGGGAGTTTATTCGAAGAAATCGAAGAAACCGACTGCACAAGTGATGAAACAAAGCTTGAAACAGGGTTTGTGGTGCTCAACACTTCACCAAATGTGGTACCAACACTTTCCCACGTGTATGGGGTTCCAAAATCAGAAGCAGACCCATCTTCATTTGCACTCTTCTCTGCATTCTTGATTTCCTTGGTCGAAGTTGAAGCTGAAGCTTGCACACTAACAAATGGCACTATCGCACTCTTACACGAATCTGGAAATGGAATTCCAAGGCTTACTTCGCTCACGATAGTCTCATCGCATCTTTTCTTTTCTGTCGCATTCGAAAATGCTTGCAAAACTCTACCAGAATCGGAAAGTGAAGACCCATCATTTAAAGAAACATTCTTGGATGATGTGGGTGCTGATTGTTGCTCCATCAAAGAACTTGTACAGTGTAGCGAGGTTCGGTTGACAAGGTTCTTGGCCGGTTTGCGATCAATCGCAATTTCTTGGACACGAGCCATTCTTCGAGCTTCTTGCATGGTTCGCGGATTGAACAAGAGAACGGAGTCGGCGATTTCTTCCTTCAAGGCTCGCACATATGCCTCGACTAAATATTCCTCAGGCCATTCCAACTTTGCCGAAACAGATTCGAATTTCACGTTAAATTCTGCCAATGAGCCTGTTTGTTTGAGATGGTTTAACTCTGCCACATCATTTTTCACAGGCAGAATCTCTTGTACAATAGCCGCCATCTTTTCTAGTCTCATTGCCATGTTCTGAAGTCGCTGTGATATATCCATGTCTTAGGACAACTGATGGGAGTTTTCTTTTTTTGGTTTCTGTTTTTTTTTTTTTTCTGAAAGGGCAGTGGGAGGGCCAAGGAAAGACCGCTCTGATACCACTGTTACAGAATTGTAATTCTGTATGTGAAAGGAAGAGGGAAATAGAAAAGAATAGAGGAATCAAGAACAAGAAATATAGCAGAGAGGGGTAAGAGAAGAAGAAACAGAGAACTAGAGAGAGAAGAAGTCAGAGAAGAGAGAAAGCTCAAAGGCCATCACATTATGTCAACACAAGTCTAATCTGAATTTACAATTGAATGGCTATCTATTTATAGGCTTAGATGAATGAACTAAAGTTTAACGGATAGCCTAACTAACTAACTAACTCACTCACTAACCAACCCTTTCATTATTATTATTATATAACAGCGTGTGTATAGCGGATATATTCAAACTGTGACTTCATTCAGAATGAATGAGAACTGTAAATTCCTAGAGCTGAATGTTTATTGAAGACTCAATAAAACTAGATAATTATTTCTCAGAATGGTATTCCCAAGTATTATTATAGATTACTGTAATTACTGCACTGGCTATTAGAGATTCCTTGTGATCATGGGTTTTCTTTAATAGCTCAGTATTTTATGCAATTGGCTAATCAGTTATACCCCCTCTGGCCTGTTTCTTCTATTCAGTGATACCTGTTGTCACAGTAAGAATTTTTTGCATGCATGGCCTAGGATCGAACAACTATTATAATGTTGATGTATTATCTTATTATTATTAGCATTCATTTTTTTTTTTGCGAAAAGATAACTATGGACTTGAGTATCTTGAACTTTAGATTGTAACTATATTTGAATATTAGGTTGTTGTTATAAATAAATGGTTTTTTGTATTAAATGAGCTTAAGGTTATTAAATCGGGATACGAATCGTGAATCGAAAATCTTATTTTTGGAATTGTAAATCAAATCGTATAGTGTATCGTAAGATTTATGATCAATTATTAAAGATGATATAACTGTAATTTTCCAATAAGAAAACATCAAAAATTTGTAGATGTCAGCATTTCAATGTCAAATAACACTTTATATTTTATAAAACTTGCATTTAAAGAGTAAACATCATAGCAATGAAACCAACAGAAGTTAAAAGAATAAAAGTTTTCTAGCATGGGGATAAAGATTCATCCAAATGTATCGTGAATCGTAAGATTCATGATCGATTCTGGCTTGTATCGTATGTTCAGGTGAGATACATGCATATAAAAGAAATGAAGACAAAACCTTTGACGAAATTGAAATCGCTGAGGACCAGATTAAGTAATTCTATGGCTTGGCCTTGAATAATAATCCTTAGTCTGAAGCTTGAAAATTTGAAAACCATTGCTAAACAGTTTGAAGTACTATTGACAAATTTATTGAGCCCCGAATTGTTATCCTTTGTTTTTAGCTGCGTGCTGCTGCAGACGCAGTAGGGGAGGTTGACTTGGAAAAGAAATTTGCAGCAGCAAGTGAAAGCCTTCGCCGAGGTATTATGTTTGCAAATTCTCTGTATCTGTGATTTATTTACCTGCAGGCTATGCTGTAAATCTGTAGTTCATCCATCCGTGCAATCCTTCATTCTTCACAAACTGGAGGTTCTGGCTGGCAGAAAGTTTTCTATCTCCGTTCTGGGTGCGTTAAATTCCTTTTATGTGCTTTCCCTTCTATGTTTAGTTGTGCACTTTGCATATAGTCGCCATTGTTAAATCAATAGGTTAGATCAAAAAGAAAAGAAAATTTGGTCATTGAATCTAGAATGGTAGGAAATCTTAAATCCATAAAGTTTACTTAGCGATGGAATGAATCACATTCAAGTTTAGCTTTAGAAGGCTTGGCCTTGGGAATGTAGACACGAACAAATTGCAGTGAACTGAGTCATCAAGTTGTAGATGCGGCTTATTGCAGTCTGTATTGAATATTTTTTATTTTGAAAATTCAGAGTTTTAATTTGATGAAAATTTTGAAGTTAAATCTTGGCTGCCAATTTATCGTGTTAGTGAAGATGGGAACAAGTGCCGCCTTTAATTGAGTGTGGAAGGTGCGAGCTACAGACTGAACATCAATAGGCCATCGAATAGCTCAAAGCTATTTTTTTTGGCGCTAGCTCTGTATATGTATGAATAGCTATATAAGCCTCCCTGCCCTAATTACATATACAGCAGACAAAATATATAACAGATGAGCAGTTTTCTTATGTGAAATATATGGTCAGTAGCTGAACAGTAAGTTCTACATTGTGAGGATCTTATTCATGGACTCTAATTGAATTCATGTGAGTTCAGCGACTAAATTGCAGTGGAACTTGAGGATACGATTGCGATTCTGATCTTAAAACCCGTTCTGCATGCAAATGTCACAAGTCTTAACTGTGTCTTTGAGCAAATGGTGTTATTGGGCTGAGGTTATACTCCGCTTTGATCTAGCCTTAGCCCTCAGTTTTGCATAATGATATGCCTCAAGTGGCGAGTCCTCAGGCATATTGGGAAAGTGCTGGTATGTTCACTCATGTCTGCATTAGATTTGTGTAAGCGATATACAAAATGGATACATGTCGGCTGATATATTTAACCAAATTGAGCTAACAACCAATTATGAATCGAATAAGTTCTCATAAAGCAATGACGAGTCGAAAGGGCATTCCAGAGGCGAGAATGAGAACATCAAGAGAGAGAATTTCCATCAAAATAATCCACACCCGCCCCATAACCAAAGTTTTCGTGTTATACTCGTGCATCATCGTCAACTTCTCGTAACTTAATGGTCCAGTTCCTCAATCTTTTGGTAACGTCTAAAATGGTCACAACATTTGGGCTCAGAAACAATGGTCCTGGTTATATCATGTAAGTGCACCGCATTTTGAAGGAAGCATTCAGCAACTATTTGTCTAGAAAAATCATTTCCATGTTAGGACTTGAAATGAGCATATTTGAACCGCATTTCCAACCGTTGGCAGGTAGTTGGCATATTTGGACATGTAAAATGATTTCCATATAACCACAAATTACCAAATATTTACCAGCATAACAGTTCAAAGACTTGCTGAGTTATAAAAGGAAAAATGTTACAGCAAAGTACATTATAGTAAGAAAAAATGGGTTAATGGTAAAAAAATACATGTGATTTTGTCAAAAATTCGTCCAATATCAAGTGCTTTTTTTTAGACCAAAAGCAACTCTGAACTTCTAAATTAGGCTCAAAAGTCACACTTGTAGTTATGGTTAAAAAAAGAGCGCATGGTGTTAGATGAATTTTTGACAAAATTACACGTATATTTTTTATCATAATTAAACGGTAAATGTGTCTTTTGAGCATAATTTGGAAGTTCATACTTTTGATAAAAGAAAAAGTAATTGGTATTGGACGATCTTATGACAAAATCATATGTATATTTTTGACTCTTAACAAAAAAGAAAAAAAAGCTTTTAGTTAAAATCTTCAAATACTAACTAGGGCTGTTCAAAAAGTTTGTCATGGTTGTCCTAGTCTTGCTTTGGACCATTTGGGACCGAAATTTTCTGGGACCAATAGGATCCAGTACTGGGACCAAATTGAAACCGGGACTGTACCAGGATATGGTCATGTCTCCGGGATTCCCGGTCCCAGTACCAAAAGTATAATTACTTATTTAATTTTTTCCCTAATCCAACTATGCATTTCTTCCTTCATTTTTTCCAATTAATTTGTTCCCTACCAAAATATTAATTTTTTCTCTTTATTCACATAATCGTTTGATTGATTGATTCAATCATTTGAGTTTTAGGGTTTAACCATTTAGGAGATACACGAATGGCGTCCTGGTGTTCTTCCAGTGGGGAGTTCCAGTTTCGTGCCGGCTGTGGTATAAAGAGTGTAACTTATGATTTCAAACAAATGTTCAAGAAATCAGACTAAGAACTATATCAGTCGAGTCACTGGTTCAAGAGTCAAAGTTTCAAATTGACCATACCAAAATAACATACTTTAATTGATTATATTTTATTTTATTATCCACTTTATATTGTTTAAAAATTTATTAATTAAATGTTGTATACTTATGATTAAAAATTTTCATTTAACATTTTTATACATGTGGCTTTTGAATGTTATTTTATTTTAAGCATATTATAAGAGTTTCATCAAATATGATTGATGGAAAACAATTGGGTATATATGAATTAATTTTATTTTATTTCCCATTGAGTAAATTTATGTAAATAGGAATTGTAGAAATATGTTTTTCAAAGTAATGAGGGCCCCAAGTGTATTATGAGATCAACCACAACCCTATCAACTTACTCCACACCCCTTCGTCCCTCTGTTTCTTAATATAAAAACTAATTGATTTTTTTTTTTGGAAAAATCCTAAAACCCTTGAATCACTTATAAATTGATTTGCATGATTTTTTTAAAGCTAGTTTATATGACTTATAAGCTAATATATAATATAATAATATACCTTATATGTTATGATTGAGTATCTTATTTACATTCTTTAGTCTATATATATAAAAAAGTTAATTAGATCTTATATCAAGAAATGAAGTGAGTATTACTTTTTCACTCCAAAGCCTCACACCTCGACTCTATATGCATATTCTGAATGACAACAATTGAAGGGTGGCCTCATCTCTATCTTCTTCCTCCTCTGATTCGGCAAGCTCATATGCTTTCTACTTTCTTTAACCTTCACTTTAGCTAACCAGACATCTTGTCTCAATCTTCATTTCCCTTTCTCTTCTTCTATCAGCGTCCACCTCCTTTTTCAATAATAACCTAGATCTTCCATAATGAAATCATTTCTTGGTTCTAGAAAGTTTTTATAAAAATAAATTGTCAATGAGAAAGCCGAGTTGCTACCAATTCACGTTGCTTCAACTTTTTCCTAGTTCAAGAGGTGAACCGATGAGACCTGTGACCGGTTCATCGACTTTCAGTTAGCACCAACTAGTCCTATCCGGTTTTTTGGCACTGCTTTAAACACTACCTTGTCTTGTAAAAAGGTGTCTTATGTAACATCCTAATTTAATTCCAGGTATTTGAATAATATTAGAAATAAATTAGGGAAAGGATATCCAAAGACTCTCAAAATAATCAAAAGACAAAATGGTGAAATAAATTTGCATAACCCCTATTTTTTTTTTCGGCCAAGCATAGCCCCTATGACCATTGACTCAACTCTCCTTTTTAAAGTATCAAGGACATTACATAAATGCCCTTCAAACAAATAATTTTTTTTTTAAAATTAACTCCCCTCCCTAGCTGCTAGAGCTTTGAATGCCATGATTTGACCATGTCCTTGGTTGCGTTTGGAGTTAAAATCACCAAATTTATACCAAGAATAGTGGTGTAACTAAGATCATTCACTAAGGAGTTTTATGTAATATCCAAGAAAAAGAAATTCCTGAAAAATGTGGTGAAATGCTTGTTTTTGGCATTTTTGACATAAAAGAAGGCAAATGCTTTGGATAAAAGGGAATTTAATCAAAATGAGCTTTTGTCAATGCATTAGTGGTTTTCCTTGATGTTGGATTCTAATGTTTTGTTGATAACAAAGTCATTATATAAGTGAGAAAATGTATAAGAAAAGATCCAATTGAGTTAAAAATGTGTATGAAGTTTTGACCCAGAATATTCGAGTGTTAGTGATACAGAATCATAATTCTGTATTGAAAGATTAGGAAAGAAAGGGATAGAATTGTAGAAGAAGAGAACAACAGAGAAGTTTAGAGGGTTTCAAGAAGTAGAAGATGCAGAGAGGGCAGGAAGAAGAAGAATACACGGGAGAGACAATCAAGGAATTAAAACTGAAGTAATTCTCATTCATTGCAAATCTGGTTGTACAGTAAGTGTAATCAGAAATATATACATCCTCCTAATCTGATTACTTAGTGTATTCGGACCTTACTGAACATAGGCCCATTAAGCTACTAAGCCCACTTAGTTTTATTAATAACCCAATCCCCATCTAATCCTAATTAGTCAATTAATCCCGTTAGTTAGGTAATCGGTACTAAGCCTAACTCTACTTAACTAACCAAATTAACTAACTATATTCCTAATTACATTTTCATAACAATACCCCCTTCCCAAAGAGATCCTTGCCCTCAAGGATCAAGTAAAAGCAAAGATTCAACTTCAAAGATACACCAAAATTTAGGTACAGAATCACTGAAAAAACTGCTAACAAATGTAGTGGAACTGTTCTGGAACAATTTTGAGCTGACCCCAAGAGCTTTAGCTCAAGGAAAATAGAACCTTGCACAAAAACTGAACCTTGGAGCATTTTTATCAATTTTCCCCTAAACCAAATCTGGACCAAGCTTCTTGTAGCAGATATGTGAACAAAAGACCATGTAGAAAATGATCTTGTAGGCCCATTAGGTAGAAACCATAACTGCAGCAATGTTGGGCCTAAATCTTGAAAGAAAAAGTCCATAAGCCCATTAACTTCCAAAAATATCTGCTCCTTCAAGAAAATGCAAGCCAACTGTAAAAGGGAATTTGACTTTTCAACCTTCCAACTATTCTCTAGCCATGTGAAATCTGAAACAGCCATAGGTTCCTGCCATGTAGCTTCTCCATCTTTCTTTGAATCAGATTTGTTGCCCCTGTTTTGCAATAGTTCACGAGCTGAAGAAAAAATTTCCAGCTGGGACCCACCATGTGCAGAGACCTGATTTATGAACCAGCCTTTTACCCACTGGATAGTGTCCTCAACAAAGTAAAATACACATTGGACAGGACCCACCAGCATGGTCACTAACTTTCCTTTAAACCAAATCTGGAGCAAGCATCTTGTAGGAATATTTTCTTGAAATAAAATATCCATATTCCCAGAACTGACACCATTGCATGTCTTGCTTGCTGCCACCTGTGATAAATTTGACTTTTCAAACTCCAGAAGACTCAGCCACGTAAACTCCTGACCTTGAATTTTGCCAGTAGCATCTCTATTAATCTTCGTTTTCAAGACGCTGCTGGTTCCTTCAATTGCATATGGGGAAATCAGGGGCTGCTGGTTCTCACATTCCTCAATTTCTGCAATTTCCTCCACTTCCTTCTTAGGCGATGGATCAGCTTCTATGTAGTGGAGCTGAAATTTTTGCCTTTGAAGACAATTATGCTCATGGGAAAGTTTCTCATGACAATAGAAACACAAATTCTTTTCCCGATGGTCAGCTTCTTCTTCATGAGTGAGCTGTCTGGTGCCTCTATGCTGCTTTTTAAATCCAAGATTTACATTCTTGGTAGTGCCCGATACAAATTTGTCGACATGCACCAATTTCATGGATAGTAAATCACCTTTGTAAGAGTTGGAAGTCGAGGAAGCATTTCTTTGAACTGATTGGGCCCCACTCGCATCTGTAACTATCGCATTCTCCGACTTTTCTGGTTTTCTAATGTCATCTTCCTTGTCGAGAGAAACTTCCGCAACAGCAAAACATTTGTGGGTCTCAGTTTTCTTCAGGTTTCCATCTTCCAAGGCTTTTCTTGCTCTCTCAGCTTGTATTTGCAAGAGTATTTCTTTGGTTCTTGCAAACAACTTGGCTTGGTGCATGTTTCTTGGGCTATAAAATTGAACTGACTCAGATATATCTTCTTTCAACCCAGAAACATATATGTCTACAAGGTAATCTTCTGGTAAGTCAAGTGTGGCAGAGAGGGAATCGAACGCTGCATTGAATTCTGCCAACGATCCTTGTTGCCGAAGCCTCATTAAATCCCATCGTTGCATAGATTTTTGCAGTTTCGTGACTAAATCTTGCAATCTATCCGCTGAGACTGGCCCTTGCTCAATATGGCGAAGGCGTGCTTCCATATTCTTGTTTTTTTTTCTAATTTGCAGTGGAAGGGCCAAGGAAGGAAGGGCTCTGATACCACTGATACAGAATCATAATTCTGTATTGAAAGATTAGGAAAGAAAGGGATAGAATTGTAGAAGAAGAGAAGAACAGAGAAGTTTAGAGGGTTTCAAGAAGTAGAAGATGCAGAGAGGGCAGGAAGAAGAAGAATACACGGGAGAGACAATCAAGGAATTAAAACTGAAGTAATTCTCATTCATTGCAAATCTGGTTGTACAGTAAGTGTAATCAGAAATATATACATCCTCCTAATCTGATTACTTAGTGTATTCGGACCTTACTGAACATAGGCCCATTAAGCTACTAAGCCCACTTAGTTTTATTAATAACCCAATCCCCATCTAATCCTAATTAGTCAATTAATCCCGTTAGTTAGGTAATCGGTACTAAGCCTAACTCTACTTAACTAACCAAATTAACTAACTATATTCCTAATTACATTTTCATAACAATACCCCCTCCCCAAAGAGATCCTTGCCCTCAAGGATCAAGTAAAAGCAAAGATTCAACTTCAAAGATACACCAAAATTTAGGTACAGAATCACTGAAAAAACTGCTAACAAATGTAGTGGAACTGTTCTGGAACAATTTTGAGCTGACCCCAAGAGCTTTAGCTCAAGGAAAATAGAACCTTGCACAAAAACTGAACCTTGGAGCATTTTTATCAATTTTCCCCTAAACCAAATCTGGACCAAGCTTCTTGTAGCAGATATGTGAACAAAAGACCATGTAGAAAATGATCTTGTAGGCCCATTAGGTAGAAACCATAACTGCAGCAATGTTGGGCCTAAATCTTGAAAGAAAAAGTCCATAAGCCCATTAACTTCCAAAAATATCTGCTCCTTCAAGAAAATGCAAGCCAACTGTAAAAGGGAATTTGACTTTTCAACCTTCCAACTATTCTCTAGCCATGTGAAATCTGAAACAGCCATAGGTTCCTGCCATGTAGCTTCTCCATCTTTCTTTGAATCAGATTTGTTGCCCCTGTTTTGCAATAGTTCACGAGCTGAAGAAAAAATTTCCAGCTGGGACCCACCATGTGCAGAGACCTGATTTATGAACCAGCCTTTTACCCACTGGATAGTGTCCTCAACAAAGTAAAATACACATTGGACAGGACCCACCAGCATGGTCACTAACTTTCCTTTAAACCAAATCTGGAGCAAGCATCTTGTAGGAATATTTTCTTGAAATAAAATATCCATATTCCCAGAACTGACACCATTGCATGTCTTGCTTGCTGCCACCTGTGATAAATTTGACTTTTCAAACTCCAGAAGACTCAGCCACGTAAACTCCTGACCTTGAATTTTGCCAGTAGCATCTCTATTAATCTTCGTTTTCAAGACGCTGCTGGTTCCTTCAATTGCATATGGGGAAATCAGGGGCTGCTGGTTCTCACATTCCTCAATTTCTGCAATTTCCTCCACTTCCTTCTTAGGCGATGGATCAGCTTCTATGTAGTGGAGCTGAAATTTTTGCCTTTGAAGACAATTATGCTCATGGGAAAGTTTCTCATGACAATAGAAACACAAATTCTTTTCCCGATGGTCAGCTTCTTCTTCATGAGTGAGCTGTCTGGTGCCTCTATGCTGCTTTTTAAATCCAAGATTTACATTCTTGGTAGTGCCCGATACAAATTTGTCGACATGCACCAATTTCATGGATAGTAAATCACCTTTGTAAGAGTTGGAAGTCGAGGAAGCATTTCTTTGAACTGATTGGGCCCCACTCGCATCTGTAACTATCGCATTCTCCGACTTTTCTGGTTTTCTAATGTCATCTTCCTTGTCGAGAGAAACTTCCGCAACAGCAAAACATTTGTGGGTCTCAGTTTTCTTCAGGTTTCCATCTTCCAAGGCTTTTCTTGCTCTCTCAGCTTGTATTTGCAAGAGTATTTCTTTGGTTCTTGCAAACAACTTGGCTTGGTGCATGTTTCTTGGGCTATAAAATTGAACTGACTCAGATATATCTTCTTTCAACCCAGAAACATATATGTCTACAAGGTAATCTTCTGGTAAGTCAAGTGTGGCAGAGAGGGAATCGAACGCTGCATTGAATTCTGCCAACGATCCTTGTTGCCGAAGCCTCATTAAATCCCATCGTTGCATAGATTTTTGCAGTTTCGTGACTAAATCTTGCAATCTATCCGCTGAGACTGGCCCTTGCTCAATATGGCGAAGGCGTGCTTCCATATTCTTGTTTTTTTTTTCTAATTTGCAGTGGAAGGGCCAAGGAAGGAAGGGCTCTGATACCACTGATACAGAATCATAATTCTGTATTGAAAGATTAGGAAAGAAAGGGATAGAATTGTAGAAGAAGAGAACAACAGAGAAGTTTAGAGGGTTTCAAGAAGTAGAAGATGCAGAGAGGGCAGGAAGAAGAAGAATACACGGGAGAGACAATCAAGGAATTAAAACTGAAGTAATTCTCATTCATTGCAAATCTGGTTGTACAGTAAGTGTAATCAGAAATATATACATCCTCCTAATCTGATTACTTAGTGTATTCGGACCTTACTGAACATAGGCCCATTAAGCTACTAAGCCCACTTAGTTTTATTAATAACCCAATCCCCATCTAATCCTAATTAGTCAATTAATCCCGTTAGTTAGGTAATCGGTACTAAGCCTAACTCTACTTAACTAACCAAATTAACTAACTATATTCCTAATTACATTTTCATAACAATACCCCCTCCCCAAAGAGATCCTTGCCCTCAAGGATCAAGTAAAAGCAAAGATTCAACTTCAAAGATACACCAAAATTTAGGTACAGAATCACTGAAAAAACTGCTAACAAATGTAGTGGAACTGTTCTGGAACAATTTTGAGCTGACCCCAAGAGCTTTAGCTCAAGGAAAATAGAACCTTGCACAAAAACTGAACCTTGGAGCATTTTTATCAATTTTCCCCTAAACCAAATCTGGACCAAGCTTCTTGTAGCAGATATGTGAACAAAAGACCATGTAGAAAATGATCTTGTAGGCCCATTAGGTAGAAACCATAACTGCAGCAATGTTGGGCCTAAATCTTGAAAGAAAAAGTCCATAAGCCCATTAACTTCCAAAAATATCTGCTCCTTCAAGAAAATGCAAGCCAACTGTAAAAGGGAATTTGACTTTTCAACCTTCCAACTATTCTCTAGCCATGTGAAATCTGAAACAGCCATAGGTTCCTGCCATGTAGCTTCTCCATCTTTCTTTGAATCAGATTTGTTGCCCCTGTTTTGCAATAGTTCACGAGCTGAAGAAAAAATTTCCAGCTGGGACCCACCATGTGCAGAGACCTGATTTATGAACCAGCCTTTTACCCACTGGATAGTGTCCTCAACAAAGTAAAATACACATTGGACAGGACCCACCAGCATGGTCACTAACTTTCCTTTAAACCAAATCTGGAGCAAGCATCTTGTAGGAATATTTTCTTGAAATAAAATATCCATATTCCCAGAACTGACACCATTGCATGTCTTGCTTGCTGCCACCTGTGATAAATTTGACTTTTCAAACTCCAGAAGACTCAGCCACGTAAACTCCTGACCTTGAATTTTGCCAGTAGCATCTCTATTAATCTTCGTTTTCAAGACGCTGCTGGTTCCTTCAATTGCATATGGGGAAATCAGGGGCTGCTGGTTCTCACATTCCTCAATTTCTGCAATTTCCTCCACTTCCTTCTTAGGCGATGGATCAGCTTCTATGTAGTGGAGCTGAAATTTTTGCCTTTGAAGACAATTATGCTCATGGGAAAGTTTCTCATGACAATAGAAACACAAATTCTTTTCCCGATGGTCAGCTTCTTCTTCATGAGTGAGCTGTCTGGTGCCTCTATGCTGCTTTTTAAATCCAAGATTTACATTCTTGGTAGTGCCCGATACAAATTTGTCGACATGCACCAATTTCATGGATAGTAAATCACCTTTGTAAGAGTTGGAAGTCGAGAAAGCATTTCTTTGAACTGATTGGGCCCCACTCGCATCTGTAACTATCGCATTCTCCGACTTTTCTGGTTTTCTAATGTCATCTTCCTTGTCGAGAGAAACTTCCGCAACAGCAAAACATTTGTGGGTCTCAGTTTTCTTCAGGTTTCCATCTTCCAAGGCTTTTCTTGCTCTCTCAGCTTGTATTTGCAAGAGTATTTCTTTGGTTCTTGCAAACAACTTGGCTTGGTGCATGTTTCTTGGGCTATAAAATTGAACTGACTCAGATATATCTTCTTTCAACCCAGAAACATATATGTCTACAAGGTAATCTTCTGGTAAGTCAAGTGTGGCAGAGAGGGAATCGAACGCTGCATTGAATTCTGCCAACGATCCTTGTTGCCGAAGCCTCATTAAATCCCATCGTTGCATAGATTTTTGCAGTTTCGTGACTAAATCTTGCAATCTATCCGCTGAGACTGGCCCTTGCTCAATATGGCGAAGGCGTGCTTCCATATTCTTGTTTTTTTTTCTAATTTGCAGTGGAAGGGCCAAGGAAGGAAGGGCTCTGATACCACTGATACAGAATCATAATTCTGTATTGAAAGATTAGGAAAGAAAGGGATAGAATTGTAGAAGAAGAGAAGAACAGAGAAGTTTAGAGGGTTTCAAGAAGTAGAAGATGCAGAGAGGGCAGGAAGAAGAAGAATACACGGGAGAGACAATCAAGGAATTAAAACTGAAGTAATTCTCATTCATTGCAAATCTGGTTGTACAGTAAGTGTAATCAGAAATATATACATCCTCCTAATCTGATTACTTAGTGTATTCGGACCTTACTGAACATAGGCCCATTAAGCTACTAAGCCCACTTAGTTTTATTAATAACCCAATCCCCATCTAATCCTAATTAGTCAATTAATCCCGTTAGTTAGGTAATCGGTACTAAGCCTAACTCTACTTAACTAACCAAATTAACTAACTATATTCCTAATTACATTTTCATAACAATACCCCCTCCCCAAAGAGATCCTTGCCCTCAAGGATCAAGTAAAAGCAAAGATTCAACTTCAAAGATACACCAAAATTTAGGTACAGAATCACTGAAAAAACTGCTAACAAATGTAGTGGAACTGTTCTGGAACAATTTTGAGCTGACCCCAAGAGCTTTAGCTCAAGGAAAATAGAACCTTGCACAAAAACTGAACCTTGGAGCATTTTTATCAATTTTCCCCTAAACCAAATCTGGACCAAGCTTCTTGTAGCAGATATGTGAACAAAAGACCATGTAGAAAATGATCTTGTAGGCCCATTAGGTAGAAACCATAACTGCAGCAATGTTGGGCCTAAATCTTGAAAGAAAAAGTCCATAAGCCCATTAACTTCCAAAAATATCTGCTCCTTCAAGAAAATGCAAGCCAACTGTAAAAGGGAATTTGACTTTTCAACCTTCCAACTATTCTCTAGCCATGTGAAATCTGAAACAGCCATAGGTTCCTGCCATGTAGCTTCTCCATCTTTCTTTGAATCAGATTTGTTGCCCCTGTTTTGCAATAGTTCACGAGCTGAAGAAAAAATTTCCAGCTGGGACCCACCATGTGCAGAGACCTGATTTATGAACCAGCCTTTTACCCACTGGATAGTGTCCTCAACAAAGTAAAATACACATTGGACAGGACCCACCAGCATGGTCACTAACTTTCCTTTAAACCAAATCTGGAGCAAGCATCTTGTAGGAATATTTTCTTGAAATAAAATATCCATATTCCCAGAACTGACACCATTGCATGTCTTGCTTGCTGCCACCTGTGATAAATTTGACTTTTCAAACTCCAGAAGACTCAGCCACGTAAACTCCTGACCTTGAATTTTGCCAGTAGCATCTCTATTAATCTTCGTTTTCAAGACGCTGCTGGTTCCTTCAATTGCATATGGGGAAATCAGGGGCTGCTGGTTCTCACATTCCTCAATTTCTGCAATTTCCTCCACTTCCTTCTTAGGCGATGGATCAGCTTCTATGTAGTGGAGCTGAAATTTTTGCCTTTGAAGACAATTATGCTCATGGGAAAGTTTCTCATGACAATAGAAACACAAATTCTTTTCCCGATGGTCAGCTTCTTCTTCATGAGTGAGCTGTCTGGTGCCTCTATGCTGCTTTTTAAATCCAAGATTTACATTCTTGGTAGTGCCCGATACAAATTTGTCGACATGCACCAATTTCATGGATAGTAAATCACCTTTGTAAGAGTTGGAAGTCGAGGAAGCATTTCTTTGAACTGATTGGGCCCCACTCGCATCTGTAACTATCGCATTCTCCGACTTTTCTGGTTTTCTAATGTCATCTTCCTTGTCGAGAGAAACTTCCGCAACAGCAAAACATTTGTGGGTCTCAGTTTTCTTCAGGTTTCCATCTTCCAAGGCTTTTCTTGCTCTCTCAGCTTGTATTTGCAAGAGTATTTCTTTGGTTCTTGCAAACAACTTGGCTTGGTGCATGTTTCTTGGGCTATAAAATTGAACTGACTCAGATATATCTTCTTTCAACCCAGAAACATATATGTCTACAAGGTAATCTTCTGGTAAGTCAAGTGTGGCAGAGAGGGAATCGAACGCTGCATTGAATTCTGCCAACGATCCTTGTTGCCGAAGCCTCATTAAATCCCATCGTTGCATAGATTTTTGCAGTTTCGTGACTAAATCTTGCAATCTATCCGCTGAGACTGGCCCTTGCTCAATATGGCGAAGGCGTGCTTCCATATTCTTGTTTTTTTTTTCTAATTTGCAGTGGAAGGGCCAAGGAAGGAAGGGCTCTGATACCACTGATACAGAATCATAATTCTGTATTGAAAGATTAGGAAAGAAAGGGATAGAATTGTAGAAGAAGAGAACAACAGAGAAGTTTAGAGGGTTTCAAGAAGTAGAAGATGCAGAGAGGGCAGGAAGAAGAAGAATACACGGGAGAGACAATCAAGGAATTAAAACTGAAGTAATTCTCATTCATTGCAAATCTGGTTGTACAGTAAGTGTAATCAGAAATATATACATCCTCCTAATCTGATTACTTAGTGTATTCGGACCTTACTGAACATAGGCCCATTAAGCTACTAAGCCCACTTAGTTTTATTAATAACCCAATCCCCATCTAATCCTAATTAGTCAATTAATCCCGTTAGTTAGGTAATCGGTACTAAGCCTAACTCTACTTAACTAACCAAATTAACTAACTATATTCCTAATTACATTTTCATAACAATACCCCCTCCCCAAAGAGATCCTTGCCCTCAAGGATCAAGTAAAAGCAAAGATTCAACTTCAAAGATACACCAAAATTTAGGTACAGAATCACTGAAAAAACTGCTAACAAATGTAGTGGAACTGTTCTGGAACAATTTTGAGCTGACCCCAAGAGCTTTAGCTCAAGGAAAATAGAACCTTGCACAAAAACTGAACCTTGGAGCATTTTTATCAATTTTCCCCTAAACCAAATCTGGACCAAGCTTCTTGTAGCAGATATGTGAACAAAAGACCATGTAGAAAATGATCTTGTAGGCCCATTAGGTAGAAACCATAACTGCAGCAATGTTGGGCCTAAATCTTGAAAGAAAAAGTCCATAAGCCCATTAACTTCCAAAAATATCTGCTCCTTCAAGAAAATGCAAGCCAACTGTAAAAGGGAATTTGACTTTTCAACCTTCCAACTATTCTCTAGCCATGTGAAATCTGAAACAGCCATAGGTTCCTGCCATGTAGCTTCTCCATCTTTCTTTGAATCAGATTTGTTGCCCCTGTTTTGCAATAGTTCACGAGCTGAAGAAAAAATTTCCAGCTGGGACCCACCATGTGCAGAGACCTGATTTATGAACCAGCCTTTTACCCACTGGATAGTGTCCTCAACAAAGTAAAATACACATTGGACAGGACCCACCAGCATGGTCACTAACTTTCCTTTAAACCAAATCTGGAGCAAGCATCTTGTAGGAATATTTTCTTGAAATAAAATATCCATATTCCCAGAACTGACACCATTGCATGTCTTGCTTGCTGCCACCTGTGATAAATTTGACTTTTCAAACTCCAGAAGACTCAGCCACGTAAACTCCTGACCTTGAATTTTGCCAGTAGCATCTCTATTAATCTTCGTTTTCAAGACGCTGCTGGTTCCTTCAATTGCATATGGGGAAATCAGGGGCTGCTGGTTCTCACATTCCTCAATTTCTGCAATTTCCTCCACTTCCTTCTTAGGCGATGGATCAGCTTCTATGTAGTGGAGCTGAAATTTTTGCCTTTGAAGACAATTATGCTCATGGGAAAGTTTCTCATGACAATAGAAACACAAATTCTTTTCCCGATGGTCAGCTTCTTCTTCATGAGTGAGCTGTCTGGTGCCTCTATGCTGCTTTTTAAATCCAAGATTTACATTCTTGGTAGTGCCCGATACAAATTTGTCGACATGCACCAATTTCATGGATAGTAAATCACCTTTGTAAGAGTTGGAAGTCGAGGAAGCATTTCTTTGAACTGATTGGGCCCCACTCGCATCTGTAACTATCGCATTCTCCGACTTTTCTGGTTTTCTAATGTCATCTTCCTTGTCGAGAGAAACTTCCGCAACAGCAAAACATTTGTGGGTCTCAGTTTTCTTCAGGTTTCCATCTTCCAAGGCTTTTCTTGCTCTCTCAGCTTGTATTTGCAAGAGTATTTCTTTGGTTCTTGCAAACAACTTGGCTTGGTGCATGTTTCTTGGGCTATAAAATTGAACTGACTCAGATATATCTTCTTTCAACCCAGAAACATATATGTCTACAAGGTAATCTTCTGGTAAGTCAAGTGTGGCAGAGAGGGAATCGAACGCTGCATTGAATTCTGCCAACGATCCTTGTTGCCGAAGCCTCATTAAATCCCATCGTTGCATAGATTTTTGCAGTTTCGTGACTAAATCTTGCAATCTATCCGCTGAGACTGGCCCTTGCTCAATATGGCGAAGGCGTGCTTCCATATTCTTGTTTTTTTTTTCTAATTTGCAGTGGAAGGGCCAAGGAAGGAAGGGCTCTGATACCACTGATACAGAATCATAATTCTGTATTGAAAGATTAGGAAAGAAAGGGATAGAATTGTAGAAGAAGAGAACAACAGAGAAGTTTAGAGGGTTTCAAGAAGTAGAAGATGCAGAGAGGGCAGGAAGAAGAAGAATACACGGGAGAGACAATCAAGGAATTAAAACTGAAGTAATTCTCATTCATTGCAAATCTGGTTGTACAGTAAGTGTAATCAGAAATATATACATCCTCCTAATCTGATTACTTAGTGTATTCGGACCTTACTGAACATAGGCCCATTAAGCTACTAAGCCCACTTAGTTTTATTAATAACCCAATCCCCATCTAATCCTAATTAGTCAATTAATCCCGTTAGTTAGGTAATCGGTACTAAGCCTAACTCTACTTAACTAACCAAATTAACTAACTATATTCCTAATTACATTTTCATAACAATACCCCCTCCCCAAAGAGATCCTTGCCCTCAAGGATCAAGTAAAAGCAAAGATTCAACTTCAAAGATACACCAAAATTTAGGTACAGAATCACTGAAAAAACTGCTAACAAATGTAGTGGAACTGTTCTGGAACAATTTTGAGCTGACCCCAAGAGCTTTAGCTCAAGGAAAATAGAACCTTGCACAAAAACTGAACCTTGGAGCATTTTTATCAATTTTCCCCTAAACCAAATCTGGACCAAGCTTCTTGTAGCAGATATGTGAACAAAAGACCATGTAGAAAATGATCTTGTAGGCCCATTAGGTAGAAACCATAACTGCAGCAATGTTGGGCCTAAATCTTGAAAGAAAAAGTCCATAAGCCCATTAACTTCCAAAAATATCTGCTCCTTCAAGAAAATGCAAGCCAACTGTAAAAGGGAATTTGACTTTTCAACCTTCCAACTATTCTCTAGCCATGTGAAATCTGAAACAGCCATAGGTTCCTGCCATGTAGCTTCTCCATCTTTCTTTGAATCAGATTTGTTGCCCCTGTTTTGCAATAGTTCACGAGCTGAAGAAAAAATTTCCAGCTGGGACCCACCATGTGCAGAGACCTGATTTATGAACCAGCCTTTTACCCACTGGATAGTGTCCTCAACAAAGTAAAATACACATTGGACAGGACCCACCAGCATGGTCACTAACTTTCCTTTAAACCAAATCTGGAGCAAGCATCTTGTAGGAATATTTTCTTGAAATAAAATATCCATATTCCCAGAACTGACACCATTGCATGTCTTGCTTGCTGCCACCTGTGATAAATTTGACTTTTCAAACTCCAGAAGACTCAGCCACGTAAACTCCTGACCTTGAATTTTGCCAGTAGCATCTCTATTAATCTTCGTTTTCAAGACGCTGCTGGTTCCTTCAATTGCATATGGGGAAATCAGGGGCTGCTGGTTCTCACATTCCTCAATTTCTGCAATTTCCTCCACTTCCTTCTTAGGCGATGGATCAGCTTCTATGTAGTGGAGCTGAAATTTTTGCCTTTGAAGACAATTATGCTCATGGGAAAGTTTCTCATGACAATAGAAACACAAATTCTTTTCCCGATGGTCAGCTTCTTCTTCATGAGTGAGCTGTCTGGTGCCTCTATGCTGCTTTTTAAATCCAAGATTTACATTCTTGGTAGTGCCCGATACAAATTTGTCGACATGCACCAATTTCATGGATAGTAAATCACCTTTGTAAGAGTTGGAAGTCGAGGAAGCATTTCTTTGAACTGATTGGGCCCCACTCGCATCTGTAACTATCGCATTCTCCGACTTTTCTGGTTTTCTAATGTCATCTTCCTTGTCGAGAGAAACTTCCGCAACAGCAAAACATTTGTGGGTCTCAGTTTTCTTCAGGTTTCCATCTTCCAAGGCTTTTCTTGCTCTCTCAGCTTGTATTTGCAAGAGTATTTCTTTGGTTCTTGCAAACAACTTGGCTTGGTGCATGTTTCTTGGGCTATAAAATTGAACTGACTCAGATATATCTTCTTTCAACCCAGAAACATATATGTCTACAAGGTAATCTTCTGGTAAGTCAAGTGTGGCAGAGAGGGAATCGAACGCTGCATTGAATTCTGCCAACGATCCTTGTTGCCGAAGCCTCATTAAATCCCATCGTTGCATAGATTTTTGCAGTTTCGTGACTAAATCTTGCAATCTATCCGCTGAGACTGGCCCTTGCTCAATATGGCGAAGGCGTGCTTCCATATTCTTGTTTTTTTTTTCTAATTTGCAGTGGAAGGGCCAAGGAAGGAAGGGCTCTGATACCACTGATACAGAATCATAATTCTGTATTGAAAGATTAGGAAAGAAAGGGATAGAATTGTAGAAGAAGAGAACAACAGAGAAGTTTAGAGGGTTTCAAGAAGTAGAAGATGCAGAGAGGGCAGGAAGAAGAAGAATACACGGGAGAGACAATCAAGGAATTAAAACTGAAGTAATTCTCATTCATTGCAAATCTGGTTGTACAGTAAGTGTAATCAGAAATATATACATCCTCCTAATCTGATTACTTAGTGTATTCGGACCTTACTGAACATAGGCCCATTAAGCTACTAAGCCCACTTAGTTTTATTAATAACCCAATCCCCATCTAATCCTAATTAGTCAATTAATCCCGTTAGTTAGGTAATCGGTACTAAGCCTAACTCTACTTAACTAACCAAATTAACTAACTATATTCCTAATTACATTTTCATAACAATACCCCCTCCCCAAAGAGATCCTTGCCCTCAAGGATCAAGTAAAAGCAAAGATTCAACTTCAAAGATACACCAAAATTTAGGTACAGAATCACTGAAAAAACTGCTAACAAATGTAGTGGAACTGTTCTGGAACAATTTTGAGCTGACCCCAAGAGCTTTAGCTCAAGGAAAATAGAACCTTGCACAAAAACTGAACCTTGGAGCATTTTTATCAATTTTCCCCTAAACCAAATCTGGACCAAGCTTCTTGTAGCAGATATGTGAACAAAAGACCATGTAGAAAATGATCTTGTAGGCCCATTAGGTAGAAACCATAACTGCAGCAATGTTGGGCCTAAATCTTGAAAGAAAAAGTCCATAAGCCCATTAACTTCCAAAAATATCTGCTCCTTCAAGAAAATGCAAGCCAACTGTAAAAGGGAATTTGACTTTTCAACCTTCCAACTATTCTCTAGCCATGTGAAATCTGAAACAGCCATAGGTTCCTGCCATGTAGCTTCTCCATCTTTCTTTGAATCAGATTTGTTGCCCCTGTTTTGCAATAGTTCACGAGCTGAAGAAAAAATTTCCAGCTGGGACCCACCATGTGCAGAGACCTGATTTATGAACCAGCCTTTTACCCACTGGATAGTGTCCTCAACAAAGTAAAATACACATTGGACAGGACCCACCAGCATGGTCACTAACTTTCCTTTAAACCAAATCTGGAGCAAGCATCTTGTAGGAATATTTTCTTGAAATAAAATATCCATATTCCCAGAACTGACACCATTGCATGTCTTGCTTGCTGCCACCTGTGATAAATTTGACTTTTCAAACTCCAGAAGACTCAGCCACGTAAACTCCTGACCTTGAATTTTGCCAGTAGCATCTCTATTAATCTTCGTTTTCAAGACGCTGCTGGTTCCTTCAATTGCATATGGGGAAATCAGGGGCTGCTGGTTCTCACATTCCTCAATTTCTGCAATTTCCTCCACTTCCTTCTTAGGCGATGGATCAGCTTCTATGTAGTGGAGCTGAAATTTTTGCCTTTGAAGACAATTATGCTCATGGGAAAGTTTCTCATGACAATAGAAACACAAATTCTTTTCCCGATGGTCAGCTTCTTCTTCATGAGTGAGTTGTCTGGTGCCTCTATGCTGCTTTTTAAATCCAAGATTTACATTCTTGGTAGTGCCCGATACAAATTTGTCGACATGCACCAATTTCATGGATAGTAAATCACCTTTGTAAGAGTTGGAAGTCGAGGAAGCATTTCTTTGAACTGATTGGGCCCCACTCGCATCTGTAACTATCGCATTCTCCGACTTTTCTGGTTTTCTAATGTCATCTTCCTTGTCGAGAGAAACTTCCGCAACAGCAAAACATTTGTGGGTCTCAGTTTTCTTCAGGTTTCCATCTTCCAAGGCTTTTCTTGCTCTCTCAGCTTGTATTTGCAAGAGTATTTCTTTGGTTCTTGCAAACAACTTGGCTTGGTGCATGTTTCTTGGGCTATAAAATTGAACTGACTCAGATATATCTTCTTTCAACCCAGAAACATATATGTCTACAAGGTAATCTTCTGGTAAGTCAAGTGTGGCAGAGAGGGAATCGAACGCTGCATTGAATTCTGCCAACGATCCTTGTTGCCGAAGCCTCATTAAATCCCATCGTTGCATAGATTTTTGCAGTTTCGTGACTAAATCTTGCAATCTATCCGCTGAGACTGGCCCTTGCTCAATATGGCGAAGGCGTGCTTCCATATTCTTGTTTTTTTTTTCTAATTTGCAGTGGAAGGGCCAAGGAAGGAAGGGCTCTGATACCACTGATACAGAATCATAATTCTGTATTGAAAGATTAGGAAAGAAAGGGATAGAATTGTAGAAGAAGAGAAGAACAGAGAAGTTTAGAGGGTTTCAAGAAGTAGAAGATGCAGAGAGGGCAGGAAGAAGAAGAATACACGGGAGAGACAATCAAGGAATTAAAACTGAAGTAATTCTCATTCATTGCAAATCTGGTTGTACAGTAAGTGTAATCAGAAATATATACATCCTCCTAATCTGATTACTTAGTGTATTCGGACCTTACTGAACATAGGCCCATTAAGCTACTAAGCCCACTTAGTTTTATTAATAACCCAATCCCCATCTAATCCTAATTAGTCAATTAATCCCGTTAGTTAGGTAATCGGTACTAAGCCTAACTCTACTTAACTAACCAAATTAACTAACTATATTCCTAATTACATTTTCATAACAGTTAGAGAGTACCTTAGTGATGCAATCCATAAACACCAAGCTATCTCTTCAAACTGGAATGACGACATTTCAACTTCCAATGAGCCTTTACAAGTTCCAAGTGGACAAATCACAAGGAAAAGAGCCAAAAGTATCAAGGAAGCATTAAATGGCCAATTGCATGAAACTTGGACAAAGGAAATAGTAAATGGGGCAACAAAGCTGAGCAATAAAGTTGAGTCATCATCAATTCCATTTGGGCTGAAAATGGAGCTGCTGATCATATTTTGGGTTAGGCTAGAAGCCACACATGGGAGGGGTCATTGGGGCTTAAATAATCACATTTTGAACTTCAAATTTTGATTATATTTTAATTGCATTAGTGCAAAAATTAACTAGTTAGGTTGCATATTTGACTTTTAAATTCTTCAGTTTATTTAATTAAGTTTTAGTTATATATTTTCTAAGCTAGAATTTCATGTTTCAATTCCTTAGGTTGCATTTAATGTAAATTAGGTCAGTTTTGAATTTATTCTTTAGATACATTGTAAGCCTAATTTTGTAACAAGACTTGATTTCAAGGAAATGAAAAGTTGCATTCTTCATTTTTATCTTGAGAGTGAATTCTCTCTAGGGTTCTTCATAGAACTAACAGACTTATCATGGCTTGATCATACTTATGGCATCTCCTGTAAAATCTACTTCTAAATCCAAAATTAATCATCCTCCTTTTCGAAATCATGATTGACACCCCAACTATGATAGTAAAAGGTTTCACTTAAGTAATAAGACTATCATAGTTAGAAAAGTTTCTAATGTACTCAATTCTATTCAAATCCAAGCATGGCTAATCTAACTATGATAGGAAAAATATTTACTAATATTCCCAAATTCTATCATAGTTAGAAAAGGTTCAAACTCATTTTGAAATAGTGATCCATGATAGAAAAGAAGCTTGCTTAGAAAAAGGATATAAATGGATAATTGGATTCAATTTACCACTCTGAAGATAATCCTTGTTAGAAAAGGATTACCTAATGATATAATGCAGGGGACGGATCGACTAGAAACAAGTGAAAAGACTTGATGAACAAGGATTACCTAATGATATAATGATATAATGAAGGGGACGGATCGGCTTAAAACATTCATTGAGGATCAACTAATACCATAAACGCTTATTGAGCCCTTTTATCTTGTTTAGGGTCCAAAAGTGTGCAATGTAATGAATTTCTAAGATTGAAACATCCTGTCCAACTATATCTCACAAGAGTAACCTAAAAATGAGCCACAAGAACGTCAAATGCTTCCTTAAGGGTCGACTAAAGTAAAAAATGCATCCTAAGCCCTTTAAGCTTGTTAAGGGTTAAAAGTGTCGAATGTTGTGAATATCTAAGATTGAGACATCCTATCCCACTATATCTTGCATGAGGAATCTAGAAATAATCCCTAAAAAGGTCAAATGCTTCATTAAGGATCGACTAAAGCCATAAATGCTTATTGAGCCCTTTTAGCTTTTTTAGAGTCCAAAATTGAGCAATGCATTGAATTTCTGAGATTGACACATCCTATCCCACTACATCTTACATGATTAATCTAGAAATGATCCCTAAAATGGTCAAATGCTTCCTTAAGGATCAACTAAAGCCAAAAACGCATATTGAACCCTTTTAGCTTGTTTTGGGGTCAAAAGTGTGCAATGTATTGAATTTCTATTATTGAAACATCCTATCCCACTACATCTTACATGAGGAATCTATAAATGATCCCAAAAATGGTCAAATGCTTCCTTAAGGATTGATTAAAGCCAAAAACGTGTATTGAGACCTTCAAAATTTGTTTAGCTTCATAAGTGCGCAATGTATTGAATTTCTAAGATTGAAACATCCTATGATAGTATACTCACAGCCATTCAATATCCAAGTCTTAAAGCCCAAGAACTCATCCAATTAGAGGTTCAACAAACCCTCCAAGGTGTTCAAGAAATTATTAGCTCAAGTTGGCTTACATTGAGGACGACATGGATCATTGCATGATTGACGTCATGGATGACTAAATGTGTGGAGTTAAATATGACACATGGTAGAGCACACCTGTTCACCCGCAAGAGTACGGATCGCAACGTATTATAAAATTATCGTCCCACAAAGATTTGTTTTAAAACCCCAATCAAACAACAGGCTAATGAACTTAATTAAGTTGAACTAATCAAATTCTTTTTAGAGAACTGGTTTTGAAAACTAATTTTAAAATAGAAATAAAGAAACAAACAAGAAAGATTTACTTATCGATGAACTAAGCCTAGGATTAATTCTCACCATTGTATTTCATGAACCCTAATTAATTTCCCTTCCTTTAGTCTTTAGATGACAATATATGTTTGCCTATGGTTCTAAGGTACTTGAAACGCTCTCTCGAGTCAAAATCAATTCTATACTTCCCATTAAACTTGCTCAATCTCTTGTTACAAATTAATGAAAGTATGCATTAACATCCAACCTTAAACTGACAAAACTAGGTCGATAGATATATCTCTATTCTACTGTCAAACCATCCGTTAGTTGATTTAAACTTCAAGTCTAGTCTGATTTACCCTAGTTCTATACCTAAACTATCTCTCTTGAGTATAATTTAAATGAACAAATCGCACTAAAAGGTGATTAGTCAATTAGAGACATTAAGAATATGATAAATCAACATTGATAAATCAATATTTTCATATATTTTATCCCACCTTATTCTATATTTTGGATATAATTTTAGGCTATCTTGAATGAATTAAGAAATATTTGAATAACTAGCCAATTTTAGGAAATAATGTAAATCTGAATTAATAATGAGATTACTGGGTTTAAAATTGTCAATATTCTAATTGCCTATTTTTGTGATTGATAAATTATTTCCAAATATGTAAAATTACAATTTCATTTAATTCTTGTAGGTTAAGGAAGAGGAGACTAGAAGATCCTAAGGTGTAGAATGAGTCTTAGAAATTAAGAGGGATCTAATGGTTAAATTTTGATGGGCTAGTATAATCTTATTGGGCCCAATCCTTGTACCTAATTCCCCTGCTTACAAGAAGCTTGGCCGCCGCAGAAGAGGGAGACCACCACGATCACGCAACACTTCAGAGTTCTTCGTCTTTTCCTCTCCAGTAGCACTTCATTCATTCCACCAAATCATTCATCATTCCATTCCATATCTTTTCTGGTGCGAACCCACTAGGGTTAGACCCTAAGAACCCACAACCAATCTGAGATACACTCACCCCAAGAAAGCTAAACAAAGGACTGGAACGATCCACTTGAACCCTTGAACACGGAAGGACAAGGACCCGAAGTGTTGGAAGACGCCACAAGGTTGATCAAGCCTTGATAAGTCTGTTAGTTCAATGAAGAACCCTAGAGAGAATCCACTCTCAAGATACAAAGTGCATAGAAGCAACTTTCATTTCACTCAAATGTTCAGGTGTCGTTCAAGTCTGCCTTCCAAATGAGGCTTACAATGTATTTATAGGCAACATCCAGACTTCTCACCTAAATTGCATTCAATGCATTCTAAAGAATTCAAAGCACTAAACCTAATTCAACAAACAACAAACCCTAAAATTAAAATCTGGCAACTTAATTTCAACAGTCAAGCATTTAACCAAAAGTAATCAGAATTTAAAGCCCCAAATGTGATCATTTAAGCCCAAATGACTCCTCCCATGTGTAGCTCATGGTCCAAGCTCTTCAATTTGATGTCTCTAAGCCCAAAATATGATCAGTAGCCCCAATTTCAGCCCAAATTAAATTGATGACGAACGCAAAATAATTGTTCAGATTTGTTGCTCCAATTTCCATTTGAAGAGATAGCTTGTGTTTTCTGGATCGCATCATACCCTCTCTCCTCAAAAGGATTCGTCCTCGAATCTTTACCTGGATCAAAAGGGAATAAATCAGTAGCATATATTGTATCACTAGCATTATTATTATCAAGAAAGTCAATCTTGTAAGTATTAACATAGATTGTTTCAAGCAACTGAAATTGACTATCTCCTCCCTTAGGTATTTCTCTCACAAACCATTCACTTATTGAATTTGGAGGCACAAACACTTTGTTTTCCTCAAACATGTTTTCATCCACTATATAAAACTTGTCATATGCCTTCTTTTCACAAACAAGAAATAATTTAGAAATATCAGCTTCGTATGCAAACAAATCATTGATGTATTCAAAGCCAATCATTCTAGTATCCAGAGATAAAAGAAGAGGATCATACCTTCTTGACAATGCATCATGAATAACATCCTCTTTACCTTTCTTGTATATGATGACAATGGGAAATGTCTCAATAAATTTCAGCCACATTGCATGTCTTTTGCTCAATTTACCTTGTCCAAGCAAATGCACAAATCCAAGAATGATTTTATCCAAGCAAAAATCACATTTTTCCAGATTTGAAAACAAATTTTCCTTCCTCACAACATCAAGCGCACAATGCAAGTCATTCAAATTATCATCAAGATTCTTGCGGCAGGATAAAGTACCATCAAAACAATCCACAACATTCATTTTAAAACACCAAGGAATAACAAAATTCATGTCAAAATGAATATCAAAGTTTAGGCCTCTAGAATATTTTTCAATGCCACTTGAAGGAGACAAAGCTTCAATGCTTCTTGAGCATAAGAACCCATCAGGTGGTTTCTTGGGAAACAAATCCAAGAATACCTGCAACACATCTAAATCACAAGGAGAAGAATGGTAAAGATTATTAGTAATCAAACAAATATCCTTGCACTCATTCTCAACCTTACTCTTCTCACAGCTCTTTTCATCTTGCTTTTCTCTCAACTCAACACTCTCTTTTTTACTCTCATCAATTTGAAAACACTCTTCACTCTCAATCTCTTTTTCACTTTCAAACTCAATTTTTCTCTCTTGAACAATTTCATGAAAGTCACTCTCCTTCATATTTTCACTTTTCTTTTCATGATTGAGATAATCAACTTCAACCACAGGATTGGTAAGGAGGTCTTCTTTTACATTCTTCCCTGCATGAATTTCAGCACTCAATTCTTCTACCTCATTGACATGGTCAGCAACACTTGTGGTCTCAACCCTCTTTGAATTTGATTTACTTTTTGAAACTCTCTTTTTCTTAATTCTTTTCTCATGCTCAGCAACAAACGGTACAAGAATGTCAATATCCATGAAACTCCACATTTTTGCAAAACAAGATAAGTCGGGATTAAGCCCACTTATAAAACGATCTTTAGTGGATTTAGGAGTTTCCTTCACCCCAGCTCTAATCATAGCCAACTCCATCTCATGGAAATAATCATTAACACTCAAGGAGCCTTGTTTCAACTCCTGCAAACTTTTGCATAAGTCTCTTTTCTTCTCGAAGTTGCGACTAGACAACCATTGTTCTGTTTCAGTAAGAAACTTGTCAAATCTTTTTAGAAAGGGTTGGAGATCATTATGAACTTCTACCCCATACATCTTGAAACCTGAAAATTTAGAACAATAGAAAAAAAAAGGACCTCACCACTCTACTCACGTGTTTCGCTCAAATAGACCAGTATCACTCGTGTTTCACACAATCTGGCTTTTGAAATTGATATATGTCACTCTTGCCTTTTTCCACTCTTAAAATTCCTCTTGAGGCTCTTTAAAGAACTAAGCAATTTAATCAAAACTTTCACAACTTTGCAGAATCAGCACAACACTTAGAAACTTTAGATATGAGTATTGAACATAAGGTATCAAGGAAAAATGAAGACTTTCACCCGACACAGATTGCAAAGATTGAAGAAAAATTCTGGGTATGAAGATGAACACTTTTCTAAGAACAAGTCAACAATTACAACTTCTATTTTTCTTTTTCTTCAATTCCTTTTTTTTTCACCTTTTTCTTCTTTTCTGATGTTTTCTTTTCTTTTCTTTTCTTTTTTTTTTCTATGCAAGTTAAGGAAAATATGAAATCTAACATAAACAGAACAAAATAAGCAAATAGAACCCAGAAATTTCCAGAAAACGTGACACTTTTGAAATAGGTATATCTCACAACAGAAAACTCGTATTTGAACGATTTCAAAACGAAACAAAAGAACAGACTCTGAACTATAAGATTGACATACTACACGTTGAAATACTCAAATCGAAACTAGTCGAACAAGGACAGAGATTTTATACTCGGACAGAAACAAAGAAGATGAACAGACACAAAGAAAAACACACAAAAAGATGAACGAAAATGAAAAACAAAGAACCGAAAGATATGACCTGAGTTTAGATCCGAAGCTCTGATACCAAGATGGTGCGAACCCACTAGGGTTAGACCCTAAGAACCCACAACCAATCTGAGATACACTCACCCCAAGAAAGCTAAACAAAGGACTGGAACGATCCACTTGAACCCTTGAACACGGAAGGACAAGGACCCGAAGTGTTGGAAGACGCCACAAGGTTGATCAAGCCTTGATAAGTCTGTTAGTTCAATGAAGAACCCTAGAGAGAATCCACTCTCAAGATACAAAGTGCATAGAAGCAACTTTCATTTCACTCAAATGTTCAGGTGTCGTTCAAGTCTGCCTTCCAAATGAGGCTTACAATGTATTTATAGGCAACATCCAGACTTCTCACCTAAATTGCATTCAATGCATTCTAAAGAATTCAAAGCACTAAACCTAATTCAACAAACAACAAACCCTAAAATTAAAATCTGGCAACTTAATTTCAACAGTCAAGCATTTAACCAAAAGTAATCAGAATTTAAAGCCCCAAATGTGATCATTTAAGCCCAAATGACTCCTCCCATGTGTAGCTCATGGTCCAAGCTCTTCAATTTGATGTCTCTAAGCCCAAAATATGATCAGTAGCCCCAATTTCAGCCCAAATTAAATTGATGACGAACGCAAAATAATTGTTCAGATTTGTTGCTCCAATTTCCATTTGAAGAGATAGCTTGTGTTTTCTGGATCGCATCATACCCTCTCTCCTCAAAAGGATTCGTCCTCGAATCTTTACCTGGATCAAAAGGGAATAAATCAGTAGCATATATTGTATCACTAGCATTATTATTATCAAGAAAGTCAATCTTGTAAGTATTAACATAGATTGTTTCAAGCAACTGAAATTGACTATCTCCTCCCTTAGGTATTTCTCTCACAAACCATTCACTTATTGAATTTGGAGGCACAAACACTTTGTTTTCCTCAAACATGTTTTCATCCACTATATAAAACTTGTCATATGCCTTCTTTTCACAAACAAGAAATAATTTAGAAATATCAGCTTCGTATGCAAACAAATCATTGATGTATTCAAAGCCAATCATTCTAGTATCCAGAGATAAAAGAAGAGGATCATACCTTCTTGACAATGCATCATGAATAACATCCTCTTTACCTTTCTTGTATATGATGACAATGGGAAATGTCTCAATAAATTTCAGCCACATTGCATGTCTTTTGCTCAATTTACCTTGTCCAAGCAAATGCACAAATCCAAGAATGATTTTATCCAAGCAAAAATCACATTTTTCCAGATTTGAAAACAAATTTTCCTTCCTCACAACATCAAGCGCACAATGCAAGTCATTCAAATTATCATCAAGATTCTTGCGGCAGGATAAAGTACCATCAAAACAATCCACAACATTCATTTTAAAACACCAAGGAATAACAAAATTCATGTCAAAATGAATATCAAAGTTTAGGCCTCTAGAATATTTTTCAATGCCACTTGAAGGAGACAAAGCTTCAATGCTTCTTGAGCATAAGAACCCATCAGGTGGTTTCTTGGGAAACAAATCCAAGAATACCTGCAACACATCTAAATCACAAGGAGAAGAATGGTAAAGATTATTAGTAATCAAACAAATATCCTTGCACTCATTCTCAACCTTACTCTTCTCACAGCTCTTTTCATCTTGCTTTTCTCTCAACTCAACACTCTCTTTTTTACTCTCATCAATTTGAAAACACTCTTCACTCTCAATCTCTTTTTCACTTTCAAACTCAATTTTTCTCTCTTGAACAATTTCATGAAAGTCACTCTCCTTCATATTTTCACTTTTCTTTTCATGATTGAGATAATCAACTTCAACCACAGGATTGGTAAGGAGGTCTTCTTTTACATTCTTCCCTGCATGAATTTCAGCACTCAATTCTTCTACCTCATTGACATGGTCAGCAACACTTGTGGTCTCAACCCTCTTTGAATTTGATTTACTTTTTGAAACTCTCTTTTTCTTAATTCTTTTCTCATGCTCAGCAACAAACGGTACAAGAATGTCAATATCCATGAAACTCCACATTTTTGCAAAACAAGATAAGTCGGGATTAAGCCCACTTATAAAACGATCTTTAGTGGATTTAGGAGTTTCCTTCACCCCAGCTCTAATCATAGCCAACTCCATCTCATGGAAATAATCATTAACACTCAAGGAGCCTTGTTTCAACTCCTGCAAACTTTTGCATAAGTCTCTTTTCTTCTCGAAGTTGCGACTAGACAACCATTGTTCTGTTTCAGTAAGAAACTTGTCAAATCTTTTTAGAAAGGGTTGGAGATCATTATGAACTTCTACCCCATACATCTTGAAACCTGAAAATTTAGAACAATAGAAAAAAAAAGGACCTCACCACTCTACTCACGTGTTTCGCTCAAATAGACCAGTATCACTCGTGTTTCACACAATCTGGCTTTTGAAATTGATATATGTCACTCTTGCCTTTTTCCACTCTTAAAATTCCTCTTGAGGCTCTTTAAAGAACTAAGCAATTTAATCAAAACTTTCACAACTTTGCAGAATCAGCACAACACTTAGAAACTTTAGATATGAGTATTGAACATAAGGTATCAAGGAAAAATGAAGACTTTCACCCGACACAGATTGCAAAGATTGAAGAAAAATTCTGGGTATGAAGATGAACACTTTTCTAAGAACAAGTCAACAATTACAACTTCTATTTTTCTTTTTCTTCAATTCCTTTTTTTTTCACCTTTTTCTTCTTTTCTGATGTTTTCTTTTCTTTTCTTTTCTTTTTTTTTTCTATGCAAGTTAAGGAAAATATGAAATCTAACATAAACAGAACAAAATAAGCAAATAGAACCCAGAAATTTCCAGAAAACGTGACACTTTTGAAATAGGTATATCTCACAACAGAAAACTCGTATTTGAACGATTTCAAAACGAAACAAAAGAACAGACTCTGAACTATAAGATTGACATACTACACGTTGAAATACTCAAATCGAAACTAGTCGAACAAGGACAGAGATTTTATACTCGGACAGAAACAAAGAAGATGAACAGACACAAAGAAAAACACACAAAAAGATGAACGAAAATGAAAAACAAAGAACCGAAAGATATGACCTGAGTTTAGATCCGAAGCTCTGATACCAAGATGGTGCGAACCCACTAGGGTTAGACCCTAAGAACCCACAAC
This sequence comes from Mimosa bimucronata, assembly GCA_037074515.1. Classification (NCBI taxonomy): domain Eukaryota; kingdom Viridiplantae; phylum Streptophyta; class Magnoliopsida; order Fabales; family Fabaceae; genus Mimosa; species Mimosa bimucronata. The sequence goes on from CM073436.1 coordinate 44,933,154, forward strand.
CAATCTGAGATACACTCACCCCAAGAAAGCTAAACAAAGGACTGGAACGATCCACTTGAACCCTTGAACACGGAAGGACAAGGACCCGAAGTGTTGGAAGACGCCACAAGGTTGATCAAGCCTTGATAAGTCTGTTAGTTCAATGAAGAACCCTAGAGAGAATCCACTCTCAAGATACAAAGTGCATAGAAGCAACTTTCATTTCACTCAAATGTTCAGGTGTCGTTCAAGTCTGCCTTCCAAATGAGGCTTACAATGTATTTATAGGCAACATCCAGACTTCTCACCTAAATTGCATTCAATGCATTCTAAAGAATTCAAAGCACTAAACCTAATTCAACAAACAACAAACCCTAAAATTCAAATCTGGCAACTTAATTTCAACAACCAATAAACCCAAAAGTCAAACATGCCAACTTAATTCAATCAATCAAGAAACCTAACAGTCAATTATGCCAACTCAATCAAGAAACCCAAAAGTCAAATCTGCCAACTAATTATTAATTTTCGTACTAATACATTTAACCAAAAGTAATCAGAATTTAAAGCCCCAAATGTGATCATTTAAGCCCAAATGACTCCTCCCATGTGTAGCTCATGGTTCAAGCTCTTTAATTTGATGTCTCTAAGCCCAAAATATGATCATTAGCCCTAATTTCAGCCCAAATTAAATTGATGACGAACTCAAAATAATTGTTCAGATTTGTTGCTCCAATTTCCATTTGAAGAGATAGCTTGTGTTTTCTGGATCGCATCATTTTCTCCACCATGTGTCCACCTTTCACAATTCATTATATTCCCTCTTTGCCCATCACACATACTCCTGACCAACATTCATCTCATGGCCGTGTCTTCGGAAATAAAATCTGGAGCGGGAGAGAGTGTCATGGAAGCTTAAGCTAATTGGGAGACAACTTGGGAAAAGTATGGAGGAGACCAGAGCCTAGGCTTTTCATTTGAAGACTACAAGGGAGTGTTTTTCCTTTATCTTTTTAATCCAAGACTTAGGATTATTTAGTTTTAAATAATTTTGGGTTGTATTAATTGAGATTAATCTAGTTCTAGATTAAATACTCATTTGTTCTTTGGGTTAGATTGATAACTGGATCTCATTTGTGCTTTATCGATTGTTGGATTTTATGTTTACAAACCCTTGCATTGGCAATTAGATTTATAATTGAGTTTTCATTATTAATCTAATTGGTATTGAGGTTTCTATTGCGAATTTGGGTTATTATCACTTGATTGTTTAATTGAGTGATTGGTTGTTTAATTGTTTGATTAGATAATCCAAAATATAATTTCCACAATTACTTAAGTTAAATTGAATTGGTTTTAATATATTTAGTTAACTAACACTTAGTCCATTATGAGTTCTCTAGTGGGTTAGGTGGTGTTGTTTGTGGGTTTCCCATACAATACTTAGGTAATTAGATATATCAATTCCAATCTTTGGTGATCTCCCTTTAGTCTAATTAATTTAGTTAGGCTAAGAAAGTTAACTCCATGCGATTCCTGAGTTGTCCCCATTCATCATAATTGAATCAAATAATCGTTCATTTTCTTTGTTAATTACCAATTAGTTTCTTTGCTTATGATTTTAACCTCAATTTCTAAACCCCCCCCCCCCAAATTGCATTTGCATTCATATAGGTTAGTTTCATTCTTATTTAGGATTTGGATTTGCATTTTAATTTAGGTCCATTTTCTGCATTTTTATCACCTAACTTTAATCCAAAAGAAAAACCCACAGATTGCTCATTGGGAGAATGACCTAGGTTGCCACTAGATTGCATTATTAGTTGGACCTAGTTTAATTGATTGCTTTAGAGACATAAACAATCATCAAGTACTAAAGAAAAAGGAAACAAATTAGGTTTCAATCCATACAAGGCTTAAATCAATCCTAGAACAAATGCTTTAGCTACTCATGAATGAATTAAACCAGAATATACAAAAAAATCCCATGTCTAATTCACAAAAGTATCAAAGAATTAAAGAAAACAAGAAGAATCTATCACCGTAGGGCAAGAATTTCCTCCAATTTTGCTTCTCAACCTCCAATTTTGCAAACCTTAGCTCCCAAGTTATGTGCACCAATGAGTCTTATCGTTCCTAAGGGTTCTCCTTCCTAGCTTAGAATATCCATTTGTACCTATCAAAATCATGCATAAATGTGAGGGAATCATACCAATCAAATTTTCTAATAAATTGTCATATTTATTTCAAAAATAATTAAATTAAGCTTATATGACAAATTTGTATAATTTTCTCTAAAAAGCTCTCAAAATTCCTTTAATTAGCATTGATGACTCCCCAAATATCTTCTAAATAAACCCTAAATCAATGTTAAATGGGGAGTCATCACACCCCCAGACTTGCACATTTGCTTGTCCTAAAGCAAAAGAAAATCACATTTTGAACAAAGAGAGCATTGAACATGAAATTTCTAGACAAAAAGCGTTACACCCCCACACTTTGATATTGCCATCAGTTAATATTTCAATTAATGTTTTGTCAGAATGAGTCACAAAGCCAACAACTTTAAACATTTGTAATCATAAATCAACTCACCATGATCAAAGAAATAGAACATAACAAGGACAACAATATGATTAATAAAGGAATATTAAGCTTCCAAACTCCTATAGGAAATTTAAGTTCCCTTAATTAATCTAGTATGCATTTAACACAAAGAGGATCCTCAGGCTATATTTTTTTTTTACTTTCTTTTCTTTTGTGTTTTTTTTTCATTTTTTTTTTCAATCTTGAGTTGTTGTAGGTCCCCTTTTAACGCAACCTTGCACATGGGTGGTGCAGTACCGGTTATTGATAGCATACAGAGAGATGTCCAATATAGACTTCACAAGGGCCAAAAATATGTCCAAAGAGTTCAACAAAGTTATTACTTAGAAACGCTTACATTGAGGACGACATGGATTATTGCTTGGGTGGTGACATGGATGATTACATGTGTGGAATTAAACGTGATGTATGGTAGAGCACCCCCAAAGCCACCTTGGCATGGAGGAGTCCAATGGAGCTTTAAAATGTCAAATTTGGGCCCAAATGCAATGTGCAATGGATTATGGGAGTTCCAGAATGATATTACACTATATTCAAGCCCAAATGGGTGTCTTAATGGCCCATACATTTTCATGAACGAAAATATTAAGAGGAAGACCCATTTGGACAATTCATGAAGCATCTAGAAGCCCTCCTAGTGCATGAAATCTGATTGAATTTAAGTTTCTTATTTCATTTCATTAAAATAAGGCCATTTGACCAATGATTGTTCTAGAAGCCTTTCCTTATCTTCCAATTATAGATAGTTGACTTTTTCTTCAAGAATAAGCCATTTCTTTGTATGGAATGGTGCCATTCAAAATGACAATCATCATTAATGCACCATTGATGTCTTAGGGTTTTCTTCATTTTAGAGTATTCCATTGTTGCCTATATATAGGCTATGCTTTGTACTAAATTGGCAGACTTGAATGAATTGAGACTCTTGTTTATCTTGTATGAGCTTTGCTTGCATCTTTGTATTCTCTTGAGAATACTTGACTGTATCAAGGACTGATCATCCTTGTGGTGTCTTTGTGGGCTAGGGTTGTAAGAGACGGGTACTCTTCCTCCCATCGATCATCGGTTCCGTCTTATCTTTTTCTCATCTTTATACTTGTCTTCTAGCCGATCCGCTCCCCATAATACATCAGTTACTCAGTTACTCCAACATTATCTCAAGAGGCTTTGACTTAACCGTTTGATGCGAGTGCCAACATTGGTGACTTAACCGTTTACTAAGTTAAGTCTAGAAAAGCCAGCGGAGTTGTGTATCCATTTTTTTTCACACCTTTTTTTTTATTTTAATAACCTGAATCATATCCTAAAACAAACAACTAAGTCAATCAAGATAGTCAAATCTCCTACAAGAATTAGGAATCAAAGTATTCATAGACTAATCATTTATTTGTCTTGTTATAAACTACTCCCTTTTTCAAAATTCATCTCTCAAGGTTTATACAAAAGGTTAAAGTATATGGCTTAGTTGAAACATTCTTCCTATTATAATATATTAATTTTTTTTATAGCCATTCTCAAAGATGGGTACAAGCTCAAAGTTTAAATCAATCATAAGCAGTGCACTCATTTAAATTTTAACAAGTTTTCAATTGCATATAAGAACAAGCAATGCAAGCATGATTTTCTACCCCTCCCCCACACTTAAGTTTCACATTTTCCCCAATGTGAGTAAAACAACAATACACAAATGAGAGAGGTGAAAAGGTTAGGAAAAGTAAACTAATACTCCCCTGGATATTTTCTGAAGGAGGTTTCTTCTTGCGTGTAGAAAAAGAAGCTCGACTGCTAGCTTTCCTTTTAGATTAATTTGTGGTTGTAGGAGGTGCCATTGCAAGTTTACAAACACTAAAAGAAAATGTAAGCTCAATCCAAATTATGTAACTGGTTTGCAATTGCCTATTTTAGCAAAGATCAGAGCAATGCTCAATGTCATATTCAATACCCTCCTAGCTCATAGTTGAAGAGATCAGATTAATCTATATCCACTCATATACAGTATCTAGCATAGAACAGAGCATTTTCAAATAGTAAATACTGAAAATATTGAAGTCTTGCTCATGATAGCTCACGAAAATGCAACTGAATAAGCTCCTGTTTTACAACTTGCAAATCGGTAAAGAAAATCATATGGCACAACAATATGCAATTTAACATGAGGGCCCAATTCAAATTAAAGCACGCAAGAGAGCTACTGAACAATTCAAAGGTTCAGTATCAAGATTCATTCCAAATCATTAAACAAACTCACACTCTATAGGGCACAACTCAAGAAGTAGAACATTTGCAAGTAAAAACACACCAATATAATGTATAGTAGGGGTGTCCAAAACCGGGACCGGGACCGGGAACACCTATTCCCGGTTCCCAGAATGGGGCCGGGATTGGATTTCAATCCCGGTCCCGGCGAAACCGGGAACGGGACCGGGAATTCCCGGTTCATTTTTTAAAAAAAAAAAAGAAAAAAATGGGCTTCAACTTTGGTCTTTATGATCTCCTCAATTTCTTAGGTGATTTCCATCTTTGCAACATTTTCAAACTATGAAAGAAAACAAGTCATAAATTAATTATTATGAAGTTATAAACAAATGCACAAGGAAAAAGAATGAACAAAAATGATATCACTAGTTTAGTCACTTAATTTATGCCACATTTAAGAAAAAAAACAAAACAAAACAAGGATTAAACTTTCTCAAAATTCTGAACGCTTTCTTCTATAATAATGCCATGACATGAAGCAAATAAATCTCATTAAATATAAGAGATAATAATGCCATGACATAAAGGATAAATCAATAAAAAAGACAAGTTTAATATAACAAAAGCAAGAGATAAAATAGGGGTAAAAGGCTAAAAACACCATGATTTTTATATAGGAATTTACTTTATATGTAATTGCAATAGAATTAATCCAATAGAATTAGCTCTCTAAAGTGTTGGGCCTAATTTTTTTTTTATATAACATGGGGGCCGGGACCGGGACGGGAAATTCCCGGTCCCGATTTACTGGGACCGGGACGGGATCACCGGGACCGGGAGGGGTTGGACACCCCTAATGTACAGCAAGTCAACATGAAACCGTGGTAGACCAACACCAAATTGAGCATAGAATCAATGTTGAAATAGAGTAGTCTTTATCCATTAGATTCAGTCACAGCAGTCTCAGAAAATCAAAGCATCATCATGATCGTTAGTTCAATGGAGGAAGGGGGAAAATAAGAACTACCTTTTAGGTGGCTTAGGAAGACACAGGGGAGAGGACAGGGCAGCGCAGCAATGGTGTGGTGCTTGGTGGAAGAAGACAATGAGGTGATGGTGGCATACTAGGTAAAGGCGAAGGACTGATCAGCGATGAGGTTTGGTACGGCGAATGATGGTAATGCAGAACCATGGTGGCGGCACTGGTGGGTTTGAATGGAGGCGATGGCTTATGGTTGGGATTTGATGGTGACGGCAAAGGGCATGTGTGGTGAAGAAATTGAAATCGAAGGTGAAGACAATGTTCATAGAGTAGAGTGCGACGGCTATAGTGATTCGGCGGTGAGGGAGTTCGATGGATGTTTGGTGAAGTGAGGGGAAGTGGGTGCTTGAAGGTGGTGGGTGATAGTGCTTGGTGGAGAAGACGGTGCTGGGGAAGAATAGGAAGAAGGGGGAGATGAAGGATTAGGGTTCAATGTGAAAGGAATTTTTTTTGTTTTTTTAAACATATGCTTAATAATTAATTGGGTTAAAGATCACCGTTACCCCGGAAGTATGCACGATGGATCACATCTGCCCCGGAAGTTTTTTTTTGTCCAATTTTGCCCCGGAAGTGTGTAAAATATGATCCACTTTACACACTTCCGGGGCAAAATTGGACCCAAAAAAACTTCCGGGGCAGATGTGATCCAACTTGCATACTTCCGGGGCAACGGTGACCTTTACCCCTAATTAATTAAACAAAAAAATTTGGATTTTTTTAGATTTTTTTAGATTTTTTTTATTTTTTTAAAGAAAAAGAAAAAATAATCAAACTAATCTAAAAATTTAAAATTTTGAATTTGAATTTTTTTTAAGAACAAATCAGTGCCATGGCACTGTTAGGAAAATGCCGAGGTTCGAGAGAAGAAAACTTAGCAACCTTTATATATGTCCTCTTTGGTGCCATGGCACTTTAGCAAAATGCCACGGTACCAGAGAGCATATCATTGAAATTTACAAGCAGTGCCATGGCATTTTGGCAAAATGCCACAGCACCAGAGAGCATAGATTTTTCTACTGGTGAAAATGCCATGGCACTAGAAAGCATGTCTTTTTGAATAAATTTTTGGGTTGCTAATTTTTGTAAAAATTATGTCACATCATTATCCTGAAACACCATGGCACCTAAAATAAAATGCTACCTAAACTATCAAAACAAAATAAATCCCAATTACCGCATTGCCCTCTTAAAACATTGAGTTTGACCACCTCAATGCCACCTAGATATGGTATTCCATCTATCAAACCCTCCATCACATTGAACTACACTTATATTGCAAAATATTACACAAGCCAATGGAATTCACATTCCATTTAATCATTCATATTTGAGCCCACAACATCTAAACTAAATCACATGTATGAAAAGCAATAAAACTCATGACATTTGCATGATATAAGAGCAACGTTACTTCCCTGAAACTACAAGTTTCCTCCATCTTTAGTAACTACTCTCGCTTTCCTTAAATTGATTCTATAGCATTCATTTTCTACCTACAAAATGGAAAAGACCAAACATAAACCTACGTACATAAATAAGAAAAATGCAAATGAAAAGGAAAGTTCAGAACTTGGGTTGCCTCCCAAGAAGCGCTTGGTTTATAGTCCTCCAGCCTGACTCTTCAGGACTCATGGTGGGTTCTTAAGGTGGATAGTGGATAACAAACAATCCATGTTTCCTCCCCAATAATGCTTTAAACATTGTCCATTAGTATGAAACGTTTCATCTTTCTTGCTCTCGAGTTCAATATCCTCCAACTCTGATGCTTGCACCACAGTAAATGGTTCACACCATCTTGATTTAAGCTTTCTCAAGAACAACTTCATCTTAGATTTGTAGAGAAGTACTTGTTGCCCTGGCTCAAAATGTTCAGGAACAATTTTTTTGTCTGGTGGCCTTTTTGCCATCTCTTTGTTAAATCCAGCATGCTCATGTGTAATGAGTTGATAGTTCTCCTTCTCATTGAGTTGCAGAATCCTATTCTCAAGTATTGGTGGTGCCTCATTAGACGGCTTCAAAGAAGAACTCAATGCCTTAGAGGCATCAAGTGGCTCAAAATGCTTGAACTTGGTATGAGGGAATGCTCCAATACCGAATATCTCTTCACAATTGTCCTGCTTGGCATCTTTAAAATCATTTTGTCCAATTAAGGGTGCTTCCAAAGGATCTTTGATAGCTGGTTCACAATGTTCTTCTTGAGTCACATCTCCCAAACTATCAGTGAAGCAGCACTGACTATGCTCATCCTCATGAAATTTTAGTGCTTGAGACATGTTAAAGACAACTTGCTCATCATTTACTCGCAAGGTAATTTCACCCTTTTCAACATCAATGAGTGTTCTTGCTATGGCCAAGAATGGTCGTCCCAATATGATTGGGATTTTCCAATCCGCCTCGTAATCTATGACAATGAAATCTGCAGGGAATATAAACTTGTCAACTTTTACCAACACATTCTCAATGATGCCACGAGGCCTAGCTATGCTACGATCTGCAAATTGTAGTGTGACTGTGGTGGGTCGTGGCTCACCAAGCCCCAATTGATTGAAGACAGCAAGTGGCATGAAATTAACGCTAGCTCCTAAATCACATAGAGCTTTTCCGGTGAAGTTAGTACCTATATTGCATGGAAAATAGAAACTTCCTGGATCCTTAAGCTTGGTTGGTAACTTCCTCTGAATAACTGCACTACATTCTTCAGTCAAAGCAATAGTTTCAAACTCATTGAATTTTCGTTTCTTGGATAAAATATTGTAACATCCCAAAAACCCAACTAATAAATAAAAATTTACCCAAGAAGGACAAGAAATGTCATTTGCCAAATAGGAACAATATGTAAAAAATGTTGTGATATATGAATGGAAATGGGAGAGTGTCACAATGGATTTTATGGGTGGTTTACCCCGAACTTCTGCAGGGTATGACTCTATTTGGGTGATTATTGACAGACTCACCAAATCAGCACATTTTCTAGCTATCAAAGCCAATTATACTCTAGATACATTGGTGAAGGTTTACATCAGAGAGATTGTTAGGTTGCATGGAGTACCTACTAGTATCATCTCTGATAGGGACCCAAGATTCACTTCCCGGTTCTGGCGTTCTTTACATGAAGCCATGGGAACCCGATTACGATTTAGTACTGCATACCATCCCCAAACAGATGGGCAGTCGGAAAGAACCATACAAACATTAGAAGATATGTTGAGGTCTTGTGTGCTGGACTTTAAGAAAAGCTGGGATGAAATTTTACCCTATGCGGAGTTTGCATACAATAACGTTGTACATCCCCACTTTGCTAGTATTCAAATGGCTCCGTATGAGGCTCTATATGGGAGACGTTGTACATCCCCACTTTGTTGGATGGAATTATCTGAGAGGATATTGTATGGGCCTGAATTGATTGATCAGACAGTGGAACAAATTAAGTTAATCAGAAAAAGGTTGTTGGCCACGCAGAGTCGACAGAAGAGCTATGCTGATAAGCGTAGAAGACCTCTAGAATTTGAGGTAGGGGATCATGTTTTTCTAAAGGTATCGCCATCCACAGGGATAGGCCGATCAATTAAACATTCTAAATTAAACCCCCGATTTGTCGGACCCTTTGAAATTCTTGAGAAAGTCGGAAAGGTTGCATACCGAATTGCCCTGCCTCCCCATTTGAGTAAGCTGCATGATGTATTCCATGTTTCCCAACTAAAGAAGTACCAACCTGACCCGGAGCATATCCTGGAGCATGAGGAATTAAAAATTCAGGATGATTTGACTTATAGAATTGAACCGGAACGAATTATTGATTATCAAGAGAAGAATCTCCGGAATAAATATATTCCATCTATAAAAGTTATGTGGAAAGGGTTTTCTACTCGTGAAGCTACATGGGAACTGGTGGATGAAATGAAAAGGAAATTTCCAGAATTCATGAGGCAAGGTAACACTTCTAATTTCGGGGACGAAATTCTTTAAGGGGGAGGGAATTGTAACATCCCCAAAAACCCAACTAATAAATAAAAATTTACCCAAAAGAGTCAATTAGGTAAATTAGGGAGATGACTAGATTATTATTATTATTATTTGTTTTACTCACATATCCAACCATTAAAATATACTCCCTCATGCTTCAGCCGAGACACCCCCTCATTTGTTCTTTTTTTATTTTTTATTTCGGTCTCTCTCTCTTGCTCTCCAAATGCTCAAACTTCTGCCCAAATTCCAGCAACTTCCTTGGACGAATTTGGAGGAAGATTGAGGTGGAATCCACATGCAAAACAAGATTTAAACTCAGGTGAAGATTCTCTACCAATCTATGCCAAATTTTCTTCAATCAAGAGAGGATTTAAGGGAGATGCATCGAGGTTTGAGGGGGAATTTGGGGCTGTTCGAATCTGATTTTCTGTAGCTAAATGGGAGATTGTTAAAGGTGTTTATGTGGGTGAAAATTTGGAGTTACATGTGTATTTACTTAACTTTGATGCTCTGTTTTTATTAAACCAAAAGAGCTATGAAATCTGTCCAAAATTTGGGTGATTGTGGTCAGTTTTTCTTGACCGATTAAAGGAAGAGAATTGGCTCTAGCATTTTCCTCTTTAATCTATGGAAGTTACAACCAAAATTGGGAAGGTATCTTGTAATGAATTGGCTACAAATGGATGTAAGTTTGTGCTGAAAATTTGCTGTCCATTTGTGCTGTCATAGGTATTAAAATTTGTGATTCTTCATGTGTCTAAAAGAATGTAGTATTTTTTTTGTGTAGGTTTTCGGGCGTACCTGGAATCCGGTAGACTCGCTTGGTACCCACACGAAATCGGAGCACCGATTTTGGACCCCGATTACATTATACGACAGATGCACAACAGGAGGGAAGAGAAGAGACTTGGATCTGTTTTCTTGTTCCCGTATAATTGCTAAATCTGTCAGAAGCAACCCCTCCATAAATAACGTATGAAAAGTCACAACTTTTCAATTTAAATATTAAGGGAAAAATACTCATTTTATCCCAAGTCTTTCCATAATTATATAATAGCCCCAATTCTCATTGGGCATTATATATTAGCCCTAATTTTCATTGGGCTTGGGCCCTAACCCACCAAGGGTGGATTAGGTATATTCCTACATCTCCCACTCACACTTGGTGGGTTAGATGTTAAGGGTCAAGTCTCTTTCTCTTCTTCCCTTCTTTCATACTAAGTGCTCTGTCGTAACCGCATGAGCACGACGTCTCCTTTTAGGTGTCTTGTACTAGAAATCCCTTTTACAGAGACCAGCACAAAACAACCTTATAGTGCAGCTTGATCATTTTGATATAGTGCCTCAGATATCCTAGATTTACACAAATACACTTTTCTCATGGCCAATCTAATCCCTTTAGAGCCAAGATAAAGCTCAGATTGCCTTTCTCATATGCAGTGTCCACACTTATGAAATTAGCACACTAATATCATAATGGACCGGTCTCAGAGACTTGCATAAGTGTGTGTATTGCAGGTAATCTTCCTTTCGCCCAAATATCACTTTAATATGAATCAACCGCTTTCCTAACGTAACACCTTTAGATCGCATTTATCATGACCATAGGATATACGCTAAGGTAGCAGACACTAAAACATATTTCCATGACATTGTCAAAGTCAAAGGACATCAAGAAAGTATGGAACCTTTCTTGGACTCACATAGCAATGAAACATGGATCCATTCACTGCTTCCAGTTTGCGGTAACTTTAGCACATGCGGTATGAATAGCATGCTACGGTGTTACTCTTTTTCTATAAGAGCGTACGTCGATTTGATTGTATCATTAACACCGTACAGACTTCAGTATAGAAACACACAGTATCTAAACCCAAAATTCTTCAACTCTTCTCGCATTGTATGACGTCAATTTTGAAGAATTTTGTTGCCTGGCTACAGGTATTACGGATGTGGGTGTCCATAATTTGATCCATATGTGTGTAATCACGGATCTCATCTCGACTTGCTGCACTTTTGAGTCGAGCCGACATATAGTTTGTGTTTCTTCTCTACCATATCAGTATTTTCACTGCTTTGCTGGTGAACACATTGTCTCATCTTTGCACACTGCTCTTGAGTGTCAAAGGCGGTCGCTCGTGTGAGAGAGCCGACCTCATCAACCTGTACGACATACTAGACATTGTATACTATCACATACACATGTAAAGCCTTAATGAAGTATCAATTACTTCATATCCTATGCTTGCCGAAGGACTTATCATGTCTCTCATGTATATCCTTGGCCACAGGTTTAATTAGGGGACTCTGCATAGGAACTTGTTGTTTAAGAACAATCTTATGTGCTACAACACATCTCACATATTTATCTTTGCATTTTACTCATGCTATGATACTTAGGGTCTTTTATTTAGGCAATGGTCGTAGTGTTTTCACAATGCATTAACACTAGGTTTGAATTCTCATTTCAAATCCAAGATGTTCTTCCAGACATCATCAACCATATAGCCATATGTACTACCACAGTAAGTACTTTTAAATGCGCATAATTATCATGCCCTTTAAAGTATCTAGAAGCATTTTTTGTGAAGCCATCAAATGCCTCTCACAATGGTTGGACTAGTACCGACTTACAAAGTCCTACCATAATGGATATCTGATATTTTATACACCACTGTGTACATCATACTACCAACAACATTTATATGGAAACTCTTTTCCATTTTTGAGTTTAAAGTTGATTCAGTTTAGGGATATCTATAATCAAGAACCAAACTCACTTTAGAAGTCACTAGGGTATCTATGGGATCACAATCATTTACCTTGGACCGCTCAAGAATTTCCATAATATAACTCTCTTGTGACAGAGAATGGAGTCTGCTTGAGCTATATCTTTGGATCTCAACTCCAAAAATACACAATGATTTACCCATGTTCTTAGTACCTTGCCTTAAGAGGCACTATCAAAATCAAACTATTTTGGTCAATAGTATATCATCCGCTTAAAGGATAATATCACAGACTGTTTGGTTATGGTTTCTTCAATCATAAGAAAATATATTAGGTTACTACTCATATGGAACCTAAAATACCATTGTTTGGATGATTGCTTCAGTCTATGAATTGACTAATGCCAAAATATGTAATATGAGGTCATCACATTGTAAACATCAAATGTATTGTAGTGAAATCTAATAGCCAAAGCAAATAGATTTCTTCATCCAAATCACAACTCAAAATGCAAGTTTCACATCCACTTGATGCAAACATAAAAACAAATAGTCAACTATTTCCAAAATGAGTATGATTTTAAGCACATAATATATGAGAAGGTATTCTCACAATATATGCCTATGTATACCCTTCTGTAACCGAAAGAGTCTTGTATTGTCAATTGATCTAACCAACTTGTTTTTAATCTTGAGAATTCATTTGCTTACAAATGATCTCTCATCCTTGTGGTGGATCAACTAACTCTCAGACTTGATTCTTTCTCAAAGAATCTACGTCCTCTAATATTGCTTTCTTCCATTCCTTTTAAGAAGTATGTAAGGCCTCTTATACAGAACATTTTTAGGTCTCTTTAATGACCTTTCACAAGCTCCCACTTACATGGGCAATTGAGGACTGTAGAGCTTGTTCCGTATTGCCTTGTCACTGTGTTTCATAAAGAGATACAGAGAAACATAATGTGAAGAGCTTCACCATTGTTTGGAAAAACTTACTCATAATAAATATGGTTCCTTTCAATTTTTTTAGACACAAATCCATCTTCATATTCACTTATGAAAATGTCATCAATAAGCTCTCACTTACAACGACTATGAGATCGTGTAATTGACCTTTATGGCCTATGGGAACTCAAAAACTTGATTTGTTCTTTGACCATAATTCACGTGGTTCGGAAAATACCACTTAGGAGGACACATGGTTAAGTATAAAGTTTGTATCTCCCTTAAAGAGAAAACCATACTTGATCAATCAAATATGTATACTAATCCACCAAAGGTGGACTAACAACACTCTCCCACTCACTTTTGGTGGGTTAGCTTGAACCATTTTATACATGACCATGTTTAGTAACATTTCATTACTCCTCCTAACAACTCCATCTGATGACAGAGTGCGAAGAATTATTTAACTGAATAAATATCTCTTTTTATTCATGAAACTCACTGAAACTGGTCAGGAACAACCTCTATTAGTGCGTAGAATTCTTAAATTCTGAATGCACTTTATTTTCAACTTTATTCACTTATCGTTTAAAGCGCTTGAGCTTCAAACTTGTGTGAAATAAAGTAATGATAATTACGTGAGTAATCATCAACTAAGGTAATATAACCTCAGTGTCAGGCCCTCACATTCATTGAACCATATATAATCAAATGGAAGAAATGCAATATTTTCTCTATCTCAGTTCCCTAACTGAAAAAACTTTTCTTATTGCTTTACCTACTAGACACTTCCCTATTGGGTAATGAACATAGCATTCTTCAAAATGCCAATTCAAATTATGTGTCATTGTCTACCATGACATGCATTCAAGTCAACACTTGAATTAGGCGGTAAAGCAATCATACACATAAAGATCACCAACAATGACGGAAAAACAAATAAATGTCAAGGAAGATTGTATCACAAACAGCTAGTTTTGTCATGAATGTCAAGATGGTTCATTTAGAACCATGACCTTGGTGCATGGAACAATAAACTTGTAGGCTCTAATGACTTTCACCTCAATTCTCACGTCATTACCAATTTAAAGCCTTATGCTTGAATTTGATAAATGACAATATTTAATAAAGGATCTTTGATCCTTGTTCTTTTAGTCTATGGAACTTGAGTCTTTTCCTGCTCACTATTGCCAGAAAAGAAAATCCATCTCAAAATGGTTTACTCTTTAGTAGGAAAATAATTTAACCTCACTTAGGTCATTGCACTCCTTAAAGAGTTTATTACTATTGTGATGTCACACATTCTCTTTTATAGAACCTCTTACCCTTGTCTCATTTGGGTTTAGGATGTTGAAAACGTGTTACCTCTGCAGTATGCTAGCCCAAAGGGTTTGCACACTTCCTGACATCCATATTCAAGCTCCAAGTACTTTGATACATCACTGAAAAAGTAACAAAGTTTTCACTTTGGTTTTGCCTGACTTTCATGTGCTCCCACCAGGAAAGAAGCGCCCTTATGAACAACTTGCACTCATTGTTCATTGGACAATATACAATCAACTTCCTTTAATCTCTTTGTATTGTTGGTTATCTAGTGTAGATGTTGTCTCATAAAAAGTGTTAACCCTGAAGTTATATGTGTCAAACTTAATTGACAACCTTTTTCATCTTGTGTAATGGAAGTTTTGTGAAAAAATTTCCTTTTACACAATTCACATGGCTCTTTGTTGTTGGATTTCTATCATGCTTACACTCTATAGGGTATTTTATGACACATTATTCCCTTTTCGAGCCATGTAGGTCTCATGTCCTCTTATAAGCTTAGTCGAGATGACTTCTCAACTTTAACTTTATCATGACTTTTGGTCAATGATATAACAACATCTTCTATTAAATCATATGAGACCATTCAATATCAGATATCACATTTGTCCCCATTAAGTTTATAGTTGTGTTGTTGTTCTTGGCAGCCTTTCTTGGCTTAATTACTTCAAATAATCCCACTTACTTGGCTATTCACAATCTGATTTGATCCAAGAACTTATTTGTAGCACATTGAAGTATACAATGTCATGCACTTGTATTATTCTTGACTAGAAAAATAATATTACTATTAGGTCTATGATCAGGAGAATACGTTTAAACCTCCCATCACACAGATTCCAGTAATAATATTATCATCTATCAAAAAATTTTATACAAGCACTTCTACAATATGCTTTGTTATGTCTTTCAGAAAACTTAGTTTCTGAAAGCTCCCACTTAGATAGAGCAATGTCATTAGCTCCCACTTAGATAGAGTATTTGACATTGGCTCATACTTAGATAAAGCATATAAAAACTCTAAGAAAACTTATTTTCTAAGAGCTCCCACTTAGATAGAGCATATAACTCTCTTGGAAAACATATTTTCCAAGAGCTCCCACTCAGAGGGAGCATTTGACATTTTGCTCCCACTCACAAAGTGTACTTGACATTTACTTCTTCATGTCTCTCCTCACATTATTTTCATAATGTCTTATTAACTTCTTATTTGCATGACTTAAGAGTTTTCTTGATTTCTACTGTGTTCCTATGATTTTGTGAAGTTAATTTCAGCCGAATATAACATCAAAAATGGAAGGTGAAGTCTCTCTACTTCCCAAAACCAAATTTGATAGGTTCTCAATAACCGTTGTTCAGCAAGGCTTTAAGAATCTTATATTCCTAAGTGACATGATAGAAGTTGTGTCATGTTATTTTGGTAATTCCTAAGAGGTTCTCAATTTTCTCAAAGAAATATTCCAAATGTCTTATGCAATTTATATATATGTTTCTTCACAGAAACATTTAGTCTTTGCTCTTAAGTCTTTTAATGATTCAATCGTTGGTGGTTGGACTAGGCTTAGGATTCTATTTTCTCCTAAAATGGGTTTTCAAGTCATACTTGAGGTGTATTTTATTCCTGAATTTCACCATGATCTGGAGTTAAGATGTGGAAATTTCTCCATTTGAAATTTCCTCTCGCATTGATCTGATACTATTTCTTTAATATCTGATCGTCATTTTAATCTCCTTGGGGCTTATCCAAATCCCAATCCTAAACTTTAGGATTTTGGTTATTCAGGTTCCTCCTCTATTTCATCGTCAAAATTTTCTTCATGTTACACCTCTTGTTTCATTTCAAGTTCAACTGAACTTTACTTTGAATTATCTCTCTCATGATCCTCTTAAGGATCTTCTTCTTCTAGGCTTTATTTTCAGAGTCTCATACTCTTATACAAAAAAAAGTCCCTACTTCATACATCACTTAGAGGATCACATTTCTCTAAGTAATTTAGGTTTGGATCAACATTTAGAGGTAATATCCAATTACTTATTCCTTTTCTGATTTACTACTATGTAAATCATGCTTAGGATTAAGTTTCTCTACATGAATATCATCCAAAAAAGGTGAAATTCTTTTGGTATGGTGCTCTTAGAACACTCTAGGTTCATATTTGACTCAAATAAAATTTTTATGAATTATTATAAATATTTTAGAAATTTTAAACTAATAAAAATCACAAAAATAGCACCAATAAACCTCCATACAGATCCAAAAGAATGCCTCAAAAATGGACAAATGCTATGTCTAAATGTAGGTCTTGAATTTAGGGATTTTTAGAAACAAACCGCGTCTCAATCGGAGCTAAAATACTCCTTCAAATGTCCCTAGAAGTAGTGAGAGAAAACAAAAATTAATGAACTAATATGGGCCCAAACAGATTGGACCCAAAAAATTCCACCCAGATTTTATATTTGCGTTGGGCCAAGCCTCTACATTGGGCCCTCATGTTTTTTTTTTATTTAATCCAGTTTGGGTTGAATACCCAAACCATCTACCCAAACCCATATTTCCCTTTTAATGAACCGGTGTGTTTCATCCATCTGCCCCTCTTTTTTTTTTTAAATGATGAAGTGACGTCATCGTGACGTCACTTCATCTTCTACCTCCAGCCGGGTCAACCCAGACCCGGCTAGACGGACGGGCGGGTCTAATGGACCCGATTCGTCTCTCCTCCATATCTTCGCCGTTCGGTGACCGTTTTTCGCGTTCTAGTAGTCCATTTTCATCGTTTTTTCGTGTTCTACACAATGGGATAATTTTCATGGCCTAAAAATGTCTATATTCAGTGACCCAATTGCGTTTTCTAAACTGTTTGTTTGGGTTTTTCTTTTTTTTCAGTGAACCATGTCTTCTGTTCTTCCGGGCTACTGATCATACATGCTTTTTCTAGATTTATAAGTCTTATATAAATACATAGAAACAGGCCACAATCACAGAACAACAACAACAACAACAAAAATTCCATCCATTGAAAAGAATTTCAGAACCGAAAAAACAACCATAAAAAATATTTTCAGATCATATATATTCGCACAGACCATATATGCACAACAGCAAAAACATATAAATATTTCTTTGCCAAATCTGTGAAGAAACCGATGGTGTAAATAAATGAATCCTTATCACCCAGATTTTCCCATTTAATCATACTTATGATTTAATCACATATAAAAAAATCAAACTAATAATCCAAGATTTGTTGAATTGATAAAGCAAATCATCATCAAACAGATTTAGATCAAAACTACATCAAAAATCTAAAATGTTGCAGTGGAAATCAAAGAATCATGTTTGACCAGAGAAGAAAAATAAATAACACAGAATAATCCACACAGCCATGGAAATCTAATGCTCTGATGCCACTGTAGGTTTTCGGGCGTACCTGGAATCCGGTAGACTCGCTTGGTACCCACACGAAATCGGAGCACCAATTTTGGACCCCGATTACATTATACGACAGATGCACAACAGGAGGGAAGAGAAGAGACTTGGATCTGTTTTCTTGTACCCGTATAATTGCTCAATCTGTCAAAAGCAACCCCTCCATAAATAACGTATGAAAAGTCACAACTTTTCAATTTAATATTAAGGGAAAAATACTCATTTTATCCCAAGTCTTTCCATAATTATATAATAGCCCCAATTCTCATTGGGCATTATATATTAGCCCTAATTTTCATTGGGCTTGGGCCCTAACCCACCAAGGGTGGATTAGGTATATTCCTACATTTTGTGAAGGGCAATTCGGTTCAGCCATTAAATTACTTGTATGTGTGCAGATTTTCTTTTATAATCCACACAAGATTAGCATAAATTAGTTACCTTATTGATGATTCAAGTCGCTGCAAAGTAGTGAAGAAATATGAAGTTATAGTTTGTGCATATTGCTGCAATTTGTGACAGCAATTTAAATTAAATTGATAAGATTGTGCTTGAATTAATAGTAGATGAAAATTGGTTCTGTTTTGGCCTTGAACAAATGGGACTAATGGAGTTAATAAGGGATGACTTGTTTTGACTAAAAACAATGTGAATGGCATTATAATGTGCCCAATTTTACTGCTGCATAATTGTAATTCAAATAAAGATAATGTGACATATACTTTTCTTGTATTACATTACAAGATGCTTGATAATTTTGAGTACAAGTTGCTGCTGCCTTATTGTAAGTGGTTTTAATTAAATTAGGTTCAAAAGTTGTGGACAATTGTGCTATAACAAGTGTTTAAAGTGTGATGCTTCTTGTACATAAATGAACTTAATTGTTGTTGTTGAATTGGCAATTAAATCCAGCCATAAGTAGTGCTATATTAAACATTGATTGTGGAATTTCTTTCTTCAAGAAAAATACCAACTTTTAGAGTTGGAGAATGAGACTTGTTGTTCTAATTAGAGATGTGAATGTGTTTCACCTAGTAAGAACTATCACTAAGGGGTGGGTAGTATATTAGGACCGAGAGCGAGATATCTAATATGTATAATATGAGTATTGACCTCTATTATTACATGATGTAATAATAGGAGGACCAAGTGGTGATAAATCTGATAGGCAGCGAGAAGGAAAGGCTCCAGTGAAGTAGTACGTGTGATTGTCACAGGTGAGGGTTTACTTCATACACACCTAGAACAATGCATGACTGGATTGTATGATAATTAAGCAGGATTGCTGTTATAGATACTTGATAAATGATTATTGCTCGTATGTTCTTATTATTTTTAAATTCGGAGTACTCCCATGCATACGGTGGGTCGCTCCCCCTATGTCAGATTTTCTATCTATATGATATATCTGTATGTCATTATTAAAACCCTGCAGGTATAGTCACTACTAATACGGAATTTATCCTTATTAATTGGTGGCAGGTGCTATATGCACATTGCGATAAATAATTAGTCTCCAAGTGAATGAATATATCATTACTTGAATGACCGGCGTCAGAGACGTGAAATATGAGGATAACATTATCATTATTTGTACAGCTTAAATGAATCGTGATAGTATGACTGTATGAATTTAGAGTGTATGAGGTAAACCTGAGAAAATTTTGGTTGCAGGGAAAGATAGGCTGGACTGCTTTTGGTAAGGCTGGATTTAGTGAAGGCATATGTAGCCTGGGGATGTTGTACAAGATTGCTTAGGCAATTTGTATATACTTTTGAGTATGTTAATATTAAGCTATGATGAATACTTGCTGCATATGCGTATTTTGTAAACACCATGGTGAGAAGAAGTTGTTAGATGTAAGTGCATTGGGGTAAAGATTGTAGTAAGTATACAAAGGGACATGAGCCTCAATATATATATATATGTATTAAACCAGTATCCTTATCGTAGGCAATGGTGTGATGTCCTGATCGATATGTAAATGATAGTTTTAATATATATATATAGTGAAGCTTAATGATCAAGTACCAAATAAAATTTAAATTTGATAAGGCATTAAATGATAAGTTAATTTGACACAATAAAGATTCTAATAAAAAGTTTTAATCAGGCCAACTTTGGGCCACTTAAAAAGGTTTTCTATAAGCTCTAATTAACTAAACAATATTTGGGCAAACGATAAAAAAAAGGCTACCAAGTGGGCAAGGTTTTATCAAAAAGGTAAAACTAAAACTAGGTGTTACAAACATCCTTTAGAAACTTAGCATATTTGGGCATGGACTCTAAGGCTTCAGCAAAAGGGATGTTTATATGAAGTTCCTTGAACATGTCAACAAACTTCTTGACCCCTTTTAGCTTTTTCTGGGGTCAAAACTGTGCAATCTATTGAATTTCTATGATTTAAAACATCCTATCCCACTAAATCTTATATGAGGAATTGAGAAATGATCCCCAAAATGGCCAATGCTTCTTTAAGGATCGACTAATGAGAAAAATGCATATTGAGCCCTTTTAGCTTGATTAAGGACAAAAGTGTGTAATGTATTTAATTTCTATGATTGAAACATCCTATCTCACTACATCTTACTTAAGGAACCTAGAAATGATCCCCCAAACGGTCAAATGCTTCCTTAAGGATCGACTACAGCCAAAAACGCGTGTTCAACAGCTTGTTATGGTCAAAAGTGTGAAATATATTGAATTTCTATGATTGAAACATCCTGTCCCACTACATATTACATGAGGAATCTAGAAATGATCCACAAAATGGTCAAATGTTTCCTTAAGAATCAACTAAAGCGAAAAACGCTTATTGAGCCCCTTTAGCTTGTTGTGGGGTCAAAAGTACGCAATGTATTGTATTTCTAAGAATGAAACATCCTATCCCACTACATCTTACATGAGGAATCTAGAAGTGATCCCCAAAACGGTCAAATACTTCCTTAAGGATCGACTTAAGCGAAAAACTGTTGAGGCCTTTTAGCTTGTTTATGGTCAAAAGTGTGTAATGTGTTGAATTTCTATGATTGAAACATCCTATCTCACTACATCTTACATGAGCACTCTAGAAAAGATCCCAAAAATGATCAAATGCTACCTTAAGGATAGACTAAAGTCAAAAATGCGTGTTGAGCCATTTTAGCTTGTTTATGGTAAAAAATGTGCAATCTATTGAATTTCTATGATTGAAACAGCCTACCCCACTATATCTTACATGAGGAATCTAGAAATGATCTCCAAAATGGTCGAATGCTTCCTTAAGGATCGACTAAAGCCATAAACGCTTATTGAGCCTTTTTAGCTTGTTTATGGTTAAATGTGTGCAATGTATCGAATTTCTAAGCTTGAAACAACCTACCCCACAGTATGTTTCATGAAGAATCTTGATGCGATCCAGCAAAATGACTAACTTCACATGATCCTTTGCAAATTCCAAGTGGACCAATCACAAGAGCAAGAGCCAAAAGAATTAAGGAGGCATTGAATGGGCTAGTGCAAGAGACATGGACAAAGCAAATGGCAATTGGCTCAACAAAGGTGAACAAAAGAGCTTGGAACTAGTGCTACACATAGGAGGGTCATTTGGGCCTAATTAATCACATTTTGTATGGCTGTTCAAAAAGTTCATGTCCCGGTTGTCCCGAACTTGTTAGGACTGGAATTTCTCGGGACCAACGGGATCAACGGTACTAGGACCAAATTGAAACAGGGACGGTACCGGGATATGGTCACATCTACGGGATTCCCTGTCCCGTCCCGGTACCATAAATATAGTTACTTATTTAATTTTTTCTGATTCAACATGCATTTATTCCTTTATTTTTTTCAATTAATTAATCAGTTCCCTACCCAAAGATTATTTTTTCTATTTCTTCACAAAATCATTTAATTATATTGATGATTGATTGATTCAATCATTTAAGGTTTAGGGTTTAGCCTTTTAAGAGGCACACCTCTTTTTTCTTCCCATCATTCCACAATCCTTAACAAAGTGAGAGGATCGAAGAAGTAGAGAATTGCTGAATTGTTGGCTATTGCTTTAAATTTCTTTTTTTTTTCCCGAACAATAATGTTGCTTTGAATTTGAATGTTTAAATTTTCATTATAGACATATGGTTATTGTCTTGTTTCGTTATAATATTTTGGAGACTTTATAAGTAGTTAAAAAGGATTTGTTTGACTAAATGTTTGTTAAATGATTAATCTTTTTTACACATAAATATATATGTGATATTAAGAAATTCATTATATTATATTATTAGTAACTAAAGTATAAACATACATAGGTGCTTCGCTTTTTTTTTTCTTGATAAGGCAGATTGTGTCAAAGAGAATTGGGACGTCTCGATCTTGGTCCATGTCCCTGCCCCATCCTGATTGGTCTAGGGCGCCTTCAGTACCGGTACTAGGACTGGGACACAAATGACGTCCCGACCTTCTTATGGTACCGGGACTCGGAGAAAGGGTGTCCCGGTTTCGTCCTGGTACTTGAACAACCCTAACATTTTGGGCTTAATATGCTAATTACATTCTATGGTTTTTATTTGTGAGAAAATTGTTAATTAGTTGGCAGATTTGACTTTTGGGTTTCTTGAGTTTATTGCTTGGAATTCTCTAGATTGCACTTAATGCAAATTAGGTTAAGTTTCTGAATGATCCTTTAAATACTTTGTAAGCCTTATTTTGAAGGCAGACTTGAATTTGGTGAAATGAAAAGTTGCTTCTAGGCACTTTGATCTTGAGAGTGGATTCTCTCTATGGTTCTTCTTAGAACTAACAGACTTATCAAGGCTTGATCGACCTTGTGGCGTCTTCAAAGACTTCAGGTCCTTGTCCTTCTGTGTTCAAGGGTTCAAGTGGATCATTTCAGTCCTTTGTTTAGCTTTCTTGGGGTGAGTGTATCTCAGATTGGTTGTGGGTTCCTAGGGTTTAACCCTAGTGGGTTCGAACCAGATCTTGAAATAATAAGCAAAATGGTCAAATGCTTCTTTAAGGATCGAATAAAGCAAAAAACGTGTATGGTGCCCATTTAGCTTGTTTATGGTCAAAAAAGTGTGCAATGTATCGAATTTCTAAGATTGAAACAACCTATGCCACTGTATGATACATGAGGAATCTTGAAATAATCCCCAAAATGGTCAATGCTTCCTTAAGGATTGACTATAGCCAAAAACACTAATTAAGCCCTTTTAGCTTGTTCTGGGGTCAAAAGTGTGCAATATGTTGAATTTCTATGATTCAAAATATCCTATCCCATTAAATCTTACATGAGGAATCTAGAAATGATCCCCAAAATGGTCAAATGCTACCTTAAGGATCGATGAAAGCATAAAACGTGTATTGAGCCCTTTTAGCTTGTTTATGGTCAAAAGTGTGCAGTGTATTGAATTTCTATGATTGAAACATCCTATCCCACTACATCTTACATGAGAAATCTAGAAAATATCCCCAAAACGGTCAAATGCTCCCTTAAGGATCGACTAAAGCGAACAAAGTGTATTGAGCCCTTTTAGCTTGATTAAGATCTAAAGTGTGCAATGTGTTGAATTTCTATGGATTTAAATAGCCTATCCCACTAAATCTTACATAAGGAATCTAGAAATGATCCCCAAATGGTCAAATGCTTCCTTAAGAATCAACTAAAGTGAAAAACGCGTATTGAGCCCCTTTAGCCTATTGTGGGGTCAAAAGTGCGCAATGTATTGTATTTCTAAGAATGAAACATCCTATCCCACTACATCTTACATGAGGAATCTAGAAATGATCCCCTCAAATGGTCAAATGCTTCCTTAAGGATCGACTAAAGCGAAAAATGCATATTGAGCTCTTTTAGCTTGATTAAGGTCAAAAGTGTGCAATGTTTTGAATTTCTATGATTGAAACATCCTATCCCACTACATCCTACATGAGGAATCAATAAATGATCCCCACAATGGTCAAATACTTCCTTAAGGATCGACTAATGCCGAAAACACTTAGTGAGCCCTTTTAGCTCGTTTTTAGTTCAAAAGTGTGCAATGTATTGAATTTATATGATTCATAACATCCTATCCCACTACATCATACATGAGAAATTGAGAAATGATCCCCAAAATGGTCAATGCTTCCTTAAGTATCGACTATAGCAAAAAAAGTGTATTGAGCCCTTTTAGCTTGTTCTGGGGTCAAAAGTGTGCAATGTATTGAATTTATATAATTCAAAACATCCTATCCCACTAATCTTACATGAGGAATCTAGAAAAGACCCCCAAAACAGTCAAATGCTCCCTTAAGGATTGACTAAAGCGAAAAAAGCGTATTGAGCCCTTTTGGCTTGATTAAGGTCAAAAGTGTGCAATGTGTTGAATTTCTATGATTCAAAACAGCCTATCCCACTAAATCTTACATGAGAAATCTAGAAATGATCCTTAAAATGGTCAAATGCTTCCTTAAGGATCGACTACAGCGAAAAACGCGTATTGAGCCCTTTTAGCTTGATTAAGGTTAAAAGTGTGCAATGTGTTGAATTTCTATGACTGAAACATCCTATCCCACTACATCTTACATGAGGAATCCATAAATGATCCCCAAAACGGTCAAATGCTTCCTTAAGGATCGACTAAAGCGAAAAACACGTATTAAGCCCTTTTAGCTTGATTAAGGTCAAAAGTGTGCAATGTGTTGAATTTCTATGATTCAAAATAGCCTATCCCACTACATCTTACATGAGGAATCTAGAAATGAACCCCAAAACGGTCAAATGCTTCCTTAAGGATCAACTACAGTGAAAAACGCGCATTGAGCCCTTTTAGCTTGATTAAGGTCAAAAGTGTGCAATCACTACTACAGAAATATTCTATTGCGGCGCCACAATAATGAAAAATTCGGATTGAGCCCTTTTAGCTTAATAAGCATTGGGATAGGTTTTTAAATATTTAAAAAAATAAAAAAAATTAGAAACACCTATCCCGGCGCTTATTAATAATAAGTGCTGGGATATGTGTTGAATATTAAAAAAATGAAAAATATTAGAAACACCTATCCTGGCGCTTATATTTTATAAGCACTGGGTTAGGCATATTTTTCTTAAAAAAATTATTTTTTTGGCTAAAATATGTTTTTGGTCCTTTAAGTTTGGGCAAAGTTATGTTTTAGTCCTTTAACTTTGAAAAGTGTGTTTTTAGTCCTTTTAAATTAACACCATTAACTCCTCTAACAAAAAATGCTGATCGGATAAATTTAAAATGCTTAGTCACCAAATCAATGCTCCCATGTACAATTTTTAACATCTCTTAATATAATCAATAAATAACATTTAAAAAAAATCAGAACAGGCATATGTGGCTGTTCTTCATCCATTCTTCCCTCTGCCTCTCTCGTCCTCAACTGTTCTTCATCCATTCCTCCCTCTGCCTCTCTTGTCCTCATCCTTCATTTCTCCGATTTTGATTCCCTCTTTTTCATGGAGGCCGATGGCGTCAGAAACACGAACGACTCCTTATCGTCGCTATTGCTCCGCCGTAGTAAATCCAGAAGCTTCCATTTCTTTTCACATCTACTAGGTGAAGAAGCCTATGCTAATTTCGGAGTCCAAACACAGTACGTCCCCGGTGGAATCGACTCCAAATCATCCACCTCCGATGACGAAGACGATGGCGGATCATAATCGTGCAGGCTCTTTAGGTGGATTCCGCACGATCGTGGCATTACTGTTGGCAATTTTTTGATCTATATGTTTTAGATTGGCAATTTGAAGTATCGGCTTTGACCTCTTCTCTACAACCAATGAATGACGTCAATACTTACACTTTGAGGGTAAGCTCAGCACCTAGCTTTTGATCTTCCCTTTTCTTTCTATAATCTCAACTTGAATGTGCCTCTTGTGCATATTTTATTGGACTTGACCTGCATTAGCTGTAGAAGGAGCCCAGGGAATCACATAATTCATTAGAAAAGCTAGTTGATCAACGGACAAGTTTGAATCACATTGCTGCTTTAGGATGATTTAATGTTAATGACTACAACCAATGTTGATTTCCTTACCTGAGTTACCATCAAATTAGCTCTGAGGATAATTATTCAATACTCATTATATGAAGGAAAAAGTTTGTTCATCAATACATATAATATGTTTTGAACTATTATGTCCTTTTAATTTGAAATACATTTAGTTGAAACACTACTTGCATTGTTCTGGACTTGATAACAGGTAAATTGTTCTATGAGAGGTGATCTTGGACCTTCCTGTAATTCTGCTGGAATGATTGACCGCTACATTCTTGGTCTTGACCATCTGTATAGAAAGCCTGTTTACAGAAATCTCAAGGTTTTTGCAGTTGATTCTACTTCTTTGTGCAGTTATCTACATTGCTTTACGCAAACACATTAATGCCTTTTTGATTATTGAAATTCCAGGTCTAGTTCATTTGACATTGATAGCACGGCTGCATTAAATGAAAGCACATGGTGATCATCATGAGGATCATGATTTACGCCTTTGCTTTAGGTGGTAATGGTTTATTGGTTTGCATTTACAGGTTTTCAGAAGCTTACTACCTTGGCTTTGACTTGATATATTGTGAATTGCTAGAAATTTTTATTTCTTTGCTTAGCATATAAAGCTCTTATGTGATATTGGGCATTGAAGTTTACAAGTGATTTTTGGCATTTTAGTTTAAACATGGCTTTCTTCACAAAACCTATTATGTCTTGCCACGTCATTGACTTCATAGAAAAAGCCCAAAACTGAACCTTTAACATATGTTTTTATTCATGTCCTAAGAAAGAAGAATGGAGAATAAATTTAAACATGAAAAGCAACGGTGATAAAGAAAATCGAAAGTGCATATGTAAAATGAATCTAAACTAAAACTTGATCTTCTTTCTAAACATAGTAAAAAGGACAAATGCTTTAAGTTGTAGAATTTGGTTGACTTGGTGTTGGATCAATTTGTTGGCTGGGTGTTGCTACGTGGGTTTTGTTTACCATTGTCATTTTTCTTTTCCTGTTCGGACTTTGTATGAGATGGGAACTAGGAGTGCGCCATTGTGGAACATTTTTCCAAAATGTTTGTGTAGAAGGTTGACTTAAAGTCTCCTACAATAAGACATATGCAAGTCATAATGTGTTTTGAAATTATTAAATTTTGTCATACAATTTTGTAAATATTTTACCTGTCTCAGTTGCATATTCTGCCAAGTCATTGAGTCATGGGTGGATACTTCACATGATGTGACCTAAATCAAAATTCATGTTACTACTCTAGGAACGTTGACAAATAATTAAAAATTATAAAATTGAATTAATAGATTTTACCTCACTTGATTGCAAACTTGTTTGTGTGTCTATTGGAACATTCAATACACTAGGCTGAGTGATGCTTGCATTAGTTTGAGTATCATGACTGTTAGTGTTGCCTGAATCCTTGCAGCCTCTTTTGTTGTGGCCAACAATGCCACAAATTGAACATTTTATTGCAATTCCATATCTACCCACCTTCGACTTTTCTTTCTTTTCTTCATTTGGATCCTTTTTTCTTGCTTTTGGTGGTCTTCCAATAGGCTTTCTATATGTAGGTGGAAGTATGTCTGGATATTCTGTAGTTGTCCATAAGTTGGCGCCATTTGTAGGAAAAATGATAGGTTTATAACATGATTGATAAGCTTCTTTCCTATAGTTAACGGGTACATAAACTTCTAGGTTCTTTCTCCACCAATAGATGCAACTTATGCCATGAGCACACAGCTACATTCGTTTTTCTTTAGATCAAGTACAAATCTCTCATGTCCATCATAGACCTCAAACTTTTCTTCCCCAGCCCAAGTAGGTAACCACCTGCCACTATCATTAGCCTCCCTTTCCAATCTCTTTTTAATATTTGGAAGAATAGAACCTTGAAAGCCATTCATCTTTGTTCTATTAGTAGCCCACTTGTTCATAAAATAAGTCATAATGTCCTCCAACATTGACATAATTGGTTTTTCTTTAGCATCAAGAATGACACTGTCAAAAGCTTCACTCATATTATTTACCAATACATCACACTTAGGTTCAAAAGAAAAGCGAGACTTGCTCCAAAATCTAGGAGGAATTTTGATGAGATACTTGTACGCATCTTCATTAACCTTTTGAATATCCTTCATTGTTCGTTCCCATGCTTGTGGGTATGTAGCTTTGGCTGCCTTCCACATCTTTTCTTTCAAATTGGTTCTTGGGAATCTCTTTCTGAAGTTGTTGTATAGGTTCTGAACGCAAAATCGATGGTCTACTCCATGTAAGAGCTCATCAAAGGTAGGTAAAAGCCCCTATAAATTCATTACAATATTAGTTTATGTAGTATATGTTAAATTTTCAAAGTTAAATAAGAAAATAAATAATGAAATTTATCTTTTGCTGGTCTGAAATAAAGGTATAGGATTTGCACCTATTTGTCCCATCAAGGTCTTTAATTAAATTAGATAGAAACCAAGTCCAAGAATCTTTTGTCTCTGCCTCTACAACAGCAATAGCAATACGGAGCATTTGCTCATTAGGATCTCTCCCAACTGCAGCCAATAATTGGCATTTATATGGCCCCTTAAGAAAGCATCCATCCAACCCAATAATTGGTCTACAAGTCAAGAAGCTAGTATTACAAGCCTCAAAGCATATGTACAGCCTTTCAAATTTGAGAGCATGTTTCTTGATGGTATTTGAGTATTAAGCTCTGCATCGTAGTCAGGTGGCCTATTCACTTTTAACAACATTGTAGAATCAGGATCAGACCTTTTTAGCTCATGACAATAGTCATACAACCTTCGAAGTTGTTCCTAGAAACACCCGTGAACGTGATTTAATGTTTCTTTCTTTGCACTGGATGCCACTGCCTTTGAGACATTCACATTCCACTTTCTCTTAGACCTTTCAATAATATCTTTTAATTTATACTTAGGATTTTCTTTCACATTTTTCTGAATACTCCTACTAAGCCATTTGGATTTTAACAATTTATTATTCACCTCCCTGCTACATTTATGTTTGTCATTGATTTTCCTTAACTGCCATGTCTCTTCTCCCTTTTGAGAATGGAAAAAACGCACAAGAGCCCAGGGGGTGAATTGTGGTTTAAAACAATTAAATAAAACTTATAAAACACAAAACAATATTTTATACTGGTTCGGCCAACACAATGCCTAGGTCCAGTTCTCCAACTCCTCGTTGGGTTCCACTATACCACAGGTTTTACAAAAACTGGTTCACCTGCCAACCTTTACTACAGAGCTTTAGACTTCCCTCTAAACGCTCCCCCTTACAACTTGTAAGGACACAACCCTGTCCTAAAGCCCCAAGCTTTAGAACAACCTCAAATAGTAGAGGATTTTAATTAATGAGTTCACTTAATGAACGGATTTTGATAAACACTTAAGTATAAATAATCTCACTAAGAGTAATAAATACTTTGAGCTTTTGTGAGCAGAGAGTAGATGGGAATATTGAATGCTGGTTCGTCTCTCTGTGTGTGTGAGTGAGTAACTATACATAAATGTTCAAGTCTTGATATTTATAACTCTACATAGCTTGCCTTTTCTTTCAGCTTCAAGTGGCCGTTTGAAATTAGTCGTTGGGAACTCTTAGCCGTTGACAATTAATGCTGTTCTTCATCTTCATCAACTTTCTTCTCTTGGTTCAATTAATCTTGCAGAGGATGAGCTAAGAGAGATAGAGAATGTGAGTAACGATCACTTGCAACCATTGTACTTGCATAGCAGCTTTTTCAGTAGCGCTAGCACCCTTGGCTATCGCTAGCTTAATAGTGTAAGTCCTGCACTTAGCTGTTAGCTAAACAAGTATTTATGTGAAGCACAGTAAGTGTTATCGCTAGTGTATTTTATTAGCTCAATGTTCAAAGACAATGTTTTAGCTATCTGATTATCTAAGTTATTTCAACAAGTATTTTTCTACCGATAGCTAATCATGTTATCGCTAGTAACTATGTTATCGCTAGTTATCTTATTAGCTCATTTGCTCAAAGACACTGTATTAGCTATCTGAATGTCTAAGTTATTTCAAGTATTCTGTTATCGATAGCTAATCATGTTATCGCTAGCTGACTTAGTTCATTACTGCTAGCTGTTCTAACATTTTCCCTTTTATGTTATCCATGTTATTTATGGGGCCTTAGCGATAGTGATATACTTGTACAGAGCTTAGTGATAATGATATATTGTTCTTTGCTTGCTTAGGCTAGCTCAACTCATTATATTAGCGATAGTGAAGGTCTTAGCGATAGAGATATTGACTTTTCTTCAGATTATTGCTAAGTCTTCATTAGCTATTGTTATCCTAACCCTTCCATTTGTTAGCGATAGGTTCTAGCTTAGCGATAGTGTATCTGTTTTCTATAAGATTTTACTTGTTCAATGTTAAGGTAACCTACACTCTTTTACTTAGTCATTTAACATGATTCTTATCTCAATTTATTCCAGACTAAGTTATATGCTAATTGTTCATTTTACTTATGTTATATGGGTCCAGTCCTCATCAAAACTTAAGATTCTAACACCTGTAACGTAACACAATATGCCTTAAAATCACAATTTGTCTTGCACCTTACTTGCACCTTACTCTAATCCTTGCCTTATCATTTTTAATAAACTTTAGCCCTCTTCCAACATGCACAGCATATGAAGATATGGCTTCTTTAAAATCCTCTTTAGTGTTATAAAGTTATCCTGCCTCTCACTTGTATTCACTCATATTTTTTAATGACTTATGCAATGGAAACCTATTCTTAATGCATCCATCTCCTTCATTTTCGTCTCTAGCTTCCTGCTCATCATCAAGGCTTTTTGAATCTTCACTCTCATGATCTTCATATAAATTTTCTTTATATAGTATCTTGACCTCCTCGATGTCACTTCATCCACCTCTTCTTCACTATCGTTAAAGTCAATACTAAAGGCATTGTCTTCATCAGAATTGTTCCCCATCTCTGATGTAAACTTGAGTCTATATGCAAGTCCAAATTGTGCAAGAAAGCAAGAATTTAGAACAGATTAGAATTTGGCATACAAGTAAACATTTGAAATTTGAAAGCAAGTATATCTTCCTTTATACTGAAAGTAAATCATATTTGTTCACTAGAGTCTGAACCATTCCTAGGCATGTTTTTGTGAGAGTTTATTAGATGTTTCTTTAATAACCAAGGCAGAACAATTTTAATTTCTTAATGATTTCTGTGGTTGGTATTGTTATGCAAATCAGGATGGCTGTCTTTTCTGATTTTGAGTCATAGCTAATAAAAACTAAGTCCGTATCCTTTTCTCTATTTTTTTCCAGATATAAAGTTTAAATTTTGAATTTCTTTCTTCATGTTTGTCCTCTGCCTGGCCTTGCTTATCATATAACTCTTTCCGTTATCCCATATAATTTTGTTAGTTTTTTTCTGTCAAGGATTCATATGGGTTGGTCAATCTTTCTATGTCACATAAAATCTGTAAGTGCAATATACACATGGATTTTCCTATTATGTTGAACGAGTTTCAGGTAAAAATAGGATTGTCTATTGCTAGATATGAAATCTTAGTGATAAGTGTTATTATAAACTACAATTCTACTACTGGTTTGTTCTCAAAAAGATTTATTGATGTTATATTTGTACCCACTAAGTAATTAATAATAAATTTCAGGAGAAAAGACACCAAGGAAAGCAAAAGGAGGGGGCAAACAAGGAAAGCTCAGTCCCATAAGAACAAGAGGAAGCTCCATAGTTGAAATAAAAGGAAAAACCTACTTATCCTATATATATATTGATAAACATTGATGCATGACGTACCAGAATTCTGGGATGCTATTTGCAGTGGAGGATTCTATTTGCAATAGAGGTTGGCCAGGCTAGTACTGTTTGCAATAAAGGGGGGTTGCAGAACCGCCGAATGCGTTCTTGTTGAGGAGTGCGTTCTTGTTGAAGTTGTAGAATAGTTCATATATAATAATTAAGAGATTACGGGTGTTTTGATATTGACGGGATCTTAATGATAATTAGGGTTTTATTTATTTTCTTATTTGTAATATTTTTCAATTTTCAATTTAATAATAATAAGTTAACATTTTAATGTTGCCCTGTGATTGCACCATATTTTTATATACTTTTCATTGATAAAATCATCGGATTATTGCATGTCTTTGGAGTAATTGCACCTAATTAGAATAAATTCTGACGTCTGCATACCTTGTTGGGATTTTTACTGATCAAGGGTAATTTGGGCATAATTAGCATAATTTATTGATTAACCAATCTTCGAGGACATTTGATGCTACCTCTGGCTTGATTTTACTTGTAGGTCATAGAAGAAACATGCCCAAACTAAGAAACCAAGTTGCAGCGAAGAATTCTGGAAGGAGCAAAGGAAGAAAGTGAAGAAGAAACATAATCAATGCCTCCTCACCGTGGCTTTCGCCACAGTGAGCTCATAGCGAGAAAGACAAGTGAGGCAGAACCAATGAGAGTTCGCCGTGGGTTTCGCCACGGTGAACTCACAGCAAGTTCCACAATGGATACTAGCTCGCCACGACGAGCCCACGGCGAAAAGGACGAAATCTACAAAATTTCTGACGCGTTTTTAGGGTTTTTGGGGGAGTATAAATAGATCCAAACACCCCCACCTTCAGTTTCTAAGCCTCCTATGCACGAAATTGAAGAGCTCTCCTAGGGTTTCCATCATCTTCCCTCATATCCACTCAAATCTTTCCCTTTTCATCTTCCATTTCCACCTCACTTTCCCTTATATCTTCCTCACTCATGGAGGCTATCATCATGGGTCCTTTTGGGCATGAATTTGAGGACATGAGAGGCTAGAATCTTGGTGCTTTGGTGGTGTGAAGGTGGCTTGAGCTTCAATTGGCGAAATAGGGGAGTTGTTTGTTTCCTCATGCTCTTTTCCTTATGTATTGAGTCTTGTGGTTGCATTTCTCTTTGGATATTTGGATTTGAGACATGATTTCCTTTTCTAGTTGTTTATGAATTAGAACATTTGTGTTGGATATTGAGTTATGTTAATTGAACGATATGTATGTTTAAATTTCCTATTGGATTTATGAATGCTATATGATTTTTAGTGGTTGCTAGATTGTGTAGCTTAATTTGTCCAATTGAATGCTGTGGTTGCACATTCTTGAGAGGAATCGGTTTTCAAAACTCAAGTTCCAGCACACACCAAGTGGAGCTTAACACTAACCCTAAGTGATAGCTATGAAAGTGGTTGCTTGATTAGTTATTAATTAGGGCTAGTGGACCCCTAGTGGTTGCTTGGGGATTTTTTCAATTAGACTTGGTGAATCTTTAACTCCCAATATCAATTTAATGAAGCGTGAGAGCCACCGGAATACTACCAAAGCCCATTTTATAAATTTCCCTTAATCCAAACCCTTTTTACTCATCAATCAAAAATTACCAAAAAAAGAAGTCTTTAAATTCTCACTACTTTTATCAAATGACCTTTTCAAACAAAAACCCCAAATCTTTTATCGTTTTAGTTGCATTTAGTTAAGTTAGGTAGTTTAGAAAGACTCCTCAAGTGAAACGATCCGGGGTTGCAACCTATATTGCAATCCTTTGATTAATTTTGATTTTAACCCCCAAGACGCATTTAGGCAAAGGTTTAAATCACCCTGTCAACATCTTAAATTTATCCAGTTAGCATTTTCTGTTAGAAAAGTTAACGGTGTTAATTTAAAAGGATTGAAAACACACTTTCTAAAGTTAAAGGACTAAAACATGACTTTGTCCAAACTTAAAGGACCAAAAACATACTTTAACCTTATTTTTTTGAAGCTTTTGGCCTATCCCAGCCTCGCGCCAATTTTTCCCTCTAAAAAAATTTCCCATTCCCTCTCTCTTTCTCAACCCTATGGCCTCTAATTTTCCCACTTCCCCGCTCTCCCAAATCTGAAACTCCATCTTGCCCAAACCCTAGCTTTTTCCCTCTCATTTTTTCCTCTTCAACATCTATATCTTTACCATCCTTCTTCGTCTTCTCCTCTTCCCAAACCCATATCCCATTCTTCTTCGACCTCTTTGTCGTGTTCGTCCTCCTTTATTCCTCACTCACTGGGTTCGCTGCCAAATTTCAGAGCTTCGTCATTGTCTCCACTAGCTGCATCTTCCCACAAACCCTAGGCTTATGCAATATTCCTATCGTGCTAATCAGGTTCCATGGCTTCGTCGTCTCCTCCTCCTCCTCGTTCTTTGACCTTGTCTCACCTTCTCTTCTGAGAGCTTCTGGTGTTTATTCTGGAATCATGTTGAAGGTTGGGTTAGGGTTTATATAGTTTTGTCTCCATTGTTGTTGTTGTTGTTGTTGTTGTTTTTTGTTTGTTTATGTCTGAAAGTGCTCGTCGGTTTGCTGATGACGATGAGAATTACGTGTTGATTGGTTCTTTTTTGTGTTGATATTCTCGATGGTTGTGTGTCGTGACTCGTTCAGCAGCTTCCTACACTTTATGCTTCCTAGAAAGAGATCTTGTGAAGGAGTGGTTGTAGAAGAGAGTGAGAACAAGAACAACATAGAATTTGCATTGTTCCTTAAGAAGCTCTTTGCCTCCAATGTCCTCGTCTCCGGGATGCAAGGTCTTGTCGAGATTGGTATAGTCATTGAAGAACCTTTCAATTTCTTTTTTATGTATCAATGATTTTGATTTCAAGATTAGATATGAGTTGCATGATTTCCCTGTGCTTTTGTGTTCCTTTTGACTTGCAATAATTATTGAACGGGGATTTAGATGAAAACTTTAGATTTTATGCGCATGCAACATTTAAGAATTTTACATTATCCAGAATGCCATGTTCATTGTAATACCATTTTAAGAAAATGCAGGCAATGAGTTTCTTCTCTTTTCCTTTGAGTTATCATATCTCTTCTTGCGGTAAAATATGAAGTGGCAAAACGCACAAGAGGGGGGTGAATTGTGCTTTACAAAAAACAACTATAAAACTTTAAAAACGTTAAAGACAATCCTTTATACTGGTTCGGCCAACACTGCCTACATCCAGTTCTCCAACTCCTCGTTGGGTTCCACTAATCACAGGTTTTACAAACTAGGTTCACCTGTCAACCTTTACAAGACAGAGTTTTAGAAACCTCTAAACACTCCCCCTTACAAGTTGTAAGACTACAACCCTATTCTAAAGTCCCAGACTTAAGAACAACCTCAAACAATAGAGGATTTCAATAAATGAGTTCACTTAATGAACAGATTTTGTTAATCACTGAAGTACAGAATAATCTCACTAAGAGTAATAAAGTTTTGAGCAGTGAGTAGATGAGAAATAATGAATGCTTGTTCGTCAGTTTGTTCTCTACTTCATAAATGCTCAAGACTTTGTTTTTATATCTCTTCTCAGTTGCCCTTTTTCTTTCAGCTTCATAAGTCCGTTTGAATATGTTCGTTGGAAGCTCCTATCCGTTGGCATTTAATGCTGGTCTTCATCTCAATCATCTTTCTTCTCTTAATTCATTTAATTCTTGCAGAAGATGAGCTATGAGAGATAGGGACTGTGATTACCAACTACCTGCAACGTTGTACTTGTGTAGCAGCTTTTTCAGTAGCGCTAGCATCTCATGCTATTGCTAGCTTCATAGAGTGAGTCCTGCACTTAGCCATTAGCTAAACAAGTATTCATGTGAAGTACAGCAGGTTTTATCGCTAGTAGGATTCATTGTTTCAGTGTATACAGATAGTATATTAGCTATCAGAATGTCAAGTTATTTCAGCAAGTGATTTCATTATTGATAGAGAAGGCTTTACCGATAGAGATATTATCTTCAGATTATTGCTAAGTTCTTCATTGACTATTTTTCTTATCTCTTCATCTATTAGCGATAGACTCTTAGCTTAGCGATAGTATATTTGTTATCTATAGAACATGTTCAACGTTTAGATAACTTATACATTTCTTTAGCCATTTACCTTGATTCTTATCTTGATTATTTTCTGACTAAGTTATCTTCTTATCTGTTCATTTTACTTATGCTATCTATAGTGCCCAGTCTTCATCAAAACTTAAAATTTTTAACAAAATGAAATTGTTCTCTTTGTCAGTTCTTGCCTCTTCTCTGGAAAATCAACCAGAAGAGAATGCTGTGCAGCTCTCAATTTTCCATAATCTCATCATCTAATCAATTGTGGTTACTCCATTCACTGCTTTTAATGAGCTATCTATGTCATGGACAAACCGACCTGACTTGTTTTATGAGAGGTGTAGGCTTGGAGGGTTGTCCTCTTCTACTTGCACTGCATTTCTTTGTCACGTCTTTCTTTCCTTGATCAAGTACCTTGATTATCCCATGACAGTATCTGATCTTCATGCTTACTCTCTTCAATTTGTGCTAAATATTTAAGGGAGTTTATTACTGGTATATGAATAGTTGTATGCTATTTGAACCATTCTGTTGGTTTAGTACCTTCTTTAAAATTCTATTGTTTTGATTAAAAGTAATTTCAAGTATTAGCTCTATAATACCAAATCGTGCTAGTATATTTAGTTGGTGTGTTTTACAATCTGTAGCTAAGAATCTTATTCTTGCGGGGGTCAAATATGTGACCCTTCATGATGAAGGAAGTGTGGAGTTGTGGGATCTGTCTAGCAATTTTGTGTTTTTAGAGAATGATGTTGGTAAAAATAGGACAGCGGCTTCTGTTAGTAAGTTGTAGGAGCTCAACAATGCAGTTCTTGTGCTGAGCTTGGAAACTAAGCTGACAAAAGAGCAGCTCTCTAATTTTCAGGTATCACTTTGTACCTTCCATTCTATTCCCAATATTATTTGCACCTCATTTTCTTCCATTAACAGCATTTATATGCCTATCTGTTATGTGTCATTAAATGAGTTTGTCTTTGGCCTTATTTGGATTTCAAGGTTATCAATAGTTGTCATTTGTGAAATTACTTGTTTTATGTGCTGCACCACTATCATCCATTTAAGAACTTACCTCATAAATATTTATGATGTTCTTGTCTTAAGTTTCTGGTCCACAGGGCTATGGATAATTACGTTTATTACTTTAATCTTTCTAATTGTTTGATTTAACTAGAAGCTAATATAGAGGAGGTGATGCGATCCAGAAAACAAAAGCTATCTCTTCAAGTGGAAATTGGAGCAATAAATCTGAACAATTACTTTGACTTTGTCATTAATTCAATTTGGGCTGAAAGTGTAGCTGGTGATCATATTTTGGGCTTGGAGACATCAAATTGAAGGGCTTGGGCCATGAGCTTCACATGGGAGGAGTCATTGGGCTTAAATGGTCATATTTGGGGCTTTAAATTCTGATTACTTTTGGTTAAATGTATTAGTGCGAAAATTAATAGTTAGGTGGCAGATTTGACTTTTAAGTTCCCTAGTTTATTTAATTACGTTTTTAGTTATCTATTTTCTTGGTTAACATTTGATGTTTTGAATTCCCTAGGATGCATTCAATGCAAATTAGGTCAGATTTCTGAATTTAGTCTTTAAATACATTGTAAGTCTCATTTTGAGGAAGATTTGATTTTGAATGAAAAAGTTGCTTTCTGCACTTTGTATATTGAGAGTGAATTCTCTCTAGGGTTCTTCTTAGAACTAAAAGACTTATCAAGGCTTGATCAACCTTGTGGCGTCTTCTAACACTTCGGGTCCTTGTCCTTTCATGTTCAAGGGTTCAAGTGGATCATTCCAGTTCTTTGTTTAGCTTTCTTGAGGTGAGTGTATCTCAGATTGGTTGTGGGTTCTTAGGGTCTAACCCTAGTGGATTCGCACCATCTTAGTATCAGAGCTTCGGATTTAAACTCTGGTCATATCTTTCTGTTCTTTGTTTTTCATTCTTGTTGTTTGTTTTGTGTTTTTGCTTCGTGTCTGTTCATCTTTTTTGTTTCTGTTCGAGTCTGAAATTTCTGTCCTTGTTCGACTAGTTTTGATTTGCATATCTCAACATGTATTATGTCAATCTTATAGTTCAGAGTCTGTTCTTTCTTTTCATTTTGAAATCGTCCAAATCAGAGTTTTCTGTTGTGAGTTATAGCTGTTTCAAAAGTGTCGCGTTTTCTGGAAATTTCTGGGTTCTGTTTGCTTATTTTGTTCTGTTTGTGTTAGATTTCATATTTTCCTTAACTTGCAGCAAGAAAAAGAAAAATAAAAAGAAAAGAAAAGAAAAAGAAAAACATTAGGAAAGAAAAAAAAGTGAAAAAAAAGGAATTGAAAAAGACAACCAGAAGTTGCAATTGTTGACTTGTTCTTAGAAAAGTGTTCATCTTCATACCCAGAATTTTTCTTCAATCTTTGCAATCTGTGTTGGTTGAAAATCTTCATTTTCCTTGATACCTTATGTTCAATACTCATATCTGACGTTTCTAAGTGTTGTGTTGACTCTGCAAGTTGTGAAAGTTTTGGTTAAATTGTTTAGTTCTTTTAAGAGCCTCAAGAGGGATTTAAGAGTGGAAAAAGGCAAGAGTGAAATGTCAATTTAAAAGCCAGAGTGTGTGAAACACGAGTGAAACTAATCTGTTTGAGCAAAACACGTGAGTAGAGTGGTGAGGTCCTTTTTTTTCTATTGTTCTAACTTTATAGGTTTCAAGATGCATGGGGTAGAAGTTCATAAAGATCTCCAATACTTACTAAAAAGATTTGACAAGTTTCATGCTGAAACAGAACAATGGTTGTCTAGTCACAACTTCGAAAAGAAAAGAGACTTATGCAAAAGGTTGCAGGAGT
Organism: Mimosa bimucronata; assembly: GCA_037074515.1. Taxonomy (NCBI): domain Eukaryota; kingdom Viridiplantae; phylum Streptophyta; class Magnoliopsida; order Fabales; family Fabaceae; genus Mimosa; species Mimosa bimucronata. The sequence continues at coordinate 44,972,075 of CM073436.1, forward strand.
TGAAGCAAGGCTCCATGAGTGTTGGTGAATATTTCCAAGAGATGGATTTGGCTATGATTAGAGCTGGGGGTGAAGGAAACTCCTAAATCCATGAAAGATCGTTTTACATGTGGAGTTAATTATGAATTATCTTGTTTTGCGAAAATGTGGAGTTTCATGGATATTGACATTCTTGTTCCTTTTGTTGCTGAGCATGAGAAAGGAATTAAGAAAAAGAGAGTTCTAAAAAGTAAATCAAATTCATAGATATTTGAAACCTCAAGTGTTGCTGACCATGTTAATGAGGTAGAGGTAGAGCCAACCAAGGAGGAAGAAGAATGGAGTGCTGAAATTTATGCAGGGAAGAATGTAGAAGAAGACCTCCTTATTCCAAGTACCAATTTTATTGAGTAGATTACCTCAATCATGAAAGGAAAAGTGAAAATATGAGGGTGTGTGATTTCAATGAAAATATTCAAGAGAGAAAAGTTGAGTTTGAAACAGAAAAAAAGATTGAGAGTATAGAGTGTTTTCAACTTGATGAGGGTGAAAAAGAGAGTGTTGAGAATGAGTGCAAGGATATTTGTTTGATTACTAATGATCTTAACCATTATTCTCCTTGTGATTTAGATGTGTTGCAAGATTTCTTGGACTTGTTTCCTAAGAAACCTCCTGATGGATTCTTATGCTCAAGAAGAATTGATGCTTTCTCTCCTTCAAGTGGCATTGAAAAATTTTCTACAAGCCAAAAGTTTGATTTTTATTTTGACTTTGATTTGGTTATTCCTTGGTGTTTTGATATGAATGTTGTGAACTGTTTTGATGACACTCTAGTCTACTGCAAGAATCTTGATGAGAATTTGAATCATTTGATTTGTGTGATTGATGTTGTGAAGAAGGAAAATTTGTTTTCAAATCTGAAAAAATGTGATTTTTTCTTGGATAGAATCATTCTGGGATTTGTGCATTTGCTTGGACAAGGTAAATTGAGCAAAAGACATGGAATGTGGCTGAAATTTATTGACACATTTCCCTTTGTCATCATATACAAGAAAGGTAAGAAGAATGTTATTCATGATGCATTGTTAAGAAGGTATGATCATGTTCTTTTATCTCTGGATACTAGAATGATTTGCTTTGATTACATCAATGATCTGTTTGCATATGAAGCTGCTATTTCTAAAGTATTTCTTGTTTGTGGAAAGAAGGCATATGATAAGTTCTATAGAGTGAATGACTACATGTTTGAGGAAAACAAAGTGTTTGTGCCTCCAAATTCAATATGTGAATGATTTGTGAGAGAAACAACTAAGGGAGGAGATAGTCAATTTCAGTTGCTTGAAACAATCGATGTTAATACTTACAAGATTGACTTTCTTGATGAGAATAATGTTAGTGATACAGTATATGCCCCTGATGTATTCCCTTTTGATCCAGGTAAAGATTCGAGGACGAATCCTTTTGAGGAGAGAGGGTATGATACGATCCAGAAAACAAAAGCCATCTCTTCAAGTGGAAATTGGAGCAACAAATCTGAACAATTACTTTGAGTTCGCCATTAATTCAATTTGGGTTGAAAATGTAGCTGCTGATCATATTTTGGGCTTGGAGACATCAAATTGAAGGGCTTAGGCCATGAGCTACACATGGGAGGAGTCATTTGGGCTTAAATGGTCATATTTGGGGCTTTAAATTCTGATTACTTTTGGTTAAATGTATTAGTGCGAAAATTAATAGTTTGATGGCAGATTTGACTTTTAAGTTCCCTAGTTTATTTAATTAGGTTTTTAGTTATCTATTTTCTAGGTTAACATTTGATGTTTTGAATTCTCTAGGATGCATTCAATGCAAATTAGGTCAGATTTCTGAATTTAGTCTTTAAATACATTGTAAGTCTCATTTTGAGGAAGATTTGATTTTGAATGAAAAAATTGCTTTCTACACTTTGTATCTTGAGAGTGGATTCTCTCCAGGGTTCTTTTTAGAACTAAAAGACTTATCAAGGCTTGATAAACCTTATGGCATCTTCCAACACATTGAGTCCTTGTCCTTTCGTGTTCAAGGGTTCAAGTGGATCATTCCAGTCCTTTGTTTAGCTTTCTTGGGGTGAGTGTATCTGAGATTGGTTGTGGGTTCTTAGGGTCTAATCCTAGTGGGTTCACACCAGGAGGTTGAAGAAGCTAACAGAGCAGCTGTTGAAAGCTGCTATAGTTGTGTAAGTGTAACATGTTAAGTAGACCAGTGATAACCATCGCATACCAAAATTTTGCTGTTCTTGAATATTGTTTCATGGCCATGCTACTACCAGGGTGTATTGTATTTGTTGATATGTTGATGCTGAAGTGGTATGAATATATATTGGTTCTTTCTTCCATGGCAAATTGGTCATTGATCTGTATGCTTATCTCAAATCAGTAGTTTTGTCCACCTAGTTGACTGTCAACCATTCCTTCATTTGTTGGTGAGTTCAGAACCTCCTTTACAAATTGTTCGTCCTTCTTTCTCTTTTTCTTCGTTTTCTTTGACTTATCTACAAGATAAGGAAAAAATTCATGAGGATGATGAAATCACTGACATCAGGAGTATTGTTTTGCGACACAAGAAAACCTAGAATTGTTTTTATTACAAGCTTTAATTGTTAGTCCAGTATCAATCTCCTCAGAATCCTTCAAGTCTTCAATCAAAGGAGCTTCAGAAGAATTGTCATCTGCTCCATCTGATAAAAAAGGAATAAAACATGACTAACATCACCACAAAGTCACCAACTAGATGACAGTTTACTGAAACATCAAGAGAAAAAAAAATGTAGGGGAGGGGAAAAACTACAAAGGTGAAAAAAACCATGTATCAGAAGATGTTGAAGCTTTTATGTAGCTCTCAACTCACCATTATGCTCCTTCATATCAACTTGAACATTTGGCCTTTGTTTACCAACCAGATTTTTTAGTTTTTGCTTTCTTATTAGATTTGAAGATTTCTTCTTCTTCTTTTCAACCAGCATACTACTATCCTCTGAAACAGCATATGCACACAGAAATAAATCAAATAATTTACTTATATATGCAATACCATTCTATTTAGGCTGCAAAATAGTATTAAATGAAAGACACAGGAACATCTTTACCTTCAATTTTCATTCTAAGAGCTTCACCATTATCAGCAATTTTTCCTCTCTTTCTTTTCTTCAGCATGTCTATTGGTCTTGTGCCTTTCATCATACCAAATAAATCTGTAAACAAGAGAAGCCAACAAGTACTTTAGAGCAAACATGCAAACCAAAAAAAAAAATCTATACACTTCTTTGAGTTATGAGTTAAAGAAAAATTTATAGACCCTTAATAAAACTCATGACAACACAGTATTAAAAGGAAAAACCCCATATGCATCCTGAATACTGCTTTTCGTTAAACTGTTGAATAATTAGCTTGCATCCAATAAACTTCCTCAGTTGTGCAAATAGTTGTTTCAGGCACAGCAACGATTTATGGGTCAAATAATCACATTGAAAAATTCAATTAAAATTAAGGGTTTACTTTGTCCCTTCTAGCCACATTATATTTCACTCTCAAGAGTCGTGTTTTACTTTACATATAGAGGTTAAGATTACAAAATAAAAAATTAAAGCTAAGAACGACTTGTTTTATGTGGTCACCTTTTGGGTATCTAAATTTCTGAAATTATGTTATTTGTTTCTCCTTGTTTATAGTCATCATGTTTACAATATCAAATTGGACTAATTGTTCTGTATTTTCAGTTTCTAATGGTTATTAGTTGATGTGTATACTGTTTCCTTAACACTGTAAAAAGGCACAATGATGCTAATAAAATATTAAGTAATGATGGAGCATGCCCAATCTGTGCCCCCAAGTGATTTCAACGAGATATGAAGTTGATTAAGATCTGTAGAACATGTATATTTTACTACTGCATAAACGGCTGTTTGTATATGTCTGTATTATTGCTGGATTAAATCACCTATGGATGACCTTATAGTTTTGCCTCATCTACCAATGATGTCGTTTGTATTTCTATATTCTACATATAATCAACTGGGTAAGTTCCAGCTTATTGTGTTGAAAGATTCTTCATTTTTGATTTAATATGAGTGTTTATGAATTATAAACTTGCTGTTTATGGTATGTACGCTGATTTCATATCTATGTGCTACATATTTTACTGCTAAGCATGTATCCATTGCTAAGAAATAAGTATAATTTGAGAGTTGATCATGGCCTAAGAGGGTGCCCTTTTGTCACTCACCTTCCTATTATCTTCAATATTAATTACTTTTAACAATTTTTCTTTTTAATTTCTCAGCAAGATAATGGTTAATAATAGTTCTATCTGGCACTGGGCAATCTTTAGGGCTTGTAGCAGCATTGTATCTCATTTCCACCAACCTAATGTCAAGGACCCTAACTATAGGGATGCAGTAATTGACTACAACACACCTAGAAATCAGAGTATAAGGCTGAGTTGTAAACATTTGTTTCTGAAGTCTGAACCACAGTTGATTTAACTTTTGTCTAATGCGCCTTGGGGGTTAAGATCAAGATTCAATCCAAGGATTGCAATATAGGTTGCGACCCCGGGTCGTTTCACTTGAGGAGTCTTTCTAAACTACCTAACTTAACTAAATGCAATTAAAACAATAAAAGATATGGGGGTTTTGGTTTGAAATTTCATTTAATAAAACTATTGACAAAAGCAGTTACTTGTTTTTGGTATTTTAGATTAATGAGTGAAAAGAGTTTGGATTAAGGGAAATTTGAAAAAATGGGCTTTGGTAGTGCTACAGTGGCTCTCACGCTTCATTAAATTGATATTGGGAGTTAAAGATTCACTAGGGGTGAGCATGGTGCCCAGCCGCCCAGCATGCCCACCCGAGCCCAGTAAAAAATCGCCCAGCCCAACCCAAAAATAGTGGCCCGAAAAATTTTGGGCAGGCAGGGCCGGGCTAATTGTTGGGCAGGGTCGGGCATCGGGCAGGGGGTGCTGCCCTGCCCATTTTCCCCACCCCGAAAAATTATATAACATATATTTGAAATATATATTATTCACTATATATTATATTATATATAATACATAATACATAATTACATATTATTTAAATTTACATCATTTTATTTAGAAATTTTCGTTGCCTTATTTACAACTGATTATGGATGTTTAATTCTTGAAGTATGATTATCTTTTAGGACACATAGTAGATATTTTCCTTTCAAAACATAAGTTGCAAACTTATTTTCAAATATCTTAAGGTATGGAATTATGGTTATTCTTTGAGGGTCATATTAGTATTTATTAGTCATAATTAGATTGTTAATATGGAATAACTTTAAAGTTTATATTAGTATATATTAGTTATAATTGTATTTTTTCTTATGGGAAGAGAGAATCACGACTTGGGCAGGGAAGCGCCCACTTAGCCCAGCCCACTCTTACCCAGCCCAGAATGGTTAGGGCTTCTATCGGGCAGGGCCGGACATTGGGCAGCATTTTACTGCCCATTCATTCTTAGGGCTGGGCATCGGGCAGGGTACCGTCCTGCCCAGCCCTGCCCATGCCCACCCGTAAGATTCACCAAGTCTAATTGAAAAATCCCCAAGCAACCACTAGGGGTCCACTAGCCCTAATTAATAACTAATCAAGCAACCACTTTCATAGCTTTCACTTAGGGTTAGTGTTAAGGTCCACTTGGTGTGTGTTGGAACATGAGTTTTGAAAACCGATTCCTCTCAAGAATGTGCAACCACAGCATTCAATTGGACAAATTAAGCTACACAATCTAGCAACCACTAAAAATCACATAGCATTCATAAATCCAATAGGAAATTTAAACATACATATCATTCAATTAACATAACTCAATATCCAACACAAATGTTCCAATTCATAGACAACTAAGAAAGGAAATCATGTCTCAAATCCAAATATACAAAGAGAAATGCAACCACAAGACTCAATACATAAGGAAAAGAGCATGAGGAAACAAATAACTCCCCTATTTTGCCCATTGAAGCTCGAGCCACCTTCACACCACCAAAGCACCAAGATTCTAGCCTCTCATGTCCTCAAATTCGAGCCAAAGATAGCCCATGACCACAGCCTCCATGGATGAAGAAGGTAGAAGAAGAAGTATGGTGGAAATGGAAGGTAGGAAGATGAAGAACAAGAAAATCAGCAAGAATGGAGGTGAGATTGAGTGGGAGGATGAAGATTTGAGTGAGGAATGAAGGAAATGAGTGAAACCCTAGGAGAGCTCTTTAATTTCGTGCTTGGGAGGCTTTCGATTCTGAAGGTGGGGGTGTTTGGATCTATTTATACTGCTCAAAAACCCTAAAAAAAGAGTCAGAATTTTGAAGATTTTCGTCACTTCGCCATGGGCTCGCTGCGGCGAAGTGACGGCGAGGAAGTACCCATTCTGGAACTTTGGCTTTGAGTTCGCCGTCATCTCGCCGTGGCGAGGTCGCGGCGAAGGACTGAGCTTTCTGTTTCTTCTTGTCTTTCTCACCGTGAGCTTCGCTGCGGCCTCGGAGACATTGATTCTGTTTCTCTCTTCACTTTCTTCTTCTACTCCGTCCAGAATTATTCGCTGCAACTTGGCTCCTTAATTTGGGTATGTTTCTTCTATGAGCTGCATATAAAATGGGCCTAAGGTAGCATCAAAATGTTCTTGGTGCGAACCCACTAGGGTTAGACCCCAAGAACCCACAACCGATCTGAGATACACTCACCCCAAGAAATCTAAACAGAGGTGGTGCGAACCCACTAGGGTTAGACCCCAAGAACCCACAACCGATATGAGATACACTCACCCCAAGAAAGCTAAACAAAGGACTGGAACGATCCACTTGAACCCTTGAACACGGAAGGACAAGGACCCGAAGTGTTGGAAGACGCCACAAGGTTGATCAAGCCTTGATAAGTCTGCTAGTTCTTAGAAGAACCCTAGAGAGAATCCACTCTCAAGACACAAAGTGCATAGAAGCAACTTTCATTTAACTCAAAATTCAAGTGTGTCTTCCAAATTAGGCTTACAATGTATTTATAGGCTACATCCATAAATCATGCCTAAATTGCATTCAATGCATTCTTGAGAATTCAAACACTAAACCTAATTCAACAAACAACAAACACAAAAATTCAAATTTGGCAACTTAATTTCAACAATCAAGACCCTAGAATTCAAAGATGCCAACTTATTTCAACAATCAACAAAACCCAAAAGTCAAATCTGCACCTAACTAATTTGATTTTCGCACAAAGAAAAGTTGACAATTTGAATCAGAATTTTAAGCCTAAAATGTGATCATTTATGCCCAAATGACTCCTCCCATGTGTAGCTCATGGTCCAAGCCCTTCAATTTGATGTTTTCAAGCCCAAAATATGATCAACCTCTTCATTTTCAGCCCAAATGACATTTGCTGCGTTTTCAGCTCTTTTGTTCACATTTGTTGAACCAATTGCCATTTGCTTTGTCCATGTCTCTTGCACTAGCCCAATCAATGCCTCCTTAATTCTCTTAGCTCTTGCTCTTGTGATTGGTCCACTTGGAATTTGCAAAGGATCATTTGAAGTTGAAGAGTTGTCTTGTTGGATCGCATCATTCCCTCTCTCCTCAAAAGGATTCGTCCTCGAATCTTTACCTACATCAAAAGGAGATAAATCAGCCACATTAAAAGTAGCACTTACATTGTACTCTCCAGGTAAGTCAATCTTGTATGCATTATCATTGATTCTTTCAAGCACTTGAAATGGACCATCTCCTCTTGGAGCTAACTTGGACTTTCTTTGAACGGGAAATCTTTCTTTCCTCATATGCACCCACACCCAATCTCCAGGTTCAAAAAGAACACGCCTTCTTCCTTTGTTGGCCTTGAATGCATATTGCTCATTTTTCTTTTCAATTTGCTGTTTTACACGCTCATGCAATTGCCTCACCATTTCAGCTTTCTTTTTCCCATCAAGACTTGCTCTCGCATCAATAGGTAATGGTAATAAATCCAAAGGACTAAGTGGATTAAAACCATAAACTATTTCAAAAGGAGAAAAATCAGTGGATGAATGCACAGTCCTATTATATGCAAATTCAATGAATGGCAAACAATCTTCCCAATTTTTCAAGTTCTTTTGAATCATAGTTCTAAGCAATTGAGACAATGTTCTATTAACAACTTCGGTTTGACCATCAGTTTGTGGATGACAAGCAGTAGAAAACAACAATTTAGTGCCAAGCTTCCCCCACAAAACTCTCCAAAAATGACTCAAGAATTTTGTATCCCTATCAGAAACAATGGTTCTAGGAACACCATGCAATCTCACAATTTCTTTGAAAAACAAGTCAGCAACATATGTGGCATTATCAGTTTTATGACAAGCAATGAAATGTGCCATTTTAGAAAATCTATCAACAACCACAAAGATGGAATCCATTCCTCTTTTTGACCTAGGCAAACCCAAAACAAAATCCATTGATATGTCAATCCAAGGTTCACTAGGTACAGGTAATGGTGTATACAAACCATGTGGCAAGACTCTAGATTTGGCCCTTTTACAAGTTATGCATTTAGCACAGATTCTTTCCACATCACGTTTCATTTTAGGCCAAAAGAAATGCTCATGCAAAACATCCAAAGTCTTTTTCATACCAAAATGACCCATTAATCCTCCCCCATGTGCTTCTCTAACAAGCAATTCACGCAAAGAACATTGAGGCACACACAATCTGTTTTCTCTAAACAAGAACCCATCAACCCTATAAAATTTGTCACATGCTTTATTTTCACAAGCAAGAAACAATTCAGAAAAATCAACATCACTTGCATACAAATCCTTGATATGTTCAAAGCCAAGCAATCTAGTACTAAGAAAAGAAAGAAGAGTATACCTTCTGGACAATGCATCAGCCACAACATTTTCCTTACCTTTCTTGTATTTGATGACATATGGAAATGTCTCAATAAATTCCAGCCACCTTGCATGCCTTTTGTTCAGCTTACCTTGACCCTTAATGTGCTTTAAAGATTGATGATCAGTGTGAATGACAAATTGTTTAGGCCAAAGGTAGTGTTGCCAATTCTCCAATGCTCTCTTGAGTGCATAGAGCTCCTTATCATAAGTTGGATACTTCAAGGCAGCTCCATTTAGCTTTTCACTAAAATAAGCAATTGGCTTTCCTTCCTGCATCAAAACAGCTCCTATCCCAACTCCAGATGCATCACATTCGATCTCAAATGTTTTGCTAAAGTCAGGCAATACTAACACAGGTGCAGAACACAAATTATCTTTTAGTTTAGCGAATGCATCATCTTGAGCGTTATCCCATTTAAAACCAACAGATTTCTTAATGACCTCAGTGAGTGGTGCAGCAAGTGTACTAAAATCTTTCACAAAGCGCCTATAAAAACTAGCCAAACCATGAAAACTTCTCACCTCAGTTATGCTTTTAGGTGTTGGCCATTCTCTTATAGCCCTTATCTTTTCCTCATCAACTTCAATTCCTTTAGCACTCACCACAAAACCAAGAAAAACAATTTTATCCATGCAGAAATCACACTTTTTCAGATTTGCAAACAATTTTTCCTTCCTCAAAACTTCAAGCACACAATGCAAATGATTCAAATGTTCATCCAGATTCTTGCTATAAATCAGAATATCATCAAAATAAACCACAACAAACTTTCCAATGAAAGCACGCAAAACATGGTTCATCAATCTCATGAAAGTGCTAGGTGCATTAGTTAAACCAAATGGCATAACTAACCATTCATACAATCCATGTTTTGTCTTGAAAGCAGTTTTCCACTCATCCCCTTCCTTCATTCTAATTTGATGGTATCCAGATTTCAAATCAATTTTAGAAAACACAATAGAACCATGCAATTCATCAAGCATATCATCTAACCTAGGAATGGGATGGCGATACTTTACAGTGATATTGTTGACAGCTCTGCAATCAATGCACATCCTCCAAGTTCCATCTTTCTTTGGCACTAAAAGCACTGGAACTGCACAAGGACTCAAGCTTTCTCTCACATATCCTTTTGCCATGAGATCTTCCACTTGCCTTTGAAGCTCCTTTGTTTCTTCTGGATTGCTTCTATATGCTGGCCTATTAGGAATTGTTGCTCCAGGAATGAAATCAATTTGATGCTCAATTCCTCTAATGGGTGGTAAGCCAGGGGGAATTTCTTCAGGGAACACATCATCAAATTCCTGCAACAAAGAACCAACAACACTTGGAAAGGAAGGGTGAATGTCATTAGTGTTCAAAAAGGATTCCTTGTAAACAAGGAGAAGCAAATGTGTTTCAGCAAGAAAAGCACTCCTCACATCACTTTCTTTTGCATAAAAATTCATTTTCTTCTCTCCTTTTTTTATCTCTTCATTCTTTTCCTTTCTCTGAATTTCTTTTTTTGAACTCTCACATTTTCTCTCTTTTTCACTCTCTTTTCTTTTTGATGTATCTCCCTCATTTTTCTTATCTCTCTCTCTTTTCATCTTAAGCTGATCCTCATAGACTTGCTTTGGAGTCAAAGGTACAAGAGTAATGGGTCTATTGTTCATTACAAAAGAATATCTATTTGTAAGCCCATCCTTCTTTACTTTTCTATCAAACTCCCAAGGTCTTCCCAAAAGTAGATGTCCAGCATGCATAGGAACAACATCACACAATATCTCATCACAATATTTTCCAATTGAGAAAGAAACCAAAACCTGCTTATCAACTTTAATTTCCCCACATTCATTTAACCATTGCAGCTTGTATGGTTTAGGGTGTCTAATGGTTGGCAAATTCAATTTCTCAACCAAGGTAGTGCTTGCAACATTAGTGACACTCCCACCATCAATGATCAAACTACATACCTTGTTATCAATAAGGCAGCGAGTATGAAAAATGTTTTCCCTTTGCTCATTTACCTCATCTTCCTTCACTTGACAATTCAAAGCTCTTCTAACAACAAGGCATTCTCCTTCCACAGCATACTCAACTCCATCATCACTTTCATCTTCAAGTGGTGGTTTGGAAACATCATCACTCTCACTTTCACTTTCAGTCACAACTTCATTATTTTTCAGCATCATAACTCTCTTGTTGGGACATTGAGAAGCTATGTGACCTGTACCCAAACACTTGAAACATTTTATATCTCTATTTCTAGAAGTTTGGGAATCAGATTTACCTTGTTTCTTTGATGAAACTTCTTCCTTGCCTTTAGTGGTCTCCTTCTGGCTACTTCTTTCTCCTTTCTTCCAATTCTGTTTCAAAAAAGAATTTGATCCAGAATTGAACTTTGAAACACCTTTACGTTTGAGTTGCTTTTCCACCTTAATTGCCATATGCACCATGTCTTCTAACTCCACATAATGGTGCAATTCCACTGTGTCAGCAATATCCCTACGTAGCCCGTTCAGAAATCGAGCCATTGTAGCCTCCCTATCTTCTTGCACATTAGCTCTTATCAAAGCTAATTCCATCTCTTTAAAATATTCGTCCACACTCTTAGAACCTTGTTGAAGGGTCTGCAACTTTTGATAAAGCTCTCTATAGTAATGGTTGGGAACAAATCTCCTCCTCATTAGAGCCTTCATTTCTCTCCATGTTGCTACAGGTCTCTCACCATTATTCCTCCTATCAATCCCCAATTTATCCCACCAAGCCATGGCATAATCAGTGAATTCAATTGCTGCCAACTTTACCTTTTTAGCTTCAGAATAATTATGGCACTCAAAAATCATCTCCATCTTCTTTTCCCACTCTAAATATGCTTCAGGATCACCCCTACCTTGGAAAGCTGGAATTTTCATTTTAATGTTCCCAAGGTTCCCATCCGACCTATTTCTCTCCCTTCCATGTCTCCTTCCATTCCTATCTCCTCTATGCCTATTTCTTTCCACTTCATATTCAGACTCAAATTCTCCCTCACTATCATTTTCAGATTCAAACCCATCCTCAAAAGGTTCCCTTCGCCTATCATACCTTCTAAATGGTTGCTCTCTTTGCAGATTTGCAAGCCTCTCATCTTGCCTATCCATTCTATCTCTTATTTCTCCAAAAACCACTTCCATTCGTGCAAAGTGTTGCTGCATTTGCCTAAGGTTGACATCTGCATTCCTTGAATTGTTATTACCATTAGATGTTTCACCTGCACTAGACATTATAACTACAAAAAAGGATGTTAGTGAAATGGAGTCCCTCACAAATATATCCTTACGTGTTTCCCTCAAGAATGTCACTCTACACTCGTGTTTCACTCAATCTGGCTTTTAAATTGATATATCACTCTTGCCTTTTTCCACTCTTCAAATTCCTCTTGAGGCTCTTTAAAGAACTAAGCAATTTAATCAAAACTTTCACAACTTGCAGAATCAACACAACACTTGGAAACTTCAGATATGAGAATTGAACAAAAAGTATCAAGGAAAATGAAGATTTTCAACTAACACAGATTGCAAATATTGAAGAAAAATTCTGGATATGAAGATGAATACTTTTCTAAGAACAAGTCAACAATTGCAACTTCTTTTTTTTTTTTTTTTGTCTTTGATGTTTTTTTTTCTTTTCTCTTTTCTCTTCTTTTTTTTTTTTCCTTGGCTGCAAGTTTAAGGAAAATATGAAATCTACTACAAACAGAACTAATAAGCAAATTGAGCCCAGAATTTCCAGAAAACACGTTCTTATTGAAACGTGTATATCTCACAACTGAAAACTCGGATTTCAACGATTCCAAAACGAAATGAAAGAACAGACTCTGAACTATAAGATTGACATACTGCACGTTGAAATACTCAAATTGAAACTAGACAAACAAGGACAAAGATTTTGGTCTCGAACAGAAACAAAGAAGATGAACAGACACAGGAAAACACACGAAAATATGAACGAAAATGAAAACAAAGAACCGAAAGATATGACCTGAGTTTAGAACCGAAGCTCTGATACCAAGATGGTGCGAACCCACTAGGGTTAGACCCCAAGAACCCACAACCGATATGAGATACACTCACCCCAAGAAAGCTAAACAAAGGACTGGAACGATCCACTTGAACCCTTGAACACGGAAGGACAAGGACCCGAAGTGTTGGAAGACGCCACAAGGTTGATCAAGCCTTGATAAGTCTGCTAGTTCTTAGAAGAACCCTAGAGAGAATCCACTCTCAAGACACAAAGTGCATAGAAGCAACTTTCATTTAACTCAAAATTCAAGTGTGTCTTCCAAATTAGGCTTACAATGTATTTATAGGCTACATCCATAAATCATGCCTAAATTGCATTCAATGCATTCTTGAGAATTCAAACACTAAACCTAATTCAACAAACAACAAACACAAAAATTCAAATTTGGCAACTTAATTTCAACAATCAAGACCCTAGAATTCAAAGATGCCAACTTATTTCAACAATCAACAAAACCCAAAAGTCAAATCTGCACCTAACTAATTTGATTTTCGCACAAAGAAAAGTTGACAATTTGAATCAGAATTTTAAGCCTAAAATGTGATCATTTATGCCCAAATGACTCCTCCCATGTGTAGCTCATGGTCCAAGCCCTTCAATTTGATGTTTTCAAGCCCAAAATATGATCAACCTCTTCATTTTCAGCCCAAATGACATTTGCTGCGTTTTCAGCTCTTTTGTTCACATTTGTTGAACCAATTGCCATTTGCTTTGTCCATGTCTCTTGCACTAGCCCAATCAATGCCTCCTTAATTCTCTTAGCTCTTGCTCTTGTGATTGGTCCACTTGGAATTTGCAAAGGATCATTTGAAGTTGAAGAGTTGTCTTGTTGGATCGCATCAAGAGGTTAGTAACGATCCACTTGAACCCTTGAACACGGAAGAACAAAGACCCGAAGTGTTGGAAGATGCCACAAGGTTGATCAAGCCTTGATAAGTCTGTTAGTTCTAAGAAGAACCCTAGAGAGAATCCTCTCCCAAGTCACAAAGTGCAGAAAGCAACTTTTCATTTAAATTCAAATCTGGCCTCAAAATGAGGCTAACAAAGCATTTATAGGTGTCTTCATAAATTTGACCTAGTTTGCATTAAATGCATTCTAGAGAGTTCTAAACAACAATTTCTAAATAAATAAATAAATAAATAAAAAGTCCAGATTGCCAATTAAACTCTAATTTTCGCACAAATAAAAATATTAAAATGTAGTCATCACTTAAGCCCAATATGTGATTATTTAGGCCCAAATGCCTCCTCCCATGTGAAGCACTTGGTCCAAGCCCTTCAATTTGATGTCTCCAAGCCCTGAATATGATCAGAATCTCCTTTTTCAGCCCAAATGACATTTGCAACATTTTCAGCACTATTGCTCCTAATTGTTGAATCAATTGCCATTTGCTTTGTCCATGTCTCTTGCACTAGCCCGATCAATGCTTCCTTTATTCTCTTGGCTCTTGCTCTTATGATTGGTCCACTTGGAATTTGCAAAGGATCATTTGATATTGAAAAGCCATCTTGCTGGATCGCATCATTCCCTCTCTCCTAAAAACGATTCGCCCTCGAATCTTGACCTACATCAAAAGGAGATAAATCAGCCACATTAAAAGTAGCACTTACATTATACTCACCAGGCAAGTCAATCTTGTACGCATTATCATTGATTCTTTCAAGTACTTGAAATGGTCCATCTCCTCTTGGAGCTAGTTTAGACTTTCTATGAGTTGGAAATCTTTCTTTTCTCATATGCACCCACACCCAATCTCCAGGTTCAAAAAGAATACGCCTTCTTCCTTTATTGACCTTGAATGCATATTGTTCATTTTTCTTTTCAATTTGCTGTTTCACACGCTCATGAAGTTGCCTCACCGTTTCAGCTTTCTTTTTCCCATCAAGACTTGCTCTCTCATCAATAGGTAATGGTAATAAATCCAGAGGAGTAAGTGGGTTAAAACCATAAACTATTTCAAAAGGAGAATAATCAGTAGATGAATGCACACTCCTATTATATGCAAATTCAATAAATGGCAAACAATCTTCCCAAATTTTCAAGTTCTTTTGAATCACAATTCTGAGCAATTGAGACAAAGTTCTATTAACAACTTCAGTTTGACCATCAGTTTGTGGATGACAAGCAGTAGAAAACAGTAATTTAGTACCAAGCTTTCCCCACAAAACTCTCCAAAAATGACTCAAGAATTTAGAATCCCTATCAGAAACAATGGATCTAGGAACACCATGAAGTCTCACGATTTCTTTGAAAAACAAGTCAGCAACATATGTGGCATCATCAGATTTATGACAAGCAATGAACTGTGCCATTTTAGAAAATCTATCAACAACCACAAAGATGGAATCCATCCCTCTTTTTGACCTAGGCAAACCCAAAACAAAATCCATTGATATATCAACCCAAGGTTCACTAGGTACAGGTAATGGTGTATACAAACCATGTGGCAAGACTCTAGATTTAGCCCTTTTACATGTTATACATTTAGCACAGATTCTTTCCACATCATGTTTCATTTTAGGCTAAAAGAAATGCTCATGCAAAACATCCAAAGTCTTTTTCACACCAAAATGTCCCATTAATCCTCCCCCATGTGCTTCTCTCACAAGCAATTCACGTAAAGAACATTGAGGCACACACAATCTGTTTTCTCTAAACAAGTACCCATCAACCCTATAAAACTTGTCACATGCTTTATTTTCACAAGCAAGAAACAATTCAGCAAAATCAACATCACCTGCATACAAATCCTTGATATGTTCAAAGCCAAGCAATCTAGTACTAAGAGAAGAAAGAAGAGTATACCTTCTGGACAATGCATCAGCCACAACATTTTCCTTACCTTTCTTGTATTTGATGACATATGGAAATGTCTCAATAAATTCCAGCCACCTTGCATGCCTTTTGTTCAGCTTACCTTGACCCTTAATGTGCTTCAAAGATTGATGATCAGTGTGAATGACAAATTGTTTAGGCCAAAGGTAGTGTTACCAATTCTCCAATGCTCTCATGAGTGCATAGAGCTCCTTATCATAAGTTGGATACTTCAAGGCTGCTCCATTTAGCTTTTCACTAAAATAAGCAATTGGCTTTCCTTCCTGCATCAAAACAGCTCCTATCCCAACTCCAGATGCATCACATTCAATCTCAAATGTTTTGCTAAAGTCAGGCAATACTAACACAGGTGCAGAACACAAGTTTTCTTTAAGTTTAGCAAATGCATCATCTTGTGCCTTATTCCATTTAAAACTAACAGATTTCTTAATGATCTCAGTGAGTGGTGCAGCAAGTGTACTAAAATCTTTCACAAAGCGCCTATAAAAACTAGCCAAACCATGAAAACTTCTCACCTCAGTTATGCTTTTAGGTGTTGGCCATTCTCTTATAGCCCTTATCTTTTTCTCATCAACTTCAATTCCTTTAGCACTCACCACAAAACCAAGAAAAACAATCTTATCCATGCAGAAATCACACTTTTTCAGATTTGCAAACAATTTTTCCTTCCTCAAAATTTCAAGCACACAATGCAAATGATTCAAATGTTCATCCAGATTCTTGCTATAAATCAGAATATCATCAAAATAAACCACAACAAACTTTCCAATGAAAGCACGCAAAACATGGTTCATCAATCTCATGAAAGTGCTAGGTGCATTAGTTAAACCAAATGGCATTACTAACCATTCATACAATCCATGTTTTGTCTTGAAAGCAGTTTTCCACTCATCCCCTTCCCTCATTCAAATTTGATGGTATCCATATTTCAAATCAATTTTAGAAAACACAATAGAACCATGCAATTCATCAAGCATATCATCTAACCTAGGGATGGGATGGCGATACTTTACAGTGATATTGTTGACAGCTCTGCAATCAATGCACATCCTCCAAGTTCCATCTTTCTTTGGCACTAAAAGCACCGGAACTGCACAAGGACTCAAGCTTTCTCTCACATATCCTTTTGCCATGAGATCTTCCACTTGCCTTTGAAGCTCCTTTGTTTCTTCTGGATTGCTTCTATATGCTGGCCTATTAGGAATTGTTGCTCCAGGAATGAAATCAATTTGATGCTCAATTCCTCTAATGGGTGGCAAACCAGGGGGAATTTCTTCAGGGAACACATCATCAAATTCCTGCAACAAAGAACCAACAACACTAGGAAAGGAAGTTTGAATGTCATTAGTATTAAAAAAGGATTCCTTGTAAACAAGGAGAAGCAAATGTGTTTCAGCAAGAAAATCACTACTCACATCACTTTCTTTTGCATAAAAACTCATTTCCTTCTCTCCTTTTTTTCTCTCTTCATTCTTTTCCTTTCTCTGAATTTCTTTTTTTGAGCTCTCACATTTTCTTTCTTTTTCACTCTCTTTTCTTTTTGATGTATCTCCCTTATTTTTCATATCTCTCTCTCTTTTCATCTTAAGCTGATCCTCATAGACTTGCTTTGGAGTCAAAGGTACAAGAGTAATGGGTCTATTGTTCATTACAAAAGAATATCTATTTGTAAGCCCATCCTTCTTTACTTTTCTATCAAACTCCCAAGGACTTCCCAAAAGTAAATGTCCAGCATGCATAGGAACAACATTACACAAAATCTGATCACAATATTTTCCAATTGTGAAAGAAACCAAAACCAGCTTATCAATTTTAATTTCCCCACACTCATTCAACCATTGCAGCTTGTATGGTTTAGGGTGTCTAATGGTTGGCAAATTCAGTTTCTCAACCAAGGTAGTGCTTGCAACATTTGTGACACTTCCACCGTCAATGATCAAACTACATACCTTGTTATCAATAAGGCAGCGAGTATGGAAAATGTTCTCCCTTTGCTCATTCACCTCATCTTCCTTCACTTGACAATTCAAAGCTCTTCTAACAACAAGGCATTCTCCTTCCACAGCATACTCAACTCCATCATCACTTTCTTTTTCAAATGGTGGGTTAGAAACATCATCACTCTCACTTTCACTTTCAGTCACAACTTCATTATTTTTCACCATCATAACCCTCTTGTTGGGACATTGAGAAGCTATATGACCTATACCCAAACACTTGAAACATTTTATATCTCTATTTCTAGAAGTTTGGGAACCAGATTTACCTTGGCTCTTTGATGAAGCTTCTTCCTTGCCTTTAGTGGTCTCCTTTTGGCTACTTCTTTCTCCTTTCTTCAAATTCTGTGTCAGAAAAGAATTTGATCCAGAATTGAATCTTGAACACCTTTACGCTTGAGTTGTTTTTCCACCTTGATTGCCATATGCACCATGTCTTCTAACTCCACATAATGATGCAATTCCACTATGTCAGCAATATCTTTACGCAGCCCATTCAGAAATCGAGCCATTGTAGCCTCCCTATCTTCTTGCACATTAGCTCTTATCAAAGCTAACTCCATCTCTTTAAAATATTCATCCACACTCTTAGAGTCTTGTTCAAGAGTCTGCAACTTTTGATAAAGCTCTCTATAGTAATGGTTGGGAATAAATCTCCTCCTCATAAGAGCCTTCATTTCTCTCCAAGTTGCTACAGGCCTCTCACCATTATTCCTCCTATTAATGCCCAATTTATCCCACCAAGCATGGCGTAATCAGTGAATTCTATTGCTGCCAACTTCACCTTTTTAGCTTCAGAGTAGTTATGGCACTCAAAAATCATCTCCATCTTCTTCTCCCACTCTAAATATGCTTCAGGATCACCCTTACCTTGGAAAGCTGGAATTTTCATTTTAATGTTCCCAAGGTTCCCATCCAACCTATTTCTCTCCCTTCCATGTCTTCTTCTATTCCTATCTCCTCTACGCCTATTTCTTTCCCCTTCATATTCAGATTCAAAATCTCCCTCACTATCCTTTTCAGATTCAGACCCATCCACAAAAACCTCCCTTCGCCTCTCATGCCTTCTAAATGGTTGCTCTCTTTGCAGATTTGCAATCCTCTCATCTTGCCTATCCATCCTATCCCTTATTTCTCCAAAAACCACTTCCATTCATGCAAAGTGCTGCTGCATTGCTATGAGGTTGTCATCTAAATTTCTTGGACCTCCACCACTATTGGATGATTCACCTGCACTAGACATGGTCGCTACAAGAAAAGATGTTAGTGAAATTGAGTTCCTCACAAGTTTCCTCACGTGTTTCCCTCAAGAATGTCACTCTACACTCGTGTTTCACTCAATCTGGCTTTTAAAATTGATATATGTCACTCTTGCCTTTTTTTCACTCTTAAATCCCTCTTGAGGCTCTTAAAAGAACTAAACAATTTAACCAAAACTTTTCACAACTTGTTAAATCAACACAACACTTAGAAACTCCAGATATGAGTATTGAACATGAAAGATCAACGAAAATAAGAGTTAAAACTGACACAGATTGCAAAGATTGAAGAAAAATTCTGGGTATGAATTCACTTTCTAAGAACACTTTTTTCAGCTCAACAATTGCAACTTTCTTTCTTTCTTTTTTTTTCAATTCTTTTTTTTTCAATTTTTTTTTCTTTTCTGATTTTTTTTTCTTTTTTTTTCTTTTTTTTTTGGCTGCAATATAACGGAAATAATGGGAAAAAATACCACAAACAGA
The DNA here is from genome assembly GCA_037074515.1 of Mimosa bimucronata. NCBI lineage: Eukaryota > Viridiplantae > Streptophyta > Magnoliopsida > Fabales > Fabaceae > Mimosa > Mimosa bimucronata. The sequence goes on from CM073436.1 coordinate 44,991,591, forward strand.
ACTAAAAGCAAAACAGAACCCAGAAATCCAGAAAAGACGCCTTTTTTTTTAAACGCGTGTATCTCGCAACAAACAACTCGGATTTGAACGATTCCAAAACGAGAAGAAAGATCAGATCCTGAACTATGAAATCGACATACTTAACGTTGGAAAACTCAAGGTAGAACTCTTCGAACAAGGACAGAAATTTTGAACCCGAACAGAGACAGAGAAGATGAACAGACTTGAAACAAAGACACGAAACGATGAACGAAAATGAAATCAAAGAATGGAAATATGACCTGAGTTTAGATCCGAAGCTCTGATACCAAGATGGTGCGAACCCACTAGGGTTAGACCCCAAGAACCCACAACCGATCTGAGATACACTCACCCCAAGAAAGGTAAACAGAGGTTTGTAACGATCCACTTGAACCCTTGAACGCGGAAGAAAAAAGACCCGAAGTGTTGGAAGACGCCACAAGGTTGATCAAGCCTTGATAAGTCTGTTAGTTCTAAGAAGAACTCTAGAGAGAATCCTCTCCCAAGTCACATAGTGCAGAAAGCAACTTTTCATTTAAATTCAAATCTGGCCTCAAAATGAGGCTAACAAAGCATTTATAGGTGTCTTCATAAATTTGACCTTGTTTGCATTAAATGCATACTAGAGAGTTCTAAACAACAATTTCTAAATAAATAAATAAATAAAAAGTCCAGATTGCCAATTAAACTCTAATTTTCGCACAAATAAAAATATTAAAATGTAGTCATCACTTAAGCCCAATATGTGATTATTTAGGCCCAAACGACTCCTCCCATGTGAAGCACTTGGTCCAAGCCCTTCAATTTGATGTCTCCAAGCCCTGAATATGATCAGAATCTCCCTTTTCAGCCCAAATGACATTTGCAACATTTTCAGCACTTTTGCTCCTAATTGTTGAATCAATTGCCATTTACTTTGTCCATGTCTCTTGCACTAGCCCGATCAATGCTTCCTTTATTCTCTTGGCTCTTGCTCTTGTGATTGGTCCACTTGGAATTTGCAAAGGATCATTTGATATTGAAAAGCCATCTTGCTGGATCGCATCAGTTCTTGATAATGGGTTAAACAATAAATCGTGTTAATTATTCCCAAATTGCCCTTGGCTAGAACAAATTCCAACAAAGTGTGCACAAGTCAGAAATTACCCTAATTAGGTGCAACTACCCCAAGAACATGCAATAATCTAATGATTTTATCAATGAAAAGTGTATAAAAATATGGTGCAATCAACAGTACAATGCCATTCATCATTTTCACTAAGAAAATCATCCACAGTTTCTGTACATACTTGATTTAAGTTTTTTTTAATAAATACTTGATTTAAGTTCTTAATATGATATAATGAAATGTTTTCCATTGATCTGTAGGTTTTCCTTGCTCAACTCGTACTCACTGACATGAATAAAGAACTCAAAGGATTAAGGTTCCTCTTTTAGTTTTAGTCATTTTTTAAAGATCACTACTGCTGGATTATTATGATATATAGTGTTTCTTCTTGATTTTTTATATTGTTTCTTGCTTCAGATTTTCTACATATATTTTTCATTCATCCCTAGGGTTCTAAACTTCATAGAGCACACAAGTAAGCATTTGCTGGAAGGACAAAGGAGTGAGCATTATAGTCTTACCTTGTCTTATAGAGTACCGGGAACCATTCAATATCAAAAAGCTAAAGAAGTCACCCATTTAGAAATCCAACAAACCCTCCAAGGTGTTCAAGGAACTTTCAGCTCAAGTTGGGTTACATGGAGAAAGACGTGGATTATTCCATGGGTAGCATATATGGAATTAAATGTGACAATTGGTAGAGCACCCCCAAAGCCACCATGGCATGGAGTCCAATGGAGCTTTAAAATGTCAAATTTGGGTCCAAATGCAATGTGCAATGGATTATGGGAGTTCCAGAATGATATTACACCATATTCAAGCCCAAATGGGTGGCTTAATGGCCCATACATTTTCATGAACGAAAATATTAAGAGGAAGACCCATTTGGACAATTCATGAAGCATCTAGAAGCCCTCCTATTGCATGAAATCTGATTGCATTTAAGTTTCTTATTTCATTTCATTAAAATAAGGCCATTTGACCAATGATTATTCTAGAAGCCTTTTCATATCTTCCTATTATAGCTAGCTGACTTTTTCTTCAAGAATAAGCCATTTCTTTGTATGGAATGGTGCCATTCAAAATGTCCATCAACATTAATGCACCATTGATGTCTTAGGTTTTTCCTTTCATTCTAGAGTATTCCATTGATGCCTATATAAAGGCTTTCTTTGTACTGAATTTTTAAGACTTGAATGAATTGAGACTTTTGTTTCTCTTATGTAAGCATTGCTTGCATCTTTGTATTCTCTTGAGAATACTTGACTGTATCAAGGAGTGATCATCCTTGTGGTGTCTTTGTGGGCTAGGGTTGTAAGAGCCTCTTCCTCCCATTGATCATCGGTTCTGTGTTATCTTTTTCTCGTCTTTATACTTGTCTTCTAGCCAATCCGCTCCCCTTAATATATCATTGTCTTACCTTGATGTTTCTGTTTGTTTTCGAACTAAGCGGACTAAATGTTACAAATTGCTTACAATCTGTATACTTGTAACTGTTATTGTAGGAGTATAGTTAATTTAAAATATTTAGTGAACTTATATGTTCTAATTTACTTAGCCGTCTATTTTTCTTTCTAATTTACTTAGTCGGATATTTTTCTTTTAAGTATATAGTAGTTAACTTATAGTATATAATAATTAATTCATTAAATGTTTATTTTAAATGTATTTGATCTTTAGATATATGACTTTTTGGTGTATATATGTATCGAAAATGTATGTAAATTTTGAATTGATGCATGGTGTAACACCTAGTCTTTGTTTTACCTTCTTAATAAATTCTTGCCTACTTTGTAGCTCCAAAATTGTCCTGATTAAAACTTTTATTGAAACCTTGATATGTTAAAACAATTTATCATTTAATGCCTTATTAATTTAAATTTTTATTTAGTACTTGATCATCAAGCTTCACTAACATATATATATATATAAACTATCATTTACACGTCGATCCCAACATCACACCATCTCCTACGATAAGGACATCGGATTAATACATATATATCGAGACTCATACCCCTGTTGACATCTTGGTGCGAACCCACTAGGTTTAGACCCCAAGAACCCACAACCAATCTGAGATACACTCACCCCAAGAAAGCTATACAAAGGACTGGAACGATCCACTCGAACCCTTGAACACGGAAGGACAAGGACCCGAAGTGTTGGAAGACGCCACAAGGTTGATCAAGCCTTGATAAGTCTGTTAGTTCAATGAAGAACCCTAGAGAGAATCCACTCTCAAGATACAAAGTGCATAGAAGCAACTTTCATTTCACTCAAATGTTCAGGTGTGCCTTCCAAATGAGGCTTACAATGTATTTATAGGCTACATCCATAAGTCAGGCCTAAATTGCATTCAATGCATTCTTGAGAATTCAAACACTAAACCTAATTCAACAAACAACAAACACAAAAATTCAAATTTGGCAACTGAATTTCAACAATCAAGACCCTAGAATTCAAATATGCCAACCTAATTCATCAATCAAGAACACAAAAGTCAAAGATGCCAACTTATTTCAACAATCAACAAAACCCAAAAGTCAAATCTGCACCTAACTAATTTGATTTTCGCACAAAGAAAAGTTGACAATTTGAATCAGAATTTTAAGCCTAAAATGTGATCATTTATGCCCAAATGACTCCTCCCATGTGTAGCTCATGGTCCAAGCCCTTCAATTTGATGTTTTCAAGCCCAAAATATGATCAACCTCTTCATTTTCAGCCCAAATGACATTTGCTGCGTTTTCAGCTCTTTTGTTCACATTTGTTGAACCAATTGCCATTTGCTTTGTCCATGTCTCTTGCACTAGCCCAATCAATGCCTCCTTAATTCTCTTAGCTCTTGCTCTTGTGATTGGTCCACTTGGAATTTGCAAAGGATCATTTGAAGTTGAAGAGTTATCTTGTTGGATCGCATCACATCTACTACAAACTTTACCCACCATATTCATTTACATGTAACAACTTCTTCCCACCATAGTGTTTACAAAATATACATATACATCAAGTATTTCGTATGGCTTAACATTAATATACTCAAAAATATATACAAATTGCCTAAGCAATCTTATGCTACACCCTCAGGCAACATATGCCTTCGCTAAAACCAGCCTTACCAAATGCAGTCCAGCCTATCTTTCCCTGCAACCAAAATTTTCTTAGGTTTACCTCATACACTCTAATTTCATACAATCATACCATCACAATTCATTTAAACTATACAGATCATGATAATGTTATTCTCATATTTTGCGTCTCTGACACCGGTCATCCAAGTAATGATACGTTCATTCACTTGGATACTAATTATTTCTCTCAATGTGCATATAGCACCTGCCACTTATTAATAAGGATACATCCCCTATTAGTAGTGACTATACCTGCAGGGTTTTAATAATATAATACAGATATATCATATAGATAAAAAAAAATATCTGACATAGGGGGAGCGACCCACCGTATGCCTGGGAGTACTCCGAATTTTAAAAAAATAAGAACATACGTGCAATAATCATTTATCAAATATCTGTAACAGTAATCATGCTTAATTATCATACCATTCAATCATGCATTGTTCTAGGTGTGTATGAAGTAAACCCTCACCTGTGACAACCACGCACTACTCCACTGTAGCCTTTCCTTCTCGCTGCTTATGAGATTTATCACCACTTGGTCCTTCTATTATTACATCATGTAATATTAGAGGTCAATACTCATGTTATACATATTAGATATCTCTCTCGGTCCTAGTATACTACCCACCCCTTAGTGATAGTTCTTACTAGATTAAACACATTCACATCTCAAATTAGAACAAGTTTCATTCTCCAACTCTAAAAGTTGGTATTTCTTATTAAAGAAAGAAATCCCACATTCAATGTTTAATACAATACAATATGGCTGGACTTAATTGTCAATTCAACAGCAACAATTAAATTTGTTTATGTATAAGAAGTATCACACTTTAAGTCCTTGTTATAGTACAATTGACAGCAACTTTTGAACCTAATTTAATTAGAATTATTTACAATAGGGTAGCAGCAACTTGTACTCAAAATTATCAAACATCTTGTAATGTAATGCAAAGAAAATCTATGTCACATTATCTATAATTGCATTACAATTGTGCAGCAGCAAATTTAGGCAAACTATAATGCCATTCACATTGTTTTTAGTCATAACAAGCCACTACTTTCAATTCCATTAATCCCATTTGTTCAAGGCCAAAACAGAACCACTTTTCATCTACCATCATCTCAAAGCACAATCTAATCAATTTAATCAAAATTGCTGTCACAAATTGCAACAATATGCACAAATCATAACTTTATATTTCCTTACCACTTTACAGCAACTTTAAGAAATCAATAAAATAACTAAGTTATGTTAAACTTGTATGAATTATAAAAGAAAATCTGCACACACATAAATAAGCTTCATGGCTGAACCGAATTGCCACTGCACAAATTGACAGCAATATTCAGCACAAACTTGCCTCCATTTGCAGCCAATTATTTACAAGATATAGCCCCAATTTTTGTTGTAACTTTCATAGATAAAAGATGAAAATGTTAGAGCCAAATATCTCCCTTTAATTGGTCAAGAAAACTGACCAGAATCACCCAAATTTCGGACAGATTTCATGGCTCCTTCGTTTTAACAGAAACAGAGCATCAAAGTTATATAAATACACATGCAACCACCACTTTTCACTCACATAAACACCTTTAACAATCTCCCATTTAGCTACAAAAAATCAGGTTCGAACAGCCCCAAATTCCCCTTCAAACCCGACATGCATCATCACTTAAATCACCTCTTGATTGAAGAAAATTTAATTTGGCATAGATGGGTAGAAGATCTTCACCTGAGTTTGAATCTTGCTTTGCATGTGAATTCCACCTCAATCTTCCTCCAAATTCGTCCAAGGAAGCTACTGGAGTTTGGGCAGAAGTTGAAGCATTTTAGAGAGCAAGAGAGAGAGGCTGAAAATTTAGAAAGAGAAGAGTAAATGAGGGAGTGTTTCGGCTGAAGCATGAGGGAGTAGATATAATTTAATTGTTTGTTATTTGAGTAAAAATAATTTAGTCATCTCCCTAATTTACTTAATTGACTCTTTTACTCTTATATATATATATATATATATATATTTTTAACAACATTATTACATATTGTTCCTATTTGGTAAATGACATTTCTTGTCTTCCTTGGGTAATTTTATTTACTAATTGGGTTTTCGGGATGTTACACATGGGATAGTATTATAAATTAAAAATATTTTTTTTAAAAAAAACCTATCCCGGCGCTTCTCTTTCATAATGGCCGTTATAGGCTACACATTCAATTTTTTTATTAAAATTAAATGGCCTATAGCGGCGCATCTCTTTTATAAGCGCCGCTATAGGCTTATCTTTAATTTTTTCTGGGTTAATATAACTTTTGGTCCCTGAACTTTCACTCAATTTTGGTTTTGGTCCCTGAGCTTTAAAATTTTTGGTTTTGGTCCCTGGACTTTGAAATTTTTGGTTTTGGTCCCTGAACTTTCGGTCAATTTTGGTCTTGATCCCTGAACTTTCCATAATTTTGGTATTGATCCCTCAACTTTAATTTTTTTTGAAGTTTTTTTTAAACTGAGGGACCAATACCAAAATTACTGAAAGTTTAAGGACCAAGACCAAAATTGACGGAAAGTTCAGGGACCAAAACCAAAAATTGACCGAAATTTCAGGGACCAATACCAAAAATTTTAAAGTTCAGGGACCAAAAGTTATATTAACCCATTTTTTTTTACTAAAATTAAATGGTTTATAGTGAAGCTTCCCTTTCTTAAGCGCCGCTATAGGCTTAAGCCTATACCGACGCTTTTGTTTAATAAGCGCCGCTATAATCGACCAATAGTGTCAATGGCCTATTGTGGCGCTTATAAGCACCGTTATTGAGCAGAAAAAGTGCTGCTATAGGTTAATTATGTAGAAGTAAATGTGCTGAATTTCCATGATTAAAACATCCTACCCTACTACATCTTACATGGGGAATCTAGAAATGATCCCAAAATGGTCAAATGCTTCCTTAAGGATTGACTAAAGCGAAAAATCCGTATTGAGCCCTTCCAGCTTGATTAAGGTCAAAAGTGTGCAATGTATCGAATTTATATGATTGAAACATCCTATCTCACTACATATTACATGAGGAATCAAGAAATAATCCCCACAACGGTCGAATGCTTCCTTAAGGATCGATTAAAGTCGAAAACGCTTATTGAGCCATTTTAGCTTGTTTATGGTCAAAAATGTGGATTGTATTGAATTTATAAGATTGAAACATCAAATCCCTCTAAATTTTACATGAGGAATGTAGAAATGACCCCCCACAATGGTCATATGCTTCCTTAAAGATTGACTGAAGCCAAAAGCCCGTATTGAGCCCTTTTAGCTTGATTAAGGTCAAAAGTGTGCAATGTATAAAATTTCTAAGATTGAAACATCCTACCCCACTACATCTTACATGGGGAATCTAGAAATAGTCCCTAAAATGGTTAAATTCTTTCTTAATGATCGACTAAAGCCAAAAACGCGTATTGAGCCCTTTTAGCTTGGTTAAGGTCAAAAGTATGCAATGTGTTGAATTTCTATAATAGAAACATCCTATCCCACTACATCGTACATGGGGAATCTAGAAATGATCCCCACAGCAGTCAAATGCTTCCTTAAGGATCGACTAAAGCCGAAAATGCTTATTGAGCCATTTTAGTTTATTTATGGTAAAAAATGAGGAATGTATTAAATTTATAAGATTGAAATATCCAATCCAACTGAATGTTACATGAGGAATGTAGAAATGATCCCCACAATGGTCAAATGCTTCCTTAATGATTCGCTGAAGCCAAAATCCCGTATTGAGCCCTTTTAGGTTGATTTAGGTCAAAAGTGTGTAATGTTTTGAATTTCTAAGATTGAAACATCTTATCCCACTACATCGTACATGAGGAATCTAGAAATGATCCCCAAAACGACCAAAAATATTGCCGATTATTTGTTCATGATTGACTTGTGATTACCTGACTTGCCATACTTCCGTACTTACGTATATAGCTTACATACTCTAGATACATACTTTACATCACACTTCATATACACTCCATACCATACTTGCATCCTCTTTCATCCATTTTTCCTTGAATTTGTGCAAGTGCAATTTTGTCTGAACATTAGTCTACACTTGTTGTTTGCGCCTTGTGTATGACTCGAGGGAACCCCAAAGACCAAGAACCTTATCCTGAATACCTTGTGATTGAGAGGCACCTTACTAGATTGAGAAAAACACAAAAATAGGGAACCTCAATTACATCCTTGATAGTTGAACACCCATCTTCTTGTGAGTCAAGCATTGAGAGTGACCTAGACACTGAAAGTGATACTAGAGACATGGAGGGGGATCACCAAAAGTGTGCAATATTTTTAATCTCTATAATTGAAACATCCTATACCACTACATCTTACATGAGAAATCTAGAAATGATCCCCAAAACAGTCAAATGCTTCCTTAAGGATCGACTAAAGCCAAAAACGCTTATTGAGCCATTTTAGCTTGTTTATGGTCAAAAGTGTGCATTGTATTACATTTCTAAGATTGAAAGATCTTATCCCACTATATGTTACAAGAGGAATCTAGAAATGATCCCCACAATGGTCATATGCTTCCTTAACGATTGACTGAAGCCAAAAGCTTGTATTGAGCCCTTTTAGCTTGATTAAGGTCAAAATTGTGCTATGTATAAAATTTCTAAGATTGAAATATCCTATCCCACTACATCTTACATGAGGAATCCAGAAATGGTCATATGCTTCCTTAAGGATCGACTAAAGCAAAAAACGTGTATTGAGCCCTTTTAGCTCGGTTAAGGTCAAAAGTATGCAATGTGTTGAATTTCTATAATAGAAACATCCTACATGGGGAATCTAGAAATAATCCCCACAGTAGTCAAATGCTTCCTTAAGGATTGACTAAATTTGAAAATGCTTATTGAGCCTGTTTAGTTTATTTATGGTAAAAAATGAGGAACATATTGAATTTATAAGATTGAAATATGCAATCCAACTAAATGTTGTTACATGAGGAATGTAGAAATGACCCCCACAATGGTTAAATGCTTCCTTAATGATTCACTGAAGCCAAAAGCCCGTACTGAGCCCTTTTAGATTGATTTAGGTGTGCAATGTTTTGAATTTCTAAGATTGAAACATCCTATCCCACTACATCTTACATGAGAAATCTAGAAATGATCCCCAAAACGATCAAATGCTTCCTTAAGGATTGACTAAAGTGAAAAATACGTATTGAGCTCTTTTAGTTTGATTAAGGTCAAAAGTGTGCAATGTGTTGAATTTCTATGATTGAAACATCTTATCCTACTACATCTTACATGAGGAATTGAGAAATGATCCCCAAAATGGTCAATGCTTCCTTAAGGATTGACTATAGCCAAAAACACGTATTGAGCCCTTTTAGCTTTTTTTGGGGTCAGAAGTGTGCAATGTGTTGACTTTATATGATTTAAAAATCCTATCCCACAAAATCTTACTTGAGGAATCGAGAAATGATCCCTAAAATGGTCAATGGTTCCTTAACGATCGTCTATAGCCAAAATCGTGTATTAAGCCCTTTAACGTGTTCTGGGGTCAAAAGTGTGCAATGTGTTGAATTTCTATGAATCAAAAGAGCCTATCCCACTACATCTTACATGAGGAATCTTGGCATGATCCCCAAAACAATCAAATGCTTCCTTAAGGATCGACTAAAGCGAAAAACACGTATTAAGCCCCTTTTAGCTTGATTAAGGTCAAAAGTGTGCAATGTGTGGAATTAGTGTATTTGAAACACCCTATCTCACTACATCCTACATGAGGAATCTAGAAATGATCCCCAAAAGGATCAAATGCTTCCTTAAGAATAGACTAAAGCCAAAAACGCTTATTGAGCCCTTTTAGCTTGTTGTGGGGTTAAAAGTTTGCAATGTATTGAATTTATATGATTCAAAACATCCTATCCCTCTAAATCATACATGAGGAATCTAGAAGTGATCCCCAAAACGGTCAAATGCTTCCTTAAAGATCTACTAATGGAAAAAACTCTCGTATTGAGCCCTTTTAATTTGATTAAGGTCAAAAGTGTGCATTGTGTCGAATTTCTATGATTGAAACATCCTATCCCACTACACCATAAATGAGGAATCTAGAAATAATCCCCAAAATGGTCAAATGCTTCCTTAAGGATCGACTGAAACGAAAAACGCGTATTGAGCCCATTTAGTTTGATTAAGGTCAAAAGTGTGCAATGTGTTGAATTTCTATGACAGAAAAATCCTATTCCACTAAATCGTACATGATGAATGTGGAAATCATCCCCATAATGTTCAAATGTTTCCTTAAGAATCGACGAAAGCCCAAAACACGTATTGAGCCATTTTTGCTTTATTAAGGTCAAAAGTGAGCAGTGTCTTGAATTTCTAGGATTGAAATGTCATATCCCACCAAATCGTACATGAGGAATCAAGAAATTATCCCCAAAACGGTCAAATGCTTCCTTAAGGATCGATTAAAGAAAAAAGTGCGTATTTTGCCCTTTTAGCTTGATTAAGGTAAAAAATGTGTAATGTGTCAAATTTCTATGGTTTAAACATCCTATCCCACTACATCTTACATGAGGAATCGAGAAATGATCCCCAAAATGGTGAATGCTTCCTCAAGGATTGACTATAGCCAAAAACACGTATTGAGTCCTTTTCCCTTTTTATGGGGTCAGAGGTGTGCAATATATTGAATTTCTATAATTCAAAATAGCCTATCCCAATACATCTTACATGACGAATCTAGAAATGAACCCCAAAACAGTCTAATGCTTCCTTAAGGATCGACTAAAGCAAAAACCTCGTATTGAGCACTTTTATCTTGATTAAGGTCAAAAGTGTGCAATGTGTTGAATTTCTATGATAGAAATATCCTATCCCACTACATCCTACATGAGGAATGTTGAAATGATCCCCACAACGGTCAAATGCTTCCTTAAGAATCGACTAAAGCCCAATGTGTATTTAGCCATTTTAGCTTTATTAAGGTCAAAAGCGTGTAGTGTCCTGAATTTCTATGATTGAAACGTCCTATCCCAGGAAATCTTACATGATGAATCGAGAAATGATCCCCAAAATGGTCAAATTCTTCCTTAAAGATCAGCTAAAGTGAAAAATACATATTGAGCACTTTTAGCTTGTTGTGGGGCCAAAAGTGTGCAATGTATTGAATTTATATGATTCAAAACATCCTATCCCATTACCTATTACATGAGGAATGTAGAAATGATCCCCAAAACGGTCAAATCCTTCCTTAAGGATCGACTAAAGCGAAAAGCCCGTATTAAGCCCTTTTAGCTTGATTAAGGTCAAAAGTGTGCAATGTGTTGAATTTCTATGATTGAAACATCCATCTCACTACATCTTACATGAGGAATCGAGAAATGATCCCTATAAAGGTCAAATGTTTCCTTAAGGATCGACTAAAGATGAAAACGAGTATTAAGCCCTTTTAGCATGTTTTGGGGTCAAAAGTGTGCGATTTTTGAATTTATATGATTCAAAACATCCTTTCCCACTAAATCTTACTTGATGAATCATGAAATGATCCCCAAAATAGTCAATGCTTCCTTAAGGATCGACTATAGCCAAAAACACGTATTGAGCCCTTCTAGCCTGTTTTGGATCAAAAGTGTGCAATGTGTTGAATTTCTATGTTTCAAAACATCCTATTCCACTTAATCATGCATGAGGAATCTAGAAATAAACCCCAAAATGGTAAAATGCTACCTTAAGCTTGATTATGGTCAACAGAGTGCAATGTCTTGAATTTCTATGATTGAAACATCCTATCGCACTACATCGTACATCAGGAATCTCGAAATAAACCCCAAAATGGTTAAATGCTTCCTTAAGGATGGACTAAAGCCAAAAATGTGTATTGAGTCCTTTTATCATTTTTATGGGAAAAAGTGTGCAATGTATTGAATTTCTATGATTGAAACATCATATCCCACTACATCTTATATGAGCAATCTAGAAATAATCCCCACAATGGCCAAATGCTCCCTGAAATGGGGTGAATTGTGTATCTTAAAAATTTGAAAAAGCTAAAACATACACAATGGATTTATACTGGTTTGGACCTTACTTTGACCTACATCCTATTCTCCAACCTCTGTTGGGTTCCACTAGTGATTCAGGATTACAACAGGTTCCTAAATACCTTTACATCACAAAGAATTTTCTCAGCAAGATGTCACTATCACACTAAATTCTCTCCCCCTTACAATTTGTAAAATTACAACCCTTTCCTCTAGGATCCCACTATCTCAAGGAAAACACTCAATGAAAAGGATTACGAAATTACAAGCTTGCTCAGTCACTTGAGTTGATAGAAATTACAGTTTGAAGAATAGATGGAGAACTCAAATACTTGAATTGATTGCAGTAGGAATTGGTAGTTGAATAGAATAGCACTTAATTCTCTGCCAACCAAGTTTTGGGCTTCAAGTGCTTTTATACTTCGTTTTAGAAATTTGCCCGTTGTTCTCTGTTATAGCCGTTGAGAGGTGAGAGATGAGTTCTGGAGGTTGATGAAGTGATGATCAATAGCAATTAATGCTCCAGTGTTGTGTGGATCTCTCTGTTGCTGGATAAAGACTTAATCCAAAAGCATTAGCAAATACTTCAACGTTCTCTCTCTAGTTTTGTGTGAAAGTTGATTTTTGTGCCTAACATAAACTTCCTGAAATAAACAAGACAAAACTTCTCAAATATAAAGTAAGTGAAACATAAGAGAAGGAGTTAAATTTCAACATTTGACTTCTCCAATCGATGGCCAAAATGGTCAATCGATTGATGTCTTCAGTTGTCAATCGATTGCCTTCATATCGGTGTTGTTTCCTTCCTATAACACTCGATGGAAATGTTAGTTATCGAGTAAAAATTGGCCATAACAATCAATTGCCAAAGTTCCCAATCAATGGCTTCATGTCAATCAATTGTTCCCACTCAAATCCTCACCATTTCCACTCATCTTCACTGCCATTTTGCTGAAATTCTGCACTATCTTTCTTCTTCCTTCAATTTTCTCCTCATTTCTCCTTCACTCTTCTCCATTTTCATTCAACAATGGAGTCCGCTGTTGGGGGAGTGCTTGAACTCGAAATTTCATCAATGAGAGGCTAGAATTTTGGCACTTTGGTGGTGTGAATGTAGCTCTTGCTTTAATGGGCAAAATAGGGGAGTTATTTGTTTTCTCATGCTCTTTTCCTTATGTATTGAGTTGTGTGGTTGCATTTCTCTTGTATATTTGGATTGGAGACATGACTTTTCTTTCTCATTGTTTATGAATCGGAATATTTGTGTTGGATATTGAGTTATGCCAATTAAATGATATTTATGTTCAAATTTCCTATTGGATTTGTGATGCTATATGATTTTTAGTGGTTGCTAGATTGTGTAGCTTAGTTTATTCAATTGAATGTTGTGGTTGCACATTCTTCAGGGGAATCAGTTTTCAAAACTCAAGTTCCAACACATACCAAGTAGAGCTTAACACTCACCATAAGTAATGGCTATGCAAGTGGTTACTAGATTAGTCATTAATTAGGGCTAGTTGACCCCTAGTGGTTGCTTGGGGATTTTTCAATTGTACTTGGTGAATCTTTAACTCCCAATATCAATTTTAATGAAGCGTGAGAGCCACCGTAACACTAACAAAGCCCATTTATAAAATTACCCTTAACCTAAACACCTTTTCACTTTTTAATCAAAAATTACCAAAATCAATTATTTACATTTTCATTACTTTTATCAAACCACTTTTCAAACCCAAACGCCTTACATTTTATTGTTTTAATTGCATTTAGTACGTTTAAGTAGATTAGAAAGACTCCTCAAGTAAAACGACCCAGGTTTGCAACCTATATTGCAATCCTTAGATTGAATTTTGATCTTAACCGCAAGGACAATAGGCAAAGTTTAAATCAATGGCGCCATTGCCGGGGAGTCATTTTTTACTCCCTAGGTTAGCTTAGTGTCAATTGAATCTATTAACTAGGGGTAGGAGTCGTTAGGATTAGGTTTAGGTCATTTGCATCCTTGGGTTAGTTTACATTTGCTTGTTTTGCTTTGCATCAAATCTCCCTTGAAAATACCAAAAATATTGCTGATTTTTTGTTCATGATTGACTTGTGATTACCTGACTTGCCATATTTCCACACTTACGTACATAGCTTACATACTCCAGATACATACTTTACATCACACTTCATATACACTTCATACCATACTCGCATCCTCATTCATCTATTTTTCCTTGAATTTGTGCAAGTGCAATTTTGTCTGAACCTTAGTCTACACTTTGATGAAGGAGTATGTAGTGCCAAGACTTTAAAGGCAGCTGAACCAGACATGGAGCAAGCTCAAGGATGGAAGCCCAACATTCTAAAAGATCCATTACAAGGCATTGGAGGGCCGATGACAAGAGCAAGGACCAAAGCTATGAAGGAGGCCCTGAATTGCTTCATAAGAGATCTTAAAGAGTTGGAGCCCAACTACACTAAAGATTCATCCATTCATATGTCCAACAAGAGCCCAATAAAGGTGGTCACAATGTTAGAAGCCCAACAAGTTGATATACAAGGCTTAAAATACATGTGACAAGCATGTGCTTTTGGAGGAGGAGCATAAGTTACGTTTTGGACAAATCAAGAAGCATCTAGAACACTTCCTTATGCATCAAATCAGATTGCATTTCATTTCAATTAAGTCTCTTATTTTATTTCCATGAAATAAGGCCATTTGGTCAATGAATGTTCTAGAATGTCTTGTCTTATTTTCCTATTTTGAATAGCTGACTTTTTCTTCAAGAATAAGTCATTTCTTTGTATGGAATGGTGCAATTCAAAATGTCAATCATCATTAATGCACCATTGATGTCTTAGGGTTTTCTTCATTCTAGAGTATTCCATTGTTGCCTTTATATAGGCTTTCTTTGTACTAAACATTTCAGACTTGAATGAATTGAGACTTTTGTTTCTCTTGTGTGAGCTTTGCTTGCATCTTTGTATTCTCTTGAGAATACTTGACTAAGTCAAAGACTGATCATCCTTGTGGTGTCTTTGTGGGCTAGGGTTGTAAGAGGCGGGTACTCTTCCTCCCAACGATCATCCGTGTTGTCTTTTCTTATCTTTATACTTGTTTTCTAGCCGATCCGCTCTCCTTAATATATCACACTTGTTGTCTCCGCCTTGTGTATGACTCGAGAGAACCCCAAAGACCAAGAGAATATCCTGAATACCTTGAGATTGAGAGGCACCTTACTACATTGAGAAAAACACAAAAAGAGGGAACCTCAATTACATCTTTGATAGTTGAACACCCATCTTCTTGTGAGTCAAGCATTGAGAGTGACTTAGACACTGAAAGTGATACTAGAGACATGGAGGGGGATCACCAAAAGTGTGCAATTTTTTTAATCTCTATAATTGAAACATCCTATCCCACCACATCTTACATGAGAAATCCAGAAATGATCCCCAAAACGGTCAAATGCTTCCTTAAGGATCGACTAAAGGCAAAAAAGCTTATTGAGCCATTTTAGCTTGTTTATGGTGAAAAGTGTGCATTGTATTACATTTCAAAGATTGAAATATCCTATCCAACTATATGTTACATGAGGAATCCAGAAATGATCCCCACAATGGTCAAATGCTTCCTTAAGGATTGACTCAAGCCAAAAACGTGTATTGAGCCATTTTAGCTTTATAAAGGTCAAAAGTGTGCGTCTTGAATTTCTATGATTGAAACATCCTATCCCACTCAATCGTACATAAGGAAACGAGAACCTAAAACGGTCAAATGCTTCCTTAAGGATAAGCTAAAGCAAAAAACGCATATTGAGCACTTTTAGCTTGTTGTGGGGTCAAAAGTATGCAATGTATTGATTTCTATGATTGAAAACATCCTATCTCACTACAACTTACATGAGTAATATAGAAATGATCACTAAAATGGTCAAATTCTTCCTTAAGGAATGACTAAAGCCAAAAACAATCAAAGTTTCAGTCATAGAAATTCAACACATTGCACACTTTTGACCATTAACAGGCTAAAAGGGCTCAAGATGTGTTTTTGGCTTTATTCGATCCTTAAGGAAGGATTTGACCAATTATGGGATCATTTCTAGATTCCTAATGTAAGATGCAGTGGGAGAGGATGTTTCATTAATAGAAATTCAACACATGGCACACTTTTGACCATAAACAAGCTAAAAGTTCTCAAAACGCGTGTTTGGCTTTAGTCGATCCTTAAGGTATCATTTGACCATTTTGGGGTTTATTTCTAGATTTTTCATGTATGATTTAGTGGGATAGGATGTTATGAATCTTAGAAATTCAATACATTGCACACTTTTGACCCCACAACAAGCTAAAAGGCGTCAAAACATGTTTTTGGCTTTAGTCGATCCTTAATGAAGCATTTGACCATTTTGGAGATCTTTTCTCTATTCCTCATGTATGATTTAATGGGATAGGATGTTTTGGATCATAGAAATTCAATACACTGCACACTTTTGACCCCACAACAAGGTAAAAGGACTCAATTGCGATAGGATGTTTCAGTCATAGAAATTCGACACATTGCACACTTTTGACCATTAACAAGCTAAAAGGGCTTAAGAAATGTTTTTAGCTTTAGTTGATTCTTAAGGAAATATTTGACCATTTATGTGATCATTTCTAGATTCCTAATGTAAGATGAAGTGGGAGAGGATGTTTCAATCGTAGAAATTCAAGACATTGCACACTTTTGACCAGAAACAAGCTAAAAGGCCTCAACATGCATTTTTGGCTATATTCGGTCCTTAAGGAAGCATTTGACCATTTTGGGGACCATTTCTAGATTCCTCATGTATGATTTAGTGGGATAGGATGTTTTGAATCATAGAAATTTAATAAAATGCACACTTTTGACTCCACAACAAGCTAAAAGGACTCAATTGCGATAGCATAATTCGGTCATAGAAATTCAACACATTGCACACTTTTGACCATTAACAAGCTAAAAGGGCTCAAGAAGCGTTTTTTGCTTTAGTCGATCCTTAAGGTAGCATTTGACCAAATTGGGGATCATTTCTAGATTCCTTATGTAAGATGTAGTAGGATAGGCTGTTTAAATCATATAAATTCAAGACATTGCATGTTTTTTACCATAAATAAGCTAAAAGTCCTCAACACGCGTTTTTGGCTTTAGTCGATCCTTAAGGTAACATTTGACCAGGTTGGGGATCATTTCTAGATTCCTAATGTAAGATGAAGTGGGAGAGGATGTTTCAATCACAGAAATTCAAGACATTGCACGTTTTTTAATATAAACAAGCTAAAAGGGCTCAACACGCGTTTTTGGTTTTAGTCGATCCTTCAGGAAGCATTTGACCATTTTGGGGATCTTTTCTAGATGCCTCATGTATGATTTGGTTGGATAGGATGTTTTGAATTATCGAAATTCAATACACTGCACCCTTTTTTCGCCACAACAAGGTAAAAGGACTCAATTGCGATAGGATGTTTCAGTCATAGAAATTCAATACATTGCACACTTTTGACCATAAACAAGCTAAAAGGCCTCAACACGCGTTTTCGACTATATTCAATCCTTAAGGAAGCATTTGACGATTTTGGGGATCATTTCTAGATTCCTCAAGTCATATGTAGTGGGATAAGATTTTTCAATCATAGAAATTCAACACATTGCTTACATTTGACCATAAACAAGCTAAAAGTGCTCAACACGCGTGTTTGGGTTTAGTCGATCCTTAAGGTAGGATTTTACCAGATTGGGGATCATTTCTAGTTTCCTCATGTAAGATGTAGTTGGATAAGCTGTTTGAATCATATAAATTCAGTACAACTCACGTTTTTGGTCATAAACAAGCTAAAAGGGGTCAACATGCGTTTTTGGCTTTAGTCGATCCTTAAGGTAGCATTTGATCAGATTGGGGATTATTTCTAGATTCCTCATGTAAGATATAGTTGGATAGGCTGTTTGAATCATATAAATTCAAGGACATTGCACGCTTTTGACCATAAAAAAGCTAAAAGGCCTCAAAACATTTTTTTGGCTTTAGTCAATCCTTAAGGAAGCATTTGACCATTTTGGGGATCTTTTCTAGATTCCTCATGTATGATTTGGTGGGATAGGATGTTTTGAATTATAGAAATTCAATACACTCACACTTTTTTACACACAACAAGCTAAAAGGACTCAATTGCGATAGAATGTTTCAGTCATAGAAATTCAACACATTGCACACTTTTGACCATTAACAAGCTAAAAGGCCTCAAGAAGCGTTTTCGGCTTTTGTCGATCCTTAAGGATTTGACCATTTATGGAATCATTTGGTGCGAACCCACTAGGGTTAAAAGTGAACCCCCTAAGAACCCACAACCAATCTTAGATACACTCACGCCAAAAAAGCTAAACAAAGGACTGGAACGATCCACTTGAACTCTTGAACACGGAAGGACAAGGACCCGAAGTGTTGGAAGACGCCACAAGGTTGATCAAGCCTTGATAAGTCTGTTAGTTCAATGAAGAACCCTAGAGAGAATCCACTCTCAAGATACAAAGTACAAGATGTTCCTATAAATAGGCAACAAGAGAACACTCAAGAATCAGAAATCCTAAGACTTTTAGGAATGATGCCTTAATGATGATTGATTGACTTGATTGGAACCATTTAATCCTAAAGGAAATAGGAAATTACTTAAACTTGAAGTAAAAGTCATCTCCCTAACAATAGGAAACAAAAATAAGTTACTTCAAAAATAGGAAACTAATTAGCAATCAATACAAATAGGAAACTAATTAAACAAATAGAATCCTAATTGATTATTTTCATATAAGTCCATTCTTGATGCTTCTTGAACCTTCTTTGATCTTCAAAATAGGTCTTTATCTTCATATTTTCGTCCAAAACAATGTATGGGCCTTTAAGACAACCATTTGGACCTTAATGTGGTTGAATCACATTCTAAAATTCTCTTGGTCTACTATAATATGCATTTGGGCCCCAATTTGAAATATTAATGCTCCATTGGTGATGCGATCCAGAAAACACAAGCTATCTCTTTAAGTGGAAATTGGAGCAACAAATATGAGCAATAATTTTGAGTAGAGTGACATTCTTGAGGGAAACACGTAAGGATATATTTGTGAGGGACTCCATTTCACTAACATCCTTTTTTGTAGTTATAATGTCTAGTGCAGGTGAAACATCTAATGGTGATAACAATTCAAGGAATGCAGATGTCAACCTTAGGCAAATGCAGCAACACTTTGCACGAATGGAAGTGGTTTTTGGAGAAATAAGAGATAGAATGGATAGGCAAGATGAGAGGCTTAAAGGAGATAGGAATGGAAGAAGACATGGAAGGGAGAGAAATAGGTTGGATGGGAACCTTGGAAACATTAAAATGAAAATTCCAGCTTTCCAAGGTAGGGGTGATCCTGAAGCATATTTAGAGTGGGAAAAGAAGATGGAGATGATTTTTGAGTGCCATAATTATTCTGAAGCTAAAAAGGTAAAGTTGGCAGCAATAGAATTAACTGATTACGCCATGGCTTGGTGGGATAAGTTGGGCATTAATAGGAGGAATAATGGTGAGAGGCCTGTAGCAACTTGGAGAGAAATGAAGGCTCTTATGAGGAGGAGATTTATTCCCAACCATTACTACAGAGAGCTTTATCAAAAGTTGCAAACTCTTGAACATGACTCTAAGAGTGTGGATGAATATTTTAAAGAGATGGAGTTAGCTTTGATAAGAGCTAATGTGCAAGAAGATAGGGAGGCTACAATGGCTCGATTTCTGAATGGGCTGCGCAAAGATATTGCTGACATAGTGGAGTTGCATCATTATGTGGAGTTAGAAGACATGGTGCATATGGCAAAGAAGGTGGAAAAACAACTCAAGCGTAAAGGTTCTTCAAGATTCAATTCTGGATCAAATTCTTTTCTAAAACAGAATTGGAAAAAAGGAGAAAGAAGTAGCCAAAAGGAGACCACTAAAGGCAAGGAAGAAGCTTCATCAATGAGCCAAGGTAAATCTGGTTCCCAAACTTCTAGAAATAGAGATATAAAATGTTTCAAGTGTTTGGGTACAGGACACAGCTTCTCAATGTCCCAACAAGAGGGTTATGATGCTGAAAAATAATGAAGATGTGACTGAAAGTGAAAGTGATGATGGAGTTGAGTATGCTGTGGAAGGAGAATGCCTTGTTGTTAGAAGAGCTTTGAATTGTCAAGTGAAGGAAGATGAGGTGAATGAGCAAAGGGAAAAAAACATTTTTCATACTCGCTGCCTTATTGATAACAAGGTATGTAGTTTGATCATTGATGGTGGGAGTGTCACTAACGTTGCAAGCACTACCTTGGTTGAGAAATTGAATTTGCCAACCATTAGACACCCTAAACCATACAAGCTGCAATGGTTGAATGATTGTGGGGAAATTAAAGTTGATAAGCAGGTTTTGGTTTCTTTCTCAATTGGAAAATATTGTGATGAGATATTGTGTGATGTTGTTCCTATGCATGCTGGACATCTACTTTTGGGAAGGCCTTGGGAGTTTGACAGAAAAGTAAAGAAGGATGGGCTAACAAATAGATATTCTTTTGTAATGAACAATAGACCCATTACTCTTGTACCTTTGACTCCAAAGCAAGTTTATGAGGATCAGCTTAAGATGAAAAGAGAGAGAGATAAGAAAATGAGTGATCTGGAAAATGAGAAAAATGAGGGAGATACATCAAAAAGAAAAGAGAGTTAAAAGGAGAGGAAATCTGAGAGTTCAAAAAGAGAAATTCAGAAAAAGGAAAAGAATGAAGAGAGAAAAAAGGGAGTGAAGAAAATGAGTTTTTATACAAAAGAAAGTGATGTGAATAGTGCTTTTCGTGCTGAAACACATTTGCTTCTCCTTGTTTACAAGGAATCATTTTTGAATACTAATGAAATTAACCCTTCTTTTCCTAGTGTTGTTGGTTCTTTGTTGCAGAAATTTGATGATGTGTTCCCTGAAGAAATTCCCCCAGGCTTGCCACCCATTAGAGGAATTGAGCATCAAATTGATTTCATTTCTGGAGCAACAATTCCTAATAGGCCAGCATATAGAAGCAATCCAGAAGAAACAAAGGAGCTTCAAAAGCAAGTGGAAGAACTCATGGCAAAAGGATATGTGAGAGAAAGCTTGAGTCCTTGTGCAGTTCCAGTACTTTTAGTGCCAAAGAAAGATGGAACTTGGAGGATGTGCATTGATTGGAGAGCTGTCAACAATATCACTGTAAAGTATCGTCATCCCATTCCTAGGCTAGATTATATGCTTGATGAATTGCATGGTTCTATTGTGTTTTCTAAAATTGATTTGAAATCTGGATACCATCAAATTCGAATGAGGGAAGGGGATGAGTGGAAAACTGATTTCAAGACCAAGCATGAATTGTATGAATGGTTAGTTATGCCATTTGGGTTAACTAATGCACCTAGCACTTTCATGAGATTAATGAACCATATTTTGCGTGCATTCATTGGAAATTTTGTTGTGGTTTATTTTGATGATATTCTGATTTATAGCAAGAATCTGGATGTTGCCTATAAATACATTGTAAGCCTCATTTGGAATGCAGACTTGAACAACACCTGAACATTTGAATGAAATGAAAGTTGCTTCTATGCACTTTGTATTTTGAGAGTGGATTCTCTCTAGGGTTCTTCATTGAACTAACAGACTTATCAAGGCTTGATCATCCTTGTGGCGTCTTCCAACACTTCGGGTCCTTGTCCTTTCGTGTTCAAGGGTTCAAGTGGATCGTTCCAGTCCTTTGTTTAGCTTTCTTGGGGTCAAACCCTAGTGGGTTCACACCATCTTGGTATCAGAGCTTCGGATCTAAACTCAGGTCATATCTTTCGGTTCTTTGTTTTTCATTTTCGTTCATCTTTTGTGTGTTTTTCTTTGTGTCTGTTCATCTTCTTTGTTTCTGTCCGAGTCTAAAATCTCTGTCCTTGTTCGACTAGTTTCGATTTGAGTATTTAAATGTGTAGTATGTCAATCTTATAGTTCATAGTCTCTTCTTTCGTTTCGTTTTGGAATCGTCCAAATCCTAGTTTTCTGTTGTGAGTTATATACCTGTTTCAAAAGTGTCACGTTTTCTGGAAATTTCTGGGTTTTGTTTACTTATTTTGTTCTGATTGTGGTAAATTTCATATTTTCCTAACTTGCATAGAAAAAAAAGAGAGAAAAAAAGAAAAAAAAACAAAAAGAAAAAAAATCAGAAAAAAAAGTAAAAAAAAAGGAATCGAAAAAGACAAAAAGAAGTTGCAATTATTGACTTGTTCTTAGAAAAGTGTTCATCTTCATACCCAGAATTTTTCTTCTTTGCAATCTGTGTTGCAAGTGTTCATCTTTGCAATCTGTGTTGGTTGAAAATTTTCATTTTTTTTTCTTTGATACCTAATGTTTAATACTCATATCTGAAGTTTCTAAGTGTTGTGTTGATTCTGCAAGTTGTGAAAGTTTTGATTAAATTGCTTAGTTCTTTAAAGAGCCTCAAGAGGGATTTAAGAGTGGAAAAAGGCAAGAGTGACATATCAATTCAAAAGCCAGATTGTGTGAAACACGAGTGAAACTGGTCTATTTGAGCGAAACACGTGAGTAGAGTAGTGAGGTCCTTTTTTTCTAGTGTTCTAAATTTTCAGGTTTCAAGATGTATGGGGTAGAAGTTCATAATGATCTCCAACCCTTTCTAAAAAGGTTTGACAAGTTTCTTACTGAAACAGAACAATGGTTGTCTAGTCGCAACTTCGAGAAGAAAAGAGACTTGTGCAAAAGTTTGCAGGAGTTGAAACAAGGCTCCATGAGTGTTAATGATTATTTCCATGAGATGGAGTTGGCTATGATTAGAGCTGGGGTGAAGGAAACTCCTAAATCCACTAAAGATCGTTTTATAAGTGGGCTTAATCCTGAATTATCTTGTTTTGCAAAAATGTGGAGCTATATGGATATTGACATGCTTGTTTCATTTGTTGCTAAGCATGAGAAAGGAATTAAGAAAAAGAGAGTTTCAAAAAGTAAATCAAATTCAAAGAAGATTGAGTCCTCAACTCTTGTTGTCAATGAGGTAGAGGTAGACCGAACCAAGAAAGAGGAAGAACTCAATGATCAAAATCATGCTGAACAAAGTGTTGAAGAAGACCTCCTTATTCCATGTACCAACCCTCTGGTTGAAGAAAACCACCTCAATCATGAGAAGAAAAGTGAAAATATGAGGGAGTGTGATTTTAGTAAAAATATTCAAGAGAGAAAAATTCAGTTTGAAACAGAAAAAAAGATTGAGAGTATAGAGTGTTTTCAACTTGATGAAGGTGAAAAAGAGAGTGTTGACTTGAGAGAAAAACAAGATGAAAAGAGCTGTGAGAAGAGTAAGGTTGAGAATGAGTGCAAGGATATTTGTTTGATTACTAATAATCTTTACCATTCTTCTCTTTGTGATTTAGATGTGTTGCAGGTATTCTTGGATTTGTTTCCTAAGAAACCACCTGATGGGTTCTTATGCTCAAGAAGCTTTGAAGCTTTATCTCTTTCAAGTGACATACAAAAATTTTCTAGAGGCCAAAATTCTGATTTTCATTCTGACTTTAATTTTGTTGTTCCTTGGTGTTTTGATATGAATGTTGTGAACTGTTTTGATGATACTCTAATCTACTGCAAGAATCTTGATTTGAATTTGAATCAATTGCATTGTGTGCTTGATGTTGTGAGGAAGGAAAATTTGTTTTCAAATCTGGAAAAATGTGATCTTTGCTTGGATAAAATCTTTCTTGGATTTGTGCATTTACTTGGACAAGGTAAATTGAGCAAAAGACATGCAATATGGCTGAAATTTATTGAGACATTTCCATTTGTCATCATTTACAATAAAGGTAAAGAGGGTGTTATTCATGATGCATTGTCAAGAAGGTATGATCCTCATCTTTTATCTCTGGATACTAGAATGATTGGCTTTGAATACATCAATGATTTGTTTGCATACGAAGCTGATATTTCTAAATTATTTCTTGTTTGTGAAAAGAAGGCATATGACAAGTTTTATATAGTGGATGAAAACATGTTTGAGGAAAACAGATTGTTTGTGCCTCCAAATTCAATAAGTGAATGGTTTGTGAGAGAAACACCTAAGGGAGGAGATAGTCAATTTCAGTTGCTTGAAACAATCGATGTTAATACTCATAAGATTGACTTTCTTAATGAGAATAATGTTAGTGATACAATATATGCCCCTGATTTATTCCCTTTTGATCCAGGTAAAGATTCGAGGACGAATCCTTTTGAGGAGAGAGGGTATGATGCGATCCAGAAAACACAAGCTATCTCTTCAAATGGAAATTGGAGCAACAAATCTGAACATAATGGGGATCATTTCTCGATTCCTCATGTAAGATAAAGTGGGACAGGATGTTTCAATCACAAAAATTCAACGCAATTCACACTTTTAAACATAAAGAAGATAAGAGTTTTGAAAACGCGTGTCTGTCATAACTCGATCTTTAAGGAAGCATTTGACCATATTGGGGATCATTTCTAGATTCCTCATGTAAGACGTATTGCGATAGGATGTTTCAATCAAAGAAATTCAATACATTGCACACTTTTGACCATAAAAAAGCTAAATGGGCTTAACACGCGTTTTTGGCTTTAGTCGATCCTTAAGGAAGCATTAGACCATTTATAGGATGTTTTCTAGATTCCTAATGTAAGATGCGGTGGGATAGGGTGTTTCAATCATAGGAATTTAACACGTTGCATACTTTTTGACCATAAACATGCTAAAAGGGCTCAACACGCGTTTTTGGCTTTAGTTGATCCTTAAGGATGCATTTGACCATATTTCGGATCATCTCTGGATTCCTAATGTAAGATGAGCTAGGACAGGATCTTTCAATCAGAGAAATTCAATGCAATACAATCTTTTGAACATAAAACGCCTAAAAGGGCTCAAGACGCGTTTTTGGCTTTAGTCGATCCTTCAGGAAGCATTTGGCCATTTTGGGGATCATTTCTAGATTCCCCATGTATGACGTAGTAGGATAGGCTGTTTCAATCATAGAAATTCAAGACATTGCACGCTTTTGACCATAAACAAGAAAAAAGGGCTCAAGACGCGTTTTTGGCTTTAGTCGATCCTTAGGGAAGCATTTGACCATATTGAGGATCATCTCTGGATTCCTCATGTAAGATGAAGAGGGACAGCATGTTTCAATCACGGAAATTCAATGCAATACAATCTTTTGACCATAAAAACGGTAAAAGGGCTCAAGACGCGTTTTTGGCTTTTGTCGATCCTTAAGGAAGCATTTGACCATTTATGGGAAGTTTTCTTGGTTCCTAATGTAAGATGCAGTGGGATAGGATGTTTCAATCATAGGAATTCAACACGTTGCATACTTTAGACCATAAAAATGCTAAAAGTGCTCAAAACGCTTTTTTGACTTTAGTTGATCTTTAAAGACGCATTTGACGATATTGCGGATCATCTCTGGATTCCTATTGTAAGATGAACTGGGACAGGATGTTTCAATCAGGGAAATTCAATGCAATACAATCTTTTGACCATAAAAAGGCTAAAAGGGCTCAAAACGCGTTTTTGGCTTTTGTTGATCCTTAAAGAAGCATTCGACCATTTATGGGATATTTTCAAGATTCCTAATCTAAGATGCAGTGGGATAGGATGTTTCAATCATAGAAATTCAACAAATGACACACTTTTGACCATAAACAATCTAAAAGGCTTCAATACACGTTTTTGGTTTTACTCGATCCTTAACGAAGCATTTGCCCATTTTGGGGATCATTTCTAGATTCCCCATGTATTATGTAGTGGGATAGGCTATTTCAATCATAGAAATTCAACCAATGACACACTTTTGACCATAAACCTGCTAAAAGTGCTCAAAACGTGTGTTTGGCTTTAATCGATCCATAAGGTAGCATTTGCCCAATTGGGGGATCACTTCGAGATGCCTCTTGTAAGATGTAGTAGGATATGCTGTTTCAGTCATAGAAATTCAAGACATTGCACGCTTTTGACCATAAACAAGTTAAAAGGGCTCAAGACGCGTTTTTGGCTTTAGTTGATCCTTAAGCAAGCATTTGACCATATTGAGGTTCATCTCTGGATTTCCCATGTAAGATGAACTGCGACATGATGTTTCAATCAGAGAAATTCAATGCAATACAATCTTTTGACCATAAAAAATCTAAAAAGTCCTCAAGACGCGTTTTTGGCTTTTGTCCATCCTTAAGGAAGCATTTGACCATTTATGGGTTGTTTTCTAGGTTCCTAATGTAAGATGCAGTGGGATAGGATGTTTCAATCATAGGAATTCAACACGTTGCATACTTTTGACCATAAACATGCCAAAATTGCTCAAAACGCTTTTTTGAATTTAGTCGATCCTTAAGAAAGCATTTGACCAATTTGGGGATCAGTTTGAGATTCCTCATGTAAGATGTAGTATGATAGCCTGTTTCAATCAAAGAAATTCAAGACATCAAATGCTTTTGACCATAAACAAGCTAAAAGGGCTCAACACGCGTTTTTGGCTTTAGTCGATCCTTAAGGAAGCATTTGACCATATTGAGGATCATCTCTGGATTACTCATGTAAGATGTAGTAGGATTGGCTGTTTCAATCATAGAAATTCAAGACATTGCACGCTTTTCACCATAAACAAGCAAAGAGGGCTCAACACGCATTTTTGGCTTTAGTCGATCCTTAAGGAAGCATTTGACCATATTGAGGATCATCTCTGGATTCCTCATGTATGATGTAGAGGGACAGCATGTTTCAATCACGGAAATTCAATGCAATACAATCTGTTGGCCATGAACAAGCTAAAAGGGCTCAAGACGCGCTTTTTGCTTTACTCGGTCCTTAAGGAATCATTTGCCAATATTGCGGATCATCTCTGGATTCCTCATGTAAGATGAACTGGGATAGGATGTGTCAATCAGAGAAATTCAATGCAATTCAATCTTTTGACCTTAAGAAAGCTAAAAGGGCTCAAGACGCTTTTTTGGCTTTAGTAGATCCTTAAGGAAGCATTTGACCATTTATGGGATGTTTTCTAAATTCCTAATGTGAGATGCAGTGGGATAAGGATGTTTCAATCATAGATATTCAACAAATGGCACTCTTTGACCATGAAAAGGCTAAGAGGCCTCAACACGCGTTTTTGGTTTTACTCTATCGTTAAGGAAGCGTTTGGCGATTTCGGGGATCATTTCTAGATTTCCCATGTATCATGTAGTGCGATAGGATGTTTCAATCGTAGAAATTCGACACAGCGTACACTTTTGACCATAAACAAGATAAAAGTGCTCAATACGAGCTTTTGGCTTTAGTCGATCCTGAAGGAGGCATTTGATCATATTCGGGATCATCTCTGGATTCCTCATGTATGATTTAGTGGGATAGGATGTTTTGAAACATTTTACACCAGGATAAGCTAACTGCCCTCAATACACGTTTTTGGCTATAGTCGATCCTTGAGGTAGCATTTGACCATTTGGGGGATATTTTATAGATTCCTCATGTGAAATGTAGTGGGATAGGCTGTTTCAATCATAGAAATTCAACCAATGGCACACTTTTGACCATAAATATGCTAGAAGTGCTCAAAACGCGTGTTTGGTTTTAATCGATCCTTAAGGTAGCATTTGAGCAATTGGGGGATCACTTCGAGATGCCTCATGTAAGATGAAGTGGGACAGGATGTTTCAATCATAGAAATTCAACACAGTGTACACTTTTGACCATAAACAAGCTAAAAGGGCTCAAGACGCATTTTTGGCTTTAGTCGATCCTTAAGGAAGTATTTGACCATTTATGGGATGTTTTCTAAATTCCTAATGTGAGATGCAGTGGTGATGCGATCCAGAAAACACAAGCTATCTCTTTAAGTGGAAATTGGAGCAACAAATATGAGCAATAGTTTTGAATTCGTCATCAATTTAATTTGGGCTGAAAATGGAGCTGCTGACCATATTTTGGGCTTGGAGACATCAAATTGAAGGGCTTGGGCCATGAGCTACACATGGGAGGAGTCATTTGGGCCTAATTAATTACATTTTGGGCTTAATATGTTGATTACATTTTTAGGGTTTTTATTTGTGCGAAAATTGTTAATTAGTTGGCAGATTTGACTTTTGGGTTTGTTGATTGTTGACATTAAGTTGGCATGCTTGACTTTTGAGATTCTTGATTGATTGAATTAGGTTGGCATGTTTGACTTTTGGCTTTATGGTTGTTGAAATTAGGTTGGCAGATTTGAATTTTAGGGTTTGTTGTTTGTTGAATTAGGTGTAGTGCTTTGAATTCTCTAGAATGCATTGAATGCAATTAGGTGAGAAGTCTGGATGTTGCCTATAAATACATTGTAAGCCTCATTTGGAAGGCAGACTTGAACAACACCTGAACATTTGAGTGAAATGAAGTTGCTTCTATGCACTTTGTATTTTGAGAGTGGATTCTCTCTAGGGTTCTTCTTAGAACTAACAGACTTATCAAGGCTTGATCAACCTTGTGGCGTCTTCCAACACTTTGGGTCCTTGTCCTTCCGTGTTCAAGGGTTCAAGTGGATCGTTCCAGTCCTTTGTTTAGCTTTCTTGGGGTGAGTGTATCTCATATTGGTTGTGGGTTCTTGGGGTTTAACCCTAGTGGGTTCGCACCAAGTGGGATAAGGATGTTTCAATCATAGATATTCAACAAATGGCACTCTTTGACCATGAAAAGGCTAAGAGGCCTCAACACGCGTTTTTGGTTTTACTCAATCGTTAAGGAAGCGTTTGGCGATTTCGGGGATCATTTCTAGATTTCCCATGTATCATGTAGTGCGATAGGATGTTTCAATCGCAGAAATTCAACACAGCGTACACTTTTGACCATAAACAAGCTAAAAGTGCTCAATACGAGCTTTTGGCTTTAGTTGATCCTTAAGGAGGCATTTGACCATATTCGGGATCATCTCTGGATTCCTCATGTATGATTTAGTGGGATAGGATGTTTTGAAACATAGAAATTCAAAGCACTGCAGACTTTTTACACCAGGATAAGCTAACTGCCCTCAATACGCGTTTTTGGCTATAGTCGATCCTTGAGGTAGCATTTGACCATTTGGGGGATATTTTATAGATTCCTCATGTGAAATGTAGTGGGATAGGCTGTTTCAATCATAGAAATTCAACCAATGGCACACTTTTGACCATAAATATGCTAGAAGTGCTCAAAACGCGTGTTTGGTTTTAATCGATCCTTAAGGTAGCATTTGAGCAAATGGGGGATCACTTCGAGATGCCTCATATAAGATGTAGTAGGATTGGCTGTTTCAATCATAGAAATTCAAGACATTGCACGCTTTTCACCATAAACAAGCAAAGAGGGCTCAACACGCGTTTTTGGTTTTAGTCGATCCTTAAGGAAGCATTTGACCATATTGAGGATCATCTCTGGATTACTCATGTAAGATGTAGTAGGATTGGCTGTTTCAATCATAGAAATTCAAGACATTGCACGCTTTTCACCATAAACAAGCAAAGAGGGCTCAACACGCGTTTTTTGCTTTAGTCGATCCTTAAGGAAGCATTTGACCATATTGAGGATCATCTCTGGATTCCTCATGTAAGATGTAGAGGGACAGCATGTTTCAATCACGGAAATTCAATGCAATACAATCTATTGGCCATGAACAAGCTAAAAGGGCTCAAGACGCGCTTTTTGCTTTACTCGGTCCTTAAGGAATCATTTGCCAATATTGCGGATCATCTCTGGATTCCTCATGTTGATGTATTATTGGGGAGCAGATCGGCTAGAAGACAAATATAAAGACGAGAAAAAGATAACACGGAACGGATGATCGATGGGAGGAAGAGTACCCGTCTCTTACAACCCTAGCCCACAAAGACACCACAAGGATGATCAGTCCTTGATACAGTCAAGTATTCTCAAGAGAATATAAAGATGCAAGCAAAGCTCACACAAGAGAAACAAAAGTCTCAATTCATTCAAGTCTTTTCAATTTCAGTACAAAGCAAGCCTTTATATAGGCGCCAATGGAATACTCTAGAATGAAAGGAAAAACCTAAGACATCAATGGTGCATTAATGTTGATGGACATTTTGAATGGCACCATTCCATACAAAGAAATGGCTTAATCTTGAAGAAAAAGTCATCTAGCTATAATAGGAAGATATGAAAAGGCTTCTAGAATAATCATTGGTCAAATGGCCTTATTTTAATGAAATGAAATAAGAAACTTAAATGCAATCAGATTTCATGCAATAGGAGGGCTTCTAGATGCTTCATGAATTGTCCAAATGGGTCTTCCTCTTAATATTTTCGTTCATGAAAATGTATGGGCCATTAAGACACCCATTTGGGCTTGAATATGGTGTAATATCATTCTGGAACTCCCATAATCCATTGCACACTGCATTTGGACCCAAATTTGACATTTTAAAGCTCCATTGGACTCCTCCATGCCATGGTGCCTTTGGGGATGCTCTACCAATTGTCACATTTAATTCCATATATGCTACCCATGGAATAATCCACGTCTTTCTCCATGTAACCCAACTTGAGCTGAAAGTTCCTTGAACACCTTGGAGGGTTTGTTGGATTTCTAAATGGGTGACTTCTTTAGCTGAATTCACTACTGATCCCAAGTTGTTCATGAAAGCCATTAGCGATGAGTTCCTCAAACTCAAGATGGAAATGGAAAAGCTAAAGGAATCTAAAGCGTCCAGCAGTGAAGAGGAGACACAAAGATCACGTTCTTCATCCTCAAAAGGCAAAAGAAGATATGCTAAACATGGTGTAGATGAATCCGACTCAAAGATTAAGTACACTACCTTCAAGGGTAGTACCAATCCAGATTTATACCTTGATTGGGAGATGAAATTTGAGCAGATCTTCAGAATGTGTGATTGGTCTGAAGAAAAGAAGGTAAAATTAGCGTCTTTTCAATTTTCTGACTTTGCTACTGTTTGGTGGGAAGATTTACAGCTTAAGAGGCGGCTTAGAGGCAAAGGTCCACCTCATTCGAGGGAGAAGCTCAAGAAACTAATGTGAAAGAAGTATGTTCCCAGCTACTATTATCGAGAGCTAAATCGAAAGTTGCGAATGTTTAGTCAAGGCTCTATGGCTGTTGATGAGTATGTACATGAGCTTGACCTATTGAAGATGCGTGCCGAAGTTCAAGAAGGAGAAGAAGCAAGTATGACCAGAATTATTGATGGTCTGAGGAGCGAAATTAGAGACAAAGTTGATATGTACACTTTTGTTGATAAGGAAGAGTTGGTGCACAAAGCCATAAAAGTGGAGCAACGAATCAAAGATAAACGCTCCAAATCCTCCTCTTCTGGTTGGAGGGACTCTAAAGCAACCTCCAGGTGGAAGGATTCTAAGGCTAAGAATGACACAAAATTCCCACATAAGGCCAAGGAGGAATCCAAGCAAAAAGCTGATGGTGGTAAGAAACTTGACCCTAAAACTTCCTCCAATGATAGAACCGCTTCTATTCAATGTTTTAGGTGTCTTGGTAAGGGGCATATTGCTTCCCAATGTCCCAATAAGAGAGCCATGATTCTCAAGGATAATGGCGAGTGTGAAAGTATTCAGTCTAGTGAGAGTGATGATGACATGCCCTCTTTGGTGACTGATTCTGAATTGGAGATTGATGAGGCTGAGCCTGTTAAAGGAGAAGTGTTGGTGGCTAGAAGGGCCCTCAACATGCAACTAAAGGAAGATGATGAGAAAGAGCAGCGAGAACTCATCTTCCATACTAGATGCTTCATTAAGAACAAGGTATGTAGCATGGTTATTGATAGTGGTAGTGTCACCAATGTTGCTAGTACCTTACTTGTTGATAAGTTGGATTTGCCTACTATGAAGCACCCCAAACCTTATAAGTTGCAATGGCTGAATGATAGTGCTGAAGCTAAGGTCACTAAGCAAGTGTTAATTTCTTTCTCTATTGGAAATTATCATGCTGAAGTTTTATGTGATGTAGTTCCTATGCTTGCTGGACATCTTTTGCTTGGAAGACCGTGGCAATTTGATAGTAGGGCTCAACATGATTGTTACAAAAATTGTTATTCTGTACCCTTTAATGGGAAAATCATTGTACTGAAACCTCTTAGGCCAAGAGAAGCTTATGAGGACCAAGTGAGGATTGAGCAAGATAGCAAGAAAAGAGATGAACTGAGTGAAAAAGAGAGTGTGCAAAAGAAAGAAAATAGAGAAAGTGAAAAGAAAATGGGAGCAAAAGAGAAAAAGAAAGAAAAGAAAGAGAGTTTGTTTTCTGGAAAAAGTGAGGTTAAGCGAGCATTATTGAGTGAGCAAGTCTTGGTACTTGTATGCAAGGATGCTTACTTCTCTACTAATGAACTTAACCCCTCTTTGCCCACTAGTGTTGTGTCTTTATTGCAGGAATTTGGTCATTTATTCCCCGATGAAGTACTGGATGGACTTCCTCCATTAAGAGGAATTGAGCATAAGATTGACTTTATTCCTGGGGCTTCCTTACCTAATAGACCCGCTTATAGAGCCAACCCTGAAGAAACTAGAGAAATTCAACGTCAAGTAGATCAGCTTATGAGGAAAGGCTTTGTAAGGGAAAGTTTAAGCCCGTGTGCTGTTCCAGTTCTCCTTGTGCCAAAGAAAGATGGTTCGTGGCGTATGTGTGTTGATTGTAGAGCCATCAATAAGATAACAGTTAAGTATCGCTATCCCATTCCTAGATTAGATGATATGTTGGATGAGTTGCATGGTGCTGTAATTTTTACTAAAATTGATCTTAGGAGTGGCTATCATCAAATACGCATGAAAGAGGGAGATGAATGGAAAACTGCTTTTAAAACTAAGTTTGGGTTGTATGAATGGTTAGTTATGCCTTTTGGGTTAACTAATGCACCTAGTACTTTCATGAGCTTAACGAATCATGTCTTTCGTTCATATATTGGAAAGTTTGTGGTTGTCTACTTTGATGATATACTTGTTTATAGTAGAACTTTAGATGACCATGTTGTGCACTTGCGTGAGGTGTTTAACACTCTTAAGGAAAATAGCTTATATGCCAACTTTCAAAAATGTTCTTTTTGCATGGATTCTGTTGTGTTTCTTGGATTTGTTGTAGGTGCTCAAGGGATCCGTGTGGATGAAGAGAAGGTGAAACCTATTAGAGATTGGCCAACCCCAAATAATGCTAATGAAGTTAGGAGCTTTCATGGATTAGCAAGTTTCTATAGGAGGTTTGTTAAAGATTTCTCATCTATTGCTGCACCTCTAAATGAACTTGTTAAGAAGCATGTAACTTTTAAATGCGGTGAAACACAAGAAAATTCTTTTCGCACTTTGAAAGAAAAGCTAACCAATGCACCATTATTGTGTTTACCTGACTTTAACAAAGTTTTTGAAGTTGAATGTGATGCTTCTGGAATTGGCATTGGTGCTATTTTGATGCAAGAGTCAAGGCCTATAGCCTACTTTAGTGAGAAATTAAGTGGAGCTTCATTGAATTACTCTACTTATGATAAGGAGCTATATGCTTTGAAAAGAGCTTTGGAAACTTGGCAGCATTACCTATGGTCACGTGAATTCATCATACATTCTGACCATGAGAGTTTAAAGTTTTTAAAGTCTCAAGGTAAGCTTAACAAGAGGCATGCTCGTTGGCTGGAGTTCATTGAGACCTTTCCATATGTGATCAAGCATAAGCAAGGTAAAGAGAATGTTGTTGCAGATGCTCTCTCTCGGAGGTATTCTCTTATCACTTCCCTTCATGCTAGATTACTTGGATTTGAGTTGCTGAAAGGATTGTATGAGTCTGATTGTGATTTTTCTAACATCTGGTCCTCTTGTGAAAAGCATGGATTGAATGATTTTTATAGATGTGATGGGTTTCTTTTCAAAAAGGATAAATTGTGCATCCCAAAATGTTCTATGCGTGAATTGCTTGTGAAAGAAACTCATGGTGGTGGTTTGATGGATCACTTTGGTGTTGACAAAACTTTAGCACTTTTGCATGAACACTTTTACTGGCCTAAAATGAGAAAATATGTTGTTTCTGTTTGTGCAAAATGTGTGACATGTAAGCCTGCAAAGTTTAAGGTTCAACCGCATGGTTTGTATTCCCCTTTACCTGTGCCTTCCCAACATTGGATAGATATTTCCATGGATTTTGTGTTGGGTTTGCCTAGGTCTCAATCCGGAAAGGATAGCATATTTGTTGTGGTTGATCGATTCAGTAAAATGGCTCATTTCATTGCATGTTCCAAAACAAATGATGCTGTGCATATTGCTGATTTGTTCTTCAAGGAAATTGTTAGATTGCATGGCTTGCCTAAGACAATTGTGAGTGATAGGGATGTAAAGTTCCTTAGCCATTTTTGGAGGACTTTATGGAGTAAGCTAGGAACTAAGTTGTTGTTTTCTACTGTGGCTCATCCTCAAACGGATGGGCAAACTGAGGTTGTCAACAGAACACTCACTACTTTGTTGCGTGCAATAATTCAAAAGAACCTGAAGAATTGGGTAAGTTGTTTGCCTCATATTGAATTTGCATACAATTGCCTAATTCAAATGGCTTTAATCCCTTAACTCCATTGGATATCCTACCATTGCCTTCTAGTGAACAAACTAACCTGGATGGCAAGAAAAAGGCTGAGTTTGTGCAGGGATTGCATGCTAAAGTAAGGGCCAACATTGAAAGGAAGAATGAGCAATATGCAAGGCAAGCTAACAAAGGTCGCCAAAAGGTTGTCATTGAACCTGGAGATTGGGTTTGGATACACTTGCGAAAGGAGAGATTTCTAGATCATCGAAAATCTAAGTTACAACCAAGGGGAGATGGTCCTTTCCAAGTCTTAGAGCGAATTAATGATAATGCTTATAAAATAGATCTATCTAGCTCCTATGGTAATGTTAGTACTACCTTTAATGTGGCTGATTTGTCTTTATTTGATGCTGTAGATTCGAGGACGAATCCTTTCGAATAGGGAGGGAATGATGAAGGAGCATGGAGTGATAACACTTTAAAGGCAACTGAACCAGACATGGAGCAAGCTCAAGGATGGAAGCCCAACTTCCTAAAAGATCCACTACAAGGCATTGGAGGCCCGATGACAAGAGCAAGGACCAAAGCTATGAAGGAGGCCCTGAACTGCTATATAAGAGATCTTAAAGAGTTGGAGCCCAACTACTTTAAAGAATCATCCATTCATATGTCCAACAAGAGCCCAATAAAGGTGGTCACAATGTTAGAAGCCCAACAAGTTGATATACAAGGCTTAAGTGGTGTTCATATTGAAGAATTCACTTAAAATCCATGTGACAAGCATGTGCTTTTGGAGGAGGAGCATAAGTGACGTTTTGGACAAGTCAAGAAGAATCTAGAACACTTCCTTATGCATCAAATCTGATTGCATTTCATGATGCAAGAAAGGTAAAGAGGATGTTATTCATGATGCAAGAAGGTATGATCCTCTTCTTTTATCTCTGGATACTAGAATGATTGGCTTTGAATACATCAATGATTTGTTTGCATATGAAGCTGATATTTCCAAAGTATTTCTTGTTTGTGAGAGAAACACCCAAGGGAGGAGATAGTCAATTTCAGTTGCGTGAAACAATTGATGTTGATACTTACAAGATTGACTTTCTTGATGATAATAATGCTACTGATACAATATATGCTCCTAATTTATTCCCTTTTGATCCAGGTAAAGATTCGAGGATGAATCCTTTTGAGGAGAGAGGGTATGATGCGATCCAGCAAGAGGACTCTTCAACTTCACATGATCCTTTGCAAATGCCAAGTGGACCAATCACAAGAGCAAGAGCCAAAAGAATTAAGGAGGCATTGAATGAGCTAGTGCAAGAGACATGGACAAAGCAAATGGCAATTGGGTCAACAAATGTGAACAAAAGAGCTGAAAACGTAGCAAATATCATTTGTGCTGAAAAGGGAGATTCTGATCATGTTTTGGGCTTGGAAAGAACAAATGAAAGAGCTTGGACCTAGTTCTACACATTAGAGGGTCATTTGGGCCTAATTAGTCACATTTTGGGCTTAATATACTGATTTCATTTTTATGGTTTTATTTGTACGAAAATTATCAATTAGTTGGCAAATTTGACTTTTGGGTTTCTTGAGTTTATTGCTTAGAATGCTCTAGATTGCATTTAATGAAAATTAGGTTAAGTTTCTAATTGTATCCTTTAAATACTTTGTAAGCCTCACTTTGAAGAGAGACTTGATTTTGAATGAAAAGTTGCTTTCTACACTTTATGACTTGAGAGAGGATTCTCTCTAGGGTTCTTCTTAGAACTAACAGACTTATCAAGGCTTGATCAACCTTGTGGCGTCTTCCAACACTTCGGGTCTTTGTTCTTCCATGTTCAAGGGTTCAAGTGGATCGTTCCAGTCCTTTGTTTAGCTTTCTTGGGGTGAGTGTATCTCAGATTGGTTGTGGGTTCTTAGGGTCTAACCCTAGTGGGTTCGCACCATCTTGGTATCAGAGCTTCGGATCTAAACTCAGGTCATATCTTGCTGTTCTTTGTTTTCCATTTTCGTTCATCTTTTTGTGTGTTTTTCTTTGTGTCTGTTCTTCTTCTTTGTTTCTGTTGGAGTCTAAAATTTCTGTCCTTGTTCGACTAGTTTCGATTTGAGTATTTCAACGTGTAGTATGTCAATCTTTTAGTTCAAAGTCTGATCTTTCTTCTCGTTTTGAAATCGTTCAAATCAGAGTTTTCCATTGTGAGATATACGCGTTTCAAAAAGAGCGTGTTTTCTGGAGTTTTTGGTTTCGGTTTGCTTATTTTGTTCTGTTTGTGGTAGATTTCATATTTTCCTTAACTTGCATAGGACAAAAAAAGAAAAGAAAAAAAAATCAGAAAAGAAGAAAAAGGTGAAAAAGAAGGAATTGAAAGAAAAAGAAAAAAAAAAGGTGCAATTGTTGAGCTTTAAGTGTTCTTTGATAAGTGTTCATCTTCATACCCAGAACTTTTCTTTAACCTTTGCAATCTGTGTTAGTTGAAATCTTGATATTCGTTGATACTTCATGTTCATTACACACTTTGATATATGAAATTCCTAAGCGTTGGGTTGATTCTGCAAGTTGTGAAAGTTTTGATTAAATTGCTTAGTTCTTTAAAGAGCCTCAAGAGGAATTTTAAGAGTGGAAAAAGGCAAGAGTGACATATCAATTTAAAAGCCAGATTGTGTGAAACACGAGTGAAACTAATTTATTTGAGTGAAATACGTGAGTAGAGTGGTGAGGTCCTTTTTCTTTCAATTGTTCTAACTTTTCAGGTTTCAAGATGTATGGAGTTAATGATCTCCAATCCTTACTAAAAAGATTTGCAAAGTTCCATGCTGAAACAGAGCAATGGTGGTCTAGTAACAATTTCAAGAAGGAAAAAGAATTATCCAAAAAGTTGCAGGATTTGAAACAAGGCTCCATGAGTGTTAAGAATTATTTCCAAGAGATGGAGTTGGCTATGATTAGAGCTGGGGTGAAGGAAACTCCAAAAGCCACTAAAGATCATTTTATAAGTGGGCTTAATCCTGAATTATCTTGTTTTGCAAAAATGTGGAGCTTCATGGATATTGACATGCTTGTTCCATTTGTTGATAAGCATGAGAAAGGAATTAAGAAAAAGAGAGTTTCAGAAAGTAAATCAAATTCAATGAACATTGAGTCCCCAACTCTTTTTGTCAATGACGCAGAGGTAGATCTAACAAAGGAAGAGGAAGAACTCAATGATCAAAATCATGCTGAGCAAAGTGTTGAAGAAGACCTCCTTACCAATCCTGTGGTTGAAGCTGATTATCTCAATCATGACAAGAAAAGTGAAAATATGAAGGAGAGTGACTTTCATGAAACTGTTAAAGAGAGAAAATTTGAGTTTGAAAGTGAAAAAGAGATTGAGAGTGAAGAGTGTTTTCAAATTGATGAGAGTAAAAAAGAGAGTGTTGAGTTGAGAGAAAAGCAAGATGAAAAGGGTTGTGAGAAAAGTAAGGTTGAGAGTTGGTGCAAGGATATATTTGTTTGATTACTAATGATCTTAACCATTCTTCTCCTTGTGATTTAGATGTGTTGCAGGTATTCTTGGATTTGTTTCCTAAGAAACCACCCGATGGGTTCTTATGCTCAAGGAGCATTGAAGCTTTGTCTCCTTCAAGTGGCATTGAAAAATATTCTAGAGGCCTAAACTTTGATATTCATTTTGACATGAATTTTGTTGTTCCTTGGTGTTTTGATATGAATATTGTGAACTGTTTTGATGACACTCCGATCTACTAGAAGAATCTTGATGACAATTTGAATCAATTGCATTGAATGCTTGATGTTGTGATGAAGGAAATTTGGTTTTCAAATCTGGAAAAATGTGATCTTTGCTTGGATAAAATCTTTCTTGGATTTGTGCATTTTCTTGGACAAGGTAAATTGAGCAAAAGACATGCAATGTGGCTGAAATTTATTGAGACATTTCCCTTTGTCATCATATACAAGAAAGGTAAAGAGGATGTTATTCATGATGCAAGAAGGT
The DNA here is from genome assembly GCA_037074515.1 of Mimosa bimucronata. Lineage (NCBI taxonomy): Eukaryota > Viridiplantae > Streptophyta > Magnoliopsida > Fabales > Fabaceae > Mimosa > Mimosa bimucronata. The sequence continues at coordinate 45,030,459 of CM073436.1, forward strand.
ATGATCCTCTTCTTTTATCTCTGGATACTAGAATGATTGGCTTTGAATACATCAATGATTTGTTTGCATATGAAGCTGATATTTCCAAAGTATTTCTTGTTTGTGAAAATAAGGCATATGACAAGTTTTATAGAGTGGCTGATTACATGTTTGAGGAAAACAAAGTGCTTGTGCCTCCAAATTCAATATGTAAATTGTTTGTGAGAGAAACACCCAAGGGAGGAGATAGTCAATTTCAGTTGCGTGAAACAATTGATGTTGATACTTACAAGATTGACTTTCTTGATGATAATAATGCTACTGATACAATATATGCTCCTAATTTATTCCCTTTTGATCCAGGTAAAGATTCGAGGATGAATCCTTTTGAGGAGAGAGGGTATGATGCGATCCAGCAAGAGGACTCTTCAACTTCACATGATCCTTTGCAAATGCCAAGTGGACCAATCACAAGAGCAAGAGCCAACAGAATTAAGGAGGCATTGAATGGAGCTAGTGCAAGAGACATGGACAAAGCAAATGGCAATTGGGTCAACAAATGTGAACAAAAGAGCTGAAAACGTAGCAAATATCATTTGTGCTGAAAAGGGAGATTCTGATCATGTTTTGGGCTTGGAAAGAACAAATGAAAGAGCTTGGACCTAGTTCTACACATTAGAGGGTCATTTGGGCCTAATTAGTCACATTTTGGGCTTAATATACTGATTTCATTTTTATGGTTTTATTTGTACGAAAATTATCAATTAGTTGGCAAATTTGACTTTTGGGTTTCTTGAGTTTATTGCTTAGAATGCTCTAGATTGCATTTAATGAAAATTAGGTTAAGTTTCTAATTGTATCCTTTAAATACTTTGTAAGCCTCACTTTGAAGAGAGACTTGATTTTGAATGAAAAGTTGCTTTCTACACTTTATGACTTGAGAGAGGATTCTCTCTAGGGTTCTTCTTAGAACTAACAGACTTATCAAGGCTTGATCAACCTTGTGGCGTCTTCCAACACTTCGGGTCTTTGTTCTTCCATGTTCAAGGGTTCAAGTGGATCGTTCCAGTCCTTTGTTTAGCTTTCTTGGGGTGAGTGTATCTCAGATTGGTTGTGGGTTCTTAGGGTCTAACCCTAGTGGGTTCGCACCATCTTGGTATCAGAGCTTCGGATCTAAACTCAGGTCATATCTTGCTGTTCTTTGTTTTCCATTTTCGTTCATCTTTTTGTGTGTTTTTCTTTGTGTCTGTTCTTCTTCTTTGTTTCTGTTGGAGTCTAAAATTTCTGTCATTGTTCGACTAGTTTCGATTTGAGTATTTCAACGTGTAGTATGTCAATCTTTTAGTTCAAAGTCTGATCTTTCTTCTCGTTTTGAAATCGTTCAAATCAGAGTTTTCCATTGTGAGATATACGCGTTTCAAAAAGAGCGTGTTTTCTGGAGTTTTTGGTTTCGGTTTGCTTATTTTGTTCTGTTTGTGGTAGATTTCATATTTTCCTTAACTTGCATAGGACAAAAAAAGAAAAGAAAAAAAAATCAGAAAAGAAGAAAAAGGTGAAAAAGAAGGAATTGAAAGAAAAAGAAAAAAAAAAAGGTGCAATTGTTGAGCTTTAAGTGTTCTTTGATAAGTGTTCATCTTCATACCCAGAACTTTTCTTTAACCTTTGCAATCTGTGTTAGTTGAAATCTTGATATTCGTTGATACTTCATGTTCATTACACACTTTGATATATGAAATTCCTAAGCGTTGGGTTGATTCTGCAAGTTGTGAAAGTTTTGATTAAATTGCTTAGTTCTTTAAAGAGCCTCAAGAGGAATTTTAAGAGTGGAAAAAGGCAAGAGTGACATATCAATTTAAAAGCCAGATTGTGTGAAACACGAGTGAAACTAATTTATTTGAGTGAAATACGTGAGTAGAGTGGTGAGGTCCTTTTTCTTTCAATTGTTCTAACTTTTCAGGTTTCAAGATGTATGGAGTTAATGATCTCCAATCCTTACTAAAAAGATTTGCAAAGTTCCATGCTGAAACAGAGCAATGGTGGTCTAGTAACAATTTCAAGAAGGAAAAAGAATTATCCAAAAAGTTGCAGGATTTGAAACAAGGCTCCATGAGTGTTAAGAATTATTTCCAAGAGATGGAGTTGGCTATGATTAGAGCTGGGGTGAAGGAAACTCCAAAAGCCACTAAAGATCATTTTATAAGTGGGCTTAATCCTGAATTATCTTGTTTTGCAAAAATGTGGAGCTTCATGGATATTGACATGCTTGTTCCATTTGTTGATAAGCATGAGAAAGGAATTAAGAAAAAGAGAGTTTCAGAAAGTAAATCAAATTCAATGAACATTGAGTCCCCAACTCTTTTTGTCAATGACGCAGAGGTAGATCTAACAAAGGAAGAGGAAGAACTCAATGATCAAAATCATGCTGAGCAAAGTGTTGAAGAAGACCTCCTTACCAATCCTGTGGTTGAAGCTGATTATCTCAATCATGACAAGAAAAGTGAAAATATGAAGGAGAGTGACTTTCATGAAACTGTTAAAGAGAGAAAATTTGAGTTTGAAAGTGAAAAAGAGATTGAGAGTGAAGAGTGTTTTCAAATTGATGAGAGTAAAAAAGAGAGTGTTGAGTTGAGAGAAAAGCAAGATGAAAAGGGTTGTGAGAAAAGTAAGGTTGAGAGTTGGTGCAAGGATATATTTGTTTGATTACTAATGATCTTAACCATTCTTCTCCTTGTGATTTAGATGTGTTGCAGGTATTCTTGGATTTGTTTCCTAAGAAACCACCCGATGGGTTCTTATGCTCAAGGAGCATTGAAGCTTTGTCTCCTTCAAGTGGCATTGAAAAATATTCTAGAGGCCTAAACTTTGATATTCATTTTGACATGAATTTTGTTGTTCCTTGGTGTTTTGATATGAATATTGTGAACTGTTTTGATGACACTCCGATCTACTAGAAGAATCTTGATGACAATTTGAATCAATTGCATTGAATGCTTGATGTTGTGATGAAGGAAATTTGGTTTTCAAATCTGGAAAAATGTGATCTTTGCTTGGATAAAATCTTTCTTGGATTTGTGCATTTTCTTGGACAAGGTAAATTGAGCAAAAGACATGCAATGTGGCTGAAATTTATTGAGACATTTCCCTTTGTCATCATATACAAGAAAGGTAAAGAGGATGTTATTCATGATGCAAGAAGGTATGATCCTCTTCTTTTATCTCTGGATACTAGAATGATTGGCTTTGAATACATCAATGATTTGTTTGCATATGAAGCTGATATTTCCAAAGTATTTCTTGTTTGTGAAAATAAGGCATATGACAAGTTTTATAGAGTGGCTGATTACATGTTTGAGGAAAACAAAGTGCTTGTGCCTCCAAATTCAATATGTAAATTGTTTGTGAGAGAAACACCCAAGGGAGGAGATAGTCAATTTCAGTTGCGTGAAACAATTGATGTTGATACTTACAAGATTGACTTTCTTGATGATAATAATGCTACTGATACAATATATGCTCCTAATTTATTCCCTTTTGATCCAGGTAAAGATTCGAGGATGAATCCTTTTGAGGAGAGAGGGTATGATGCGATCCAGCAAGAGGACTCTTCAACTTCACATGATCCTTTGCAAATGCCAAGTGGACCAATCACAAGAGCAAGAGCCAACAGAATTAAGGAGGCATTGAATGGAGCTAGTGCAAGAGACATGGACAAAGCAAATGGCAATTGGGTCAACAAATGTGAACAAAAGAGCTGAAAACGTAGCAAATATCATTTGTGCTGAAAAGGGAGATTCTGATCATGTTTTGGGCTTGGAAAGAACAAATGAAAGAGCTTGGACCTAGTTCTACACATTAGAGGGTCATTTGGGCCTAATTAGTCACATTTTGGGCTTAATATACTGATTTCATTTTTATGGTTTTATTTGTACGAAAATTATCAATTAGTTGGCAAATTTGACTTTTGGGTTTCTTGAGTTTATTGCTTAGAATGCTCTAGATTGCATTTAATGAAAATTAGGTTAAGTTTCTAATTGTATCCTTTAAATACTTTGTAAGCCTCACTTTGAAGAGAGACTTGATTTTGAATGAAAAGTTGCTTTCTACACTTTATGACTTGAGAGAGGATTCTCTCTAGGGTTCTTCTTAGAACTAACAGACTTATCAAGGCTTGATCAACCTTGTGGCGTCTTCCAACACTTCGGGTCTTTGTTCTTCCATGTTCAAGGGTTCAAGTGGATCGTTCCAGTCCTTTGTTTAGCTTTCTTGGGGTGAGTGTATCTCAGATTGGTTGTGGGTTCTTAGGGTCTAACCCTAGTGGGTTCGCACCATCTTGGTATCAGAGCTTCGGATCTAAACTCAGGTCATATCTTGCTGTTCTTTGTTTTCCATTTTCGTTCATCTTTTTGTGTGTTTTTCTTTGTGTCTGTTCTTCTTCTTTGTTTCTGTTGGAGTCTAAAATTTCTGTCCTTGTTCGACTAGTTTCGATTTGAGTATTTCAACGTGTAGTATGTCAATCTTTTAGTTCAAAGTCTGATCTTTCTTCTCGTTTTGAAATCGTTCAAATCAGAGTTTTCCATTGTGAGATATACGCGTTTCAAAAAGAGCGTGTTTTCTGGAGTTTTTGGTTTCGGTTTGCTTATTTTGTTCTGTTTGTGGTAGATTTCATATTTTCCTTAACTTGCATAGGACAAAAAAAGAAAAGAAAAAAAAATCAGAAAAGAAGAAAAAGGTGAAAAAGAAGGAATTGAAAGAAAAAGAAAAAAAAAAGGTGCAATTGTTGAGCTTTAAGTGTTCTTTGATAAGTGTTCATCTTCATACCCAGAACTTTTCTTTAACCTTTGCAATCTGTGTTAGTTGAAATCTTGATATTCGTTGATACTTCATGTTCATTACACACTTTGATATATGAAATTCCTAAGCGTTGGGTTGATTCTGCAAGTTGTGAAAGTTTTGATTAAATTGCTTAGTTCTTTAAAGAGCCTCAAGAGGAATTTTAAGAGTGGAAAAAGGCAAGAGTGACATATCAATTTAAAAGCCAGATTGTGTGAAACACGAGTGAAACTAATTTATTTGAGTGAAATACGTGAGTAGAGTGGTGAGGTCCTTTTTCTTTCAATTGTTCTAACTTTTCAGGTTTCAAGATGTATGGAGTTAATGATCTCCAATCCTTACTAAAAAGATTTGCAAAGTTCCATGCTGAAACAGAGCAATGGTGGTCTAGTAACAATTTCAAGAAGGAAAAAGAATTATCCAAAAAGTTGCAGGATTTGAAACAAGGCTCCATGAGTGTTAAGAATTATTTCCAAGAGATGGAGTTGGCTATGATTAGAGCTGGGGTGAAGGAAACTCCAAAAGCCACTAAAGATCATTTTATAAGTGGGCTTAATCCTGAATTATCTTGTTTTGCAAAAATGTGGAGCTTCATGGATATTGACATGCTTGTTCCATTTGTTGATAAGCATGAGAAAGGAATTAAGAAAAAGAGAGTTTCAGAAAGTAAATCAAATTCAATGAACATTGAGTCCCCAACTCTTTTTGTCAATGACGCAGAGGTAGATCTAACAAAGGAAGAGGAAGAACTCAATGATCAAAATCATGCTGAGCAAAGTGTTGAAGAAGACCTCCTTACCAATCCTGTGGTTGAAGCTGATTATCTCAATCATGACAAGAAAAGTGAAAATATGAAGGAGAGTGACTTTCATGAAACTGTTAAAGAGAGAAAATTTGAGTTTGAAAGTGAAAAAGAGATTGAGAGTGAAGAGTGTTTTCAAATTGATGAGAGTAAAAAAGAGAGTGTTGAGTTGAGAGAAAAGCAAGATGAAAAGGGTTGTGAGAAAAGTAAGGTTGAGAGTTGGTGCAAGGATATATTTGTTTGATTACTAATGATCTTAACCATTCTTCTCCTTGTGATTTAGATGTGTTGCAGGTATTCTTGGATTTGTTTCCTAAGAAACCACCCGATGGGTTCTTATGCTCAAGGAGCATTGAAGCTTTGTCTCCTTCAAGTGGCATTGAAAAATATTCTAGAGGCCTAAACTTTGATATTCATTTTGACATGAATTTTGTTGTTCCTTGGTGTTTTGATATGAATATTGTGAACTGTTTTGATGACACTCCGATCTACTAGAAGAATCTTGATGACAATTTGAATCAATTGCATTGAATGCTTGATGTTGTGATGAAGGAAATTTGGTTTTCAAATCTGGAAAAATGTGATCTTTGCTTGGATAAAATCTTTCTTGGATTTGTGCATTTTCTTGGACAAGGTAAATTGAGCAAAAGACATGCAATGTGGCTGAAATTTATTGAGACATTTCCCTTTGTCATCATATACAAGAAAGGTAAAGAGGATGTTATTCATGATGCAAGAAGGTATGATCCTCTTCTTTTATCTCTGGATACTAGAATGATTGGCTTTGAATACATCAATGATTTGTTTGCATATGAAGCTGATATTTCCAAAGTATTTCTTGTTTGTGAAAATAAGGCATATGACAAGTTTTATAGAGTGGCTGATTACATGTTTGAGGAAAACAAAGTGCTTGTGCCTCCAAATTCAATATGTAAATTGTTTGTGAGAGAAACACCCAAGGGAGGAGATAGTCAATTTCAGTTGCGTGAAACAATTGATGTTGATACTTACAAGATTGACTTTCTTGATGATAATAATGCTACTGATACAATATATGCTCCTAATTTATTCCCTTTTGATCCAGGTAAAGATTCGAGGATGAATCCTTTTGAGGAGAGAGGGTATGATGCGATCCAGCAAGAGGACTCTTCAACTTCACATGATCCTTTGCAAATGCCAAGTGGACCAATCACAAGAGCAAGAGCCAACAGAATTAAGGAGGCATTGAATGGAGCTAGTGCAAGAGACATGGACAAAGCAAATGGCAATTGGGTCAACAAATGTGAACAAAAGAGCTGAAAACGTAGCAAATATCATTTGTGCTGAAAAGGGAGATTCTGATCATGTTTTGGGCTTGGAAAGAACAAATGAAAGAGCTTGGACCTAGTTCTACACATTAGAGGGTCATTTGGGCCTAATTAGTCACATTTTGGGCTTAATATACTGATTTCATTTTTATGGTTTTATTTGTACGAAAATTATCAATTAGTTGGCAAATTTGACTTTTGGGTTTCTTGAGTTTATTGCTTAGAATGCTCTAGATTGCATTTAATGAAAATTAGGTTAAGTTTCTAATTGTATCCTTTAAATACTTTGTAAGCCTCACTTTGAAGAGAGACTTGATTTTGAATGAAAAGTTGCTTTCTACACTTTATGACTTGAGAGAGGATTCTCTCTAGGGTTCTTCTTAGAACTAACAGACTTATCAAGGCTTGATCAACCTTGTGGCGTCTTCCAACACTTCGGGTCTTTGTTCTTCCATGTTCAAGGGTTCAAGTGGATCGTTCCAGTCCTTTGTTTAGCTTTCTTGGGGTGAGTGTATCTCAGATTGGTTGTGGGTTCTTAGGGTCTAACCCTAGTGGGTTCGCACCATCTTGGTATCAGAGCTTCGGATCTAAACTCAGGTCATATCTTGCTGTTCTTTGTTTTCCATTTTCGTTCATCTTTTTGTGTGTTTTTCTTTGTGTCTGTTCTTCTTCTTTGTTTCTGTTGGAGTCTAAAATTTCTGTCCTTGTTCGACTAGTTTCGATTTGAGTATTTCAACGTGTAGTATGTCAATCTTTTAGTTCAAAGTCTGATCTTTCTTCTCGTTTTGAAATCGTTCAAATCAGAGTTTTCCATTGTGAGATATACGCGTTTCAAAAAGAGCGTGTTTTCTGGAGTTTTTGGTTTCGGTTTGCTTATTTTGTTCTGTTTGTGGTAGATTTCATATTTTCCTTAACTTGCATAGGACAAAAAAAGAAAAGAAAAAAAAATCAGAAAAGAAGAAAAAGGTGAAAAAGAAGGAATTGAAAGAAAAAGAAAAAAAAAAGGTGCAATTGTTGAGCTTTAAGTGTTCTTTGATAAGTGTTCATCTTCATACCCAGAACTTTTCTTTAACCTTTGCAATCTGTGTTAGTTGAAATCTTGATATTCGTTGATACTTCATGTTCATTACACACTTTGATATATGAAATTCCTAAGCGTTGGGTTGATTCTGCAAGTTGTGAAAGTTTTGATTAAATTGCTTAGTTCTTTAAAGAGCCTCAAGAGGAATTTTAAGAGTGGAAAAAGGCAAGAGTGACATATCAATTTAAAAGCCAGATTGTGTGAAACACGAGTGAAACTAATTTATTTGAGTGAAATACGTGAGTAGAGTGGTGAGGTCCTTTTTCTTTCAATTGTTCTAACTTTTCAGGTTTCAAGATGTATGGAGTTAATGATCTCCAATCCTTACTAGAAAGATTTGCAAAGTTCCATGCTGAAACAGAGCAATGGTGGTCTAGTAACAATTTCAAGAAGGAAAAAGAATTATCCAAAAAGTTGCAGGATTTGAAACAAGGCTCCATGAGTGTTAAGAATTATTTCCAAGAGATGGAGTTGGCTATGATTAGAGCTGGGGTGAAGGAAACTCCAAAAGCCACTAAAGATCATTTTATAAGTGGGCTTAATCCTGAATTATCTTGTTTTGCAAAAATGTGGAGCTTCATGGATATTGACATGCTTGTTCCATTTGTTGATAAGCATGAGAAAGGAATTAAGAAAAAGAGAGTTTCAGAAAGTAAATCAAATTCAATGAACATTGAGTCCCCAACTCTTTTTGTCAATGACGCAGAGGTAGATCTAACAAAGGAAGAGGAAGAACTCAATGATCAAAATCATGCTGAGCAAAGTGTTGAAGAAGACCTCCTTACCAATCCTGTGGTTGAAGCTGATTATCTCAATCATGACAAGAAAAGTGAAAATATGAAGGAGAGTGACTTTCATGAAACTGTTAAAGAGAGAAAATTTGAGTTTGAAAGTGAAAAAGAGATTGAGAGTGAAGAGTGTTTTCAAATTGATGAGAGTAAAAAAGAGAGTGTTGAGTTGAGAGAAAAGCAAGATGAAAAGGGTTGTGAGAAAAGTAAGGTTGAGAGTTGGTGCAAGGATATATTTGTTTGATTACTAATGATCTTAACCATTCTTCTCCTTGTGATTTAGATGTGTTGCAGGTATTCTTGGATTTGTTTCCTAAGAAACCACCCGATGGGTTCTTATGCTCAAGGAGCATTGAAGCTTTGTCTCCTTCAAGTGGCATTGAAAAATATTCTAGAGGCCTAAACTTTGATATTCATTTTGACATGAATTTTGTTGTTCCTTGGTGTTTTGATATGAATATTGTGAACTGTTTTGATGACACTCCGATCTACTAGAAGAATCTTGATGACAATTTGAATCAATTGCATTGAATGCTTGATGTTGTGATGAAGGAAATTTGGTTTTCAAATCTGGAAAAATGTGATCTTTGCTTGGATAAAATCTTTCTTGGATTTGTGCATTTTCTTGGACAAGGTAAATTGAGCAAAAGACATGCAATGTGGCTGAAATTTATTGAGACATTTCCCTTTGTCATCATATACAAGAAAGGTAAAGAGGATGTTATTCATGATGCAAGAAGGTATGATCCTCTTCTTTTATCTCTGGATACTAGAATGATTGGCTTTGAATACATCAATGATTTGTTTGCATATGAAGCTGATATTTCCAAAGTATTTCTTGTTTGTGAAAATAAGGCATATGACAAGTTTTATAGAGTGGCTGATTACATGTTTGAGGAAAACAAAGTGCTTGTGCCTCCAAATTCAATATGTAAATTGTTTGTGAGAGAAACACCCAAGGGAGGAGATAGTCAATTTCAGTTGCGTGAAACAATTGATGTTGATACTTACAAGATTGACTTTCTTGATGATAATAATGCTACTGATACAATATATGCTCCTAATTTATTCCCTTTTGATCCAGGTAAAGATTCGAGGATGAATCCTTTTGAGGAGAGAGGGTATGATGCGATCCAGCAAGAGGACTCTTCAACTTCACATGATCCTTTGCAAATGCCAAGTGGACCAATCACAAGAGCAAGAGCCAACAGAATTAAGGAGGCATTGAATGGAGCTAGTGCAAGAGACATGGACAAAGCAAATGGCAATTGGGTCAACAAATGTGAACAAAAGAGCTGAAAACGTAGCAAATATCATTTGTGCTGAAAAGGGAGATTCTGATCATGTTTTGGGCTTGGAAAGAACAAATGAAAGAGCTTGGACCTAGTTCTACACATTAGAGGGTCATTTGGGCCTAATTAGTCACATTTTGGGCTTAATATACTGATTTCATTTTTATGGTTTTATTTGTACGAAAATTATCAATTAGTTGGCAAATTTGACTTTTGGGTTTCTTGAGTTTATTGCTTAGAATGCTCTAGATTGCATTTAATGAAAATTAGGTTAAGTTTCTAATTGTATCCTTTAAATACTTTGTAAGCCTCACTTTGAAGAGAGACTTGATTTTGAATGAAAAGTTGCTTTCTACACTTTATGACTTGAGAGAGGATTCTCTCTAGGGTTCTTCTTAGAACTAACAGACTTATCAAGGCTTGATCAACCTTGTGGCGTCTTCCAACACTTCGGGTCTTTGTTCTTCCATGTTCAAGGGTTCAAGTGGATCGTTCCAGTCCTTTGTTTAGCTTTCTTGGGGTGAGTGTATCTCAGATTGGTTGTGGGTTCTTAGGGTCTAACCCTAGTGGGTTCGCACCATCTTGGTATCAGAGCTTCGGATCTAAACTCAGGTCATATCTTGCTGTTCTTTGTTTTCCATTTTCGTTCATCTTTTTGTGTGTTTTTCTTTGTGTCTGTTCTTCTTCTTTGTTTCTGTTGGAGTCTAAAATTTCTGTCCTTGTTCGACTAGTTTCGATTTGAGTATTTCAACGTGTAGTATGTCAATCTTTTAGTTCAAAGTCTGATCTTTCTTCTCGTTTTGAAATCGTTCAAATCAGAGTTTTCCATTGTGAGATATACGCGTTTCAAAAAGAGCGTGTTTTCTGGAGTTTTTGGTTTCGGTTTGCTTATTTTGTTCTGTTTGTGGTAGATTTCATATTTTCCTTAACTTGCATAGGACAAAAAAAGAAAAGAAAAAAAAATCAGAAAAGAAGAAAAAGGTGAAAAAGAAGGAATTGAAAGAAAAAGAAAAAAAAAAGGTGCAATTGTTGAGCTTTAAGTGTTCTTTGATAAGTGTTCATCTTCATACCCAGAACTTTTCTTTAACCTTTGCAATCTGTGTTAGTTGAAATCTTGATATTCGTTGATACTTCATGTTCATTACACACTTTGATATATGAAATTCCTAAGCGTTGGGTTGATTCTGCAAGTTGTGAAAGTTTTGATTAAATTGCTTAGTTCTTTAAAGAGCCTCAAGAGGAATTTTAAGAGTGGAAAAAGGCAAGAGTGACATATCAATTTAAAAGCCAGATTGTGTGAAACACGAGTGAAACTAATTTATTTGAGTGAAATACGTGAGTAGAGTGGTGAGGTCCTTTTTCTTTCAATTGTTCTAACTTTTCAGGTTTCAAGATGTATGGAGTTAATGATCTCCAATCCTTACTAGAAAGATTTGAAAAGTTCCATGCTGAAACAGAGCAATGGTTGTCTAGTAACAATTTCAAGAAGGAAAAAGAATTATCCAAAAAGTTGCAGGATTTGAAACAAGGCTCCATGAGTGTTAAGAATTATTTCCAAGAGATGGAGTTGGCTATGATTAGAGCTGGGGTGAAGGAAACTCCAAAAGCCACTAAAGATCATTTTATAAGTGGGCTTAATCCTGAATTATCTTGTTTTGCAAAAATGTGGAGCTTCATGGATATTGACATGCTTGTTCCATTTGTTGATAAGCATGAGAAAGGAATTAAGAAAAAGAGAGTTTCAGAAAGTAAATCAAATTCAATGAACATTGAGTCCCCAACTCTTTTTGTCAATGACGCAGAGGTAGATCTAACAAAGGAAGAGGAAGAACTCAATGATCAAAATCATGCTGAGCAAAGTGTTGAAGAAGACCTCCTTACCAATCCTGTGGTTGAAGCTGATTATCTCAATCATGACAAGAAAAGTGAAAATATGAAGGAGAGTGACTTTCATGAAACTGTTAAAGAGAGAAAATTTGAGTTTGAAAGTGAAAAAGAGATTGAGAGTGAAGAGTGTTTTCAAATTGATGAGAGTAAAAAAGAGAGTGTTGAGTTGAGAGAAAAGCAAGATGAAAAGGGTTGTGAGAAAAGTAAGGTTGAGAGTTGGTGCAAGGATATATTTGTTTGATTACTAATGATCTTAACCATTCTTCTCCTTGTGATTTAGATGTGTTGCAGGTATTCTTGGATTTGTTTCCTAAGAAACCACCCGATGGGTTCTTATGCTCAAGGAGCATTGAAGCTTTGTCTCCTTCAAGTGGCATTGAAAAATATTCTAGAGGCCTAAACTTTGATATTCATTTTGACATGAATTTTGTTGTTCCTTGGTGTTTTGATATGAATATTGTGAACTGTTTTGATGACACTCCGATCTACTAGAAGAATCTTGATGACAATTTGAATCAATTGCATTGAATGCTTGATGTTGTGATGAAGGAAATTTGGTTTTCAAATCTGGAAAAATGTGATCTTTGCTTGGATAAAATCTTTCTTGGATTTGTGCATTTTCTTGGACAAGGTAAATTGAGCAAAAGACATGCAATGTGGCTGAAATTTATTGAGACATTTCCCTTTGTCATCATATACAAGAAAGGTAAAGAGGATGTTATTCATGATGCAAGAAGGTATGATCCTCTTCTTTTATCTCTGGATACTAGAATGATTGGCTTTGAATACATCAATGATTTGTTTGCATATGAAGCTGATATTTCCAAAGTATTTCTTGTTTGTGAAAATAAGGCATATGACAAGTTTTATAGAGTGGCTGATTACATGTTTGAGGAAAACAAAGTGCTTGTGCCTCCAAATTCAATATGTAAATTGTTTGTGAGAGAAACACCCAAGGGAGGAGATAGTCAATTTCAGTTGCGTGAAACAATTGATGTTGATACTTACAAGATTGACTTTCTTGATGATAATAATGCTACTGATACAATATATGCTCCTAATTTATTCCCTTTTGATCCAGGTAAAGATTCGAGGATGAATCCTTTTGAGGAGAGAGGGTATGATGCGATCCAGCAAGAGGACTCTTCAACTTCACATGATCCTTTGCAAATGCCAAGTGGACCAATCACAAGAGCAAGAGCCAACAGAATTAAGGAGGCATTGAATGGAGCTAGTGCAAGAGACATGGACAAAGCAAATGGCAATTGGGTCAACAAATGTGAACAAAAGAGCTGAAAACGTAGCAAATATCATTTGTGCTGAAAAGGGAGATTCTGATCATGTTTTGGGCTTGGAAAGAACAAATGAAAGAGCTTGGACCTAGTTCTACACATTAGAGGGTCATTTGGGCCTAATTAGTCACATTTTGGGCTTAATATACTGATTTCATTTTTATGGTTTTATTTGTACGAAAATTATCAATTAGTTGGCAAATTTGACTTTTGGGTTTCTTGAGTTTATTGCTTAGAATGCTCTAGATTGCATTTAATGAAAATTAGGTTAAGTTTCTAATTGTATCCTTTAAATACTTTGTAAGCCTCACTTTGAAGAGAGACTTGATTTTGAATGAAAAGTTGCTTTCTACACTTTATGACTTGAGAGAGGATTCTCTCTAGGGTTCTTCTTAGAACTAACAGACTTATCAAGGCTTGATCAACCTTGTGGCGTCTTCCAACACTTCGGGTCTTTGTTCTTCCATGTTCAAGGGTTCAAGTGGATCGTTCCAGTCCTTTGTTTAGCTTTCTTGGGGTGAGTGTATCTCAGATTGGTTGTGGGTTCTTAGGGTCTAACCCTAGTGGGTTCGCACCATCTTGGTATCAGAGCTTCGGATCTAAACTCAGGTCATATCTTGCTGTTCTTTGTTTTCCATTTTCGTTCATCTTTTTGTGTGTTTTTCTTTGTGTCTGTTCTTCTTCTTTGTTTCTGTTGGAGTCTAAAATTTCTGTCCTTGTTCGACTAGTTTCGATTTGAGTATTTCAACGTGTAGTATGTCAATCTTTTAGTTCAAAGTCTGATCTTTCTTCTCGTTTTGAAATCGTTCAAATCAGAGTTTTCCATTGTGAGATATACGCGTTTCAAAAAGAGCGTGTTTTCTGGAGTTTTTGGTTTCGGTTTGCTTATTTTGTTCTGTTTGTGGTAGATTTCATATTTTCCTTAACTTGCATAGGACAAAAAAAGAAAAGAAAAAAAAATCAGAAAAGAAGAAAAAGGTGAAAAAGAAGGAATTGAAAGAAAAAGAAAAAAAAAAGGTGCAATTGTTGAGCTTTAAGTGTTCTTTGATAAGTGTTCATCTTCATACCCAGAACTTTTCTTTAACCTTTGCAATCTGTGTTAGTTGAAATCTTGATATTCGTTGATACTTCATGTTCATTACACACTTTGATATATGAAATTCCTAAGCGTTGGGTTGATTCTGCAAGTTGTGAAAGTTTTGATTAAATTGCTTAGTTCTTTAAAGAGCCTCAAGAGGAATTTTAAGAGTGGAAAAAGGCAAGAGTGACATATCAATTTAAAAGCCAGATTGTGTGAAACACGAGTGAAACTAATTTATTTGAGTGAAATACGTGAGTAGAGTGGTGAGGTCCTTTTTCTTTCAATTGTTCTAACTTTTCAGGTTTCAAGATGTATGGAGTTAATGATCTCCAATCCTTACTAGAAAGATTTGAAAAGTTCCATGCTGAAACAGAGCAATGGTTGTCTAGTAACAATTTCAAGAAGGAAAAAGAATTATCCAAAAAGTTGCAGGATTTGAAACAAGGCTCCATGAGTGTTAAGAATTATTTCCAAGAGATGGAGTTGGCTATGATTAGAGCTGGGGTGAAGGAAACTCCAAAAGCCACTAAAGATCATTTTATAAGTGGGCTTAATCCTGAATTATCTTGTTTTGCAAAAATGTGGAGCTTCATGGATATTGACATGCTTGTTCCATTTGTTGATAAGCATGAGAAAGGAATTAAGAAAAAGAGAGTTTCAGAAAGTAAATCAAATTCAATGAACATTGAGTCCCCAACTCTTTTTGTCAATGACGCAGAGGTAGATCTAACAAAGGAAGAGGAAGAACTCAATGATCAAAATCATGCTGAGCAAAGTGTTGAAGAAGACCTCCTTACCAATCCTGTGGTTGAAGCTGATTATCTCAATCATGACAAGAAAAGTGAAAATATGAAGGAGAGTGACTTTCATGAAACTGTTAAAGAGAGAAAATTTGAGTTTGAAAGTGAAAAAGAGATTGAGAGTGAAGAGTGTTTTCAAATTGATGAGAGTAAAAAAGAGAGTGTTGAGTTGAGAGAAAAGCAAGATGAAAAGGGTTGTGAGAAAAGTAAGGTTGAGAGTTGGTGCAAGGATATATTTGTTTGATTACTAATGATCTTAACCATTCTTCTCCTTGTGATTTAGATGTGTTGCAGGTATTCTTGGATTTGTTTCCTAAGAAACCACCCGATGGGTTCTTATGCTCAAGGAGCATTGAAGCTTTGTCTCCTTCAAGTGGCATTGAAAAATATTCTAGAGGCCTAAACTTTGATATTCATTTTGACATGAATTTTGTTGTTCCTTGGTGTTTTGATATGAATATTGTGAACTGTTTTGATGACACTCCGATCTACTAGAAGAATCTTGATGACAATTTGAATCAATTGCATTGAATGCTTGATGTTGTGATGAAGGAAATTTGGTTTTCAAATCTGGAAAAATGTGATCTTTGCTTGGATAAAATCTTTCTTGGATTTGTGCATTTTCTTGGACAAGGTAAATTGAGCAAAAGACATGCAATGTGGCTGAAATTTATTGAGACATTTCCCTTTGTCATCATATACAAGAAAGGTAAAGAGGATGTTATTCATGATGCAAGAAGGTATGATCCTCTTCTTTTATCTCTGGATACTAGAATGATTGGCTTTGAATACATCAATGATTTGTTTGCATATGAAGCTGATATTTCCAAAGTATTTCTTGTTTGTGAAAATAAGGCATATGACAAGTTTTATAGAGTGGCTGATTACATGTTTGAGGAAAACAAAGTGCTTGTGCCTCCAAATTCAATATGTAAATTGTTTGTGAGAGAAACACCCAAGGGAGGAGATAGTCAATTTCAGTTGCGTGAAACAATTGATGTTGATACTTACAAGATTGACTTTCTTGATGATAATAATGCTACTGATACAATATATGCTCCTAATTTATTCCCTTTTGATCCAGGTAAAGATTCGAGGATGAATCCTTTTGAGGAGAGAGGGTATGATGCGATCCAGCAAGAGGACTCTTCAACTTCACATGATCCTTTGCAAATGCCAAGTGGACCAATCACAAGAGCAAGAGCCAACAGAATTAAGGAGGCATTGAATGGAGCTAGTGCAAGAGACATGGACAAAGCAAATGGCAATTGGGTCAACAAATGTGAACAAAAGAGCTGAAAACGTAGCAAATATCATTTGTGCTGAAAAGGGAGATTCTGATCATGTTTTGGGCTTGGAAAGAACAAATGAAAGAGCTTGGACCTAGTTCTACACATTAGAGGGTCATTTGGGCCTAATTAGTCACATTTTGGGCTTAATATACTGATTTCATTTTTATGGTTTTATTTGTACGAAAATTATCAATTAGTTGGCAAATTTGACTTTTGGGTTTCTTGAGTTTATTGCTTAGAATGCTCTAGATTGCATTTAATGAAAATTAGGTTAAGTTTCTAATTGTATCCTTTAAATACTTTGTAAGCCTCACTTTGAAGAGAGACTTGATTTTGAATGAAAAGTTGCTTTCTACACTTTATGACTTGAGAGAGGATTCTCTCTAGGGTTCTTCTTAGAACTAACAGACTTATCAAGGCTTGATCAACCTTGTGGCGTCTTCCAACACTTCGGGTCTTTGTTCTTCCATGTTCAAGGGTTCAAGTGGATCGTTCCAGTCCTTTGTTTAGCTTTCTTGGGGTGAGTGTATCTCAGATTGGTTGTGGGTTCTTAGGGTCTAACCCTAGTGGGTTCGCACCATCTTGGTATCAGAGCTTCGGATCTAAACTCAGGTCATATCTTGCTGTTCTTTGTTTTCCATTTTCGTTCATCTTTTTGTGTGTTTTTCTTTGTGTCTGTTCTTCTTCTTTGTTTCTGTTGGAGTCTAAAATTTCTGTCCTTGTTCGACTAGTTTCGATTTGAGTATTTCAACGTGTAGTATGTCAATCTTTTAGTTCAAAGTCTGATCTTTCTTCTCGTTTTGAAATCGTTCAAATCAGAGTTTTCCATTGTGAGATATACGCGTTTCAAAAAGAGCGTGTTTTCTGGAGTTTTTGGTTTCGGTTTGCTTATTTTGTTCTGTTTGTGGTAGATTTCATATTTTCCTTAACTTGCATAGGACAAAAAAAGAAAAGAAAAAAAAATCAGAAAAGAAGAAAAAGGTGAAAAAGAAGGAATTGAAAGAAAAAGAAAAAAAAAAGGTGCAATTGTTGAGCTTTAAGTGTTCTTTGATAAGTGTTCATCTTCATACCCAGAACTTTTCTTTAACCTTTGCAATCTGTGTTAGTTGAAATCTTGATATTCGTTGATACTTCATGTTCATTACACACTTTGATATATGAAATTCCTAAGCGTTGGGTTGATTCTGCAAGTTGTGAAAGTTTTGATTAAATTGCTTAGTTCTTTAAAGAGCCTCAAGAGGAATTTTAAGAGTGGAAAAAGGCAAGAGTGACATATCAATTTAAAAGCCAGATTGTGTGAAACACGAGTGAAACTAATTTATTTGAGTGAAATACGTGAGTAGAGTGGTGAGGTCCTTTTTCTTTCAATTGTTCTAACTTTTCAGGTTTCAAGATGTATGGAGTTAATGATCTCCAATCCTTACTAAAAAGATTTGCAAAGTTCCATGCTGAAACAGAGCAATGGTGGTCTAGTAACAATTTCAAGAAGGAAAAAGAATTATCCAAAAAGTTGCAGGATTTGAAACAAGGCTCCATGAGTGTTAAGAATTATTTCCAAGAGATGGAGTTGGCTATGATTAGAGCTGGGGTGAAGGAAACTCCAAAAGCCACTAAAGATCATTTTATAAGTGGGCTTAATCCTGAATTATCTTGTTTTGCAAAAATGTGGAGCTTCATGGATATTGACATGCTTGTTCCATTTGTTGATAAGCATGAGAAAGGAATTAAGAAAAAGAGAGTTTCAGAAAGTAAATCAAATTCAATGAACATTGAGTCCCCAACTCTTTTTGTCAATGACGCAGAGGTAGATCTAACAAAGGAAGAGGAAGAACTCAATGATCAAAATCATGCTGAGCAAAGTGTTGAAGAAGACCTCCTTACCAATCCTGTGGTTGAAGCTGATTATCTCAATCATGACAAGAAAAGTGAAAATATGAAGGAGAGTGACTTTCATGAAACTGTTAAAGAGAGAAAATTTGAGTTTGAAAGTGAAAAAGAGATTGAGAGTGAAGAGTGTTTTCAAATTGATGAGAGTAAAAAAGAGAGTGTTGAGTTGAGAGAAAAGCAAGATGAAAAGGGTTGTGAGAAAAGTAAGGTTGAGAGTTGGTGCAAGGATATATTTGTTTGATTACTAATGATCTTAACCATTCTTCTCCTTGTGATTTAGATGTGTTGCAGGTATTCTTGGATTTGTTTCCTAAGAAACCACCCGATGGGTTCTTATGCTCAAGGAGCATTGAAGCTTTGTCTCCTTCAAGTGGCATTGAAAAATATTCTAGAGGCCTAAACTTTGATATTCATTTTGACATGAATTTTGTTGTTCCTTGGTGTTTTGATATGAATATTGTGAACTGTTTTGATGACACTCCGATCTACTAGAAGAATCTTGATGACAATTTGAATCAATTGCATTGAATGCTTGATGTTGTGATGAAGGAAATTTGGTTTTCAAATCTGGAAAAATGTGATCTTTGCTTGGATAAAATCTTTCTTGGATTTGTGCATTTTCTTGGACAAGGTAAATTGAGCAAAAGACATGCAATGTGGCTGAAATTTATTGAGACATTTCCCTTTGTCATCATATACAAGAAAGGTAAAGAGGATGTTATTCATGATGCAAGAAGGTATGATCCTCTTCTTTTATCTCTGGATACTAGAATGATTGGCTTTGAATACATCAATGATTTGTTTGCATATGAAGCTGATATTTCCAAAGTATTTCTTGTTTGTGAAAATAAGGCATATGACAAGTTTTATAGAGTGGCTGATTACATGTTTGAGGAAAACAAAGTGCTTGTGCCTCCAAATTCAATATGTAAATTGTTTGTGAGAGAAACACCCAAGGGAGGAGATAGTCAATTTCAGTTGCGTGAAACAATTGATGTTGATACTTACAAGATTGACTTTCTTGATGATAATAATGCTACTGATACAATATATGCTCCTAATTTATTCCCTTTTGATCCAGGTAAAGATTCGAGGATGAATCCTTTTGAGGAGAGAGGGTATGATGCGATCCAGCAAGAGGACTCTTCAACTTCACATGATCCTTTGCAAATGCCAAGTGGACCAATCACAAGAGCAAGAGCCAACAGAATTAAGGAGGCATTGAATGGAGCTAGTGCAAGAGACATGGACAAAGCAAATGGCAATTGGGTCAACAAATGTGAACAAAAGAGCTGAAAACGTAGCAAATATCATTTGTGCTGAAAAGGGAGATTCTGATCATGTTTTGGGCTTGGAAAGAACAAATGAAAGAGCTTGGACCTAGTTCTACACATTAGAGGGTCATTTGGGCCTAATTAGTCACATTTTGGGCTTAATATACTGATTTCATTTTTATGGTTTTATTTGTACGAAAATTATCAATTAGTTGGCAAATTTGACTTTTGGGTTTCTTGAGTTTATTGCTTAGAATGCTCTAGATTGCATTTAATGAAAATTAGGTTAAGTTTCTAATTGTATCCTTTAAATACTTTGTAAGCCTCACTTTGAAGAGAGACTTGATTTTGAATGAAAAGTTGCTTTCTACACTTTATGACTTGAGAGAGGATTCTCTCTAGGGTTCTTCTTAGAACTAACAGACTTATCAAGGCTTGATCAACCTTGTGGCGTCTTCCAACACTTCGGGTCTTTGTTCTTCCATGTTCAAGGGTTCAAGTGGATCGTTCCAGTCCTTTGTTTAGCTTTCTTGGGGTGAGTGTATCTCAGATTGGTTGTGGGTTCTTAGGGTCTAACCCTAGTGGGTTCGCACCATCTTGGTATCAGAGCTTCGGATCTAAACTCAGGTCATATCTTGCTGTTCTTTGTTTTCCATTTTCGTTCATCTTTTTGTGTGTTTTTCTTTGTGTCTGTTCTTCTTCTTTGTTTCTGTTGGAGTCTAAAATTTCTGTCCTTGTTCGACTAGTTTCGATTTGAGTATTTCAACGTGTAGTATGTCAATCTTTTAGTTCAAAGTCTGATCTTTCTTCTCGTTTTGAAATCGTTCAAATCAGAGTTTTCCATTGTGAGATATACGCGTTTCAAAAAGAGCGTGTTTTCTGGAGTTTTTGGTTTCGGTTTGCTTATTTTGTTCTGTTTGTGGTAGATTTCATATTTTCCTTAACTTGCATAGGACAAAAAAAGAAAAGAAAAAAAAATCAGAAAAGAAGAAAAAGGTGAAAAAGAAGGAATTGAAAGAAAAAGAAAAAAAAAAGGTGCAATTGTTGAGCTTTAAGTGTTCTTTGATAAGTGTTCATCTTCATACCCAGAACTTTTCTTTAACCTTTGCAATCTGTGTTAGTTGAAATCTTGATATTCGTTGATACTTCATGTTCATTACACACTTTGATATATGAAATTCCTAAGCGTTGGGTTGATTCTGCAAGTTGTGAAAGTTTTGATTAAATTGCTTAGTTCTTTAAAGAGCCTCAAGAGGAATTTTAAGAGTGGAAAAAGGCAAGAGTGACATATCAATTTAAAAGCCAGATTGTGTGAAACACGAGTGAAACTAATTTATTTGAGTGAAATACGTGAGTAGAGTGGTGAGGTCCTTTTTCTTTCAATTGTTCTAACTTTTCAGGTTTCAAGATGTATGGAGTTAATGATCTCCAATCCTTACTAAAAAGATTTGCAAAGTTCCATGCTGAAACAGAGCAATGGTGGTCTAGTAACAATTTCAAGAAGGAAAAAGAATTATCCAAAAAGTTGCAGGATTTGAAACAAGGCTCCATGAGTGTTAAGAATTATTTCCAAGAGATGGAGTTGGCTATGATTAGAGCTGGGGTGAAGGAAACTCCAAAAGCCACTAAAGATCATTTTATAAGTGGGCTTAATCCTGAATTATCTTGTTTTGCAAAAATGTGGAGCTTCATGGATATTGACATGCTTGTTCCATTTGTTGATAAGCATGAGAAAGGAATTAAGAAAAAGAGAGTTTCAGAAAGTAAATCAAATTCAATGAACATTGAGTCCCCAACTCTTTTTGTCAATGACGCAGAGGTAGATCTAACAAAGGAAGAGGAAGAACTCAATGATCAAAATCATGCTGAGCAAAGTGTTGAAGAAGACCTCCTTACCAATCCTGTGGTTGAAGCTGATTATCTCAATCATGACAAGAAAAGTGAAAATATGAAGGAGAGTGACTTTCATGAAACTGTTAAAGAGAGAAAATTTGAGTTTGAAAGTGAAAAAGAGATTGAGAGTGAAGAGTGTTTTCAAATTGATGAGAGTAAAAAAGAGAGTGTTGAGTTGAGAGAAAAGCAAGATGAAAAGGGTTGTGAGAAAAGTAAGGTTGAGAGTTGGTGCAAGGATATATTTGTTTGATTACTAATGATCTTAACCATTCTTCTCCTTGTGATTTAGATGTGTTGCAGGTATTCTTGGATTTGTTTCCTAAGAAACCACCCGATGGGTTCTTATGCTCAAGGAGCATTGAAGCTTTGTCTCCTTCAAGTGGCATTGAAAAATATTCTAGAGGCCTAAACTTTGATATTCATTTTGACATGAATTTTGTTGTTCCTTGGTGTTTTGATATGAATATTGTGAACTGTTTTGATGACACTCCGATCTACTAGAAGAATCTTGATGACAATTTGAATCAATTGCATTGAATGCTTGATGTTGTGATGAAGGAAATTTGGTTTTCAAATCTGGAAAAATGTGATCTTTGCTTGGATAAAATCTTTCTTGGATTTGTGCATTTTCTTGGACAAGGTAAATTGAGCAAAAGACATGCAATGTGGCTGAAATTTATTGAGACATTTCCCTTTGTCATCATATACAAGAAAGGTAAAGAGGATGTTATTCATGATGCAAGAAGGTATGATCCTCTTCTTTTATCTCTGGATACTAGAATGATTGGCTTTGAATACATCAATGATTTGTTTGCATATGAAGCTGATATTTCCAAAGTATTTCTTGTTTGTGAAAATAAGGCATATGACAAGTTTTATAGAGTGGCTGATTACATGTTTGAGGAAAACAAAGTGCTTGTGCCTCCAAATTCAATATGTAAATTGTTTGTGAGAGAAACACCCAAGGGAGGAGATAGTCAATTTCAGTTGCGTGAAACAATTGATGTTGATACTTACAAGATTGACTTTCTTGATGATAATAATGCTACTGATACAATATATGCTCCTAATTTATTCCCTTTTGATCCAGGTAAAGATTCGAGGATGAATCCTTTTGAGGAGAGAGGGTATGATGCGATCCAGCAAGAGGACTCTTCAACTTCACATGATCCTTTGCAAATGCCAAGTGGACCAATCACAAGAGCAAGAGCCAACAGAATTAAGGAGGCATTGAATGGAGCTAGTGCAAGAGACATGGACAAAGCAAATGGCAATTGGGTCAACAAATGTGAACAAAAGAGCTGAAAACGTAGCAAATATCATTTGTGCTGAAAAGGGAGATTCTGATCATGTTTTGGGCTTGGAAAGAACAAATGAAAGAGCTTGGACCTAGTTCTACACATTAGAGGGTCATTTGGGCCTAATTAGTCACATTTTGGGCTTAATATACTGATTTCATTTTTATGGTTTTATTTGTACGAAAATTATCAATTAGTTGGCAAATTTGACTTTTGGGTTTCTTGAGTTTATTGCTTAGAATGCTCTAGATTGCATTTAATGAAAATTAGGTTAAGTTTCTAATTGTATCCTTTAAATACTTTGTAAGCCTCACTTTGAAGAGAGACTTGATTTTGAATGAAAAGTTGCTTTCTACACTTTATGACTTGAGAGAGGATTCTCTCTAGGGTTCTTCTTAGAACTAACAGACTTATCAAGGCTTGATCAACCTTGTGGCGTCTTCCAACACTTCGGGTCTTTGTTCTTCCATGTTCAAGGGTTCAAGTGGATCGTTCCAGTCCTTTGTTTAGCTTTCTTGGGGTGAGTGTATCTCAGATTGGTTGTGGGTTCTTAGGGTCTAACCCTAGTGGGTTCGCACCATCTTGGTATCAGAGCTTCGGATCTAAACTCAGGTCATATCTTGCTGTTCTTTGTTTTCCATTTTCGTTCATCTTTTTGTGTGTTTTTCTTTGTGTCTGTTCTTCTTCTTTGTTTCTGTTGGAGTCTAAAATTTCTGTCCTTGTTCGACTAGTTTCGATTTGAGTATTTCAACGTGTAGTATGTCAATCTTTTAGTTCAAAGTCTGATCTTTCTTCTCGTTTTGAAATCGTTCAAATCAGAGTTTTCCATTGTGAGATATACGCGTTTCAAAAAGAGCGTGTTTTCTGGAGTTTTTGGTTTCGGTTTGCTTATTTTGTTCTGTTTGTGGTAGATTTCATATTTTCCTTAACTTGCATAGGACAAAAAAAGAAAAGAAAAAAAAATCAGAAAAGAAGAAAAAGGTGAAAAAGAAGGAATTGAAAGAAAAAGAAAAAAAAAAGGTGCAATTGTTGAGCTTTAAGTGTTCTTTGATAAGTGTTCATCTTCATACCCAGAACTTTTCTTTAACCTTTGCAATCTGTGTTAGTTGAAATCTTGATATTCGTTGATACTTCATGTTCATTACACACTTTGATATATGAAATTCCTAAGCGTTGGGTTGATTCTGCAAGTTGTGAAAGTTTTGATTAAATTGCTTAGTTCTTTAAAGAGCCTCAAGAGGAATTTTAAGAGTGGAAAAAGGCAAGAGTGACATATCAATTTAAAAGCCAGATTGTGTGAAACACGAGTGAAACTAATTTATTTGAGTGAAATACGTGAGTAGAGTGGTGAGGTCCTTTTTCTTTCAATTGTTCTAACTTTTCAGGTTTCAAGATGTATGGAGTTAATGATCTCCAATCCTTACTAAAAAGATTTGCAAAGTTCCATGCTGAAACAGAGCAATGGTGGTCTAGTAACAATTTCAAGAAGGAAAAAGAATTATCCAAAAAGTTGCAGGATTTGAAACAAGGCTCCATGAGTGTTAAGAATTATTTCCAAGAGATGGAGTTGGCTATGATTAGAGCTGGGGTGAAGGAAACTCCAAAAGCCACTAAAGATCATTTTATAAGTGGGCTTAATCCTGAATTATCTTGTTTTGCAAAAATGTGGAGCTTCATGGATATTGACATGCTTGTTCCATTTGTTGATAAGCATGAGAAAGGAATTAAGAAAAAGAGAGTTTCAGAAAGTAAATCAAATTCAATGAACATTGAGTCCCCAACTCTTTTTGTCAATGACGCAGAGGTAGATCTAACAAAGGAAGAGGAAGAACTCAATGATCAAAATCATGCTGAGCAAAGTGTTGAAGAAGACCTCCTTACCAATCCTGTGGTTGAAGCTGATTATCTCAATCATGACAAGAAAAGTGAAAATATGAAGGAGAGTGACTTTCATGAAACTGTTAAAGAGAGAAAATTTGAGTTTGAAAGTGAAAAAGAGATTGAGAGTGAAGAGTGTTTTCAAATTGATGAGAGTAAAAAAGAGAGTGTTGAGTTGAGAGAAAAGCAAGATGAAAAGGGTTGTGAGAAAAGTAAGGTTGAGAGTTGGTGCAAGGATATATTTGTTTGATTACTAATGATCTTAACCATTCTTCTCCTTGTGATTTAGATGTGTTGCAGGTATTCTTGGATTTGTTTCCTAAGAAACCACCCGATGGGTTCTTATGCTCAAGGAGCATTGAAGCTTTGTCTCCTTCAAGTGGCATTGAAAAATATTCTAGAGGCCTAAACTTTGATATTCATTTTGACATGAATTTTGTTGTTCCTTGGTGTTTTGATATGAATATTGTGAACTGTTTTGATGACACTCCGATCTACTAGAAGAATCTTGATGACAATTTGAATCAATTGCATTGAATGCTTGATGTTGTGATGAAGGAAATTTGGTTTTCAAATCTGGAAAAATGTGATCTTTGCTTGGATAAAATCTTTCTTGGATTTGTGCATTTTCTTGGACAAGGTAAATTGAGCAAAAGACATGCAATGTGGCTGAAATTTATTGAGACATTTCCCTTTGTCATCATATACAAGAAAGGTAAAGAGGATGTTATTCATGATGCAAGAAGGTATGATCCTCTTCTTTTATCTCTGGATACTAGAATGATTGGCTTTGAATACATCAATGATTTGTTTGCATATGAAGCTGATATTTCCAAAGTATTTCTTGTTTGTGAAAATAAGGCATATGACAAGTTTTATAGAGTGGCTGATTACATGTTTGAGGAAAACAAAGTGCTTGTGCCTCCAAATTCAATATGTAAATTGTTTGTGAGAGAAACACCCAAGGGAGGAGATAGTCAATTTCAGTTGCGTGAAACAATTGATGTTGATACTTACAAGATTGACTTTCTTGATGATAATAATGCTACTGATACAATATATGCTCCTAATTTATTCCCTTTTGATCCAGGTAAAGATTCGAGGATGAATCCTTTTGAGGAGAGAGGGTATGATGCGATCCAGCAAGAGGACTCTTCAACTTCACATGATCCTTTGCAAATGCCAAGTGGACCAATCACAAGAGCAAGAGCCAACAGAATTAAGGAGGCATTGAATGGAGCTAGTGCAAGAGACATGGACAAAGCAAATGGCAATTGGGTCAACAAATGTGAACAAAAGAGCTGAAAACGTAGCAAATATCATTTGTGCTGAAAAGGGAGATTCTGATCATGTTTTGGGCTTGGAAAGAACAAATGAAAGAGCTTGGACCTAGTTCTACACATTAGAGGGTCATTTGGGCCTAATTAGTCACATTTTGGGCTTAATATACTGATTTCATTTTTATGGTTTTATTTGTACGAAAATTATCAATTAGTTGGCAAATTTGACTTTTGGGTTTCTTGAGTTTATTGCTTAGAATGCTCTAGATTGCATTTAATGAAAATTAGGTTAAGTTTCTAATTGTATCCTTTAAATACTTTGTAAGCCTCACTTTGAAGAGAGACTTGATTTTGAATGAAAAGTTGCTTTCTACACTTTATGACTTGAGAGAGGATTCTCTCTAGGGTTCTTCTTAGAACTAACAGACTTATCAAGGCTTGATCAACCTTGTGGCGTCTTCCAACACTTCGGGTCTTTGTTCTTCCATGTTCAAGGGTTCAAGTGGATCGTTCCAGTCCTTTGTTTAGCTTTCTTGGGGTGAGTGTATCTCAGATTGGTTGTGGGTTCTTAGGGTCTAACCCTAGTGGGTTCGCACCATCTTGGTATCAGAGCTTCGGATCTAAACTCAGGTCATATCTTGCTGTTCTTTGTTTTCCATTTTCGTTCATCTTTTTGTGTGTTTTTCTTTGTGTCTGTTCTTCTTCTTTGTTTCTGTTGGAGTCTAAAATTTCTGTCCTTGTTCGACTAGTTTCGATTTGAGTATTTCAACGTGTAGTATGTCAATCTTTTAGTTCAAAGTCTGATCTTTCTTCTCGTTTTGAAATCGTTCAAATCAGAGTTTTCCATTGTGAGATATACGCGTTTCAAAAAGAGCGTGTTTTCTGGAGTTTTTGGTTTCGGTTTGCTTATTTTGTTCTGTTTGTGGTAGATTTCATATTTTCCTTAACTTGCATAGGACAAAAAAAGAAAAGAAAAAAAAATCAGAAAAGAAGAAAAAGGTGAAAAAGAAGGAATTGAAAGAAAAAGAAAAAAAAAAGGTGCAATTGTTGAGCTTTAAGTGTTCTTTGATAAGTGTTCATCTTCATACCCAGAACTTTTCTTTAACCTTTGCAATCTGTGTTAGTTGAAATCTTGATATTCGTTGATACTTCATGTTCATTACACACTTTGATATATGAAATTCCTAAGCGTTGGGTTGATTCTGCAAGTTGTGAAAGTTTTGATTAAATTGCTTAGTTCTTTAAAGAGCCTCAAGAGGAATTTTAAGAGTGGAAAAAGGCAAGAGTGACATATCAATTTAAAAGCCAGATTGTGTGAAACACGAGTGAAACTAATTTATTTGAGTGAAATACGTGAGTAGAGTGGTGAGGTCCTTTTTCTTTCAATTGTTCTAACTTTTCAGGTTTCAAGATGTATGGAGTTAATGATCTCCAATCCTTACTAGAAAGATTTGAAAAGTTCCATGCTGAAACAGAGCAATGGTTGTCTAGTAACAATTTCAAGAAGGAAAAAGAATTATCCAAAAAGTTGCAGGATTTGAAACAAGGCTCCATGAGTGTTAAGAATTATTTCCAAGAGATGGAGTTGGCTATGATTAGAGCTGGGGTGAAGGAAACTCCAAAAGCCACTAAAGATCATTTTATAAGTGGGCTTAATCCTGAATTATCTTGTTTTGCAAAAATGTGGAGCTTCATGGATATTGACATGCTTGTTCCATTTGTTGATAAGCATGAGAAAGGAATTAAGAAAAAGAGAGTTTCAGAAAGTAAATCAAATTCAATGAACATTGAGTCCCCAACTCTTTTTGTCAATGACGCAGAGGTAGATCTAACAAAGGAAGAGGAAGAACTCAATGATCAAAATCATGCTGAGCAAAGTGTTGAAGAAGACCTCCTTACCAATCCTGTGGTTGAAGCTGATTATCTCAATCATGACAAGAAAAGTGAAAATATGAAGGAGAGTGACTTTCATGAAACTGTTAAAGAGAGAAAATTTGAGTTTGAAAGTGAAAAAGAGATTGAGAGTGAAGAGTGTTTTCAAATTGATGAGAGTAAAAAAGAGAGTGTTGAGTTGAGAGAAAAGCAAGATGAAAAGGGTTGTGAGAAAAGTAAGGTTGAGAGTTGGTGCAAGGATATATTTGTTTGATTACTAATGATCTTAACCATTCTTCTCCTTGTGATTTAGATGTGTTGCAGGTATTCTTGGATTTGTTTCCTAAGAAACCACCCGATGGGTTCTTATGCTCAAGGAGCATTGAAGCTTTGTCTCCTTCAAGTGGCATTGAAAAATATTCTAGAGGCCTAAACTTTGATATTCATTTTGACATGAATTTTGTTGTTCCTTGGTGTTTTGATATGAATATTGTGAACTGTTTTGATGACACTCCGATCTACTAGAAGAATCTTGATGACAATTTGAATCAATTGCATTGAATGCTTGATGTTGTGATGAAGGAAATTTGGTTTTCAAATCTGGAAAAATGTGATCTTTGCTTGGATAAAATCTTTCTTGGATTTGTGCATTTTCTTGGACAAGGTAAATTGAGCAAAAGACATGCAATGTGGCTGAAATTTATTGAGACATTTCCCTTTGTCATCATATACAAGAAAGGTAAAGAGGATGTTATTCATGATGCAAGAAGGTATGATCCTCTTCTTTTATCTCTGGATACTAGAATGATTGGCTTTGAATACATCAATGATTTGTTTGCATATGAAGCTGATATTTCCAAAGTATTTCTTGTTTGTGAAAATAAGGCATATGACAAGTTTTATAGAGTGGCTGATTACATGTTTGAGGAAAACAAAGTGCTTGTGCCTCCAAATTCAATATGTAAATTGTTTGTGAGAGAAACACCCAAGGGAGGAGATAGTCAATTTCAGTTGCGTGAAACAATTGATGTTGATACTTACAAGATTGACTTTCTTGATGATAATAATGCTACTGATACAATATATGCTCCTAATTTATTCCCTTTTGATCCAGGTAAAGATTCGAGGATGAATCCTTTTGAGGAGAGAGGGTATGATGCGATCCAGCAAGAGGACTCTTCAACTTCACATGATCCTTTGCAAATGCCAAGTGGACCAATCACAAGAGCAAGAGCCAACAGAATTAAGGAGGCATTGAATGGAGCTAGTGCAAGAGACATGGACAAAGCAAATGGCAATTGGGTCAACAAATGTGAACAAAAGAGCTGAAAACGTAGCAAATATCATTTGTGCTGAAAAGGGAGATTCTGATCATGTTTTGGGCTTGGAAAGAACAAATGAAAGAGCTTGGACCTAGTTCTACACATTAGAGGGTCATTTGGGCCTAATTAGTCACATTTTGGGCTTAATATACTGATTTCATTTTTATGGTTTTATTTGTACGAAAATTATCAATTAGTTGGCAAATTTGACTTTTGGGTTTCTTGAGTTTATTGCTTAGAATGCTCTAGATTGCATTTAATGAAAATTAGGTTAAGTTTCTAATTGTATCCTTTAAATACTTTGTAAGCCTCACTTTGAAGAGAGACTTGATTTTGAATGAAAAGTTGCTTTCTACACTTTATGACTTGAGAGAGGATTCTCTCTAGGGTTCTTCTTAGAACTAACAGACTTATCAAGGCTTGATCAACCTTGTGGCGTCTTCCAACACTTCGGGTCTTTGTTCTTCCATGTTCAAGGGTTCAAGTGGATCGTTCCAGTCCTTTGTTTAGCTTTCTTGGGGTGAGTGTATCTCAGATTGGTTGTGGGTTCTTAGGGTCTAACCCTAGTGGGTTCGCACCATCTTGGTATCAGAGCTTCGGATCTAAACTCAGGTCATATCTTGCTGTTCTTTGTTTTCCATTTTCGTTCATCTTTTTGTGTGTTTTTCTTTGTGTCTGTTCTTCTTCTTTGTTTCTGTTGGAGTCTAAAATTTCTGTCCTTGTTCGACTAGTTTCGATTTGAGTATTTCAACGTGTAGTATGTCAATCTTTTAGTTCAAAGTCTGATCTTTCTTCTCGTTTTGAAATCGTTCAAATCAGAGTTTTCCATTGTGAGATATACGCGTTTCAAAAAGAGCGTGTTTTCTGGAGTTTTTGGTTTCGGTTTGCTTATTTTGTTCTGTTTGTGGTAGATTTCATATTTTCCTTAACTTGCATAGGACAAAAAAAGAAAAGAAAAAAAAATCAGAAAAGAAGAAAAAGGTGAAAAAGAAGGAATTGAAAGAAAAAGAAAAAAAAAAGGTGCAATTGTTGAGCTTTAAGTGTTCTTTGATAAGTGTTCATCTTCATACCCAGAACTTTTCTTTAACCTTTGCAATCTGTGTTAGTTGAAATCTTGATATTCGTTGATACTTCATGTTCATTACACACTTTGATATATGAAATTCCTAAGCGTTGGGTTGATTCTGCAAGTTGTGAAAGTTTTGATTAAATTGCTTAGTTCTTTAAAGAGCCTCAAGAGGAATTTTAAGAGTGGAAAAAGGCAAGAGTGACATATCAATTTAAAAGCCAGATTGTGTGAAACACGAGTGAAACTAATTTATTTGAGTGAAATACGTGAGTAGTGAGGTCCTTTTTCTTTCAATTGTTCTAACTTTTCAGGTTTCAAGATGTATGGAGTTAATGATCTCCAATCCTTACTAGAAAGATTTGAAAAGTTCCATGCTGAAACAGAGCAATGGTTGTCTAGTAACAATTTCAAGAAGGAAAAAGAATTATCCAAAAAGTTGCAGGATTTGAAACAAGGCTCCATGAGTGTTAAGAATTATTTCCAAGAGATGGAGTTGGCTATGATTAGAGCTGGGGTGAAGGAAACTCCAAAAGCCACTAAAGATCATTTTATAAGTGGGCTTAATCCTGAATTATCTTGTTTTGCAAAAATGTGGAGCTTCATGGATATTGACATGCTTGTTCCATTTGTTGATAAGCATGAGAAAGGAATTAAGAAAAAGAGAGTTTCAGAAAGTAAATCAAATTCAATGAACATTGAGTCCCCAACTCTTTTTGTCAATGACGCAGAGGTAGATCTAACAAAGGAAGAGGAAGAACTCAATGATCAAAATCATGCTGAGCAAAGTGTTGAAGAAGACCTCCTTACCAATCCTGTGGTTGAAGCTGATTATCTCAATCATGACAAGAAAAGTGAAAATATGAAGGAGAGTGACTTTCATGAAACTGTTAAAGAGAGAAAATTTGAGTTTGAAAGTGAAAAAGAGATTGAGAGTGAAGAGTGTTTTCAAATTGATGAGAGTAAAAAAGAGAGTGTTGAGTTGAGAGAAAAGCAAGATGAAAAGGGTTGTGAGAAAAGTAAGGTTGAGAGTTGGTGCAAGGATATATTTGTTTGATTACTAATGATCTTAACCATTCTTCTCCTTGTGATTTAGATGTGTTGCAGGTATTCTTGGATTTGTTTCCTAAGAAACCACCCGATGGGTTCTTATGCTCAAGGAGCATTGAAGCTTTGTCTCCTTCAAGTGGCATTGAAAAATATTCTAGAGGCCTAAACTTTGATATTCATTTTGACATGAATTTTGTTGTTCCTTGGTGTTTTGATATGAATATTGTGAACTGTTTTGATGACACTCCGATCTACTAGAAGAATCTTGATGACAATTTGAATCAATTGCATTGAATGCTTGATGTTGTGATGAAGGAAATTTGGTTTTCAAATCTGGAAAAATGTGATCTTTGCTTGGATAAAATCTTTCTTGGATTTGTGCATTTTCTTGGACAAGGTAAATTGAGCAAAAGACATGCAATGTGGCTGAAATTTATTGAGACATTTCCCTTTGTCATCATATACAAGAAAGGTAAAGAGGATGTTATTCATGATGCAAGAAGGTATGATCCTCTTCTTTTATCTCTGGATACTAGAATGATTGGCTTTGAATACATCAATGATTTGTTTGCATATGAAGCTGATATTTCCAAAGTATTTCTTGTTTGTGAAAATAAGGCATATGACAAGTTTTATAGAGTGGCTGATTACATGTTTGAGGAAAACAAAGTGCTTGTGCCTCCAAATTCAATATGTAAATTGTTTGTGAGAGAAACACCCAAGGGAGGAGATAGTCAATTTCAGTTGCGTGAAACAATTGATGTTGATACTTACAAGATTGACTTTCTTGATGATAATAATGCTACTGATACAATATATGCTCCTAATTTATTCCCTTTTGATCCAGGTAAAGATTCGAGGATGAATCCTTTTGAGGAGAGAGGGTATGATGCGATCCAGCAAGAGGACTCTTCAACTTCACATGATCCTTTGCAAATGCCAAGTGGACCAATCACAAGAGCAAGAGCCAACAGAATTAAGGAGGCATTGAATGGAGCTAGTGCAAGAGACATGGACAAAGCAAATGGCAATTGGGTCAACAAATGTGAACAAAAGAGCTGAAAACGTAGCAAATATCATTTGTGCTGAAAAGGGAGATTCTGATCATGTTTTGGGCTTGGAAAGAACAAATGAAAGAGCTTGGACCTAGTTCTACACATTAGAGGGTCATTTGGGCCTAATTAGTCACATTTTGGGCTTAATATACTGATTTCATTTTTATGGTTTTATTTGTACGAAAATTATCAATTAGTTGGCAAATTTGACTTTTGGGTTTCTTGAGTTTATTGCTTAGAATGCTCTAGATTGCATTTAATGAAAATTAGGTTAAGTTTCTAATTGTATCCTTTAAATACTTTGTAAGCCTCACTTTGAAGAGAGACTTGATTTTGAATGAAAAGTTGCTTTCTACACTTTATGACTTGAGAGAGGATTCTCTCTAGGGTTCTTCTTAGAACTAACAGACTTATCAAGGCTTGATCAACCTTGTGGCGTCTTCCAACACTTCGGGTCTTTGTTCTTCCATGTTCAAGGGTTCAAGTGGATCGTTCCAGTCCTTTGTTTAGCTTTCTTGGGGTGAGTGTATCTCAGATTGGTTGTGGGTTCTTAGGGTCTAACCCTAGTGGGTTCGCACCATCTTGGTATCAGAGCTTCGGATCTAAACTCAGGTCATATCTTGCTGTTCTTTGTTTTCCATTTTCGTTCATCTTTTTGTGTGTTTTTCTTTGTGTCTGTTCTTCTTCTTTGTTTCTGTTGGAGTCTAAAATTTCTGTCCTTGTTCGACTAGTTTCGATTTGAGTATTTCAACGTGTAGTATGTCAATCTTTTAGTTCAAAGTCTGATCTTTCTTCTCGTTTTGAAATCGTTCAAATCAGAGTTTTCCATTGTGAGATATACGCGTTTCAAAAAGAGCGTGTTTTCTGGAGTTTTTGGTTTCGGTTTGCTTATTTTGTTCTGTTTGTGGTAGATTTCATATTTTCCTTAACTTGCATAGGACAAAAAAAGAAAAGAAAAAAAAATCAGAAAAGAAGAAAAAGGTGAAAAAGAAGGAATTGAAAGAAAAAGAAAAAAAAAAGGTGCACCAAGTCTAATTGATAACTACTAGCCCTAATTAATAACTAATCAAGCAACCACTTTCATAGCTATCACTTAGGGTTAGTGTTAAGCTCTACTTGGTGTGTGTTGGAACATGAGTTTTGAAAACCGATTCCTCTCAAGAATGTGCAACCACAGCATTCAATTGGAAAAATTAAGCTACACAATCTAGCAACCACTTAAAATGATATAGCATTTATAAATCCAATAGGAAATTTAAACATACATATCATTCAATTAACATAACTCAATATCCAACACAAATGTTCCAATTCATAAACAACTAGAAACTAAATCATGTCTCAAATCCATATATACAAAGAGAAATGCAACCACAAGACTCAATACATAAGGAAAAGAGCATGAGAAAACAAATAACTCCCCTATTTCGCCCATTGAAGCTCTAGCCACCTTCACACCACCAAAGCACCAAGATTCTAGCCTCTCATGTCTTCAAATTCGAGCCAAGGATAGCCCATAACAGCAGCCTCCATGAGTGAGGAAGAGTGGAGAAAAAGTGAAGTGGAAATGGAAGTTGAAAGAAGGAAAAACCTGAAAATAGGTAAGAGTGGAGATGAAATTGAGTGGGAAGGTGAGGATTTGGAGTGAGGAATGGAGGGAATGAGTGAAACCCTAGCAGAGGAGGCGTATTTCGTGCATAGGAGGCTTAGATTCTGAAGGTGGGGATGTTTGTATCTTTTTATACTGCCCTAGAAACCCTAAAAAACGTGTCAGATTTTTTTCTGATATCGGGGGCTCGCCGCGGCGAAGCCACGGGGAGCAAACATCAATTCTGGAACTTTGCCTCTGATCTCGCCGTCAGCTCGCCGCAGCGAGGGACAGAGCTTTCTGCTTAGATTTGGCTTTCTCGCCGCGAGCTCGCCTCGGTCTACCTCTTCCTTCAGTTTCTTCTTTTGCTCCGTCCAGAATTCTTTGCTGCAACTTGGCTCCTTAATTTGGGTATTTTCTTCTATGACTTGCATATAAAATGGACCTAAGGTAGCATCAGAATGTTCTTGAAAATGGGTTAAACAATAAATCATAATAATGATGCCCAAATTGCCCTTGACTAGAACAAACTCCAACAAAGTGTGCAAAAGTCAGAAATGAACCTAATTAAGTGCAATTACCCCAAGAACATGCAATAATCTAATGATTTTATCAATGAAAAGTGGATAAAAATATGGTGCAATCATCGATCCTTAAGGAAGCATTTGACCATATTGAGGATCATCTCTGAATTCCTCATGTAAGAAGAAGTGGGACATCATGTTTCAATCACGGAAATTCAATGCAAGACAATATTTTGACCTTAAAAAAGTTAAAAGAACTCAAGACGGGTTATTGGCTTTAGTCGATCCTTATGGAAGCATTTGACCATATTGAGGATCGTCTCTGGATTCCTCATGTAAGATGAAGTGGGACACCATGTTTCAACCACGGAAATACAATGCAACACAATCTTTTGACCACAAAAAAGCTAAAAGGGCTCAAGACGCGTTGTTGGCTTTAGTCGATCCTTAAGGAAGCATTTGACCATATTGAGGATCAACTCTGAATTCCTCAGGTAAGAAGAAGTGGGACAGCATGTTTCAATCATGGAAATTCAATGTAAGACAATCTTTTGACCTTAAAAAAGTTAAAAGAACTCAAGACGGGTTATTGGCTTTAGTCGATCCTTATGGAAGCATTTGACCATATTGAGGATCATCTCTGGATTCCTCATGTAAGATGAAGTGGGACAGCATGTTTCAATCATGGAAATTCAATGCAACACAATCTTTTGACCATAAAAAAGCTAAAAAGGCTCAAGGTGCGTTTTTAGCTTTAATGGATCCATAAGGTAGCATTAGACCAATTGGGGGACCACTTCGAGAAGCCTCTTGCAAGATTTAGTAGGATAAGCTGTTTCAATCATAGAAATTCAAGACATTCCACGCTTTTGACCATAAACAAGCTAAAAGGGCTCCAGATGTGTTTTTGGCTTTTGTCGATACTTTAGGAAGCATTTGACCATATTGAGGATCATCTTTGTATTCCTCATGTAAAATGAAGTGGGACAGCATGTTTCAATCACGGAAAATCAAAGTAATACAATCTTTTGACCATAAACAAGCTAAAAGGGCTCAAGACTCGTTTTTGTATGTAGTCGATCCTTAAGGAAGCATTTGACCATATTGAGCATCATCTCTAGATTCCTCATGTAAGAAGAAGTGGGACAACATGTTTCAATCACGGAAATTCAATGCCACAAAATCTTTTGACCATAAAAAAGCTAAAATGGCTCAAGACGCGTTATTGGCATTAGTCGATCCTTAAAAAAGCATTTGACCATATTGAGGATCATCTTTGGATTCCTCATGTAAGATGAAGTGGGACAGCACGTTTCACTTACGGAAATTCAATGCAACACAATCTTTTGACCATAAAAAACCTAAAAGGGCTCAAGACGGCTTTTTTGATGTAGTCGATTCTTAAGGAAGCATTTGACCATATTGAGGATCATCTCTGAATTCCTCATGTAAGAAGAAGTGGGACAGCATGTTTCAATCACGGAAATTCAATGCCACAAAATTTTTGACCATAAAAAAGCTAAAAGGGCTCAAGACGTGTTATTAGCATTAATCGATCCTTAAGGAAGCATTTGACCATATTGAGGATGGCGCGAACCCACTAGGGTTAGACCCTAAGAACCCACAACCAATTCTGAGATACACTCATCCCAAGAAAGCTAAACAAAGGACTGGAACGATCCACTTGAACCCTTGAACACGGAAGGACAAGGACCCGAAGTGTTGGAAGACGCCACAAGGTTGATCAAGCCTTGATAAGTCTGTTAGTTCTAAGAAGAACCCTAGAGAGAATCAACTCTCAAGATACAAAGTGCATAAATGCAACTTTTCATTCAAAATTTAAGTCTTGTTCAAGTCTGCCTTCCAAACGATGCTTACAATGTATTTATAGGCAACATCCAGACTTCTCACCTAAATTGCATTCAATGCATTTTAAAGAATTCAAAGCACTAAACCTAATTCAACAAACAACAAACCCTAAAATTCAAATCTGCCAACCTAATTTCAACAACCATAAAGCCAAAAGTCAAACATGCCAACCTAATTCAATCAATCAAGAATCTCAAAAGTCAAGCATGCCAACTTAATGTCAACAATCAACAAATCCAAAAGTCAAATCTGCCAACTAATTAACAATTTTCGCACAAATAAAAACCCTAAAAATGTAATCAACATATTAAGCCCAAAATGTAATTAATTAGGCCCAAATGACTCCTCCCATGTATAGCTAATGGTCCAAGCTCTTCAATTTGATGTCTCTAAGCCCAAAATATGATCAGCAGCCCCAATTTCAGCCCAAATTAAATTGATGACGAACTCAAAATAATAATTGTTCAGATTTGTTGCTCCAATTTCCATTTGAAGAGATAGCTTGTGTTTTCTGGATCGCATCATACCCTCTCTCCTCAAAAGGATTCGTCCTCGAATCTTTACCTGGATCAAAAGGGAATAAATCAGGAGCATATATTGTATCACTAACATTATTCTCATCAAGAAAGTCAATCTTGTAAGTATTAATATTGATTGTTTCAAGCAACTGGAATTGAGGTGTTTCTCTCACAAGCAGTTTACAAAATGAATATGGAGACACAAACACTTTGTTTTCCTCCAACATGTTGTCATCCACTATATAAAACATGTCATATGCCTTCTTTTCACAAACAAGAAATATTTTAGAAATATCACCTTCATATGCAAACAAATCATTGATGTATTCAAAGCCAATCATTCTAGTATCCAGAGATAAAAGATGAGGATCATACCTTCTTGACAATGCATCATGAATAACACCCTCTTTACCTTTATTGTAAATGATGACAAATGGAAATGTCTCATTAAATTTCAGCCATATTATGTCTTTTGCTCAATTTACCTTGTCCAAGTAAATGCACAAATCCAAGAAAGATTTTATCCAAGCAAAGATCACATTTTTCCAGATTTGAAAACAAATTTTCCTTCCTCACAACATCAAGCACACAATGCAATTGATTCAAATTCAAATCAAGATTCTTGCAGTAGATTAGAGTATCATCCAAACAGTTCACAACATTCATATCAAAACACCAAGGAACAACAAAATTAAAGTCAGAATGAAAATCAGAGTTTTGGCCTCTAGAAAATTTTTGTATGCCACTTGAAAGAGATAAAGGTTCAAAGCTTCTTGAGCATAAGAACCCATCAGGTGGTTTCTTAGGAAACAAATCTAAGAATACCTGCAACACATCTAAATCACAAGGAGAAGAATGGTAAAGATTATTAGTAATCAAACAAATATCCTTGCACTCATTCTCAACCTTACTCTTCTCACAGCTCTTTTCATCTTGCTTTTCTCTCAACTCAACACTCTCTTTTTTACTCTCATCAATTTGAAAACACTCTTCACTCTCAATCTCTTTTTCACTTTCAAACTCAATTTTTCTCTCTTGAACAATTTCATGAAAGTCACTCTCCTTCATATTTTCACTTTTCTTTTCATGATTGAGATAATCAACTTCAACCACAGGATTGGTAAGGAGGTCTTCTTCAACACTTTGCTCAGCATGATTTTGATCATTGAGTTCTTCCTCTTCCTTCGTTAGATCTACCTCTACCTCATTGACAACAAGAGTTGGGGACTCAATCTTCTTTGAATTTGATTTACTTTTTGAAACTCTCTTTTTCTTAATTCCTTTCTCATGCTTAGCAACAAATGGAACAAGTATGTCAATATCCATGAAGCTCCTCATTTTTGCAAAACAAGATAATTCAGGATTAAGCCCACTTATAAAACGATCTTTAGTGGCTTTTGGAGTTTCCTTCACCCCAGCTCTAATCATAGCCAACTCCATCTCTTGGAAATAATCCTTAACACTCATCGAGCCTTGTTTGAACTCCTGCAACTTTTTGGATAACTCTCTTTTCTTCTTAAAATTGTTACTAGACAACCATTGCTCTGTTTCAGCATGGAACTTTTCAAATCTTTTTAGTAAGGATTGAAGATCATTACGAACTTCTACCCCATACATCTTGAAGCCTGAAAAGTTAGAACAATTGAAAGAAAAAGGACCTCACCACTCTATTCATGTGTTTCACTCAAATAGATTAGTTTCACTCGTGTTTCACACAATCTAGCTTTTAAATTGATATGTCACTCTTGCCTTTTTCCACTCTTAAATTTCCTCTTGAGGCTCTTTAAAGAACTAAGCAATTTAATCAAAACTTTCACAACTTTGCAGAATCAGCACAACACTTAGAAACTTTAGATATGAGTATTGAACATAAGGTATCAAGGAAAAATGAAGACTTTCACCCAACACAGATTGCAAAGATTGAAGAAAAATTCTGGGTATGAAGATGAACACTTTTATAAGAACAAGTCAACAATTGCAACTTCTATTTTTCTTTTTTTCTTTTTTTTCAATTCCTTTTTTTCACGTTTTTCTTCTTTTCTGATGTTTTCTTTTCTTTTCTTTTCTTTTTTTTTTCATGCAAGTTAAGGAAAATATGAAATCTAACACAAACAGAACAAAATAAGCAAACAGAACCCAGAAATTTCCAGAAAACGTGACACTTTTGCAACAGGTATATCTCCCAACAGAAAACTCGGATTTGAACGATTTAAAAACGAAACGAAAGAACAGACTCTGAACTATAAGATTCACATACTACACGTTGAAATACTCAAATCGAAACTAGTCGAACAAGGACAGAGATATTAGACTCAGATAGAAACAAAGAAAAACACAAAATTATGAACGAAAATGATAAACAAAGAACCAAAAGATATGACCTGAGTTTAGATCCGAAGCTCTGATACCAAGATGGCGCGAACCCACTAGGGTTTGACCCTAAGAACCCACAACCAATTCTGAGATACACTCACCCCAAGAAAGCTAAACAAAGGACTGGAACGATCCACTTGAACCCTTGAACACGGAAGGACAAGGACCCGGAGTGTTGGAAGACGCCACAAGGTTGATCAAGCCTTGATAAGTCTGTTAGTTCTAAGAAGAACCCTAGAGAGAATCCACTCTCAAGATACAAAGTGCATAGAAGCAACTTTTCATTCAAAATTCAAGTCTTGTTCAAGTTTGCCTTCCAAACAAGGCTTACAATATATTTATAGGCAACATCCAGACTTCTCACCTAAATTGCATTCAATGCATTTTAAAGAATTCAAAGCACTAAACCTAATTCAACAAACAACAAACCCTAAAATTCAAATCTGCCAACCTAATTTCAACAACCATAAAGCCAAAAGTCAAACATGCCAACCTAATTCAATCAATCAAGAATCTCAAAAGTCAAGCATGCCAGCTTAATGTCAACAATCAACAAACCCAAAAGTCAAATATGCCAACTACTTAACAATTTTCGCACAAATAAAAACCCTAAAAATGTAATCAACATATTAAGCCCAAAATGTAATTAATTAGGCCCAAATGACTCCTCCCATGTATAGCTAATGGTCCAAGCTCTTCAATTTGATGTCTCTAAGCCCAAAATATGATCAGCAGCCCCAATTTCAGCCCAAATTAAATTGATGACGAACTCAAAATAATAATTGTTCAGATTTGTTGCTCCAATTTCCATTTGAAGAGATAGCTTGTGTTTTCTGGATCACATCAGAGGATCATCTCTGGATTCCTCATGTAAGATGAAGTGGGACAGCATGTTTCAATCACGAAAATTCAATGCAAGACAATCTTTTGACCTTAAAAAAGCTAAAAGAAGTCAAGATGCGTTATTGGCTTTAGTCGATCCTTAAGGAAGCATTTGACAATATTGAGGATCATCTCTGGATTCCTCATGTAAGATGAAGTGGGACAGCATGTTTCAATCACGGAAATTCAATGCAACACAATCTTTTGACCATAAAAAAGCTAAAAAGGCTCAAGGTGCGTTTTTAGCTTTAATGGATCCATAAGGTAGCATTAGACCAATTGGGGGACCACTTCGAGAAGCCTCTTGCAAGATTTAGTAGGATAAGCTGTTTCAATCATAGAAATTCAAGACATTCCACGCTTTTGACCATAAACAAGCTAAAAGGGCTCCAGATGCGTTTTTGGCTTTTGTCGATACTTTAGGAAGCATTTGACCATATTGAGGATCATCTCTGTATTCATCATGTAAAATGAAGTGGGACAGCATGTTTCAATCACGGAAAATCAAAGTAATACAATCTTTTGACCATAAACAAGCTAAAAGGGCTCAAGACTCGTTTTTGTATGTAGTCGATCCTTAAGGAAGCATTTGACCATATTGAGCATCATCTCTAGATTCCTCATGTAAGAAGAAGTGGGACAACATGTTTCAATCACGGAAATTCAATGCCACAAAATCTTTTGACCATAAAAAAGCTAAAATGGCTCAAGACGCGTTATTGGCATTAGTCGATCCTTAAAAAAGCATTTGACCATATTGAGGATCATCTTTGGATTCCTCATGTAAGATGAAGTGGGACAGCACGTTTCACTTACGGAAATTCAAGGCAACACAATCTTTTGACCATAAAAAACCTAAAAGGACTCAAGACGGCTTTTTTGATGTAGTCGATTCTTAAGGAAGCATTTGACCATATTGAGGATCATCTCTGAATTCCTCATGTAAGAAGAAGTGGGACAGCATGTTTCAATCACGGAAATTCAATGCAAGACAATCTTTTGCCTTTAAAAAGTTAAAAGAACTCAAGACGGGTTATTGGCTTTAATCTATCCTTATGGAAGCATTTGACCATATTGAGGATCATCTCTGGATTCCTCATGTAAGATGAAGTGGGACAACATGTTTCGCTCACTTAAATTCATTGCAACACAATCTTTTGACCATAAAAAAGCTAAAAGATCTCAAGACGCGTTATTGGCTTTAGTCGATTCTTAAGGAAGCATTTGACCATATTGAGGATCATCTTTGTATTCTTCATGTAAGATGAAGTGGGACAGCATGTTTCAATCATGGAAAATCAATGTAATACCATCTTTTGACGATAAACAAGCTAAAAGGGCTCAAAACGCATTTTTGTATGTAGTCGATCCTTAAGGAAGCATTAGACCAATTGGGGGACCACTTCGAGAAGCCTCTTGCAAGA
Source organism: Mimosa bimucronata (assembly GCA_037074515.1). Lineage (NCBI taxonomy): Eukaryota > Viridiplantae > Streptophyta > Magnoliopsida > Fabales > Fabaceae > Mimosa > Mimosa bimucronata. The sequence continues at coordinate 45,071,943 of CM073436.1, forward strand.
TTTAGTAGGATAGGCTTTTTCAATCATAGAAATTTAAAACATTCCATGTTTTTGACCATAAACAAGCTAAAATGGCTCAAGACGCGTTTTTGTATGTAGTCGATCCTTAAGGAAGCATTTGACCATATGAGCATCATCTCTAGATTCCTTATGTAAGAAGTGGGACAGCATGTTTCAATCACGGAAATTCAATGCAACACAATCTTTTGACCATATAAAAGCTAAAAGGGCTCAAGATGCGATTTTGGCTTTAGTCGATCATTAAGGAAGCATTTGACCATTTATGGAATATTTTCTAGATTCCTAATATCAGATGCAGTGGGATAGGATGTTTCAATCCTTGAAATTTAACAAATGGCACACTTTTGACGATAAACAAGCTAAAAGGCCTCAATACGCGTTTTTGGTTTTCCTCGATCCTTATGGAAGTATTGGACCATATTGAGGATCACTTCTGGATTCCTCATCTAAGATGCAGTGGGATATGATGTTTCAATAAAAGAAATTCAATGCAACACAATCTTTTGACCATAAACAAGTTAAAAGGGCTCAAGACGCGTTTTTTGTTTTAGTCAATCCTTAAGGAAGCATTTGACCATATTGAGGATCATCTCTGGATACCTCATGTAAGATGAAGTGGGACAGCATGTTTCTATCACGGAAATTCAATGCAATAAAATCTTTTCGCCATAATGAAGCTAAAAGGGCTCAAGACGCGTTTTGGCCTTTAGTCGATCATTAAGGAAGCATTTGACCATTTATGGTATATTTTCTAGATTCCTAATGGAAGATGAAGTGGGATAGGATGTTTCAATCATAGAAATTCAACAAATGGCACGCTTTTGACCATAAACGAGCTAAAAGGCCTCAATATACGTTTTTGGTTTTACTTGATCCTTAAGGATGCATTGGGTCATTTTGGGGATCATTTCTAGATTCCCCATGTATGATGTAGTGCGATAGGATGTTTAAATCATAGAAATTTAACATAGTGTAGACTATTGACCATAAATAAGCTAAAAGGGCTCAATATGCGCTTTTGGCTTTAGTCGATCCTTAAGGAAGCATTTGACCATTTTGGGGACCATTTCTAGATTCCTCATGTATGATTTAGTGGGATAGGATGTTTTGAATCATAGAAATTCAACGCACTGCAAACTTTTTACACCAGAATAAGCTTAATGGCATCAATACGCGTTTTTGGCTTTTGTCGATCCTTGAGGTACCATTTGAGCATTTGGGGGAAAATTTCTAGATTCCTCATGTAAGATGTAGTGGGAGGGCTGTTTCAGTCATAGCAATTTGAGACATTGCACGCTTTTGAGCAAAAACAAGCTAAAAGGGTTCAATACGCGTTTTTCGCTTTAGTCAATCCTTAAGGAAGCATTTGACCATATTGAGGATCATCTCTGGATTCCTCCTATAAGATGAAGTGGGACAGCATGTTTCAATCATGAAAATTCAATGCAATACAATCTTTTGACCATAAAAAAACTAAAAGGGCTCAAGACGCGTTTTTGGATGTAGTCGATCCTTAAGGAAGCATTTGACCATATTGAGGATCATCTCTGGATTTCTCATGTAAGAAGAAGTGGGACAGCATGTTTCAATCACGGAAATTCACTGCAATAAAATCTTTTGACCATAAAAAAGCTAAAAGGGCTGAAGACGTGTTTTTGGCTTTAGTCGATCATTAAGGAAGCATTTGACCATTTATGGGATATTTTCTAGATTCCTAATGTAAGATGCAGTGGGATAGGATGTTTTAATCATAAAAATTCAACAAATGGCACACTTTTGACCATTAACAAGCTAAAAGGCCTCAATACGCGTTTTTGGTTTTACTCTATCCTTAAGGATGCATTTGGCCATTTTGGGGATCATTTCTAGATTCCCCATGTATGATGTAGTGCGATAGGATGTTTAAATCATAGAAATTAAACACAGTGTACACTTTTGACCATAAACAAGCTAAAAGTGCTCAATACGCGCTTTTGGCTTTAATTGATCCTTATGGAAGCATTTGACGATATTGGGAATCATTTCTAGATTCCTCATTTAAAGATGTAGCTGAATAGGCTTTTTCAATCATAGAAATTCTAGACATTGCACACTTTTGACCATGAACAAAATAAAAGTGCTCAACACGTGTTTTTGGCTTTAGTCGATCCTTTTAGCTTGCATTTTGTATTCTCGTGAGAATACTTGACTGTACCAAGGACTGAAAATCCTTGTGGTGTCTTTGTGGCTAGGATTGTAAGAGATGGGTACTCTTCCTCCATGGATTATCCATTTTGTTCTGTTTGTTGAGTCTTTCTACTTGTCTTCTAGCCGATCCCCTCCTCTATTTACTATCAATTAGTATCAGAGCTAAATCGAAATTTGTGAATGTTTAGCCAAGGCTATATGACTGTGTATGAATATGTCCATGAGCTTGACCTTTTAATGATGCATGCTGGAGTTCAAGAAGGTGAAGACGCAAGCAAGTATGACCAGAATTGTTGGATATGTACACTTTTGTTGATAAGGAAGAGTTGGTGCACAAAGCCATCAAAGTGGAGAAGTGAATTAAAGAAAACGCTCCAAATCCTCTTCTTCTAGTTGGAGGGACTCTAAATCAACCTCCAGGTGGAAGGATTCTAAGGCTAAAAATGACACAAAATTCCCACAAAAGGCCATGGAGGAATCCAAGCAAAAACTGATTGTGGTAAGAAACTTGACTCTAAAGCTTCCTCTAATGATAGAACTACTTCTATTCAATGTTTTAAGTGTCTTGGCAAGGGGCATATTGCTTCCCAATGTCCCAATAAGCAAGCCATGATTCTAAAGGATAATGGCGAGTATGAAAGTGTTCACTCTAATAAGAGTGATGATGACATGTCGTCCTTAGTGACTGATTCGGAATTGTAGATTGATGAGGCTGAGCCCGTTAAAGGAGAAGTGTTGGTGGCTAGAAGGTCCCTTAACATGCAACTAAAGGAAGATGATGAGAAAGAGCAACGAGAACTCATCTTCCATACTAGATGCTTCATCAAGAACAAGGTATGTAGCATGGTTATTGATAGTGGTAGTGTCATCAATGTTGTTAGTACCTTACTTGTTGATAAGTTGGATTTGCCTACTATGAATCATCCTAAACCTTATAGATTGCAATGGTTAAATGATAGTGCTAAAGCTAAGGTCACTAAGCAAGGTCTGGTTTCTTTTTTATTGGAAATTATCATGCTAAAGTTTTATGTGATGTAGTCCCTATGCTTGCCGGACATCTTTTGCTTGGAAGACCATGGCAATTTGATAGTAGGGCTCAACATGATTGTTACAAAAATTCTAATTTTGTACCCTTTAATGGGAAAATCATTGTATTTAAACCTCTTAGGCCAAGAGAAGCTTATGAGGACCAAGTGAGGATTGAGCAAGATAGCAGAAAAAAGAGATGAACTGAGTGAAAAAGAGAGTGAACAGAAGAAAGAAAGTAAACAAAGGGAAAAGAAAATGAAAGAGAAAGAGAAAAAGAGAGAAAAGAAAGAGAGTTTGACTTTTGAAAAAAGTGAGGTTAAAGAGAAAAAGAGAGAAAAGAAAGAGAGTTTGTTTTCTGAAAAAAGCGAGGTTAAGCGAGCATTGTTGAGTGATCAAGTCTTGGTACTTATATGTAAGGATGCTTATTTTTCTACTAACGAACTTAACCCTTCTTTGCCCTTTAGGCTGTGTTTGGTTGGGGTTTTTTGAAGGGGAGGGGTGGGGAGGGGTGGGGAGCAAGGGTACAAACCTTGTTTGGTTTTAAAAATTGGAGGTGAGGGGAGGGTTACATATTTGTCATTTAGTGCTCACCTCCCCTCCTTCTCTTGTCCCTCCAATTTGGGGTTTTTTGGAGGGTTAAGAATTTTGCTGCCTCATGTTGACCATATTATCCATACTCATTTTCCAATATTCCCAATTTACCCTTTAAGCAAACCCTTATTCCTCTCTTATATTTCTCGTCACCAGCCGCGTGACTCTCACCACACGAGGGCTCTTCTTCGGTCCTCCTCCAGCTATTGTGCCTCCGCCGCATCCACCTTCGCTGCTGCCGACACCTCCGCCGCCGACGTCGTCGCTTTGTTGAGGTAAGTCCTTGAGTTTTTTCTTCAAGTTGTTATGCCTTCATTCCATCTTTTTTGTGTGTGCTGAGGTCATAAAATGTGGTGCAAATAAGTTTTACAATACTTGTATCTATGAAATTTGTGGGTCTGTGGGTCTGTACAAAAGATGAGAAAGCCATACGGGTAGAGATCATAGTGATTTGGACCTGGAAGCTGCGTTGAATAAAATGTATTAATGAGAAGAATTTTTTTTAGTAGAAAAGACAAGATACTATCTTGAGTTTAGACTGTCTCCTGTCCCTATTAAATACATTACAAATGCTGCCCAGTACAAGGCAAAAATCTTTCGTAACCTATAATTTATCCACTGTAAGCTGCATGACACAGCACTCTGTTGGCTAACTCCATAACTGGCACATGGGTTCCATTTCTTGAGCTAAGACGGACAGGGTTTAAAAGGAAGGAAAGGGAAGAATAGGAAGAGCCAATTCATTGTGGACACGTGTAAAGGCTAAAGAATATAGTAATGTTTATCAATATGGTCATACTATGGAAGAATAGGAAGAGCCAATTCATTGTGGACACGTGTAAAGGCTAAAGAATATAGTAATGTTTATCAATATGGTCATACTATGGAAGAATAATTGTGTTATTAATTGGGCCATTTCTTATTATTCCCTCCTCCCATTTCCAAAATCAAGCTTCACATAACTTCATCACCTAATGTGTTCCTTTTTTTTCTTTGGAATGATTAAACTTTATGGGGGAAGTATGACACCGAATGATGGCTAAAAGCATACATGGGGAAAAGAGATCATTGTAACTCATAATTTCATCACTTTTGGGCCTCTCATTTATCATATTAAGAATGCTAGAACCCTGCACCATATTAGTACTCTATAGATCTTTTTGCTCTTCAAAATGAAAGGATTAAAAGTCCAATGTAAAAGCAAGTAAAATAGCACGTACCACTTCATTTGATTTCCTATATTATGAATGAAGTGTTTACATTTCAATGGAAAAAAATTGTCATGATGCTGTTTATCATTTTTTAGATCTTGTGATTGTGCCTTTGTTCCTATATTATGAACTAAGAGTACATTTCTGGTTATGAACTATGATTACATTTCGGGTTGTATAAAGTGTTTTAGTATTAATTGGATGCATGTTAACTTGGTGTGTTAGATGGAATCGACATTTCAAAACAATTTAGTTTTACGTCGTCAATGGTTGGAATTACGTCAAAAAGCAATAGCACTACTTACATGTGTTTTTGTCTACCTTGTTATCCGGAAGAGATGCCATAAAAGAAAAATAAGTTATAGCATGAGTTCAGAAAGGGAAAGGGTGCCTGAAGAAATAATGAGTCAAATCAGTACTAGTGAAAGGAGTCGCAACATTATCCGTATGACTCATAGAGCTTTCCTAACATTATGTTCTTTGCTTGAAAGAGAGGGGGGGTTAAAACCCACAAGATGGGCTTCTGTGGAAGAACAAGTGGCAAAAACTCTTTACATATTATCTCATAGAGCAAAAAATCAGGTGGTAAACTTCTTCTTTCGACGGTCTGGTGAAACAATTAGTCGTCATCTCCATAATGTGTTAAGAGCCATCATTGATGTAGGAGACAAATTTATTGCACAACCTGATGGGACAACCGTCCCTCTTGAAATCCAAGAAAATTACAGGTTCTACCCTTTTTTCAAGGATTGTGTTGGTGCCATAGATGGAACTCATATACGTGTAAAAGTATCTGCTATAGATGCTCCTCGATATCGTGGCAGGAAAGATTTCCCGACACAAAATGTGTTAGCGGCTTGCTCATTTGACTTAAAATTCACTTATGTGCTCACTGGATGGGAAGGCACAGCATCTGACTCTAGGATTATGAAAAATGCATTATCAAGAGAAGATAAGCTCAAAATTCCTGAAGGTAAATACTACCTTGTGGATGCTGGTTTTATGCTAACTAGTGGACTCATTACACCTTATAAAGGAGTCCGTTATCACTTGAAAGAGTATTCAGAAAGAAATCCCCCACAAAACTATAAAGAATTGTTCAATTTGCGGCATTCATCGCTACGCAATGCGATAGAAAGAGCTTTTGGTGTTTTGAAAAAAAGATTTGATATTTTAGCCAATTCATCTGAGCCTACTTATGGAGTAAAAGCTCAAACCTTTATCATTGGAGCATGTTGTATTCTTCATAACTACTTGATGAGTGTAGACCCTAATGAGGATCTCATTGAAGAAGTAGACCGTGAACTTGAAACTCAATCTGAGCCTGTTGATAATAGTCGTGAACGGCGTGTGGATAATGAAGAGGCTACCCGGGGTCAAATTATTAGAGATGGCATAGCAAATGAGATGTGGATAGATTATGAAAATAGGCGAATGAGACATGGTGACAATGTGCACTGATATCTTGTAACTTTATGCTTTCTTGAACTTGTTGTTTTGAGTTTATTTGAAGTTTGAGTGTTGATGTTTTTTTAGTATGCCATGTGTTGTTATGTATTTGATGTTTACTTTTTTAGTTTGAGTGTCGTACTTTAAGATGTATGAGTCTAGACTTTAATGTATTGTTATTTGATTTTTAATTTCAGTTTCTATGTTTTCTAATAAATTTTGTTTGTCATATAATTTTATTACTTGTCTAATAGTATGCCGCCAAAATCAAACAACAATAAGCAATGCTTGAATTGGACGCAAGCCATGGATGACTATCTTATTGATGCTTTCATGGAACAAGATAAAAGTGGCTACAAAGTAAAAGGCACATTCACAAGCAGAGCATATGATAACATTGTGAAAGAGATGAGTGTCTTGCTTGATGTGGAAATAGACAAAGAGAAAATTAAGAACAGGTGGAAGACTTTAAAAAGACAGTTTTCTGAAATTTATGATGTTTTTAAAAATGGAGTAAGTGGGTTTGCTTGGAACCCAATATTACAATTGTGGGAGGCAGAGGATCAAGTGTGGGAGCAACTTATTGAGGTTAGTTTATCTTTATGTTTTTTGTGAACTAATTTTCAAACAAACTTACATAAAATTTATTCATTGATTTTAACTATTGTTTAAAATTTGTCTTTTATAGTCCAAGCCTAAAGCAGCCTGGAGAAATAATCCTTTCCCTAACTATGACAAGATGGTCGCATTGTATGGGCCTAATAGAGCATCAGGAGAGAAAACTCGTACAATTGGTGAGATGCGAAAGAAACGTCACATTCTCAATGAAGTAGACTTAGATGATGCAGCCAACAACATTGATAATGCTGCTCCCCAACCACCTGTTGATTTAGAGCATCTTGAAGATCTTGATAATATCAATCAAGAGAACTCCCCAGATGTTGTGGCTGGTTCCTCAAGAAAGAAGCAGAAGATAAATTCAACTAAAGAAAAAGACTCTGAATTAGTTAAGATTACAGAACTCATGCATGAAGTTGCACAAGCAATGCATGAAGGAAATGAAGCAATGAGAGAAGGAAATCAAGTAGCTAGAGAAAGCTCTAGAAAGCTTCCACAATTGTCTGGTGAAGAACTATGGAATTTGATTAATGGTTGTGGCTTCTCAACAATCCAGGTTACCAAGATCTATAGAGTTCTTATGGGTGATGTTGACCTACTAAGGACATTTGTGGAATGTCCCCTTCTTGCACGCAAAGACTTGCTCATGGATATTATGAAGGACTTAGCAATTATATAATTTGCTAATTGCATGGAAACTTTTGATGTCATATGATGTTGCTGCCAAGTGGCTAATGATTTTTGATAACCACTTGGATATAGGTATTGTGAAAAATGTAGGAATCATGTAGTTTGCTAACTATATGGAGACTTTTGATGTTTTGTGAAGTTAGTTGCCATAGGGTTATGATTTTTTGATGATGATGTAATATTACTTACCATCCTTGGAAAAATTGTGCAGTAAGGGCAAAAATAGCTCACTTCTAATTGAATGATATATTTTTATATGCTATACTTGTGGTGTATAATTGTGGATGAAAGATGGTCAATGATGACATTTATGTTGGAGATGAAACAGCAGGTTTGTTTTGATGATTGAGCTAAAAATATAGAATTCAAGTGTATGTATTTACAACAGCAGGTTTTGAAGAACCAAGTTTTACAAATCATTTGTACAATTTTTTTTTACATGAAGGAAGCGTTAATCACAACATGCAAAACAAAAGAAATAATACACCTCCCTTTAGGTTGAAATTGTTGACAGCATTAGGCTAGACATGACCGAAAAATACAGCTGGCCATGGACTGCATAGAAGACATCAATTTGATTAGTTATGTTTCAAAAAAAATTGTTGAGAGCACATGCGAGAAGACCATGCTTCGCCAATTTATATGCATCCCCAGCCTCTTTTTAATGAGAATTGCTTTAATGGTGAATATATGTTTAATAGTTTTAAATTTTTTTTTTACCATCAGCATGTATTTAAATTTTAATATTAGATTGATAGAATCACTTAATTTAAAATTTTAGTGTATCTAATTGGTGTTTTGGTCTATATTGATAATATATTTTAAAATATTTAAATTGAAGAAGCAGCATGTCTAAATTTAATAGTGATTTCAATATAAAAAAGGAATAAAGAAGCTAAATAAAATGATAAGGGCATAATTGTCAACTTATAATTAGCTCCCCTCACCTCCCCCTCCTGAACCAAACAAGAATTATTAAAATACCCCCCCTTCCCCCACCTCTATTTCAACCAAACAAGGTTCATAACCTCCCCTCCCCTACCCTCACCTACCTTTAATAAACCTCCCCTCCCCTACCCTCCGTTGAACCAAACACAGCCTTAGTGTTGTGTCTTTATTGCAGGAGTTTGGTGATTTATTCTGATATAATAAGGGGGGTGGATCGGCTAAAAGACAAGTGGAAAACAAGACTCGATAAACGGAACAAATGGATGATCGATGGGAGGAAGAGTATCCGTCTCTTACAACCCTAAGCCACAGACACCACAAGGATGATCAGTCCTTGATACATTCAAGTATTCAATCAAGAATACATCGTGCAAGCATAGCTCACACAAGAGATTGAGAATCTCTCTAAAAACATTGTTCATATCAAATCATCTTTATTCAACTCTTAAAATTCAAGTACAAGATGTTCTTATAAATAGGCAACAAGAGAATACCCTATAATCAGAAATCCTAAGACTTTTAGGAATGATGCCTTAATGATGATTGATTGACTGATTGGCACCATTCAATCCTAAAGGAAATAGGAAATTACTTAAACTTGAAGTAAAAGTCGTCTACCTAAATATAGGAAACTAATTAGCAATCAATACAAAATACGAGTCTTTATGTTAATAATTTTCGTTCAAAACAATGTTTGGGCCTTTAAGACAACCATTTGGACATCAACCCACAATCCAACCAACATTCCGCCGCCGCATTGCCGTCACCGGTGGCCGCTGTCGTCGCCTCCGCTGGCCGTAAAGGCTGAATCATTGTTCACCGTCCTCTCTTCTCCAACCAACATTCACCATCAATCCCTCCTCCACAGTAGATCTTCATCCTCCTCGAGTTCGATTCGTTCTACCGGCGCCGACGTGTCCAGTCTTCTCCTTCGACGAGACTCACTCCAGCTTCTTGTTTTCCACCATTGTCATCTCTTCCAACCACCGTCGTTAGCTCAAGTGCATCGTCCCTCTTGTCTTGCTCGGCCGAGAACGCCATCAGCTCCTGTCACCCCGGTGCCTTTTCTTCTTTCTTGTCTGACTCGAAGAAATTTTGGTGTGGGTGGTGCTGCATTTGTGAGCTCAAATTTTTGCTGTTGTTTAAGTCCATCCTCTTTCCGATTCCTCACTTCAAAGTAGCTTCTAGTTTCACCAAGATCAACGAGAAAAAGGCTTCGTGAACAAGGGATCTTTGGTCCAATTCCTCATTTCTTTATCAGAAATATTCGTGAAATCAAGTCGATTCAGATTCAGGAGAAGATTCAGTCTGATTCTCATGAAGTAGATTCCCCTATTTCTCATCGCTGGCCTTTCGTCATTTTCTCTCACTTGCAGAAATGGAAGAACAAATACGGTGAACCTAGAGAGAGAGAGAGATCGAGCTCCCACTCTTTACTGCCATCGTTGTCCACCTCTCTGCTCTCTGCTTCTTCCTCGTTGGTGATGGAGAGTGTTGCCGGCGTCGGATAACTTCCCAGCGATCCTTTTGATTCACATCCCCGTTCTTCCTATCTCTCCCGTCAAACTCAACCGAGCAAGAGGATAAGGAGAGAGGGAGTCACCGCCGTTCATTGCCACTATCGTCGTTGCCGCCACAGCCTTTCACCGCCGTCATTCGCGGTGGTTTTTTTTTTCTCTTGTTCTGCTAGACGAAGCCGTGAAGGAAAGCTTCATAAAAAAAGGGGAAACAAAAAAGAGCATCATGATGTGATTCGACTTTAGCACCGAAAGGCGTCGCAACAAAGGCATCTTTCCCCTATGCCATCTGCTTTTTCTTTTCAAATTTTGTATGTGGGTCCATCAATCATAATTAATCTCCCACTATCTAACCATCACCATATTTCCCTCCACCAGCGTGCTTCTAGCTGTACCACAATTCCCTGTTCAGACTACACTTTTCCCTCTGACCAGTCCAAAGCCATTGTCCCCCCTTTTTTCCATCTCATCTCTCCTTGCCATTTTGAAAACCTACTCCATAAAAAAGTAAATATTGAGAACACCGATAGTCACGTAGAGAGAGAAACCCCTCCATCTCACTAGCCTCCCTAGCCCCTCGGACCTCTATTATCCAACCTAACAAAATGAACTCTGGATCCTCCGCCACCTTTGAAACCCCTGCTACCAACGTTTCCAACACCCTTGACTTTGTCCCGGAGACGCAACTCATTGTCACCACATGTGTACCAGTGAACGTTGAAGCTGTCCATAAGCTATCAGAACCAGAAGCTCTAAACAAGATCAATGATAGCGAAATTCCAGCAAGGCCTTTTGCATCTTTTAAAGACAAGCTTCTAAATGCAGATAGGAGAGAACCTGAAGAAGAAGCAGAGATCATACTCTGTCAAGGAGATGTTGCTTTTGATATGAATGGGAGTATTCCATCCATCAAATTTGCCCCTAACGTGCTTGAAATTCTGAACAAAAAAATGGGCTTTGCTGTTATGATCAAATTGTTGGGAAGGAAAATAGGATATAGACCACTTCGAAACCAGCTACAATCCCTTTGGAAACCCTCGGGTGCATTCCAACTTATTGATTTGGAGGATGACTGCTTCCTGGTAAAGTTCAAAGAGGAACTCGACTTTTAGTATGCTCTGCTCAATGGCCCATGGGTCATCTATGGCCATTACCTGTCCGTTCAACAGTGGTCTCCGGAGCTCAAGCCAAGCGAACACGCCGTCAAGCAAATCATGGGTTGGGTCCGATTACCACGCTTGCCGGCCCGATATTACCATAAAAAGTATCATCAAAACTATAGGAAGTATGCTCGGGGATGTTATCCGCATAGACTATAACACTAAAACTGGAGAGCGAGGAAAGTTTGCTCGGGTAGCAGTGATCCTAGACCTCACCCGCCCTCTTGTCTCGAAGCTCCAAGTCGACGGAGAAATTATCTACGTTGAATATGAAAACCTCCCAACTATATGCTTCCGATGTGGTAGATATGGCCACCTGAAAGAATCATGTTCTAGCAATTCAGAAGCCAGAAAACCTCCCACAACCCCTGCAGCAGAGACGGTGGCGCTTCAAGGAGATACAACAGAAGAGAAAGAAGAATTGCGTGAGCAATTTGGGGCTTGGATGCAAGTCCAACGTAAGAAACATAGCACTGACAAAGGAGACAAAAAAGCGCCTGCTATTGTAGCCAAAACAGGTACCTCAGGATCGAGGTTTGAGCTCCTAAGAGAAAATCAAGAGATGGAAGGCGAAACCAACCATGTTCCTGATTCTTCCCATCTGCTCCAAAAAGGTCAAACTTCTCTGGCTTGGAAGAAAGTCAATGATCCCTTGGTACAAAAAAACAAAAATAATAAAGAACAAGCTAGTCATCAGAAAGTAATCCCCCCAAAGATCACCGGCGCGCCCACCTACGTGATAAGACAGGCACCCTCAGAATTGGATGCTAATTACAACAGCGCCATTTGTGTGGTAGACCCTAGGCATCCATCTACAAGACCAACACAGCTGGACCAACCATCTCTCTTGGGCAACCCAGCTCCAGTCTTGGCCCAAACCTCACACCAGACAATAAAGCAAAAGCCTCCTGACCCAAGTAATAAAGGTGTGAAGCTGCATAACAGGTTGACCATCCAAAAACTGGGGAAAAAACAGTTAGAAGGCACAGAAAGCGTTTCGGATCAAGCTCTAAAAGATATAGCTAGGAGCATGCGCCCGAACATGGATGAAGAATCAGCTGCATTACTAATAGAGGGAGTTGATTTCTCCTCGTCCCTATCTCTTTAGTAATCTAATTTATGTCAATAATTACATGGAATTGTCAAGGAGCTTCAGATAAGAGGTTTCCTTCTATTTTTAAGGCATTGGCAGCTAATTACGAAGCTGAAATTTTTGTCATTGTTGAGCCTCGCATATCAGGTCTCAAGGCAGACAGAGTAATCTCTAAACTTGGTTTTCGGCACTCTCATAGGGTGGAAGCTTCAAGGTTTTCGGGTGGAATATGGGTGTTGTGGACGGAAAGGATTGAGATCAAGATCATCACAAATCATTTCCAATTCATTCATATGGCCATCCACTGCTCATCACCATCTGTTCAATTTGAGTTTACTGCTGTGTATGGTAGCCCCCAAGCCTCTTACCGAAAGCATTTATGGCATGATCTCCAAACAATAGCGCCGGTTCAGTCCACCCCATGGTTAATTGCTGCCGATTTTAATGCAATCACTTCTAGTGCAGAAAGGAAAGGAGGAGCAAATCGAGTTAATTATGGCTGCAGCCTATTTAGATCCTTCATTAATCAACAATGCTTGATCGACATGGGATTTACTGGGCCTAAAATACACTTGGCGTAGGGGGACTTTAATGGAGAGATTGGATAGGGCCTTATGTAACTCTTCCTTTCTTATATCGTTTCAAGACTGCTCGGTGAGTCACCTACCAAAAATCAGATCCGACCATAGGCCAATTGCCATTTTATTGGGTCTAAACCGCAAGCCAAGTTCAATGAGCTCATTTAAGTTCCTGGCCTCCTGGCTAACACACGATGGATTCCCTAATCTAGTCAAGCAAGCTTGGGAGAAGGGACGAGACATCATGGAAAGCATCGACATTTTCTCTAAAGAAGCCCAGGCCTGGAACCATGAAACATTTGGCCACATTGGAAAGAAAAAACGTAGACTCTTATCTCGTCTATCAGGATGGCAAAGTAAACTAGAGCAATGCCCCTATTCAGAATTTCTGACAGACCTTGAAAGATCACTGATGGATGAGTTTGAAGAGGTATGCTTTCAGGAGGAACTCTTATGGGTCCAAAAATCCTCTTCCAATTGGGTTTGCTTAGGAGATCGTAACACTGCCTTCTACCACACTAGAGCTCTCATAAGGAAAAAACGCAGTAAGATCTCTCAATTAAAGCAAATTGATGGTACATGGATCTCTCAGGAAGACCGGTATTAGCACATGTATCTCAGTTCTACAAAGATCTCTACTCTCTCGAAGACCCAACCACCTACGACATGTCGATCAAAGGGAGATTTCCCCCACTCTCTCATTCACAGATTCAAGCCCTTGATAGTATGGTGGACATGGTTGAAATCAAGGCAGCCTTATTTGAGATGAAACCACTGAAATCACCAGGAATTGATGGTCTCCATGCACTCTTCTACCAGTCTCAATGCTGTACGGTAGGCGACAGTCTACTATCCTTCATTCAAAAATTCTGGACTGGTACACCTCTGAACCCAAAGGTAAATAGGACTTTAATCGCTTTGATCCCAAAGATTCGAAACCCATCCCTCATCAGTGATTTTCGGCCGATTAGCCTCTGTTCTGTCATTTATAAAACCATCACCAAGGTTATAGCAAATAGGCTGAAAGAGATCATCCCAACCCTCATAGGCCCGTACCAAACTAGCTTTGTCAAAGGACGGAATATCACAGATAATATAGTCATTGCTCAGGAGATTGTTCACTCCATGAAGAAAAAACAAGGAAAAGGGGGGTGGATGGCTATAAAAGTAGACCTAGAGAAAGCATTTGATCGTCTCAGATGGGATTTTATCAAGGATACTCTCTTAGATGCAAAGCTCCCAACCAAACTCATCAACATGATCATGGAGTGCATAACTACTCCCTCTATGCAAGTCTTGTGGAATGGGAAGCCGAGCAAATCCTTTGTTCCCTCTCGTGGTATCCGCCAAGGGGACCAAATCTCTCCATACATTTTTGTGTTGTGAATGGAAAGACTTTCGCAGGCCATTGAATCGGTCATCCAAGTAGGAAGATGGAAAACAATTAAATTGGGGAGGGAAGGAGTTCCATTGTCACACCTATTCTTTGCTGACGATTTGATCATCCTCGGGCATGCTACTAAGCATCAGGCATCCGTCATAAAGAGGACAATATCTGAATTTTGTAGAGCTTCCGGCCATAGGGTAAGTTCCTCAAAGACAAAAATCTATTTCTCAAAAAATGTCTCAACCAACACAAGAAGGAGAATCTGCAGGAAGCTAGGATACCAGGAGATGCAAGCCTTAGGCAAATACCTAGGAGTCCCATTAATCAATGGCAGAGTATCATCTTCCACCTACAGATATATTATAGACAAGCTGCATGCCAAACTTTCTGGGTGGAAAAGCAAAACACTCTCATTTCACCTTAGCAACCTCAGTACTAGCATCGATCCCCCTTTACACAATGCAAAGTACACTGCTCCCATCTGGCTCTTGCAAGGACATCGAAAAAATCATCAGGAAATTTATTTGGGGACACTCAGAAAGAAACAAAGGGATCAACTTGGTTAAATGGAAGGACATATGTCAACCGAAGAGGAATGGGGGGCTTGGAATACTGAATATAGAGCCACAAAATAGAGCTTTCTTGTCAAACTTAATCTATCTACAGATTGCACACTGAACCGCAAGCATTATGGGTACAAGTCCTGTTGGGTAAATATGTGGCGAAATTCGAAGAAACTATTCCCAAACGATCCCAAGCATCTCATTTCTGGCAGAACATAACCAAATGTTGGGAGGAGACTTGTTTCAATATAAAATGGGATCCTGGTGATGGCACCCAAACTCGCTTTTGGGCTGATTTTTGGGTGGGAGATTATGGACCGCTTAAAAGACTTTTGTATGCAGATATCCCAGAATCGGACCTAAACAAACCGATATCAGATTTCAGACAAGGAAGTGATTGGAGAGGGAACATGTTCTACCACCTACTTCCCCAAGAGGTGATCAATGATATATCAAAAACCACCATATCATTGGTCCCTAAAAATCAATCATGTTACTGGAGTCTAACTAGCTCCGGGGAATTCTCTACAAAATCAGCCTATGTGGCAAACCAATTGCTACAATGGAATAACGAATGTTCTCTTTGGGGGAAGATGTGGAAGCTCCCTATGGCTCAGAGAGTCAAAAGCTTCACGTGGCTCCTACTCCATGGCAAGTTGCTCACAAACAAAGAAAGGTGTAAACGAGGATTTGGCCAAGACCAAGATTGCTCCCTCTGTCACAAGGGGGTTGAATCTATCACACATGTATTAAGGGATTGCCCCATTTCAAACTCTGTTTGGAAGAAAATTCTCCCCGGCGATATGTTTGCAGATTTTCTAAGAATGGCCACCCCATCCTGGCTATGTGCCATTCTTAAAAAATCTGATTTAGACGTCTCTTGGAAGGTGGGAGTGTGTATTACCCTTTGGAAACTTTGGGAAATTAGGAACAACAGAATTTTTAGGCAGGAAAATTATTCTGTTGATGGCATACTAGCGCTCATTAGAGCAATAGCTACGAACACACGGAAGAGCTTTTGCCTACTGAAGCGAATATTGTAATGCAAAGCTCACAATGTCTCTGTATAGCCCTATTTTGATTTAATATATTTCCCTTTCACTCAAAAAAAAACCCATTTGGACATCAATGGGGTTAAATCACATTCTGAAACTCTCTTAGACCACTATAATATGCATTTGGGCCCTAATTTGAAATATCAGTGCACCATTATTGGACTCCTCCATGCTCAATTAAGTGTATTGGACATGCAATGGTGGCTTTGGGGGTGCCCTTTCTTGTGACACATCAAGCTCAACATATTTAACTATGAACCAAGCAATAATCCATGTCATCCTCCATGTAAGCACTATATAAACTCCTCGAGCTCCTTTTATGGTTTGTCGAACCTTTGATTGGATTAGTGCTTCTTGGGCTTCATAATCATCATAATCAATGCCTCTGGATATTCTATCATTCTCCCTCTCTTGAAGAAGAGTCGTCCTCGACTCTTGAAGGTCATCTTCTCCATGTGGAACAATCTTTGTCAAGTCATCATCAAGCTCCTGCTGAGATGATAAAACAAGACTAGGAAAAGAACAGTCAGCATCAAGAACAATTTCTTCTTTTATGTTTTCTTTATCCTCTTTAACACAGGCATTTGTTTTCTTTTCACTCAAATCACTCTCAATCATTTTTGTCATAACAATCTCCCTTTCTATCTCACGCTTCAAGCTCTTTTTCATTTGTCACTCTCTCTCTTTTCACCTCCTCTTTTTCTCCATTTCTCTCTTTATTTTGACAAAACTCTATGCTTTGAGTAACTTTTTCTTTCTCTAACTCAATCTTACACTTTGAAACAGATTCACTAAAGACACTCTCACTCATATTTTCACTTTTTAAACATCTCTTTCACTTGATTTCTGCCTCATGTTTAGCAGTTTTATGAACCAGATTTTCAATTTCCATGAAAATGAACATCTCAACAAAAGAAGCTATTTCTGGATTGAGCCCATGTATAAAACGATCAATTAGTAAAATGGCTCATTTCATTGCATGTTCTAAAACAAATGATGCTGTACTTATTGCTGATTTGTTCTTCAAGGAAATTGTTAGATTGCATGGGTTGCCTAAAACAATTGTGAGTGATAGGGATGTAAAGTTCCTTAGCCACTTTTGGATGACTTTATGGAGTAAGCTAGGAACTAAGTTGTTGTTTTCTACTGTGGCAGATCCACAAACGTATGGGCAAACTGAGGTAGTCAATAGAACACTCACACCTTTGTTGCGTGCAATAATTCAAAAGAACTTGAAGAATTGGGTAAATTGTTTGCCTCATATAGAATTTGCGTACAACAGAACTGTACATTCTTCTACTTCTTTCTCACCATTTGAGATGGTTTATGGCTTTAATCCCTTAACTCCATTGGATATCCTATCATTACCTTATAAAGAAAAAACTAACCTTGATGGCAAAAGAAAGGCTGAGTTTGTGCAGGGATTGCATTCTAAAGTGAGGGCTAACATTGAAAGGAAGAATGAGCAATACGCGAGGCAAGCTAACAAAGGTCGTAGGAAGGTTGTCTTTGAGCCTGGAGATTGGGTTTGGGTTCACTTGCGAAAGGAGAGGTTTCCAGATCAACGAAAATCTAAGTTGCAACTAAGGGGAGATGGTCCTTTCCAGGTTTTAAAGCGAATTAATGATAATGCTTATAAAATATATCTACCCAATTCCTATGGTAATGTTAGTGCTACTTTTAATGTGGCTGACTTATCTCTATTTGATGCTGTAGATTCGAGGACGAATCCTTTCGAACAGGGAGGAAATGATGAAGGAGCATGGAGTGGCAAGGCTTTAAAGAAAGATGAACAAAACATGGAGAGCAATCAAGGATGGAAGCCCAACATT
This sequence comes from Mimosa bimucronata, assembly GCA_037074515.1. NCBI lineage: Eukaryota > Viridiplantae > Streptophyta > Magnoliopsida > Fabales > Fabaceae > Mimosa > Mimosa bimucronata. The sequence goes on from CM073436.1 coordinate 45,089,872, forward strand.
CTAAAAGATCCATTACAAGGCATTGGAGGCCCAATGACAAGAGCAAGGACCAAAGCTATGAAGGAGGCTCTGAATCGCTTCATAAAAGATCTCAAGGAGTTGGAATCAGGTTATATTAAAGATTCATCCATTAGCACGTCTAACAAGATGATGTACATGGCCCATGTGCAGTCCAGATTGAAGAATTTACTTAAAATACCATGTGACAAGCATGTGCCTTGAAGGAGGAGCGGGGATGACATCCAAGAGCCATAAGGATGCATCAAGAAGGCTTCATCATGCATTTAGTTTGATTATTTTCGTTTTTAGGAAGTTTACTATTTTATTTCCATTGAATAAGGCCTTCTCTGGTCATTGCTTGTTCTAGAAGACTGTTTTAATTTCCTATTTTTAAAGTAGCTTATTTTTCTTTCCTATTTTCTTTAGGAAGATGACTTTTACTTGAAGTTTAAGTAATTTCCTATTTCCTTTAGGATTGAATGGTGCCAATAAGTCAGTCAATCATCATTAAGGCATCATTCCTAGAAGTCTTAGGATTTATGATTCTAGAGTGTTCTCTTGTTGCCTATTTATAGGAACATCTTGTACTTGAATTTTCATATTTGAATGAATTGAGATTTTGTCTATTTGCATCTTTGTATTCTCATGAGAATAAGGGATTGTATCAAGGACTGATCATCCTTGTGGTGTCTTTGTGGCTAGGGTTGTAAGAGATGGGTACTCTTTCTCCCATCGATCATCCGTTTGTTCCGTTTGTCGAGTCATTCTACTTGTCTTCTAGTCGATCCCGTCCCCTATTTACTATCATCGGGTTAGACCCCATGATAGCATACAGAGAGATGTCCAATATAGAGTTCACAAGGCCCAACAATCTGTCCAAAGAGTTCAACAAAGATATTGCTTGGGTGATGACATGGATGACTACATGTGTGGAATTAAGCGTGATGCATGGTAGAACACCCCCAAAGCCACCTTGGCATGGAGGAGTCCAATGGAGCTTTAAAATGTCAAATTTGGGCCCAAATGCAATGTGCAATGGATTATGGGAGTTCCAAAATGATATTACACCACATTCAAGCCCAAATGGGTGTCTTAATGGCCCATACATTTTCATGAACGAAAATATTAAGAGAAAGACCCATTTGGACAATTCATGAAGCATCTAGAAGCCTTCCTATTGCACAAATCTGATTGCATTTAAGTCTCTTATTTTATTTCATCAAAATAAGGCCATTTGGTCAATGAATATTCCAGAATACATTGTCATGTTTTCCTATTTTGAATAGCTGACTTTTTCTTCAAGAAGAAGTCATTTCTTTGTATGGAATGGTGCAATTCAAAATGCCAATCATCATTAATACACCATTAATGTCTTAGGGTTTTCTTCATTCTAGAGTGTTCCATTATTGCCTATATATAGGCTATGCTTTGTACTAAATTTTCAGACTTGAATGAATTGAAACTTTTATTTCTCTTGTGTGAGCTTTGCTTACATCTTTGTATTCTCTTGAGAATACTTGACTGTATCAAGGACTGATCCTTGTGGTGTCTTTGTGGGTTAGGGTTATAAGAGATGGGTACTCTTCTTCCCATCGATCATTCGTGTTGTCTTTTGTTATCTACTTGTTTTCTAGCCGATCCGCTCCCCTTAAATATATCACCCCAAGAACCCACAACCAATCTAACATACACTCACCCTAAGAAAGCAAAAAATGTACTGATCCGATCCACTCGAACCATTGAACACGAGAGAACAAAGATCCCAAAGTATCGGAAGACGCCACAAGGTTGATCAAGCCTTGATAAGTCTATTAGTTCTAAGAAGAAGCCTAGAGAGAATCCTCTCTCAAGTCACAAAGTGTAGAAAGCAACTTTTTCATTCAAATTCAAATCTGCCCTCAAAATGAGGCTAACAAAGCATTTATAGGTGCCTTCAAAAATTTGACCTTGTTTGCATTAAATGCATTCTAGAGAGTTCTAAACAACAATTGCTAAATAAATAAATAATTAAAAGGTCCAAATTGCCAATTAAATGCTAATTTTCGCACAAATAAAAATATTAAAATGTAGTCATAACTTAAAGCCTAATATGTGATTATTTAGACCCAAATGACTCCTCCCATGTGCAGCCCTTGGTGCAAGCCCTTTAATTTGATGTCTCCAAGCCTAGTATATTATCAGAATCTCCCCTTTCAGTCCAAATGACATTTGCTACGTTTTTAGTACTTTTGCTCCAAATTGTTGAACCAATTGCCATTTGCTTTGTCCATGTCTCTTGCACTAGCCCGATCAATGCTTCCTTTATTATCTTGGCTCTTGCTCTTGTGATTGATCCACTTGGAATTTGGAAAGGATCATTTGATGTTGAAAAATTCATCTTGCTTATATCAAAAGGATCGCATCATTCCCTCTCTCCTCAAAAGGATTCGTCCTCAAATCTTAACCTACATCAAAAGGAGATATATCAGCCACATTAAAAGTAGCGCTTATATTATACTCACCAGGCAAGTCAATCTTGTATGCATTATCATTGATTCTTTCAAGAACTTGAAATGGTCCATCTCCTCTTGGAGCTAGTTTAAACTTTCTATGAGCTGGAAATCTTTCTTTGCTCATATGCACCCACACCCAATCTCTAGGTTCAAAAAGAACATGCCTTCTTCCTTTATTGGCCTTGAATGCATATTGTTCATTTTTCTTTTCTATTTGTTGTTTCACACGTTCATGAAGTTGCCTCACTATTTCAGCTTTCTTTTTCCCATCAAGACTTGCTCTCTTGTCAATAGGTAATTGGTGGTTAGACCCCAAGAACCCAAAACCAATCTGAGATACACTCACCCCAAGAAAGCTAAACAAAGGACTGGAACGATCCACTTGAACCCTTGAACACCGAAGGACAAGGATCCGAAGTGTTGGAAGACGCCACAAGGTTGATCAAACCTTGATAAGTCTGTTAGTTCAATGAAGAACCCTAGAGAGAATCCACTCTTAAGATACAAAGTGCATAGAAGCAACTTTCATTTCAATCAAATGTTCAGGTGTGCCTTCCAAATGAGGCTTACAATGTATTTATAGGCAACATCCACACTTCTCACCTAAATTGCATTCAATGCATTCTAGAGAATTCAAAGCCTAATTAAACAAACAACAAACCCTAAAATTCAAATCTGCCAACTAATTAACAATTTTCGCACAAATAAAAACCCTAAAAATGTAATCAACATATTAAGCCCAAAATGTGATTAATTAGGCCCAAATGACTCCTCCCATGTATAGCTAATGGTCCAAGCCCTTGATAATTCAATACATGTTATACATTTAGCACAGATTCTTTCCACATCACGTTTATTTTAGGCCAAAAGAAATGCTCATGCGAAACATCCAAAGTCTTTTTCACACCAAAATGTCCCGTTAATCCTCCCCCATGTGCTTCTCTCACAAGCAATTCATGCAAAGAACATTGAGGCACACACAATCCATTTTCTCTAAACAAGTACCCGTCAACCCGACAAAACTTATCACATGCTTTATTTTCACAAGCAAGAAACGATTTAGCAAAATCAACATTACTTGCATACAAATCCTTGATATGTTTAAATCCAAACATTCTAGTACTTAGAGAAGAAAGAAGAGTATACCTCCTGGACAATGCATCAGCCACAACATTTTCCTTACCTTTCTTGTATTTGATGACATATGGAAATGTCTTAATAAATTCCAGCCACCTTGCATGCCTTTTGTTTAGCTTACCTTGGCCCTTAATGTGGTTCAAAGGTTGATGTTTAGTGTGAACGACAAATTGTTTAGGCCAAAGGTAGTGTTGCCAATTCTTCAATGCTCTCTTGAGTGCATAAAGCTCCTTATCATAAGTTAGATACTTCAAGGCTGCTCTATTTAGCTTTTCACTAAAATAAATAATTGGCTTTCCTTCCTGCATCAAAATAGCTCCTATCCCAACTCCAGAAGCATCACATTCAATCTCAAATGTTTTGCTAAAGTCAGGTAATACTAACACAGGTGTAGAACACAAATTATCTTTAAGTTTAGCAAATGCATCATCTTGTGCCTTATTCCATTTAAAACCAACAGATTTCTCAATGATCTCAATGAGTGGTGTAGCAAGTGTTCAAAAATCTTTCATAAAGCTCCTATAAAAACTAGCCGAATCATGAAAACTTCTCACCTCAGTTATGCTTTTAGGTGTTGGCCATTCTCTTATAGCCCTTATCTTTTCCTCATCAACTTCAATTCCTTTAGCACTCACCACAAAACCAAGATAAACAATTTTATCCATGCAGAAATCACACTTTTTCATATTTGCAAACAATTTTTCCTTCCTCAAAACTTCAAGCGCACAATGCAAATGATTCAAATGTTCATCCAGATTCTTGCTATATATTAGAATATCATCAAAATAAACCACAACAAACTTTCCAATGAAAGCATGCAAAACATGGTTCATTAATCTCATGAAAGTGCTAGGTGCATTAGTTAATCCAAATGGCATAACTAACCACTCATACAATCTATGTTTTGTCATGAAAGCAGTTTTCCACTCATCCCCTTACCTCATTCTAATTTGATGGTATCCAGATTTCAAATCAATTTTAGAAAACACAATAGAACCATGCAATTCATCAAGCCTATCATCTAACCTAGGAATGGGATGGCGATACTTTACAGTGATATTATTGAGAGCTCTACAATCAATGCACATCCTCCAAGTTCCATCTTTCTTTGGCACTAAAAGCACCGGATTGCACAAGGACTCAAGCTTTCTCTCACATATCCTTTTTCCATGAGATCTTCCACTTACCTTTGAAGCTCCTTTGTTTCTTCTGGATTGCTTCTATATGCTGGCCTATTAGGAATTGTTGCTCCAGGAATGAAATCAATTTGATGCTCAATTCCTCTAATGGGTGGCAAACCAAGGGGAATTTCTTTAGGGAACACATCATCAAATTCATGCAACAAAGAACCAACAACACTAGGAAAGGGAGGGTAAATGTCATTAGTGTTCAAAAAGAATTCCTTGTAAACAAGGAGAAGCAAATGTGTTTCAGCAAGAAATGCACCCCTCACATCACTTTTTTTTGCATAAAAACTCATTTTCTTCTCTCCCTTTTTTCTCTCTTCATTCTTTTCCTTTCTCTGAATTTTTTTTGGAGCTCTCACATTTTCTCTCTTTTGCACTCTCTTTTATTTTTGATGTATCTCCCTCATTTTTCTTATCTCTCTCTCTTTTCATCTTAAGCTGATCCTCATGGACTTGCTTTGGAGTCAAAGGTACAAGAGTAATGGGTCTATTGTTCATTACAAAAGTATATCTATTTGTAAGCCCATCCTTTACTTTTCTATCAAACTCCCAAGGTCTTCCCCAAAGTAAATGTCCAGCATGCGTAGGAACAACATCATACAAAATCTCATCACAATATTTTCCAATTGAGAAAGAAGCCAAAACCTGCTTATCAACTCTAATTTCCCCACATTCATTCAACCATTACAACTTGTATGGTTTAGGGTGTCTAATGGTTGGCAAATTCAATTTCTCAACCAAGGTAGTGCTTGCAACATTTGTGACACTTCGACCATCAATGATCAAACTACATACCTTGTTATCAATGAGGCAGCGAGCATGAAAAATGTTCTCCCTTTGGTCATTCATCTCTTCTTCCTTCACTTGACAATTCAAAGCTCTTCTAACAACAAAGCATTCTCCTTCCACAGCATACTCAATTCCATCATCACTTTCATTTTCAAATGGTCGGTTAGAAATATCATCACTCTCACTTTCACTTTCACTTTCAGTCACAACTTTATTATTTTTTAACATCATGATCCTCTTGTTGGGACATTGAGAAGCTATATGACCTATACCCAAATACTTGAAACATTTTATATCTCTATTTCTAGAAGTTTGGGAACTAGATTTACCTTGGCTCTTTGATGAAGCTTCTTCCTTGCATTTAGTGGTCTCCTTTTGGCTACTTCTTTCTCCTCTCTTCCAATTCTGTTTCAAAAAGAATTTGATCCAGAATTGAATTTTGACACACCTTTATGCTTGAGTTGCTTTTCCACCTTAATTACCACATGCACCATGTCTTCTAACTCCACTATGTCAGCAATATCTCTGCTCAGCCCATTCAGAAATCGAGCCATTGTAGCATCCCTATCTTCTTGCACATTAGCTCTTATCCAAGCTAATTCCTTCTCCTTGAAATATTCATCCACACTCTTAGAGTCTTGTTTAAGGGTTTGCAACTTTTGATAAAGCTCTCTATAGTAATGGTTGGGAATAAATCTCCTCCTCATAAGAGCCTTCATTTCTCTCCATGTTGCTGCCAACTTCACCTTTTTAGTTTCAGAGTAGTTATGGCACTCAAAAATCATCTCCATCTTCTTCTCCCACTCTAAATATGCTTAAGAATCACCCCTACCTTGGAAAGCTGGAATTTTCATTTTAATGTTACCAAGGTGGGCATCCAACCTATTTCTCTCCCTTCCATATCTTCTTCCATTCTTATCTCCTCTATGCCTATTTCTTTCCCCTTCATCTTCAAATTCAAAATCTCCCTCATTATCATTTTTAGATTCAGACTCATCCACAAAAACCTCCCTTCGCCTATCATGCCTTCTAAATGGTCGCTCTCTTTGTAGATTTGCAATGCTCTCATCTTGCCCATTCATCTATCCCTTATTTCTATAAAAACCACTTCCATTCGTGCAAAGTATTGCTACATTGCTCTGAGGTTGTCATCTAAATTTCTTGGACCTCCACCTCCATTAGATGATTCACCTGCACTAGACATGGTTGCTACAAGAAAAGATGAGAGTGAAGTTGAGTTCCTCACAAGTTTCCTCACGTGTTTCCCTCAAGAATGTCACTCTACACTTGTGTTTCACTCAATCTGGCTTTTAAAATTGATATATGTCACTCTTGCCTTTTTCCACTCTTAAATCCCTCTTGAGGCTGTTAAAAGAACTAATCAATTTAACCAAAACTTTTCACAACTTGTTAAATCAACACAACACTTAGAAACTCCATATATGAGTATTGAACATGAAAGATCAACAACAAAAATGAGTTCAAACTAACATAAATTGCAAAGATTGAAGAAAAATTCTGGGTATTAATTCTCTTTCTAAGAACACTTCCAGCTCAACAATTGCAACTTTCTTTCTTTTTATTTTTTGATTTTTTTTTTCTTTTTGCTTTTTTTTTTGCTGTAATATAATGGAAATAAAGAAAAAAAATACAACAGAAGGAACTTTTAAGCAAAAATGAACCCAGAAAATCCAGAAAAGATGCACTTTTTGAAAACGCATATATCTCACAACAAACAACTCAGATTTGACCGATTCCAAAAGGAGAAGAAAGATCAAATCCTGAACTATGAAATCGACATACTAAACATTGGAAAACTCAAGGCAGAACCCTTCGAACAAGGACAGAAATTTCGATCCCGAACAAAAACAGAGAAGATGAACAGACCTGAACCAAAGACACGAAACGATGAACGAAAATGAAATCAAAGAATAGAAAGATATGACCTGAGTTTAGATCCGAAGCTCTGATACCAAGATGGTGCAAAACTACTAGGGTTAGACCCCAAGAACCCACAACCAATCTAACATACACTCACCCTAAGAAAGCAAAAAAAGGACTGATCCGATCCACTCGAACCCTTGAACACGAAAGAACGAAGACCCCAAAGTGTTAGAAGACACCATAAGGATGATCAATCCTTGATAAGTTTGTTATTTCTAAGAAAAACCCTAGAGAGAATCCTCTCTCAAGTCACAAAGTGCAGAGAGCAACTTTTTCATTCAAATTCAAATCTACCGTCAAAATGAGGCTAACAAAGCATTTATATCTGCCTTCAAATATTTGACATAGTTTGCATTAAATGCATTCTAGAGAGTTCTAAACAACAATTGCTAAATAAATAAATAATTAAAAGGTCCAAATTGCCAATTAAATGCTAAATTTCGCACAAATAAAAATATTAAAATGTAGTCATCACTTAAAGCCCAAGATGTGATTATTTAGGCCCAAATGACTCCTGCCATGTGCAATGGATTGAATTTCTCTAATTGAAACATCCTCTCCCACTACATCTTACATGAGGAATCTAGAAATGATCCACAAAATGATCAAATGCCTCCTCAAGGATCGACTATAGCGAAAAACGTGTATTTAGGCCTTTTAGCATGTTGTGGAGTAAATAGTGTGCAGTGCGATGAATTTCTAGGTTTAAAACCATCCTATCCTACTATAAAATACATGAGGATCCTAGATATGATCTCTAAAACGGTCAATTGCTACCTTTAGGATCAACTAAAACCAAAAATGTGTATTGAGGCCTTTTAGCTTGTTTATGGTAAAAAGTGTGCCATGTGTTGAATTTCTATGATTCAAACATCCTATCGCACTACATCTTACATGAAAAATCTAGAAATGATCCCCAAAATGGTCAAATGCTTCCATAAGGATCGAATAAAGCAAAAAACGTGTATTGAGGCCTTTGAGCTTGTTTATGGTCAAAAGTGTGCAATGCATTGAATTTCTATGATTGAAACATCCTAACCCACTGCATCTTACATGAGGAATCTAGAAATGATCCCAAAAATGGTCAAATGCTACCTTAAGGATCGACTAAAGCCACAAACGGGTCTTGAGCCCTATTAGCTTGTTTATGCCCAAAACTATGTAAGTTATTGAATCTCTTTTATTGAAACGTCCTATCACACTACATCTTACATTACATGTGGAATCTAGAAATGATCCCCAAAATGGTCAAAGCTACCCTAAGGATCGACTAAAGCCAGATACGCGTATTGAGCTCTTTTAGCTTGTTTATGGTCAAAAGTGTGTGATGTGTTGAATTTCTATGATTGAAACATCATATCCCACATCATCTTACATGAACAATCTAGAAATGATCCCCAAAGTGGTCAAATGCTACCTTAAGGATCGACTAAAGCCAAAAATGCATGTTGGGCCTTTTTAGCTTGTTTATGGTCAAAAGTGTGCAATGTCTTGAATTTGTAAGATTGAAACAGCCTATCCCACTACATCTTACATGAGGAATCTAGAAATGATCCCCCAAATGGTCAAATAAGGATCGACTATAGTGAAAAATGCGTTTTGAGGCTTTTTAACTGGTTGTGGGGTGAGAAGTGTGTAGTGCACTGAATTTCTAGGATTCAAAACATCCTATCCCACTATAAAAGTACATGAGGAATCAAGAAATAGACCCCAAAACGGTCAAATGTTACCTTAAGGATTGACTAATGCAAAAAACGTGTATTGAGGCCTTTTAGTTTGTTTATAGTCAAAAGTGAGAAACGTGTTTAATTTCTATGGTTGAAACATCCTATCCCCCTTCATCTAAGATGAGGAATCTAGGAATGATTCCTAAAATGGTCAAACGCTTCCTAAAGGTTTGCAGAAGCCATAAACCCGTATTGAGGCCTCTTAGCTAGTTTATTGTCAAAAGTGTGCAGTGTATTGAATTTTTAAGATTGCAACATCCTATCCCACTTAGGTTACATGTGGAATCTAAGAACGATAACCCAAAATGGTCAAATGCTTCCTAAAGGATTGACTAATTCCAAAAACGGGTCTTGAGCCCTTTTAGCTTGTTTACGCCCAAAAGTGTGTAAGGTATTGAATTTCTTTTATTGAAACATCCTATCGCTCTAAATCTTACATTTCATGTGGAATCTAGAAATGATCCCAAAAACGGTCAAAAGCTACCTAAAGGATCGACTAAAGCCAAAAATGCATATTGAGCACTTTTAGTTTGTTTATTACCAAAAGTGTGCAATGTATTGAATTTCCATGATTGAAACATCCTATCCCACTACATCTTATATGAGCAATTTAGAAATGATCCCCAAAGTGATCAAATGCTACCTTAAGGATCGACTAAAGCCAAAAACATGTGTTGAGCCGTTTTAGCTTGTTTATGGTCAAAAGTGTGCAATATATTGAATTTCTATGATTGAAACAGCCTATCCCACTACATCTTACATGAGATATCTAGAAATGAACCCTTAAATGGTCAAATTCTTCCTTAAGGATCGACTTAAGCCAAAAACGCATATTGAGCTCTTTTAGTTTGCTTATGGTGCAATGTGTGCAATGTATTGAATTTCTATGATTGAAACATCTTATCCCACTACATCTTCCATTTGGAATAGATAAATGATCCCCAAAATGGTCAAATGTTTCCTTAAGGATCGATGATTTAACCTTTTGCCTAATTGCACCTTGGGGGTTAAGATCAAAATTTAATCAAAGGATTGCAATATAGGTTGCAACCCCGGGTCGTTTCACTTCAAGAGTCTTTTAACCTACCTATACTAGCTTAATGCAATCAAAACAATAAAATGTATGGGGGTTTTGGTTTGAAAATTCATTTAACAAAACTATTGACAAATGCAGTTACTTGTTTTTCGTATTTTAGATTAACGAGCTGGACCTCCCGTGCATTGCACGGAGAGCTGATCCTGATGAAAATTTTGTGTGATTGAACTGATTCAGTATAATTAGTTATGTTTACTTTTCTTAATCTCCTATGGATAGTCCCATAAGTTTATGTTAGAAAACACTATCAATTATTAACAATAGAATTTTTTTCTTGAAAAAATTGAAGGATATTTTTAGTGATTAAGATATTAGAGCCTCAAATCCTACATTATGAATTCTCTTGTGAAAATGACATTTTCAATTTCTCCTTCTCTGCAAATTAAGTGTAAGACTTTTTTTTTAAAATTACTATTCCTATAGAAAGAATGACAATATAACTAATCATTAACGTTGTACCACAAAGAATTAATCATTTGTAGTTATAATTGATTTTAACAACAATTGTCAATGGAAAAATGGAAGATTTGAGGAATTTCAAAAATCTTATATTCATTTTATGTTATCTATAACATTACCAGAATTTTTGTAGAGATTTGATTTAGTTTATAGATATGATTTAGATAATCACTAAACGGGAGATGTTGGTGTATATGAAATAATTTTTTTACATTATAAAATAAGAATTTAACAAAAATTTATGAACTTTAAAGGCAAATAAAATTTCTATTACTGTACCTTGACTTCCAACTGGTTTTGGGCCTACAATTGCTCAAAGGTGCTTGTTTTAACTTACAAGGAAAACAAATGGAAGGTCATGTAGAAGGAAGAAATTTTCGAAGCTCACTAGAAAACGGGCTTAAGGGTGAAAGGTTGAAATTTTTATTTTGTTATATGTTAGAGCGCGCCCAGAGGTCATGGGGCAAGATCTTCTTCAAAATCGAGGTGGCCAGAGTGAGCGTTGCTGATGACAAGTCATCCCCCTCCGATGTCTTTCACAATTCGTCAATAGTTTCCCTTTAAGCATGACTCAGGAGAAAATATTGACTCTTTGAGCCATGGGAATTTTCCAGAGTTTTGACAACTTCACATCCTTGTCATTCCAGTTAAGTTGCTCCTCCATTGTGTAGGCAGATTTTGTTCAAAAATTGCCTTTTGCATTCATGTTCCAGAAGCATGTGCGAGCAGTACGCTGGGACTCAATCTTTGAGGCAGCCATCTCCTTCACAATTTGACGAGGCATTAAGTCCTGAAAAATTTAGCAATCCATTTTCTTGGACAGAGCTGATGTATTATTTTATGTTATTCAACAAAATCATCTATGAACTTCTTTTTATGCAAAGCTTGTTTGCAGCACAATAACATCCTTTTCCTATTCCACCCCTTTTGCACAGTAGCTGTAGCCTTCGACTATAACTTCTGAATGACTTTTTTTTATTTGACCAAAGAACTTCTGTATGAATGACTTACTGCACTTAATGGGAAGTGAAATCTTGGTTAGAATTTGGTCCATCTGGCTTGTTAGAATAAGAGTTTTTTTTTTTTTTTTACATTTTTCACTTCTAACCAATCCAACGATGTTATCTAAAATTAGACAATCAGCACCAAGTGAACGTGTATGTAATTATTGGATACTTTTGAAATTGATGAATAACCATCGTAGAATGACTTTTTTTATCAAGCTTATACATTTCAAATAATGATGAATCATGCTTTGCTTAATTTTGCTGATATTTAGCATTCAAGTCATGAGGACATTGAACTACTTAGATGTTGCACCATCTACAATCATCGCATTAAACTAATGAATTTTCTCCCCGGAATCATTAGCTTAAGAAAGATAAAAGAAAGAGTGATCATGATGTTCAGAAGTTGCTGGCTGCAAATCTGAGACATGTGATTGTTGGTCTATGCACTTTTCATATTTTCCCTCTCAAGTCATTGTGGCTGTTATTAATAATTATTCTTAAAGTTTCCACTCCCTCTTGAGTTGTTAGGTATTGCAACGCAATACAGGAGGCTTCTGTGGCTACCAAACGGTTATGGGAGGTGATCGAATCTCGAAAGGCTATCTTCTAGTTAAACTACAATTCCAACCACAGCAAATCCTCTATACAGTGGATTAAAGTTGTACCTGAAAAACAGATTAGTTAGGTTCATAAGAATTGATCTAGAACTTCTTCAAAATTGGATTAAATCAGAATATCAGGTATCTAAGTGAAACTCCGTGAAATTTGTAATGAACTGTCAACATAATTCTAAAGCTTAATCACAGGGTAAGCTATAATGATGAACTGATGATTGGATAAAAAATAGCTGAAAATGTGATTAATGACAAGTATGCTAAAATTGGAAATATAGCCAGTATGCCATTCAACTAAATATAATACCGGTATTGAGAAATCGGACTGAGTGCCATACTTCCCAAACCCACGCCATCTCTGCATCAAAATCTTCCCACCTATCAACTGTACAAGGAGTTATAATTGCAAAGTCAAACGCAATAAATATATTTTTAAAAAAAAAAAAAGTGCAACAGTAAGAAAAGGAAACCATTAAATTTTTAACATGAATTATGAAATAGGTTCAATTCATACATTTTTCAAGGACAATCCTTGTCCCTTCAAGCTGCTTCCTGATGAAGAATAAACAACCAAAAAATAAGCAAAAGGGATAACAATTAATGGTTCTCGGGATTCTTTTTCCCTATACATCATTACCCCTCAACTGCAGTATTGTTACACCAAGTAGACAACCAAAGGTCCTCACCAACAACCCTATATAAATCAGAGCACGATTTTGCATTATAAAGTTTATGTTCAATCAATGCATTATAAAGATATAGAGATCACTATAAAAAAATATCGCCATAGTAAGCAAAAGATACATTCCTTTATCAAAGGCTTCAATGAAAACAACAAAATATAATCATGCTAGAAACATATATTGCATTGGTTAACTGGAAAAAGAAAAATTATATATATGAACGCATGAAAATTATAACATACATGGAGATAGAAAAACGTGAAATTTATAAAAACTAATTCTTACCTGGCGTCAAGCAATTTGCTCTGCTACTCGTTTCCACAGCAGCCTAAATCCTGGGCCAACATTTATAATAAACATTTGGCGGAGAGTATGTTTCAAAAAACTTGGAAAAGGGAAATCATTCCGCAAAATCATGACGCATATTAAGTCCAAAGATTAGCATGACGCATATCAAGTCCAAAGATCATTAGTGTACACAGAAACTAAACAAATATATGTCCTTCATAACAAAACAATAAGTACTAAATAACAAAAAGATCACTCCCAATCAGACATGGATCTCCGAATGCACAGGTGAATTATTTCATTCAAGAACCATGGTTAATGTTTCTATTGATATAATTTGATGACAACAATAAGCGAAGCAAAATTCTGAATATAAGTAAGTAAAACAAAAACTAAGACAACAAACTTCAATACAATAACAACTTTCCACCGGGATATATATTCCAAAGGGATTTTCAATTGCCACAACAACATCATCATAATGTCAATGAAAGAGAAGTTTTTACAGAAGACATTTCATTTCATCTATGTTCAACTTTCATCTAGCTGACACCATCATTAATGGTTCATACTTCACTTCTGGAAAATAAGAATGATAGAAATAGAGGATAAGAAAGAGAGTAAACCCATGCGAAAAAAATGAACATTGATCAAATTGTTTGGGTGCAAAGTAGTGGATCTTTTTGTGTAGTTTCAGTCACTGTACCATTGATCTTTGCCTTCAAATTTATTGATTTCACATGAGCACATTTCAGCTAAGCAAATACATACAAAAATTGCGCTGCCAGTAATTTTTTTTATTACTTCAGCATTCTCTAGGAGAGGAATTATCGCAATACGAAGCAAATTTTACAAACTATTGCAGGCTTATCACACGACGATTCCGAAGTTTGATACCTTTCTAGCCTCTTCTGGAGAAAACAGAGGCGAAGTTGCTAGAACCATCCGCGTTAATAGTACCAAATGAACACAGCATCATGTCCCTTCTTTTAACAGATGAACAGAGGCGAAGTTGCTAGAACCATCCGCGTTAATAGTACCAAATGAACACAGCATCATGTCCCTTCTTTTAACAGATGAACACAGCATCAATGATGCAAAAGAAAGGAAGAAGGTTCGATGGAAAGACTCCCACGACAATTTTACGATGGTGCGACATAAACCTCCGTCCTTGACAAAATAACATCAATAAATCCAATATCAATGTTTAAAAATAAATAAAAATAGAATATATGAGAAAACATAAGACAAAATGAAAGAGTTCAAAATCTCACCACCATCTTACAGCGATGAAGAAGAGAGGGAGAAGGTTCAACAGGAAGTCTCACAGCAACTTTCCAGGGATGACGCAACAAAAGCCTGTATTCAAGCAGACAACCTTGCAGAATGCTTAAATGGTAAGCCGTCTGAAAATCTTCCATGGCTAACGGAGTGGAAAAAAAGACCGCAACAAAGAATGACCCTACAAAACAGAGATGGCAGGATGGATATCTGACAAGTAAGTGTCATAAAAATGGTCCATGTTAGATGGTGAAAGGATGAGGAAGTTGTAGCTATCAATAAGAGAAGAAGGATTGAATAGCACCAGGCACCAGCGGATGGTGTTTAAATGGGGAACGGTGAAATGGTGCTACGAATGATGAGGAAAGAGGATGGTGTTTAAATGATGAAGAAGATAAAAACACAGGTTGCCGCGGGCTTCAAGGAAATTTTGAAATTTGAATTCGGATTTGATTTTGAAGTGGGAAAAATGGTGGTGGGAAGATTTGCCAAGGGAGCCAGCTTGTGATAGCGACCTTTGCGGCTCACATGAAGCCCGAAATTTGGAGGTGCGGCTTGTGAACAGTTATTACTGTCTAGAGCCAACCATGAGCCATGGATTGCAGTGGAAAAGAATACATACAGAGATTTGGCGGGAAGGTAGAGTTTTAAATGTATAATAGATGAGTGAAGAGTTTGGATTAAGGGAAATTTATAAAATGGGATTTGGTAGTTTTACGGTGACTCAAGTGCTTCTTTAAAAATGATAAGTGGGAGTTTAATTTACCAAGTCTAATTGAAAAATCCCCAAAGTAACCACTAGGGGTCCATGAGCCCTAATTAGTGACTAATCTCGGAACCACTTTCATACCCATTACTTAGGGTTAGTGTGAAGATCCACTTGGTTAGTGAAATGCCTTGAAACAAATGCAATTTAACTCTCATGAAGTGCAATCACAACATTCATGCATGTAAGATACTGATTATAACCACTACCAACCACTAAAATGGCTACAACCAAGAATACAACCACAAGTAGATAGGAATTTGTATTTCAATCACATTTAAATCAAAGCATACATAATATCACAAACATAGATAGCAACCACATATCTCATGTCTCAAATCCAAATACAAGATCAATACAAGTGAGTAGAAGTCAAATACAAAGGAAATAAGAAATTGCAAACTAAAAACTCCCCAAATTCGAGCAAAAGATAGCCGATAGTTGTTGCCTCCACGGGTGAGGAAGAATGAAGAAGTAATGCAGTGGAAATAGAAGGAAGAATGGAGTGGGAGGGGAAAATCAACAAGATAGGTGGAGAAGATGGGAACTTGAGTGGGAATGATGGAAGATGTTGAAACCCTAGGAGAGCTGGAGTATTTTTGTGCATAGGAGGCTTAGAAAACTCAAATTCGGGGCTTGGGTCCTATTTATATCATCCTAAGAACCCTAAATTTTGTGACAGCACTTTACTGATGCATCCTGCTCGCTGTGGCGAGGCCACGACGAGCTAACATTGATTCTGGAATTTTTTTGGGGTTGTGAACTCGCCGTGGCTTCTGTAATTTTAGAGCTGGGCTCGCCATGATGACCAAACATGCTTTCTGCCTCTCTTGTTGCTCATCTTGAGCTCACTGTGGGCTCGCCATAGCAAGAAAGGAACTTTTCTGCTCCTTTGTTCAGCTACCTTCTTTACAACAAGGCTCTTTGATTGTGCGTACACTACTACAGAAGGGGGTTTTAAAGTCTGTTATTTAGGGGTTTTAATGTAACATTTTTCATGTGACATTAAAAGTAGTGACTTAGAAAAAAATGAACATTTTACGTCACACAAAATATGTGACGTGGAAAGTCAGATTTTCCACGTCACAAGTTATGAAACAAGAGACGTAAATAAGTCACTGAATACTTTTTTATTTGCTTAAATGGTTGAGAATTCACGTCACATGTTTATAAAACATGTGACGTGAATTATCCTGCGAAGAAACCACGTCACTTATTTGGCTAATAAGTGACGTGGTTTGTGGAGAAACCACGTCACATTTTAGGGTGACATGTGACGTGGTTTCTTTGGTTTCTCCACAAACCACATCACTTATTTGCCAAATAAGTGACGTGGTTTCTTCACAGTATAATTCACGTCACATGTATTATAAACATGGGAATGAATTGTTTTTTTTTTACTTTTTTCGTTTGGTCCTATTTTCTTTTTCTTATTTGCTGTCTCCGAAAACAAATAACAATATAATCAGCCAACACAACAGATAGCAATCCAACAGATAGCAATGCATTGAATTTCTATGATTGAAACATTCTATTCCACTACATCTTAATTTAGGAATCTATAAATGATCCCCAAAATAGTCAAACGCTTCCTTAAGTATAGACTAAAGCCATAAACACGTATTGATCCCTTTTAGCATGTTTTGCAGTCAAAAGTGTGCAATGTATTGATTTTCAATGATTGAAAGATCTTATCCCACTTCATCTTATTTGAGGCATCAACAAATGAACCCCCAAATGGTCAAATGCTACCTTAAGGATAGACTAAAGCCGAAAATGCGTATTGAGCCCTTTTAGCTTGTTTATGGTCAAAAGTGTGCAATTTGTTGAATTTCTATGATTGAAACAGCCCATCCCACTACATCTTACATGAGCAATCTAGAAATTATCCCCGAAATGGTCAAATCCTTCCTTAAGGATCGACTAAAGGCAAAAATGCGTATGGAGCCCTTTAACCTTGTTTTAGGGTGAAAAGTGTGCAATGTATTGCATTTCTATGATTGAAACATGCTCTCCCACTTCATCTTACAAGAGGTATCTAGAAATGATCTCAAAATGGGTCAAACGCTTCCTTAAGAATCACCTAAAGCCAAAAGCACGTATTGAGCCCTTTAAGCTTTTTTTGGGGTCAAAAGCTTGCAATATATTGAATTTCTATGATTGAAAGATCCTATCACACTACATCTTACGTGAGGAATCTAGTAATGATCCCCAAATGGTAAAATGCTTCCTAAAGGATTGACTAAGGCCATCAGCACGTATTGAGCCCTTTTAGCTTCTTTTGGGGCCAAAGGTGTTCGGTGTATTGATTTTTTACGATTGAAACATCCTATCACACTACATCTTACATCAGAAATGTAGGAATGATCCCCAAAAGTGTGCAACATATTGAATTTTTAAGATTCAAACATCCTATCCCACTCTATGTTACCTGAGGAATATAGAAATCATCCCCAAAATGGTCAAATGCTTCCTTAACGATCGATTAAAGCCAAAAACGCATCTTAAGCTCTTTCAGCTTGTTTATTGTCAGAAGTGTGCAATATATTGAAATTCTTTGATTGAAATATCCTATCCCACTGCATCTTACATGAGGAGTCTAGAAATAAGCACAAAAATGGTCAAATGCTTCCTTAAGGATTGACTAAAGCCGAAAACTCCTGTTGAGCCCTTTTTGCTTGTTTTTGGTCAAAAGTGTTTGACGTGTTGAATTTCTTAGATTGAAACATCCCATCCAACTACATCTTACATGAGGAATCTAGAAATAATCCCCAAAATGGTCAAATGCTTCCTTAATGATCGACTAAAGCCAAAAACCTTTATTAAGCCCATTTAGCTAGTTAATGATCAAAAGTTTGCAATGTATTGAATTCCTATGATTGAAACATCCTATCACACTACATCTTACATGTGGAATCTTGAAATGGGCACCATAATGGTCAAATGCTTCTTTACAGATCGACTAAAGCAAAAAATGCGTAATGAGCCCTTTTTGCATGTTTTGGCATCAAAAGTGTACAATGTATTCAGTTTCTATGATTGAAACATCCTATCCCACTATATCTTACATGATGAATCTAGATATGATCCCCAAAATGGTTAAATGTTTCCATAAGGATCGACTAAAGCAAAAAACCTGTGTTAACCCCTTTTAGCTTGTTTTGGGGTCAAAAGTGTACCATGTATATAATTTCTATGATTTAAACATCCTATCCTACTACATCTTACATGGGGAATCTAGAAATGATCCCCAAAATGATCAAATGCTACCTTAAGTATCGATAAAGCCAAAAACGCGTGTTAAGCCCTATTAGCTTGTTTAT
The DNA here is from genome assembly GCA_037074515.1 of Mimosa bimucronata. Lineage (NCBI taxonomy): Eukaryota > Viridiplantae > Streptophyta > Magnoliopsida > Fabales > Fabaceae > Mimosa > Mimosa bimucronata. The sequence goes on from CM073436.1 coordinate 45,108,668, forward strand.
GGCCAAAAGTGTGCAATTCTTTGAATTTCTATGATTAAAACATCCTATGCCACTACATCTTACATGAGGGATCAAGAAATGAGCCCAAAAATGGTCAAATGCTTCCTTGAGGATTGAGTAAAGCCAAAAACATGTGTTGACACCTTTTAGCTTCTTTTGGGGTTAAAAGTGTGCAATGTATTGATCTATGATTGAAACATCCTATCCCACTACATCTTGCATAAGGAATCTAAAAATGATCGCAAAAATGGTCAAATGCTTCTTTAAGGGATGAGTATTTCCATAATCGTTTTTTGAACCCTTTGTGCTTGTTTTGGGTCAAAAGTGTGCATTGTAGTGTGTTTCTAAGATTTAAACATCCTATTCCACTATATCTTACATGAGGAATCAAGAAATACTCCTTAAAAAATGTCAAATACTTCCTAAAGGATTGACTAAAGCCAAAAGCGTGTATTGAATCCTTTTAGATTGTTTAGGGTCAAAAGTATCCAATGTCTTGAATTTCTTGGATTAAACAACCTATCCCATTATATCTTAATCTAGAAATGAACCTCTTCTATGAAAAAGAAAAAGAAATGAACCCCAAAAACTTTAAATGCCTTCTTATGGATCGAATTATGTCTAAAACGAGTGTTGAACCTTAATTGTTTCGGGTCAAAAGTGTGTAATGTATTGAATATCTAAGAGTGAAACATCCTTTTCACTATATCTTACAAGAGGAATCTTGAAATGATACAAAAATGTCAAATTTTTCCTCTAGGATCGACTAAAGCCAAAAAAATGTGTATTCAGCCCTTTTAGCTTGTTTAGGGTCAAAAGTGTCCAATGTATTGAAATTCTAATATTGAAACATCCTATCCCATTATATCTTACATGAGGAATCAAGAAATGATCCCCAAAAAGTTCAAATGCTTTCTAAAGGATTGACAAAAGCCAAAAACATGTATTGAGCCCTTTTAGCTTGTTTGGAGTCAAAAGTGTGCAATGTATTGAATTTCTTAGATTGAAACATCCTATGCCGCTATATCTTACATGAGGAATGTAGAAATGATCCCCAAAAACTTCAAATGCTACCTTATGGATAGACTAAAGCCAAAAACACATATTGAGCCTTTTTAGCTTGTTTCGAGTCAAAAGTGTGCTATGTATTGAATTTCCACAATTAAAACATCATATCCCACTACATCTAACATAAAGGATCTTGAAATGATCCCGAAAAAGGTCAAATGATTCCTTAAGGGACAACTAACGCCATAAAAGTGTATTGAGCCATTTTAGCTTATTTAGGGTGAAAAGTGTGCAATGTATCGAAGTTCTATGATTTGAATATCCAATACCACTATATCTTACATTAGGAATCGAGAAATGAACCCCCCAAAACATCAAATGCTTCCTCATGGATCGACTAAAGCCAAAAGCATGTACCGAGCCCTGATAGATTGTTTAGGGTCAAATGTGTGCAATGTATTGAATTTCTAAGATTGAATCATCCAATTCACCAGATCTTACGTGAAGAATCTAAAAATGATCCCCAAAAATGTCAAACGCTTCCTTAAGGGATGATTAACGCCATAAACATGTATTGAGCCCTTTTTTCTTGTTTAAGGTCAACATTTTGCAATATATTGAATTTCTATGATTGAAACATCCTATCCTACTACATCTTACATGAGGAATCTAGAAATGATCGCCAAAATGGTCAAAGGCTTCCTTAGGGATCGACTAAAGCTCAAAACACGTATTCAACACTTCAAAGTATGTTTAGCTTCAAAAGTGTGCAATGTTTTGAATTTCTAAGATTGAAACATCATATGCCCCTACATCTTACAAGAGGAATCTAGAAATGATCCCTAAAATGGTCACATGGCTCCTTAAGGATCAACTAAAGCTAAAAACGCGTATTGAACCCTTTTAGGTTGTTTAGGGTCAAAAGCATGCAATGCATTGAATTTCTAAGATTGAAACATCCTATCCCACTATATCTTACTTGAAGAATATAGAAATGAATCCCTGATATATATATAAAAAAAAAAAAGAAATGAACCCCAAGAACTTGAAATGGTCCTTATGGATCGACTAAAGCTAAAAACACATATTGAGCCCTATTTGATTGTTTAGGGTTAAAAGTGTGCAATGTATTGAATTTCTAATATTGAAACATCCTATTCACTATATCTTAAAAGAAGAATCTAGAAATGATCCACAAAAATGTCAAATGCTTCATTAAGGATCGATTAAAGCGAAAAATGTGCCTAAGCCCTTTTAGATTGTTTAGGGTCAAAAACTGTGCGATGTATTGAATTTCTAAGATTCAAACATCTTATGCCACTCTATCTTACTTGAGCAATCCAGAAATGAACCCCAAAAACTTCAAAATCCTCCTTATGGATCGACTAAAGTCAAAAACGCATATTGAGCCCTTTTACTTATTTTAAAGTCAAAAGTGTGCAATGTATTGAATTTCTAATAGTGAAACATCCTATGCACTATATCTTACAAGAAGTATCTAGAAATGATCCTCAAAAATTTGACATACTTCCTTAAAGATCGAATAAAGCGAAAAACGCGTATTGAGCCTTTCAAAGTTTGTTTAGCTTAAAAAATGTGCAATGTTTTGAATTTCTAAGATTGAAACATCCTATGCCACTACATCTTACATATGGAATCTAGAAATGAACCACAAAAATTTTTGAACTCTAGATTTTGACAATAACCAAACATGACTTCGGCTGTAGGATCATGACAACTTAACTTAGAAAAATATTTTGAAAACCAGTTTCTTATAATCTAAGTTAAGCAATCGATGGCTCAAAGCAGCAATCAATTGGAGTTGAGCTTCAGCAATCGATATGCCATCGATTGCTTATCGATTGGTGAGTCTCAATCAATAGAAAGAAAGATCAATTGATTGTTTGCTCTTGTTTCTGAGTAATCATTCAGATGGACAATCAATAGGTAGAAATGGCAATCGATTGACATAAACAATTGATGAGCAATCGATTGGAACTTAAGATCAAACAAAAGAAAAAGCAATCGATTGGCTCTTAAGTAATCGATTGACATGAAGCAATCAATAGGGAAACTTGGCAATCGATTGGTACCCTTATGTTTTATTTGATAACTAACATATCCATCGAGTGCTGTAGGTAGCAATCTAAAGGCAATCGATTGAGAACTAGAGGCAGCAATTGATTGGCACATGAAAATTTTAAATTTATTTCTCTTCTCATGTTTAACTGACTTTATATTTGGAAGTTGTACTTGTGGTTATTTTAGGTAGTTTACGTTGGACACACAGAAACCTAAATAGAGGGCCGTTTACTCACTTATACCTGACTCTGCAATCACCATACTTCGTTAAAAAGAAGAGAAAGAGAGAGAAAGACTCTCAAAACCTACTCTGGAGCATTAAATGCAAAATCATCATTAACACTCCATCAACTTCCAGAATTAATCTCTCTACATTGGCTATAACAGACTTGGCAGTAAAGACTCAGTAACGGGCATTTACTCAAAGGGATTATAAAAGCATTTGAAGCCCAAACTTGGTTGGTAGAGTATCCAACTATAACATCCTACTGCAATCAATTCAAGTATGGGTTTCTCTTAGTTGTTCTTCAAACTGTAATTCTATCAGCTCAAGTGTGTGAGCAAGTTTGTAATTCATTAAACACATTCATTGTGTGATTTCCTTGGGATACTGGGATCTTAGAGGAAAGTGTTGTAATCTTACAAAGTGTAAGGGGGAGAGAATTTGGTGAGATAGAGAGGTCTTACTGAGAAAATTTTCTGGTGTAAAGGTATTCAGGAACATGTTGTAATCTTGACTCACTAGTGGAACCCAACAGAAGTTAGAGAACTAGATGTAGGTCAGAGTTAGGACCGAACTAGTATAAATCCCTTGTGTTTGTTTTAGCTCTTTCAAATTATTTTGAGGTAAACAATTCACCCTTCCTTGTGTATTTCCTGCCATTTTCAAAACCTTTAAATGTTTTCTTATAGATCGACTAAAGCCACAAACGCGTATTGGGCCCTTTTAGCTTGTTTTGGGGTCAAAAGTGTGCAATGTATTGAATTTCTATGATTGAAACATCCTATCCCACTACATCTTACATGAGGAATCTAAAAATGATGGCCGAAAAGCCAAAAATGTGTATAAGCCCTTTTATATTTTTTAGTGTTGAAAGTGTGCAATATATTGAATTTCTAGGATTCAAACATCCTACCCCACTAGATCTTACTTGAGGAATCTAGAAATGATCCCCAAAATGGTCAAATGGTTCCTTAAGGATCAACTAAACCAAAAAATGCATTTTGAGCCCTTCAAAGCATGTTTACCTTCAAAAGTGTGCAATCTTTTGAATTTCTAAGATTAAAACATCCTATGCCACTACATCTTAAATGAGGAATCTAGAAATGATCCCTAAAATGGTCAAATGGTTCCTTAAGAATCAACTAAAGCAAAAAAAGCATATTTAGCCCTATTAATTTGTTTAGGGTTAAAAGGAATTGCATTAGATTCCTAAGATTGAAATAACATATCCTACTTTATCTTACATGAGGAATCAGGAAATGATCCCAAAACTGGTCAAATGGTTCTTTAAGGATTGACTAAAGCAAAAAAAGTGTATTGAGCCCTTCAAAGTATGTTTAGCTTACAATGTGTGCAATATATTGAATTTATGAGATTGAAACACCCTATGCCACTACATCTTACATGAGGAATCTAGAAATGATCCCCAAAATGGTTAAATTGTTCCTTAAGGATTGACTATAGCCAAAAACGCGTCTTGAACCCTTTTAGTTTGTTTAGGGTCAAAAGTGTGCAATGCGTTGAATTTCTAAGATTGAAATATCCTATCCCACTATATCTTACTTGAAGAATCTAGAAATAAACCCCTATTATAAAAAAAGAAAGAAAAAGGAAATTAACCCCATAAACCTCAAATGCCTCCTTATGGATTGACTAAAGTCAAAAACGCATAGTGAGCCCTTTGTCATTGTTTAGGGTCAAAAGCATGGAATGCATTGAATTTCTAAGATTCAAACATCCTGTCTCACTATATCTCACTTGAGTAATGTAGAAATGAACCCATGTTTTAAAAGAAAAGATAGAAATGAACCCCCAAAAACTTCAAATGCCTCCTTATGGATCGACTAAAGTCTAAAACACATAATGAGCCCTATTTGATTGTTTAGGGTGAAAAGTATGCAATGTGTTGACTTTCTAATATTGAAAAATCCTATTCACTATACCTTACAAGAAGAATCAAGAAATGATCCCCAAAAATGTCAAATGCTTCGTTAAGGATCGACTAAAGCAAAAAACATGCGTCAAGCCCTTTTAAGTTGTTTAGGTTCAAAAACTGTGAAATGTATTGAATTTTTGTTATTGAAACAACCTATCCCACTATATCTTATACAAGGAATCTAGAAATAATACCAAAAAAGGTTAAATGCATCCATAGGGGAAGATAAACGCCATAAACGCATATTGAGCCCTTTTAGCTTGTTTAGGGTCAAAAGTGTCCAATGTATTGAAATTATAAGATTGAAACATCTTTTGCCACTATATGTTACATGAGGATTCAAGATATGGTCCCCAAAAAGGTCAAATTCCTCCTTATGGATCAACTAAAGCTAAAAACGACTATTGAGCCCTTTTTGCTTTTCTTGGGGTCAAAAATGTGCAATGTATTGAATTTCTATCATTGAAACATCATATGCCACTACATCCTACATGAGGAATCTAGAAATGATCCCCAAAATGGTCAAATGGTTGCTTAAGAATCTACTAAAACTAAACACGAGTATTGAGCCCATTTAGCACGTTTTGGGGTCAAAAGTGTGCAACATATTGAATTTCTATAATTAAAACATCCTATGCCACTGTATCTTCGATGAGGAATCTTGAAATGATCCCAAAAAGGCTCAAACACTTTGTAAAGGATCGACTGACTCCAAAAATGAGCTTTGAGTCCTTCAAAGTATGTTTAGCTTCAAAAGTGTGGAATGTTTTGAATTTCTAAGATTGAAACATCCTATGCAACAACATCATACACAAGGAATCTAGAAATCATCGCCAAAATGGTCAAATGGTTCCTTACGGATCGACAAAGCCAAAAAAGCGTATTCAGCCCTTTTAGTTTGTTTAGGGACAAAAGCTTGCAATGCATTGGATTTCTATGATTGAAACATCCTATTCCACTTTATCATAGTTGAGGAATCAAGAAATGATCCAAAAAATGATCAAACGGTTCCTTAAGGATCGACTAAACCAAAAAATGTGTTTTCAGCTGTTCAAAGCATGTTTAGCTTCAAAAGTGTGCAATGTTTGAATTTCTAAGATTGAAACAAGCTATGCCACTAAATCTTACATGAGGAATCTAGAAATGATTCCCAAAATGGTCAAATGGTTCCTTAAGTATCGAGTAAAGCCAAAAACGAGTATTGAGCCCTTTTAGCATGTTTTAAGGTCAAAAGTGTGCAATGTAATTAATTTCTATGATTGAAACATCCTATGCCACTGTTTCTTAGATGAGGAATCAAGAAATGACCCCCAAAAAGCTCAAACACTTCCTAAAGGATCGACTAAAGCCAAAAACGAGCATAGAGCCCTTCAAAGTATGTTTAGCTTCACAAGTGCAATGTTTTGAATTTCTAATATTGAAACATCCTACGCCACTACATCAAACATGAGGAATCTAGAAATAATCGCCAAATTGGTCAAATGCTTCCTTAAGGATCAACTAAAGCCAAAAACGTGTATTGAGCCCTTTTAGTTTGTTTTATGGTCAAAAGTGTGCAATGTATCGAATTTTTGTGAGTGAAACATCCTATCCCACTACATCTTATACAAGGAGTCTAGAAATGATCCCCAAAATGGTCAAATTCTTCCTTAAGGTTTGACTAAAGCCAAAAACCCGAGTTGAGCCCTTTTAGCTTGATTAAGGTCAAAAGTGCGCAATGTGTTGAATTTATAAGATTGAAACATCCTATCCCAATACATCTTACATGAGGAATCTAGAAATGATCCCCAAAATTGTCAAATTCTTCCTAAAGGATCGACTAAAGCCAAAAATGTGTGTTGACCCCTTTTAGCTTGTTTTGGGGTCAAAAGTGGCAATGTATTGAAATTCTTTGATTGAAACATCCTATCTTGATGCGATCCAGAAAACACAAGCTATCTCTTTAAGTGGTTGGAGCAACAAATATGAGCAATAATTTTGAATTCGTCATCAATTTAATTTGGGCTGAAAATGGAGCTGCTGACCATATTTTGGGCTTGGAGACATCAAATTGAAGGGCTTGGGCCATGAGCTACACATGGGAGGAGTCATTTGGGCCTAATTAATTACATTTTGGGCTTAATATGTTGATTACTTTTTTAGGGTTTTTATTTGTGCGAAAATTGTTAATTAGTTGGCAGATTTGACTTTTGGGTTTGTTGATTGTTGACATTAAGTTGGCATGCTTGACTTTTGGGATTCTTGATTGATTGAATTAGGTTGGCATGTTTGACTTTTGGCTTTATGGTTGTTGAAATTAGGTTGGCAGATTTGAATTTTAGGGTTTGTTGTTTGTTGAATTAGGTGTAGTGCTTTGAATTCTCTAGAATGCATTGAATGCAATTAGGTGAGATTTCTGGATGTAGCCTATAAATACTTTGTAAGCCTCATTTGGAAGAAAGACTTGAACAAGACTTGAATTTTGAATGAAAAGTTGCTTCTATGTACTTATCAAGGCTTGTGGCGTCTTCTTAGAACTAACAGACTTATCAAGGCTTGATCAACCTTGTGGCGTCTTCCAACACTTCGGGTCCTTGTCCTTCCGTGTTCAAGGGTTCAAGTGGATCGTTCCAGTCCTTTGTTTAGCTTTCTTGGGGTGAGTGTATCTCAGAATTGGTTGTGGGTTCTTAGGGTCTAACCCTAGTGGGTTCGCACCATATCCCACTACATCTTACATGTGGAATCTAGAAATGAGCACCAAAATGGTCAAATGCTTCCTTCATGATTGACTAAAGCCAAAAACGCGTGTTGAATTTCTTAGGGTCAAAAGTGATCAATGTATTGAATTTCTTGGATTAAACAACCTATCCCATTATATCTTGAGGAATCTAGAAATGAACCTCTGTTATGAAAAAAAAAAAACAAGAAATGAACCCAAAAAATTTTAAATGCCTTCTTATGGATCTAATTATGTGAAAAATGTGTATTGAACCTTAATTGTTTAGGGCCAAAAGTGTGTTATGTATTCAATATTTTATGGTTAAAAAATCCTATTGACTATATCTTACAAGTGGAATCTAGAAATTATATCCAAAAATGTCAAATGCTTCCTTGATGATCGACTAAAGCCAAAAACGTGTATCCTTTTAATTTTTTTAGGATCAAAAGTGTGCAATATTTGAATTTCTAAGATTGAAACATACTATCCCACTACATCTTACATGAGGAATCCAGAAATGATCCCCGAAATGGTCAAATGGTTCCTTAAGGATCGACCAAAGGCAAAAAATTGTATTCAGCCCTTTTAGATTGTTTAGGGACAAAAGAGTGATATGCATTGAATTTCTAAGATTAAAACATCCTGTTCCACTCTATCATACTTGAGGAATCCAGAAATGATCCCAAAAATTGGTCAAATGGTTCCTTAAGGATCGACTAAATCCAAAAACATGTATTAAGCCCTTGTAGCTTGTTTTGGGGTCAAAAGTGTGCAATGTATTGAATTTCTATGATGGAAACATCCTATCCACTGTATCGTAGATGAGGAATCTTGAATTGATCCCCCAAAAGCTCAAACACATCCTAATGGATCGAGTAAAGTCGAAAATGAGCTTTGAGCCCTTCAAAGGATGTTTAGCTTCAAAAGTGTGCAATGTTTTGAATTTCTAAGATTGAAACATCATATACCGCTGCATCATATGTGAGGAATCTTGAAATCATCACCAAAATTGTCAAATGGTTCCTTAAGAATCGACCAAAACCAAAAAAGCTTATTCATCCCTTTTAGTTTGTTTAGGCACAAAAGCATGAAATGCATTGCATTTCTCATATTGAAACATCTTATCCCACTTTTTCTTACTTGAGGAATCAAGAAATGATACAAAAAATTGTGAAATGGTTCCTTAAGGATCGACTAAATCCAAAAACGCGTTTTGAGCCCTTAAAAAGCATTTTTAGCTTCAAAAGTATGCAATGTTTTGAATTTCTAAGATTGAAACATCCTATGCCATCTTACATCCGGAATCTAGAAATGATCTCCAAAATGGTCAAATGGTTCCTTAAAGATCGACTAAAGCAAAAGAAGAGTATTGAGCCCTTCTAGTTGTTTTGGGGTCAAAAGTGTGCAATGTATGGAATTTCTATGAGTGAAACATTCTTTGCCACTGTATGTTGAATGAAGAATCTTGAAATGATCCCCAAAAGGCTCAAACACTTCGTAAAGGATAGACTAAAACCGAAAATGGGCATTGAGTCCTTCAAAGTATGTTTAGCTTCAAATGTGTGCAATGTTATGAATTTCAAAGATTGAAACATCCTATGCCACTACATCATACATGAGGAATCTAGAAATCATCGCCAAAATGGTCAAATGGTTCCTTAAAGATCGATCAAAGCCAAAAACGTGTTTTGAACCGTTCAAAGCATGTTTAGCTTAAAAAGTGTGCAATGTTTTGAATTTCTAAGATTGAAACAACCTATGCCACTACTTCTAACATGAGGAATCTAGAAATGATCCCAAAAATGGTCAAATGGTTTCTTAAGGAACGACTAAAGGCCAAAATGAGTATTGAGCCCTTTTCATTTTTTGTGACAAAAGTGTGCATTTTATTAAATCTCCATAATTGAAACTTCCTATCCCAGTACATCTTACGAGAGGAATCTAGAAAATATCCCCAAAATGGTCAAATGCTTCCTTATGGATCGAATAAAGCCAAAAACGTGTAATGAGCCCTTTTAACATGTTTTGGGGCCAAAAGTGTGCAATCTATTTAATTTCTATAATTAAAACATCATGTCCTACTACATCTTACTTGAAGAATCTAGAAATGATCACCAAAAAGGTTAAATGCTTCCTTAAGGATCGACTAAAGCCAAAAACATGTATTGAGCCCTTTTAGCTTTTTTTTTGGGGTTAATTGTGTGCAATATATTGAATCTCGATTTTGAAACATCCTATCTCACTACATCTTACATGAGGACTCTAGAAATAATCGCCAAAATGGTCAAACGCTTCCTTAAGGATCGACTAAAGCTAAAAACGCGTATCGAGCCCTTGAAAGTATATTTAGCGTCAAAAGTGTGCAATGTTTTGAATTTCTAAGATTGAAACATTCTATGCCACTACATCTTACATCAGGAATCTAGAAATGATCCACAAAATGATCAAATGGTTCCTTAAGAATCGATGATTTAGGGCCCGTTTGGTTCACAGAAAATATTCTGACGGAATGGAAAGGAAAGGAAATGGATGGAAAGGAATGAAAATGAAATGAAGGTCGACTCGTTTGGTACGCACAAGAAAGGAAATGAATCGAATTGAAAATTTTATGTTTGGTTGGATGAAAATGGGGGTAAGGAAACTCAGAATTATGTGCAAATGACTATTTTACCCTTAATGAGTATTTTTTAATTAAGCTCACTAATATAAAATTTTAAAATATGTTAAAATTAAATAATCATAAAAATAAATGAATAAAGTATTTCCAATAATTAAAATTTCAATAAATATTTAATTTTATTAAAAATTCATAATTTACATAAATAAATAAAAATATTTCTGTTAAATATAAAAATCACATAAATTTTAATTTTAATATGTATTTATATAATATGATTAAAAAATAACTAAATAATATTTAAAAACACAACTAAGATAACCTTGTATTTGCAACCATATCAAACAAAGTAATTAATAATTAAGTTAAATAAATAATTTTAAATAGTAAAATGTCAGAAATGTGATCATATGGAGAGAATTTTGTGGCTTCAACTTCTTTTGGAGCTCCAACTATCTTAGTTTATCCAAAAAAAAATATATATATCTCACGTTTTCTTCTTCAAACTCTCTCTTTAAAATTTTTAAACTCACTTCTTAAGTCTAAAGTTGAGCTACTTCTCATTTCAGGTAAATAATTACATTAATTAAATATAAATGTAAAATAAAATTTCAAAAAAAATTATATTCGTGTCAGATTTTATATTCTCATAGCTGAATTCGATTTTGATTTTGAAAATCCATTTTGAAGTTTCAAAGTTAATTTTGAAACTTGTTATCTTCGAATTTGAGTGGCTAAATTCAAATTTGATTGCGTCAAATTCGAATTTGAGTGGCCACATTCGAATGTCATTGCATCAAATTCGAATGTGAGTGCCCACATTCAATTGTAACTGCTTCAAATTCGAGTGTGAATGCCCACATTCGAATTTGATTAAGTAGAAATTTCTAGGTTTTACACACAGAGTACAAAACTCTAGCAGAATGGAAAACGAAAGCAAAATCATTATTTATCTCGATGATTTCATAAAGCCCAACAAAGTTCTAAACTTCAGCTAAGCAGGTAAATAGGATAGAGATGAGACTTAAAAGATGCCACATGAAACTCAAAAGCTCCTGTCACAAAAGCTCCATTCTTTTCGACCACTGTTGACCTTCAACATTCCCTCCATCACAGCTCGTGCTCCTCTGAAATTGTCTCAACAGGTCGGCTCATCCACCTTCATCTTCTCAACTCAGCTTCATCACTGTCGTAACACACCCAGACAATCGAAGAAGATGGGTCTCAAATAGTTGAGGGCATTTTGGTGAAAAGCCGGTTCCTTTAAACGCCAGAAAATGCGTTCCCACCACTTTTGGTGGGAACCCATTTTCCCATCTTTAAAGGAAAATCAGTCATCGTCGAAAACAGAAAAGAAGGACAATCCACCAACCAAACGCTTGAAGAAGATGGAAAATCGTCATTCCTTTTCCATCGCCGCATTCTTAGCGAACCAAACGGACCCTTAACCATTTCTTCACCATTTCTTCCCCATATCCTTCCATTTTCGTCCAGCCATGATGTCTACACTTGGGAGGGTGCTTGAGCTCGAAATTTCATCAATGAGAGGCTAGAACTTTGGTGCTTTGGTGGTGTGAAGGTGGCTTGAGCTTCAATGGGCGAAATATGGGAGTTATTTGTTTCCTCATGCTCTTTTCCTTATGTATGGAGTTTTGTGGTTGCATTTCTCTTGTATATCTGGATTGGAGACATGTTTTTCCTCTTTCATTGTCTTTAAATTGGAATATTTGTGTTGGATATTGAGTTATGTTAATTGAATGATGTCTATGTTTGAATTTCCTATTGGGTTTGTGATGCTATATGATTTTTAGTGGTTGCTAGATTGTGTAGCTTAATTTATCCAATTGAATGTTGTGGTTGCACATTCTTGAGAGGAATCAGTTTTCAAAACTCATGTTCCAACACACACCAAGTGGAGCTTAACACTAACCCTAAGTAATGGCTAAGAAAGTGGTTGCTTGATTAGTCCTTAATTAGGGCTAGTGGACCCCTAGTGATTGCTTAGGGATTTTTCAATTATACTTGGTGCATCTTTTAACTTCCAATATCAATTTTAATGAAGAGTGAGAGCCACCGTAGCACTACCAAAGCCCATTTTATAAATTCCCTTAATCCAAACCCTTTTCTCCCTTTTAATCAAAAGAAAATTACAAAAACAAGTAATAGCAATTGTCAATAGTTTTATTAAATGAATTTTCAAAATCAAACCCCCATACCTTTTATTGTTTCAATTACATTTAGTTAGCTCAGGTTGTTTAGAATGACTCCTTAAGTGAAACGATCCGGGATTGTGCCACTTTACACAATCCTTGGTAATTATTGTGATTTTAACCCCAAGGCGATTAGGAAAAGGTTTAATCATCAGCTCAACAAATGTGAACAAGAGAGTTGAAAACGTAGCAAATGTCATTTGGGCTAAAAATGGAGGTTCTGATCATGTTTTGGGCTTGGAAACAACAAATGAAAGAGCTTGGACCTAGTGCTACACATTGGAGAATCATTTGGGCCTAATTAATCACATTTTGGGCTTAATATGCTGATTACATTTTTATGGTTTTTATTTGTGCGAAAATTATTAATTAGTTGGAGATTTGACTTTCGGGTTTCTTGAGTTTATTGCTTGGAATTCTCTAGATTGCATTTAATGCAAATTAGGTTAAGTTTCTGAATGAACCTTTAAATACTTTGTAAGCCTTATTTTGAGGGTAGACTTGATTTTAAATGAAAAAGTTGCTTTCTGTACTTTGTATCTTGAGAGTGGATTCTCTCTAGGGTTCTTCTTAGAACTAACAGACTTATCAAGGCTTGATCAACCTTGTGGCGTCTTCCAACACTTCGGGTCCTTGTCCTTTCATGTTCAAGGGTTCTAGTGGATCATTACAGTCCTTTGTTTAGCTTTCTTGGGGTGAGTGTATGATTGGTTATGGGTTCTTAGGGTCTAACCCTAGTGGGTTCGCCCCATCTTGGTATCAGAGCTTCGGATCTAAACTCAGGTCATATCTTTCTATTCTTTGTTTTTCATTCTTGTTGTTTGTTTTGTGTTTTTTGCTTCGTGTCTGTTCATCTTCTTTGTTTCTGTTCGAGTCTGAAATTTTTGTCCATGTTCGACTAGTTTTGAGTTGTGTATTTCAATATGTAGTATGTCAATCTTATAGTTCAAAGTCTGTTCTTTCTTTTCGTTTTGAAATCGTCCAAATCCGAGTTTTATGTTGTGAGTTATACCTGTTTCAAAAGTGTCGCGTTTTCTTGAAATTTCTGGGTTCTATTTGCTTATTTTGTTCTGTTTGTGTTAGATTTCAACATTGGATTTCAAAGATTGAAACATCCTATCCTACTTTATCTTACTTGAGGAATCAATAAATGATCCAAAAAATAGTCAAATGGTTCCTTAAGGATCGACAAAGCCAAAAACGCATTTTGAGCCCTTCAAAGCTTGTTTAGCTTCAAAAGTGTGCAATGTTTTGAATTTCTAAGATTGAAACATCCTATGCCACTACATCTTAGATGAGGAATCTAGAAATGATCCCCAAAATGATCAAATGATTCCTTAAGGATTTACTAAAGACAAACATGCGTTTTGAGCTCTTTTAGCTTGTTTATTGTCAAAAGTATGCAATGGCGTTGAATTTCTAAGATTGAAACATCTTTTCCCACTGTATCTTACTTGAGGAATCTACAAATGAACCCCTATTATCAAAAAAAAAGAAAAAAAGAAATGAACCCCAAAAACTTCAAATGCCTCCTTCTGGATCGACTAAAGTCAAAAACACGTATTAGCTATATGATTGTGTAGGGTTAAAAGTGTGAAATGTATTGAATTTCTAGTATTGAAACAACCTGTTGACTAAATCTTACACGAAGAATCTAGAAATGATCCCCCAAAATGTCAAATACTTCCTTAATGATAGACTAAAGCGAAAAACATTTATTAAGACTGTTTAGATTGTCTAGGGTCAAGAACTGTGCAATGCGTTGAAGTTTTAGGATTGAAACATCCTATCACACTATATATTATGTGAGGAAACTAGAAACGATCCCCAAATTGGTGAAATGCTTCCTTAAGGATCGACTAAAGCCAAAAATGCGTATTGAGCCCTTTTAGCATGTTTTGGGGTCAAAAGTGTACAATGTACTGAGTTTCTATGATTGAAACATCCTATGACACTATATCTTACATGAGGAATCTAGAAATGATCCCCAAAATGGTCAAATACTTCCTAAAGGATCAACTAAAGAAAAAAAACGCGTATTGAGCCCCTCAATGTTTGTTTAGCTTCAAAATTGTGCAATGTTTTGAATTTCTAAGATCGAAACATCCTATGTCACTACATCTTACATGAGGAATCAATAAATGATCCCCAAAATGGTCAAATGGTTCCTTAAGGATAGACTAAAGCCAAAATGACGCACTGAGACCTTTTAGCTTTTTAGGGTCAAAAGCGTGCAATGCATTGAATTTCTAAGACTGAAACATCCTATGCCACTATATCTTACATGAGGAATCTAGAAATGAACCACAAAAAGTTCAAATGGTTCCTCATGAATCGACTAAAGCCAAAAACACGTATTGAGCCCTTTTAGCTTCTTTTTGGGTCAAAAGTGTGCAATGTATTAAATTTCTTTGATTGAAACATCCTATCCCACTACATCTTACGTGAGGAAACTAGAAATAATCCCCAAATTGGTGAAATGCTTCCTTAAGGATCGACTAAAGCCAAAAACGAATACTGAGCCCTTTTAGCATGTTTTGGGGTCAAAAGTGTACAATGTATTGAGTTTCTATGATTGAAACATTCTATCCCACTACATCTTACATGATGAATCTAGAAATGATCCCCAAAATGATTAAATGCTTCCTTGAAGATCGACTAAAGCCAAAAACGTGTGTTGACCCCTTTTGGGATCAAAAGTGTGCAATGTATTGAATTTCAATGATTGAAACATCCTATCCCACTACATATTACATGAGGAATCTAGAAATGATCCCCAAAATGGTCAAAAACTTCCTTAAGGATCGACTAAAGCCAAAAACACGCATTAAGTCCTTTTATATTATTTTGGATCAAAAGTTTCCAATTTATTGAATTTCTAGGATTGAAAATTCCTATCCCACTATATCTTACTGGAGGGATCTAGAAATGAACCTCTGTTAAGAAAAAAAAAATGAACCCCCAAAACTTCAAATGTCTCCTTGTGGATCGACAAATGCAAAAAATGCAAATTGAGCCCTTTTAGATTGTTTATGGTCAAAAGTGTGAATTGTATTGAATTTATAAGATTGAAACATGCTATCCCACTATATCTTACATGAGGAATCTAGAAATGATACCCAAAAACTTCAAATGCTTCCTTAAGGACCAACTAAAGCTAAAAATGTGTATTATGGCCTTTTCGTTTGTTTAGGGTCAAAAGTGTTCAATGTGTTGAATTTGTGAGATTGAAACATCCTATACCACTATATCTTAGATGAGGAAACTAGAAATAATCCCCAAAAAGGTCAAATGCTTCCTTAAGGGACAACAACGCCATAAATGTGTATTGAGCCCTTTTAGTTTGTTTAGGGTCAAAAGTGTGTAATGTATTGAATTTCTAAGATTTTGACATTGAAAATGGCAGGAAATAAACAAGAGGGGGGTGAATTGTGTATCTCAAAAATTTGTAAGAACTTAAAAATCAAATATACAAGGAATTATACTGGTTCGGTCTTAACTCTAAACTACATCCAGTTGTCCAACCTTGTTTGGGTTCCACTAGTGAATCAGGAGTACAATAGGTTCTTGAATACCTTTACACCTTAGAGAATTTACTTAGTAAGACCTCTCTTATCTCACCAAATTCCCTCTCCCTTACTCTTTGTAAGAATACAACCCTTTCGTCTAGGATCCCACTATCCCAAGGAAATCACTTAATGATAATGAAAAAGTTGATAGAATTTCAAAGCTTACTCACACTCGAGCTGATAGGATTACAATATGAAGAACAACTGAGAGAATTTAGACTTGAATTGATTGCAGTAGGATGATGTAGTTGAATAGCACTTTATTTTTTCTACCAAATAAGTCTTGGCTTCAAATGTTGTTATATCATGTTATGAAAATTTTCCATTGAGTCTCTATTATAGCCGTTGCTTGATCTTTGGTGAGAGATGATTAATCTGATGGAGTGTTGAGATGTGGATGCTCTGTTGATGCATTTACTCCTTATACTTGGTTAGCTTCATCTTCTCTATCTTCATTAAATGCATAAAGCAAATCCAGCTTCAAACGGCTCATTTCTTGACTCTGTGTGTGTAACGTTAACTTTCCTAAATAGGTCTGACAGACTCTGCACATAAAAGGCTTAAAAATTCAAATCCATCGCCAGATCGATCATAAGACTCCATTCGATCACTGCTTCTGTTCTCTGATCGATCACACATAGATTAGCCTTAGATCCGGACCTGCATCACTTGAACTTGAGATTAGATAATAGCATGCCTGATCGATCACAGGACATCCTGATCGATCATGCTTCACTGATCAAATAGGCTTAGATTATGTTGGCCTTGTTTCAGTTAATTCTAGTTTTTTATAATCGATCATAGGACCTTCCTTGATACTCTCCGATTGATCACATAACTATGATCGAACAGGCTAAGATTAGGACTTAAATTACAATTGAGAGGTCTTGATCGATCACAGGGTGTCCATGATCGATCATACCCTTTCATTCAATCAAACTCAGATTACTAAGTTTGGTTTTCTATTAAGTTCAAGTTTCTTTGATCGATCATAGGGCCTTCTGATCAATTAGGCGGCCATACTTATAACTTATATTCATTATAAACTTATCCTGATCAATCATAACATTAAATTCTTATTCGATTATCTCTTCCTGATCGATTAGGCAATAACTTAGGATTTCTATCAGATTATTCTAAGTTCATTCAAGTTCTAAACCTAATCTTTCTTTATGCCTTAGTTATGTTTAGTTGTCATCAAAACACTTTATTCTAACATTCTCCCCCTTTTTGATGATGACAAAATAAAAGTTATAATCTAGATTAGTAGAAAGCAAAAATAGACAGATAATAATCTGATAAACAGGGTAACTTGATCATAAGCATTAAAAGTCATACATACTAACTGACAATATTATAAACATAATAAAAACAGGAGTCAATCAAATCATCTACAGAAAGTTAAGAAAACATATAATAACATGAATGATGCAGATGCAAAAAGATGAATGCATGTGGGGAGGCTTTTGCTGGTTTAATCTAAATTAGAACCACTCGAGCCCTTCCAATATTTTGGCTTCAAATCATAGTCCCCATAATCAGAACTGTATCCCCTAAAGTCATTTGATGCTACTCCTTGAAATTTTGGTGTTGGCTCAACTTTCTTCTTTCTAGCTAAAGCTTTCTTCTTCTTAGGAGATGGAGGCTTGGTCTTGGCCAAAATCCTCTCAAAGTAGGTCTGCTACTTCTGTTTCTTCTTTGGAGGAGGCTTGGATGATTTTGCCTTGGGTGCAGCCTTCCTCTTTGTAATAGCCTTAGGAGTAGGCTTTGGTTCCTTAATCACTATTCCCTTTGCAGCCTTGGAACCTTTTCTTGTTATCATTCTTTTTGGAGGCTTAGAAGCAGTCTTCTTGATTCTTTTTCCCTTGATTGTGGACTGAACCTCCAGCCCTTCCTCTTCTTCACCAAACTCCAAAAATTGGGAAGTGGTCTGAATTGGGTCCATCTTATCAAGCGGGACTGGTTTCTTGTAAATCACTTGCTTCTTGATTCTCCAGCTTGGAATCACAGGCTTAGGCAGAGTGGCTTGTTCATCTTTTGCCTTGGCTTCTTCTTCCTATTGGCTCTTGTGAATTCTTTCAGCAAGCTCTCCCACTTGCCTATGAAGATAGGGCCAAGTGTCTACTGACACCGGTTGTAGCTCCTGGTACAGCACCATAGCCATGCTCAGATCCTCTTCTTATTCTTCTAGTACCACATTCTCATCTGCAGGAGGTTGGTGTGTACAGGCCCTTCATGGGACAGGTTCTCTATCATGACTTGCTCCTCCATATTCAATTTGATTCCTTCTACCAGCTCATGAATTTTTGGAAGAATTTGACTTAGAGTGGCATCATGAGAGGCTTCTTTCAGAACTTGAGGCTTGGTTGCAGATAAAACGTGCACATCCTCCTCAGAAATGTCTGCAATAGGCTTCTGAATCATCTCAGAGGCAATGGATAACAAGATGGCAGTAGCTTCGATTGCCTTCTCTTGAATATTGCTACTCCCCTTTTTGTCAGCATAAAAAAGAATGTGGGGAAGGATAGGAGAGGAGGTGACTTTGGCTTTGCCCTTTCTAGCATAGATGAGGGAAGGGTGATGAAGGAGCATGGAGGCCCAACATTCTAAAAGATCCATTACAAGGCATTGGAGGCCCGATGACAAGAGCCAGGACCAAAGCTATGAAGGAGGCCATAACTTGTTTCATACGAGATCTTCGAGAGTTGGAGCCCAAGCAAATGGAAATTGGTTCAACAATTAGGAGCATAAGTGCTGAAAATATAGCAAATGTCATTTGCGCTGAAAATAGAGATTTTAATCATAGTTTGGGCTTGGAGACATTCAATTAAAGGGCTTGGACCAAGAGCTACACATGGGAGGAGTCATTTGGGCCTAAATAATCACATATTGGGCTTTAAATGATGACTACATTTTAGTACTTTTATTTTGTGCGAAAATTAAGAATTTGTTGCCAATTTTGACTTTTGGATTCCTTGATGCATGGAAATATGTTCCTTGATTGATGGATTAGGTTGGCATGCTTGAGTTTTGGGTCCCTTGATTCATGGAATTAGGTTCCTTGATTTATGGGATTAGGTTGGCATGCTTGAGGTTTGGGTCCCTTGATTCATGGAATTAGGTTCCTTGATTTATGGGATTAGGTTGGCATGCTTGACTTTTGGGTTCCTTGATTTATGGAATTAGGTTCCTTGATTTATGGAATTAGGTTGGCATGTTTGAATTTTAGTTCTTTATGAAGCCTATAAATACATTGTAAGCCTTATGTTGAAGGCACACTTGAATGAATTGAAACATTAGTTTCTCTCGTGTGAGCTTTGCTTGCATCTTTGTATTCTCTTGAGAATACTTGACTGTATCAAGGACTGATCATCCTTGTGGTGTCTGTGGGCTAGGGTTGTAAGAGACAGGTACTCTTCCTTCCAACGATCATCCGTGTTCCTTTTCTTGTCTTTATACTTGTTCTCTAGCCGATCCGCTCCCCATAATATATCAAAGGGTGTGGTCTGGGAGTGTATGGAATGGAGGAAGGATGGTGTGGAATAGTCTGGTAAGCATGTGTGGGGGGTTAGTTCTTGGTGAGGGATAGAGGATTGTGGGAATGATGGTTTGAAAGTGGGAGGAGTGGGTTGAGGAGAGGCTTGTGTTTTGGCTATGGGAGGTTGAGTGTCTGGAATAGTGGTGCTCTTAAGAGAGGACGGTGGGATTTCTGTGTGGATGATTGGGGAGGAGGTAAGGTCCATAGGTGAGAGAGGAGGATCTTGGTCATCTGAAGAGTCTCCTAAGGGGGTGTGTTTGGTCTGAGTGGAAGGTTCTCCCATGGAGGCTCTGATTTCCAGGTGTTTGATGATGTCTACCACCGTGTCATAACCCTAGTACACATGTACTCCACATTCCTTGATTGAGGGCACTATAGACTCATTGAGTGCAGCCACCAGTCTCTTCAGGAGTTTCTCTTCCATGGCTTGATTTTGCAGAGATAATTCTTTCAAAGCGCTAGGAATGACTTCCTTTTGCACCTTCTCTGTGACTTTAGCAGCAATCTAATCCACCATATCTTCTGGAATCATAGTCTTCTTTTCGGATTCAGGCATGGATGGTTGAGATGATTGAGAGGTAGAGGAGTGAACCTCTTTATGTCCTCCCTAAGATTGATCTTCCTCCTTAGGAACCTGATAGCATACAGAGAAACATTCAATATAAAGATCACAAAGCCAAACAAGCAGTCCAAGGTGTTCAACAAATTTATTGCCTAGGAATGATTACATGGAGGATGACATGGATTATTGCTTGGATGATGACTTGAATGACTGATTGGCACCATTTAATCCTAAAGGAAATAGGAAATTACTTAAACTTAAAGTAAAAGTCATCTTCCTAAAGAAAATAGTAAAGAAAAATAAGCTACTTTAAAAATAGGAAATTTAAACAGTCTTCTAGAACTAGCAATGACCAAAGAAGGCCTTATTCAATGGAAATAAAATAGGAAACTTCCTAAAAACAAAAATAATCAAACTAAATGCATGATGAAGCCTTCTTGATGCATCTTCATGACTCTTGGATGTCACTTTTGCTCCACCTCCAAGTCACATGCTTGTCATATGGTATTTTAAGTGAATTCTTCAATCTGAACTGCACATGGGCCTTGTACATCATCTTGTTGGTGATGCGATCCAACAAGATAACTCTTCAACTTCAAATGATCCTTTGCAAATTCCAAGTGGACCAATCACAAGAGCGAGAGCTAAGAGAATTAAGGAGGCATTGATTGGGCTAGTGCAAGAGACATGGACAAAGCGAATGGCAATTGGTTCAACAAATGTGAACAAAAGAGCTGAAAACGCAGCAAATGTCATTTGGGCTGAAAATGAAGAGGTTGGTCATATTTTGGGCTTGAAAACATCAAATTGAAGGGCTTGGACCATGAGCTACACATGGGAGGAGTCATTTGGGCATAAATGATCACATTTTAGGCTTAAAATTCTGATTCAAATTGTCAACGTTTCTTTGTGCGAAAATCAAATTAGTTAGGTGCAGATTTGACTTTTGGGTTTTGTTGATTGTTGAAATAAGTTGGCATCTTTGACTTTTGTGTTCTTGATTGATGAATTAGGTTGGCATATTTGAATTCTAGGGTCTTGATTGTTGAAATTAAGTTGCCAAATTTGAATTTTTGTGTTTGTTGTTTGTTGAATTAGGTTTAGTGTTTGAATTCTCAAGAATGCATTGAATGCAATTTAGGCATGACTTATGGATGTAGCCTATAAATACATTGTAAGCCTCATTTGGAAGGCACACCTAAACATTTGAGTGAAATGAAAGTTGCTTCTATGCACTTTGTATCTTGAGAGTGGATTCTCTCTAGGGTTCTTCATTGAACTAACAGACTTATCAAGGCTTGATCAACCTTGTTGCGTCTTCCAACACTTCGGGTCCTTGTCCTTCCGTGTTCAAGGGTTCAAGTGGATCGCTCCAGTCCTTTGTTTAGCTTTCTTGGGGTGAGTGTATCTCAGATTGGTTGTGGGTTCTTAGGGTCTAACCCTAGTGGGTTCACACCAGTTGGGCTTCTAACATTATAACCATTCTTGATGCTTCTTGAACCTTCTTAGATCTTCAAAATGGGTCTTCCTTTTCCAATTTTCGTGCATAAACATGTATGGGCCTTTAAACATCCAATTGGGCTTAAATGTGGTTGAATCTTGTTCAGAAACTCCCATAGTCCATTACACTTGCATTTGGGCTCTGATTTGAAGTCTTGATGCGCCATTGGACTCTTCCATGCCATGGTGGCTTTGGGGGTGCCCTGCCAAATGTCACATTAAACTCTACACATGTAGTCATCCAAGTCATCATCCAAGCAATAATCCATGTCATCCTCCATGCATACATTCCTAGGCAATAAATTTGTTGAACACCTTGGACTGCTTGTCGAACTTTGTGATCTTTATATTGAACGTTTCTCTGTATGCTATCAGAACCCTTCTTGGCCTTAGGGTGGAATAGGAGCAGGTTGTTGTAGTTTCATCCTTTTGAAAGTGAGGATGTGATGAAGGAGAATGTAGTGCCAAGACTTTAAAGGCAGCTGAACCAGACATGGAGCAAGCTCAAGGATTCACATTTCCCCCTTCCATTATTCTCTTCTCTTAAAAAAATCTGATTCTTACAACTTTTGTTATAAAGATCACCACATATTTGATATTGTCTTTTGATTTGTTGTTAAGTTTTAATCTAAAATATTGTAAGAGGCAAGCTAGGGTGGTAAAAGGCAAGAGTGCTTGGATCAAGTTAAAAGCCATATTTGAGCGAAACACGAGTGACAAAACAACTTTTGAGTGAAAATACGTGAGTAGAGAGTGGTGAGGTCCTTTATTATTTCCCTTCCTCCTTGATCAAACTAACATTTCAGATTAAAGATGACTGGAGAAGAAGCCAACAAAGATGAATTCACTACTGATCCCAAGTTGTTCATGAAAGCCATTCGCAATGAGTTCCTCAAACTCAAGATGGAAATGGTAGAGCTAAAGGAATCTAAAGCGTCAAGCAGTGAAGAGGAGACATAAAGATCACGTTCTTTATCCTCAAAAGGTAAAAGAAGATATGCTAAACATGATGTAGATGAATCTGACTCAAAGATTAAGTACCCTACCTTTAAGGGTAGTACCAATCCAGATTTATACCTTGATTGGGAGATAAAATTTGAGCAGATCTTCAGAATGTGTGATTGGTCTGAAGAAAAGAAGGTAAAACTAGCTTCTTTTCAATTTTTTTGACTTTGCTACTATTTGGTGGAAGATTTATAGCTTAAGAGGTGGCTTAGAGGCAAAGTTCTACCTCGTTCGTGGGAGAAGCTCAAGAAACTATTGCGAAAGAAGTATGTTCCCAGCTACTATTATCGAGAGCTAAATCAAAAGTTGCGAATGTTTAGCCAAGGCTGTGGATGAGTATGTACATGAGCTTGACCTTTTGAAGATGCATGCCGGAGTTGAAGAAGGAGAAAAAGCAAATATGACCAGAATTATTGATGGTCTGAGAAGCGAAATTAGAGACAAAGTTGATATGTACACTTTTTTTGATAAGGAAGAGTTGGTGTACAAAGCCATCAAAGTGAAGCAACGAATCAAAGATAAACGCTCCAAATCCTCTTCTTCTGGTTAGAGGGACTCTAAAGCGACCTCCAGGTGAAAGGATTGTAAGGCTAAGAAAGACACAAAATTCCCACATAAGGCCAAGAAGGAATCCAAGCCAAAAGCTGATAGTGGTAAGAAACTTGACCCTAAAACTTCTTCTAATGATAGAACTGCTTCTATTCAATGTTTTAGGTGTCTTGGTAAGGGACATATTGCTTCCCAATGTCCCAATAAGAGAGCCATGATTCTCAAGGATAATGGCAAGTGTGAAAGTATTCACTTTAGTGAGACTGATGATGACATGCCCTCTTTGGTGACTGATTCTGAATTGGAGATTGATGAGGCTGAGCCTGTTAAAGGAGAAGTGTTGGTGGCTAGAAGGGCCCTCAACATGCAACTAAAGGAAGATGATGAGAAAGAGCAGTGAGAACTCATCTTCCATATTAGATGCTTCATTAAGAACAAGGTATGTAGCATAGTTATTGATAGTGGTAGTGTCACCAATGTTGCTAGTACCTTACTTGTTGATAAGTTGGAATTGCCTACTATGAAGCACCCCAAACCTTATATGTTGCAATGGTTGAATGATAGTGCTGAAGCTAAGGTCACTAAGCAAGTGTTAATTTCTTTCTCTATTGGAAATTATCATGCTGAAGTTTTATGTGATGTAGTGCCTAGTCTTGCTGGACATCTTTTGCTTGGAAGACCGTGACAATTTAATAGTAGGGCTCAACATGATTGTTACAAAAATTGTTATTCTGTACCCTTTAATGGGAAAATCATTGTACTGAAACCTCTTAGGCCAAGAGAAGCTTATGAGGACCAAGTGAGGATTGAGCAAGATAGCAAGAAAAGAGATGAGCTGAGTGAAAAAGAGAGTGTGCAAAAGAAAGAAAATAGAGAAAGTGAAGAGAAAATGAGAGCAAAAGAGAAAAAGAAAGAAAAGAAAGAGAGTTTGTTTTTCTGGAAAAAGTGAGGTTAGGCGAGCATTATTGAGTGAGCAGGTCTTGGTACTTGTATGTAAGGATGCTTACTTTTCTACTAACGAACTTAACACCTCTTTGCCCTCTAGTGTTGTGTCTTTATTGCAGGAATTTGGTGATTTATTCCCTGATGAGGTACCAGATGGACTTCCTCCTTTAAGAGGAATTGAGCATAAGATTGACTTTATTCCCGGGGCTTCCTTACCTAATAGGCCCGCTTATAGAGCTAATCCTAAAGAAACTAGAGAAATTCAACGTCAAGTAGATGAGCTTATGAGAAAAGGCTTTGTAAGGGAAAGTTTGAGCTCGTGTGCTGTTCTAGTGCTCCTTGTGCCAAAAAAGGATGGTTCGTGGCGTATGTGTGTTGATTGTAGAGCCATCAACAAGATAACAGTTAAGTATCGCTATCCCATTCCTACATTAGATAATATGTTGGATGAGTTGCATGGTGTTGTAATTTTTACTAAAATTGATCTTAGGAGTGGCTATCATCAAATACGCATGAAAGAGGGAGATGAATGGAAAACTGCTTTTAAAACTAAGTTTGGATTGTATGAATGGTTAGTTATGCCCTTTGGGTTAACTAATGAACCTAGTACTTCTATGAGCTTAATGAACCATGTCTTTCGTTCATATATTGGAAAGTTTGTGGTTGTCTACTTTGATGATTGATTTAACCTTTTCCTAATCGCCTTGGGGGTTAAATGCAAAATTGTTTATTAACCAAGGATTGCACTATAGTGGTACGATCCCGGATCGTCTCACAAGGAGCCTAATGACTAACCTAGGAAACTAAATGCCATGCAAATGAGGTATAAAAAGGGGTTTTGTTGGTTTTTAGTATGAAACATGAAAGATGAGCCTAGCTACAATATTTTTGATCTTTTCCTTAATGAGGTGGAATGGTTGGATGGGTGATGAAGTGAAGTTAATGCAATGAAATGGATCTCTTGAGTTTAGGTGAGGTGGCAAACATTAATTCAAATCATTTGAGAGTTCAATTTATCAAATCTAATGAAGCAATCCCCGAGCAACCACTAGGGGTCCACTAGCCCTAATCAATGACTAATCAAGCAACTATTTTCATAGCCATTACTTAGGGTTAGTTTTAAGGTCCACTTGATGTGTGAAATACTTTGAGCAAAAACACTTGTGGCTCTCATAAAAGTGCAACCACAACAATTATGAATGGAAGCAATGAATTAAGCCCACTAGCAACCACTAAAATGAGATTAAGTTCATACAACCACAATGTAGATAGGAATTCATAACTCAAGTGTTCAAAGCCAAAAATACACACATATAGTTCATACACATACATATCTAAAATCTCTATCCAATACATAAATGCAAACATCTCAAAGAGAAGTTCAAATAAATATAGAAGAAACCCTAAATACATATGTAGAACAAAGAAAACTCCCCTAACGAAGAACCCATGCTTGAGCCACCATCAACCCATCCTCAAGAGATGAAGAACTCCTCAATCCAACATAGAAACTACAAGAGGAACCCCAAGAAGAAGCTCCATCCGAAAATCCATGGAAGAAGGTGGAAGATGAAGAAGATGGAGATGGAAGAAGGATGAGAAGGTTGAGAGAATTTCTAGGTTTTGGTAGTGAATGGAGGTAGAAAAGATAATGGGAATTGAGTGTTGGGTCCATTTTTATGTTTAGGAGTTGGGTCTAGGTCATTTTGGGTCGGATCCTACCAATGGGTACCCTAAAAACCAGAAAGACCAACAAAATTTGCGCATGTATCAGCATCCTCGCCTTATCCCTCGCCTTAGCTCCCCACGGCGAAGGACAGTAAAGGTGGTGAAGTTTCTGGCCCTCGCCTTCGCTCCCAACGGCGAGGCCCACGGCCAAGAGTGGCAGTTTTTGACATTTTCTCCAAATTTGATAGATTCACTTTTTGAGCTTGTTTTTGACATTTTCAACCTCTTTCTTCAATTCTCTCATGATCTGTAAATGAAATAGGCCTAAGGTAGCATCAAATGTCCTTGAAAATTGGTTAATCAATAAATCATGCTGATTATGACCAAATTGTCCTTGATTGGTATAAACTCCAATAAAGGTGTGCAAAAGTCAGAATTCATCCTAATTAAGTGCAATTACTCCAAGAACATGCCATAATGCAATGATTTTATTGATGAAAAGTGTATGAAAATATGGTGCAATCAATGATATACTTGTTTATAGTAGAACTTTAGATGACCATGTTGTGCACTTGCATGAGGTGTTTAACACTCTTAAAGAAAATAGCTTATATGCCAACTTTCAAAAATGTTCTTTTTGCATAGATTCTATTGTGTTTCTTGAATTTGTTGTGGGTACTCAAGGGATCCGTGTGGATGAAGAGAAGGTGAAAGGTATTAAAGATTGGCCAACCCCAAAGAATGCTAATGAAGTTAGGAGCTTTCATGGATTAGCAAGTTTCTATAGGAGGTTTCTTAAAGATTTCTCATCTATTGCTGCCCCTCTAAATGAACTTGTTAAGAAGCATGTTACTTTTAAATGGGGTGAAACACAAGAAAATTCTTTTCGCACTTTGAAAGAAAAGCTAACCAATACACCACTATTGTGTTTACCTGACTTTAATAAAGTTTTTGAAGTTGAATGTGATGCTTCTAGAATTGGCATTGGTGCTGTTTTGATGCAAGAGTCAAGGCCTATATGCTTTGAAAAGAACTTTGGAAACTTGGCAGCATTACCTATGGTCACGTGAATTCATCATACATTCTGACCATGAGAGTTTGAAGTTTCTAAAGTCTCAAGGTAAGCTTAACAAGAGGCATGCTCATTGGCTAGAGTTCATTCAGACCTTTCCATATGTGATCAAGCATAAGCAATGTAAAGAGAATGTTGTTGCAGATGCTCTCTCTCGGAGGTATTCTCTCATTACTTCCCTTCATGCTTGATTACTTGGATTTGAGTTGCTGAAAGGATTGTATGATGTAACAGGCAGGAATGCACGAGAGGGGGGGGGTGAATTGTGCTTTCAAAGTCTAACTCTGATAAAACAACACAGTTTATACTGGTTCAGCCCAAACTTGGCCTACATCCAGTTTTCCAACCTGCAGTTGGGTTCCACTAATTCCTCAAGATTAAATCAGGCTCTTGATAACCTTTACAAGTGACAGAAAGAACTCTCTTTACTGATCACTCCCCCTTACTCTTTGTAAATTTACACCCTACTTTTAAGATCCCACTATCTTAAGAGTAAATCTCACTTTGATAATGAATACAGAATAATTGTTCACTCAAATTGAACAGATTGTAACACTTAAGAATATGAGAACAGTAAGTGTTGAGAGTATTGAATGCAGTAGATACAGATAATCAATGTGGCAATGAAATCTCACAACTAACATCTACCCAAAGGCATCTATAGTTTCTTCTAAAAATATATCCGTTGACAATATGGCCGTTGAACATATCAAGAGAGTTGAGTGATCTGGTGGAGTATTGGAGATGTATCGCTGAAAGGGTAGGTGAGCTCCAACGGCTCTTTTGATCAGAGTGTGTCCTAACGTAAACTTCCTTAAGTAAGTCTGAACAACTCTATACTTGGAAAGCTAAAAATAGACTTGTCATTGATTTTGAATATTTTTCATCGCCACTCATATTACAGCCTTTAATCGATCACAGGACTTGGTGACTGATCGATTACGTATCGATTAAGCATAGATTATGTCCTGCATCACTGAGCAATATATTAGAAATTCATGCGCCTCATCGATTACAGGGGAAGCCTGATCGATTAGGCAAGTTCAATAGATTACAAACAGATTACATTCAGATTACAAGATTTCCCTAATCGATTACTAGATTTCCTATAATCGATTAATACTCTCTAATCGATTAGGCTTAGAATATGTTCTGATCGATTAGCGCTTTCTAATTGATTGGGCAATTTTCTCTTAATCAATTACTGGACTTTGATCGATTGGGCTAAGGTATCTTTAATTGATTAGACGACTCTAATCGATTACTCCAATTTCTCCTAATCGAATGGACTAATTTCTCTCATTGATTACAGGGGCCTCTAATCGATTGGGCGCTATGTGATCTGAACTTAATTCATCTCTAATCGATTAGGTTTAAGTTCTATGACTTGTAATCTATCCATGATCGATTGGGCAAGTCTTAGGATTTTCTATCAGATTATCCCTAAGTTATTTATGTTCTTATCATAGCCCTTCCTTATCCCTAAGTTATGTTTAGTTATCATCAAAACTTATTATTCTAACATATGAGTCTGATTGTGATTTTTCTAACATCTAGTCCTCTTGTGAAAAGTATGGATTGAATGATTTTTATAGATGTGATGGGTTTCTTTTCAAAAAGGATAAATTGTGCATCCCAAATTGTTCTATGTGTGAACTGCTTGTGAAAGAAACTCATTGTGGTGGTTTGATGGGTCACTTTGGTGTTGACAAAACTTTAGCTCTTTTGCATGAACACTTACTGGCCTAAAATGAGAAAATATGTTGTTTCTGTTTGTGCAAAATGTGTGACATGTAAGCGTGCAAAGTCTAAGGTTCAAACGCATGGTTTGTATTCCCCTTTACCTATGCCTTCCCAACCTTGGATAGATATTTCCATAGATTTTGTGTTGGGTTTGCCTAGGTCTCAATCCGGAAAGGATAGCATATTTGTTGTGGTTGATCGATTCAGTAAAATGGCTTATTTCATTGCATGTTCCAAAACAAATGATGTTGTGCATATTGCTGATTTATTCTTAAAGGAAATTGTTAGATTGCATGGCTTGCCTAAGACAATTGTGAGTGACAAGGATGTAAAGTTCCTTAGCCATTTTTGGACTTTATGGAGTAAGCTAGGAACTAAGTTGTTGCTTTCTACTGTGGCACATCCTCAAACAGATGGGCAAACTGAGGTAGTCAACAGAACACTCACTACTTTGTTGCCTCATATTGAATTTGCATACAATAGGGCTGTTCATTCTTCTACCTCCTTCTCTCCATTTGAGATTGTTTATGGCTTTAATCCCTTAACTCCATTGGATATCCTACCATTGCCTTCTACAGAACAAACTAATCGGGATGGCAAGAAAAAGGCTGAGTTTGTGCAGGGATTGCATGCTAAAGTTGGTGCAAACCCACTAGGGCTAGACCCCAAGAACCCACAACCAACCTGAGATACACTCACCCCAAGAAAGCTAAACAAAGGACTGGAACGATCCACTTGAACACGAAAAGACAAGGACCCGAAGTGTTGCAAGACGCCACAAGGATGATCAAGCCTTGATAAGTCTGTTAGTTCAATGAAGAACCCTAGAGAGAATCCACTCTCAAAATACAAAGTGCATAGAAGCAACTTTCATTTCATTCAAATGTTTAGGTGTCGTTCAAGTCTGCCTTCCAAATGAGGCTTACAATGTATTTATAGGCAACATCCAGACTTCTCACCTAAATTGTATTCAATGCATTCTAAAGAATTCAAAGCACTAAACCTAATCAACAAACAACAAACCCTAAAATTCAAATCTGCCAACCTAATTTCAACAACCATAAAGCCAAAAGTCAAACATGCCAACCTAATTCAATCAATCAAGAATCTCAAAAGTCAAGCATGCCAACTTAATGTCAACAATCAACAAACCCAAAAGTCAAATCGGCCCACTAATTAACAATTTTCGCACAAATAAAAACCTTAAAAATGTAATCAACATATTAAGCCTAAAATGTAATTAATTAGGCCCAAATGACTCCTCCCATGTGTAGCTCATGGCCCAAGCCCTTTAATTTGATGTCTCCAAGCCCAAAATATGGTCAGCAGCTCCATTTTCAGCCCAAATTAAATTGATGACGAATTCAAAATTATTGTTCAGATTTGTTGCTCCAATTTCCATTTGAAGAGATAGCTTGATTTTTCTGGATCGCATCAAAAGTAAGGGCCAACATTGAAAGGAAGAATGAGCAATATGCAAGGCAAGCTAACAAAGGTCACCGGAAGGTTGTCTTTGAGCCTTGAGATTGGGTTTGGATACACTTGTGAAAGGAGATATTTCCAGATCAACGAAAATCTAAGTTACAACCAAGGGGAGATGGTCCTTTCCAAGTCTTAGAGCGAATTAATGATAATGCTTATAAAATAGATCTACCCAGCTCCTATGGTAATGTTAGTGCTACCTTTAACAGGGAGGGAATGATGAAGGAGCATGGAGTGCCAAGACTTTAAAGGCAACTGAACCAGACATAGAGCAAGCTCAAGGATGGAAGATCAACATCCTAAAAGATCCATTACAAGGCATTGGAGGCCCGATGACAAGAGCAAGGACCAAAGCTGTGAAGGAGGCCCTGAATTGCTTCATAAGAGATCTTAAAGAGTTGGAGCCCAACTACATTAAAGATTCATCCATTCATATGTCCAACAAGAGCCCAATAAAGGTGGTCACAATGTTTGAAGCCCAACAAGTTGATATATAAGGCTCAAGTGGTGTTCATATTGAAGAATTCACTTAAAATACATGTGACAAGCATGTGCTTTTGGAGGAGGAGCATAAGTGGCATTTTGGATAAATCAAGAAGTGTCTAGAACACTTCCTTATGCATCAAATCTGATTGGATTTCATTTCATCAAATCTGATTGCATTTCATTTCAATTAAGTCTCTTATTTTATTTCCATGAAATAAGGCCATTTGATCAATGAATGTTCTAGAATGTCTTGTCTTATTTTCCCATTTTAAATAGCTAACTTTTTCTTCAGGAATAAGTCATTTCTTTGTATGGAATGGTGCAATTCAAAATGCCAATCATCATTAATGCACCATGGATGTCTTAGGGTTTTCTTCATTCTAGAGTTTTCCATTGTTGCCTATTTATAGGCTTGATTTGTACTAAACATTTCAGACTTGAATGAATTGAGACTTTTGTTTCTCTTGTGTGAGCTTTGCTTGCATCTTTGTATTCTCTTGAGAATACTTGACTGTATCAAGGACTGATCATCCTTGTGGTGTCTTTGTGAGCTAGGGTTGTAAGAGACATGTACTCTTCCTCCCAACGATCATCCATGTTGTCTTTTCTTATCTTTATACTTGTTTTCTAGCCGATCCGCTCCCCTTAATATATCAGGATGTCACATCTGGGAGTCTCAATGTTGTTGTCCCCCTCTAACCACCAAATATAGTCACTGGCAAGAATATACAACACTAATTGAGGAAATGGGAGAGGGGTCTTAGCAGACTTGGAATATCTTCATGTTCAAGTCTTCATATTAACTTCCAATTCAAGTACAAAATGAACCCTATAAATACGCAACAAGAGAACACTCTAGAATCCAAAACCTTAGACATAAATGCCAATGAATGATGCCATAATGATGATTGATTCAATTGATTGGCACCATTCAATCCTAAAGGGAATAGGAATTTACTTAAACTTGAAGTAAAAGTCATCTACCTAAAATTAGAAACTAAAACAAAGGTTTTAGAACAAGCAATAACCAAAAAGGTCTTATTCAATAGAAATAAAAGAGGAAACTTCCTGAAAAACGAAATTAAATCAAATTAAATGCATAACGATGCCTTCTTGTTGCTTTTTGAAGATTCTTGGACGTCACTGCACCTCCTCCTCCGAGGCACATGCTTGTCACATGGTATTTTAAGTGATTTCTAAAATCTGGACTGCACATGGGCCTTGTACATGGTCTTATTGGGTTTGGTTCTCTATGATACACCAATTTCATGGATCTTCATGATCTGCCACATGCTCAAACTCTTATGGGTTGGAGAAGCATGCATATGGGCCTGAATACTTATGGTTAGAGTCCCATTTACACCCTCAACATGTATACTAACATAATGGATAGTTGATGTAGCATATTAAAGCCCAAATGTTGTCTCCGGGGCCTTGAACATCCCACCATTTATGAAGCTTCTATCAATGAGGCTCATCATTTTGAATAGAATCTTCACTTTTAAGACTATCATAATTAACATCCCTTAGTATCATATCACAATTACAGCCATAAATGTGCATTGAGCCCTTTTAGCTTGTTTAAGGTCAAAAGTGTGCAATGTATTGAATTTTTATGCCACTATATCTTATTTGAGGAATCAAGAAATGATCCCCAAAATGGTCAAATACTTCCTAAATGATTGACTAAAGCCAAAAATTGAGCCCTTTTAGTTTGTTTAGGTCAAAAGTGTGCAAAGTATTGAATTTCTAAGATTGTGACATCTTATGCTACTATATCTTACATGAGGAATCTAGAAATGATCCCTAAAATGGTGCAATACTCCCTTTTGGATTGACAACAACAACAATAAAAACAACAAAGCCTTATCCCACTAGGTGGGGTCGGCTACATGGATCATATGACGCCATTATGCTCTGTCAATCGCCATGTTTCGTGATAAATTATTGATCAAAAGATCTCGTTGTATAACTTCGTGAAGAGTTTTCTTTGGTCTCCCTCTCCCTCTTTTGGGAGCACTCCACACTATTTGATCAACTCTCCTTACCGGCACATTTACTTGTCGTTGCTACCCCTAGTCTTCCTCAGATATGATCATTGCGGATCCTATATTTTATTGTATGACCACACATCCATCTCAACATTCTCATCTTTGCTACCCCTATCTTATGTTTGTGTTGTCCCTTTAGAGCCAAACATTCACTACCATATAACATTGCTGGTCTAATAGCCGTTCAATAAAACTTCCCTTTTACCTTATCTTGTACTTTACGATAACATATGACCCTAGTAGCTTTTCTCCATTTAAACCACCCGGCTTGAATTCTATTATTAACATCACCATCAATTACACAATCTTTTTGTATAATCAATCCCAAATATTTAAACTTGTCCACCATTGGTATAACCTGGTCTCCTAATTTAACTTCTAAATCTACCTGTGTTTGTCTCTTGTCAAAACTACAATGCATATATATTCTGTATTGTCCCTACTCAGTCGAAAACCTTTTAACTCTAGGGTCCTTCTTCATAACTCTAGTTTTCAATTAATGTCTTTTCTTGATTCACCTAAAAGGACTATATCATCGGCGAAAAGCATGTACTTAGGAATTTCTTCCTGTATATTTGTGGTTAGAATGTCCAAAAATAGATTGAACAAATATGGGCTCAAAGCTGAACCTTGATGTAATCCAATTTTTATTGGAAAGGCATGTGTTTCTCCTCCTAGTGTTCTAACACTAGTCATTAGCCACTCATACATATCCTAAATGACTTTAATATACCCAACCAGCACACATTTCTTTTCCTAGGCTTTCCAAAGTATCTCTCTTGTCACACAGTCATAATCTTTTTCCAGATCGATAAAGATCATATGTAGAACATTTCCTTTGCTTCGATAACTTTCCATTAAACCCCTGATTGCACCATATTTTTATACACTTTTCATTGATAAAATCATTAGATTATTGCATGTTCTTGGGGTAATTGCACCTAATTAGGGTAATTTCTAACTTGTGCACACTTTATTAGAATTTGTTCTAGACAAGGGCAATTTGGGAATGATTAGTATGATTTATTGTTTAACCCATTTTCAAGAACATTTTGATGCTACCTTAGGTCCATTTTATTTGTAGGTCATAGAAGAAACATGCCCAAATTAAGGAGCCAAGTTGCAGCGAAGAATTCTGGACAGAGTAGAAGAAGAAAGTGAAGAGAGAAACAGAATCAATGTCTCCTCGCCGTGGCGAAGCTCACGGCGAGAAAGACAAGAAGAAACAGAAAGCTCTACCCGCGGAGAGCTGACGGCGAGCCAAAGGCTTTTTTCCAGAATGAGTTCTTCCTCGCCGTCACTTCGCCGCGGCAAGCCCATGGCGAAGTGACGAAAATCTGCAAAAATCTGACGCGTTTTTAGGGTTTCTAGGGTAGTATAAATAGATCCAAACACCCCCACCTTCAGAATCCAAGCCTCCTCAGCAAGAAAATACCTCAGTTATCCTAGGGTTCCATCATCTATCCTCATTCTCCACTCAAATCCTCTCATCCCTACTCATCTCCACCTCAAATTCCACTGATTTTCTTGTTCTTTCTCTTTCTAACTTCCATTTTCACTCCAATTTTCCTTCTATCTTCCTCACTCATGGAGGCTGTCATCATGGGTCCTCTTGGGCTCGAATTTGAAGACATGAGAGGCTAGAATCTTGGTGCTTTGGTGGTGTGAAGGTGGCTTGAGCTTCAATGGGCGAAATAGGGGAGTTATTCGTTTTCTCATGCTCTTTTCCTTATGTATTGAGTCTTGTGGTTGCATTTCTCTTTGTATATTTGGATTTGAGACATGATTTCCTTTCTTAGTTGTTTATGAATTGGAAAATTTGTGTTGGATATTGAGTTATGTTAATTGAATGGTATGTATGTTTGAATTTCCTATTGGGTTTGTGATGCTATATGATTTTTAGTGGTTGCTAGATTGTGTAGCTTAATTTATCCAATTGAATGTTGTGGTTGCACATTCTTGAGAGGAATCGGTTTTCAAAACTCATGTTCCAACACACACCAAGTGGAGCTTAACACTTACCCTAAGTAATGGCTAAGAAAGTGGTTGCTTGATTAGTCATTAATTAGGGCTAGTGGACCCGTAGTGGTTGCTTGGGGATTTTTCAATTATACTTGGTGCATCTTTTAACTCCCAATATCAATTTTAATGAAGCGTGAGAGCCACCGAAACACTACCAAAGCCCATTTTATAAAATCACCCTTAATCCAATCTCTTTTCACTTTTTCCCACAATTTCATTGTATGCCTCATAAGCTTAATTCCTCTGTAGTTTGCACAATTTTGAGTGTCTCTCTTATTCTTATAAATAGGGATTAAAGTACTCTTCTTCCAATCATCAAGCATTTTCTGAGACCGTAGAGTCTCATTAAATAGCTTAGTAAGCCACAACACAGCCTTTTCTCTAAAGCATTTCCAGAATTCAATAGGAATGCCATCAAGTCCAACGATAGAACGTAAAATTGAGTTCCCTTTCACTATTTGCTAAGTCATCTAACTCATAATTCAAAGTTAAATCTCTTTCATTGAACAACTTATAAAAGTATGCCATCCATTTATCCTTAATATTAGTAGTCGTTACCAAGACTTTACCTTCTTCATCCTTTATGCACCTCATTTGATCTAAATCCCTCGATTTTCTCTCTTTAATCTTTACAATTCGATAAATCTTTTGTTCTCCAGACTTTGTCCCTAACTCCTTATAAAACTCCTCAAACGCTTTAAAGCAGGGTTCATTCACTGCTTTTTTCTAAGCGATATTTCTCCCAATTTTCAAATTTATCACATATGTGTTTAGCCTTAAAACACTCTTTAGTTTAATTTTCTCTTGAACATTCTCATTCCACCACCAAGTCTCCTTATCATGCGCGATAGCACCCTTTGATTCACCCAAAATTTCTTTAGCAGCAGTCTTCTGAAAAATCGTAGCCACTTCTTTCCACATAATATTAGCACTCTAATTGCACCATATTTTTGTACACTTTTTCATTGATAAAATCATTGGATTATTGCATGTTCTTGGGGTAATTGCACCTAATTAGGATAATTTCTGACTTTTACACACTTTGTCGGAATTTGTTCTAGTAAAGGGCAATTTGATCATAATAAGCATGATTTATTGTTTAACCCATTTTCAAGAACATTTTGATGCTACTTCATGTCCATTTTATGTGTAGATCATGGAAGGAACACACCCAAATTGAAGAACCAATTCATGGAAAAGAATGATGGACCGAACACAAGAGGAATCTGAACAAGGAGGCAGAAAAGTTTGCTGCTCACCTTGGTTTCGCCATGACTACTACTCTTAACTTGGGCTCGCCACAACTACCCCATGGCTACTAATAGACAAGTGGGGCAGAAACCATGTTTGCTCGCTGTGTGCTCGCCGCAGCGAGCCCACAGTGAGCAGGACGCATCAACAAAGTGCTGTTATGAGTTTTAGGGTTCCTGAGATTATATAAATAGGACCTAAGCCCCGAATTTCACTCTCTTGAAGCCCCCTATGCACAAAAATACTCCAACTCTCCTAGGGTTTCATCATCTTCCATCATTCCCACTCAAGTTTCCATCATCTCCACCTTAAATCTTGTTGATTGTTTTCTACCACTCCATTCTTTCTTCCATTTCCACTACATTCCTTCTTCATTCTTTCTCATCCATGGAGGCAGCAACTATGGGTCACCTTTGGCTCAAATTTGAAGACATGAGAGGCTAAGTTCAAGGTGCTTTAGTAGTGTGAAGTTGGCTCTAGCTTCATGGACCAACATAGGAGAGTTTTTAGTTTGCAATTTCTTATTTCCTTTGTATTTGACTTCTACTCATTTGTATTGGTCTTGTATTTGGATTTGAGACATGAGATATGTGGTTGCTATATATGTTTGTGAACTATCTTGTGCATGCTTTGATTTAAATGTGATTGAGATACAAATTCCTATCTACTTGTGGTTGTATTCTTGGTTGTAGCCATTTTAGTGGTTGCTAGTGGTTATAATCAATTTCTTACATGCATGAATGTTGTGGTTGCACTTCTTGAGAGTTAAATTGAATTTGTTTCAAGGCATTTCACTAACCAAGTGGATCTTCACACTAACCCTAAGTAATGGCTATGAAAGTGGTTGCGACATTAGTCACTAATTAGGGCTCGTGGACCCCTAGTGGTTACTTTGGGGGATTTTCAATTAGACTTGGTAAATTAAACTCTTACTTATCATTTTTAAAGAAGCGCTTGAGTCACCGTAACACTACCAAAGCCCTTTTATAAATTTCCCTTAATCCAAACTCTTTTCACTCATTAAACTAAAATACCAAAAACAAGTAATTGTATTTGTCAATAGTTTTAGTAAATGAATTTTCAAACCAAAACCCCCATACCTTTTATTGTTTTAATTGCATTTAGCTAGTTTAGGTAGGTTAAAAGACTCCTCAAGTGAAACAACCCAAGGTTGCAACCTATATTGCAATCCTTGGATTAAATTTTGATCTTAACCCCCATGGCGCATTTAGGCAAAGGTTAAATCACACTCCCTTGTACTTCCCAGACTCTTTCCTTTACCATCCTATTTTTGAATATCTCCATTTTCACCCCTTTTAACTGCCACCACCTAACTCATGGTTAGCATTTCTCCCTGCTTCTGTTTTGTAAACTTCATACCTATGTTGGGTTGTCACACCATCGCCTAGGAAAACTTTGCAATTTGTACAAATTCTTCTATCTGAATTCTCTACCAAAAAGAAATCAATCTGTGATCTATTATTTCCACTCTTATATGTGATTAGATGTTCCTCCCATTTCTTAAAGCAAGTGTTGACAATTTTGACGTCGTAAGCCATACAAAATTCAAGAATAGATTGTCCTTCGTTATTAAGCTCACCA
Source organism: Mimosa bimucronata (assembly GCA_037074515.1). NCBI lineage: Eukaryota > Viridiplantae > Streptophyta > Magnoliopsida > Fabales > Fabaceae > Mimosa > Mimosa bimucronata. Next base: position 45,146,487 of record CM073436.1, read on the forward strand.
AAACGAAAACCACCATGCCCCCCCCCCCCCGCATATTGTCCTATATGTTTACCAACATGTCCATTTAGATCACCACTAATAAATACCTTTTCAAGAATAGGTATTCTTTGAATCAACCCCTCGATATCCTCCCAAAACTGTTCCTTCAAATGAGTTTATGCCCCAACTTGAGGAGCATAGGCACTAATAACAATGATTGTCTCCTCACAACCTATCATTCTCAGGGATATGATTCTGTCTCCAACTCTATTAATTTTGACCACATTTTTCGTCCATGCTTCATTCACAATTATACCAACACCATTCCTAGAACCTACTTTACCTGTGTACTAAAGCTTATGTCCATTAATGTCCTTACCCTTTTCAAAAATACGTATCAAGCCCTTTTAGCTTGTTTGGGGTCAAAAGTGTGCAATGTATTGAATTTCTAAGTTTGAAATGTCCAATCCCACTACATCTTACATGAGGAATATAGAAATGATCCCTAAAAAGGTCAAATGCTTCCTAATACGCCTTCGGGTTCAAATGCAAAATATTATTTTACCAAGGATTGCACTATAGTGATGCAATTCCGGATCGTCTCTCAAGGAGTCTTATGAGTAACCTAGGAAAACTAAATGCATGAAAAGCTATACAACCAGTGATTAAGAATAGGTATTTTTGGTATTTTTTTATAAAACAAATGTAAAAACTTATTTTTGGTATTTTTATGATAGGGTAAAGGGTAAAAACATGACCTGTACTTATGTCCAAGGTGCATTTGGTACCTTATACTTTTTTTGGCTCAAAATTGCCTATCAAGTTTCAAATTTGGGTCAATAATGACTTTCCCATCAAATTGACCAAACTGACGTTTCAAATTCAGGTCAATAATGACTTCTCTGTCAAACTGGCCCAACAAAAATTAGATTCCTATGAAATTCCAGTGTGGGACCTACCTATAAAAAAGTAACGGAAATTGGCCCAACAAAAATTAGATTCCTATGAAATTCCATTGTGGGACCTACCCATAAAAAAGTAACGAAAATTGGGCCAGTTTGATGGAGGAGTCATTATTGGCCTGAATTTGAAACGTCCGTTGGGCCAGTTTGACAGAGAAGTCATTATTGGCCCGAATTTAAAACGTTCGTTTAGTTAGTTTGATGGAAAAGTTATTATTGACCCGAATTTGAAAGATGATGGGCAATTTTGAGCCAAAAAAAGTACAAGGTACCAGATGCACTTTGGACATAAGTACAAGGTCATTTTTGACCCTTCACCCTTTATGATATAAATGAATAGTTAATGGAATGCAAATAATGGGATGCTCTCTTGGCTAGGGATGACATGTGACAAGCATATAGTTCACACTCTTGGGGAATTAAGAGGATAATTAGGCCAATTCATGCAAGTATATGTTAGAATAATGAGTTTTAATGATAACTAAACATAACTTAGGCATAAAGAGAGGTTGGTCATAGATCAGGGATAATTTAGAAACAATATGATGGAAAATCCTAAGAATTGCCTAATCGATCAGGATCAGATTATAAGTTAAGGATTATAGGCACCCAATCGATCAAGGACCCCTGTGATCAATCAGAGAAGTGAAAAATGAACTAAGAGACTCAGTGTGATTGATTAGAGAAATTATAAGAACTTAGTGTAATCGATTGGATAAGCCTAATCAATCGGGCCTCCCCTGTGATCGATCAGAAGGATTAAAGAGTAATCCAAAACTAACCTAAGTCTAATCGATCAGAGAAGGTTAATCGATCAGAGGACAATGTGTGATCGATCAGATAATGGCTATAATCTGAATGTGATCTAAGTGCAATCGATTGAATAAGCCTAATTGATCAGGACCCCTGTGATCGATCAGGTGAGGCATTTTCTAACTTCATATTTAGTGATGCAGGTCATGATCGATATGTGATCTATGTGTGATCGATCAGAAACCAGAATCTGTGATCGATCAGAGACCTATGATCGAAGTGGTGATAGATTTAATTCCAATTTAATGGTTAGCCTATTTTAAGCTTTGAAGTACATAAGTTGTTCAAGCCTATTTTGGGAAGTTATCGTTAGACACACAGATCTGCCATTAGAGCCGTTTGATCAGATTAATGAAGAGAGATGAACTGAAGCAAAATAAGTACAATAGAGTTAATGCTGTGAGTGCTGGCTGTCACCCAAGAGGGGGGGTGAATTGGGTGATAGAATAAAAACTTTTGATTCTTTAAGCAAAACACAAGCGATGTCAATCTTTGAAATCTTTTTAAGATTTATCACAGCGAATATTTCAAAACATGAAATGCACTGAAGAATAAATAAGTTTGGTATGCTGAAAACTAAGGGTTAAGGGAAGAGATAATGCACACAGAGTTTATCCTGGTTCGGTCAACCCAGACCTACATCCAGTCCTCAGGCTCCACCTGAGATTTCCACTACCCTCTTGTTTAAACAAGGCACAAGAGAAGCCTACCACAGGTTTTACGAGCACAGGTTTACCTGCCAACCTTTACAGAGTTTTAGAATCCCTCTAAACACTCCCCCTTACTCCCTGTAAGGTAATATCCCTGTTCTAAAGCACCAAGCTTTCAGAACAACCTCAAACAGTAGAGGATTTCAATAAATATGTTCATTTAATGAACTGATTGTGATAAACACTTAAGTGCAGAGAAAAGTAGGATGAAATACAAATTCTTCTTTTCTAATGCGCTCGACTCATCATTTCTGGGCTCATTTGAATAGAACTAATACTCTGTGCAGAGCCTCTTGTTTTTCATCTCGTATCATCTCGTCATGAAAATGCTTCGTATGTTCGCTCGCTTGATTCTGATGTCTTCAAGTCTTTCTTTATATATGGTGATATTCTTTTCTATCCGTTGGAGACTTGGAGAACTAGCCGTTAGCACCTTTTCTTTCTTTTCATGCTTCAACTGATTTTGCAGAGGATAAGATAAGAGAGAGAGAGAGAGACTGTGAGTAACGTTATCCTGCTGCTACCTGTAACATCCTGAAAAATTAATTAAGGTTTAATGATTTTTATTTAGGGTTTTAATAATGAATTTAAGAAATTATTGCTATCTTATTGAAAATTGAGGAATTTTAGGGGCTTAGTATTTTCACTATTTTAGAAAAAAAAGATGATTACTTATTAAATTTGAATTGGATGATGTGATTTGAATTTGAGACTTAATTTGTATTTGAGGATATAATTTAGATTTGAGGATTTAATTTGGATTTGAAGATTTAATTTGAATTTAGGGATTTAAATTGAATTTGAGTAGAGGATCTTATGGAGATATGTCGGAGAGATTTATGATGGAAGGAGAAATTTCTAGGTGATTTAAGATTTATTGGTGAGGATTAACTTCACAAAATAATTAGGTTGAAGTCTTTGGAGGGAATAGAAGTCTTGGCAACAGAAGGAGCAGAAGGAGGAGTCCTTTGGGATTGAGTCTTTTCTTCAGGAGACTGAGACTGAGCTGATGTGGAAGGAGCATGAGAAGCTTCTGAACCAGAACCAGCACCATTTGCTTGAACAGGAATTCCTATCTTTCTGAGAGTAGAGATGGTAAGTTGTTTGCATTTTTTGTTGCCTCTTTCACCTATTGATTTGATCTTTGAGAACTCCAGCATATAGGATATGAGCTGAGGATAGGGAAGAGGAACTTTGGCAGACTTGTCAGATAAGAATCGATGAAGCTCCATAGATATTAACTGCCCTGGGTTCAAAGGAACTTTTGAAATTAGGTTGGGTACCCAGGGATTATCTATCTTGGGAAAGCTGCTGAAATTCCCTGCCATGTGAGTCATTAATCTGGTATAAACATAATGTAAGATTCTGTTGACCACATGCATGCTAGCTGGCTTATTGGAGTCTGTCTCAAAAATCACCTCGAGTTCTTCTTTGGAGTAAGGCTCAGGGGAATACCACTTGTTGTATTCTGCTTCAAATATCCCCAGAATTTTGTTGATTGCTAACCAGTTAAAAGAGATTCCTCTTCCTCTTACTGAAGCCTCAAACACAATATTTACCAGCTTCTTTTTCTTATATTCTGGCTTGGCTTTCATGCTCGAGTAAAAAGATCTCAGCACTTCTTCATTGTATTTGGATCTTCTGAGTAGGGCAGATCAGAGGAGGTTCGCTTTTGACGCTTGGAACCTGATTCAACCACTTCTTTGGAGAATGACACAGTTTTCTGGGTTTTGGACCTCTTGCTAGCGGATTGAGACGAGGGTTTAGCGCTAGAGGTTGCCTCAATATCACTTACATTTGGAAATTTGGTTCTGGCCATTTTTCGAGTTTTTAGGTTTTGAGAGGTGAGAGGTTTTTTGAGAAGCAAATGAATGCTGGAATGCTCAAAGAGTTTTGAAGTAGAAGAGAAAGGGTAGATGAATAATGAATGCAAATGCAAATGATCCAGCTTTATAAGTTTTAGGGTTTAGGGTTTTACCTTTAATGGAGTGTATCAGCTAACGTTTCGCATTCTGACATGTTAAGTGACTTGCTATCGCTAGGAAGAGCTGCTATCGCTAGCAGGCATGATCCCACGCTGAATAAGTGAGACTTATCACTCATTCCTTCCAAGTTTCATCTATCGATAGCTGACTTTGCTATCGATAATGCTTTTAGCTAGCGATGGCAATCTTTGCTCAAACTTAGCTTTGTCCTGCATACAACTAGCAATAGTGGAACTTGCTATCGATGGGTCAGTGTTGCAAAACTTAAGATTTGACATTTTAAAAAACAAATTCTATTGAGCATGATTGATATTAATCAATCAGAGTGGTAACAATATGTTTTGACATCTACAAGAAATCAAAATTTTGATGCATGAAAGATCAGATGAGATATTTAACGTTATGCAAATAACAGCATAAGAGTGATTGCTTTGTGCTTCAAATATTGACTCTATAGCATAGCAAATTTTCTTGACCAATAAGTGTTGTGTTCATGATGATAAGGATATTCGGGATCAGAATATGAACACAGGACTCCAGTTACTCTTAACATAGAATGATAGTGACCATTTAAAATATTTTGAGTAACAGAAGGTGAGTGAGAGCTTTTGAATAATAATGCTCATACTTATTTGCTCAAATTATTAGTCAAGTTGATGACAGAGAAACTTGCTATTGCTAATGACAATGACTATCGATTGGTCTGTCCTTCATACTTTTGAGATTTGGCACAGTAAGCACAGACAGAACAGATCCAATTGTTTTTCAATTTTCAAAATCTATTTAAATCCCACTGGAATGAACAAATTTTTCAAGATATATGAGTGCAATTTTATAAGCATGCTGAGTTGAAATTTAAGCAAATTTGAATTGTGAATTTCATAGATTCCACATAAGATAATACTATACACAATTCCAACCTTTCCAATCATATAGCAATCTGTCAGATAGTTCAAAGATTGATTGCTAATGAAAAGGAACAATCATTCATTATCCAAACATAATTATATTCATTCAAGATAGGATAAGAATGATATCACCATAAATGCACTTGAATAGGCAGAAGACTGCTTTCATTATTGAGAGTTCATATCGATAGAGCTCTTGATGGCAATCAACTCTATCTTAGCTCTATTCTGCGTATGCTAGCGATAGTGAATTTCACTATCGATTGATCAGTCTGAGCTTGCTCATGCAGTAGCTTGGTTTAGGCAGAAAGGATGTTAATATTTTCTTTTACAGGTTATCCACCAAAATCCAAGCATAAAGTTTAGCTCATCAAGACTTGAGAAGATTTGCATACAAATCATAGTCTTGAAATTTTCTTTCCTTGTTACCTACAGAACTATAATTCTTTTCTTTTCTTCAGTATCCAAATTCATATGGATCTGCTAATGGTTAGTTCGTAGGTATTAATCATAATTCATATGCTTCAAAAGATGTAATCAATTTAAGATAGTTGAGCATAGTGAATTAATCATGACTACATGCACGAGGATATATATATAAATATATTCTTTTTCAAATCAATATGCATGTGTATAAAATTTAGATTATGAGCATTGTGAATATTTTGCAATTTTCTTCAATACAGAATTTAATGCCCATTCCTAGAATTGCAAAGTATAAAATCTCAATATATATATTACTGATAATAGAATAGGAGATTTTACCATTGCATACCTGTACTTTAGACATTTGGAGAAATGCTCTTGCTTACCCAAGTGGTTTTGACATGCTTAGCTCTGGGTTGCAGAGATCCCTCATGAGGAATAGAATTCAAGAATCTTCTTCTTGAAGTATGAGGAATTCTATTTCTTTTGTTCTCCTCAAGGTAATTGAGTGATACTTTATGGTAGTTCATTCTTGAGATAGAACATGCTCTTCTTGTAGCTGTCCACTGCTTCTTATGATTTGATCCAGATATTTCAACAGTGGCTTTTCCATGAGTTCTCCTTCTGTATGTAGATTCTATGAATCTTTTTCTTGAAGCATGAGAAAATCTTGGATTCTTCTCTGTTTTCTTTGTACCATGATGTCTCTTTCTTTTAGAGCTAATCTGCACAGATACGGTACTGGATGGACATTTTGGTACCCATTTATATTTGGGTCCTTCATTGTTAGTCTTGGACCTTACATGTCCTTTTGAAACCCACATAAATTTATTTCTCACATTTGAATTTCTTCTAATATTACATGTGTGAGAAATATGACCAGATTTACCACAATAATAGCAAATAATAGAATGATGTTCAACATGAGAGTTTATGCAATTATTGTGATGGCCAGATGAGTATAAAAACGGATTTGTATGTTCCTTCTTCCTAAAATATTTTCCAGCATATTTTAAAGCATTTTTACTCTTTGAAATATGATCAGTGATAGGCAGTAAATCAGCTTTATGCAAATCAAAATTGTTTTTCTCAGAAACACGGGACTTGGAACTGTATACCATAGCTGCATCTTGAGCTCCAGCGGATGATTGATCAGACTTGTTCAGGTAGAGCTCATGGCAGTCATCTTTCTCTTGTCCTTCTGTGTTGACTGAATCTGGGAAGGTTTCTATGATCTCTCCTTCAATTTCTGCTTCCAATTGCTCATCAATCATAGATATGCAATTTTGGGATTCAGATGAGCTGTCAACACTTTCAGTTTCAACAAGATGATTAGTGATATACATAGATTCAAGTGTATCCCAAATATCTTTAGCACTAGAGCAAAATCTGATTTCTGAAAATCATTTCCAGTTAAGCCTTTATGCAGAATTTGCATTGTTCTAATGTTCAAGGAAAACATTTTCTTGTCTTTTTCAGTCCAGTCATTTCTAGGTTTCAAATGAAAATCGTTTATGAAAACATTCCACATATAATAGTCAAATGATTTTATAAAACTCTTCATCCTTGTTTTCCAAAACGAAAAATCGACATTTTCAAGGAGAGGTGGAATGGTATGATCAAAACCTTCAGAAAACAAGTTGTACCCAAAATCAGCCATGATCTTTTCACTTGAGATCGTTGGATCCTTTAAACAAGTGACCGGCTTTGATACCAATTGTGAGTGCTGGCTGTCACCCAAGAGGGGGGGTGAATTTGGTGATAGAATAAAAACTTTTGATTCTTTAAGCAAAACACAAGCGATGTCAATCTTTGAAATCTTTTTAAGATTTATCACAGAGAATATTTCAAAACATGAAATGCATTGAAGAATAAATAAGTTTGGTATGCTGAAAACTAAGAGAGCTAAGGGAAGAGATAATGCACACAGAGTTTATCCTGGTTCGGTCAACCAAGACCTACATCGAGTCCTCAGGCTCCACCTGAGATTTCCACTACCCTCTTGTTTAAACCGGGCACAAGAGAAGCCTACCACAGGTTTTACGAGCACAGGTTCACCTGCCAACCTTTACAGAGTTTTAGAATCCCTCTAAACACTCCCCCTTACTCCCTGTAAGGTAATAACCCTGTTCTAAAGCGCCAAGCTTTCAGAACAACCTCAAACAGTAGAGGATTTCAATAAATATGTTCACTTAATGAACTGATTGTGATAAACACTTAAGTACAGAGAAAAGTAGGATGAAATACAAATTTGAGCTTAATAATCTGAACAATGAGTGTGCTCTAATTCTTCTTTTCTAATGCGTTCGACTCATCATTTCTGGGCTCATTTGAATAGAACTAATACTCTGCAGAGCCTCTTGTTTTTCATCTCGTATAATCTCGTCATGAAAATGCTTCATATGTTCGCTTGCTTGATTCTGATGTCTTCAAGTCTTTATATATGGTGATATTCTTTTCTATCCGTTGGAGACTTGGAGAACTAGCCGTTAGCACCTTTTCTTTCTTTTTATGCTTCAACTGATTTTGCAGAGGATAAGATAAGAGAGAGAGAGAGACTGTGAGTAACGTTATCCTGCTGCTACCTGCCACTGTACTTGCATGTCAGCTTTTTTTCATTAGCGCTAGCATGATTTGCTATCGCTATCTTGACAATGTGAGTCCTGCACTTAAGCTGTTAGCTGAAACAAATACTCATGCAGTGGATGTTATCGATAGGGTATTTCATTAGCTCAACAAGATAGAGACAATATATTAGCTAAGGTATTCTCAAGGCAGTCTCTATCGATAGCTAGTTCTATTATCGCTAGTAGATTGCTCATTAGCTTAAAGGATACAGTTATGTGAATATTGAAAGGTATTTCTAGTATCTTATTATCGATAGCTAAACGTGTTAGCGCTAGCAACTATGTTATTACTAAACTCATTTGTTCTCAGGCACTAGCTATCTGAATTTCTATTATCTGAAGTACTCTGTTATCGATAGCTTAACCAGTTATCGCTAGCTGATTCTATTTGCTTAAGGACATGGTTTATTGTTCAGCTAGTTATTCTTCCTTTTATTTATCCATGTTCTTAATGAGCTTTTAGCGATAGGGTACTCCTTAGCGATAGTGAATGACTTAGCGATAGATATTAACCTTGTTATTTCTAAGTCTTCACTTGCTATTCCTTTTTATCTATTAGCGATAGGTTCTAGCTCTAGCGATAGTGATTTGTTACCTATCAGGTTTTATTTGTAAATTTCAAAGGTAAGTTTACATTCTATTTACTTATGCTATCTAGGGGGTCAGTCTTCATCAAAACTTAAGATTCTATCCTGCAATCGACGAGGTATCGATTGCATATCGTGTGCAGGCTATAAATTGATGGAAAGCTAAGCAATTGATTGATGCACAGAATTACACTAAGTAATCAGAACTCAATCAATCGATTTATTAGAATGGCAATCGAGTGAGATAGCAATCGATGAGCAATCGGATGGCAATCGATTGAAGCTTACCTTGAAACAATGAAATATGCAATCGATTGGAGCTTGATCAATCGATTGAGAAATAATGCAATCGATTGACAGTCTCAGTTTTTATTTGATAGCTAACACTTCAATCGAGTGATGCAGGTGAAAAATTGAAGCAATCTGAAGCAATCGATTGACGACCATAAACAGCAATCGATTGATACACCTTGCAATCGATTGACAATCAAGAAAATTCAAATTTGTTTCTCTTCTCATATCTAACTATCTTTATATTGCAAAATGTGAACAAGAGAGCTGAAAACGTAGCAAATGTCAACCAGCAAGATGACTCTTTCACTTCACATGATGCTTTGCAAATTCCAAGTGGACCAATCACAAGAGCAAGAGCAAAGAGAATTAAGGAGGCATTGAATGGGCTAGTGCAAGAGACATGGACAAAGCAATTGGCAATCGGCTCAACAAATGTGAACAAGAGAGCTGAAAATGTAGCAAATGTCATTTGGGCTGAAAAGTGAGGTTCTGATCATGTTTTGGGCTTCAAAACAACAAATGAAAAAGCTTGGACCTAGTGCTACACATTGGAGAATCATTTGGGCCTAATTAATCACATTTTGGGCTTAATATGATGATTACATTTTTATGACTTTTATTTGTGCGAAAATTGTTAATTAGTTGGCATATTTGAATTTTAGGGTTTGTTGTCTGTTGAATTAGGTTTAGTGCTTTGAATTCTTTAGAATGCATTGAATGCAATTTAGGTGAGAAGTCTAGATGTTGCCTATAAATATATTGTAAGCCTCATTTGGAAGGCAGACTTGAACAACACCTGAACATTTGAATGAAATGAAAGTTGCTTCTATGCACTTTGTATCTTGAGAGTGGATTCTCTCTAGGGTTCTTCATTGAACTAACAGACTTATCAAGGCTTGATCAACCTTGTGGCGTCTTCCAACACTTCGGGTCCTTGTCCTTCCGTGTTCAAGGGTTCAAGTGGATCAGTCCAGTCCTTTGTTTAGCTTTCTTGGGGTGAGTGTATCTCAGATTGGTTGTGGGTTCTTGGGGTCTAACCCTAGTGGGTTCGCACCATCTTCTCAGAACTATCTGAACCAACGATCAAGAGAAGTAAAGATCCATCATGGCAGGATATGAAAATCTTCTCCTAGAAGAAAGCTTAATCAACAGACCTCCAGGCTTCATTGGAGAACATTATACCTTCTGGAAGATGAAAATGAGAACGTTCATCAAGGCAAGTGGGTACATGCTCTGGAAGATTATAGAGGAATGAGACATTATACCATTGAAAACAGAAAATGGAGTTCAGATTCCAAAACTTCCTTCAGAATTCACAAATGACGACAAGGATCACATGGAGCTGAATAACAAAGCAATTTTGGTAATTCAGAGTGCACTCAGCCAAAAGGAGTACTTCAGAGTGTGCCATCTTGAAACCGCTAAAGAAATGTGGGATGCTCTAGAAGTTGCTCATGAAGGAACTTCAGGAGTTAAAGCAAGAAGATCTGAGCAACTTGTTGCAGAATTCCACCTCTTCAAGATGGAAGAAGGAGAGCCTATCATCAGAGAACTGGAAATCAGATTCACACATCTGATAAATAATCTTACTGTTCTTGGAAAGAGAATCTCTGAGGCTGAACAGGTCTCCAAAATTCTGAAGATCCTTACCCCAGAATGGCAAATGAAGGCTACTGCCATTCAAGAAATGAGAGGAGAGTCCATGAGATCCATCACTGCTCTATTTGGGAGTCTGGCCGAGTATGAAACAACTATTAGAACTCAAAGAGAGCTGTATGGAGATAAAAAGAAGAAAAATTTAGCCCTCTCAGCTCCCATAAAGGAAGATGAGGATGAGGAAGATGAAAAGGAACTGGATAACGATGAGATGGCCTTTATGGTCAGAAAATTCAAGAAGTTCTTCAAGAATGGAAGAAGATTCCAGAGACGTGGCTCCAACAGCACTAGGAAGGATCCTCAAAAAAATGCTCCTGTGTGTTATGAATGTAAGAAGCCTGGACACTTCAAGTCAGAATGTCCAAGTCTTCAGAGCTTCAAGGAAAAGGAGAAAAAGATGGAAAGATTTCAGGGCAAGAAGAAAGCCTATGTCTCATCCATATGGGGAGATAGTTCAGATGAGGAAGCTAGTGATGCTGAGGAAGCAACCAATCTCTGCCTGGTAGCTCAGGAAGAATCTGATAGTGAGGTATATCATTCTGACTCATCATTTTAAGAACTTCAAGATACATATAATGATTTACATATAGAATTTGTAAAATTAGTGAAAGAAGTAACTATTTTGAGAAAGAAAAACAAAGTTCTTGAAAAGAAAATTGAGGAACCAGATTGCCTAAAATGTAAACAACTTCCAACAGAAGAAATTCTTCAAAAGAATGAAAATCATACTTGCAAAAATTGTGAAACACTTATGAAGGAAAATGACAAGATTTCTGGAATTTTAAAAAAATTTACTAAGTACTGAGGCTCTAGATACTATGTTAATGAATCAAAGAGCCTATACAAATAAAACTGGTTTAGGTTATACTTCAACGTCCAAATCTTTCTGAAAAGAAACCTGTAGAAAAACCTTACGTGAAATTTTTCAGAAAGGCTTCAAATTACTCATCACCATTTAGTTTCTGCAATTTCTGCAACAGAAAGGGGCACACTAAATCAATGTGTTACCCCAAGAAACATGGTGTGTCTGGACACTACAAATGGGTCCCCAAAGGGACACATCAGCCTAAAGTTCATCTGAACCAAAGGCAGCAAACTAATCCCAAAGGACCCAAAAAAATTTTGGTACCTAAATCTGTTTAGTGTGTGCAGGTTTGTCTTAAGGCATCCAACAAAGACAACAAGTGGTATATAGATAGTGGATGCTCAAAACACATGACTGGAGACAAAGAAAAGTTTGATAACCTAATCATGAAGGATGGAGCCAAAGTCAGTTTTGGTGGAAACCAGTCAGGTAAAATTGCTGGAGTTGGAGAAATTGGGGCAGTCAAAGATATCTATTTCTTGGAAGGTCTCTGCCACAACCTGCTAAGTGTCAGTCAGAGCACTGACAAAGGTAACTGGGTAATTTTTGACTCAAATGAATGTCTTATAGTAGATAAGAAAGATCTAACCATAGATAAAGCCAATCTTAATTGTCGTTTGAAGGCTAATAGAAATGGAAACCTATATACTATTGATTTAAGCCAACAATTCTTTGAAAAATGCTTCATAAGTAACTCCAATAATTGCTGGCTGTGGCATAGAAGATTAGCTCATGTGAACATAACACAATTAGATAAGCTAGTCAAAAGGGATCTTGTAATTGGCATACCTCATATGAAAGTGAAAACTGATTTATTGTGTGAAGCATGCCAAAAGGGGAAACAAACAAAGTCCTCTTTTAAACCTAAGAAGGAAGTCTCTACTACAAGACCTCTGGAACTGATCCACAAGGATTTAGTTGGTCCAGCAAGAGTGAAAAGCCTAGGAGGAAGTCTGTACACTCTTGTGATTGTGGATGACTATTCTAGGTTCACTTGGACTATGTTTCTTTCTTCTAAGCATGATACTTTTGATGCCTTCCTTTTGTTTGCTAAGAAAGTGTAGAATGAAAGAGGACAGAAGATCAGCTCAATTGGGACAGATCATGGAGGAGAGTTTGAGAACCAAGATTTCCTGGAGCTGTGTGAAGAGAATGGAATAAATCACAACTTCTCAGCTCCCAGAATACCACAACAAAATGGAGTAGTTGAAAGAAAGAACAGAGTGCTCACTGAAATGGCTAGAACCATGCTCAATGAAAATGAAATATCACAAGTTTTCTGGGCAGATGCTATGAGCACAGCCTGCTACATATCCACAGAGCCTACATACGAAAAGGCATGGATAAGACTCCATATGAGCTCTACAAAGGAAGAAAGCCAAATGTAAGTCATCTCAAAGTCTTTGGTTCCAAATGCTTTATCCACAACAATGGAAAGGTAAACTTAGGTAAATTCAACCCTAAAGCTGACTGTGGAATTTTTATTGGTTATTCTAGTAGAAGTAAAGCTTATAGAGTATTTAACAAAAGAACCTCTACTATTGAAGACTCAATACATGTAGCATTTGATGAAACTGACTCTGAACTAAAGCCATTAGCAGAAGAAGAATCTGATTTTTCAACCAAAGCTAAAGCCCCTACAAAACAAATTCCACCACCAGAAGAAAAAGTGGAAGAGAATGATTCTCATGATGAGCCAGCTGACCCTTCTACCTGGAGACATCATAAGGATCATCCTCCTGAACAAATAATTGGTGATGTTAGTAGAGGAGTCAAAACCAGAGGCCAGATTCAAAATGAAATGCAATTTTCTGCATTTATTTATGAAACTAAACCAACTTGCATTGAAGAAGCACTAGCAGACTGTGACTGGATAGTGGCTATGCAAGAAGAGCTCAATCAATTCGAAAGAAATCAAGTTTGGGACTTGGTTCCAAGACCTTCAAACTATCCTATCATTGGAACCAAGTGGGTTTTCAAAAACAAACTTGATGAATCTGGAGCTATAGTCAGAAACAAGGCTAGACTTGTTGCTAAAGGGTATAACCAAGAAGAAGGCATAGATTATGAGGAGACTTTTGCCCCAGTTGCAAGACTGGAAGCAATAAGACTCTTATTAGATTTTGCATCCCTCAAAAATTTCAAACTTTACCAAATGGATGTAAAAAGTGCATTTCTGAATGGGTATATTATGGAGGAAGTATATGTTGAACAACCATCAGGTTTTGAAGACTTCTCTAAGCCTGATCATGTTTTCAAACTTAAAAAGGCCCTATATGGACTTAAGCAGGCTCCTAGAGCATGGTATGAAAGACTAAGCAATTTCTTATCAAATAAAGGGTTTACAAGAGGAAAGGTAGACACCACTTTATTTATACTACATAAAAATAAAAACATGCTTGTAGTTCAAATTTATGTAGATGATATCATTTTTGGGGCCACTGATGAAACTCTTTGTGAAGAATTCTCTAAGATAATGCAGGGGGAATTCGAAATGTCTATGATGGAAGAACTAAACTTCTTCCTAGGTCTTCAAATCAAGCAGAGAAAAGATGGAATATTCATCTCACAAACTAAGTATGTGAAGGAGATCTTGAAGAAGTTTGGTATGGATCTATCCAAGGAAGAAGAAACTCCCATGAGTTCAACGGTTCTGTTAGATGCTGATGTAGAAGGGAAGGACTTCAATCAGTCCACATACAGAGGTCTGATTGGTTCCCTTTTATACTTAACTGTCAGCAGACCAAACATCCAATTTAGTGTGGGAGTTTGCGCCAGATATCAAGCTAACCCAAATGAATTTCATCACAAGTGTGTCAAGAGAATTTTGAGGTATCTGGTTAGAACTCAAGAATTGGGTTTGTGGTATCCTAAGGGAGCTCAGGAGTATCTCATGGCCTACTCAAACTCAGACCATACTGGCTACAAGACTGACAGAAAAAGCACCAGTGGCCAAGGTGAGTTTCTTAAAGGATTCTTAGTCTCTTGGGTGAGCAAGAAATAGACCTGTGTTTCCCTCTCATCTACAGAAGCTGAATATATTGCTGTTGTGCTCAAGTGCTGTGGCTCAAGCATCAATTGAAAGATTTGGGAATGGAGTTTCCAGAAGATCCAATTCTTGTTGACAACACAAGCACAATTAGTTTGGCCAAGAATCCAGTGCATCACACAAGAACCAAGCACATTGATGTCAGACACCACTTCATCAGAGATCATGTGCAGAAGAAGGATGTCAAAGTAGAATTCATCCCCACACACTTGCAACTAGCAGATATCTTCACCAAACCCTTAGCAACAGAACAGTTCATGTTTATCAGAAGAGAATTGGGAATGGTAAATCCCAATGAACTGTAAGAGATGTATCACTTCCTTAAGTCTTGTGATTTTATTTGCTCTCAGTTGGATTTTGATGATAAAATACTGACTTAGGCATCGGAGGGTCTTAAAACTCTCTTTGCAGGTACTGTCACAGAAAATGGCATTGCAATTGATGACAACTTCTTTGCCATCGATTGCATCTTATGTCTCTCAATCGATAGGACTTCGATTGTATATCGATTGACAGTTGTGTAGTGAAAAGCTTCTGGTAAAAAGTAAAAGGGGCCAATCGATTAATAACAGCCCAATCAATTGGACAGGCCCAATCGATCGCAACATGAACCAATCGATTGCAAAGATCCACAGTCTAAGGCTTGGGAAGGGGCAATCGATAGCCAATCGATTGCTCAGCGTGGGATTAATTCGAGCACAGCTCAATTCAATCGATTGCTAGGACACCAATCGATTGCAAAGCCTTGCCATCGGTAGCAAAACAACTCTCACAAATGATTGCAATCATCCTCAATCGATGGCAACCCCAAATGTAACATCACAGTGGTAACTTTTCTCTCTCCAAAAATTTACATAAATACTAATTTTTGTCCATTGCATCACTTTACATTACTATTCATCATCACCCTCATCAAAACAGAACCCTAAGCGACGCTTCACTCTCTCACCCAAATCTCTCAACCTCTTGCCCTAACCATCCTGATACGAACTCAAAAATACATATTTTCCTTCTGCAAAATCCAATGCCTCCCAAGATGGTCCTACCTGGTTCATAATTAGCCAAATCCTCTTCCTAGGGCAAGTCTTCCTCTAAAAAGCAGGTTACTTTCGCTGATTCTGTCAACACTTCTCAGCAATGTTCTGATAAGGGGGAAGTGCAATCCAAATAATCTCCTTCTCTATCTGGTAAGAAGAAGGGTCAATCCAAGGCCAGAACTCTTAAAGAAGCAGTGATTCCTCCAGCAGATTTTGTTACAGAAGGGAATCTACCTGTTGGTGATGTTTTCAAACACAAGGGCATCAACAAAAGGACCTGTTGTTTCGACATTGACCATCTTCAGCAATTGGGAGTAGACCTATCTCCCTGGTTATCTGATTACAAGGAGTTTCTGAAGATAAGTCTCCCTTACAGTGAGCAAGTGGTGAGAAGTTTCTACACTTCAATGGAGATCAACAACACCCACACTACCAAGAATGAGATGGTTAACATTGAGGTCACCTCCTCAGTCAGAGGCAAGACTTTCTCCTTCAACTGGAGGACATTAAATGAATGGTTCAAGATCACAAACCCTCTATGTAATCAATGGCAGAAGAAGGAAAAGTACTTGGACCATGAGCTTCTGAGCATCTATCAGCCTTCTGGAGAGGCTAGAGACCCTCATAGTGTAAAGCCAACTGACATGACCCCCTACAGCAGACTCATCCATGCCTACTCTCGCTGCATGGTCAACAAGGCAGGGAATCTGAGTCAGTTGAATAAAGTTGACAACCCTGTCCTGCCTGCTTTAATCAAGGGGGAGTCTCTCAATCTGGGGCAGATACTTACAGAGGAATTCATGACCTTCAGAAGTTCCTCAAGTACCAAGACACCTCTGCCATTTCCTCAACTGATATCATTCATTCTCCAAAAGAATGATATCTGGTACCTAGAGGAGAATGATGTGCATGAGGTTCCTCTTTTCTCCTGCACCCACTTGAAGAAAATGAAGATTGATTTACCTGGTGCTGCTACTCAAGTTACCTCTGTTCCACCACCAGTAGCCATAGCACCTCAGGCTCTCTCTGCCTCAAGGCCATCCAAGGGCAAAAGTCCTCAGGCATAAGCTTAAAGAGCAATACAGGATGACGCCCAGTCCTTAGCTCCTACCACTCAAGCCACATCCATGTTTGGGTTAGCCATGAGGTCTATCATCTCAGATGAAGTGATCACCCAGATAGCTGCCAAGGTTACAGCAAATTTGCAAGGCATGATTCCTCATCTGGTTGAGCAGAGCAACACCAACCTAATAGAAGAAGTGTCTATGCAGATCCAGGGTATTGAGGATAGGTTGCTAAAGAAGCTAGTGCAAGCTCTAAACTCCTCCCTGGTTCCCTCCATTGACTGCAAGGGAAAATTTGTGTGCAAGGGCTATCAGATTGTAGTCGACATGGTAGATCACTTAGAAGCCAGAGTGGGCAACATTGAGAAAATGCTGGGTATCTTCACCCTAGTGAGAGGGCAGCTGCTGGTGCTCAATTCATGGCATCTCAACAAGGTGATGAAGCAGGTCCATCTAGGCAACCTGGTGCAACCACTTCACCAGATTCTTCTCCTCATCACTCTCCCATCAACCAAGACACTCCACCTATCCCAGAAAGCCAAACACAAGCCCCACAAGATCCCTCTCCTCACCACTTACCCATCCACCACTCTCTTATCCCACAGACTTCTCCACCTCATTCCCCTTCTCAAACTCAACCTACACCTACACCTTCACCTGTTCCCCATCTCTCCCCACAGAAAACATGGTGCGAACCCACTAGGGTTAGACCCTAAGAACCCACAACCAATCTGAGATACACTCACCCCAAGAAAAGCTAAACAAAGGACTGGAACGATCCACTTGAACCCTTGAACACGGAAGGACAAGGACCCGAAGTGTTGGAAGACGCCACAAGGTTGATCAAGCCTTGATAAGTCTGTTAGTTCTAAGAAGAACCCTAGAGAGAATCCACTCTCAAGATACAAAGTGCATAGAAGCAACTTTCCTTTCACTCAAATGTTCAGGTGTTGTTCCAGTCTTCCTCCAAATGAGGCTTACAATGTATTTATAGGCTACATCCATAAATCCCACCTAAATTACATTCAATGCATCTAGAGAATTCAAAGCACTAAACCTAATTCAATAAACAACAAACCCTAAAATTCAAATCTGCCAACCTAATTTCAACAACCATAAAGCCAAAAGTCAAACATGCCAACCTAATTCAATCAATCAAGAAACCCAAAAGTCAAGCATGCCAACTTAATGTCAACAATCAACAAACCCAAAAGTCAAATCTGCCAACTAATTAACAATTTTCGCACAAGTAAAAACCCTAAAAATGTAATCAAAATATCAACCCCAAAATGTGATTAATTAGGCCCAAATGACTCCTCCCATGTATAGCTAATGGTCCAAGCCCTTCAATTTGATGTCTCTAAGCCCAAAATATGATCAGCAGCCCCAATTGCAGCCCAAATGACATTTGCTACGTTTTCAGCTCTCTTGTTCTCATTTGTTGAGCCGATTGCCATTTGCTTTGTCCAGGTTTCTTACACAAGCCCATTCAATGCCTCCTTGATTCTCTTGGCTCTTGCTCTTGTGATAGGTCCACTTGGAATTTGCAAAGCATCATGTGAAGTTAAAGAGTCATCTTGCTGGATCGCATCAAAACATCACCTCCATCTCTTTTACTCCCCACAAAAACACCACCTCTTCCCTCTCAGCCTCCTCCTCCTCCTACAATCCATACCCCCAGATACACTAAACATTCTTCTCATACCTTTCCCAGGAGAAAACCCAAAGCTCCTGTCACCTCTCCTAACCTTCCCTCCCCTCCTTCTCCTGCCAATACCTCCTGTTCTCCCTCCTCAGAGCCCTCTCCCTCCATTCAACGAACCCTCTTTGCTGATGACAAAAAGGGGGGAGACAAAAGTAGAAGAAAAAGAGGAAATAGAAAAAGAAGCAGAAAAAGAGCAATTCGAGTCCATCCAATATGAGGCAACTCTAAGACAAATTTTGCCAGAAATTCATCAGCTGGCAGAAGGCGTTTTGGAAGAAGAACAGATTGGAATTGAAGATGTAACTCGAGGAATCGGGTCCTTCAAATGTTCCTCCCTCAAATGCTGATCTGGTTCTGGAAAAGGAAGGATTTGTTGAAGAAAAAGATCTGAGTCTGTCAATCGTACCATATGAGGAGGAGTTAGCTGAGAAACTGTCTCAAGATCATGAAGCCAGGGATATGACAAGAGCTGAGGCTGTAATACCCAGCTGGGGTAGCAGGAGGCAAGCTTCATACAGAGGCAAGCCTACTGTAAAGGATCAAATTCAGACCACTTCTCAGTTCATAGAGTCTGGAGAAGAAGAAAAGGGCCAGGAGGTTCAGTCTGCACCTAAGGCCAAAAGAATTAAGAAGACTGTTGCTTGTTGCTAATCCACCTCCAAGGGCCTCAACCAGAAGGGGGACCAGAGCTTCAAAGGGCATAGTGATTGAAGAGCCCAAACCTGCTCCAAAGAGGAAGGCTGCACCTAAGGCGAAAGAAAAATCTGTCAAGCCTTCTCCAGAGAAGAAGCAAAAGCCAGCTCCTCCTCCTAAGTTGACAAAAGAAGAAAAGAAAGCTGTTGCAGAGGCCTTGAGAAAAGAGAAGAAGGATGTTGCTAAGGCTAAGAAGGCTGCTGCTGAGGAAAAGCAAAAGTCAGAGAAAGAGGTTACAGAAAGAAGAAAGAAATTGAAAAAGGAAATTGCTCAAGGGAAGAAAACATGGGTATTAAAAGGAGGTTTCACATGTCTAAGGCTGCCTCAAAGTCTAAGGCTGCCTCAAAAGATGTATCTCTTGCTGAACCCTCTAAGACCTTTAACCAAGACAAATATGAGAAAGTCAAATCTGAGCAAGACAAATTCTTCTACTCTGATTCTTCTATCTCTGATGGACCTGATGAAGAATACATCACCTCAGCCTCTAGTGCCAAATTCAACAATGAAAGACCCGTAGTCTTTAGCAACCACTCTGCATACATTTCATATTTAGTTAATTCCTGATAATTTTTTATCCTAAAAAATATGAATATTTTGCAAGTCAATACAATTCATATTTTTGTCTTAATTTATGCTCTGTACATGTTCTTTTTTTTTTTTGTTTCGACACAAGGCAAGTCCAAGACTTGATAAGATTACATTACTATTCCCCCTGATCAGTCAAGGGGCAGCAAAGGAGATCATCCCTCAGCAACGGTAAACATCTTGGCGGAGGGTCTGACCACAGCCGCATCGTTTCCTCCAAATTATGAGCATCTCTTGCAAGGTAGTCGGCGCACTTCAATGCTTCCCGGGGTGAATATCTCAGCTCAATATCCCACTCTGAGTAGAGGAGATCTCTCAACATATTAATTTCATCTCTGAAAGGATGATTATAACTACCATCCCTCATAATTAACTGATATGCTTCTAGTGAATCAGTATAGGCTAGAATTCTGTGAAAACCTAGCTACTTGCACTGTTGTAGTCCTGTTAATACCGCTATTACCTCGGCAGCTGTTGATGCAAGGGCGCCCAGCTTCCTCTGAAATCCCATAACCCAGCTTCCTTTACTATCTCTAATGACTCCTCCACACGTAGCCTCCTTCTGGTGATTAACCGATCCATCGGTGTCAAGGCGAACATAGTCTTCAGGTGGTGATTTCCATTGCAAGTTGCCATCTTCATCATGTCTGTAGATTTGATGAAAGAGTCTTCCATCTATCATTGTTTCCATCAATTGAAAGATACCCACATGAAGAAGTTCCTTTGGCCGGTACCTAACTCCTTCCATAACTCCTCTGCATCGATTCTTCCATAGCATCCAGCATATGATGCCAAAGACTCGAGCCCATGGCCATTTGTTGAAGTATGAGTTGCCGAAACTCCTTGTCAAGCATTGTCTCAGCCACACCTGCAAATCAGAACAGCAATAAAATCTAAAAAGATGGTTAGGATGAATAATGTCTTTCCACACATTATGGGCTAAATCACAATCTCGAATGATATGTAATATGTTTTCCTCTCTTGTACATTCAAACGGACACTCACTGCTGTTTGAAATTCCTCTCTTAGCTCTCAGTGAGTTGGTGGGTAGTCTAACATGAAACGCTTGCCATAGGAAAAATTTTATTTTCTCAGGAACAGGCAACTTCCATATTCTTTTCCACTGATCCGTCTTCAAATGCTCTTGCTGTTCTGTTATAAATTTATAGGCAGCACGGATACTGAAATTGCCATCTGGGGACTTTCGCCAACAAAATATGTCATCCTCTTCACCTACCGGTGGGGAAATTCTGGATACGACATTGATGACCCATGGGGGGGAAAACCTTTTCCACTCGTGAATGTTCCATTGTCCATTTTCTAAAACAAAGTCTTTTACTTTAGAACAAGGTTTAATGAGATGAAAGTTCTGGTCTACCAAGTGAATGAGAGGCTCTTCAAAGGGGGACCACAGCTCCCACCAGAAATTTGCTATTAAACCACCTTTGAGTTTACGACCAATTCCCTTAGAGAACTTCTGCCAAACTTTGGTAATGCTATTCCACACTCCAGAGGATTGTTGTTTTTTGTAAACTAGTGGGTATGCTTCGCTGCCACAATTATATTTGCTTTTGAGGCATTTCACCCACAAGTCATTAGGCCTAGTAAGGATCCCCCCACAAAGCTTCATGATGAAAGCAGTGTTTTGCCTTTGTAAATCTTTAATGCCCAGCCCTCCTGTTTCTTTAGATTGCTTCACCTTGTCCCATGCTACTAGATGCATCTTCTTTCCCTCTTGGCCTTGTTTCCAGAGAAAATTTCTGCTTATCTTCTCCAACTCTTTCAGAGCTGCTTTTGGTAACAACATAGTTTGCATTTGGTAACTTGGTAGAGCTGCTAAAACCGACTTAATCAAGACTGTTCTCCCTGCCATTGTGAGGTGCCTTCCTTTCCAGTTAGACAATCTACTTTGCGCCTTTTGAAGGAGGGGTAAGAAAGTGAGCTTGGTCATCCTTTTGTGAAGAAGGGGAACGCCTAGGTATTTCCCAAGGTCACCTGTGATGCCAATTCCCAATCTTTGACTCATTTTAATGGCCCTGTTAATGTGGACATTCCTAGAGAAGAAAGCTTTAGATTTAGCCAGGCTTATTCTATGACCGGAGACATCACAAAAATCTTTCATAACATTTCTCATCAAATCAATCTGCTCATTCGATGCTTCCCCAATTAGAATAAGGTTATCGGCAAAAAAGAGATGAGAGATACAAGGACTATTTTTTCTAAATTTTAGCCCCTTCCACCTCCCATTCATTATCTCTCTGTTGATTCTATGCCCTAGCCTCTCCATGCATAACACAAATAGATATGGACTTAAGGGGTCACCTTGTCGAACCCCCCTTGTTGGATTAAAGCTATCTGATTCTTCTCCATTCTAAAGAACTTTCATTGTTGCAGTGGATGTGCATGCCATAATGAGATCTACCAAGTTTTCCAGCATACCCACCTTGATTAAGGTGTTACCTAAGAATGACCAGTCCAGTCTGTCATAGGCTTTCTCCATGTCAACTTTTAAAGCAACAAAACCCTTATTTCCAGGCTTGGTTCTCATGGTGTGAATCGCTTCCTGAGCAATGTTAATATTATCACTACTTTGTCTTCCAGTGATGAAGCTACATTGTTGAGGTTGAATAACATAGCTCATAATATCCTTCAACCTGTTAGCTAAGATTTTGGTGAGTATCTTGAAGCTAGCATTACAAAGGGAAATGGGCGAAAATCTTTCATTCCCAATGGATTGTCGATTTTAGGAATAAGAACAATATGAGTATGATTAATCTCTTTGATGACCCTAGGATTATGCCAAGCTTCTCGGATAAGCGTACATATCTTCTCTCCAACTATACCCCATTGAGTTTGAAAAAAATGGGCTTGTAGTCCATCTGGCCCTGGAGCTTTGAATGGACTCATCATGAATGCAGAATTTTTTATTTCAGTATCTGTGACTTCCATGTGCAATCTCTCCAGGTCAGCAGGCTTAATTTGTGGAAAATCTGCTATCCACTCTAATGGATCCTTCACTTGGGAGTCTTTTGTGTACAATGTTTTAAAGAAAGATTCAGCCATCCTCTTTAAGTCTTCTTGATTTTTGACCCAAGTCCCAGAATCATCTTGAAGCACCTCAATCCGTTGTCTTTTGCGTTTCATCAAGGTTGATGCATGAAAGAATTTTGTATTTCTATCCCCCCACCTCAACCATTTGCATCTAGACTTCTGGTACCATATCAGCTCTTCTTGTGCAGCTAATTTATTATACTCTCTCCAAAGCTTTTTTTCTAATTTGTAAAGACCCGTTGAGATATTATTTGTTCTTGACCGATCAATACCTTCAATTCGCCTCAATATTTTTTGCTTCTTTTTGGGAATACTACCTAAAACAGTTTGATTCCATTTGACAGCTTGCCCTTGAAATTCTTTCACCCCTGCACACCAGCCTTTGTTTATCCATGACTGATTCACTATATCCTTAAAGGTATCTTCCAATGCCCAGGCTGAGTAATACTTGAATTGCTTACTTCTCTTATTTTGCACTGAGTGATTCATGTTTGATACCACAATCAGCCTGTGATCAGACTTATAATGAAGTTCATGAATGACTTTGCTACTAGCATGCTTTAGTTCCCACGAAAAATTGCAGAAGGCCCAATCCAGTCTTTTTTTGACTTCCTGCTTCTCCCATGTAAATTTTTCCCCCACAATAGGAATCTCTAATAACCCAGTATCACTGATACAATCAGAAAATTGCTTCATGGCCTGATAGGGTGGTTCTGATCCCCCCATTTTATCAGATGGTTTTAAGAAAGCATTAAAGTCACCAAGAACTATCTAGTCACCCTCCATAGTTCGAGCTATGTTTTTAAGGGCATGCCATAGCTCAATTCTTCGAATGGCAGTAGTCTCTCCATACACAAAATGATGCGATCCAACAAGATAACTCTTCAACTTCAAATGATCCTTTGCAAATTCCAAGTGGACCAATCACAAGAGCAAGAGCTAAGAGAATTAAGGAGGCATTGATTGGGCTAGTGCAAGAGACATGGACAAAGCAAATGGCAATTGGTTCAACAAATGTGAACAAAAGAGCTGAAAACGCAGCAAATGTCATTTGGGCTGAAAATGAAGAGGTTGATCATATTTTGGGCTTGAAAACATCAAATTGAAGGGCTTGGACCATGAGCTACACATGGGAGGAGTCATTTGGGCATAAATGATCACATTTTAGGCTTAAAATTCTGATTCAAATTGTCAACTTTTCTTTGTGCGAAAATCAAATTAGTTAGGTGCATATTTGACTTTTGGGTTTTGTTGATTGTTGAAATTAAGTTGCCAAATTTGAATTTTTGTGTTTGTTGTTTGTTGAATTAGGTTTAGTGTTTGAATTCTCAAGAATGCATTGAATGCAATTTAGGCATGATTTATGGATGTAGCCTATAAATACATTGTAAGCCTCATTTGGAAGGCACACCTGAACATTTGAGTGAAATGAAAGTTGCTTCTATGCACTTTGTATCTTGAGAGTGGATTCTCTCTCTAGGGTTCTTCTTAGAACTAACAGACTTATCAAGGCTTGATCAACCTTGTGGCGTCTTCCAACACTTCGGGTCCTTGTCCTTCTGTGTTCAAGGGTTCAAGTGGATCGTTCCGGTCCTTTGTTTAGCTTTCTTGGGGTGAGTGTATCTTAGATTGGTTGTGGGTTCTTAGGGTCTAACCCTAGTGGGTTCGTGCCACAAAAGTTGCTGCAAATTTCTTGGATGATTTTATATCAATTAAATTGCAGTGAATAAATTGGGTGGATGATGAAATATATTGCACTTGCGTATTAGCTTCATCCCATAACACCCAAATGCCCCTAGCAAAACCAGAAGCTTCAAGTCTTAACCAATTATTAAATCCAAACTTCCTAATAACCTTATCAGCCTTAGCACCACTAATTCTGGTTTCTAGCAAACAGAGAACATCAATGCCATTTCTTTTAACAAGCTCCTTGATAGTGCTTGGGAAATTTCTACTCCCAGCACTACAATTCCATGATGCAACAATCATTTAAACCAATAAATAAATGAAGAAAGTAGTTCAGACTTACTCAACAAATGGGTCATCATCATCCCACGTACATCGAGCTTCCATTTTCTCCATTAATCTCTCCTTTGGATCACCATAGCTCATGCTCATTTCCTTTTCATCATTTATTGCTATGCTTTCCATTTGGAATTGAGGAGCCAGGACATCATCTCGGTTTCCCTCTTGGGTGTTCCCTGTTATAATATTTAACTCCAAGTTGGGTTGTGGCCCTTCTAAGAGCAAGGGCCCCTTGGAAGAATTTGGACTCTCCGTTCTGAGATCAACAATTGGGCATGAATCCATTTGTTTTAGGCTTCCTTCAAGAATCACATGTTCTCTTTTATTAATTTGTCTTTTGGGCTGGAACATTTGACTACTCATGGGCCCCTTATTTATCACACGCCCAGCTTCCTCTTTTTTATATCCTTGGGCTTTTTCTTTTAGTTCTAGCCCATTAGGACTTTTGTTCTCTTTACCATTTGTTTTTGCCTGCTGCATGTTTTTCAAAGTGGTTTTACAACCACCTTCATTTTTCAAATTTGATTTCCTTTCTTTTACTCCGTACGGTATTTCCTTCCCTGTGCTACTTTCCTTTGCTTTTTTCTCTGCTCTCTGATCTGCAGGTTCCAAAACCATACTAGGGTGGCTCATCTCTGACACATCATCCTCCCCATCCATCATCTGCGCAAGAACATTGAATCTTGAGGTTTGCTTTCTGGCTTCACCTTTCCTACCCACTATTTGTCCTTTTCCCTGTTCTTCCTTACTAGTTCCACTGACATTTCTTCTCGGGTTTCAAGGCCTATTTGACTTTCCAGCAATCATCCACACGCCAAATTCTTCATCGGCGTTTGGTGACTTTTTCTCCGTCGATGGTTGCTTGACTACCTTCTGGGGTGGTGTTTGGTAAGTTGCTGTGCTTGGATTTGTCGAAATATGACCCCAGGGACAATTCTCTCTCCGATGTCCGTATCTACCACAGCTAAAACAAATTAAATTAAGGCCTTCGTACTCCACATGATATACTGCTCCGGCGGCAATTACTCTTGGCACCAGCTTCTTTTGTAAATCTAGCTCTACACACACCCTAGCATATTTTCCCCTGTCAATCTTTGCTATTTCTGAGGTCAACTGGGCCACTGATGATGTAACCATGTCCACACGCAAAGTCTTCCCAATACGATTTCCCAGCCTTGTAATGAAATCTTTGTTATAACATTGCACAGGGATGTTAGGAATTCGTACCCAAGTTGCAATCTTTCCAAGAGGGTTGTTGTAGGGGTCAAAATGGGGGTTCCAACATTGAACGAGAATACTGTGCTGTTGGACAACCCATGGACCTCCATAGAGAACTTTTTGATATAGCTGAATCCATCCTTCCTTCTGATGAAAACGGACAATGAAATAATTGTTGGGTTGATCAACAATATCAAAGTCTGGTGTTCCCCATATACGGTTCAGGTGTTCTTTCAGATTATAGACATTATACCTTCTTCCAAGCACTGTGATTATTAATG
Source organism: Mimosa bimucronata (assembly GCA_037074515.1). NCBI lineage: Eukaryota > Viridiplantae > Streptophyta > Magnoliopsida > Fabales > Fabaceae > Mimosa > Mimosa bimucronata. The sequence goes on from CM073436.1 coordinate 45,173,007, forward strand.
CAGCGTTCCATGGCTTGCACCACTCACTATACTCCTCTGAATCTATTGGAACCACAGGGTAGAGCTTCATTAGTTCTTTTACCTCATCTGAAGGTTCAGGAATTTCCCATTCCCTCGTTAGCACATCTGACATCAGTTCTTCATTCTCCATGCTACAGCCTCCATTTTCGACACCATTAAACCCCAATAAAGAGTCTCGGTAAGAAACTGGGTTTCTCCTTGTAGTTTTTCCCCCCTCCTCGCTGTCTTGATCCATAGGCTTACTCTCCACTGAGTCTTCATTGGCGCCCATGTACCCAGTGGAATCAGCCATTTGAGCATCTGTCATTGATTGCCCTGCTGTACAGATCTTTTTCTGTTTCTTATTGCCACAAACAAGAGCATCTGAAGGTCTGTCTAGTGGGATTTTCCGATGGTGTTGTTCTTCCATGAGAAGTAGGCGCGACTTTCAAGAGAGAGCTAACCACCAGAGAACTCACGAGAAGCTCCACTCCAAGTACACTTTTATGTGCTCTGTACATGTTCTAATTTATATATTGTTTACTTATGTTCTGAACATGCTTTATCTTACATATGTTGTTACTTATGTTTTGCCATCATCAAAAAGGGGGAGAATGTTGGAATTCTATGTTTTGATGATAACCAAACATGACTTAGGCAATAGGACCATGAAATCTTAACTTAGCAAAATATCTTGAAAAACTAATTCTGGAAATCTAAGTTATGTAATCGATTAGGAGAACAGGCAATCGATTGAATAATCTATCCTGCAATCGATGGGGTATCGATTGCATATCGAGTGGAGGCTATAAATTGATGGAAAGCTAAGCAATCGATTGATGCACAGAATTACACAAAGTAATCAGAACTCAATCAATCGATTGATTAGAATGGCAATTGAGTTAGATAGCAATCGATGAGCAATCAGATGGCAATCAATTGAAGCTTACCTTGAAACAATGAAATATGCAATCAATTGGAGCTTGATCAATCGATTGAGAAATAATGCAATCGATTGACAGTCTCAGTTTTTATTCGATAGCTAACACTTCAATCGAGTGATGCAGCTGAAAAATTGAAGCAATCTGAAGGCAATCGATTGACGACCATAAACAGCAATCGATTGATACACCTTGCAATCGATTGACAATCAAGAAATTTTAAATTTGTTTCTCTTCTCATATCTAACTATCTTTATATTGCAAAATGTACTTGTTGCTATTTTGGGTAGTTATCGTTAGACACAAAAAAGTTGCCGTTACTCTCAGCAACACACAATCTGGTACAAAGTTGAAGAAAAAGAAAGAGGAATCGTATATGTATGGACTCTGGAGCATTAAATGCAAACTCAAAATCATCATCAATCTCCAGAATTATCATCTCTCTCTCTTCTAGCTTCACAACGGTTTCACACTCAGACTTCACTCAACGGGCAGAAATTTTCCTAAGTACTATAAAAGCATTGAAGTAGAAATTGGTTGGTAAGTGACTTGAAGTGATATCCAACGATCATTACCTACTGTAATCAATTCAGTCTGAGTTCTCTCATCTGTTCTTCAGTTTGTAATACTATCAGCTCAAGTGTGTGAGCAATCTTTGTATTATCTGATATACTACTTTACTGAGTTATTTCCTTGGGATAGAGGGATCCCAGTGGAAGGGTTGTACACTTACAAGTTGTAAGAGGGAGTGATCTGTAAGGGAAGTTCTTACTGAGAGAGATCACTTGTAAAGGCACTCAAGAGCTTGATTTGAATCTTGAAGATTTAGTGGAACCCAACTGTGAGTTGGAGAACTGGACGTAGGCCAAGTGGTTGGGCTGAACCAGTATAAACCTTGGTTTGTTCTGTCTAGATTTTTAAAAAGCACAATTCACCCCCTCTTGTGCATTCCTGTCAATTACAACATAATAAAGATAAGATAAATGGACTAATCACCACACATAATGATAAGCAATAAAATCAACAAGTACTCATAAAGATAATGTCAATTGAAAAGATAGACGAAACGTAACTTGATCCAATACAAACACAAAGATGAAATTTAATAATAACATAGCCTATAGTCTCTAACACAAATGAGATCCGGATATAAGAGGAACAAATATTCAGGGAAATATATGGAAATCCATGGCTACATAAATGGAACTAGAAAAACTCCCCTAATGTGGAAAAATAGCTTGCTTCACATCATCCCATCCTCCAAGAGAGTATCGGGCCGATTTAGTTCATCACGGAGAATGAGAAATCGCCCAAGAGCAGCTACAACTGGAGCTTCATGAAGAACCAATGAAGAATTGTGGAATGGAAGAGAGAATTGATGAATGAATGTGTAAAATTGGATTCCTCTTTTATGGGCACATTAGACAACTTAAAAACTATTCAAATTAGGTTAGGATTACTTGGGAAGGTTGAAAATATCAATTAGAAAAGGTTTAGACCGGACCCAATCACTCAAAATTGCACAATCAATCAAAATAATAAGTTTCCAAAATCTTATTCAGTTTATGCCCTCGTCGTAGCCTTGCTGTAGGGTGCCAAAGCCAAGAAGGGCATTTTTGCACCTTTTTGAAGTTTGGGCCCTTTTGCATAATTTTCTCTAAATTTGACTGATGCTTTTTTGGGGCTTACTTTTGACATTGTCAACCTCTTTCTTCAATTCTCCCAATTGACCTACAATAAAGCACAATTATAATATCCAAAGTCCATATTAAGAAATGCATGAGTTTATGGCTTAAAATTCTCAATTTAAGATCAAAATGTAATTAACTCAATGCCTTGGAACTTTAAATACACAAGTGCCTAAACTATCATGTAATGACCTATATCAAGTGTTAATTCGCCATAATTAGTGGATTAAAATATGTAATAATCAAGCATAATCAACCCTCACATTACGTGCCCTAACCTTGAGTTGGACTTCTTGATTTCTAATACATATACACTTAAGTGTTTTAAAAATGAAAACTTTTGTTTTGCTCCTATTGATAGTAGCGTGACTGACTTCGTTGGTTGCAATGCTTATTTAGATAAAGTGTTTCCTTTCCTTGAAATTGGTATTGCTTTGTGCATAGTATTTCTCTTGCACGAACTGAAACACCTTACTCCAAGAAAGGAGCATGTGGGAGAAGGAGCTTACATGAAGACATATATGTTTCTTATTAGAGAAGAGAACTTCTCTTACAAGAGTTTGAAGCATTTTAAATGACAGGTAGTCGCTTTCCTTTACTCTTATACTTTACACTACATATTGATTAGATATAGTGTGTAGTTCGAGTGTGGGGGGGAATGGGATCTGCTAGTAGGATAGTAGTTATCCTTGATTTTGTTTTGTTTTTTTTTTTTTTGGTTGCACATATCTTTATTGATGGTTGCCCATGCTTACTGGTGTTATACCTCTTGATCACTAATAGTTTCATATTTTATACATTAAGGACAATGTTTTGTTTAAGTGAGGGGTTAGATGTGTGTTTTGATGTTGCCTTGCATGATTTCCCATGATTTGTGGTTTTTGGGTGAACTTTGACTGCTTTTGAAAATTTTTCAAAATTTTTTGGCTTGAAGTTGTTCTTGACTTGCCTATTATGCACAAAGGGTCACATTGTCATAGTTGACTTGTTAAGAGTAAATTCAAGTGCTTTCAATATATTTTTTTGAAAATCTAGTTCACCCCACTTTTTGAAAACCTATGCAAGAAAAGATTGATCTTAGGTTATTTGTTATCTTAGACTTTGGATAGACTTTGCAATGCTTCTGCCCTTTGCTTTTCAATTTTCAAGAGTTGGACATGAGATATGTTTAGGGTTGAAAATCTCTTTGTTAATTGATTGTTGAATTATGATATGTGAGCTTTACTTTGCTTTGAGGTTATTTTTGGCCTAATTTCAACTTTCTTAATTTGAGTGCATGCTTGCTTTAAATATGTCAATATCTAGAACTTGTCTCAATTCTTAGTTGAAAGTGCTAGCCATGTGTGTTCAACATGATAGAGGCATGCATCTCATAATTCCATATATCCTAACTACATCCACATACACATCCCTTACACCTTCGTTTGATGTCTTGCACGAGTAGGGTAAATTATAAGGTTGATATATGCTTTAAATTGAAAGATTATGAAATTCTACTGGCTTTCCAAACTTGACTTAGTAACTGGGACAGCTCATCACCAATGTTGGCACTCGCGTCAAACAGTCAAGTCAAAGAGGGTTATGAGTTGGGCCAAAGGTTTCTTGATGCCTTGTTAGGGTAACCAAGTAATCGGTGTTGCATCACCCATGTGCAAGGTCGCGTCAAAAGGGGATCTACAACAACTCATATAATCAAGTTAAAAAAAAAGAAAAAAATATAATATTGAAGTTATCTGGTTCTTACTCATGGATCAAATCACTATTCCATCTAGCCTTTCCATTACTATACCACTTTAATATTATATTTTTTTCTTTTTTTTTAACTTGATCACACTACTACAAAAAGAGTTATTAACCACCTCATTAGACCGCATATATAAGATATGGTTTAAAAAATATGACCAGTGGCATTTTGGCAAAAATACAATAAAAGAAGCTTGTAGTTATAGGGTTCTTACTCATGGATTACATCACTATTCCATCTAGCCTTTCCATCACTATACCACTTTAAAGTCCTCTTGATTCTTTGAATATTTGCTAATTAGTGGAGATTTTGAGAATTGTTACAAGCTTATGGTAAGTTACATGTTGAGCAAGTAGAGAGAAATAACCCATGATTATAAGATTGTTCTAAAACACGTTATATCATTGAGAGTGCTCACATTTTGCTATTTGATTCTCAATTGCATTGTTGATTTTCCCTTTGCATATCATGAGTATATCTTGCTCCAACATGAAAATGTCGATTAGCTTGGGCCTTTACAATTGTGAGTCTATGAAAGGCAACAAGTTTTGCAATTACTACAAAATGAAGGGTCACACCAAGGATGAATGTTGGAAACTGCATGGTAAACCTTCGAATACCAAGTCAAAATTCCAGCAAGATGGGAGGAGCAATTTCACGGAAATTGAGCAAAAGGACTATCAGTTGAGCAAGGAAGAAATGCAACTGTTAAGGAAAATTCTTGAAAAAAGAATAAATCCCAGACGGTTCCTAATGTGAATCTTGTTCAATCAGGTAATTCTATAATAGCCGTTAATGCTGTGATGACTGCTGATGATACATGGATTGTTGACTCTAGAGCTACAGATCACATGACTGGAAACAGAGGTTTATTCAAAACTCTAAGATTATGCCATGAAAATCTTAGAGTAAAAGTTGCCAATGGAGTAGTTATATATGTTGCAGGGATTGGTTCTGTTATGTTAACAGAATACTTAGAAATCCACAATGTTCTCTTTGTTCCTGCGCTTGTAATCTGATATCTGTAAGCAAATTGATTAAAGGCAAGAAATGTCGAGTGATTTTTGATGACATTGGGTGTGTTTTTCAGGATTTAAACTCGGGGAGGACGATTGGGAGTTCTAAGGAATAGGATGGACTCTACTATCTTGAAGGCTTGCACCAAAAGAATTGGGAAGGAAAGAAGGCTCTTGTTAGCTCAAATTCCAATAATGAAGATATACTTTTGTGGCATCATAGGTTAGGCCATCCTAGTTTTGTTTATATGAAGCATGTATTTCCAAATTTATTCTATAAAAACTCAATGCCTTTTTCTTGTGAAACTTGCCAATTTGCAAAACACAAACGATCCTCCTATCCTAAACAATCCTATAAACCTACCACACCATTCACATTAATCCATAGTGACATTTGGGGACCTGCTAAGATCAAAACCCTAACCAGTGCCAGATGGTTCATAACTTTCATTGATGACCACACTAGAACTACTTTGGTTTACCTAATGAAAGAAAAATCTGAAGTGGGCCAAATCTTCCAGAATTTCTACTCCTTTGTTAAAAACCAATTCCATACCTCTATCAAGATCTTAAGGAGTGATAATGCTAAGGAACACTTGAGTGGTTCCCTAAAAGAGTTTCTTACCCAGCAAGGTATCCATCACCAAACATCTTGCGTGTATACCCCTCAGCAAAATGGAGTAGCTGAAAGGAAAAACAGGCATCTATTAGAAGTAACTCGAGCCATCATGATGGGAAGAAATGTTCCTGACATATTTTGGGGTGATGCCATCTTAACTGCAACGTACCTTATCAACCGTATGCCATCCAAAGTCCTTAATTTCTCCACACCTATCCAAAAACTCCTTGAAACCTACCCCAACTCTCCTCTCATTTATACTCTTCCTCAAAAGATTTTTGGGAGTGTTGTATTTGTTCACAAGCATGGTGAGGGAAAACTTGGTCCTAGAGCGGATAAATGTATATTTCTTGGCTATTCTCCAAGTCAGAAGGGTTATAAATGCTATTGTCCAACTATTCGGAAAACCATTGTCTCACAAGATGCAGTGTTTTATGAAAATGAGGCCTACTATCCCAAATTACCCATTCAGGGGGACACCTGTAGTACAGAATGGCTAATTGTGAACCATGAAATTCCTGAAAATCAATCCGATCCAACCACAGCCACCCCAGAAATACCCGATCCAACCACAGTCATCCTAGAAATACCAGTCAACCAGGATAACACTGAACCTAATCCTCAACCCATAGGGGAAACCAATGCTGAAATCAATACAAGGATGGCTGATGAAGAACAACATGAAGAGGAGTTACAATCAGGTGATGAAGACACTAATAATAGAGTTCCTCCCTCTCCAACGAATCACCATGAATCTGACTCGGGAATAGATCCTGAAGAGATGGGCTGGCCTGATAGAATATTCAGAGGCATTGATTATGATTATTATGAAGTCCAAGAAGCACTAATCCAATCAAAGGTTCGACAAACCATAAAAGGATCTCGAGGAGTTTATATAGTGCTTACATGGAGGATGACGTGGATTATTGCTTGGTTGATAGTTAAATATGTTGACCTTGATGTTCCACAAGAAAGGGCACCCCCAAAACCACCATGGCATGTTCCACAAGAAATGCAAGCAAGTCACAATCTCCACTCTGAAGAGGATGGGGATCTCAGTTGGTCCAATCAGAGGGTTTTCTGGCTCTAAGTCTAAAGCTTCTCATGTCTCTGCCTCGTTTGCTCAGCCTGACTTCCCAGAGGAAGAAGCTCAATCCAAAAGAGTTCCTCCTCCTCCTTCTGCTGAAAATATATCTACAAGGTTCTCCAAGGAAGCTGTGGAAGAATTAATCTTCAGGCTCTCTGCCGAGTTTGCTTTTGCTCTGAATGCACAAAAAGAGGAATTACTAAAGCATATCCAGGAGCTTCAGGCTCAAGTAAGGAATCTAGAAGATAGTCTCTGCAATTCCCTATTAATGATCATCAAGGTACATCATCATCACCACCACTCTCACCTATTCTACACTCTCCCATACACCATCCAAACCTTCTTCTACTCCTTCTCACTCACCCCATCATTCACCAAATCATTAATCTACTCCTTCTTCTTCTCACAGTCCACCACATTCTCCTCTCCATCTTCACTCACCCTCTCATTCCTCTCCACAACAATCACCCTCTCTTCATCTTTCTTATTACCACTCTCCTTCCACCTACACACATCCTAGCGATAGTGCTTATTCACGAGCTCAAACACCTACACCCTCAACATCAGTCACTCCTAGCTCTTCCCTTAATCTCTGTAATTATCCATCTCCTCCCACATTCAAACATACTAGCGATAGCCCCCACTCTCAAGCCAAAACACTTGCATCTCCACCCTCACCACATTCCAATCAGCCAACACCTCCAGAGACTCATATCGCTAATCCCTCCCCTGGCACTAGCCCACAAACACATGCCTCACCCTCAACCACCAGAGTCCCAACACCACAAACAACCCTTATCGCTAGCACCATCCGTAGCGATAGCAATCCTACTTCACCACCAATTCAGCCAACCTCTATCGCTAACACTATTACAAGCCCTCCTTCTCCTCCCATCTCTTCTCAAAATCCTGATCAACCCTCTTCTCTTACCCTTGTCTATGGAGAAACCTGGACAAAAAGGGGGAGAAACATGTAGAGAAAAATGTGGAGCAACTACTGAAGGATCCAATGTTAGCAGAAGAAGCTGAGAAAGTTATCAGACAGATTGTACGCTGCTACATGGAATCAGAGGATCACAGAACTCCTCCTCCTCCTCCAGAAAAGAGAACAAGTCAAGGTTCAGCTGAAAGCCTGAAAGGGAAAAGGACCAAGAGAAAAGCAAGGAAAGAGATGTCCTTCAAGGTCACTCCCAAGACCTCAGAAGTTTCTTCAGCCAGAGCTCCAAGAATCAAAATGACAGCTCCAAAGCCAAAGCCAAAAGCCAAAGCATTTGAAAAGCTGTCGCTTCCTCCAGATTGTCAAAAGAAGACAAGAAAGTAATAGCTGAGATCTTAAGGCAAGATAAGAAAGAAGCAGCTAAGGCCAAGAGGGAAGCCGATAAGGCAGACAAGAAAGTCATAGCTGAGATCTTAAGGCAAGATAAGAAAGAAGCAGCTAAGGCCAAGAGGCAAGCTACTAAGCCAGATAAGGAAGCAATAGTAGCACTCTTAAGGCAAGACAAGGAGGAAGCCAAAACGAAAAAATCAGAAGATGAAAAGAAGGCTGAATGGAAGGCTGATTGGGAAGCAATAAAGGCTAAGCTGGCTGCATGGAAAGAAAAATATGAGGAGCAGAAAAAGGCTGAAAAGGTGCCTGTTCTTAAAAAAATCAATAACTAGCTCTCGCCCTCGAAGAATGACAAAAGAAGAAAAGAAAAGGGCTGAAAAAGAAGCTGCTAACAAGAAAGCCTTTGAAGAGGCTGAGAGAAAGCTCAAAGAAGCCCTTGAAAAGAAAGATGCCTTTGAAGCAAGAAGAAGGGCAAGAATAGAGAGAGATGCAGAGGTTGCTGCTCAAAGGGCAGAAGAGAGGAGAAGGAATGAAATTTCTCAAGGAAAACAGGTGTGGGAATATAAGAGAAGATTTCACAAATCAAAGGGTGGCTCTTCAGGCATTTCTATCAGTGAACATGTTCAGAAAATTGAAGAAGAAAGAGCTAAGGGTGGTCCCAAGAGCATTAACCAAGACAAATTCTTCTATCCAGACTCTGAGCTATCTGACGATCCTGATAAGGAGTACATTGCCACAACCTCTGGAACAAATTTTGAAAATAACTACACCCTAACCTTTAGAAATTTCTCTGAATACAAATCATACGTAGCCTCTTCTGATGACCCACCTCTTTTAGATTGCATGCTACATATTCATCCTATACCATTCATGCATGATTTTGACTCTGATTCTGATAAAGAGTATTCTGAGGGTACTATTATTCATACTGACCCTAACTGTCTACCCTGATGTATTGCAATAATATTACTTATTGTTGATTTGAATATGTTTTTTATCTTACATACTTTTACTTATGTTTTGTCATCATCAAAAAGGGGGAGAATGTTAGAATCTTAAGTTTTGATGAAAACTGACCCATAGAAAACATAAGTAAATAAGGTCTGATAGGTAAAACAAAGCGCAAGTTACCTTTGGAATAGAACAAGTAAAATATGTTAGGTAACAAATCATTATCAAGTGTCGCTAATGAAAGGCTCAAAGCAAATGGAAACTTAGCAGAACTCTAAGAATAAATATCTCTATCGATAAGTGTATCTCTATAGCTAATAGACAGAACCATAGCAAGTGAAGACTTAGAAATAACAAAGTTAATATCTATCGCTAAGTCTAGCATTATCGCTAAGAAATATCCTATCGCTAGTAGTTCATTAAGAACATGAAAAATAAAAGGAAGTATAACCAGCTGAACAATGAACCATGTCCTTGAGCTAATAGAATCAGCTAGCGATAACAGAGTAAGCTATCAATAACAAAACGCTTTAGATAATGAACATTTAGATAGCTAGTACCTGTGAGGAAGAATGAGTCTAGTGATAACATAGTTGCTAGCGCTAATAGTTTTATCTATCGATAGTAGGATACCTGGAATTACTTCTGATCAATAGAATAATCACCTCAGTATCCTTAAAGCTAATGAGCAATCAAGTAACTAGCGATAATAGAATTAACTATCGATAGAGAATGTGTTTGAGAATACCTTAGCTAATATAGTGTCTCTATCTTGTGAAGCTAATGAAATACCCTATCGATAACATTCTCTGCATTAGTATTTGTTTCAACTAACAGCTTAAGTGCAGGACTCACTGTCAAGATAGCGATAGCAAATCATGCTAGCGCTAATGAAAAAACTGACATGAAAGTACAGTGGCAGGTAGCAATAGGATAACGTTACTCACAGTCTCTGTCTATCTTATCTCATCCTCTGCAAAAACAGTTGAAGCATGAAAAGATAGAAAAGGTGTTAACGGCTAGTTCTCGAAGTCTCCAACGGATAGAAAAATATATCACCATATATAAAGACTTAAAGAATTCAGAATCAGCGACGCGAAAATACTAAGCAATTTTCATGACTAGATGATGCGAGATAAAAACAAGAGGCTCTGCTCAGAGTATTAGATATATTTTAGTGAGCCCAGAAATGATGGGTTAATTGAGCTAGAAAAAATAGAGCTAGAACTCTTATCATCGAATTGATAAGCTCTAGAATTATAGTTTCATCATATATTCATCTATACTTAAGTGTGTATCAAAATCAGTTCATTAAGTGAACATATTTATTGAAATCCTCTACTGTTTGAGGTTGTTCTGAAAGCTTGGTGCTTTAGAACAGGGATATTACCTTACAGGTAGTAAGGGGGAGTGTTTAGAGGGATTCTAAAACTCTGTAAAGGTTGGCAGGTGAACCTGTGTTCGTAAAACCTGTGGTAGGCTTCTCTTGTGCCAGGATTAAACAAGAGGATAGTGGAAATCTCAGGTGAAGCCTGAGGACTGGATGTAGGTCTGGATCGACCGAACCAGGATAAACTCTGTGTGCATTATCTCTCGCCTTAACTCTCTTAGTTTCAAGCTTACCAAAGTTATTTACTCCTCTGTGCACTTCATGGTTTGAAATATTCTCTGTGATAAACCTAAAAGGATTTCAAAGATTAACATCGCTTGTATTTTACATAAGGACTTAAAAGTATTTTTATTCTATCACCCAATTCACCCCCCCCTTGGGTGACAGCCAATACTAACAAGATCTTGTACTCAACATCCCATTCAGAGATTTGTCTCTTATGGTACTTGTCTACAAAGATGCAGAGTTTTGTGATTAACACTGCTCAGGTCAAAGTCCCAAACAACTTCCGAGAAGCCATGATCAATCCTAACTGGAAGTTAGCTGTAGAGGAAGAATTGAGGGCCCTTAAGGAGAACAAGACATGGGAGATCACTACTCTTCCAAGAGGGAAGAAACCAGTTGGATGCAGGTGGATATTCACTCCTAAATTCAATCCTGATGGGAGCATCAATAAATATAAGGCCAGATAAGTTGAAAAGGGTACATCCAGACATATGGAGTTGATTACCAGCAGACATTTGCTCCGGTTGCCAAGTTTAATACCATCAAGATATTACTCTCAATTGCAACCAACTTGGATTGGTTCTTACATCAATTAGATATTAAAAACGCATTCTTGAATGGTGACTTGGAAGAAGTGTATATGGAGATTCCAGAGGGTGTCAAAGCTCCTAATAATGTTGTGTGCAGGTTAAATAAATCGTTATATGGCTTAAAACAGTCTCCAAGAGCTTGGTTTGACAGGTTCGCTAAGGCATTGAAGAAGATGGGTTACATTCAGGGACAAGCAGATCACACCTTGTTCACTAGACATAATGGTGACAAAGTGACAATCTTAATTGTTTATGTCGATGATATTGTCATTACAGGGAATGATGAAAGTTCCATAGCTCAGCTGAAACAAGCTCTAGCAAAAGAATTCCAAGTGAAAGATCTTGGCCAGATGAGATATTTTCTTGGCATGGTGATGCGATCCAGAAAACACAAGCTATCTCTTTAAGTGGAAATTGGATCAACAAATCTGAACAATTACTTTGAGTTCGTCATTAATTCAATTTGGGCTGAAAATGGAGCTGTTGATCAAATTTTGGGCATGGAGACATCAGATTGAAGGGTTTGGGCCATGAGCTACACATGGGAGGAGTCATTTGGGCCTAATTAATTACATTTTGGGCTTAATATGTTGATTACATTTTTAGGGTTTTTATTTGTGAGAAAATTGTTAATTAGTTGGCAGATTTGAATTTTAGGGTTTGTTGTTTGTTGAATTAGGTTTAGTGCTTTGAATTGAATGCAATTTAGGTGAGAAGTCTGGATGTTGCCTATAAATACATTGTAAGCCTCGTTTGGAAGGTAGACTTGAACAAGATTTGAATTTGAATGAAAAAGTTGCTTTCTGCACTTTGTGACTTGAGAGAGGATTCTCTCTAGGGTTCTTCTTAGAACTAACAGACTTATCAAGGCTTGATCAACCTTGTGGCGTCTTCCAACACTTCGGGTCTTTGTTCTTCCATGTTCAAGGGTTCGAGTGGATCATTACTGTCCTTTGTTTAGCTTTCTTGGTGTGAGTGTATCTTAGATCGGTTGTGGGTTCTTGGGGTCTAACCCTAGTGGGTTCGCACCACATGGAGATAGCCAGAACCAGGAAGGGCATTAATGTGTCTCAACGCAAGTACACAGTGGACTTGTTGCATGAGACCGGGATGCTAGGAGCAAAACCAGAGGGGACACCAATGGATAAAAAATGCAACCTGGAAGTCAAAGAGGATGGAGTTCCTGTTTATGCAAAGAGATATAGAAGAGTTGTTGGAAAGCTGGTATACTTGACTCACACTCGTGTAGATATCAGTTATGTAGTTGGAATAGTAAGCCAATTTATGCATCAACCTCAAGAGGATCATATGAAAGCAGTAATGAGAATCCTTGGCTATTTGAAGTTAAATCCAGGTCGAGGTATTTTCTTTAAGAAAGGTACATCTCGAAATATGGAGATTTACACTTATGCTAGTCATGCAAGAGACCTAGAGAATAGAAGATCTACAACAGGTTATTGCACATGTCTTTGGGGAAATCTAGTTACATGGAGAAGTAAGAAACAAACAGTTGTATCAAGAAGCAGTGCTGAAGCAAAATTAAGAGCTCTAGCTCTTGGTGTATGTGAAGGAATCTGGGTTATCAAATTACTAAGGGAGTTAAGAATTCTGTTTAAAGGGTCACTTCAATTATGGTGTGACAACAAAGCCAGCATTGAGATGACCAGGAATCCAGTTTATCATGATCGGACTAAGCATGTTGAGATCGACAGACACTTCATCAAGGAAAAGGTGGAAGCCGGGATCATGAAATTGACATATATCCTATCATCTAAGCAGATTATAGATATGATGACAAAGCCTCTTGCTAGAGTCAAGTTCGAGGGTTTTCGAAGCAAGATGGGAATGATCGACATCTATTCTCCAGCTTGAGGGGGAGTGTTAGAATCAGAGATATAATTTCCTAATTATGTCTTGATTATTATTTCCAATTATGTTCTATCAGACTCTTAGACATTTAATACCTTGATTATGTGCTGATTGTAATTTCTTTTATTTCCTTTTCTACTCCCTCTTCTTTTCTATAAATTGTAACCTCTCTGATCATTCTAATCATCAATAATATATGGAGTATTTCTTTCTCTCCAATTTTAAACAAAAATTAATTACCAAAATAGTCATATTTACTGAAAACTATATCAAATAAATTTTGCGACCAATCATGTTAACTAAATGTAAACTTAATTGTCTACATTATCAATATCTCCATAGTTGGAACAATAGCCGCCATGGCAACCAATTTGGCATCTTACCTTCTAATCCGGTTGATTGCTCACCACATTGACAACCCTAATAATAAAGTTTAATTGTTGAAGTATAATGCCTATTCCTATTGTTTTGTTTAGAAAAATCTTTCCTATCGCCAAAATCTTAGGGTGAGATAGAGAAAGAGAAGGGAAGACTGAAGGAGCTATGGCGAGGGAGATGTTTTTACCAGAGAGAGGAGGGAAGGGAAGGAGGAAGGGTGGGATGGGTAAGAGATGGAGAGGAAGTAGACTTAGGTGAGGTGGCAAGAGAGAGAGAGAGAATATTGAAATGGGTAAAATGATAATTTCATTTTCATACATATATAGATCTAGGTTCCTATGGACCTCACTTTAATTTGGAGATTTTGTGGGACCAGACCTAAATTAAGTTCCTTCTATGGGACCTCTAATTAATTTCCCCAAAAAAATCTCTTTTTATAAAACACAAAAACAAATCAAAAAATTATAAAAAAAATTCTTTCTTTAAAAAACATTTTTTTTGAAAAAAAATTGATTTTCTTTTCATATAGCATACCATTGCATTTTTTCATGTTGAGATTTTATTAGTTACAATTTTTTATATTTTGGTTCAATAATAAACATGAGTTTTGGTTCAACATTAATCCTCCTCCTATGCATTCTTTATCAAAGAATGATGAAAAATCAAACTTTCCACATACTTGGAGGAATGAAGCACATTCTACTCCAACTTACTCCTAAAATGATTTGATTCTACAAGAGTTGGATTCCATGAGAATGGATTTATGAAACTACAACACCTTTGGATCTTAAAAGCCCAACCATTCTCATATACCTTTAGACTCTGATTGCATTTGATCATTACATGTTTTTATACCACTAATTATGGTTAATTATTGCATGTTCTAGGCATGGGTATTTAGGCACTTTGGTGTTTAAGGCTCAAAAGCATTAAGTTTTATGCATATAGATATTTAACATTTTAGGCTCTAAACTCTTGCATTAATCATTTCTGGACTTGATATGCTTCATGTTTGCTTGAACTTATCATTGTAGGATGAAAGATTGGGGGAATAAGCAAAGAACAAGTGAAATATCAAATTCTGATGCAGTTCGCTATAGAAAGCCATGGCTATGCCACGGCTAGTGAGAATTGTGACTTCGCCATAGGGTATCATAGCCTTTGAGTTTTTGCATCTTTCATGGAGAGCTCTACGGTGAAGCCCTAATGTTTGTATAGATTTAGCGTTTTCGAAGCCGAATCAATTTGGACTTGATCTGACCCACCTCTAAACTTCTCCTTATAGCAAAATTGACCAAAAATGATAGCTGAAGCCCCAAGAACCAATTCCAACTTTCCTCTTTCATCTCTCACATTCTCTCTTGCGATTTTCATCCATTCTTCACCCAAAACTCCATTCCACTTCTATTTTCCATCCATCCTATATGATTTTCTTCATATTTCTGGGCATCTACTGAGTTCTTGGGGATTCTTGGTGGGATTGTGCAACTAGAGCTTCAATGGATCATGTAAGGAAGCTAATCAGTGTCTTCATGTATCTAATTACGCATTTATGTTTAGATTCTTGTAATTTATATGTATGTGTGTTGATTAGAACATGATGCACTTCGATTTCTATTACCTGTAGTAATTTTCCTTCTAGGTTATGTATGTAATTAAGAGAATTCTTTTATGTGCATGATCCTTAGTGTTAATTACTTAGCATAATGCAATTGATGTAGTAGCATTTAAAAATTTAGCTTAACAAATTACGTATCTTTCGACATTAGTTCATTACTTTTGCAAAACAACTTTGATTACATCATAGCAATTGATCTTCTTTCAAAACTTTAGACATCTCAATGCTTTATTATGGACTACATTTTTTTTCAGATTTAAAATCATTCTTTCCATGTCAAATACCACTAAACTCATCTCTACATATTATGCCATTCTTCTATAGCATAAATACCAACTTCTAGGTGACATTATAACCATTAAAAACTCAGACAGCACCACAATTAGAACTTTGAGAAATTATTCCAGATTCAAAATGTGATCCCAAGAATTCAAACAGCAACATGCAGAAGTTTATATTCACGTACAACATCATAGCTCTCTTCTACAAGCTACAATATAAGCCTAAACAATACTAGATTTTAGTATCATTACTTTGAAACACAGCAACGCAAGAAAAAAGAGTTGAAATGTTCAAGAGGCTTACTTATGGCGGAATAAAAAATTGCATGCATAACCCACTGTCTCCTCCATGGCCTATACTGAGAATCTCCAGCGTTCACTATCCTTCTCTCAAACTTGCCCTTTTTGTCTCAACAAAGCAGAAGGACGATGGTGAGGATGATTGATAGGAAATAGGGGACGAGATCGGCTAGAAGACAAGTAGAAAGACTCGATAAATGGAACAAACGGATGATCGATTGGAGGAAGAGTACCCATCTCTTACATCCCTAAGCCACTGACACCAAAGGATGATCGGTCCTTGATACAGTCAAGTATTCAATCAAGAATACATCGTGCAAGCAGAGATCACACAAGAGATTAAAAATCTCTCTAAGAACATAGTTCTTATCAAATCATCTTTATTCATTCAAATCTCCAAAATTCAATTACAAGATGTTCCTATAAATAGGCAACAAGAGAACACTCTAGAATCAGAAATCCTACGACTTCTAGGAATGATGCCTTAATGATGATTGATTGACTAATTGGCACCATTCAATCCTAAAGGAAATAGGAAATTACTTAAACTTCAAGTAAAAGTCATCTTCCTAAAGAAAATAGGAAAGAAAAATATGAAATTAAAACAGTCTTCTAGAACAAGCAATGACCAAAGAAGACCTTATTCAATGGAAATAAAATAGGAAACTTCCTAAAAATGAAATTCAATCAACCTAAATGAATAATGACTACTTCTTGATGCTTCTTTATGACTCTAGGACGTCATCCATGAAGGTGGCAAAAACGCACAAGAGGGGGGAGGGTGAATTGTGCTTTTCAAAAATTTAAACTTTAAAACTTGAAGACAATCCTTCATACTGGTTCGGCCAAAATACTGCCTACATCCAGTTCTCCAACTCCTCGTTCGGTTCCACTAAATCACAGGTTTTACAAACTAGGTTCACCTGCCAACCCTTACAATACAGAGTTTTAGACTTCCTCTAAACACTCCCCCTTACAAGTTGTAAGACTACAACCCTGTTCTAAAGTCCCAGACTTAAGAACAACCTCAAACAGTAGAGGATTTCAATAAATGAGTTCACTTAATGAACAGATTTTGTTAATCACTGAAGTACAAAATAATCTCACTAAGAATAATAAGACTTTGACCAGTGAGTAGATGAGAAGTAATGAATGCTTGTTGGTCAGTTTATTCTCTACTTCATAAATGCTTAAGACTTGGCTTTTATATCTCTTCACAGTTTCCCTTTTTCTTTCAACTTCATGAATCTGTTTGAATATGTTCGTTGAAAGCTCCTAGCCGTTGGCGTTTAATGCTGGTCTTCATCTTAGTCATCTTTCTTCTCTTACTTCATTTAATTCTTGCAGAAGATGAGCTATGAGAGATAGAGACTGTGATTACCAACTACCTGCAATATTGTACTTGTGTAGCATCTTTTTCAGTAGTGCTAGCATCCCATGCTATCGCTAGCTTCATAGAAAGTCCTGCACTTAGCCATTAGCTAAACAAGTATTTATGTGAAGCACAGTAGGCGTTATCGCTAGTAGGTTTCATTATCTCAGTGCATACAGATAGTATATTAGCTATCAGAATGTCAAGTTATTTCAGCGAGTGATTTCATTATCGATAGCTAAACTCCCTATCGCTAGTGACTATGTTATCGCTAGTTTAATTCATTCGCTCAAAGTATTTGCTATCTGTAAGTAGTCTCAAGTGTTATATTATCGATAGCTGATCCTGTTATCGTTAGTTGTCTTTGCTAGCTGATCTGGCTCTCTGTTATCTAACTATGGAGTCTTAGCGATAGAGAAGCTTTTAGCGATAGAGGTATTATTTTTCTTCAGATTATTCCTAAGTTCTCATTGGCTAATATTGTCCTAGTTTCTTCATCTATTAGCGATAAGCTCTTAGCCTAGTGATAGTGTATCTGTTATCTTATAGAGTTCTTACTTTGGTCAATGTTCAGATAGCCTATACTTCTGTTACTTAGTCTTTTAGCATGATTCTTTTCTCAATTTTATTTTAGACTAAGCTATACTCTATCTGTTCGCATCACTTATGTTATCTATAGAGTCCAGTCTTCATCAAAACTTAAGATTTCTAACATTCTCCCCCTTTTTGATGATGACAAAACATAAGTAAAATCACCTGTCAGATAAAATATGTTCAGAGCATATAAACAGTATAGCACAAACGAGTATATGTCATTTTAGCTCTACAAAAGGAATTACATCAGTTTTGGCCATATATGATGCATATGCAGAATGATTTTCAAAAACTAATGAACCATCATTGTCAAAATTGTCACCAGAGGGATTGGCCATGTATTCTTCATCAGGGTAGTCAGAGATAGAAGAGTCTGAGTAGAAGAATCTGTCTTGTTGGAGTTTTTCTTGCTTAACTTGCTTAGCTTTTTCTTTCTTAGCTCTTACTAGCTCAGACTTGGCTTGCTCAGGATTTTCAGAAGGTTCAATAATGGAGATGCCTGTAGCTTCTTTAGCCTTTGATGAATGAAACCTTCTTTTGTATCTCCATGCCCTTTTTCCTCGAGCAATTTCTTTTATCTTCTTCTCTGCTGCCCTCTCTGCAGCTTCCTCTGCTTCCCTCTCTATTCTTGCCCTCCTTCTTGCCTCAAAAGCAGCTTTCTTCTCAAGAGCCTCTTTATGTTTTCTCAAAGCCTCTTTAAGAGCTTTCTTGTTAGCAGCCTCCTTTTCAACAGCCTTTTTCTTTGCTTCCTCTGCTTCCTTCAAACCCTCAGCAAGAGCTTCCTTCTTTTCTTTGAAGATCTGACCAAGAGCCTTCTTTTGATCTTTTGACAACTTGCGAGGAGGAATTGGGGCTGCTTTCTTCATCTTTTGAGCTTTAGGAGCCTTTGGGATGACTTTGAAGGAGACTTCTTCTCTGCCTTTCCTCTTGCTCCTTTCCTTGCGCTTATTTTTCTTGGCCTCAGACACTAGCAATTTTTGAATGTTATCTTGAAACTTATCTCCAATGTTAGGCTTGTCCTGGATTGTTATTTCAACATTTGCTTCAGGAGGAATGATTGAAACTGGAACTGGCTCCTTGAATAGGATACTTGGAGGGATCCCATGTTTCTTTGCAATTTTAACGGCTTGGGCAAGACTGTCTTCTTCTGAAGCATCAAGAGCAGCTTGAGCATTTGGAGGAGGAGCATTTGAAGTCTGAGAAGTAGGGGGCTCTTGAGGAGGAGTTTTGTGATCCTCAGACATCATGTAGCTTCTAGCTATCCCTCTGACAACTTCCTCAACCTCTTCAGCAACCATGGAAGCGTCAATAGCGTCAATATCTTTCTCCCCCTTTTTGTCATCATTAGGGCTAGAGAAAGGAGTGAAGTCAAGGTTTGGTGGAAGGATAGGAATGGGAGTAACGCTAGGGGTGGTGGAAAGAAGAGGAAATAGCGTCAAATCTTCTATGCACTTTGTATCTTGAGAGTGGATTCTCTCTAGGGTTCTTCTTAGAACTAATAGACTTATCAAGGCTTGATCAACCATGTGGCGTCTTCCAACACTTTGGGTCCATGTCCTTCCGTGTTCAAGGGTTAAAGTGGATCGTTCCAGTCCTTTGTTTAGCTTTCTTGGGGTGAGTGTATCTCAGAATTGGTTGTGGGTTCTTAGGGTCTAACCCTAGTGGATTCGCACCATCTTGGTATCAGAGCTTCGGATCTAAACTCAGGTCATATCTTTCGAGTTCTTTGTTTTTCATTTTCGTTCATCTTTTTGTGTGTTTTTCTTTGGGTCTGTTCATCTTCTTTGTTTCAGTTTGAGTCTGGAATCTCTGTCCGTGTTCGACTACTTTCGAATTGAGTATTTCAACATGTAGTATGTCAATCTTATAGTTCAGAGTCTGTTCTTTCGTTTCGTTTTGAAATCGTTCAAAGCCGAGTTTTCTGTTGTGAGATATACCTGTTGCAAAAGTGTCACGTTTTCTGGAAATTTCTGGGTTCTGTTTGCTTATTTTGTTCTGTTTGTGTTAGATTTCATATTTTCCTTAACTTGCATAGGAAATAAAAAGAAAAGAAAAGAAAAGAAAACATCAGAAAAGAAGAAAAAGGTGAAAAAAAAAGGAATTGAAAAAAAAAAGAAAAAAAGAAAAATAGAAGTTGCAATTGTTGACTTGTTCTTAGAAAAGTGTTCATCTTCATACCCAGAACTTTTCTTCAATCTTTGCAATCTGTGTTGGGTGAAAGTCTTCATTTTTCCTTGATACCTTATGTTCAATACTCATATCTAAAGTTTCTAAGTGTTGTGCTGATTCTGCAAAGTTGTGAAAGTTTTGATTAAATTGCTTAGTTCTTTAAAGAGCCTCAAGAGGAAATTTAAGAGTGGAAAAAGGCAAGAGTGACATATCAATTTAAAAGCCCAATTGTGTGAAACACGAGTGAAACTAATCTATTTGAGTGAAACACGTGAATAGAGTGGTGAGGTCCTTTCTTTCAATTGTTCTAACTTTTCAGGCTTCAAGATGTATGGGGTAGAAGTTCGTAATGATCTTCAATCCTTACTAAAAAGATTTGAAAAGTTCCATGCTGAAATAGAGCAATGGTTGTCTAGTAACAATTTTAAGAAGAAAAGAGAGTTATCCAAAAAGTTGCAGGAGTTCAAACAAGGCTCCATGAGTGTTAAGGATTATTTCCAAGAGATGGAGGTGGCTATGATTAGAGCTGGGGTGAAGGAAACTCCAAAAGCCACTAAAGATCGTTTTATAAGTGGGCTTAATCCTGAATTATCTTGTTTTGCAAAAATGTGGAGCTTCATCGATATTGACATGCTTGTTCCATTTGTTGCTAAGCATGAGAAAGGAATTAAGAAAAAGAGAGTTCCAAAAAGTAAATCAAATTCAAAGAATATTGAGTCCCCAACTCTTGTTGTCAATGAGGTAGAGGTAGATCTAACGAAGGAAGAGGAAGAACTCAATGATCAAAATCATGCTGAGCAAAGTGTTGAAGAAGACCTCCTTACCAATCCTGTGGTTGAAGTTGATTATCTCAATCATGAAAAGAAAAGTGAAAATATGAAGGAGAGTGACTTTCATGAAATTGTTCAAGAGAGAAAAATTGAGTTCGAAAGTGAAAAAGAGATTGAGAGTGAAGAGTGTTTTCAAATTGATGAGAGTAAAAAAGAGAGTGTTGAGTTGAGAGAAAAGCAAGATGAAAAGAGCTGTGAGAAGAGTAAGGTTGAGAATGAGTGCAAGGATATTTGTTTGATTACTAATAATCTTTACCATTCTTCTCCTTGTGATTTAGATGTGTTGCAGGTATTCTTAGATTTGTTTCCTAAGAAACCACCTGATGGGTTCTTATGCTCAAGAAGCTTTGAACCTTTATCTCTTTCAAGTGGCATACAAAAATTTTCTAGAGGCCAAAACTCTGATTTTCATTCTGACTTTAATTTTGTTGTTCCTTGGTGTTTTGATATGAATGTTGTGAACTGTTTGGATGATACTCTAATCTACTGCAAGAATCTTGATTTGAATTTGAATCAATTGCATTGTGTGCTTGATGTTGTGAGGAAGGAAAATTTGTTTTCAAATCTGGAAAAATGTGATCTTTGCTTGGATAAAATCTTTCTTGGATTTGTGCATTTACTTGGACAAGGTAAATTGAGCAAAAGACATGCAATATGGCTGAAATTTAATGAGACATTTCCATTTGTCATCATTTACAATAAAGGTAAAGAGGGTGTTATTCATGATGCATTGTCAAGAAGGTATGATCCTCATCTTTTATTTCTGGATACTAGAATGATTGGCTTTGAATACATCAATGATTTGTTTGCATATGAAGCTGATATTTCTAAAATATTTCTTGTTTGTGAAAAGAAAGCATATGACATGTTTTATATAGTGGATGACATGTTTGAGGAAAACAAAGTGTTTGTGTCTCCATATTCATTTTGTAAACTGCTTGTGAGAGAAACACCTCAATTCCAGTTGTTTGAAACAATCAATATTAATACTTACAAGATTGACTTTCTTGATGAGAATAATGTTATTGATACAATATATGCTCATGATTTATTCCCTTTTGATCCAGGTAAAGATTCGAGGACGAATCCTTTTGAGGAGAGAGGGTATGATGCGATCCAGAAAACACAAGCTATCTCTTCAAATGGAAATTGGAGCAACAAATCTGAACAATTATTATTTTGAGTTCGTCATCAATTTAATTTGGGCTGAAATTGGGGCTGCTGATCATATTTTGGGCTTAGAGACATCAAATTGAAGAGCTTGGACCATTAGCTATACATGGGAGGAGTCATTTGGGCCTAATTAATTACATTTTGGGCTTAATATGTTGATTACATTTTTAGGGTTTTTATTTGTGCGAAAATTGTTAATTAGTTGGCAGATTTGACTTTTGGGTTTGTTGATTGTTGACATTAAGTTGGCATGCTTGACTTTTGAGATTCTTGATTGATTGAATTAGGTTGGCATGTTTGACTTTTGGCTTTATGGTTGTTGAAATTAGGTTGGCAGATTTGAATTTTAGGGTTTGTTGTTTGTTGAATTAGGTTTAGTGCTTTGAATTCTTTAAAATGCATTGAATGCAATTTAGGTGAGAAGTCTGGATGTTGCCTACAAATACATTGTAAGCCTCGTTTGGAAGGCAGACTTGAACAAGACTTGAATTTTGAATGAAAAGTTGCTTCTATGCACTTTGTATCTTGAGAGTGGATTCTCTCTAGGGTTCTTCTTAGAACTAACAGACTTATCAAGGCTTGATCAACCTTGTGGTGTCTTCCAACACTTCGGGTTCTTGTCCTTCCGTGTTCAAGGGTTCAAGTGGATCGTTCCAGTCCTTTGTTTAGCTTTCTTGGGGTGAGTGTATCTCAAAATTGGTTGTGGGTAGGTTTAGGGTTTAGGGTTTACCATCAGTGAAGTACATCAACTAACGTTTCGCATTCTGACTTGTTAAGTGACTTGCTATCGCTAATAGGCATGATCCACTTGAACCCTTGAACCCTTGTGGTGTCTTCCAACACTTCGGGTTCAAGTGACTTGCTATCGCTAGTAGGCATGATCCCACGCTGAGCAAGTGACTTAGACTCATCACTCACTCCTTCCAATTATCGATAGCTAACTTTGCTATCGATAATATGTTTGGCTAGCGATGGCAATCTCTGCTCAACTTTAAGCTTTGCCCTGCATATGCTAGTGATAGTGAACCTCATTATCGATAGGTCAGTCTTGCAAAACTTAAGATTTGACACTCCGATGCCTAAGTTAGTGATTAATCTGTATGAATAAAATGAAATTGAATTGAGAGTATTTCAGAAGTATTTACAACTCGTTTGGATTTACCATTCCTAATTCCCTTCTGATGAAGATAAATTGGGCTGGCTCAAGAGGTTTGGTAAAGATATCAGCAAGTTACAAGTTGGTTGAGATGAATTCCACCTTGACATCTTTCTTTTGAACATGATCTCTCAGAAAATGATGTCTCACATCAATATGCTTGGTTTTGGAATGATGAACTGGATTTTTGGCCAATCTTATTGTGCTGGTGTTGTCACAGAGAATAGGAACTTCTGGGAATTCCAAGCCCAGATCTCTAAGTTAATGCTTAAGCCACAGGACTTGAGCACAACAACTTGCTGCTGCAATATATTCAGCCTCTGTAGATGAAAGGGAGACACAATTTTGCTTCTTGCTGGCCCATGAGACTAAGCATCCACCAATGAACTGACATTGACCACTTGTGCTTTTTCTATCTGTCTTATAACCTGCATGGTCAGAGTCAGAATAAGCAAGAAGGTACTCTTGAGTTCCCTTGGGATACCACAGCCCAAACTCTTGAGTCCCTTGCAAATAACGCAAAATTCTTTTTACATTAGTTAAGCAGGACTCTTTAGGATTTGCTTGATATCTAGCACACATTCCCACACTAAATTGAATATCAGGTCTACTAGCTGTTAAATACAGTAAGGATCCAATAATTCCTCTATAATGAGACTGATTAACTACTTTCTCTTTGACATCTGCATCTAAACTGGTAGAGGTACTCATGGGAGTGTCCTCATCCTTAGATTGCTCCATCCCAAATTTGTTGAGAATTTCCCTACAATACTTGGTTTGGGAGATAAAGATGCCATCTTTCCTTTGCTTTATTTGCAGGCCTAGGAAGAATGTTAATTCTCCCATCATTGACATTTCAAATTCACCTTGCATCATCTTGGCAAACTCTTCACAGAGCTTTTCGTTAGTAGCATCAAAAATAATATCATCAACATAATTTTGGACTATAAGCATGTGTTTATCTTTATGCATGATAAATAAGGTAGTGTCTAATTTTCCTCTAAAAAAACCCTTTTCAATGAGAAATGTGCTAAGCCTCTCATACCAGACTCTAGGTGCTTGTTTGAGACCATAAAGAGCCTTTTTAAGTTTGTAAACATGATCAAGCTTAGAGTTTTCTTCAAAACCAGGAGGTTGCTCAACATATACCTCTTCTTTGCAATATCCATTAAGAAAGGCACTCTTAACATCCATTTGATAAAGTTTAATATTTTTTATGGATGCTCCTTATTGCTTCAATTCTTGCGACTGGAGCAAAAGTTTCTTCATAATCAATGCCTTCTTCTTGGTTATATCCTTTGGCAACTAATCTGCTTTATTTTTGACAATTTGACCAAATTCATCAAGTTTGTTTTTGAAAACCCATTTTGTACCTATAATAGGATGATTTCTTGGTCTAGGTACTAAATCCCAAACTTGATTCCTTTTAAATTGATTAAGTTCTTCCTGCATTGCAACTATCTAGTCACAATCAATAAGAGTTTCATCAACACAAGTTGGTTCAATTTCAGAAATAAAAGCAGAAAATTCTATTTCATTTTGCAGTTGCCTTCTGATTCTAACTCCTTTTGAAATTTCTCCAATTACTTGTTCAAGAGGATGGTGCCTAAGATGTCTTAAGGAAGATTGAGGCTCATTAGCTTTATCTTGATCATCTTCAGCCTTATCTTCAGAACTCACTATCGATGGCTTTGGTGCTATCGATAGGGGAGGCTTTGAAATGTTTGAATTTTGATTTTTAGCGTTTGCTATCGATGGCTCTCGGGCTATCGATAGTGAACGTTTTAAAACTTGGGAGAAATCTTCATCCTCATCAACACAGTGTTGTTTTTCTTGAGGATTTCATCAAATACTACATGCATTGATTCTTCAACAGTTTTAGTTCTCTTGTTATATACTCTATATGCTTTACTCCTATTTGAATATCCTATAAATATGCCAATGTCAGATTTAGGATCGAATTTACCTAAGTTTACCTTCCCATTGTTGTGAATATAACACTTGGATCCAAAAATTCTTAGGTGATTGAGATTAGGCTTCCTTCCTTTGTAGAGCTCATATGGAGTCTTCTCCATCCCCTTTCTGATGTATGCTCTATTTGAGATGTAACATGATGTGCTCATTGCATCTGCCCAAAATGTTTGAGGGACTTGTTTCTCATTCAGCATGCTTCTTGCCATTTCTGTGAGCACTCTATTCTTCCTCTCCACAACACCATTTTGTTAAGGAGTACATGGGGCAGAGAAGTTGTGTTCAATACCACTTTCATCACACAATTCCATGAACTCTTTGTTCTCAAATTCTCCTCCATGATCAGTCCTGATTGCAATAATCTTGATGCCTTTCTCATTCTACAATTTCTTAGCAAGCACACAAAAGGCATCAAAAGTTTCATGTTTTGAGGAAAGAAACATAGTCCAAGTAAATCTTGAATAGTCATCCACAACTACAAAAGTGTATAGACTTCCACCTAGACTTTTCACTCTTGCAGGCCCAACCAGATCCATATGAATTAGTTCCAATGGCCTACTTGTGGAGACTGTCTTCTTGATTTTAAAAGAGGACTTTGTTTGTTTACCCCTTTGATAAGATTCACAAATTAAATCATGTTTAGTTTTGAAACTAGGAATCCCTATGATTAGCTCCTTCTTAACTAGTTTATCAAGTTGTGCAAAATTCACATGAGCTAGTCTCTTATGCCATAGCCAACAGGTTTCATCATTTGAAATAAAACATTTTTCTTTAAGTTGTTGGCATAAATCTAAAGTGTATAAATTACCATTTCTATTTGCTCTTAGTTTACACTAAAGATTAGTTTTGTTTAACTCTAAATCCTTTTTATCAACAATAAGGCATTCATTTGAATCAAAAATTACCCAGTTACCATGATCAGTGCTTTGGCTTACGCTCAGCAAATTATGGCACAGACCATCCACCAGGTATACATCTTTGACAGGACCAACTTCCCCAACTCCAGTGATTTTTCCACTTTGGTTTCCACCAAAACTGACTTTGGCTCCTTCTTTTATCACTAGATTGTTGAACTTGTCCTTGTCACCGGTCATATGCCTTGAGCATCCACTATCAATATACCATTTTCCTTTGTTGGATGCTTTAAAGCACACCTGCACAAATTCAAACAGATTTAGGTACCCAAACTTTCTTGGGTCCTTTATGATTAGTCTTTGCCTCTGAGTTTGTGAAAACTTTAGGCACATAAGTTCCTTTAGGAACCCACTTATATGACCCACTAATTCCATATGACCCACTTCTTGTTACAATAATTGCAAAAACTATAAGGTGAAGAATATTCTGAAGATTTCCTAAAATATTTTAAGTATGGTTTCACCTTGGGTTCTTCCCATTTCCTTGAAGCTTTCTTTGGCTGATAGCCAATTCCAGTTTTGTTTCTAAATGCTTTTTGATCCTTCAAAATTATGTTTAGCATTTCTGAGCCTTTTGTAAATTTTTCTAAAGCATTTGAAAGCTTCTCTTTCTCCTTTAACAAATTTTCACAGTGAGAACAACTATCAAACTTTGTTGAAGGTTGATTTGCTATCGATGGAGGAGTAGCTATCGATAGCTCAATTCTGGGAGCTTGCGCTAGCTGCTCTTCTATCGATAGCGCAGAAGGAACTTTTGGTACAGAAGAGGAAATATTTTTCTTGAGTTTTTTATTCTCTTTTCTCAACCCTACAACTTCCTTAGCAAGCTTAGTTAGTTCAGTATGCATCTCATTATACATATTTTGAAGTTCAGAATAAGTAGGTTCAGAATCATATACCTCAGTATCACTTAGTTCTTCTTGAGCAACAAGACAGAGATTTGCACTCTCTTCATGATCGCTAGCTTCCTCATCTGAGCTATCACCCCAGATGGATGATACATATGCTTTCTTTCTTCCAAAGGACTTCTCCTTCTTTTTCTCCTTTTCTTTGAATCTTTGGAGACTTGGACACTCTGCTTTGAAGTGGCCAGGCTTCTTGCATTCAAAGCATACAGGAGCTTTCTCTTTCTGAGAATCCTTTCTGAAGCTAGGGCCACCCCTCTGGAAACCTCCTCTTCTTTTGAAGAATTTCTTAAATTTTCTGACCATGAGAGCCATATCTTCGTCATCAAGGTCTTCATCATCACTATCCTCTTCATCTCTTTCAGATACAGCAAGAGTAAGAGACTTCTTCTTAGGATTTCCTTGAGCTTCCCTTTGGGCTATCAGAGTTGGCTCATATTCAGCAAGGCTGCCAAACAAGGCAGTGATGGATTTGGTTGATTCACCTTGCATCTCTTGGATGGTAGTGACCTTCATAAGCCAATCACCCTTTAATACTTTCAGAATCTTGCTGACTTGTTCTTTCTCTGGAATTTTTCTTCCTAGTGCAGCAAGATTATTGATGAGATGAGTGAATCTGATCTCCAGATCTCTTATCTTTTCTCCATCAATCATTTCAAACTTGTGGAATCCTTCAATAAGCATTTCCACTCTTCTGTCTTTTACTCCACATTTCCTTTGCCGTGTTTAAGTGGCTAATTCTGAAAACTCAGTTTGGCTAAGGGCACTTTGGATCACGAGTATTGCCTTGCTATTCAACTCAACATCTGCAATGTCTTCAGGAGTATATTCGTTTTCACTCTTTGGGTTGCCTAGAATACTTGTAGGCACAATATCCCCTTCTTCTATGATCTTCCATAGCCTATACCCATTAGCTTTGATGTATATCTTCATTTTGAGTTTCCAGAAGGTATAGTGCTTTCCATCAAACCCAAGAGGTTTGTAGATGGAACTTCCTTCAGGCAAGATATTCTCGTACGATGCCATTTTTTATCTTTACTTCTCAGATTCGTTGGAATCAAAGGAAGAAGACCTGCTTTGATACCAAATGAAGGTGGCAAAAACGCACAAGAGGGGGGTGAATTGTGCTTTTCAAAAATTTAAACTTTAAAACTTGAAGAGAATCCTTTATACTAGTTCGGCCAAAACACTGCCTACATCCAGTTCTCCAACTCCTCGTTCGGTTCCACTAAATCACAGGTTTTACAAACCAGGTTCACCTGCCAACCTTTACAAGACAGAGTTTTAGACTTCCTCTAAACACTCCCCCTTACAAGTTGTAAGACTACAACCCTATTCTAAAGTCCCAGACTTAAGAACAACCTCAAACAGTAGAAGATTTCAATAAATGAGTTCACTTAATGAACAGATTTTGTTAATCACTGAAGTACAAAATAATCTCACTAAGAATAATAAGACTTTGACCAGTGAGTAGATGAGAAGTAATGAATGATTGTTCGTCAGTTTATTCTCTACTTCATAAATGCTTAAGACTTGGCTTTTATATCTCTTCACAGTTTCCCTTTTTCTTTCAGCTTCATGAATCCGTTTGAATATGTTCGTTGGAAGCTCCTAGCCGTTGGCATTTAATGCTGGTCTTCATCTTAGTCATCTTTCTCCTCCTTCAAGGCACATGCTTGTCACATGTTATTTTAAGTCAATTATTCAATTTGGACTGCATATGGGCCTTGTAATTCATCTTGTTGGGCTTTTAACATTAAGACGATTCTTGATGCTTCTTGAACCTTCTTGGATCTTCAAAAAGAAGTATTTATCTTCATATTTTCGTGCAAGAAAATATATGGGCCTTTAAGACAACCATTTGGGCTTGGATGTGGTTGAATCAAATTTCAGAAACTCTCTTGGTCCATTATAAAATGCATTTGGGCCCCAATTTGAAATATTAATGCTCCATTGGACTCATCCATGCTCAATTAAGTATACTGGACATGCCATGGTGGTTTTGGGGGTGCCCTTTCTTGTGGAACATCAAGCTCAACATATTTAACTATCAACCAAGCAATAATCCATGTCATCCTCCATGTAAGCACTATATAAACTCCTCGAGATCCTTTTATGGTTTGTCGAACCTTTGATTGGATTAGTGCTTCTTGGACTTCATAATAATCATAATCAATGCCTCTGGATATTCTATCATTCTCCCTCTCTTGAAGAAGAGTCGTCCTCGACTCTTGAAGGTCATCTTCGCCATGTGGAACAATCTTTGTCAAGTCATCATCAAGCTCCTGTTGAGATGATAAAACAAGACTAGGAAAAAAATAGTCAGCATCAAGAAAAATTTCTTCTTTTATATTTTCTTTATCCTCTTCAACACATGCATTTGTTTTCTTTTCACTCAAATCACTGTCAATCATTTTTGTCATCTCAATCTCACTTTCTATCTCACTCTCTTTTTTTTCTTTTCTCTTCAAGCTCTTTTTCATTTGTCTCTCTCTCTCTCTCTCTCTCTCTCTCTTTTCATCTTCTCTTTTTCTCCGTTTCTCTCTTTATTTTGACAAAACTCTATGCTCTCAGTAACTTTTTCTTTCTCTAAATCAATCTTACACTTTGAAACAGATTCACTAAAGACACTCTCACTCATATTTTCTCTTTTTGAGTATCTTTTTCGCTTAATTTCTGCCTCATGCTCAGCAATTAAATGAACCAAATTTTCAATCTCCATGAAATTAAACATCTCTGTAAAAGAAGCTAATTCAGGATTAAGCCCGTGTATAAAACGATCAATAGTGGCTTGTGGTGTTTCCTTTATGCCAGCTCTAATCATAGCTAACTCCATCTCTTGATAATATTGCTCAACATTCATGGAGCCTTGCTTTAACTCCTGTAATTTTCTACATAAATCTCTCTTAGACTTGAAATTGTGATTAGACTTTAACTGAACTGCTTCGACATTTAGCTTCTTGACTTCTGTAAGGAAGAATTGGAGGTCTTCATTGAATTCTTTGTCAATATACATATTTGATACTTGAAAGATTAGTAATAGAGAAAAAATTGGACCTCACCACTCAACTCACGTGTATCGCTCAAAGATTATTGTAACATCCTGAATTTTAAATTACCAATAAATGTGTATAATTCCCAAATTTAGGAAAGAGGTAATAAGGAGTCATTTAAAGTTCTCAGGTGTCTCTAGAAAAATACATTAGCTTTATAAACAAATTCAAAAGTTTAAGGTATTTTTGGAGGATTTTAAAACTGATTTCCAATATAAATTAAGAAGGAATGATTAGGTATTTATTTCTAATTTAAAAAAAATTAGGAAAATTATTTTTAAAGCTTGAAAGAACTTTAGGGGAAATAAAATTTCCTAATCTAACAAAAGGATGAATTTCAGGAAAATAATATAATCTGTTAGGCCTTGATTGTAAAGTATTTCAATTTTTAGGGCACTTTAGTAATTTTTCCCACCTAACAACCCTAATTTTCCCCTCCTTTATATATAACTATTCCTTCTTCTTCCTCATGCACGCACAGCGTCGCACCTGCGTACACACACATACATTTCTTCTTCCTCGCGGTGCACATGCACACACACCACACTCCTTGATTCTTCTTCATCGCTGCACACTCCCACAAATACACTTCCGCTGTACAGTGTGCCATTCTTGGACTGACCGTCGGCATCTTCTTTCTCGACGCCGATCTGGGTGGCAGGAGGGAGAGAGGGAGTGAAAGGGAAGGTAGAGAACGTCTTCTTCTGTTTAAGCTGGCTGTCACCCAAGAGGGGGGTGAATTGGGTGATGGGGTAAAATTAACAATTTTGAACTCTTTTCAAATCTTCTCTTTTCTAGAAACACAATGAAGGCTATCTTAAAAACCCTTTTTGGTTTATCACTGAGAATATTTCAAAACATGAAATGCACTGAAGAGTATACAAGTTTAATATGCTGGAAATTAAGAGAGTTAAGGGAAGAGATAATGCAAACAGAGTTTATCCTAGTTCGGTCAACCCAGACCTACATCCAGTCCTCAGGCTCCACCTGAGATTTCCACTACCCTCTTGTTTAAAACGGGCACTAGAGAAGCCTTTACAACCCACAAGTTTAGCCGGGCACTTGTGAAGCCTTTACCACAGGTTTTACGAACACAAGTTCACCTGCCAACCTTTTCACAAAGTTTTAGAATTCTCTCTAAACACTCCCCCTTACTACTTGTAAGGTTACTACCTTGTTCTCAAAGCACCAAGCTTTAGAACAACCTCAAACAGTAGAGGATTTCAATAATAAAGTTCACTTAATGAACAGATTGTGATAATCACTTAAGTACAGTGAAATATATGATGAAATTACAATTCTAGAGCTTATCAATCTGACAATGAGTATGCCCTAGCTCTACTCTTCTAATTCACTCGATTCATCATTTCTGGGCTCACTTGATTTTCTTTTTAATCAGTGTAATCAACAATTCTGCATAAAGCCCTGTTCCATCTTTGTCTTCGTTTTTTTATGGAAGCAAGTCTTGATCTATTTATATCTTTTCAGCTTGCCTTTTCTTACAGCTTTATGTGGCTGTTTGAATATAGTCGTTGGAGATTCATAGCCGTTGGCAATAAATTGTTTATTCTGCATCTAATTCAAATTTCTGATCTAGCTTCAACTGTTCATGAATAGACTGTGCGTTCTGAATGTTTTCAACAACTGTACTTGTATAGCAGCTTTTTCAGTAGCGCTAGCATGCTTTGCTATCGCTAATTGCATAGTATAATTCCTGCACTTAAGCTGTTAGCTAAACAAGTAAACATGTAAGGCACAACAGATGTTATTGTAAGCTTAGTCCATTAGCTCAAAGAGATAGAGATAACATCTAAGGAATTTTAAAGCATTCTCTTATCGATAGACATGAATCATTATCGCTAGCATATTCTTTTTGGTTCAATATTCAGAGTACTAGCTATGTCATCTTAATAAGCATTCTTCTATCGATAGCTAATCCCATTGTTGCTAGTTACTTGATTACTCATTAGCCTAAGGATACTGAGTTATATGAATATTCTAAGTTATTTCAGGTATCCTGTTATCGATAGCTAAACGTGTTAGCGCTAGCAACTATGTTATCGCTAGTTAAGTCATTTGCTCTCAGGCACTAGCTATCTGAATGTTTATTATCTGAAGTACTCTGTTATCGATAGCTTAATCTGTTATCGCTAGCTGATTTCATTAGCTCAAGGATTTGGTTCATTTTTCTGCCAGTTGTTCTTCCTTTCATTTGTCCATGTTCTCAATGAACTTCTAGCGATAGGATATTCTTTAGCGATAGTGAATGACTTAGCGATAGATATTAACTTTGTTATTTCTAAGTCTTCATTTGCTATGGCTCTTTGTTTATTAGCGATAGGGATACACTTAGCGATAGAGATATTTATTCTAGAGTTCTGCTAAGTTTCCATCTGTTTATAGTTGAACCTTTCATTAGCGATATTTCTTTAGCTTTAGCGATAGTGATCTGTTACCTATTAGATTTTACTAGATTAAATTCAAAGGTAACTTACACTTATTTACTTATGTTATCTATGGGGTCAGTCCTCATTAAAACTTAAGATTCTAACATCTTCCTCCTCCTCCTCTGTTCTGGCCGAGAAGAAAGAGAGCAAGAGAGGAGTAGAGAACCGCCGTCCGCCACCATTTTTTTTAGTTCCGTTCACCGGTGCATGAGAGAGCTGAGTGTAAGAGATAGGGCGGAGGTGCTTCATCGTTTTCTTCCTCCTCCTCCATTCTTCAGGCTGAGAGAGAGAGAGAAGAGCCACCGTGGGGGGGAGAGGACTTGACATTGTCGCCGTTGTTTGCTACCCCCATCTCCTCCGGACCCTTTCTTCCCATTCTTCTGATTTCCTATAGACTTTGGTTTTCAGTATTGAGCATGGGGGCGCGTCTACGGTAACTTTTGGTTTAACTCCAAGGAGGTAACTACTTCTGTTTGTTTGCGTGTGCGGGTGGGTTAGTGAGTATTTAGAACTTATAGTTTTAATGATTGCCTATATTCGAGACGAACATGACTTAGAAAACTTATTTTATAATATAACTGTTTAGTGGAGTATGCATGTTGAACTAGCATGAAAATGTGTATGGTAATGTTTTGAAAAGATATGATATGTCGGAGATTTATTTCATGATTGAATTTGAAGGAATTCTGGAATGGGCCTTGTGCCATATAATTGTTGATGGTTGCATATATATATATTTGTGACTTTGTTGTGATGATTGTGTATGAACACCGGCCATTTAAATAATGCCATCGCGCGATGAGGTTCCTTGTAGGCCCACAAGGACTAATTGACATAAAATGGAAAGACGAATTGGGGAGAACGCCCCCGGTCTCAGGCGAGGGTTGTGAGTCCCTACTGGACCGTATAATAATGGTGTTATTGATTATTGGATTTTATTTATCTGTATATTGGATTGCAATATATGAATGTGAATATGTGATTTTATGTGTGATTTATATGAATGTGAATATGTGATTTTATGTGTGATTTTGAGGAACTGTTACGTGACAATAATTTATGTGGAAATACATATTATGATATTGTCTTGCATTTAAATGGTAGCTGTCTCATGTATTCAATTCAGTTATACCTAGTAATACTCCACTGAACACCTTGCCAGCACACACCGCACGTAGGCGAGCAGTTAGTGGTTACCTGGGTCTACCCCATTTTATCTATTTTTACAGGTTCTAGCAATGCAGTAGGAAACCAAGGGAAGGATCCGGGACCGTCTCACTAAGCTAGTGAGTTCTGGACTGGTTTGACGGATGATATTGCCACAAATAGGGATACATATCACATGTTTTGCTTCCGCTCATTTTTCCACGTTATGCTTCTTTATTTTCAAATTGAGGATTTTCCTTTAGAATATTTGTTTTGGTAACTTGTTATTTCATTTTTGAGAGACCGGTCTAAACTTTATTGGTGTTTCGACTATGTTGGTATTATTGTGGACTATTGAGATTTTGCATGTTTGAAAATGTTGAATGGTTGAGAGATTTGAATTTATAATGGTTTTAGTTATTTTTCGTGAAAGTGTTTAATGGTCAAATATGTTATTGGGTGTTTGTGAATTGGTGGATTAGTCAGGTGGTAGGTTGGCTTTATTTATCCATGTTAGCCAGTGTTGTATGAGAGAAATTATTTTCTAACATGGATAATCTTCTATTATATTATGTTAAATTCTTTTCTAATCATGATAGCCCTTTTTATATTAAAAATCCTTTTCCTATCATGGTTAGGGTAATTATGTTATGCTAAATTCTTTTCTAACCATGATAGCCTTCTAATATTAGAAATCAATTTTCTATCATGGTTAGGGTATTTAATTGATATTTTTATTCAAATGACGAAAAAGTTTTTTCTAACTATGTTAGTGTTTGTTTTGGTAAAGTTCTTTTTCTAACATAGGTAGTCATTAAATAATTTTGTAATTGTTAATCGGTAACTAAAAATGTATTAAAAGTATAATTAGGTAGTAATTATTACAGTTGGTATTAGAGCCAGGCTCGGGTCGGTGTGCCAGTGATTGCACCATATTTTTATACACTTTTCGTTGGTAAAATCATTAGATTATTGCATGTTCTTGGGGTAATTGCACCTAATTAGGGTAATTTCTAACTTGTGCACACTTTGTTGGAATTTGTTCTAGACAATGGCAATTTGGGAATGATTAGTATGAATTATTGTTGAACCCATTTTCAAGAACATTTTGATGCTACCTTAGGTCCATTTTATATGCAGGTCATAAAAGAAACATGCCCAAACTAAGAAGCTAAGCTGCAGTGAAAAATTCTGGACGGAGCAGAAGAAGAAATTGAAGAGAGAAACAGAATCAATGTCTCTTCGCCGCGGCGAACTGACGGCGAGAAAGACAAGAAGAGGCAGAAGCCCCTGTCCCTCGCCGCGGCGAAATCACGGCGAACGAACCCAGAATTCCAGAACCAACATGAGCTCACCGCGGCGAGCCCACGGCAAAGTCACGAAATTCTGCAGAAATCTGACGCGATTTTAGGGTTTCTGAGGGAGTATAAATGGATCCTAATAACCCTATCTTCGGGGATCCAAGCCTCCCAAGCACGAAATTGAAGAGCTCTCCCAGGGTTTCACTCATTTCCTTCATTCCTCACTCAAATCTTCATCTTCCCACTCAATCCCATCTCCATTCTTGCTGATTTTCTTGTTCTTCATCTTTCTAACTTCCATTTCCACTCCAATTTTCCCTCTATCTTCCTCACTCATGAAGGCTGTCATCATGGGTCCTCTTGGGCTCGAATTTGAGGACATGAGAGGCTAGAATCTTGGTGCTTTGGTGGTGTGAAGGTGGCTTGAGCTTCAATGGGCGAAATAGGGGAATTATTTGTTTCCTCATGCTCTTTTCCTTATGTATTGAGTTTTGTGGTTGCATTTCTCTTGTATATTTGGATTGGAGACATGTTTTTCCTCTTTCATTGTCTTTAAATTGGAATATTTGTGTTGGATATTGAGTTATGTCAATTGAATGATGTCTATGTTTGAATTTCCTATTGGGTTTGTGATGCTATATGATTTTTAGTGGTTGCTAGATTGTGTAGCTTAATTTATCCAATTGAATGTTGTGGTTGCACATTCTTGAGAGGAATCAGTTTTCAAAACTCATGTTCCAACACACACCAAGTGGAGCTTAACACTAACCCTAAGTGATAGCTATGAAAGTGGTTGCTTAATTAGTTATTAATTAGGGCTAGTGGACCCTTAGTAGTTGCTTGGGGATTTTTCAATTAGACTTGGTCAATCCTTTAACTCCCAATATCAATTTAATGAAACGTGAGAGCCACCGAAGCACTACCAAAGCCCATTTTATAAAATCACCCCTTATCCAAACTCTTTTCACTTTTCACTTATTAATCTAAAACACCAAAAACAAGTAATTGCTTTTGTCAATAGTTTCATTAAATGAATTTTCAAAATCAAACCCCCATACTTTTTATTGTTTTAATTGCATTTAGTTAGTTTAGGTAGTTTAGAAGGACTCCTCAAGTGAAACGATCCGGGATTGTGCCACTTTACACAATCCTTGGTAATTATTGTGATTTTAACCCCAAGGCGCTTTAGGCAAAGGTTAAATCAGCCAGCAAGGATGCTGGGCCCCCAAGGGGGTGGATTGTGAAGTCCTACATCGGCTGAGATCGGGGTGTGCCTAGCCTATATAAGGGGGCATATTCTCCTTCCCATTAGGACGCGTTTTCATGGGTGAGTGTGAGAGGCTTAGGCCATTATCCCTACCGTGAGGAACAAAACCGTGAGGGGCATAACTATGTCGCCAAAGCAGACAATATCCTAATCGAGGCTTGGGCTGTTACAATTATCATATGTCACTCGAGTTTTATTCAATATATGGCTTTTCAATCAATGTAAAACACTCTTGCCTTTTACCACTCAAACTTTTCTTTATAGTATTCTTGATTGAAACTCAACAGAATTCAAGAGACAAAGTACTATGTGGCAATCTTTACAACCAAAGTTATAAGAACCATATATATATATATATTTGTGATGATGGGATAATAAAAGGGAAAATGTGAATTTTCAAAGAAATAGGGGGAAAACGAAAATTAGGAAAAGAAGATGGAATGAAGTGCAGAATTATGGAAAGGAATTCAAAATAGAAAACTAGAAAGATAAGGAAATTAGGAAAAGAAGAATAGGAAAGGAGGATTCTTACCACCCAAGCTTAAAATTTAGGAAACTAATAGTTACTTGCAAGGGAAGCTCCCTCAAATTAGGAAATCTTTTGTCAATCTTGCAATTCTTCAACCAACAACTTTTCTTTTCTTTTCTTTTCTTTTGAATTTTCGTTTTTTTCTTTTTTTTTTTCTGCTCACTTTTTTTTTCAATAACATCAAATTTTTTTTGTTTTTTTTTTCACAAATTTTTTTTATTTCCTTTTTCTAACCAGTATTGGAGAACAAACAAACAAGGGGTGGAGGAAGATGATGAATCAGAAGAGCAATGATGAAAGTAAAGAAGAACGAGAGGAAAAACAATGGACAGAAATGAGCAACACGGAAGCAAACACACAAATGAAACACAGAAAAAGAACAAAGGATAGAACTTGAAATCTAGCAAACCTTTAGCTCTGATACCAATTGATAAAAAATAGGGGACGGGATCAGCTAGAAGACAAGTAGAAAGACTCGACAAACGAAACAAACGGATGATCGATGAGAGGAAGAGTACCCGTCTCTTACATCCCTAAGCCACTAACACCACAAGGATGATTAGTCCTTGATACAGTCAAGTATTCAATCAAGAATACATCGTACAAGCAGAGATCACACAAGAGATTAAAAATCTCTCTAAGAACATAGTTCTTATCAAATCATCTTTATTCATTCAAATCTCCAAAATTCAATTACAAGATGTTCCTATAAATAGGCAACAAGAGAACACTCTAGAATCATAAATCCTACAACTTCTAGGAATGATGCCTTAATGATGATTGATTGACTAATTGGCACCATTCAATCCTAAAGGAAATAGGAAATTACTTAAACTTCAAGTAAAAGTCATCTTCCTAAAGAAAATAGGAAAGAAAAATATGAAATTAAAACAGTCTTCTAGAACAAGCAATGACCAAAGAAGACCTTATTCAATGGAAATAAAATAGGAAACTTCCTAAAAACGAAATTCAATCAACCTAAATGAACAATGACTCCTTCTTGATGCTTCTTTATGACTCTAGGACGTCATCCATTCTCCTCCTTCAAGGCACATGCTTGTCACATGGTATTTTAAGTCAATTATTCAATTTGGACTGCATATGGGCCTTGTAATTCATCTTGTTGGGCTTTTAACATTAAGACGATTCTTGATGCTTCTTGAACCTTCTTGGATCTTCAAAAAGAAGTATTTATCTTCATATTTTCGTGCAAGAAAATATATGGGCCTTTAAGACAACCATTTGGGCTTGGATGTGGTTGAATCAAATTTCAGAAACTCTCTTGGTCCATTATAAAATGCATTTGGGCCCCAATTTGAAATATTAATGCTCCATTGGACTCATCCATTCTCAATTAAGTATACTTGACATGCCATGGTGGTTTTGGGGGTGCCCTTTCTTGTGGAACATCAAGCTCAACATATTTAACTATCAACCAAGCAATAATCCATGTCATCCTCCATGTAAGCACTATATAAACTCCTCGAGATCCTTTTATGGTTTGTCGAACCTTTGATTGGATTAGTGCTTCTTGAACTTCATAATAATCATAATCAATGCCTCTGGATATTCTATCAATGATTGTTGATGGGCGGCCTGAGAATGAAAGGAGAGAGATGGAATCAAGGTTATGGGGTAGAGAGCTTCGATGCCAATGAAGGGATTGGAGGGTACGATGATTGAAGAGGAATGAAGAAGAATTTCGACGGTGATGACAGTCAAAGAGAGAAATTAGGGTTTGAGGGCAAAATGACCAACTTGCCATTCAACCAACACTCAAAATATTTTCTTGTCAAGGGTAGAAAGGTAATTTAATATGATACATTTTATATTTTTAACTTAACTTCCTAAGATTAACCCTTTATTTATTTCCAATTTAGATCCTCCTCCAAACAAAATTTCTAGAAACAAATCCTTGCATCAAATTGAAGTTTTTCTTCATTTAAAATTTGTTCAGCTTCAAAATAATTTCCATAAAATTCTTAAATTAAAAATAAATACCTAATTATTTTTCTTCAATTTATAATGAGATTAAACCTTAAAATTCTTAAAAAATACTTTGAGCTTTGCAACTTTTTTTTTATAAACTGAGTTTTGCAACTTTATTTATAAGGCTTTTAAATTTTCAAGTGACTCATCAACCCTTTAAATAACTATTTATTGCATCTTTTCCAAATTTTTCGGTATTACACCAATTAATCTCTAAACTAAAATTTGGCATGTTGCAGAAAACACAAATCAGAACATCACATAATTGTGTAAATATAAACATGCACTACTACAAAAACATCCTATTGCAGCTCAACAATAGCAATGCTTATAAAATACAAGTGCTGGGATAGGTCTTGGGTGACCTATTCCAGCGCTTCATAAATATAAGTGTTGGTATAGGTAAAACCTATACCAGCACTTTAACATAAAAAGCGCTGAGATAGGGTATGGGATATTTTTTTAATATTTCAAGCCTAACCCAACAATCACATACTGCTCAATATTGTTTTATTAAATTTTTTTTATGGAAGGCAGGATTATGGGCTTAATGTAATTTTTCCTTTAACCTTTCTCTCTAGTTTTGAATTATTTAACCTAATCTTTTTTTTTAATAATTTCTAAATTCCCCCAGTTTTTTTTTTAATTTTTAGTGACCTATCCCAGCGCTTTATCATTAAAAAGCGCTGGGATAGGTCATTTATGGTTTATCTTTTATTCCATGAATATTTAAACTTATCTCTTTTATTTAATAATTTCTAAATTCCCCCAGGTTTGTTTTTATATAGGTTATTTCCTTTAAACTTAATTCTCTGAACCTTATTATTTAACCTTATCATTGTTATATAATTTCTAAATTCCTCCCAGATTTTTTTTTAAATTTTTATGACCCTATCCCAACGCTTTATACGTAAAAAGCGCTGGGATAGGTCATTTATGGTTATTCCATGAATATTTAAACTTATCTCTTTTATTTAATAATTTCTAAATTCCCCCATGTTTGTTTTTATATAGGTTATTTCCTTTAAACTTAATTCTCTGAACCTTATTATTTAACCTTATCATTGTTATATAATTTCTAAATTCCTCCTAGATTTTTTTTAAAATTTTTATGACCCTATCCCAACGCTTTATACGTAAAAAGCGCTGGGATAGGTCATTTATGGTTATTCCATGAATATTTAAACTTATCTCTTTTATTTAATAATTTCTATAAACCCCCAGGTTTGTTTTTATATAGGTTATTTCCTTTAAACTTAATTCTCTGAACCTTATTATTTAACATTGTCTTTTTATATAATTTCTAAATTCCTCCCAGATTTTTTTTAAATTTTTATGACCCTATCCCAGCGCTTTTTACGTAAAAAGCGCTGGGATAGGTCATTTATGGTTTATATTTTATTCCATGAATATTTAAACTTATCTCTTTTATTTAATAATTTCAAATTCCCCCAGTTTTTATTTTTAATGACATATCCCAGCGCTTTTTACGTGAAAAGCGTTGGGATAGGTCATTGGCTTTATATTTAATTAATTCTCAGTTTTTTTTTAAATTTGTAATGCCTATCCCAGTGCTTTTTACCTAAAAAGCGTTGGGATTGGCCCCTGGAGAAGTATTTTTTATTTCCACTTATTAATTGTTCTTGTTTAATTAATTTTAGTAATTTTTTTCATTTTTAGGGCCTATACCAAAACTTTTCATGTAAAAAGTGCAGGTATAGTTTTTATAATTATTATTTTATTTTCCCTCTTTTTTTAATATTTTATGATTTATTTAAGTTTTTTTTAAAATTTCTAGGACCTATCTATGCGCTTTATATGTATAAAGCGCTGGGATAGGTTTTTGCGCCAAATAAATTCGTTTCCATCCATCTTTTTCCCTGTCAAAATTAAACCCCAAAGCTCATCAACCCAAAGCTCCGTCTTGTTCCCTCTTGATTCCTCTTGTTACCTCTTGTTTCAACCCAAAGCTCTGAAGCCAGCGCCGCCATGGACCGCCGGTGGAACTCCCTCTTCTTCAACCTCCGTCTTGTTCTTCTTCTTCTTGCTTCGTGAACCTAGATCTGTGAACCCCAACCCACCATTTTACTCCCATTCCTCCCATTTTACTCTCAAATCTGTTCTTGCTTCGTCAAGCTCGTCAAAGCCGTTTAGCTCCGTTCTCAAATCCGTGGTCAAGTTGTTGCTTCGTCGTTTCGTTCAGCTTCTTCTTCGCAGGTAATTGTTAATTTTCAACCCAGTTTTTCTTTTTTTTTTTAAATTTCTACAAGCTGGTTTTACATTTGATCCATTGCTTTTCATTTCCTCCAATCAAATTCCAAATTGCTCGACAGATGTCTGGAAATATTTTGCATGTTAGCTCCTTATTTAATTTGCATCTGCCTGGTTATAAATGAACATCAAAGTAATATAATGAATAATAAATGATAAAAATATATTATTTTGTTTGAAAATACATGCAACAAGTTTATCAATATCTGAAAAATTTTAAGTCAATTTGTGAGTCATCAAATGTCCCTTTTCCCCCTTAAAATGTCATTATTAATCATAGTATGAGAGAAATATAAAAGTAGATATAATAGTAAATCATATTTTACTAGAAATTTTATAACTTTAACTAATTTTATTGATTTTGGACCAAAAAAGCTAATTTTTTTTTACATGTATATTTAGCTTTTGTTCCCTGGTACAATGTATAAGTAGATGCTAGAAATTCAAGGTTGATGCTAGAACTTATGCTTCCCTTAAGTTTGGAAGGTCGCATTAATTAAAGGTTGATCTAATTATGTTATTTATATGTTGTAGGAATTTGAACAAGCATTTTCTTGGTCCACATTTTCATCCTCCACCTAAAGACAAGTTAGAGAATTGAATCA
The DNA here is from genome assembly GCA_037074515.1 of Mimosa bimucronata. NCBI lineage: Eukaryota > Viridiplantae > Streptophyta > Magnoliopsida > Fabales > Fabaceae > Mimosa > Mimosa bimucronata. The sequence goes on from CM073436.1 coordinate 45,214,723, forward strand.
GGTACATTATATGTTATGTTAGGTGCTAAGACTACTGTGTGGTCGATTAATGTACTTTTATGAAATGATTGCCGTGTGAAACTGGATTTGTGAGCTGTAATTGAGTTTTTATGCCTGTGAATATATGCTCTGTGATGAGTTCTATTGTGGTGGGCTATCCATTTTTATATTAAAAGAGAGGGCCTTGAGCCTGGGAACGTTCATTTTTTAGCCGTTATGCTGCCAAATTTTTGTTCAAAAAATAAGGTAACATCGTAAGGTGGCTACCTAATGATTAAGTCATGCACATCGATCTTACTTCCACTTTCTTTTAGTAGGTTATAATGTTGGATCGGAAATGGATGTCTTGTGATCGACGTTCAAAAGAATATATAGATGGAGCAAAAGAATTCATTGAATTTGCCGCTGAGCATGCAGAGAATTCTAACAGAATTGTATGCCCCTGTATGTCGTGTTTGTATGGAAAGCTTCTCCGTCCTCTTGACTTGTTGGGCCATTTATTCTGTTATGGGATTGATCCGTCTTATACACGTTGGACAAAGTATGGTGAGACGTATGAGTGTTCTGGCGGAGACCGGGTACCTGATGTTAGTAGCGCTTCAAATGTGGTTGACACAGACATGTGTGATGAGAGCGATGATCTTGAAGAAATGTTGAATGTGGTGGGTGAGGAGGATCCTGAAATGTTTGAGACACTGAAGAGCGATGCATAGACGCCTCTGTATATGGGATGCAGTAAATACACCAGATTGCGTGTGGTGCTTAAATTGTATAACCTGAAGGCGCGATACGGTTGGAGTGATGCAAGTTTCACTGCTCTGCTATCCGCTTTGTGAGATATACTCCCATAAGGGAACGTACTCCCCTCGAAAACATACGAGGCAAAGCAAATTCTCCGGTCGACCGGTATGAAATATGAGAAAATACATGCATGTCCCAACGACTGTATTTTATTCCGGAACCAGTATGCGTCGTTGGAGAAGTGTCCTAAATGCAGCACATCTCGGTATGGAAAGAAAGGTAAGAGTCCTTATAAAGTCTTGTGGTACTTTCCGATCATTCCAAGATTCAAGCGCATGTACAGTAATGCGGATGTTGCAAGACTTTTGACATGGCACGCTGATGAGAGGATTCAAGACATCAAACTTAGGCACCCCACAGACGCCCCTCAATGGAAAAAAATTGATTACGAGTTCCCTGAGTTCGGTGAAGAACCAAGAAACCTACGGCTTGCATCGGCAACTGATGGAATCAACCCGCATGGAGTTCAGAGTAGTACTCACAGCACATGGCCGGTGATTCTGATGATATATAACCTCCCCCCAAATTTAATCATGAAACACAAGTTTATGATGCTTTCCACGCTTATTTCCGGGCCTAAACAGCCCGGCAACGATATAGAGGTGTACTTGGATCCTTTAATTGAAGACTTGAAGCATATGTGGGATTCGGGTGAGACGGTTTTTGATGGCTGTAAGGAAGAAAGTTTCAAATTGAGGGCCATGTTGTTTGGCACAATAGACTTCCCAGCGTATGGTAATTTGTCCGGATACATCATCAAAGGATATGGTGTGTGCCCTATATGTGAAGATGATACCCATTCGATGCGACTGGATCACTGCAGGAAAAATGTTTACATGGGACATCGGAGGTTCTTGCCGTTAAGGCATCGTTGGCAGAGGTGGAAGAAGGCATTTAACAGGAGCTCAGAAGAAGGTAGGCCACCAAGATTATTGACCGGGGAAGACGTTCTTGAAAAGGTAAATGCGGTGGAGAATGATTTTGGCAAGCCTTTTGCTAAAAATGTATTGACAAGTGGCTGGAAGAAGAGGTCCATATTCTTCGAACTCCTGTATTGGAAGTCCTTATATGTCAGGCACTTTCTTGATGTGATGCATATTGAAAAAAACATATGTGATAACCTAATTGGCACGTTACTAAATATGCAAAGAAAAAGTAAGGATGGTATCAATTCAAGGTTAGATATGATCAAGCTGGGAATAAGACAAGAGTTGGCACCTGTCGAGAAGGGATACCGCACTTATTTACCTCCAGCTGCTTACACCCTTTCGACGAAAGAGAAAAGATCATTCTGTGAGTTTTTGAGTGGAATCAAATTTCCAGAGGGCTACTTCTCAAATGTAAAGAACCTTGTATCCGTGAAAGAGTTGAAGTTGAAGAACATGAAATCTCATGATTGCCACGTCCTGATGCAAAATTTCTTACTGGTTGGCATACGCAGCATTTTACCCAAGAAACTGCGGAGCACGATCACCAGACTTTGTATGTTCTTCAAGCTCATTTGTAGTAAAGTGGTTGATAAAACGAAGTTGCAGGATTTGCAGAGGCAAATCGTTTGTACCCTGTGCGAACTTGAAATGTATTTCCCCCCTTCATTCTTTGACATCATGGTTCACCTTACTGTACACTTGGTTATAGAGGTTCAACTGTGCGGCCCAGTCTATTTGAGATGGATGTACCCGATTGAGCGGTTCATGAAAGTTTTAAAGGGGTATGTCAAAAACAGATATCGACCAGAGGGTTGTATTGCTGAACGATACATCGTTGAAGAAGCGAGTGATTTGTGTGCCGATTACTTATCAAATGTTGAACCTGTTGGCTAGCCCAAGTCTCGTCACGATGGGCGATTAACAGGGAAAGGAATAAGTGGGTTCAAGCTATTACGCATTTCGAATGCTGAAAGGGAGTTGGCGCACTTGTACATTCTTCACAACACTCCTGAGGTTGAACCATTCGTTGAAGAACACAAAAATCTCCTTCGTGAAATACACGGTGATAGGAATGAGAGTTTGATCACAAAAGAGCACAACAAACATTTCATTAGATGGTTCAATGCACGCATTTGTCAGCAGGTTGAGGTTAATGCCGGATCGGTTGGTTAAAGATTGTTCTGGCTGTCGAAAGGACCGGGTTTGCATGCATTTTCTTATACCGGCTATGCAATCAACGGTTACACATTCTATACAAAAGGCCAGGATGAAGAAAGCACCATGCAAAATAGTGGAGTCACGCTTGTTGCCGAGGGGTGGCATATATCCAGTGTAAGAGATACAAATCCTATTTATGCGCAGATGGCATACTTTGGTGTGATTGATTGCATTTAGGAGTTAGATTACACCATGTTCAGAGTTCTCGTGTTCCGGTGTCAGTGGGTTAACAACCACAGTGGACGGCGGTTAGATGAATTTGGGTTTATATCGGTCGACCTTTCTAAAGTTAGATATAAGGATGATCCTTACATTCTACTGTCTCAAGCAGCACAAGTGTTTTACGTTGCGGATCTTTCTAAGAAGAATTGGTCAGTTGTCATGCAGTAGAACAAATATTATTCCAAGCAAGTTGATGACGAAAGTAGTGATGATGATATGAATGTGATAGAAGATATTCCTTCCTTTGAGACATTACTGTCAGAAGACTTTGATGCAGACGGGTATGATGATGAAGATGAGCCCGTTTATGTAAGAAGTGATCATGAAGAAAGCATTTGGGTAAACACAACCCTAAATCCAGCAAAAAAGAGGAAGTAGACAATTGTAGACAATATAACAAGGAGGAAAAAGAGGCGAAAGCCCTCAGTTTGTATGTATTTATGTTTTACACTATGAATTATTTCATTTAATTCGCATACACTTAGCATGATTATATGTATATGCACTAAAATCATGTCTTGTCTAATATTTTTACAGGATAATGGATCCCCCTAGTGACCAGGAGGAAGAACAACCTAGTAACCAGGTAGATATCGCTGAAGGTAGAGCAAGACATGAGGCGAATGTTGTTCGTGGCAGGACCCTTATGCGCAAACTCCTCACACGCAGAGCTCAGGGAGTAAAGACAAGACTTAAATGGAATCCAAATAACCAAGCTACTGGAAAGTCGGCGAAGCTCCTCTCGGGTTACATTGGGTGCACTGTTCGGGACAAAATCCCTATTACTATTACGGATTGGAGAAGAGCAGGCGACAAATATGAGGAGGTTTGGTTAGAGATTAAGGTAAACTACATTTGTACAATTAATGGCATATATGTCATCATAACATTGTAACTAACAAATTGAATATAATTTTTGTTGTTACAGACTGTCTTTGATATCGACGATACTCACAGGGATTATGTGCTGAAGAAAGCTTCGAGAATGCACTGGGGATATCGTTCCAACTTGACCACGTATTACCTGAGAGATGACGAAGGGGAGATCGTTCCAACGCCACCATCTATATATGCTGGGTTAATTACTCAAGAACATTGGGATGAATTTGTGCGACAACGTTTGACTGAGGAGTTCCAAGAAAGAAGTGAAAAAAATAGCCAAGCGGCTAAGAGCAGTGAGTATCCGTATATGGGCGGGCGAAAAACATTTCCTGAATTGGAGGAAGATATGGTATGTTAGTAACACTTTTGGTTCCAAAATTATGAATAAATGTTTACGTGATTAATTTATACGTTCAACTAGTTTACCATGACAGATTGAGGAACAGGGCCTAGACTGTAGGCCACCATGGCATAACCTCTGGGTCAGAGGTCACTCGAAGGCGGACGGTACCATCGTTCATGAAGAGGTTAGAAGAGTCCATGAACGATGTGTAAGTCATTCTCTTGGAATTTCTAAATTTTTTCTAAACGGTGACTTTGCTAAGTTAATAACTAATAATCCTTCCTCCTTGTTATAGGTTTTGTTAACGCAAGAATGCCCTGACAAGGTCAACCAATTTGGCAGTGACGATTTCCTCAGCAGAGCACTCGATCGCCCTGAGTATTCGGGCCGTGTTCGGGGTGCAGGTGTAGGCGTCACGCCCTTATCTTACTTTGGGCGCAAAAAGAGGGCATCAAAAGGCGATGTTAGAGCGTTGCAAGATGAAGTTCTTACTATGAGGGAGGAGATGCTTGAGATGCAACGACGCAACGAGGAAATGGAACGACGGAATGAGGAAATGCAAAGACGGCACGGGGAAATGGAACGACGGAATGAAGAAATACAACAACGATACGAGAAGATGTTCGAATTCTTCCAGCAAAGCAATGTTGCATCACAAAAGTCCAACTTCGTGCATCAAAGTCACATTTCTTCGTCGAGAGTCCAAGCATCAGGGATAGCTGTACGATGCCAAGGACCGATATTCCTCAGGTAGTTCATACATTTTCTACTAACAAATTAACATTGATTCTGTTATATTATCGATTGTGACCGATAACACTTTCGTAGGGCGAGACAAAGTGCAAGCTATATACGGATTAATCTTTTAGTGAGGTAGTTGCGGTTGGCAAGGTCTACAACACTTCGAACATGACCTTGCTCAACTCGCCGTTGCCAGAAAATGCACTGAGGGTATTGATTGAATACTCGTACAACGACTGGGCCTCGTTACCATTCCCTACTCCTGATTTGATGACTAGGGTCGGAGAGGTTGTCGTTGCATACGTTGCTTGGCCCATTGGTTTGATTGTGCCAACACCACAGGTAATTATTTAGTAATAACATTTCCAATAGCATTCATTGTTTTTTAATAACGCTCTTTTATTTAAATGTTTTTACAGGGTACCCAATTTATGGGAAAGAAAGCACAAGTGGCTAATGTCAAAGGTACCCGTGGTTCAGCTGCTCAAATCAAGAAAAAGAGTACCTGTACCGATCCGTTACCACAAGTGATTATTTGCTAATTAATTTAAACTAGCACTCTTCTTAATTATTGGAATGAATTTTTAAACTTTCTATTTACATGGTTTATAGGCACCAAAAGCTAAGGGTAAGAAAAAAGTTCAAGTGCCTGATCCTGTGATTGAAGATACAAGCGTTGAAACGCCATATCGTGCTCGATTGCGAGCATTTGCAGCTACCGTTTCTTGTGATGTTATGCCTTCATTCCATTCAGCAGGCCTATATTTGACGAGGTAAATTTCACTGACGCTCTTTCTAAGGATCACGTAATGGAGGTGCTTAACCAAAGATGGGTCGGTGCGACGGTTATCAATTTATGGATCAGGTATATATGCGTTTCCATTGTGGTTTCATTCAATGTCATAAGTTTTACACTAATTGGGAGTTGGTATGGTTTCTATCTGCATGAATATGTCATGATCGCCGGGCACAACGTTTCGTTCAAATTCATAAGCCCTTATTCGATAGCACAAGTTCCGGGCTCGAAACGTGAGGACCAGTTCAAAGCGATTCAAAGGCGTTTCTCTTTAAAGGCAACAACCAGAACTTTATTCTTAGCTCCAATTAATACAGGGTAAGTCTATACGTATTTTTAGTTCCGAGCATCATAGATATATATACTGACATAACGTTATAAAACATTTTAGGCTACATTGGATTTTGCTTGTCATCAATCCGATGGCACAAGAGGAACCCATAATTTACTATTTGGATCCTGTGGAATCTGCTCTCCCAGATAATCCCCAGATTTGATGCGTCTCTTCAATGGGTAAGTGAATGTTAACATTATTTGAATGCGTTGTATTATTTGTCACTTTATGCCCGATCCTAGCTAATAAAATTAATTTAATATGTTTCTATTTCAGAGTATTGACTAGTTTTCGGGCCGATGTTCAGTTGAAGTATTCCAGAGCCCCTGACCCCAAAGATGCTTATAAGTGGCAAACAGTACAGGTTTTATAAAGTTATTCAGTTTTTGAAACAATATATCTATAATTAAAATAAAACGTAAATGTTTCTTATATGATATATTTGGTGTTTCTTATTCCATTGCCCTTACCAACCCAATAACAACGACTGTGGTTACTATGTGATGCAATACATGCGCGATATAGTCACACATGATCGACTCGGCATCCCACTGACAGTAAGTTTTATATTTTTCCAACTCTAATGTGTTTGTACTTGTTAGACTTCAAGTAAATTTACTTGTCAATTAAATGTGTTCGTGCAGTATTACCCAGACGCTCGTTGCTTCATGTTGTCAAGGGAAAAAATGGATGCACTAATTGAAGAATGGTGCACTTATATATACCCTCTTTTCTCCAACATTAGATGATCCATTCATTAATTAGTATGCTTTTGTTTTCAACTTATAATGGTTGGTTTTATTGTACATTAGTATGACTTTTCTGGTGTGTATGTACATATGGTTTGGCTGGAATGGATAGTGTTGCTGGTTTTTTGCACTGATACAGGAGGTTGTGAAACAAAAATAAGTGAATATTTTTTAAAAAAATAATTCCTATAGCAGCGCTTATTATGTAAAAAGCGCTGCTATAGGTATTCTTTTTTATTTTTTTTTTAAAATTCATATAGGTATGACCTAAAGCTGCGCTTTTCAGATTATAAGCGCTGCTATAGGTAACCTATAGCGGCGCTCATAACACAAAATAAGCGCTGCAATAGGTCATATGACCTATTGCAGCACTGGCTATAGCAGCGCTTAAAAGCGCTGCTATAGGGTAAAAAAAGCGCTGCTATAGGCTTTTGCTGTAGTAGTGATGTCCTAAGGATGACAAATATACGATCCAATGCATAAACTGAGCAAGCTCGCTAGCCCTTTCCCTGTACCGCCAACAGCCGAACCATCACCTAAAAAACAGTAAACCATGAGACAAATGTCTCCGTAACCACTCCCCCACTCTACACATATGTAAGTGTGTGCTAATAGAGCGTTAAATGGGAGTTAGTATATAGTAACATTCTCAATAATTGATAATAATGAAAATGTTAACAGCTTCACATAATCATCATAATAACATGTATCATATTTCACAATTTCTTTCCAAACGTGTTTTATAATAAGTAACTCAACTCATATCATGTAACAATGCAGAACACATGCATATGCAAACCTTGAAAGACAAGTAGTTTCTCTTCCCTTGGGGACAATATTCATGCCACACTATTCCTCTCTCATCTTATGGAAACCTTAATGGAATTAGAGGCGGACGCTTAGGGTCTCATACCCTCTCAATGGCCAATTAAAAGGCGTGCATCACGTGACTGCATAACTCTTGTATCCACTATGCTATGCCCTATACATTACGCTCAAGAATATTTGTGCCATATCAAGTGTGACATTCAAGTCACTTCATATCATGCAACAACAAATACAATATGTAATGTATGACCATTGCAAAAACAAGGTAGTTAATTATTATAATCAACTTGCAAATCGTTATTCTAAAGTTATAAATTCTTATGTCAAACTTAAAATGTCATAATCCTACACTTAGTGGTAACAGTGTCTTTTCATAATATTTGAAAATCTCATATTCCTTTGTAGGGTTTGATTGGGGTTTTTGAAATTCGATGGACTAAATTTTAGAGGGATTTTTTTTTCCCTCCTCTTTCTCTCTCTTTTTAGTTCAATATTACATTACATATTTACGTTCATCGTCTGAAATCTTTTTTTATTATTGTTTTTTTTGGACGGTAAATCTTTTTTTATTTTGATGTAAACTGTTAGAGCAGGCAGGTAGTAGATCAATTTCATGGAAGCTGGCGCAAAAAATGTCAATTTACATTTAAACCGATGTTACTGCTAAACCAAGCATTCGTGTTGTTTGATCTCTTTCAGATCACGTGTCTGCATCTCTGAGATGGATTTTCTAACGCCTAGTTTCTGACCTTTGAAGAACAGAATCCTCTTCTGCATTGCGCGGTGGAAGAAGGTACAGCAAGCATCAGCAATCGTATCGACCGCCGCTTAAGCATTTTTGGACAATGGAGTTCTCTTGGCCCTCTGAAGCTGAGGTACACATTATCTGCTGCGAACAACAATCCTAATACATTGCGATTTCTTTTCTGCCTCCGCTTCCTTCCTTTTTTATGTCGCTTTTTTCGTCAATCTTTTGCGTTTTATGGGTTCTTTTTTCTTTTTGATATTATTGCGGACGGCATTATCTAATTGCTGTTTGAGGTTGAGTTTTATTGGTGCATTATATGCTCAGAATCTGCGGTAATTTTGGATCCAGTTTATTGTATTTTCGAATCTTGTCTGAAGAGCGGAAATTCGCATTGATGTGGTGTTAGGTGAACAGTGACTAAATTATATAGTGTTTTTAAAGAGTATCCGAATGAAATTAATTAGCTATGAGCAAGAGGTAAATCATATTTAATATTACTACGGGGATCAGTTTTAGCAGTTCGATGGAATGCTCTATTAAGTTCTCTCCCGATCTTAGAATAGTGTTCTTCTCGATGTGCATTCAGTATTAATGTAGTTCTTTAAATTAGTAGGAACAAACCAAGGAGTATAATTATTTCACTGGAGGAAAAAGTTGATCTTAAAAACTTAGGAAAACAAAAATTGAGGTTCTAAATTTGAAGGTCAAAGGAAGTATTTCTTTTTAATAGAGTAGTAGTCTTCTTCCCTTGTTTTATATTTACTTTATTACACTGTTACTGATTCATCCTTATGTAAATTATTAGTTAAATGGAATCAGAAAGATAGTTTCAGAAATGGCCAGGGTGGATAAAGAGAAAGTTCGAATTGTGGTATCTCCTTATCGAATCTGCCCTTTGGGAGCACACATTGACCATCAGGTACCATTGTTTACTTTTCATTTATGTTAGTTAAAATGAAACTCAATGGTTGACACAACTTCTGACATATAAAATGCACTGTAGCACTTATTAGATGTATAACACTAATTAAATCTGTGGCTACTTTCTTTCTTTCTTTTTTTTCTCCTTCCCCCCCCCCCCTCTCTCTCTCTCTATTTTTTGAAATATAAATGCAAGCAAAAGCTTGAGAAATTAGTTACTAGAAAACTTGAGATGTGCCAGAGTTCTCTTAAACTTTCCTTTATTATTTGGCAGGGGGGGATTGTCTCAGCTATGACAATCAACAAGGGAATACTGCTGGGGTTTACACCTTCTGGCAGTAGCGAGGTAAATTTTGAAACTGTTCTCAACAGGCTTAGAAAGCTTAAAGGAGCACGTGGGAATCTCCTTCATTCATTTGACTAACCTGTATACGTTAAATTAATACCAGACAAAGTGAAACTGAGATAAAGGGGAAAAAACTATTATTGATGTCTTAAATGCAAAGTGAGAAAACAGTGGAAAAGCAAGCTTTTGTAGAAACCGTTATCTGTATGTGATTAGTGGTGGCTCAAAACACAAAAAGTAAATTTTATACATTCCCATGATCAAACTGTTGTTCTTAGCTCTGCTTCCTCTTTGAGCACTTCTGCTTTGCCCCTCAAATTTTATTGTCTGTTATTGGAGCATAGTTGTCCCGTCAAAACTTCAAAAGTTAGTCTTGTTTTTAACTTCATTCCCTCTGTGGAAAACTAGTTCAGTGCACAAAGTTTGCAAATGTCAATGAATGATATGTCAAGGCGTTGAATTTAGAAATTAGTGACAATATGAGAATGTACCAATTGAAATTCTCTCCATGATGTGCGTCAATTGAGTTTTTCATACTGCAAAATAGGTGTGATGGTGTGGCACATTATTTTGCTGCTTTGGATCATCCTATTCCTTGGGTTGATCCCAGGTAGCCAAATTATGGCAATGGACCATAAAATAATCTAACAAACTTTGTTACAGTGCAGATGTGTATGAGCTGAGTTTTAGGAAATATTAAAAATATGCTCACTATATGCTTCCAGGATTTTCAGCATTAGTTTCACAACATGTAAATGATTAAGGTCTAGTGTCATAGAAGTAAAATACAACCGATAAGGAAATAAAATGCTGTATGCCTCAGTTTAGAGCATTTAAAAGGTCAATTAGTGATTAATTATAGAATTAGAAGAACTAATTATAAACATAACCTTTATAGCGGGACTTAAGTCAATAAAGAAGGTTATTCAAGGACGGATATGACAAAATGACAATCTTAAGTTTCTATATGTCAATTAATCATTCAATTTGTGTCTTATTTTTACAACACATACAACGTTATTTCTTAATATATCCATGCTTCATAGAATGTCACAGTCCCCTATTTTTGGTATCATGATGAATTGTATATTCTACTATCGTTTCTATTTTTTTGCAGTCCTTGTGACCTTCCAATTCATATACTCCCTTCGGTCCTAATTATAAGACCACTTTGATTTTTTCAAAAAAATTTTAGGATGCAAAATTAATCACTTTAAATTGTCTATAGTTATATTTTTTCTTCAAAACTACTCTATTCTAGTTATAAACTAATATATAATCTAATTACATGTGACATATGTTACAATTTAGAGGTCTAATTTGCTTCCTTAACTTCCACAAAAAAAGTCAAAGTGGTCTTATATTTAGGACCGGAGGGAGTAGCTTATAGTTTCAGATGATCTCTTCATCTTAAATTCTTGATACTTATTCTTATTACTCTTTTCTCTTGCATCTTAACATACCTTTAAAGTTGTACCAGTATTGTTTTGTTTTAACTATATATTTTAAACAAAAGGATTGGGTCATTGAAAATTGAATATTGAATCTTTCAACATATAGGGTAAGTAAATGGAAATGTTGATATTCTAATTACTAATTATGTTTATCTATTTAATGAACAATCCCTATGGTTTTCTTATAGGTCATAATTCGATCAAGACAGTTTCAAGGAGAAGTTAAGTTCAGGTGTGTGGTCTGTTGGAATGCAATGATTATAAGAATACTAGAATTCCAAGAATATAGGAACAAGTTAGCAGATTTGATTATTTGAATTTTAAATTCCTTATTTATCTCTTGTTATTATCTCTCCCTAATTATCGCCTGATTCTAGACCTTAACTGTTGAAGGACCGACCCTAATATACTGTATATAATTCCCTCTGCTGTACATTGTAAATTTATGGGACTATTCAACAAGATCAGATTTCCACATAATATCAGAGCTTTGCATTCTGATCACTTTGAAATGTCTTAGTCCGATACCTAAATACCTAGTTGCACCCTCCGGAAAATTCCAACACATCTATGGAGTTTTCTAATGTTGGATCCTCAATCATAGATCCAATGAAATCTGGAGGCCCCTCTGGGTTGATGTCTGGATTTGAAGGATCAATAGTTTCAGACAAAATAACTTCTATAAACTACTGTGATTGGGCACAAACTGTTCATCTTGCAATAGCTGGCCGTGGCAAACTAGATATTCTCACAGGTACAATCAAGGCTCCATCGGATAGCAATTCTCTTGAGCTGAGATAGTGGGAGATTGATAACGCCATAGTCTCCTTGTGGCTCATCAATGCTATGACTGCTCCAATAAAACGAATCTTTATGTAACTTTCAACAGCTCATGAAATTTGGGAAGCAGCTTTACATTCATACACTGATTCAAAAGATTTATCTTTGGTGTATAATATTCGAAGACACTAGAAATCATCTCAAGGTGCAAGGTCTTTCACAGATTACTGGTTGGACCTTGTTGGGCTATGGCAAGAATTGGATCTTTTGACTGAAGAGGAGTGGACCTCTTCATAAGATGCTGCTCAATATGAGATAAATATCAAGATTGAACGTGTTCTTTTTCTTGTTTGTTTCAACCCTGAATTTACAGAAGTTAGAAGCCGAAACATGTCCCACTGCCATCCATTTGAGAAGTTTATGCTGAGGTGCACTGAGAAGAATCTTCTCGTGTAGTAATGAAATCTAACCCTAACAATTCTGTTTCTGCATCTAACTCTTCTCCTTTTGTAAGCAAAAACATTGAGTCAGGTTTCTCTACATACAAAGGGAGACCAACCTGTGACCACTGCTAGAAAATTGGTGATGTTGGGACATACATGGAAACCCAGCTGTTTGGAAGCCCCAAAAAGATAAAACCTGAGCTCATCAAGTCTCTCAAGAACCTGCTCAGTCCTCTCAATCTTTGCCTTCTCAACTTGTACATGATTTGGTACCTCCTATATTTTTGGCCTTATTTGGTACCTCCTATTTTTTTGGCCTTATTTGGTACCTCCTATGAGTAATGAACAAATAAACCAATTGCTGGATTTCCTTTAAACTATGTAGTCTCAGTCAAAACCTACTGCATCTATGGCTCATAAATTAATAAATTCTGTAGCACTTCATACATTCTTTGTACCTTTCAAATGAATCGTTGATACTGGTGCATCTGATCTCATGACATCAGATGCTATAGAATGTTCGTTTCATATCTTCCTTTATTAGAAAAAGACAAGATTAAAACAGCCAATGTCTCTTTTTCTCCCATTGCTGGCACAAGAAGTGTCCATCACTCTGATAAACTCCATGTTGAATCTGTGTTGCATGTTCTACACTTGGCATGTAATCTCTTGTCTATTAGTAAACTCACCAAGCAAACAAATTGCTCAACTAATTTTTTTTCCATTCATTGTTAGTTTTACGATCTCTCATCAGGGAAGAGATTGGTACAGCTGAGGAGTATGAAGGACCTTAGTATCTTAATGCCTCTACCATAAATGCTTTGTGTTCTCAAATAAGAAGTTTTGTAGCATCTCCCAAGGATACTAAAATTACATAATTGCATAAAAGGATGGGTCATGCTAGTTTTTCTTATTTTCAAAAATTGTATCCTTAATTTTCCATGAATAAAAGTACCAATTCCCATTGTGATCAATGTGAATTAGTAAAGCACCATTGCACTACTTTTAAACCTTCACACTAAAAGCCCTCACGACTCTTTCCCATTATTCATAGTGATGTCTAGAGTCCATCCCGTATTCCAAATGACACTCACTCCAAGTTTTTCGTCATTTTCATTTGATGACCAAACTCATGTGTTAGGTCTATTTATTGAAAGAAAAATCTTGTGTCTCACGTGTTTTCAATGAGTTCTATCAATTTATTAATGCTCAATTTCATAGTACAATTCAGGTCCTTCATTTTGATAATGGCATCGAGTATTTTAATTAGTACCTTGACCAATTTCTTAAAGAAAAAAGAATAGTTCATAAAAGCCTCATACCCCTCAACAAAATGGCATTGTTGAAAGGAAAACTAAGGCTTTATTTGGAGTTGCTAGAGCTCTTCTTTACACGTGTGATGTGCCAAAATATTTTTAATGCGTAGCTATCCAAACATCTATTCATCTAATAAATCGTAATCCCACCTGTATCCTTTCCTATACTTCTCCACTTGAGAAACTACGCAAAACCCATGACGTTTCTCACCTTACTTAGAATCTTCTGTTGTGTGTTTGGTTGCTCTGTCTTGGTTCAACTTTCTCATCCGTCCTCAAAGTTTGATCTCTATGCTGTTAAATGTCCTTTTCTCGGTTACTCTAATACTCGAAAAGGTTATAAGTGCTATGATCCAGTCTTCAAACACCTCTTTCTAAGCCGTGATGCCACCTTAATTGAATCTAAATCTTTTTATCATCCTTCTTCAATTCAGGGGGAGAAATGTTGGAGTGAATCTCAGTGTGCGGAACATGTCATTGAATCCTGATATGATAACATAATTAGGAATAGGTTAGTTAATTTGTTAGTTGAGTAGAGTCGGGCTTAGTACCGATTACTTAACTAATGGATTAATTAATTTATTATATTTTGGGATTATGTTTTGGTATTATTATTATTATTATGTTTTGCTATTATTATTATGCTTGGGATCATCATCATCATCATCATCATCATTATTATTATTATTATGTTTTGTGCTGATTGGGCTTATTGAGTTTATTCTAATTAGGTCTGAATGTAATACTAGTCAGGTAAATATATAAACCTGATTAGGGCATATTATGTTTTTCGTCTTGCATTATGAATTAATCAGATTGGAGTTTCCTTTTGTCTCTGCCGTCTCTAATTTCTTGTTCTTCAACCCTCTGAACTTCTTCCTTTCTCCTACCTTTTTCCCTAAATTTCCTAAATTAAAATTACAGGTTTACTAACCTGTATCAAATCCATACCTCCATCTATGTCAAACCCAACTATGAGCATGGCATTGAATCCCGTATAACATAGCAGTACAAAGCATGTTGTTGTAGATTGTCAATTCATTAAGAGAAAACTATTTGTTTATCTTATGCTCCAACTAAGCTACAATTTGTGGACATTCTAACCAAGGGACTACAAAAAGATGGTTTCCTAAAATCTCTAATCTATGATCCAACACTCCCATAATTATAGGAATACTAGAATATTAGGATATTTGATTTTTTAAATTTTAAATTCCTGATTTCTCTCATGTAATTATCTCTTTCTAATTATCCCCTGATTCTCGACTTTATCTGTTGAAGGACTAAACCCTAATCTCTGTATATAGTTCCCTCTGCTGTACATTGTAAAGTTATCAGACTATTCAATAAGATTAGATTTCCACATGGACTTTGTTTATAAGGCTTCATACCTTATTCTAATTTTCTTACCATGCGATTATTTCTCCAATGTCTATATTACCAATATACAATTTGTGCAACGTTTGTTTTAAAATGATTGATATGTGCTAGAGTTGATGAGGTTCAGCAGCAAAGACAATCTATTCAAAACAATAATCTGAATGGGACAAAGGATTACTCTCAGAAAGACGAATGTGAGTGGGGGCGTTATGCTAGAGGAGCTGTATATGCACTACAAAGTAGGGGAAATAATCTTTCCCAGGTTTGAAAATATTTTTTGGCAGTCAACAATGTAGTTCATCATTCAAGTATGTCACTTTACTACATGTTTGTGTACACTTTCCTTGGACAAATAAGAGATAGGACGTTAGTCTTTCTATTGGCCTTTAAGGGCTCTACAGTTTACGTTTATGTGAATTGTTAAAATGGGTTATCCTGAAGAATTTTGTCACTAACACTCAGCACCATAAAGTAATTTTTAGTGCAATATCACCTTTAAAATATTTTTCCAAAGCGATAAAAAAATTTTAAGAGTAAAATTGTGCCAAAAAGTTACTTTACGATGCTGGCTTCTATTTGCACCTTAACCCTTATTACAATTAGTTAACTAAATGGATAATCCAGTGCAAGTTTATTTTGGCTTTTCATTTTCATGATACAGAATAGAAATTGTATCCACAAGTATAATTTGAGAAGTCCAAAGTTATTTAATATGTAGAGCGTGATTACTTTTTTCTCTCAGGTCTCTTCTCGTTTAATTGATAGCAAAAATTATTTTCATATAAAAAAGTTTATATTGTACAAAAGAAAATATAGATGTTCAATTTATGCTTCTTATCATAGGCCTATAAGAATATATTATATGTTTGAAATGTAGCTGTCTGGATCTGATTTATTTCACATGAATAGAAATCACTCTTAAGAAATTAAAATGACATTGGTGTATGTTAACCGTGAAACTATTGACAGTGGGTCCTAATTTTTTAGGATGGTGGTAATTGACGTTTTATATAATTGCTGTTATGTTTATGTTCAATGTTTCAATGCCACACTTTTTATTTTGCTTGACTAGCTTTCGGACCATTAGAAGTTCCATAGAGTGGTTCTGTGTATAAAAGCTTGGGCTTTTAGATCAGATGTTTGGCTTCAGTTTTGAGATTATAATAGGCTTCATTTGGGTTTGAATTCTTCTTATTATAAATCACAGATTAATTTTATGCTGATCTACAAATAAGATTAATGACAATATTTCATCTTAAGTAGATACAAGCACTGCTGGAATAAACACTATTAACTTGATAATTCTCAGCACTGGATTCTAGATCATTGGCTCGAGGACTATATACTACTTCAGATGCATTCCTGAGTTCTTTGTCTTCCACATAACTGTATGTTTACATTATTTCCACATTACAAGATGTGCTTTCTAATTATCCACATACAATTGTTAATTTTTGCAGGGTATTATAGGATATATTTGTGGCTCTGACGGTTTGGACAGTTCAGGATTAAGCTCTTCTGCTGCTGTGAGGTTTCTTTTGTCGCAGCCCACTTTTTCTTTCTCAGTTCCATAATATAAGTTCTTATCATGGGGCTCTTTAATGAAAATACGATTGAAGTTCATGATATGAGGATTAAATTTGGCATCTTAAGCAAGATCCTTAACACCACTCGCCTGGTTCTTTTATTTTTCCCTTGCCCCCATAACAGAGAGGATAGTATCTAAAGATACAAAGGTACAATCAACCTATCTTGATGATATTTTATCTAACTGATAAAGGCCTTTCTTAAAACTATAGAAGCTTCTAAGTATAAACTACTGAAGAACATGTGAATAAGTAGTACTCGTCCTCAATACAAGAGCTAGATGTTGAATCCAGCTTGGAGCTTAACTCTTCAAACACAGTTCTTGTCACTGTGTAGGTTAATACGTTAGCCACTTATGTGTTTATTGGATCAAGAGATACTTCCATGAAACCTGGATCTAGCTTCTTCTTATGAAGCTATGATTGATCTCAACATGCTTTATCCTATCATGGTTGTTAGGATTTTTACAACATTAACTATGACTATGTTGTGTGTCTGACCTTCATGGGCTTTTCAAATAAAATTTATTTTTCAAGAACTTAGTTATATCCAAATCCAGTTTATTATTCTCTTCAAATTCTATTACAGCCATACCCATTTCTTTATATACCGCAAGGACACTCATAACAGCGATTAACTACTTTAACAACCTCGTATAACCACTCTAACAGCTCCTAACAAATAATTTCATAACAAAATCTCTCTATCTATATTACTTCACAACATGAAGCTCGGCTATTAAACATTTCTTACCACAATGAGCTGCCTCTTGCTGTGTCTCAAATCCTTGGAATATGTTGTAAATGAAAGAGTTCAAGGTCAAGGAATAGAATTTAAGAAAATCACGCTTAAGGTCCCACTTAAGACAAATAATACTTAAGTCCCATAACTTGTCAATATCAAGTGAAAGGGCTACTATTGACAAGTGAAAAAGCTTCATTGACAAGTTGTGGGACTAATTGGATATCATTTGTCTTAGGTGCACCCAAGTGTGATTTTCCCTATAATTTATGGTCCTTATATCAATAAATTAGGATTGGGTATTTTATGCATCATAAACGTACTTAGCTAGAGCTTTCATCTTCCAATAACTCCTATACAGCGCTGGTCTTATCAATAAAAGTCCATATCTAATTGCTTATTTTTCAAATTATGGCAATTTCCTAAAAAAATTTATGCATAGAGTCTAATTACTCTCATGAGAAGATTGAGGAAGAAGGAACTCAAAGATGAGAATTAAAAACTTTAGAATTGTAAATACATGAAGTGTTGTATGAATCTGGTATGCAGATGTTGAGCTTCTGATAGCCTAATTTGAGACAATTTTTTTTGGGTTATGAATTTATTAGTGTGATGATTTATTTGATAGTGAACCACTTTGACCATTGGTTTGGTTTTCTTCTGGAAAACAAGCCGATATTCCATATTTCAGCAAACTGAAAACTGTTAATTTTCTGATATCCCTTTTAACCCTAAAATTTCCAAGGGTTGATTTTGTCATCGTATTGCGTTACAGGTTGGAGTAGCCTACCTTTTGGCAATGGAACATGCAAATAATCTATCAATATCTCCTAAAGAAAATATTGATTATGATCGGTAAGTTTCTCCAACTTGGATGCATATATGGATAGGTATTTCTCACCAGGAAAGTGGCTAGTTAGTAGTAATGAATGTCATGCTAAATAGTTTCACATGGTTGCTTCTTTAAATATTACCATCACAGTTTAAAAATTCTCACCAGAAGCATGTGGTACTAGAAAGAATTGTAATTGTTTGTGCTAAATAATATGAATAATACTAGTAGTTTAATATTAGGTTCCAGAATATAAGTAGTTGTTTAATGGTAGTTGGTGGGTAGAATTTTGTTCATAGCATTGATGAGTTTCCTTGTGTAAATAAATACCCCCTGATACTTTGAATAAGATCATCAGAAACATTCTTCTCTCAATATTTTGTCATGGAATTAGAGCTAGGCTGCTCTAAACCCTAGCTTCTCGTTTCTAATCATTCTCTCCATATATCGTGAGAGAACACTTCTGCCCTAACCAGTTGGCCGGCGACCCAACCTTCGATAACAACATGCGTCAGCCCGCATGCTCAGAGTTCGTTGATCGGCAAAACTCCAACGGCCATCGAAGATTCTGGCCAGCCACGTGCTCTCACATGCCGGTCTCGGAAACTGCTTAGAATGTTGTCTCTGGCTCGTGACGGCACGTCTAGACTCCATTTCTCCTCCATTCAACTTCGTTATACTCGTAACCTCTTCCTCTTTTGTCCTGAGTCATGTTTGAGGTGAAAAATACCTCTGAGGGTATTGCATCTTCTGTGATCAGTGCTGTTACTGCTCTAAGAGACTTGCAAAATGTTCCTATAGCCTACAAGTTTAATGCAATGAATTTTTTAAACTTGTCTCAGCTTGGTCGCACCTTTTTAAAAGGTTGTTAGAAATTTAGTTATTTACTTGGACTAGATCCTACGTGTAGAAATCCAACTTTTAATGCTTGGGATGAAGAAGACTCCTTGGTAATGGCATTCTAAGACTCCTGAGATCAATCAAGCATGTTTATTCATATCTTTGGCACAGGAAATCTAGGATACTATGCATCAAACCTATTCAAAGGTGAAAGATGCAGCTCAAATTTATGAGATAAAGACCAAGATTTCCAACATCAGGAAATGGAATAAGGTTGTTGCTGAATATTCTGCATCCATGAAGAGTTTATGGAAGGGGCTGGATGATTATCTGTCAATCACTATAAATGTAGTGAAGATGCTGATATCTCGAAACGCTTTATGGAAAAAGAGCATATCTTTGAGTTTCTTGCATGATTAAATGCAGAATTTGATCCAATGAGAATAAAAAATCTTGGAAGGGAGGAATTACCATCTCTCAATGAGACCATTGCTATTGTCTTAGCAGAAGAATGAAGAAGGAATGTTATGATAGAGCCATGGCAGTCAGATATTCCAGCCCTTGTATTAAAAATGTTATCAATCATCTTGCTCATAAACAAGGTGATCGAACAAGAAATCATTGTGGTGTACCTATTGCAGCAAACCCCTCAAACTAAGGAGCGATGTTGGAAGCTTCATGGCAAACCTTTCTAATATGGAGAAGGGTCAAGCTAATATTGCTTTGAGAATTCAAGAGAAGTGTAGTCATTTTGATCTTAAGGGGGAGCTAGAGAGGCTAAGATCCTTGTTAGAGACACTTGAGAGAGATTAACCCTATACAGCAGGTACCTGTGCTTTAAGGTTCTCAGGTATTTCATTTTAATCTTCAAATGTTTTAGTTTTGTCTGCTCTTAATACCTCAAATAAGGACTTTCTCCACTCTTCAATCATTGATTCAGGAGCCACTGATCATATGATTAACTTTTCTAAACACGTTTCCTTAAGTCCATGTCCTAGTAATAGGAAAATCATTGTGGCCAATGGATATGTAATGACTATGGGTGGCCAGGGAGGTGTTTGTGCAAACTCTACCCTTGTTTTGAAAAATGTCTTACATGTTCTTGAACTTTGCACTAGTCTTATATTTGTCCACAAACTTGCTGCTGATTCTAATTCATTTATGATTTTTTTTCTTCAACCTCTGGTATTCTTCAGGAGCAACGCATGAAAAAAATGATTAGATTTGCTAAGGAAAAGGATGGAATTTACTTTATCGATGAATTCAGTGAATATGGTAGAGTTAATAGCTTTGCACCTTCCTTCTTCAATATCATCGTCTCGGTCATCATTCTTTTAATACTCTTCATGTTTTGTTTCGTACCTTGTTTCAAACTGTATCCATTGAGTCTCTTAATTGTGACATCTGTGAGTTTGCAAAACATGAGCATTTCTCATATCCTACAAGTAAAGAAAGAACTTCTGTTCCTTTTGAGTTAATTCAAGTGTTTCTATTTGTTAAAGCAAAAATCTGATGTGAGCTCTATTTTTCCATCTTGCAAAAAATCTGATGTGAGCTCTATTTTTCCATCTTTTTAAAATATGATCAAAGCCCAATTTGGAGCCAAATAAAAATGTTTCGTTCTAATAATACTCAGGATTTTTTCAACCAATCCTAAACCACATTTTTCTGAAAAACAAGGGATTTTACTAGTCATCTTGTGTCAACACCCCTCAACAAAATGGGGTAGCTGAAAGAAAAAACAGTCATCTTCTTGTTGTTACAAGAGTATTCTTTCTTCAGACAAATATGCCTAAATACTTTTGGGGAGAGGTTGTCCTAACAGCATCACATCTTATTAATCGACTTGCAACTCAAGTCCTTGGTTCAAAGAGACCCATTTGTATCCTAATTTTAATGCATCAATGATCTTATTCCTTGGATATTTGGGTGCATTGCATTTGTGCATATACAATATCAGCAAAGGACTAAACTTGATCCTAGAGCTCTCAAATGAGTGTTTGTTGGGATACAAGTGCTACCATCCTCCTGCTAAGAAGTTCTTTGTTTCAGCATATGTTACTTTTTTTGAGTTTGAGTCTTATTTTGGTTTTGTCAATAATGATCAAGACAATGATCCTTTCCTAGGTGGTCTCTTAGAAATTGAACTTCATTCTCAAGAAGCTCCATAGATTCAATATCATCTTAGTACATCTTTAGAAGGCCCACAAACTCTTAATTCTTCTGATTCACTGCAGCATTACTCTAAATGGAACAAAACATCTCAACCGACGCATGTTCAATCATCAGGTAACCCCATCTCCTTTTGATATCCATAAGGGTCCAGATGTCACTGCTAATGATCACTTTTAAAAGAAGGGTTTAGAAGTTGTTGTAAACGTCCTTTGTATCCTCTATCTTCATTTCTTTCATATGATAAGTTTTCTTGCAGCCACAAAGCCTTTCTCACTAATCTACAGTCTATCTCAATACCAAAAACCTTATCTGAGGCATCAACGTGTTATTATTAGGTCAAAGCCATGAAAGTTGAAATGGAAGTTTTGGAGAACAAAAAACATGGGATCTTGTTCAGAGACTAAAAGGAAAGAAGCTTGTCCGGTGTAAATGGTTCTTTACACTGAAATACAATTCTGATGGCAATGTAGAGCGATATAAAGTCAGATTGGTTGCTAAAGGATATACTTAGACCTATATTGTTAATTATGAAGAAGCCTTTGCCCCTGTTTCCAAAGTGAATTCCTTTCGCATCCTATTGTCTTTGGTTGCTAATCATGACTGGGAAATGCTGCAGTTTGATGTAAAAAATGCATTTTTTCATTGGTTATTTAAAGGAAGATATCTACATAGAAGTCCTTCCTAGGCCATTGTTTGGGAGATTTACAAAATCTATTGTTCTCATGGGATATAAACAAAGCTAGGATGATCACACTTTGTTTACTAGACATTCATCTTCAATGGTTGGAAAGTTGATTTATTTGGCTCACACGAGACTTGATATTGTTTATGGAGTCAGTGTGGTGAGTAATTTATATATAATCCTAAAACATCGAATCTACAAGCAGCTCATCGAATAATTCACTACTTGAAAGGTACCCCAAGAAAAGGGATTCTATTTAGAACGGGGAGAAGATTAACATTTGAAGCATACAGTGATGCAGATCATGGAGGAGATCTTGATGGTAGAAGATCTACAGTAGGCTAGTGTACTTTATATGGAGAGGCAAGAAGCAAACTGTGGTATATGGATCTAGTACTAAAGCTGAGTTTAGAGCCATGGCATTTGGGATCTGTGAATTATTATGGATTAAAATTATTCCATCAGATCTAAGGATCAAATAGGAGAGCCTAATGAAGCTTTATTGTTATAACAAGACTGCTACCAATATTGCTCATTTCTGGTTCACAACGATCAAACAAAACTATAGTCTATTGTAGGCATGCTTTGTGTATTCTGTTGTTGTGTCTTCAATTAGTAATTAGAACGGTTTAAATTGAATATGCATACTCTTCCCTTGAAGTACAATATCTCATAATATCCCAAAAATTCATGCAATAACTAGTTGGTGTTAGGATGGCCAGTCTCCAAGAGAGTATTAATAAAGTGTTACTATAAGATGGCTGAATAATACATTGTATTTCACTGATGATCACTATAGTTATATAATACATGAGCTTCCCAATCAATCCCATTGATATCGGGATGTAGAGAATTAATACAAGGAACAAAAGAGGAAATAAACTAGGGAAACAAGGAAATAAATAATTGACTAAAGGGACTCAGATATATCCCACTAAATTAGCACCCTAATCCCCATAATTAATATTATTTACAAATATTTACATAATTATCACACTCCCCCTCAAGTTGGACTATAGATATTTATCATATCCAACTTGCTCACAAAAAACTTGAAGATATCTTCTGATAGGCCCTTGGTTAAGATGTCTGCAAGTTGTTGCCTTGTTGGCACATAAGATAAATAGATAATTCCTTCTTCGACCTTTTCTCTGATAAAATGGCGATCAACCTCAACATGTTTAGTTCTGCTGTGCTGAACTGGGTTCAATGCCATACTTAGAGCTGCTTTGTTATCACAATACAGCTTTAGTGGACCATTAACAGTTACCTGTGCCTCTTGGGTCACCCGTTTAAGCCACAATCCTTCCATAATTCCTTGAGCCAAAGCTCTCAATTCTAATTCTGCACTGCTTTTAGAGACAACTCTCTGCTTTTGACTTTGTCAAGTAACCAGGTTCCCCCACACAAATGTACAGTATCCAAAGGTCGACCTACTATCTTCCTGGTCTCCTACCCAATCTGCATCAGTATAAATCTCAATTGATCTTGACTCATTCTTTTTGAAAAAGAGCCCTTGACCAGGAGTACCTTTCAGGTATCTGAGAATTTTATAAGCAGCATCCAAATGCTTCTTCCTTGGAGAATGCATGTGCTGACTTGCAACGCTAACTGCAAAGGCAATGTCAGGACGAGTATGAGAGAGATAGATAAGCTTACCAACCAGTCTTTGGTATTGTCCCTTATCTGTTGGGGTTTCATCCTTCTCTTGTTTCTTCCTTCGAGCAGCTTCCTTCTTTGTCTTTGCAGGTTTACAATTTTTCTTGGCTTTCTTTGTAGTACTTATAGGGACTGCACTTGGTCTACACCCAAGCATGCCTGTCTCCTAAAGTAAATCAAGAATATATTTTCGTTGCGAAACATATATACCCTTGTGAGATCTTGCTACCTCCATACCTAGGAAATACTTTAAGTTCCCAAGGTCCTTGACTTCAAACTCTCTATTGAGGGCCACTATTGAGGGCCATCTTGATCCGAGTAATCTCCTCAACTTCATTCCCAGTGAGTACGATATTATCCACATACACAATCAGAATAGTAATGGATGTATCCTTCTTGAGAACGGACATAGTGTGATCTGATAGGCTCTGAGTATAGCCTTCAGTACCTTAGAGAATCGATCAAACCAAGCACGAGGGGATTGTTTCAGGCCATAGATAGACTTTTTCAATTTGCACACCTAATTAGTTCTACCCTTATCAAATCCTGGTGGGAGATTCATATACACTTCTTCTTGTAGCTCACCATTTAAGAATGCGTTCTTAACATCAAGCTGTTGCAGTGGCCAATCAAGATTGGCAACAATTGAAAGAAGAACTCTGATTGTATTTAATTTAGCCACAGGAGCAAATGTCTCATTATAGTCAATTCCATGTGTCTGCGAGAAGCCTTTGGCAACTAGGCAGGCCTTGTACTTGTTAAGGGTACCATCTGCATTAAACTTAGGAGAAAATACCCATTTACAGCCGACGGGTTTCTTCCCTTTGGGGAGTTCAACTACCTCCCAGGTATCATTTTTCTCAAGAGCTTTCATCTCTTCGAGAACTGCATTTTTCCACTCCGAAACTTCAAGTGCTTCATGAACATTGTTGGGAACCCTGATCTCATCAATACTAGTAACAAAGGTATGGTGAGTGTGAGAAAGAGCAGAGTACGACACATACTTTTGTAGTGGATGCTTGGTGCAAGAGTAGGCCTTTTTCCTTTTGGCAATGGGCAATTCTAACTCAACAGCCTCAGAATCCCGAGCACCTTTCTCACCATCCTCACTTGTAGCTCCAGGAGTCTCCACTGGTACAGGGATTGGCACACTTGAAGAAAGAGATGACTTACCACCATGTTTGTTTCTACGTGAGTATACTCCGTGTTCCTTAAATCTTTTATTACATATCTCATCTCCCCCTTGTTTAGGCAACAATAGGGCATTCAGAGTAGAATTCTCAGTTCTGGATGGTATTGGCTCAGGAATATGATCCTCAAACTAAGATTCACTCAACTGCTCCCCTTGAATCGAAGAAGAGGAATAATAGGGTTCAAACTCAACAAAGGTGACATCACGGCTAACAAAGATGTTTTGAGACAAGATCAAAACAGTTGTAACCTTTTTGAGAGTTCGAGTACCCAAGGAAAATACACTTAACTACCCGGGGATCTAATTTTGAAGGGGGGTGATAGAGGTGAACAAAGACAGAGCAACCAAATAAACAGAGTGGAAGAGACAGATCTAGATGAGAGACATTATGAGTTTCACGGAGTTTGTCAAGAGGAGATAGGAATGAAATAACACGAGAAGTACTCTTATTTATTAAGTGAGTGGCTGTGAGGAGTGCCTCACCCCAGAAATATTTAGGTACATTACATGTGTAAAGGAAGGCTCTAGTGACTTCAAGAAGATGCTTGTTTTAGCGTTCAGCAATACCATTTTGTTGTGGTGTGTGAGAACAACTACTTTTATGCACAATACCTTTTGACTTTAGGAACTGATTTAGAGAATTGTTAAAGAATTCGGTTCCATTATCTGAGTGAAAAATTTGAATTGTACTATTAAATTGGTTCTGAACATATTGGTAATGAGACACAATGGATTTTTCTTTGAGAAGGTAGACCCAACACGTGAGGGTATGATCATCAATGAACGTGGCAGTATTTTGAATGAGTACGATTAGGAACTCTAGAAGGACCCCAAACATCGCTATGAATAATGGAAAACGGACGAGAGGGTTTATGGATAGATGAAGAGAAAGGCACGCGATGATGCTTTGCTAACTCACAAACATCACAATGAAACTGGGTATTATTCTTTTTATGAAATAGATGAGGAAACAATTTTTGCATATAAGAAAAACTCGGATGACCCATCTGTTGATGCCATAGCATAATATTAGAGTCTTCAGGAGATGAGACCAAAACGTTTATTCTGGAACACAAAGCACTCACAGTTGAAACATCCAGGTAGTAAAGACCATCACATTCCTCAGTCGTGCCAATCGTCTTCCCCGATGAGAGATCTTGAAAATAATAGTGAGTGGAAAAAAAGTGAGCAGAGCAATTAGCGTGCTTAGTCAACTTGCTAATAGACAAGAGATTACAGGCCAAGTGAGGAACATGTAAGATTGACTCTATATGGAGTGAGTCAGATAAATGAACAGTGCCTTTACCAGCAACAGCAGATAAGGTTCCATTTGCTGTTTTAATTTTCTCTTTTCCTGACAGAGGAAGTTAGGTAACAAACATTCAGGAGTCCGAAGTCATATGGTCCAAGGCACCAGTGTCCACAACCCATTTTGAGGGTGAAAAAGATGAGTTTAAAGCAACAGAAACTGTACCTTTGTCAGCAAACGAGGCTGATGCAGTATGCTTTTGCTGAACTTGCATACCCTTCAAAATTTCTAGCAGTTGACTAATCTGCTCGGTGTTGATGGGAGCTGTCATTGAAGAAGACTGATTGTTATTGGATTCGTGGGACACCTGATTTGCTTTTGGCTTGCTCTTACGAGGTTTCCAATCAGCTGGTTTCCCGTAAATATCCCAACACTTATCTTGGGTGTGTCCAACTTTCTCACAAAGATCACAAGTCGGTCTCCCTTTTGAGGTAGGGGCCACGGGTTTTGCACTTTTACTCACAAAAGCAGATAGTTCAAGTCCAGTAATAGAGTTTTTGGGTTCCTGTGTCGTTACCTGGTAACATGATTCCTCCCTACGAACCTCGGCAAACACTTCCCGAATTGGTGGTAAGGTAGTTTGGTTCAAAATTCTGCTCTGAACCTCCTTGAATTCAGGATTAAGACCAGCCAGGAAACGGACTCGTTCAACTTCAGTATTACGCTTGCTATGAGCTGCATCTTCTGGGGACTTCCATTCTTCCTTGGTTAGAAGGTCCAGCTCCTGCCAAAGACCAACGAGCTCCAACCAATACTCTAACACTCCTGGTTCCTTGCGAAGACTTCCAAATCCATCGTCGGATGTCATAAACCAATGATAGGTCCTTTGAGTCTGAGCAAGAGTCTCGGACAGCCATCCATATGTCATTTGCCGTTGGGAGATACATGAAACTCCGCTTCAACTGAGGGGACATGGCATTAATAAGCCATGATGAGACAATGGCATTGTCCATAGTCCACTGCTTCATCTCAGGAGCCTTCGGATCAGATGGTTCCTTAACCATACCAGTAAGAATGTCAAGCTTACCTTGACCAGCAATTGCAAGTTTGACAGCTTGAGCCCAGTCCCGATAGTTATGGGTTGTGAGCTTTTCAGAGATAGTGGTTCCATCAAGGGAGGTGGAACTGACTTTTGAAAAATCAGAGGAGGACAATGATGAGTGTGGGACTTCCATTGAAGATGACACGCTGGATAGAGAAGACGAGTTGAGTGTTTGGGAAGAACTCTGACAAAGGGTTGAATAGGGAAGATGAGTCTGACTCAACCACCGAATCAAATGACGACTGGAACGGAGGTTGCGACTAGGACAGAGGGTTGAACAGGGGGGACGATGAGTCTGACCCAACTACCGGATCAAACGATTGGAATGGAGGTTGCAACTCGGGTAGGGGTGCGAACTCGAACTCGTGGTCAGACGTTGAATCTAGGTCAGGGCCGCTGGGCTCTAATACCATGTAAGACAGCTGAATAATACATTGTATTTCACTGATGATCACTATAGTTATATAATACATGAGCTTCCCAATCAATTCCATTGATATCGGGATGCAGAGAATTAATACAGGGAACAAAAGAGGAACTAAACTAGGGAAACAAGGAAATAAATAATTGACTAAAGGGACTCAAATATATCCCACTAAATTAGCACCCTAATCCCCATAATTAATATTATTTACAAATATTTACATAATTACCACAGTTACAATAATTTTTTAAAATTAAA
Organism: Mimosa bimucronata; assembly: GCA_037074515.1. Lineage (NCBI taxonomy): Eukaryota > Viridiplantae > Streptophyta > Magnoliopsida > Fabales > Fabaceae > Mimosa > Mimosa bimucronata. Next base: position 45,242,695 of record CM073436.1, read on the forward strand.
AAACAGAATATAAAATTAATAAATAGTAAAAGGGTAAAGGTGCATATTTAGAAATAAACTATTGTGTAAGGTGTACAAAATATAATAATCTTCGACAATATACAAATATGATAATTCTGTTAACTTGTTCTTATGTCTGTTAAAGTTTTACAAAGTAGGGCACACACTATGTTAGATGGACATTTGGGAAAATTGACAGAGTTACCATATTTGCAACTTGCAAAAGATTATTTTATTTCGTACACCTTGCTCATTACTTTGTTCCTAAATTTACGCCTTTACCTAGAATAAAAAGAGCTGTCAGAAGTCTGTACTTGCAAGTGTAGGAAAATAATCTGAATAATCTGTCTATTACTAAATGAGAAGATTACATTGTAGACCTAAAAGCATTAATAACCCTAATATTTGGCAACTCTAATCAGTTTAAAATAGGAAATATAATCAGCCAATGATTGTATTAAGTACAATATCTCAAAATATCCCAACAATAATAAAAAATCAAATGCAATAGTAAGAAAGAAAGATCAATGCATAGAAGTATTCTGGTTAGGACTAAATCACTTGGCCAACGTTCAGTTCCCAACCTTCCACTTGAGATTTTTCACTAATTTAACTACACTGAAATGGATGGCTGCTGCCACTGCAACAACTTGACGCACCAGAGTCACAACCCTTTGCGGTTCACTCTCCCTACATTGTAGCAACCCCAACCCATATAGAAACACCTTGTCTCTGGATATACTCGCTGACAGAAAGCAACAAATTCAAAGCTTTAAACTATCAAAAGAGTGTATGTTAGATTTTGTTACTAAAACCTGGTAATTTAGAAGCATGCGTCCATTATAATGAAACTGTTTCTTTCATCCTTGAGGCCTCCTTCAGCGTATTTCTATCAGTTCACCTTTATATGCTAATTAGGGCCCCCAGTCTTTAAGCTGCTCAGCTTCGATTTCTGAATGAACTGATTTGTTTTAATTTTGATGGTTGAGTATTATCAAAGTTCCTGAATGTTATAGGTTGATTGAAAATGAATATTTGGGTCTGAAAAATGGCATAATGGACCAGTCAGCAATATTACTCTCAAGCCGTGGTTGCTTGATGTTCATGAATTGCAAGGTAATATGTATGGCTATGAATATATTGTCATTGAGTTTTTCATTTATAAATCTACTTTGAAAAATATGTGCTTATATCAAGTGCATGTATGGCTATCATTTAAATTGTGCATTACAAATACATGTCACTAGATCAAACTTCAAATTACATGCGAGCATTTACCATTTGATTGTGTTGCTATGTCCCTATCAGTATCCATACTTTCTAGGTGTTAACTGTTTATTGTAGATCTCTGTATTGGGTCCATCACAATATTATTATACTTGGATTACTTATTCAATACTGTTTTACGATGTTTGAGACCATTCAGTCTGAGAATCAAGTTATTTTATGTCACTTGGCTATATTCAGTACTTAATGTGATTTAACTAGTTAAGGTGTGATGGAATCCTTTACTGAATGCAATTCTGCTGCTAATTCATTCTAGCATATCATCAAGTGATATGCCTCCCTCACTGTCAAATCTACAAAAATACTGTGAACATATTCCTTTCATCATTTCTAGCATATCATCAAGTGATATGCCTCCTTCACTTTCAAATCTACAGAAATACTGTGAACATATTCCTTTCATCATGATGTATCATTTTAGTGCTTGGCGTTTGCAGACCAAGGAACACACACTTGTACACTTACCGAAAGCTAATTCAGAACCACAGAAAGCAATCAAAATATTGCTGGCACTTTCTGGGTTGAAGGAAGCTTTAACTAACAACCCTGGATATAATAAGCGAGTTACGGAGTGCCAAGAGGCTGCAAGAATTCTTCTTCAGTAAGAATTTGGATATTATATTTTATAAAGTAATTTACTTATTAAATAATTGCAGCTTTCCACTTTTATTATTAACTCAGTTAATATATATTTGATTTAAAAGAAGCAAGGATAAGCTTTTGAACAAGAGTTATCATATGAATTAAACTCAGAAAAAACCTGTCATTTCAATAAGTTATGTCAGTTTTAATCACCATGGGGAAAATTGCGCCCTAACATTTCTCTTATTTGGGGTGATAGACCTTGGAAAAATAGTCTATGCATAATTTGATGATGTTAATTCATATCAATGCTCAATATAATTTTTTTTTTCTTTTTATTCTTTTCAGAGAATCTGGGGATAATGAAGTCGAGTTCATCCTATCTAATGGTCAGCATTATGAAAATCATTTATTGTCTTTGAACTTGTAACAAACTGTTATTTGATCTGAGATATTCTATCTATTTTCTCCTTTCGACAGTTAAATCAGAAGTTTATGAAGCTCACAAGGTAAATAGTATTGATACTATGCCTCTTCCTTTTTTTTTTTTTTAATATTATGGTTTTTCCCTTAATTAAACATAATTTTCTAACTTCTGGGTAAGTTGTGTAGTAGAATGCTTTAGTTAATGTCTTTATTTGTGTTTGATAAGTTTGAAATTTTGGCTGGGTAGTTTCTTTTACGTTCATGCCCATGCCTTATTGACACATACCGTATGGCAAAGCATTTATATATATATATATATATATATATATCATCCTCTTTTTAAATTCCCTCCACCACTTTGCAATAAAATGTTAATTTTTATCAATTTCAAAGCTTATAGCTCGCTCAGGTTCGTTTATTAAATTCTGGATTTTGCATGTTCAACTCTACGAGTTATCCTTATTGGCCAAAATTTATTTAAGTCACATATGGCAAGAACTTTAACTTCAACTAGGTTATATCACTTTCCAGGTTATTACGATGCTCCATCTATACACGTCATGCATGGAAGTGAAACATTATTTTATTTGGACATGAATAAGTATGTCAATGCTTTCTTTGCACAGGGCAAGCTAGAACAAAATTTATCCAAAAGAGCAGAGCATTATTTCTCAGAAAATGTGCGTGTATTGAAGGGTACGATTCTTTTCATATTTTACTTCGCAGAAAATATTCATTCTCTCAAATCTCAATCCAATTCAATTAATGTTCAAACCAGGAAGAGAAGCTTGGGCATTGGGAAAAGTAGAAGATTTTGGAAATCTCATCGCTGCTTCTGGTTTGAGTTCCATTAGAAATTACGAATGTGGTATATAGCCTTTAGCCTCAAATTCTTTTTTGGAAATTTATTGGCTTGCCTTTCGGGCAACCAAAGTATTTTAGGAAAGCAAATTAGTTGGTTGCATATATTATAAATACAATCTAAAATCAAGTGAATTTATTTTCTTTTACTTGCTCAGATTATTTTTTTTTGGACCATTTTACTTGCTCATATTTGAGAAATTCAAATGTTTGGTAACCAGTACCACTAAATAAACCAAGTCCAAGAGTCGCTAGGATCCAAATAGGAAGTATAGCGTGCGGTTTATTTTCATTTACACCCACCCTTGCTGAGTTCCAAAATCCCACCTCCCACCAAAAAATAAATAAACCTTCATTTAGTCGAGTCATTTCCTTTAGCATAATTAATTTTCACCTATGATTTCGTATTTTTCAATTTGGATTTATCTTCTCATGACTTGTGGCTGTTACTATCTCTTATCCTTAATACAAGGCTCAATTGATTAGCTTCTGGAGATTAAGGAAGCTTTATATACTAATTAATTGTAACATATGTAAAGTGATATTTTTGAAACACATATGTGTCATTCAATTATAGGGTTAAGGTGCAAATTTGTCCAAAAAGTTTTTACCTAGAAATTATTTTGCCTTGGAAAGTTTTTTTTTTTTTTTTTTTTTTGCTTAAAATTACTTCAGAAGTTTCAAAATGTAGTAATTTTGCCCTTTACCATTAAAATATCAACACTGACTGTTTTAAAAATGACATTGATCATTAACATTATAACGGTAAAGAGCAAAATTACTACGTTTGAAAACTTCTGGGGCAATTTTCAACCCTAAAAAGCTTCCACGGCAAAATCGCTCATAAACAAAAACTGAGGGCAAATTGACATCTTAACCCTAGATTATATATCAGTTTATAAGTGAGACAAATTAGTTTGGAGAAAAATGATAAATATAGAAAATAAAATGAAAAAGAAGCCTTATATATTGGATCAAAAGTCAAACCCAACTAGCCCTTGTGTGTCAAACTGAAGACAGTATTTAAGAACTTTTCACTTCCTTGGTAACTGATGATTAATAATCAATGAATTAACCTCCTCCTCCTCCTCCGTGCCATTTTCCAGCTCCAGAATGCTAAATATTTGAATATAAGGATGGAAATTTATATCATCCAAAAATACAAAAGTCCATCAATCATGATAGTTGCAATTGACCCAACTTTAGGTCTTGAATATGTCAATTCTGTCGTTCCCTCAATTTCTCTCTTGTAAGATTTCCTTGTCGCTATAATTTTCCCGTGTCTTGCCTTCAACTTTCTGTCAAGAGCTGACAACATATCACTTGCTATTTAGTGATTGGTTATGTTTATTATATGACATATCGTTAGCTTTATTACACCCTTTCCCGTGCAACACTATTGGTAACAATGTGACATGTTTTGACTCCCTAGGTGCCGAACCACTGATTCAACTGTACGAGATTCTTTTGAAGGCTCCCGGAGTCCTGGGAGCACGCTTCAGTGGGGCTGGGTTTAGAGGGTGCTGTATTGCATTAGTGAAGGCTGACCGTGCTGCTGAAGCTGCATCATTTATCAGGTCAGAATATCTCAAGGTCCAACCAGAGTTAGCTAGCCGCATAAATGAAGAAACAGCAGTTTTAATTTGTGAACCTGGTGATTGTGCCCGTATAATCTAAAAATCATGTTTTGCAATTACCTTACATGCATCATTCTTTAAGATCACAATGACAGCCAATGATCTCATTCTCTGTATCTTGGCCCTTTCCTTCTCTCCTCCTCTTTGTGTGATAGTATGAAGTATCCACGAATTATGTTGTTATTATAGACTAGATCTAAGAGGTTAAAGTTAAAATACTATGTAAACAAATGGTATTGTGATGTTATTAATACTACTTTCTCTAGTTCTAAGTCTAATTGACTAATTTAGGAAATTAAGGAAGGTAAATAAGATACTTCCTCCATCCCATAATATAAGGTCCATTTTTTTGAATGATCTTGTCCCAAAATATAATGTCCTATTTGACTTTATTTGAGTAATAAATGTGTTTTCCCCCATTTTACCCATACATTAATTTCTCCCACACATTCTCTTTCATTTTCTTTTCACAATTAGCCACTCTCTTATTCATTCATAAATAAGGGCACTATTAGAAAAAACGGTATATTCCTACACATTTATTGTTTTTAACTTTAACTAACTTTAATTAAATTTTTAGGAAACCACAATTCGGTTAAAAGGATCTTATGTATTGGGACGGAGGGAGTACTTAATTATAGCATATAATTCATGATATTTTGGAAAGGGTTAAAGTGTAATTCTACCTACAGGCAGCACAAATAACAATTAAAATGGGCAATTATACCAATCAACTTTTAAAATGGGGGATTGGCCAAAAGCATCAACTTTGTGGACATTGACCGTTAAAAGACAAAATTCCATGTCACCAAAATTTTAACGATCAACGACCAAAAGTTGACTGTATTACCCAATCCGCATCCATTTTAAAAGTTTATTGGAATAATTGCCCCTTTCAATTGTTATTTGTGCTAGCTGCACCTTGGACAAATGTTAATTGGTAAAATTGCACTTTAACCCTTTATGAAAAACTTATGTGTATCATTATATTATATATCAGTTTAAGTCAAACAAATTAATTTAGAGAAAATTAACAAATGAGATAAAATGAAAATAAGAACTTACATTTAGGAATGAAAATCAACCCCAACTAACTTGGATAATTGAATTATTTTGAGAAACATGTGAAAGGATGAAAGAGTAGTTTGTTTTATTATTATAACTATTATCAATGAAAATACACTGCCATTTATGTGTTTATTTTAAGTTTTTTTTCTCAAAACTGCAGTTAAAAGACGTTTTAAAAATTAAAAATAGCATAGCAAAATGTATCAATTTCCCCTTTATTTGCTCCAAATTACATTGAATGTCTTCTATTTTGAAAATATATATGAACCTCTCTTAAAATTATAACATAAGTAGCATAAGCCTCTCTTCAATCATCTACCCCAATTTGACTCATGGGATGGTTATACATCTCAAAAGGGATTGGTCGAATGGTTTAGACATCCTTTGGGGGAATAGGCCCTTATGCCCCGAGTTCTATACCTTAAGCTCATTTAAGCGAAGCAGTGAATATATCTTTCGTTTAAATTAAAATGTTTATATAAATATATCTTTGTCTAAATGAAATGAATGGAAATGTGAAGTATAGGTTACTGTGTTGACTAGAGATGCATGTACTCCCTCCAGACCTAATTATAAGTTCACTTTGACTTTTTTGGAGAAATTAAAAATGTAAAATTAATCATTTTAAATTGTCTATAATTATCTTTTTTCCTAAAACTAATTTACCTTACTTATAAACTATCGTATAATACAATTACATTTAAAATACGTTAAAATTAAGTGATCTATTTGGCTTCCTTAATCTCCTCAAAAAAAGTCAAAGTGATCTTATATTTAGGACCGGAGGGAGTATTATTTAATTATTCTAATTTTGACAAAATTGATGTTTGCCATGTAAATTCATTCTTGCGCACAAGTGGAGGAGTTTCGGTTGTTCAAGGGAGGATTGTGTTTGCTAAAGTCCATGGCATGCCTCTACTACTGATCATAATGGTTGTCCCACCTAAGCCCAAAACACCTCTGAATTACATACCCATGCAAGGGATAAGGGAGGGAAACAATGACTTAATGTTTTAGCGCAATCTTTGGCTTGGTCATACTACATTGTTGGTCCTAATCTATGTCACGAAGTCATGAGGAAAAAGGTGGTTTTGCATTATCCATTGTCATGTAGTGCCTTGTACTATATTTAGCATTGCTTCTCTAGCTTATATTTTGTTCTTGTACATCCTATAACTTGATTTTAGTTTCTAAGACTTTCGGTCTCACCTTGTTGCATTAACATTTTTCAAATGTGCCTTTTGGGCTTGTTTTGTTGGTGAAGAAATGTATATTGTCATCTATCAAAAATATTGTGTTTTGCAGGTAAACCCTTTTATAACCATGATGGTTCTTTTGTAATGGTTTTATCCTTTTCTATTATGCTTATTCTTTACATGAAGGTTTATTCTTTTTAACAATGATAATGTTTTGAAATGATTTATGTCTTTTCTATTATGGTTATCTTTTGTGAGAGAGTAAATCATTAATTTCTGCTGATAATACTTTGAAAATCAAGCTTTTTCCTTTTCTATCATGTTTAAGGCCTATCCTATGAAATTTTTTACTAGATATCTCATTTCCTTCACATAATCTCAACCCCTAACCATGATGGAAAATGATTTACAAAATAATTTACGTAACCCTCATTATCAGAAAGAATTCTGTCATATAATTGCACTATCCATGATAGAAAAAAGAACTACTAATATTAAACACTATCATGGATATTAAAGTGACAAATTCCAAGATTTTTTATATATTTCATATCATTTTGGAGGTTTTTTATCATATTATTTGGGCATTATTGCATATCTTGTGAAGAAATTAGGTTATAGAGTGATTTACATGCACTTATTGGTAAAAATGGTATTTTTGGAATGTTTTTGTGATTACTTTTGATTGAATTGATTTTTGGGAGCTATTCATCTATCTTAAGCTTATTCTATATTGTAGGAAGCTTAAAAAGGTGAGAACTTGGGGTAAGAAATTGAAAACTAAAGAAAAAAGTCAAAATACATTTTTTTAGAATTTGTGAAAATTACAGAAATGGACCCAGAACTTTCTAAAAATTACAGAAAAACCCGAAGATAGCCGTGGGTTTGTCATGGATAGCGATAGCGAAGACACGATGGAGTCCCATGACAGAAACTTTGAAAACACGATTTTTGCTTTTTATTAACCGGATCCGACCCAAATCATCTCTAACTCGACTCCCACTTTTCTAAAATAAAATAGTTGAAACTTAGCCATTTCTAATCAATTCTACGACCACTATAACCCTAAATCCTCTCTTCCCTTCTCTCATTTATTCTAATTCCCTTCCATTTTCCACCAATTTCCTCCATCCTTCCACCATAGCTACACAAGTATTGGAGCTTGGAGTTGTTGGGCTCTCTTCCATGAGTATCTTGACTATTACAGCTCTTGGAGATGGCTTGAGCTCATGGTTTTCATAAGGGAAGTCTTGCTTTCTTTTTCTTTTCTTTATATTTATGAATTCCTAGGTCTAGGTTCTTCATTTATGCACTTGAGACTTAGATTGTATGTTTTGATTTGGGTGTGTTGTGATTTTAGTTTGTAATGAAGAATTGAACTCATCATTATATATGGTTATATATATGTCCTTTATGATTCCATTGATTTTTCTCTATTTATTCATGTTCTGGTGGGTAGTTTGGATGAGATGGATTGTAAATGAACCTAATGTATTACTAACCATTAATCGCACTCTAAGGTATTTAATAATGCCTGATTGAATGAGTTCATAAGATTAGGTGTGAGACTTGGTTAGTGAGCTATGGTATTCTAGGAAACTTAGAGAAAATTAAAGGTGCTAAAAGGCTTAACAATGTATAATCATATGAGGTTTCATTAATTAGACATTGGACTCATTGGTTAATGGGGTTTGATATTTTAGTGACTTAGTGCCTCTTACTCCCTAAATATTTTATTTGAACTATGATTGCCATTGAAAATCAATCTTCAAGAGCATCTTTATCATTTTATTAAAACCACTTTCATTCCACTCTTTCAGCCAAAAACACCAAAAACATCTATTTTAATTGCATCACTCACTTTCATCATTGAAAATCAAACACCTTATGTTTTTACCCATTTCATCTTTCATTTAGGCATTTAGTTCACTTGGTAGTTTAAGCACTAGGTACTCACTAGTTTACCCATTTCATCTTGCATTTAGGCATTTAAACACTAGGTACTCACTAGGCATCACTCACACTAGCTTATCCCTTTTGAGACATATAACCACTAAATAAACAAATTGAGGGATCATATCAAGTGTTAGAATTTCTATCCTCAATCTACATCCAATTCCACAATCATTTCAGCATAATAATAATAAAAAATACACAATGGTGATTCCATGACTAAGTCATGCTCATATATCCATAGGAAAATTAGTAGTCATCTCAAAACTTCTTTCCCAACCATCCATTATATCAATGCACAATCACATCATGATAATTAACCAGTAGCGTTCTGTTATGACTATGTTATGATTACATTCATACAGGGACACTATTCTTTCTCCAATTCATTTTCCATATATTCAATGTTATTTTTCATAGTATAATTCCCACACAACATTACTCGGATGCCCTATTCTCCTTCACATGCAAAATACATTTAAACAACAATAACCATTCAACACAAGATAGTCTTACGATGCATACCCATAATATAATATATTAGATTTTCTATCATGCTTAACCAATCAACTAGTATACCTTGACCAGTTCATCCACAAATAGAACATATATTAAAAGATTAGTGGAAAGTAGTTACCTCTTGTGAATCAAGTGAAAAGTATCACAACAACGTCTCCCCATGCTTAAAGACAATATCAATCACTCTAAAATAATTACAATATAGTCGCATATTAGTTAATAAAACTTATTAAATGATTACACAGCAAAATTAGAGATGTATTTCCCCTCTAGAGATCCTATAGATTCTATAGGCCGCAACTCATTAATCTAACCTCATCAATTGGTTTCTATAATCTCCGTTACTAAATTAAACTCATTATTAGCTCCCAATTGCTCCAATAAATCAAAATCCCTAATTCCTCCACTCAAAAGCTCCCTTTAACATACCCATTCTGAAAATTCATTCTTAATCAAGAATCTAAATGGATTAATCATCTAATCTCACTCCAAATAACATCAGTTAGCCATTAAACATCAAACTCAAACATAGTTTCATCAATTCTCAACAAACCCTTACTCTAATACTCCATAGGTTACTCAAAACTTCATATAACCCCAAACCTAAGAAAATTAAGCCTATTAGCCGCTTCATCTGGTAATAAAGAGACTGAAACTAAAGAATTGGTAGAAAGTCTCACCAATTTTAGAAATCCCCCAAAAAACCTAACGTTTCACTTTGAGATTGCTTAAACAAGAGTATTTTGAGTAAAACACGTTAGGAATACTTACTAATGAACTAGGAAGCTTTAAACCACTTCAAAATATCCAAACAAAACAAAACACGAATCCTAGCAATGTGACTTCCTAATTTTAATTAAAAGACTATGGTATGCTGAGGTAAAGTTAGATAATTGAGAATTAGAGTGTGAAAATAGAAGAGAAAGGAAAATCTATGAAGAATTCTCGTCGTGGACTTACACCGGTGAGGTACAGCGAGGGAGGCAAGAGGAAGAACATAGAAAGGTCTTAAATTGAGGTTCCCTCGTTGTGAGCTCGCTGTGGCAAAGCCACGAAGAAGCAAGTATGTTTGTTTAGGAGGATGCTGGAGTCACTAGGGCGAGGCCACAACAAAGGAAAACAGAAAGGGCCTAGAACAAGGTTCGTTGCCATGGATTCGCAGGGGAGAGGCCATGGTAAGTTTTCAAAACCCAAAAAATGAGAGACCTCATCATGGCTTCATTAGAGCGAGGCGACGGTGATGATACAATACCTATCATCTATAAATATATTTCAGAAAAAATAAGAAAAAAGTATTGCTCTTCTAGGGTTCAAGGATTTGGGGATCTTGGAGCATTTATAAGCTACCAAACAACTTAGTAAGCATTTCTAACCAAACATACGTTCAAGCAAGAATAGGTTCCTTCTTGCTCCTAGTCTTAAAAAATATGATCACAATCAGTTTTCACAAATTGTTTCAAAAACAAATTTTTGCATGTAATTAACAACATTTTGAAAAAATTTCGCAAAAATTTCAAAAATGCATAGTATGACCTAAATTAGCCGAAAAGTGAAAGTCAAACAGGGCTAACAATCCAAATGAAGGCACAACCCATCCCCCCACAATTAAACCTTACATTGTCCCCAATGCAAAAATCAAGTATAAGGTGTAACAAGCAATTGTCCACAACAGAGGATTTATTGACTCAACTAAGACACTAAACTACTTTTGCTATTAGATCATGAGTTCCACCCCCACACTTACCCTAACATGCATCATGGAGTATAGCAATAAACTAATCCTATCTCAAGCACAGCAAATTTAGTGGCAACAAATGGAGCAACAGGCTCCAAATCAGGGTGAGTGCATGGAGTGGGAATAGTACAATACTCTGATCAAACCGAATAGTAGCTCATGTCACTCTCATGCAAATAAGTAGAATAATCACAAGGGGAAAAAAGGGGCTACACATGGTATCACAATTCTCAACATGCAAAAATAAAGCAACATTATCATAATCATCAAGCAATTGATTAGTTTTAACCCCACACAATGAAGTAACATCTTGCAAATGCTTCAAAGAATCATTAAGCACATTTTAATCTCATGTTCCCCAAATGACATAGTGATAAACTTTTCTTTCATGTTAATTGTCGTGTTAATGGTGTTAAGAAAAGGTCTACCCACAATAAGAGTACATTGACTATTAGAATCCTTAGAGATGTTTAAGACAACAAAGTTAGAAGGAAAGACTAAATTTTTAACTTTCACAAGCACATCCTCTAAAATACTATGGGGATATCTAACACTTTGATCAGCTAGCTAGAGTATGGTTTAGGTAGGCTTCAAGTGCGTGAGCCCTAAGGCTTCATACAATTATTTTCATATCAATGGCTGCACCTAAGTCCAACAAAGTACAAAGAATGTGTTCTCTATCACTAGTACATGGATAGTGTATAAAACAGGATCTAGACTCTTATATGGAAGATTTTCAGTGAAAAGTGAAGATACACTAGACCTAAATTGTACTCTATCATCAAGTTTGAATTTCCTTTTACTAGTGCATAATTTTTTCAATAATTTAGCATAAGTAGGAACTTTTCTAATCAACTCAAGCAAAGGAATATTCACCTCAAATTTGCTAAAGAAATCAACAATCTCTTGATCATGCTTACACTTATCAACATGCTTATTACTTTGAATGAAAGCTTTAGGAAAAGGAAGGTCACAAATGCATACCTCCTTACCTCTATGCATTAAGGGTCCATGCCCATCGGTGTTTATTTGCTTAGTTGGTGGTTGTGAACTTGAGCCCTTTGCAGCGATCTCTTCCAAAAGTAGTAGTGACTTCATTTGAGACTGAAGCTCATCAACATGTAGATTTCCTTATTGAGTTGGTTGATCTTGCTTGCTTTCAAGAGTTGGCCTCCCCTTAGAACCATGAGAGAGTGGATGCTTGGATGGGAGACTTTCATACTCAATTCCCTTATTAACTTCCTCATCATCATCTTCTATTGGAACTCTAAAATGGACATGTCTCCCACTCCGAAGTGACAGCAATAAGGGACATGGTTTCATTGGGGTTGGTAGTGGTTGGTGAGGAAGTAGGCCCGTTTACTTCACTTTGAAGATTAATGAGGGCAACGTGAGTTTGAAAATTAAGAGTTGAGTTGAGAGAATTTTTAATCTTTGGCTTCTCTCTCATCTTTAATGATTTTATAGGAATTGGACATCTCATAGTTCTTTGATTCTTGAAATGGTACCATATGGCCTTGTAAGGGACCATAGGGTTATACTTGCTTTAATGACCATTCTCCTTCTCTCTAATTTGTTTTCTTATTAGAGCTCCCTTTTTCATTATAAGTGTTGCAGTTAAGTTCAGATCCTCAGGTTGGCTTCCCTTGGTACATAGCGAAAACTTCTTCATAACAGCTTAGACATACACTTGAGATTGTAGATGAGACCCGCAAAATTCGCAACTAGGAGCCATGATTTAACCTTTGCCTAACGTGCCTTGGGGGTTAAAATCAAATTTGAATTCAAGAATTGCAATATAGGTTGTAGCCCTGAGTTGTTTCACTTTGACTTTTTTTATTCTACCTAAACTAGATAAATACAATTAAAACGATGGGGTTTTGGTTTTGGAAAATCATTTAATTAAACTAATGAAAAATGAAAATACTTGTGTTTAGGTAATTTTGAATTAAAGGGTGAAAAGTGTTTAGATTATGGGGAATTTTATAAAATAGGTTTTGATAGTATTACAGTGGCTCTCATGCTTCATTAAAAATGACGTTGGGAGTTAAAGATTCACCAAGTCTAATTAACAAATCCCCAAGTAACCACTAGAGGTCCACTAGCCCTAATTAATGACTAATCTAATAACCAATTTCATAGTCATTACTTAGGGTTAGTGTTGAGCTCCACACTGCATGCGTTGGATATTGAGTTTTGAAAACAAATTCCTCTCAAAATTTGCAACCACATCTTAAATTGGACAAATTAAGCTACACAATTTAGTAATCACTAAAAATCATATAGCATCATAAACCCAATAGGAAATTTAAACATAAATATCATTCAATTAACATAAATCAACATCCAACACAAGTATTCCAATTCATAGACAACTAGAAAGGAAAATCATGTCTCAAATCCAAATTTCATGGCTAATTACAAGGATGACTACATGTGCGGAGTTTGATGTGACACGTGGCAGGGCACCCCCAAAGCCACCATGGCATGTAGGAGTCTAATGGTGCATTAATATTTCAAGATGGGGCCCAAATGCATATTATAGTGGACCAAGAGAGTTTTAGAATGTGATTCAACCACATTCAAGCCAACATGGGTTGTCTTAAAGTCCCAAACATATTTTTGGATGAAAATAGTCAAATAAAGACTCCTTTAGACGATCTAAGAAGGTTCAAGAAGTATCAAGAATGGTCTAATATAGAATTGATCAATAATAATTCTACTTGTTTCAATTAGTTTCCTAATTTGTATTGATTGCTTCTTGAAGGCAAAGAATTACCTCTTTTTTTATATTGCATTAATTAGTATAGTCAAATGTGACCCTTTTCATTCATGATGGGATCCCTCAATGTAGACAGGTAGTGAGTCATCTAGATAATTCTATCTAACTAGCAAGTTAGAGTAGTATAGAAGGTCTTTTGATTTTTTTCCTATTTTTATTGTATTTTTGCATCCATTTTTTTTATGTATTTTGTTTAGGGAGTGTTTTATGCTCAAACAACTTATTATGGGCTTAGGTTATCAACTAGGTGATACAATACAGCAAGATGACTCTTCAACTTCAAATGAACCCCTACAAATTCCAAGTGGACCAATCACAAGAGTAAGAGCCAAGAGGATTAAGGAAGCATTAATCAGGCTAGAGTAAGAGGCATTGACAAAGCAATGGCAATTGGTTCAATAATTGAGAGCGAAAGAGCTGAAAAGGGAGATTATGTTCATATTCTGGGCTTGGACCAAGACCTACACATGAGAGGAGTCATTTGGGCCTAAATAATCACATATTGGGCTTTAAGTACTAACTACATTTTAATATTTTTATTAGTGTGAAAATTAGCATTTAGTTGGCAGTTTAGACTTTTGAGTTACTTATTTATTTAGAAATTATTGTTTTAGAATTCTCTAGGATTGCATTTAATGCAAATTAGGTCAAATTTTAGAGTGTACCCTTTAAATAAATTGTTTAGGGACATTTTGAAGGCAGTCTTGAATTTTTAGAACTGAAAAGTTGCTTTCTACACTTTGTGACTTGAGAGAGGATTCTCTCTAGGGTTCTTCTTAGAAATAACAGACTTATCAAGGTTTGATCAACCTTGGGGTGTCTTCTAACACACCAGGTCCTTGTTCTTCTGTGTTCAATGGTTCAAGTGGATCGTTGCAATCCTTTGTTTACCTTTCTTGGGGTAAGTATATTTCAAATTGGTTGTGGGTTCCTCGAATCTATCCCTAATGGGTTCGCACCATCTTGGTATCAAAGCTTCAGATATAAACTCAAGTTGTATCTTTCTATTCTTTGCTTTCATTTTTGTTCCTTGTTTTGTGTCCTTGTTTACGTTTGTTAATCTCCAGTTTTTTCTATTCGTTATCAATTTTGTTGAATATGTTCGTGGACTTGTTCTTTGAGTTATTCAACGTATATTATGTCAATTTTATAGTTCAAGATCTGTTCTTTCTTTTTGTTTTGGAATTGGTCTGATTTGAGTTCTGAAACGTAAGTTATATCTATTTTAAAAGAGTTGTGTTTTCTAGAAATTTCTGGGTTCAGTTTGCTTATTTAGTTTTTTTTTCTGGTAGGTTTCGTATTTTCCTTAACTTGCAGTACAAAAATAGAAACAAAAAGAAAACATCATAAAATTAAAAAAAAAAGTGAAAAAAAAAAGAATTTAAAAAAAAGGAAGAAAGTTGCAATCGTTAGGCTGAAAGTCTTCATCTTCATACCCAGAATTTTTCTTCAATTTTTGCAATCTTTGTGTCAGTTGAACTCTTGATTTTCCTTGAGACTTCATGTTCAATACTCATATCTGAAATTTCTAAGTGTTGTGTTGATTCTGCAAGTTGTGAAAGTTTTGATTAAATTGCCTAGTTCTTTAAAGAGCATCAAGAGGGATTTAAGAGTAGAAAAAGGCAAGAGTGACATATATCAATTTAAAAAATCAAATTGAATGAAACACAAGTGTAGAGTGACATTCTTAAGGGAAACACGTGAGGAAACTTGTGAGGTACTCAACTTCACTAATATCTTTTCTTGTAGGAACCATGTCTAGTGCAAGTGAATCATCTAATGGTGGTGGAGACCCAAGAAATGTAGATGGTAACCTCAGGGCAATGCAGCATCACTTTGCATGAATAAAAGTGGTTTTGGAGAAATAAGGGATAGGATGGGGGTAGGCAAAATGAGAGGATTACAAATATGCAAAGAGAGCGACCATTTAGAAGGTATGATAGGTGAAGGGAGGCTTTTATTAATGTGTTTGAATCTGAAAATAATAGTGGGGAAGAATTTGAATCTGAATATGAAGGGGAAGAAATAGGCATAGAAGATATAGGAATGGAAGAAGACATGGAAGGGAAAGAAATAGGTTGGATGGGAACCTTGGGAGCATCAAAATGAAAATTCCATCTTTCCAAGGTAAGGGTGATCCTAAACATATTTAGAGTGGGAGAAGAAGATGGAGATGATTTTTAAGTGCCATAACTAATCTAAAGCTAAAAAGGTGAAGTTGGCAGCAATGGAGTTCACTGATTATACCATGGCTTGGTGGGATAAATTGAATAATGGTGAGAGACCTCATGGTGAGAAATGAAGGCTCTAATAAGGAGGAGATTTATTCCCAATCATTACTACAAAGAGGTTAATCAATAGTTGCAGGCCCTTAAACAAGGCTCTAAAAGTGTGTATGAATATTTTAAGGAAGGTAGGGAAACTACAATGGCTCAATTTCTAAATGGGCTGAACAAAGATATTGCTAACATAGTGGAATTGCATCATTATGTGAAGTTAGAAGACATTTGTTGATATATCAATGGATTTTGTTTTGGGTTTGCTTAGGTCAAAAAGAGGAATGGATTCCATCTTTATGATTATTGATATATTTTCTAAAATGGCACATTTCATTGCTTGTCATAAAACTGATGATACCACATTTGTTGCTAACTTGTTTTTCAAAGAAATTGTGGATAGCATGGTGTTCTTAGAACCAGTGTTTCTGATAGGGATACAAGATTCTTGAGTCATTTTTGGGAGAGTTTTGTGGGGAAAGCTTGGTGCTAAGTTGCTATTTTCTACTGCTTGTCATACGCAATTTGATGGTCATACTGAAGTTGTTAATAGAACTTTGTCTCAATTGCTTAGAATTGTGATATAAAAGAACTCAAAAAATTGGGAAGATTGTTTGCCATTTATTAAATTTGCATATAATAGGAGTGTAAATTCATATACAGATAATTCACCATTTGAAATAGTTTATGGTTTTAATCCACTTACTCCTTTGGATTTATTACCATTATCTATTGATGAGAGAGCAAGTCTTGATGGGAAAAAGAAGGCCGAAACGATGAGGCAACTTCATGAGCGTGTGAAACAACAAATTGAAAAGAAAAATGAACAATATGCATTCAAGGCCAACAAAGGAAAAAGGTGTGTTCTTTTTGAACCTGGAGATTGGGTGTGGGTGTATGTGAGGAAAGAAAGATTTCCTACTCATAGAAAGTCAAAGTTAGCTCCACGAGGAGATGGTCCACTTCCAATGATTGAAAGAAACAATGATAATGCATACAAAGATTGACTTCTCTGGGGAGTATAATATAAGTGCTACTTTTAACGTTTCTAATTTATCTCCTTTTGATGTAGGTCAAGATTCGAGGATGAATCCTTTTGACGAGAGAGGGAATGATGCAATCCAACAAGATGACTCTTCATCTTCAAATGAACCCCTACAAATTCCAAGTAGACAAATCACAAGAGCAAGAGCCAAGAGGATTAAGGAAGCATTGATCGAGCTAGTGCAAGAGACATAAACAAAGCAAATGGCAATTGGTTCAACAATTAAGAGTGAAAGAGTTGGAAAAATTCAAAATGTCATTTGGGCTGAAAAGTGAGATTCTGTCCATATTTTGAGCTTGGAGACATAAAATTAAAGGGCTTGAACCAAAAGCTACACATGGGGGGTCATTTGGGCCTAAATGATCACATATTAGGCTTTAAGTGCTTACTACATTTTAAGATTTTTATTAGTACGAAAATTAGCATTTAGTTGACAGGTTGGACTTTTGAGTTTAATATTTATTTAGCAATTATTGTTTTAGAATTCTCTAAGATTACATTTAATGCAGATTATGTCAAATTTTAGAATGTACCCTTTAAATAAATTGTATGCCTCATTTTGAAGGCAGTCTTGAATTTTCAAAACTGAAAAGTTGCTTTCTGCATTTTGTGACTTGAGAGAGGATTCTCTCTAGGGTTTTTCTTAGAAGTAATAGACTTATCAAGGCTTGATCAACCTTGTGGCTTCTTCCAAAACTCTGAGTCATTTTTCTTCCATGTTTAAGGGTTCAAGTGGATCGTTTCAGCCCTTTGTTTAGCTTTCTTAGGGTAAGTATATTTCATATTGTAATTGGCAGGAATGTACAAGAGGGAGGTGAATTGTGCAAATTAAAAATTTAATGAATTAAGACATAGACCCTTATACTGGTTCAGCCCAAACTCTTGGCCTACGTCCAGTTCTCCAATTTCCAATTGGGTTCCACTAATCCCTCAAGATTCAATCAGGCTCTTGAGTGCCTTTACAAATGATTGCACATCAAGAACTCTCTCTTACTTACTGATCACTCCCCCTTATAACTTGTAAGAATACACCCTACTCTTAAAATCCCACTATCTTAAGAGTAAGCCTCACTAGAATATGATTACAGTATGCTTGTTTACTTAATGAACTGATTGTGATACACACTGAAGTACTAAGACAATGAATGACCTTTCTAAGAGTTGGTAAGTATTGAATGCAGTAAGTGTAACTTGGTAAGAATAATCAGTGTATGTAATCAATGCCTCACCAACTTCTTCATCAAGGCTTTTATCCTCGTATATGAAATTCTGCCCGTTGATGAAGTTATAGCCGTTGCTTGACTTTAGGTGAGAGGTGATTGTAGATGGAGTATTGAGAAAAGTGTGTTTTGGATAGCATTAACTCCTTTGTACTTTGTTTGCTTCAGATCCTCTCTCTTCATTAGTCACAGAACTTAGTTGTTGAGTCAAACGACTCTAATGGCAGACTTATGTGTCTAATGATAACTTCCCAAAATAGGCCTGAACAACTTCTGTACTTGAAAGCTTAAAATAGGCTTGTCAATTCAATTTGAATTAAATTTATCGCCGCTTCGATCATAGGTCTCTGATCGATCACAGCTTCTGGTTCCTGATCGATCACACATAGATCACACATCGATCATGACCTGCATCTTTAAATATGAAGTTAGAAAATGCCTCGCCTGATCGATTAGGCTTATTCAATCGATTGCACTCAGATCACATTCAGATTATAGCCATTAACTAATCGATCATTCATTATCCTCTGATCGATTAGGCTTATATTAGGATTGGATTACTCTTTAATCATTCTAATCGATTACAGGGGAGGCTGATCGATTAGGCTTATCTAATCAATCACACTGAGCCTTAGTTTATTTTTCACTTCTCTGATTGATTGGGCGCTATGTTTCGAAATCATAATCTAACTCTCTGATCTATCCCTTATCGATTGGGTAATACTTAACATTTTCTATCAGATCGATTCTAAGTTATTCCTGATCTATGTCCAACCTTTCTTTATGCCTAAGCTGTATTTAGTTATCATCAAAACATATTATTCTAACACATATTGGTTGTGGGTTATTGGGATTTTTGTCCTTAGTGGGTTTGCAAAACTAGGGTTTTCATATTAGGGTCTTTCAAAGTGTCTTAACTTATAAATATTTGGGCAAAGGTACAAAAATGACCATATAGTTTGGACCAGGGTACAACCAACACCGCATAGTCTTTTCAGGCACAAAAATGCCCACGTGGTTATTAAAATGGGACAAAAGTGTTAGAAATCTTAAGTTTTGATGAAGACTGGACCCTATAGATAACATAAGTAAAAATGAACAGATAGCATATAACTTAGTCTGAAAGGAATTGATATAAGAATCAAGGCATATGACTGAGGAAAAGTATAAGGTATCTGAACGTTGGACAAGTCCTATAGATAACAGATAATCTATCGCTAGACTAAAAGCCTATCGCTAGTAAATGAAGAAACAAGGATAATACTAGCTAATGAAATCTTGGTAATAAACT
Organism: Mimosa bimucronata; assembly: GCA_037074515.1. Taxonomy (NCBI): domain Eukaryota; kingdom Viridiplantae; phylum Streptophyta; class Magnoliopsida; order Fabales; family Fabaceae; genus Mimosa; species Mimosa bimucronata. The sequence continues at coordinate 45,262,573 of CM073436.1, forward strand.
GAAAGAAAATGATTCTATCGCTAAGACCTCACAAGGAACAGCTAGAAGAAATTACAACATAATCACTAGCGATAACATGGAGAGTTATCGATAGCAGATGGTTGATAAGAAGCAAAGTTTGAGCAAATGAAATACACTAGCGCTAATATAGACTCTAACGATATCACAAATAGCTAGCGAAAGTAGAACACTTAGACATTCAGATAAGTTGCTATGTAGAGCTGATAATAACCTATCAATAACATAGCTGCTAGCGATAATGAGTTTAGCTATTGATAGTGAAATCACTTGCTGAAATAACTTAGACATTTAGATAGCTAATATATTATCTGTATACACTGAGATAATGAATCCTACTAGCGATAACACCTACTGTGCTTCACATGAATACTTGTTTAGCTAACAAGCTAAGTACAGGATTTATTCTATGAAGCTAGCGATAGCATGAGATACTAGCGCTACTGAAAAAGCTGCTACACAAGTACAATGTTGCAGGTAGTTGGTAAACATAACCTATCTCTCATAGCTCATCTTCTGCAAGAATTAAATGAAGTAAGAGAAGATAGATGACTAAGATGAAGACCAGCATTAAATGCTAACGGCTAGGAGCTTCCAACGACAATATTCAAACGGATTCAAATCTGAAAGTTTCAAGGAAGACAAAGATGACATATAAAAGCCAAAGCTTGAGCATTGATGAAGTAGAGAACAAATTGAAAGATTTACATTCATTACTCTTATCTATCCTCTGCTCAAAGTTTTTATTACTCTTAGAGAGTTCATTTGTACTTCAGTTATTAACAAAATCTGTTCATTTAGTGAACTCATTTATTGAAATCCTCTACTGTTTGAGGTTGTTCTAAAATCTGGGATTTTAGAACAGGGTTGTAGTCTTACAACTTGTAAGGGGGAGCGTTTAGAGGAAGTCTAAAGCTCTGTGATTGTAAAGGTTGGCAGGTGACCCTGTATTGTAAAACATGTGGTTTAGTGGAACCCAACGAGGAGTTGGAGAACTGGACGTAGGCAGTGTTTGGCCGAACCAATATAAAGGACTGACTTTATGTGTTAAAGTTTGACTTTCTGAAAAGCACAATTCACCCCCCTCTTGTGCGATTTGCCACTTTCAAAAAGTGCCCATACCGTCAATATATACTAATAGCGTCAAGTTTTTCAAAGTTAGGTAAAATAAAAGGTGCAAAAATGCCCACGAAGTTTGGTCCGAAGTGCACCCAACACCGCGAAATTTTTTTTCGCCCACATAGTTACCAAAATGGTCCTTCAGTGCCTATACAGTTACTTTACACATGTTAGGCAGACGAAATGCATAAAAGGGGGTGTGAATTTTCTATTTAAATAAAATATTTTTCAAAACTGTAAGTTCATAAGCAATTTTAAAAAACAGATATGAAAGAAACAGATTATTGAAATCTTAGGCAAATTTGCACAATGTTTGTTTGCATTCTCAAAGGCCTATATATATCCATTGATGAAAAAAGATTGAAGCATGAAATTACAGAGCAAAATTTGAGCTACAAGTATTTGTCTAGCACTTTGAATCTTCATACTCTGTTTCTCTAAATTTCTGTGAGCTTAAGTGTTTATCATATACTTTGTTTGATCTGCAAGTATTTGCCTAAAATTTCAATATTGTGTTTCTTTCTTATCTGTTTTTGAAAATTGATTTTGAACTTAAAGTTTTGAAAAATATTTTATTGAAATACCAAATTCATCGCCCTCTTGTGTATTTTTCCTGCCTAACATGTGTAAAGTAACGGCAAAGATATTCAGGGAACCATTTTGGTAACTACGTCGGCACTTTTAGGACAAAAAAGTTCGTGGTGTTGGGTTCACTTCGGACCAAACTTCATGAGCATTTTTGCACCTTTTATTTTCCCTAACTTTGAAAAACTTAATGCCGTTAGTATATATTAGTGGCATGGGCACTTTTGTCCCATTTTGGTAACTACATTGGCACTTTTGTGCCAAAAAAAACTTCGCGGTGTTGGATGTACCTTAGAACAAACTACATGGGCATTTTTGCACCTTCACCCTAAATATTTTAAGATGTACTTAATTGAGATTCAGATTTGAATTAATATGATTTGAAATAAGAACTTTCTTCTTAGAGAGATTTTTAATCTCTTGTGTGAGCTCTTCTTACACATTGTATTCTTGTGAGAATACTTGTGATGTCATTGTGGTTGGAGTTGTAAGAGATGGGTACTCTTTCTCCCATTGGTCATCTGTCCCGCATATCGAGTCGTCACACTTGTTCTCTAGTCGATCCACCCCCTTATTATATCAATCAAAGATAAAAACAATGATCTTTCATGAAAATTGGCATTTAACCATTGAAACTAATCATATTTTGAAGGGGGATTGGTTAGTTGATTTCCAACATCTTAAGAGACATATCAACATTGAAGCTGATTTGCAGGCCAACCGCTCGTTAGCGATACCTTATGGCTTTCACTTAGTACCTTTAAATAATTTGCATTTGTTTGTTTCTTATAGTGTAGTGTAGTATTATTGCTTTCGTTCTTATCAAAAAGAAAAAATGACAAATACTCGTGATGTTCATATGTATTTTCAAATTTCAACAATACCCAAAAGCAAATCTTACAAACACTTTGTGTTGAAGGTAGTTATCAACGTACATTCATCAATAGATGATTCAATAACCAATAATGATTCATTATATCATGAGTTATCCATTTTATATGTTATATATATATATAAATCATATGTCTTACTCCTATTTGTTTTAGTCCTTTATATAAGACCAAATTGATTTCATTAATATTAAAGAAATAAAATAAACTATATAACATATGTTACATGCCATGAGATTAAATAACAGTTTATTAGGTAAATTAGTTTGATAAAAAATGATTCAATATTAGAAAGTGATTTATTTTTCCTTCTTATTCTCCTAAAAATGTTAAATGAGAAAGGGGTATATTTTATGTTTAACATAACATAAACCAATGATGTATAATAAATTTCTCTCTATAAAATAATGATGAAATGATAGAAGGAAGGAATCACGAGTCACTACAAAACAAAAGGAGCCTCAAATTGTTTGATCTGATTCCTGAGCTCCGTGCAAGTTTTTGTGTGACTCTGAACACTCCCCACAATCTGTAGTTGCTTCATTTTCTCCTATAAATCAGAGCCTTTAAGCAAAACCAAGCTTCCCAACCTTCAAAAATTATTAACTCAAAATGCTCACATCGATGAAATCTCTTGTGATTTCTCTTACATTTGTGCTCAACTTGTTCTCCATTCCCCTTTTTGCCCTTAACGTTGGAGTTGAAACCACCGGAATCGCTGTCTCTGTGGTTCGCATATTAAATATTTTCATCCACAAGAAATCGCATTTAATTTTAACTAAAGGAAATCGATTCACGATTCTCTTCTGATTACTTTTACTTACATTGATTTATTTGCAGAGCAAGGAGTGCAGCAAAACATGTGAATCAAGCTTTTGTTCAGGTGCTCTCTCTCTCTGTCTCTCTCTCTCTCTGTGATTTGATGTTTGGAGAATATGCATATACTGATTTTAATTACGATATCTGTGAATGATAATAGTGCCTCCATTACTGAGATATGGAAAGTACTGTGGGATTCTGTACAGTGGTTGTCCTGGGCAGGCTCCTTGCGATGGCCTTGATGCTTGCTGTATGAAGCACGATCAATGTGTACAATCCAAAAACAGTACGTTTCATTTCGACCATTTCTTAAAATCCCTTTTCATTTATGTTAATTTCCAGATTCTTATAGTTCAATGAGTTTATCGGATCTGACCTCACCATAGTCATGGGAATTGGGAGGGGATTAATTTTAGGCATCCCCTTTTCTGGCGATTTGGATTTGGTGTCATCATCATACATTCAATTTGAAACAATCTCGCAATTTAATTAAAAGAAATTAATACGCCTGTTTGGATTTTTTGAATGTCATGGTATCACATGTAACAAGTCCCAAGTTGGAAGGAATGGAAGGATCTCTTTGAAAATGAGCTCTATAAATTATGGGTTCCCCAGCTACAATAGCCACTTTTTGGAGCGTGAATATTTATAGGACTTGTGACAGTTACAATAGTGTTTTTGTTGAGAGACAACTAATCAGAGGTAAGGCCTTAAGTCAATAGTTAATTTTGGCGTATGGTACTCTTAAGCAGTTGAGCTTATATTACATCATTTTAATTAGTACAGTGGATGATTAGTTAAAACTAAAATTAAAATAGAAGAAAGCAAGATCCAAAAAACAGGTCATTAAGGGTCAGTGTTTAGTGAATCGGGTCGATCTAATCATAGTCAAAGTATTTTAGTTAAAATAACTGAAAATATTCATATATAACTTTGAAGTATCTAATATTTGAGCAAACATATATTTATACGAAAGTAAATTAAACATTCGTTATAAAACACACATATTCCAACAAAACAAGAGCCGCTAAATCACAAATATGATGTATTGTTATCTCAAAACAAGAGCCACATTATTGGCAGTGGCTTTAACTGCCCAGGAAAACCAATGCTATTTGATAATCTGGTAGGAGAAGATGATAATCAAGATTAATCAATTCAGAAGTTAGGAAAGGACACGTGAGTTAATGGTGTCGGTGGTGAGTCCTATTCAAGCCAACCAATTCTTTTCAATAACAAGTCTTGAATTGAAAGGAACTAGAGATGGTAGGTGGGTAATAGGACATTTTAATTCATACATCTCTACTAATGGAAATACGAGTATTTAGTGATTTAGTCTATCACTCTCTTCTGAATTCTTATTCTGTCTCTAAAAAATTAAATTTGTCAATTCAATTCTTCGATCATAATAGTCTTTGGCTTAACAAAGTCAGTCGCTTGAAAGATTTTTAGTTGACATATAGCATAAGCTAGGACCATTGATTTTTTTTTTTTTTTATTGGTCATATGAATTATCGAGATTTTTCCTGTTTGTTTTTGGCTGAAAAAGTATTGTGCTTTAGTTGGCATAAAAGTAAAGGGGAGGGAGTATCTTTAATATCCATCGCAATCGGTTTTTTTTTTTTTTTTTGGTGTGCTTTTTCCACGACGTACTTTGTTCAGCCAGAGCATCTTCAATTATTTTTTGCTTGATTACTAAATTGTCAATAATATCCCTAATGTCCGTCGCCCAAGCCCAATCCCCCTTGTTTATCCGTTTGCCATTACTTATCAGCATTTGAATGAAAACGAGTAAAGCGATGGGGAATTTTAATAAAAAGAAAAAGATAATGTAGTTTTATTTGTGTACATCATCCGATCCTAAATATAAAATCAAATTGATTTTTTATGGAGATTAAGAAAGCCAAATGAACTACTTAATTGTAACATATTATATGTAACTAGATTATTTGTTAGTTTAAAAGTAAGATGGCTAATTGAGGAATAATGTAAATATAAATATTTGAAAGTTATTTATTTTTGATCCTCAATTTCTTTAAAAAAATCAACTTGATCTTGTATTTATGATTGGAGGAAAGTAACTTAGAAAGCCTGATGATAAAAGCTCTAATATTTGTTATTTCTAAAATCTTGAAAATTTCATGTTTCATTGTTTGGTGAAAAATAATCGTATGTTTCATTATGATTTTGTAGTTGCTGAATTCACAGATCTTTCTTTTATTTGTTCGAACAACAGACATAGTGGTGACATGCTATAAGGAAATAATATTACTTGTTTTCAATCAAACCCACTGAAATACATACCAAATTTCGATTACTTTGCATTTAGATGAAGATAGATAGAGAACTTGAGTTTAATGGTGTTATATAATAGGGAAAATTCCCAAAAAAAGACCCTCAAAATAGCTAAAGGACAGTTTGCTACATTACCAAAACCGGATAGGGGAATACCAACATATTTCTATCCAATTACAACATTAGTACCAACTTTCTTTGTTCTTTCCCAGAATTGTAAGGGGATTACCAAAATCGGATAGAGAGATTACCAACTTGGGATAAGGGATTACCAACAATATCATTACCAACTTCCTTTGTTCGTTTCCAGAATTGTATAGAGAATTACCAAAACCGGATAGGGGGATTACCAACTTGGGATAGGGGATTACCAATATGTTTCGGTAAAAAAAAAATAATTTGAACCAATGGCATTTTAGATATTTCCTTTTAATTTGAGGTTGGACAATTCAGTTATTGTACTGAACTGTCCTTTCTGAAATTTGTTGTAGCAAAATGTCCTTTTGGTAATTTGAGAGTCTTTTTTTGGAATTTATTCTATATAATAGTTCATTTGTTACTATTTTCTTTCCCTATCTCTTTAAATCCAAATAAAGGGATATTAAAAGTTATTACTAACAACTTTTGACCAGACAATAATAATTTATGGCTGATGATAACACTTTTTAAACTTTGGTCAGTAATAACTTTTGACCTGACAATAACAACTTTTTGCCAGGCAATGATAACTTCATTACACCTTAGTTTAATTATGTGATTTCATTGGATCACATCTTAATTAAGTTCATTCTACGGGACATGTAATTAATTTTCCCTAGATATCAGAGGATATTATGTATTTTCGATTCAGATGTGTTTGTTTTCCACTATAATTAATCAAAAAAGTTCTTTTTACGATTTACAAGCAAAACCCTCTTCACACACCTTAAACAATGTAAAATCACTTCAAATATACTATTCAGTACGATTAACATTGACAAATTCAGTAGTAAAAAATGATCAAAGACTTCGGGAAAAGGATATAGAAGCTTGTATGAAAGGTAATTGAATTGATGTGTGATGTGCAGATGATTACTTGAGCCAAGAGTGCAGCCAAACATTTATAAATTGTATGGAGAGTTTCAGAAAGAATGGAGGTGCTACATTCAAAGGAAACAAATGTGATGTTGATGATGTTATTGAAGTTATCAAGGTTGTCATGGAAGCTGCCGTTGTGGCCGGAAGAGTTCTCCACAAGCCTTGATCATCTCTACTTTTTCCCTTCTGATCATTTCTTTATTTTACATTGAAAAAAAATTCGATGGAACTTTCTTATTCTTCTAATCATTTTTTGTATTTCTCTCAAGTATCTAAACTGGAAATACCTTATTCGTAGTTTGGTTTCAATGTTTCTTCCAACCTCCTCATCACCATCTTATGATAAAAGCAACCAAACTCAGTCGGACCACACTTCATTTTTAATTGAAATCGTCCCTTCAGAAACGAGTGAGAATCACATAAATTTAACAATAAAATGAGTTAAGTTAATAATGGATCAGGATTTCTATACTCAGTTTATAAATTTAAACGAGAAACGGTGTCAATAACTTAAGCATGCACCTAAAATAACTTCGCCACAGATTTAAATTAAATTAGAATAATGCAAATTAAATATTATATAACAGGCTAATTGTGACATAATATAATTTTTTTTAAAAAAAAAAAACCTTTTCTTTTACCCGTGACAATTTGTTACCTAGTTAGCCCCCACATTAACCTTAATCAACATATTGGTATTATGAACATAGTTCATAGCAACTATTGTCTATAATTAAAAAAACTATAACGACCCAATTTAAATAAAAACTATAAAAACCAGATTAAAAATAAGTGGAAATATAAAAACTAATAATTAATCTTCGCTATCATCAATATTTGAAAAGAACACCAGATGAATTTTTAAAGTGATTAATATGAACTAGTTACCACTACAATATTTTAATACATGACGTATCCATTTCAGGATCTTAGACAACTTGGCTTTCGAGCATCACTGGTTTACAGCTTCTATGATTTACAGATGGTTCAATCATAAAACTTGCACAAATTATCAGCATATGGGAGTAAGAAAGACTACAAACTTGAACTAGATAACTACTCCCTCTCTCTGGTCCTTATTATAAGGCACCAACTAGATGGTTCAATCATAAAACTTGCACAAATTGTCAGCATATGGGAGTAAGAAAGACTACAAACTTGAATTAGATAACTATTTCCTCTGGTCCTTATTATAAGGCATCAACTACTATTTCTCACAAACCAAGAAATGGTAGTTGGGTCATCAAATTTATGCTAAATTTACAACTTTTTCCAACTTCACTCTTCATTAAATGATGTGACTTCACATTTTTAACTTTAAACCTCCATTAATAACAAGGGTAAAGTGGAAAAAAAGCAATTAATGCAGCATTTGATGCCTTATATTTGGGATAAAAAAATTTGGTTAGTTGGTACCTTATAATAAGGACCTGAGAGAGTATTTCCCTTTAGAACTGTCAAAATCACATAATAGAGTTCACATTTGCCCATCCAAAATATCACATTTGATGAGAAATACGATCATATCCACCATTGTCGCTAAACTTTTAATAATCATATAAGCTCTTGAGATAAAAAATCTTTACAACCATTTATGAACAAACCAATTCTGAAAATATCAGTATAACAGAAAATTTGGTGAGATAAAATCAGACTGCAAAATTGCCATGAAGTACTAAAAAAAAAGGCTAGAAACAGAGGAATATTAAAGATCAGTATGGTGAAATGGCTTGATCCTGTGCTGAAAGTTCATCAAACCAGTTTTTGCTTGGAATTAGCTTCTACTTCTTTCTCCTTTAGTGGTGGCAACTTTGGCAATACCCAACTTGGGGAACTGTCAAGCCACAATACTTCACCAGTTTCTTTGTGCTTGAAATCAGGATGTCTTTCACTTTTCTAATTAATCCAAAGGAACGAGTTAAACAAAATCCAATACATGAACCCAAAGAGTAAAGGGTCAAAAATACTCATACTAGTGAGCCTAACACCATAAAAATATAGCGTGGGCTCCACTAAGTTCAAAAGTAACAGTTGTTTGTCCTTTTTTACAGAGGTGACATTGTTCCCCGTTTTAGAAAGTTAATGGGTCATTTTGCACCTGAAAAAAGTTTATAGTGGTGGGCACACTTTTGAAAAAAGTATGAGTATTTTTTACCTTTTACCCAAGCTCAAAAACTACAAGCCTTCTACATTGTAAATACAACTATAACAACATGCAAATTTTCGCCAAAAAGAAACAACATAAAAAAAATTACTGATAAACCCTTGTTACCTTGTTTAATCTATTATCCCACCATTTATATGGATTTTCTACCATGTCCCTCCAATTTGCATCATCTATACCAAGTGAAAGTATGTGACTTCAAAACGTATTGATATATTTGGCCAAAACAAAAAACAAAAAAAAAAAAAAACAAAAAAAAACAACAGATTGATGTAGTATGAACGAATAGTAATAATGAGAATCATATATCATGATCATGATATGTTTATAACATGAAAATCAGAGTTTGTCTTTGGAGATTTAAGGTTTATTTAATGTAACTTCTGATTTTAAATTCAGTCATTTGATTCTAGTGACCTCTTATCCCATTGTAATATTAGTGTTTATTGCTTGTCTTGAATTACGATATCTTGAGCCTTGTCCTAAATTTCCCAGGCCACAAGTTTCAGTTATTTTTCCAAGTCGGATTACAGTGCTTTTAAATCACATGTAGAAAAACAAATTGTCCTAAAATGGCATTAAATAGAATCAGAGGAAAAATTGCAATACCCATGTCCAGTGAATTATGTTTTGCAATAGATAAATTTTAGTATATTGATATTGATATTTTAATTCTTTCCGTTCCATATCACATGTTTTTTGGGCAAAGGAGGAGATTGTAATAGGAAAAGAGGAATCATGAGCTTCATATAAAAGAAAATGGCAATAAACGTAAGGCAATGAAAATGATGCCAACAACCATTAGATCAGCTGGCATAGGCCTCCTTGTATCTAGATTGAAAAGAATCGGCTTTTTAGCTTTATATGCTCTCCATATTATGTTTAACTTTCATAATTCAAGACAAGCAAAAAATATAAAATATCTATAAATCAACTTTACCCACGTCAATTATGCTTAGGATGCATCAGAATTTGGAAGACCAATTCATATGAACAATAAGTGTTTTCATACAGACCTTTCTGTTCCTTTGCCTGTATGGATTTCAGATTCGTACCACTCTGTTCCTTTGCTTGATTGGGTTTTATATTTGAATCAGTCTGTTCCTTTGCTTGCTTGGATTTCAGAGCCAAAGCATCAAATTCTAATCCTTCAAGCTCAGAAAGAACCCACTTTGGAGCCCTATTAAGCCAGAGTGAAAGATTCCCATCCTTACGCTTGAAGTCAGGGTGCTTAAACTTTACCTATTGCATATATTTAAAGAAAAAATGATGTTTCCAAGAACATATCAGTCAGAAAAATACCAAGTCAAAGGTCATCGATCATTACCAATCCATTGCGCTTACATTCACGGAAATCCCACCATTGCTTAGGATCTCTTAGAAGGTCTCTCCAAGAATTCAACAAAGCATCAGAGTCAGAGTTCTTCATTGTACCGTCAGAACTCTTCTTCATGCTGTCTGTAAATATAAATCAGATAAAAAATTAGATCAATCAGTGTGCCAAGCTTATCACTTGCTAAGATAACTCAACATAATGTCAAAAACTTTTTTTTTTTTTTTTTTTTGTGAACAACATAATGTCAAAAACTTTGAAGTTTGTTTCCATTGCCAAGCAGCAGTAACAGCACAAACTTCAATGGAAAAGCAAATGATGATGTTACAAGCTTAACAGACTAAAAAGTAGCCATGTTATTTTAATACCATCACAACATTATAGACTTGGGTTTTCCTAATATTAGGCAGAGACGTTAGAATAGTAAAATAAAAGATGATGAGATGACGTTATGGTAGATAATTCACTCTGTAACGGACATTAATAACTATTATATGTGAGAATAGACATCCATAAACTAATCTTCACAGTTAGATCATGAACCATCAACTTGAAACAAATATCAAATATGAATACACCTAACTTTCAACACTTTATCATCTGAACCAGTTTCAAATTACAATGAAGATTCTCAATTTAGCTTTTCTGTAGAATTAAATTTGACTTAAACCAGTTTTTTAAAATTTGCCCAAGTCCATCCAATCTAAATAAGGATAATATACATGCTATGCAGTTGAATGCATAGCAGAGTTTTTAAAACTACAAAACTAATCGGATATTCCTATTATTTTCGTTTAATCCCCAATTTTCAGCATTAAAAGAAAGAAATATTCACCAGAAGCAAGGGATTACCAGATGAATCTGAGATTCCCTGTCGCTCTGAAGCTGAACACACTTCCTTCACTAAGGGATATCCTTGGACAAAGTTGAGGTTTTGTGCCAAAACCTAATATGATTAAACCAAAGATGTGAATCATATATATCCAATCTAATAGCTTTCATAAATGAATGAGATAAACATATTGAGAAAAATAGCAACCTTCTTGCCATCTTCATTGCAAACAAACAAGGGTGAAACTTAAACTTTGACGACACAAATAAATTCAAAATTAGATAACTAAAAATTCACTAGAGTCAGAGGTCAATTTGGCCCAGGAAATATTGAAATAGAGTAATTTTGCCCTTTACTGTTAAAATATTAACGGTTAACGCCAAATTTCTAACAGTCAACGTGAGTTTATTAATAAAACAGGGCAATATTACTACGTTTTGAAACTTCTAAGACAAATTTGAACACAAAAAAACTTCCGGGGCAAAATCAGTCTTGATTGAAAACTTCCAGGGTAAAATTGACTCTTGATCCAATTGACTATATTATAAACAAATAAAAAAATATGGACAATAAAATGCATCCATCACGGCCACAATTAATTATGTCATTCAATGATGCATATGCACCTAAGAACTCCAATCAGAATATACCTGAATATTGCTTTGGCCTTTACTTTCATTTGGATAAGATGAACTTGCAATGAGCTCTCCAGCAATATGTATGTAGTCATTTTCTTTCAGATGGCAAGCAGCAACATGCGCCAAATCACCCTCAAATTTAACTGGAATCCTTATATAATGAGAAAGGAAATATATATGAACTCAATAGTAGATAAAACTAAAGAGCACATTGAAATATTTGAGTTTATTTAAATGAATGTCCAATACCAAGTTGGTTTTAGAGGATGAATCTGACAATTCCTAAATGTATAAGAACCCGTCAAATGAGGAAGTGGGAAACACATATTAGCATATACCCTTTCTCTAAATCATTTCCCTATTAATCAACTTTACGCATTATTGAAAAGCAATAAAAGCCCTCACTCTTATGAAACTTGGAACTTATTTCATCTGGTATAATCTACCACATCTATCAATTTTCCTCAGTTTCCAATTGTGCGAATACTTAAATAAAACACTGCATCACCTGGAGCTACCTGTCAATAAATATTCATGACTTATGAACCAATAGTGTGTTCACCAATGTGTGGCATATGCATTAACAGAGTATTATGATGGGATTCACATCATGAAAGAAAGTGATTCAACCAACAATATGGATAAATATGCCTTGAAATATTAATAAAGCTGCCATAGAAACCACACAAATGGCATTTTTACAAAAAAAAAATCATATGCAATCGAGTAAGGGCAAGAAAGCAAAATGCTTACCAAAGATGGGTAGAATCAGGAGTGAGCTCCCGAATAATAACGGTGGTAGCCCAAGTTTTGCCATCGGCAGAAGTTTGAAACTGAACAGGCATGTGAACTTGACCAATGAGGTTGACGAAATTGGCAGCCCTGGGCTGATACGGAATCACGGTGGGCTTGTGTCTTTCAGAAACGTCGACGCGTTTGGTTCTCCGGCGACTGGCGGCCGTGGCATAGGATTGACGAATGAAGGTTGAGGGATGTGAAACGAGACGCTCCGTCGAAATAGCAGAAGAAGCGAACACTCGTAATGCTCGGCGAAGTGCATTCATTTCAAAACTACAGAGAGCGATGAAGAGGTTTTAGCAAAACCCTAAAACCTGGAACCTTGCTTGCACTTCTGTTACTCCTCTCAGGGATTGCCGCATGCCCCTCCAACTCCGACAGCGGTCAGCTCTTGGAAGGCCCTCGTGTTTTCCTCGTTAATGTCTTAGGATCCTTTTTTTTTTTTTTTGGTAAAAAGGTGCCTCAACCCCATTCCATTATATAATGCAATTTCGCCTCTAATGTAGCTCTGCCCCACGCCCAGCATATATGTTTGGATTGGTGGTGGGGTGGGATCAAGCGGGGATTTTCTTCCTTTTTGTTTGGACACCGCAGAGAAGTAGATCAGAGACATATAACACATTTTTCAAGTAATTCCATTAAAATAATTTCAATTAAAAAGTTAAAAACATTGTAGTGCCTGTTTGGATTAACGATGGAGACTCCATCGTGATTTTAATTAATCATCATTTGCATAAGTGATATTGGGTATAAGTGACACCGGACAATCATAATTTCTGTTTGCATATTTTTTTTCATAAGTATTGACAGTTTTGACTATGTTTGGATTTCATTTATTAAAAGTACTTATGGATGTATAATTACAAAAAAGGGGCATGAATTTAATAAAATTTATTAATAAAAAATATATGAGTTGGGTGCAAGTGAAAAAATAAAAATTTAAATTTAAAATTTGATTTACCTCTTGAGGTCTCTAAGGATATCTTCACTCAATATTCAGGAAAAAATCAACCAAGAAGAAGACTCCACCTAAACATATTATACTAAAGGCTCTTAAAAATAAAATTTATATATGTTATTCAAATATTTAAAATTTGAAATTGCTTTATAACGTTTAAATTTGCTCAATATTGATAGTTTAAAATTAGGTTGATAAAACTTACTCAATTTAATCGGTTAACTTTAAAGATTAATTAGTTAATTCAACTAAACCCTATTTTTTTGTTCCAAAATAAAAAGTTAATTTAACAAAGATTCAAGTTACTTTTGTAGAATTCTATAGAATACATTTTTTCCAAAAAAAAAATAATAATTAATTTATGTAGATATTCTTTGTTTAATTTAGGTGGATATTCTTTATTTTATTTTATTCTATCTAATAAGTTTACTTTCCCATAAATATTGATACACCTTCTTTATCATAAATATATTATGTGCTTTTTTCCAAAAAAAATCAACTATTTTAAATTATATATATAAATATGACTCTAAAAAATAAGATAGGTAGATCTAAAATAATTTTGTTGAGAAATAAAAAGGAAGTCAAATAAATTGTGTCATGAGAGATTTTAAGCAAAAAGCGAGGGTAATTGGGACTTTTTATTGTTTATAAATTTAATCATGATTTTTCCAATCGCAAAAGCAACATTCCCGTCACTTCTTATAAAAGTACTTAAAAAATCCAAATCACGACAGAATGTGCGCTATCGTGATTTCAAAATGAGTACCCAAACCATATCAATTATATAAATTAAGTACTTTCTTTGCTCCAATCAGGCTTGTTTTACTCTCAATTGCTAATCCAAACAGGCACGTAATGTATGTGTTATCGGTCAGGTAATTTTTTGGGTTAGTCTCTTGAAGTCTTCATAGATACTTTTTATGTAACTCGTTTTATCATTTTAGTAGATTGTCTTTTATGAAAAATTAACACCGTCAAATTAAAATAAAATGATTTTTTATTTTAAACCAAAATATTAAAATAAGTGTATTACCCGATGATTTTGAAGCCAGACCGAACCGGCCGTCGACTGAAGGGCACAGCGGCTCGGATTTCATATTTAGGCCGCTCAACGAGTTGAGCCATGTGAAGTTGTTCATAATAGGTTTTTGAGTTATGAACCAAAGGTAAGCGATGACACAGAACAGATTTCAAAAGATCATTTGGCTTGGAGGTGTTTAGATTTCAACAACAACCACAACAAATCTTTTGCTCCCCTGCCTTTGTACCTAACTCCTTATAAAAAAAACCTCTCATACTGTAACATTCTAGGAAATTAATTGAGGATTAGCGAATATGATTAGGATTTTATGAAGGGGAATTGATAAATTATGACAATGTTTAATTATTTGAGGTGAATTGAGGATTTAATTAAATGAATAATAGTGGGAGGAATCAATTATGATTATGAATATTTATATTTTGAGATATTTTTAAGGATTTGAATAATTGTGTGATAGTTGGGAGTAAACCATGTATTGTGATGAGAAGGAATTGATATTATTTTGGGTGAAAAATCAAGGATTTAAGGGCCTAAATAAGGGGGAAAATCTAGGCTCGTTTGCCTTAGGCTAGCCTTGGAAAGCCCATAGTGAACGAACCATGTAGAGACACATTCCAGTAGTCCATGGTGAAGGCTCAGAGAAACCTTAAGCCTGAGAGCAATCTAAGCACCTTCGTCGTGGTGGCAAACGCGCAATTTTCTGATGCTTATTAATAGCATTAGTCATATTTTAGGGTTTGGAAGATTAGATTTTTAGAGAGAGGTGAGAGAGTTCGAATAGAGATCTGCTAGGGCTTGTGGTTTGGGTGATTCTAAGTGATTTAATATCTTTCCTAAATGCCTTGGAGTATAAATGGAAAATAAAATATAACTAAGGATTGCACAAGTGGTGCTCTCCCGAATCTTTTTTCAAGGAGTCTTACCTATCTAAACTAACTAAATGCAATAAAAGAATAAAGAGGGTTTTTTATTTTTTAATTGAGGGAAACTAAACTACTAATGCAATTAAATTAATTTAGAAAACTAATACAATAACATAGGCCTCTTGATAGAATCAAACAACCTTCCTAACTTCTAAAATGATGGGGCAGTTATCTAAGCCAAGTTCTAATATTTAAAACCTAAAACAATCGCTCTAGTCCAATTATCCTAATTAACTAATTGATTCCGCAATCGTGTTCACAACAATTAAATAGGAAATCGTTAATCTTAACTTGGTAGTGAATGTTCTTAATAAATATATGATGAGTCTCCTATTGAAAGTTTAGTTTGGCCTTTCAATTATGGATCTAACGGCTAAACACATATATAAATCTTACATGCATTCAACGCAAGATAGAAATCCAAAGGAGACAATCTATTCTACCACGTCAATCATATAATGCAAAGGAACAAAAACAAGGTTTATACATATAAAAGAAATTTTTTAATTACATGCATAACCTAGAAAAGGTATAAACTTTTCAAAGCTCTTGTTTCAATTACTCATATAGAAACTAAAACATAATGAATTAGAATACATGTAAGATAATTGAACAAAAAGGGGCTAAAGGGCATTTTGGACCCAGAAGTTATTTAAAAGGGGCACTGGGCACCACAAAGTTCTCTTGGGGGCCTACACTTCCATGGAAGTACTAAACTCATTGAATTTGCACCTTGGCTAACGGATTGGCTAACAGAGTCCGTTAAGTGTTAACATGTCCTGCAAAAATTGCCACGTAGAGAAAAATTAGACACATATACATGCCCCGTGTTAATTGAAAATGAAATAGGAAAAAGAAAAAAAACCCTACCTTACCTTATCGTTGTTTGAACCCCACTAGCCATTGATATGTACAGTTCCAAAAAAAATACCCCATACCCCACTACTTCGAGAAAACCCTAAAAGTCGAAGCTTGGAGAGAGGCGTGGGTAACATGTGAGAGATCAGAAGAAGACAAAAAAGTGCAGAGATTCGTCCTTGAAAGTGAGGTAAGGAATCGAATCTTAGGCAGTATACATTGTCGGTGTATGGGTGCTTTAAGTGAAATTTGGTAAGAGCCCCTTGTTTAAGTGACTGTATACTTCGATTTCGATGCTAATGGTATGATTTGATTTAATAAACTAGGGATTAGGGTGATATGGAGTCCAACAATGTGTTCGGTGGTGGTCCCCATAGCGGTCCCTATGGTGGTGGAGAAGATGGATAATGGTGGTCTCTAGCATTGGCTGAAACTGGAGAGATTAATTAATGAGTTCAAGCATAGAAGGAAAGAGAAACAAAATATCATCACACAACTTCGCGATAGACATCCCACGATAAGAGCTGCAGTCGAAGATAATTTACCTGAGACTATAGAGAAAGAGTTCACTGAAGCGGGCGATGATAGAGGTAAGGGGATAGGTGAGTATGTCAAGGGCATCGATGAGTTAGATTGGAATGATAAAGCTGAAATTGCTAAAAGACGGAGGGAGGTACAAGCTAAGATAGTTGAAATTGCTGAAGGTTTTAGAGCTAAAATTGATGAGGGTTTGAAAGCTCAAGTTACTGGTGAAGGAGTGGATGAAGTGGGGCATGACAAAGGAGTGGATGAAGTCGAGCATGACAATGGAGAGAACGATGAGTTGGGAGGTGAGGGTGATGAAGGAGATGATAGCGATGATACTGACTTTATATTGGAGGAGGGAGTAGGTGACAGTGGTGACTATGAAGAAGAAGAATTGTTAGTTGACGAGGGAGAAGATGAGAGAGAACATGAAGGGTCTGATTTGTTGAGTGAATTGGGCCAGAATGATGATATTGGGTCTGTTGAAGAAGTCAGGGTCCATGAGGGTGAGCACTTATTCTGGTAGGTGACTTATATGCTGACAAAAGTGAGTTGATAAAGGCTATTAATAATTATGCCATTAAGAATGGGTTCAGGTTGAAGTTTGGAAAGAGTGAGCGAGCGAGAGTAAGGGTGAAGTGTCAGATAGGGTGCCCTTTTGTATTGTATGCCTCCAAAGAAGGCACAACTCCTGGTTTTGTGTTGAAGACTGTGGATTTAAGGCACAAATGCAATAGGGTGTATGAGAACCCGAGGGCTACTGTGAAGTGGATTGCAGCATATTTTAGGAAGAAGGTCCAAGAGAGGCCACAATACAAGCTTGTAGATATGAAGAAAGATTTGGAGGATGAGTTGAAGCTTTGTGTGAGCATATGGAAATGCAAAAGGGAAAAGCAGATGATTATGAGGCAAATGGAGGGGAGCTATGTAGACGAGTTCAAATGGTATGATTTAACGCCGCATAGTTTAAGTAATTTCTATGAATGTGTTTATGCAAGCATGACTTTAATTTTTGTGAGTTGATGTGTGCTTTCCTGTGACCAAACACCTCATTTTCTTCTAGATTCTTGCAGTTTATTAGAGTTGTTAGTAGATTAGTTTATTAACTTGTATGTGCTGTGTGATTTGCTAGAAATTTCAACCTTAAGCCTATTGCATGTTTTATGTATGCAGATTGGGTGGAAGGCAGGGTGTCGACCCATAATATGCCTTGATAGGACATTCCTAAAGGAGAATGCAAAAGGAATAGTACGAACAGCAACGGGTATAGATGCAAATGACGCACTATATCCCATAGCATTTGGGAATACTCAAAAGGAAACAACTGTCAATTGGAAATGGTTCCTTCAATGGCTAACCAAATCATTAGACCTGCAAGACGGAAAGCGTGTCACCCTAATGTCTGACATGCAAAAGGTAATTCAGAAACTTTTTTAATTTGCATACTAAGGCTTGCTTTTTATGATTGTATATGTGAATGATTACTTACATTTCCTTTATTGATGATTGTATGCATAGGGCTTGCTTGCGACTATGTCAAATGTGTTGCCTAATGCAGAACACAGGTTATCTGCAAGGCACATATATGCAACTTGGAGCAAGGCATGGAGAGGATGGCAATTGAAGAACAAATTATGGGCCTATTCTTGGAGCACATTTGAGGAGCAGTTCATCGCAAACTTGAACGAGCTTGAAGGCCTCGACAACAAGGCAGCAGAAGCAGCTTTATTGCACCCCCCTAAAACATGGGTAAGAGCCTACGTTAGGACCATTTGCTACTCTTAGATCATTGATAACAACAATAGTGAGAGTTATAATTCGTGGATTGATGAATTTAGATATCTTCCAATTATAAGAATGATTGATGGGATTAGGATTAGGTTGATGTCAAGGTGGGCTGAATCTAAAAGGCATGTAAGAAGGTGGAGAGAAAACTTTAGTCCCAAATGTATGTCTTTGTTTGAAGAGTATAAGAGGAATTCAATGGGATGCTTAGTATGCTTTAACGGGGATTATGCTTATGAAGTAACTGAGAATGAAAATAGGCATAGTGTATTTATAAGTAGGAATCAATGTACTTGTAGGGTGTGGGACTTGCATGGTATCCCATGCCAACATGCCATGTGTGCCCTTTACCATGCAAAATTGGATCCACAGAATTTCACATCCCATTGGTATCACAAGGACACACATCTGGCCAGTTATGCCACTATGTTCCAACCTGTCCGAGGTAAGGCATTCTAGAGTATTCACAAGTTCAAGCCATTAAAGCCACATCCAATGTGCAACATGCCCGGGAGACCACCTACAAAAAGGATCAGAACTGAGAGAGGGGTAGGAAGGAAAAGAAAGGTTTATAACACTCAAGAATCTTCTCAAGCTAGTGGGATACAATAGACTAATATGCCTTTAGGACCGGATAAATTGACAAAGAGAGGGTGCACTTCAAAATGCACCATCTGTCAAAAAGAAGGGCACAACAGATCAACTTGTCCTGATGTGAGTGGCTTTTTACCCATTTTTTACGATATTATGTTCAGTTTCTATCCATTTGATAATTCCTAATAATTATGGTTTGATACTATACATCTTTATTTTTGGACATATAATTATGTTTTGTATCATGTTTAAGGTACTGATTGGTTTATGAATTACCCTTGGCGAGCTTGGTATGACTGAAGCATAATGACCTGCGTAACATGCTTACATTTTTGGACTATATTTGTTTATCGCATAGTTCAATATTCTGGCTTCTTCATCATATTTGGTACCTAAATGATTAAGATTGAATATCATTATCCACACAAGTGTCATGTATCTTCTGTTTGGATTGAATTTGGGTATTGGCACGTGTTCTGTTATCTTGATAGCCTATACTTGCCAATTTTATTGATTTGTATATTATCAATCATGATTGTTTTTTCTGCACGAATATGCTGTTGTTTAAAGTTCAAATTGGAAAAATTTCATATATAAAGACAAACTGTACATGTGTTTTAGAGAGTATCACACTGATTCATTGCCTAATTTTGTACATTTTCTTTTCCCCTTGAATATTACTACACATTATAATGGAAAAGTAAACAAACCCAGTAAGTTGTATTATTCTCTTAATCCCTGAAATATTATTGGTATTTGTTAATTCTTTCAGAGAACAAATCCAACCATTATGCGCCCAAGGAAGAAAAAGGGTACTCAAACAGATGCTTCAACTCAAGAATCTCAGGCACCTAAAAGACCTCGTGGAGGTAGAGCATTTTATAAGGCAAGGAATGACTTTGGGTTTGGAGTTAGGGTTGATTTGGAGACTGGCCATATTGTGATTGATGTACATATCCTTGTGTGACTTTAGATATAATTTTTCTTAAAATTCTGATGAGATTTATTGTTGTGATTTTCTGAAATGGTAATTTGGTTTTCGGTTTTTTCCCTATTATTTATAGCCTGGGTTGCATCTCAGAGGGTGATTCAAGAGGGGATAGCTCAGGAATATATGGTGCACCATGCCGATGTGGAAACTCTTATGGCCATACCTAATGAAAAAGAAATAATGCGGACAAGAAAGTCAGTCCCACCTACTGAACATGGGACTCGATCCATCAAATATCATGGAGATGGTTCTTTAACTTTAACTCCTTCTGAGTTGCCATTTAATCCTCTAGGTCTCATGTGGAATGGGCAACCAGCAATCACAACATCAACCCTTGTTTCTTATAGTAGGCGCCCTAAGAAAACCGCAGGAAGGGGAAGACTAATTCCTTAGATGGACCATTAAGTGTTGGTAAGGGTGTTTTGTGTGTACTGTATTGCACAACTTATTTGCTTATGAATTGGTATATTTCTTTGTCAAGTGACAACTTTTGTAATTGGTATTGTATTCCACTGTAACCTTTGATGCTCCATGACCTTATGTGTCACTATATTTTGTTGTTTTGTTAACAGCAAGAGTTTGCAGGCCTTAAGGCACTCTCAATTGGCATTTTATGCCACATTTTGTTGTAATTTTGTCAGTAAGGCATATATATAATGGTAATGGTAATTTCATATTAAAGCTGCTCCCCCATATTTTGTCATATTTTACATATTTTGATGCTTATTACTGTCAAGTGACGCCAGGGGGATTATTGCAACATTGGGCAATAATTCATCCTCAGAGTAAGTCCTACAGAATCTTCAAAAAAACCTTCTAAACTTTTGTCACTAAATTTGTTTGTCACGAAACTTTTGTAAATGCTTTTAAAATTATGCAATAAAATTTGAAAAATAGAAACAATAATTTTAATTACATGTCATCCTTGGCCTTGATTTTCATTTGGTATATTAGGCATGGTTTGTTTTTTTATTAATCGAGCAAGTTAAGATTTGGCTTTAATTTATTTATTTGCAATGGCTGATACATTTGTCCTTGAATTTATGTATGTTAATTTGCACACATTTCTGTTTATATCATCCACTAGATTTTGATAATACATTGCACGCGACTTTACTGTGGAAGAATATGGTTGGCTTCTGCTTCTCATTAATATGGTCATTATTTGATGTTGCCTAGATATTCTTGCAAGTAGCTCCACTGATGAAGTGTTTTACATGTATACCACAATGGTGAACTCATTCCATTACAATTCCTTCATAACTTAATAACAGTACACTTTAGAGTTCAATGCCATTACATCCTACATATACCAAAACATTACATCCTTCTTCTACCAAAATATTACAATACATCAACCTAATAACATTTTCACAAATAAGCAGACCCATGTAGCCACCAATGCAACCAGCGCCACCTTCAACCTCCTTTCATTCTTCTTCATACAAGCAACAATGGTGGAAAGCTCTTTTTGAATATCTATATTAACATCTCCTCCTCCTCCTCGCCTCAAACTCATACTCTCCTCGTGCGACCTTTCAGCATTATCAAGGAGTTCGTTCAAGACCTCCCTCGACCTGTCACCCACCTCTTCATCAAACCATTCAAAAAATCCACAACCTCTTCCCTGTAATTAACACAAAATTAACCTTTCAAAAAATCCAAACGAAATTAACAACCAGATGAGGAGCAACAAGAAAAAATCAATTTAAACTCAAATTTTGGGATTTCATAAAAAAGGTCCTAGCAATTATCGTTGATTCGCTATGTAAACTGAATTCTCCACTAATGTTAATCAATAATGAGCAACCCAAAACAAGATAGCTCAAACTAATGTTAGAAAGTATATGCAAGCTTCCATTGCCTTCTATATACACATTGTTATCGAAAATCAAGCTAGTATTGAGCTTGCAAAGGGCATTCAAGGATTCACAAACCTGACAAAAATTTTGGCACCCATAGAACCTTTTACCTGGATTTAGCTCGGTCCATGAAATGCGACGAGGAGCAACATTGCCACAATGGCAAACCCTAGTAGGCCTATTTTCAGAATCTACAATTCGACCTCTCACAAACACCAACCTTCTCCTTCCTCCACCTGTTGTTGATGCCATCGAATCCTCCATTGAGACCTTCTCAGTGTGAGTCGAATCCTCCACTTGCTATTGATGTGTCTTCCTCGACCCTCGAATGGCCCTTCCTCTATCCCCAGTCGTGTCCCTTCCTTTGTCCCCTCCTTTGTTTTATTAATTGTGTCCCTCATTTTTGTAGGTCCAAACATCCTACGTGGAAGGGTTTTTAATGATCCAACGTGGCATGAAATGCAATGTGGCCGATGTTAAATGATTCAACGTGGCAAAAAATCCTATATGGCTGACGTCTGTTAGCCAATCCGTTAGCCAAGGTGCGAATTCGACGAGTTTTAGTACTTCAATGGCAGTGTAGGCCCCAAGAGAACTTTGTGGTGCCCAGTGCCCCTTTTGAATAACTTCCAGGTCCAAAATACCCTTTAGCCCAACAAAGAAACAAAAACTCCCCTAATTAAAGACATTGGAGCTCCGATGCTGTCTCTCTATCAAGATCCCCACATGGGCCTAGCCACTCGTTATCCCAATAATCCTAGATGCATCTTAAATTTGAGACTTCATGGGATATTAAGTTGGATTTTCGAAAAGGTAGGACAGAAGAGAAGGATTTTTGTGTGTGGTTTTGTGTGGCATGAAAGAAGAGAGATGGGTGGTGGCCGAATATTAATGCTGATGGATGGATGTGGACGAAAAATAATATGGATAAGGATGAGAGAAGGTTTTAATTTGGTGTGATATGAATTGTGAGAGAGGTGATGTGGCGGAATTCTATATGAGAGGAAGATAAAAAAGTAGCGTGAAAGAAGAGAGGGATGATGCGTGAATAATTGATGGATAGGATATATAGAGAGGGAGAGGCGTGAATAAGATATGTGTATCTAGGGAAAAAGATATGTGTGAGATTTAACTCTTTTTAGAGAGAAAGAAGGTAAGTGGGTGAATTTTTGGATGGGAGAAGGAGAGGGAAACGTGAATTATGAGGGGAAGAGAGAGATAGAGAGGTTCCTAAAATCTTGGGATAGGAAGAGAGAGATATGAAGGAGTGGTTTTAGGTGGGAGAAAGAAATAGATATATGAGAGATAATTTTTTAGAGATAGAGGGATGAATTTGGCATGAAAGATGGATAGGAGAGGAAAGAGAGTATGGTCCCTAAAATTTGGGGAGAAAGAGAGAGAGGCATGTGAGGTATAGGAGAGAGAGAGCATGGTTCCTAAAATTTAGGGATAGGAAGAGAAAGAAAGATATGATGGAGTGATTTAACCTTTTTCTTATTGCCTTGGGGGTTAAATGCAAATTATTTATAAAACCAAGGATTGCAATCTATTGGTGCAACCCCGGATCGTTCAGAAGGATCTACCTAGCTTAACTAAATGCAATTAAGACAAGTAAAGAGTAGGGTTTTAGAAACAATTTCAATTATGACTACAATGCATGAGAAAATACTTGTTTTTAAGATTTTTGGGATAACAATGGGGTGAATGATGGAAGTCAATGATATGGAGGCTCTCTTGGTTAGGGCATTAGTGACAAGCTTGGGTTCACACATTGGGAATAAGAGGGGTAATTGGGCCAAGATCATCTAAATAAATCCCATTAAGTCCCAATTAAAGGAATAGGTCAACAATGGCTTGTAACACCACTCAACATTAATTAAGAGCTTAATTGACTAGACTTAAATCCATGCTAATTGGAGATTAGGTCTACTAATAGAATCACTTCGAATCTCTTCTAAGTTACTCAACATAATTAGACCCAATGACTAATTAACATTAACTCACATCAAGTCATGACTAATGAGAGATCTTGTCCCAATTACTCTTGTGTGATTAGATTGGATAATTGCATTAATTACTTTAGGTGAGTTTAATTAATTAAATTACCTAAGCACTAGTAAACTTGGCAATTCAACATAAGCAAACTCAACACAACAATCCCTCATAGATATCAATCTCAAGACAAGCTAATAGATAAAATCATCTCACATTTTCGTGCTAGACAATTAAACCATAAAAACTACACATGAAATTATTAATACCAATACAGAAGAAGTGCTTAATAAAAAATCCAATCCATCAACATAAATATCTAATCAATAATTACGTAGTTTCAATCTCAACCATGTGCTTACACCTCACACTTCGTCGAATGCTTCTCTTCCATTGTCCTGAAACCCTAAACCTCTTTGAAGCAACGTCGAAGTAATCTTTTAGTAAACCCTTTAATGTTTTGACCTAATTTTTTTTTTTTATTTTAAATTAGGAATAACATGTGTAAAAATATGCCTACATGTCCGCTATGCTGGGGACGTGGACCATATTCTAAAGTGGATGATGGCATCTGGGTGTACCGTTAGCTCGGGTCCACATTGATACATTTTATATTCTTTCAGGGCAAAATTGATCTAAAAAAACTTTTGGGCACTCAGTGATCCTCATCCAAAACTTCTAGGGCAAATATGACCCTTATCCCTATGGGGATAATATGCTGAAAATGACTCAATTTTTTTGTGCTTACAACAACTGCTAGTTCTAAAACAATGGGCAAAGATGCAATTTTAACAACAATTTTTTGTGCAAGAAATGCATAGCACCATAAAATTTTTTGAGGAGCAAAAATATACATAAAGTTTATAAAATAGAGCAATTTTACACAAGCCTTAACACTATTAAAGTTCCATTACTTTTTAGGTTTGTTTGAGCCACATTAATTAGTTTTAAATGATTATTTAAGAAAGGCGAAAGAGCAATTTTAAACAAACTTTAACACTATAAAGTTTTTTTAGTAGCAAAAATACATATAGACTTTATAAAATGGAGCAATTTTAACACATGCTCTAATAATGTATAATTTTCATTACTTTTTACTTTTGTAGGGTCCACATAATTTAATTTTAATTGATTATTTTAAAAATTTATTAAAATTCTTTTAACATTACCATGGAGTATTACTGTGAAATACACATCTTCCCTGCCTCTTCACTCCTCTTAACATTACTATGGAATACACATCCATGCTTCATTCTTATGCATGCAAAAATATTCAAAGAGCCATAAAATGTAAATATGATTTGCTCTGAACTATTACAATTTTCCCTTCTTGATTGATTGTTTTTCTTTACCATTATTGCACTTAGTAATTCACCAAGTTCAATACTTTTTGCTTCTTATATGTATTGAACATGGTCTTCTCCTAGCAATACTCTCTCTCCTTGCTTTCATCCTTCTAAAACTCCAATCACTTTTTATCACTCGTCCATTGCTCCCTCCATCTTCGCTGCTAGCACACCATTGTTTGGTCCGCCTATAACGGTGCCACCGCGGATTCCTCGTTACTTGTTAAAATCGCACCTTTGTGTTTTTTAAAAATAATAATAAAAATTTAAAATTAATTAATTTATGGTCCACAAACTTAAAAAGTAATATATATATTTAAGTGTTAAGGTGCATTTTGGACAATAAAATTTTGGTTTAGGAGCGTCTGGCATAATTATACTTTAAAGAGTTCTTTTACGCCAATAAAATTTTAAAATGGAGCATATTGACCAAAGCCATTAGAAAGTACTTAACGGCCTCCTTTTGTGCTGATGTGGCATCATACCAGCTGACACGTGCCTCGCCACGTCAACAAATCAATTGACACATATCTCATCACGTCATCACATAAGTTGACTCGTGCCATGCCATGTCAGCGTAAATGGAGGCCATTAAGTGCTTTTTAACGGCATTGGCCAATATGCTCAATTTTAAAAGTTTATTAGTATACAAGAACCCTTCAAAATATAATTGTACCGGACGCTCTTAGGCCAATACTTTATTAACCAAAATGCACCTTAACCCTATATTTAACTATGTTAGTATTTGTATTTCAACTTCCCCATTTTATAAACTTTATACGTATTTTTACTCTTATGACCCAAATGATACTGAAACAATTTAAAAAGCATCGAAAGTTTTAATATAAACAAACGTATCCCAACATGGCCACCTAGTGATGGAGATGCGTTGAATTCTCCACCAGTTAACTCAGAACTCGTGAACTACCTGGGGGAGGCTGAACCTGAATTCTATGCTGAGATGAATTGAGAGCTTTATATAAACTGAAATATCTCTCTGCTTTTCTCAGAAAATCAAGCACAACGCAGTCACGCTATGCCTTCCGCTTCAGGTATAATTTGAAACCCTTTACATCCAATCCGTTCCTTCCAAAATATAATTCATTACTCACATCATACGAACTTTTTGATTCACAGATGAGTGCCGGGAGCATCTGCTAGTGGTAGATGTGAATACTAATACTAAGATCGAAAACTCTTCCAAATTCCAGATTCGAAATCTCACCAAAGTCTCCGATGCCGGAGTTCCAATTCTGAAGGGCATCGACTTGGAGATTCCGAAGGGCGTAATACTTGGCGTCGTCGGACCAAGCGGTAGCGGCAAATCGACGCTTCTTAGGGCCTTGAACCGCCTGTGGGAGCCTCCCTTCGGAACCGTATTTCTGGATCATGACGATATCTGCGATCTCGATGTCCTCTCACTGCGCCGTAAGGTCGGCATGCTCTTTCAGCTTCCTGCCCTCTTCCAAGGTGTGCCTCCTTCCCTCCTTTTTCACATCAACTCTCTTGTTGTAATGCAATTTATAGGTCATTTTCAACCTGCTTTTTACTGGACAAAAGAAAGCTTTAAACCTCATTAATTCTACTTTAAAATTTAACAACTTTATAACTTTACTTCTATTTAATGTCACATTCACCCTATGAGAATAAAATCAACACATAATAAACGAATGATAAAGTTATACATTCACTGCATTCAATTCAATAGCATGCCCTGTAAATAAGCCCTGATAATACATTCTATCTCCTTTCCCAAAGGACTATATTCTAATTTGAGCATGTGGTTTGAGAAGAAAGTTCTGTTATCTGGTCGGTGAAATCTCTGCAAGTTCATTAGGGAGAAAGAGCGATCTGTCATGATTAGCTATGTGAAATAGATAAATTGATTACTGTTCATCACCGAACTTTTTATTCCGCTGAATTTAAGATTCTTCCAATGCGCCTAGATTAGAATTGGAATAGCTACTTATAGTAGGGATGTAGTCATGTCTCTGTTGAAATGCAAGGGAACAAATGAGCTCATTAAATTGTGATTATTTTTTCGATGAAATAAAAAAAGAAAAGAAGTACTTAATTGATATCTCACATTTACAACTCATTAAGGGCCCGTTTGGTATGGTTGAAATGAGCTCATGGAAATGGAAATGGAGTCCAATTCCATATAAAGAACCTGATTGGTATGATGGAATTTTCTTAAAATTCCATTTCCATATGGAATCCAAAAGAGCTCAAATCCATCAAATGGCTTCCATCTCTTTTGCTCAGATTTGGCAATTCCACCTCTTCATTTCCATAAACTGCCCTTACACCGTCCTTCATCCCCACACATCCTCATCCCCACACATCCCCACCACTAACCTTCATCCCCACACTTTCCCCACCGCCGCCGGCGACCTTCTTTCCCTCTGCCACCACCTTCTTCCCATCACCTTGCGCCAACGACCTTCTTTCCACCTCCGGCGCCCTTCTTCCCACCATCGACGACGACCTTTTCCCCGCCACAGGAAAG
The DNA here is from genome assembly GCA_037074515.1 of Mimosa bimucronata. NCBI lineage: Eukaryota > Viridiplantae > Streptophyta > Magnoliopsida > Fabales > Fabaceae > Mimosa > Mimosa bimucronata. The sequence continues at coordinate 45,290,529 of CM073436.1, forward strand.
TAGAAGTCGGTCACAATGGTGGCACAAGGTACGACGATGCCAACGATTTATCTCCCCACTTCGACCATTATCTTCGTTCGAGGTAAGGGAGGTGATGATGCATGATTATTCAACCTCAACTTTTAGATCTGGTTGGGATGGGATGAGAACGTTTGAGTTGAATGTTTGAGCTTGGTGTAGATTTGGTACCAGATTTGGAGAGGGAGGAGATGATGACTTGAAGAAGATTTGGTGCAGATTTGAGGCGAGAACATTTGGGTTAAGGGTGCAGATTTGGTGAAGATTTGATTTGATTATGGTGGTTGATCGATGGGATGTGTGATGGTGTTGTGCTGGTGATAGTTGGGTGGATGGTGCGTAGGTGGTGCCGCTGGTGGGTGGTGCCAATGGGGGTGGGCTTGAGATTGAAAAATGTGAAGGGCATATTAGTCTTTCAATACATGAAAATATAAATTATAATAAAAAATAATATCTCATTTCCATGACATACCAAACATACTTTTACCCCTTATTTCCATCTCTATATTCATATCCATTTCCATCTCTAAATCCATTTCCAATTCCACCAAAATCAGGTTCTTTATATGGAATTGGACTCCATTTCCATTTCCATTTCCATGAGCTCATTTCAACCATACCAAACGGGCCCTTAATGAGTTGTAAATGTGAGATATCAATTAAGTACTTCTTTTCTTTTTTTATTTCATCGAAAAAATAATCACAATTTTTGAAATTATCACAATTAAAAATTAGATGTAGTATTTTTTTTAATATTTGAAAGTTCGATTGAGTTGTGTCTCAGGGGTTCATTAGGGTCAGGATAGGCTTTAAACTTAAAGAACGCTTATAGAGGTTCACAAAAAAAGTGATCACATCGGCGGGATTGGAACTCACAACCTTATAATTATAAGTTAACCCCTTTTACTAACTGGACTAACTTTTGTTAAGTAGAAGTAGTATTTTTTAAATTACCACAATTTAAAATTAGACACAATTTAAACCTTTGTTGACTAGAGGGATGTCCTGTAGTATTGAGTAGAGGGAGTGACTATTTGGTGTTTTATTTAATTTTTATTCTCTATATTATTGATCATTTTTTCCTTTTAAATACTACAATTAAAACTTATTTTTAAAGCTATAGCTTTTTTAAGTTTCAGGTAATGAAATTATTAATTTTCAAAATTTTCTCCATGCATCTGATGAATTTCTATGCAACTTCTATAATTTGTTTTAATTTTTTAAACACATTCTCCCAAGGTTTCAATGCTAGAAAAAATAAATACTTTTTTTTGAAAAAAAAATTTAATGGTTATATATTTTATAGGAAGAGGTCAATTCACTTTATCTTTCAAATTTGTGTCTTTAAGCTCTCCCCTTTTTTGTCTGAATTTAGCTCCCCTTATTGATTGTTCATATTAAAGGGATTTTGGCATGAAAGAAATAATTTCTACTACAACTTATTAAATGAGTACTTTAAAAAAATCAACACATTTTTTATATAAATAATTAACATAATTAGTTTTTTTTTCTTCAATTACGAAGTTATATAGCTCCTTCATTTAGGACTGAAGGAGTATATAGTTTGTTATTGAACTGGAAGCCAACATTCAACAACAGGACCTTTATCTTTAACAAACCTGCTTTCCAAATTATAGAGATAATTATAATGCAGATGTTGCGTGTGTGTGATGTGAGATGTGATGCATATGCAGGGACGGTAGCAGACAATGTGAGGTATGGACCACTACTCAAAGGGAAAAAGCTAAGTGATGAAGAGGTACGCAAGTTGCTGATAACAGCAGACCTTGATGCTTCTTTCATGAACAAGAAGGGCTCTGAGCTCTCTGTGGGTCAAGCTCAACGGGTTGCACTTGCCAGAACTTTAGCTAATTCCCCAGAGGTAATAACTGATTTTTGGATCTTTTCATACTTATAGTCTTTAGGTAGAGGGTTAAAAAAAGAAGTGAGGCCACTTTAATGGGATTCATGATTGTTAGCAATGGGTTTACCATTTCGTTTCTATTCTTCTTACCCTCCACCAAAAGTGTACTTTAAGGATCTTAATTTGAGGTGTAACTCACAGTTCAATAATCTATGCATTAGAGTGTGTTTTTTCTTAATTAGACAATATAACTTAGCTCTGTTAGTATCATTGGCCGTTATAATTTTGCTTTGTTAATATCGTTGGCTTTTATAACTTTGTTCTGTTAATGTTGTTAGCTATTATACAGGATTTAACGGCGCTAACAAAGCATAATTAAAGTATTTAATTTAGAGAGAAGAACACATAGGTACTAAATTAATATTAAGGGAAAGTATAGGTACAATTTCCCATATATGAAGGCTAACTTTAAGTATTTAAAAAAGTCCTAATTTGAGGTGCTTAGTGTACAATTTACTTACACTTGAAAGAGATTCAGCTATGGATGCATTTATTTATGGATGGCTTAGCTTTCAAACATATCATATTATCATGTGAAAAAGGTTTTACTGCTGGATGAGCCAACCAGTGCACTAGATCCAATTTCAACAGAGAACATAGAAGATGCACTAATGAAGCTGAACAAGAACAGTGGTATGACGGTGATAATTGTCTCACACAGCATCAAACAGATACAGAGGATAGCTGACTTGGTCTGCCTACTTGTGGATGGTCAAATTGTTGAAGTTTTAAAGCCTGATCAATTGTCACAAGCCACGCATCCCATGGCACAAAGGTTTCTACAACTTAGTTCCTAGATGCCCTATGTAATAATAATGCTCTGTTGTCAATTTACGGGGTTTTCTTTTTTCCTGTTCGCGTGCAAGCACTTATAGAAGCCAACATGATCAATTGCTTTTGTCAGCCGTGAATTTAAGTTGCATCCTTGCATGCTTATTGCCATGAAGAAATTTAGATAATTTAAATTGGATAAAGGGTCAAAAATGATCTGTACTTATGTCCAAGGTGCACTTAGCATCTTATACTTAAATTGGATAAAGGGTCAAAAATGATCTGTACTTATGTCCAAGGTGCACTTAGCATCTTATACTTTTTTTTAACTCAAAATTGTCCATCAACTTTTAAATTCGGGTTAATAATGACTTTTCCACCAAATTGGTCCAACAAACGTTTCAAATTCTGGCAAATAATGACTTCTCCATCAAACTGGCCCAACAAATGTTTCAAATTCGGGCCAATAATGACTCATATGTCAAACTGGCCCAATTTCCGTTACTTTTTTATGAGTAGGTCCCACACTGAAATTTCACAGGAATCTAATTTTTGTTGGACCAGTTTGACGGAGGAGTTATTGACTCGAATTTGAAATATCTATTTGGCCAGATTAATAAAGGAGTCATTATTGGCCCAAATTTGAAACTTCTATTGGGCCGGTTTGACAGAAGAGTCATTATTGGCCTGAATATGAAAGTTGATGGATAATTTTAAGCCAAAAAGAAGTACAAGGTGTCAGATGCACCTTGGATATAAGTACATGGTCATTTTTTACCCTTCACCCATTTAAATTTAATTTTGATGGCCGAGATTTAAATTAGGTAATTTGGATTCCATTCATGTCATACTCGGGATGGAAGAACATTTTTCAACATGATTTTTAGGAAAATGTCATCTATCCATAAGCAAGATAATCTCATATAAAACCTATAAAATTCTAAAACTTCACTGAAGGTATTAGTTCTTCTTCTGAAATTAAATTTTTTAGTTTGATTACTACAACATAAATTCATGCAAATGTAATCATAAGTTTTTAATTAAAGTGCGTTAAACATCATATCTTTTTTTAGAGGTGCAAAAGTGCCTAATGAATTAAAATAGAGATGCAAGTATCAAAATACCTCCATTCTTCTTATTTTGTTTTTTTAAAATCTATCCAGCCATTTAAATTTCATGTTATTTTATTAACATAGCATGGAATTTTTTGCATCAATTTTAAATTAACAAATAAATTACTATTATGTACTCATATTTACAAGTCACTTCTAGTTTATTATATATTTTTAAGAAAAACCTTAAACTTCATCCATTGTACTTTAATATTTAATAACTTTCTAATTGTACCCTTATTTAATGTACAATCTACTCCAAGAGTATAGAATCTATATATTAATAAATCAATGGTAAAATTTTATATTCACACTATAAGAAAAAGGGTCTTTAGACCACTTCATGTAGACTATTCACTACCGCAATGATCGTAAAAATGTGATTGCACTACTACAAAACAGGGTTTTCACGTCACTTTTTGGTGTGACATAAATTTAAGTGACGTTGAAAACTGGACTTTTAACGTCACACCAAAAAGTGACGTGAAAAGTCATATTTTTCACGTCACAAATTACAAAAATTGTGACGTTGTTTGTTCAAAATTAGATTATATTGATAAATATATTGCAGAGAAACTACGTCAAAAATTGGTAATGTGTGACGTGGTTTCCTGAAACCAGGTCACACATTACACAAGATGTGACGTGGTTTCAAGAAACCACGTCACATATTGTGTAATGTGTGACATGGTTTCCTAAAACCACGTCACAAATTTGTAAATTGTGACGTGGTTAATTTTTTCTTTTTAAAAAAACGATGGTTAATTTAACTTCTTTTGGTTTCCCAATCTGTATTCATTGCAAATGTCACAGAAATAACTATAATGCAGATCAACAGTATACATTATTCACACAACATGTATACATAGCTATATTATGACTAAATCAAACTAAACATATATATACACACACAAAATTCCATGTTTACACAACAAAGTATTTTCTGCAATGATCACTTTTTAACCAACCACAAATGAAAGAAAAAATTGAGCAATACGGTCACGAAGTGAATCAAGATCTTTGTCTTCAAATGAGTTGTTTCCATCATAAAACTGCAACAATAATGGATGCTATGATTACTGCAAAGTTAGATAAATAAATCATATAATTATATAATGATTGTATCAAGCTATAGATAAGAATTTAATTTATACCTGTGTAAAGGATCCGGTACGATCACTTTCAATAATGTCACACATATACTTCATGACGTAATACCCACACTCCTTATTCGTCGGTTGCTGGGGGCACTTTATAAATCACAAGAAATGGTATAAATTAATAACAAAGTAAATAATATCTCAATTGACTAACATTGAAGGAATTTAAATTAAAGGTAGTTACTTTAGGTCTTTGTGTCACGATGGGATCATCCATTTCACCGGTTTCTGATGCAAAATGCCATTGTTGAATGCCCCTAAAATAGAACTAAAATTAGCACATATACATAAAAATAATTTATGTAGCCCAAAGTAAAAAGTCATTAAAAGTACTTACTTAGATAAGAGGGTTTTATAATATGAGGTTATATTATATCGCAATGGGTCAAACCAAACCAGACGATGTTGTATGGGGCAAACGACAGCTAATGACCAGTGTTTACTGAAAAACATTAAGAATGTTATGTCCACACAGAAACATAACATTTGTAAATGTGCAAATAATGAAAAGTTGGCAAAAGGTAATAATCACACTTACTCTTGAAGAATAGGCGCAAAATAGACAGATCCCCGATTCGCTGACATTTGATGTATGACATAAGCCCACATCTCGTCCTCATACTCCAGCTTAGCCTTGTCGGTTTTAAAATCATCTCTCCTCACCAAGGCCATTGGACTAAGGAATCTGTATTGTCCCTTGCCTAATTGGTTGCATAGCTGGTGGAAGTACCTATCGTAAAATGATTGAAATTATAAAAGGATAGACGTAAAAATATTGCACAGACATAAAAAGTAACAGTCATTTACAAAGTCGCTAATTCGAGCCAGGCGAGGTCAATTTCTTCCATCGTCAAAAACTCCACGATATCTCTGTCACCATCAAGTAGAAAATCATATGAACGATACGGACTGACTACTCCTGGAGGCATCTTAATGGTTGTGGAGTGCAAAGTTGGCTGCATCTCCCGCAGGAGTTGGAGAGAAGGATATTCATCTGAAAAGAACTGCGGGCGATGAAAAAACCAATGTTATATATTTTTACAAACTGTAATATATGAAACAAGGAGTCTCAAAAATTAAGTGTACATACCGCATCAATCGGCGCCTTTTGTGGAGTGCTGTGTACAAGTCGTCTAGGCCACAGGATGAATGTCCCGATCGCCTCGTATAGTTTGGTGACTTCATTATGGGGAATGGGTACATCTGTCCCCCCTCATCATTTAGGATATTTGTAACAGACACCTTCACTTGGTCCTCCCCAATAAGCTTATTATGTATGAAGGAGGCGTTCGGGAACTGGCGAGCTTCTGCGACCAGGTGCAGGCGAGGGAAATCGAGATGGAGATAACACTCTACTCCAACTTCAGGGTCATTGTCTGGAGTGGGATTTGATTCATTCTCACGAATTGATCCTAACGACACAGTTTGATTGCAGCTGTCTTTGCCGCTTGGACCGCCAGTAGTAGGGGACTCCTACAGGAGATGGGAATATACAGAGTGAGCCTAATTGATAAACCCATAATTCGGTAATTAACATATATAGGAGATGGTCAAACCTGCTGTCTTTGTTGAGAAGAATGTGATGACAGTCCAAGCTGCATGGTAGACGCTTTGACCTGTGCCTCAATCTGCGCTCGGATCTGCTCCCCCATATAACCCGACAGAGCTTCCTGGACCTTCGCGACTAGCTGCCCATCGAACTGTGCTTTCATCTGTTGCTCGGATAAAGCAACCCGCTCCTCCAAATGGGCCTCCATCTCTACCCGGGCCTTAGCCAATATCTCCTTAGTAGAATTTGTGCGGGTGGATCGGGATCTACAGCCGAAATACTTGGTAAACCCTACAGTCCTGGGCTCCCCTAGTACCTGGCCGGGGCGATCGGGCTTCCCAATTGCCGTGGCCAGGATGTCCATCCTCCCAGAAGGTGTGAAGGACCCTTGGGTGGTCTGCTGCTCAAGTTCTTCCTACAATGACCGAAAAAATCTTAAGTTGTAATGTGCTATAAAACCACAAGTTAAAGGAATAAACAACCAAGTAAAATACTTACAATCCTCTTTGCAACTGCTTCAACCTCCAGATTAACAAATTTTCCTTCTTTAGACTTCCTTCCCTCAGCCCATTTCGTATGACGTGAGATGGGCGGCGGAGGCTGTAGAACAGCGGTAGGATCGGTCCGTGCCGCTTCCTCCATTTCTGCAATTTGTTTCTTAATCAACTTTTTCTCGACCCACTTGTAACCCCCCCGAGACATTGTATGCTTGTAAATATTCTTTTCTTGTCGCTCCTTTTGTTTTTGGCTATTCTCCTATGAAAATAAAACTAAGTTAGTTAATTAATATAATGTGCTCAAAATTCATTTTTGAAGCAAAGTTAAAGAACTATTTATAACCTATACACACCTGGAACTTTTGGTTTAGCCGTTTCTTAACAAAGGTCTTCCAAGTCTCCGAGTCAATAGAGGGATAGGTCTGACAGGGATCTTGACCCATCTTGTCCCCCCGGATGTAGTCTCTGGTTAGGTTATTCTTAAAACCCTTCCACATCTTGCGCGATTCATTCAACCAAAAATCCTTGAACGATTGGGTGTTTGGGATGTCGAAGTTTTGCTACAAAGAAAAATAAGAATAAAAGACACATCAGTTGAGTTAACTTAAAAAAACAAATACATGCATATTAGGAACAAACAAATAAATAATGATAAAACATACCAAGATATCTGACCAACATTGATCCTTAATGTCTTTATGGACTTCCCTCCAATCGTCATCCAAGATGCTTACTCGGTTCCTTGCCACAAAACCGACGTAGCTCACGAATTGTGCGCCAATCTCTCCAATAGGATTCATGTCCTCGTCAAATTCCACACGGATAGGCTGAACATTTGTCCCTTGACGGACAATAATGTCTTTGAGCTTCGTTGGACCTCTTCCCTTTTTTCGAGGGGGATTGTTTTGTTGTTGATTGTTAGAATCATCCGCCATGATGTAGCTATTAACAAATCAAAGATGTGATGAGTCATTACAAGGCAACAACTTTCACAAAACCAAAACAAAAACAATAATACTTAATAATTATAATTCAAAAAGATTCTCACTTTAGGTGTTATCCCATATCCCCTCACAATGATCATTTCTAGAGGCAAATTGGTCGTCATCATCTATCAATTCCGATTCACTTGGTTCAGGTGGAATTGCGCACAAAGGTGGTATCTCATCAAGATCTAAAGTGGGAGCACGATCTTTTTGCTTTTTACTTTGCAAGACTATGGACAATTGCTTATTTACGGGATCCGTTACATAGAACACTTGTTTCGCATGACTTGCTAAGATAAATGGCTCATCTCTGTACCCAACCTTGTGAAGATCAATTGAGATCATACCAGTGTGGGGTTCAATCACAATTGCGCTATTGTTAACCCACTTGCATTTGAAGATTGGAACCTTGAACTTGGTGTAACTAACTTCCCAAATTTCTTCAATTACCCCATAATATGCCATGGAAGCCAATCTTGGGTTTTTATCTTTCAAACTGGAGAAGTGCATCGCTTCGGCTACCATCATCACGCCACTGTTTTGCATGGTGCTGTTGTTGTCCTGAGTCTTAGTGTAGAAAGAATAACCATTTATGTCAAAAGAGCCCCACGTAACAACCTCAAAACGCGGCCCTCCAGCTAACCATCTTATTGTATCCAGCCCACCGGTCTCCTTTTCAACATTCTCCTTGAACCACCCAATGAATGTCCTATTATGCTCGTTAGAAATCTGCATGTCACTCTTTTTCGGGTTCTTTTCTTTCAGGATCCTCTTATGCTCGTCCAAATAAGGCTGTACTTCTTCCATATTATTCAAGATGTATAGGTGTGCTTGTAACACCTCTTCACGGCACATAGCCTTTACTTTGACGCCCGTACCCCCTTACTGATCCCATCTTCATGTTGTGGGTTTTCCTCAACCCCTTTTAGATACGATTTGCAAAAATCCATTGCCTCCTCAACTAAGTATCTTTCAACAATTGATGCCTCAGGTCGGTGTGGGTTCTTGGAATACTCTTTTAAGACTTTCATGAATTGCTCAAAAGGGTACATCCACCTTAGATAAATAGGGCCACAGAGCCTTATCTCCCTTACCAAATGAACAATCAAGTGCACCATAATATCGAAAAAGGCTGGAGCAAAGTGCATCTCTAATTGGCACAATATAATGTAACCCTCATTTTCCAACTCGTCTAGCTTTTCAGTGTCGATGACTTTGCTGCATATCGCATTGAAAAACATACACAGTCTTGCTATAGTCTTCCTGACATCATCTTCCATAATGCCTCTTATAGCAATTGGTAAGAATTGTTGCATCAATACATGGTAATCATGTGACTTCATTTCCACCAACTTCAAATCATTCATAGACACAAGTCTGCTAACATTAGAGGAATAACCCTGTGGAACCTTGATCCCACTCAAACACTCACATAGACTTTTTTTCTCCTGTTTCGAAAGTGTATGAGCAGCAGGTTCCATATAAGCCCTCTTGCCATTTTCACTGACTATAGGATGCAACCGTTGTCTTATACCCATTTCAACCAAGTCTAACCGTGCACTGAGTCCGTCCTTAGTCTTCCCTTGTATATGCAACAACAATCCAACAAGACTATCACCGACGTTTTTCTCCACATGCATCACGTCTATACTGTGCCTCACATCGAGATATCGCCAATAAGGTATATCAAAGAAGATTGACCTTTTCTTCCAAATGATCTTTTCAGAACCGGTCTTTGGCTTCTGTTTCTTACCGAATACCATACTAACATTCTCAACACGGCGGTAAACTTCCTCCCCGGTTAAGGGGGTAGGAGCAGATTGGTACTTAGATGAGCCATTAAAACACTTCTTTAGTCTACGGTAAGGATGGAACAGATCAAGAAACCTCCTATGACCGAGGTAGACTGTTTTTCTTCCATGTTTGAGATGGTGGCAGTGTGTGTCAGACTCACATATAGGGCATGCCATATAACCCTTCACACTGTAACCAGAAAGATTGCCATATGCAGGGAAGTCATTTATTGTGGTAAACAACATAGCTCGCATTTTAAATGTCTCCTGCCTGTATGCATCAAACACATCTACGCCTTCCTCCCACAACATCTTCAAATCCTCAATCAAAGGTGCCAAGTAGACATCGATATCGTTACCAGGCTGTTTCGAACCCGAAATCATCATTGACATCATCACATACTTGCGCTTCGTGCACAACCAAGGCGGCAGGTTGTAAATGACCAGCAAAACAGGCCAAGCACTATGTGTCCTACTGAGACTCCCGAAAGGGTTGAAACCATCCGTACACAGTCCGAGACGAAGGTTCCTCGGCTCACCACCAAATTCAGGAAACATGGAATCTATCTTCTTCCATTGAGGAGAATCAGCAGGGTGCTAGAGATATCTTCCATCGGAGATTTTCTCATCACAATGCCACCTCAGTTTCTTTGCTTCTGCCTCATTTGCAAACAAGCGTTTAAACCGTGGCACAATTGGAAGGTACCACATTACCTTCAAAGGTACCCCTTTCTTTGATCCATCATCATCACCAACGGCATCCTTCCTCGGCTTGTACCTCAGAGTATTACATTTTGGACACTCTTTTAGGCCTTCATACCCTTTCCTGTATAACACGCAATCATTAGGGCAAGCGTGTATCTTCTTATAGTCTATGCCCATCTTCCTTAGAACTTTTTAGCCTCGTACATCCGCTTCGGAAGCACATTGCTTATCGGGAACATATCACTCAAAGCTTCATGCATCTGCGAGAAACCTGCGTCCGCCCACCCATTTTCTGTCTTTATTTTCAACAATTTCAGGACGCCAGTCAACTAAGTATACTTAGTATACCCCGGGAACAACGGTGTCTCTGCATCACTCCGCAACTTGTCAAACTCTTGTACCACAGAAAACGACTCCGCCCTAATGTCATTGATCATGTCGTCCATTCCATCATCACAAACATCATCCACCGCTACTTCTACATTTTGTGACGGGCACGCATGTACGGTACTTCCCAATTCCCCATGCCAAAGCCACTTCTTATAACGGAGATTGATCCCATCACAAAGAAGGTGATCCCTTATATCATCAACGCTCTTACGATAAGCATTTGCACAATTCACACAAGGGCAAAGATACATGCCATTCTTACTAGGCACGTTTCTCTTGGCAAATTCAATAAATTCTTCCACACCCATCTGATACTCTTTAGTGGTTTTCAATGTATGCATCCAACTACGATCCATTCTATTAAACCTATGCCATTTCCAACAAGCTAGTCAAGTTTATCTCACTACATTATGAAGAAATTGGCATGCTATGCACTTAACTTCACTTCATGCAAATTTTTTTAAAAAATTGGCAGAGCTTCCTCAAGTGATAAAAACAATCAGTGAGAAATGAAAGCACAAACAAGATAATTTTCTAACTATTTTAGCTATTGAGTTATACCGTTTTAGAATAAAAGAACAAATTCAATAATAGTACTAATAGTAATAAAATTCAAGATAACCAAAATGGAGTGGAGAAATTGCTTACTCAAATGAAGTCAGACCCAACACTGAAATCGCAGCACTAAGATGAAGTGGAGAAATTACTCAACTTCTACTTAAAATGTTTCTGGAAAAGCAGGGGTTTTGTTTATGGTCCTCCGAATTTAAATGAGTAGATGATAAGCTAGAACATGAGCACTAAAGTCACCCATCCTACAAACAATAGTGTAATAATACGATGGAGATTAAGAAATGAGAATGAAGGCTCAAAATAAAGAAACCAAGTCAATAAATGTGACCACAATAAGTATCATGTTCAAACAACTCAATTCGACATATCTTTATGCTTATAACAGCCTGTGAATTCAAAATAGTAAAAGACAACAATGGTCCCATATCTCCTAAGATCATAACTTCTTAATTCACAAACTTCCTTTCTAGTCTCAATTAATTCTATCACAAACTACATGTAACTACTTTAACCACTCTTTATAGTTTCTTCTCTTTCAATCACCATTGTTCCTCAAAGTTTAGCTACCATTTACTCCTTCCCATAACATCAAGATATAAATTCTATTTATTTTGCTATTTAACAGCAAAATTCCAAAACAATCAGTAAACTTTGTCTCTATATACACTTAACACCTAAAATACTTGCATTAGCCTTAAAAATACTTAATACTAATCAAATATCACAAACAACACTTTATAACTAGTTCTTAAATTTAAACAATCCAAATCAGTTTTTAAACTCACTTCAATTGCCCAATATCCCTTGCAAACTTCCTGTACAACAAACTCCAATTTAGTGCTTTATCCTCGTTGAAACTTCATTTAAATCTGAATATCACCTCTCAATACATCAATTTATTACTCTAAAGAAATCTTTCACCCTAAAAATCTAAACTCAATATTATTCAATCCTTTTTATATTTACAAACAATCAAGAAAATAGATCTAAAACACCTAATCAATCACATACTCCTAACTAATCAGTTCATCACCATCGGACATACACACCAATGGCGCCAGTCAGAAACAGGGGAAAAAGAAGAAATTCTCCCAACGTACTGTACCCTCTGGATTAACGAAGACCATCATTAATATAACAATGTCCAAGATAGCATTTTTATCACCATAACATTTAGTGCACTCACCAAAACTACAGTCAACCAGAGCAGAATGAAGCCAACTTCTAGTGCGATTCTTTGAACATAACAGGGAAGTAAAATCCAAACCTGAGAAAGCGAATCCCAAGCTCACAGAAGCAGCGGTGAAGTTCTCCGGCGACTAGGCTTTGCTGGAGGGACCCATGGCCATCTTGACGAACCAAACAAAATGGGATTTTGACGATTTTGAGATCTGAAGTTAGAAAGACTTCATAAAAATCAAAACTTGAAGAGGATGAAGGAAGAGGATGCTCACCTGACCTCGGATCAGGTATTGCATGTGTTGGCCGAAGCTGAGGGGCCGCGCGGAGCTGTGGAAGGAAGGAAGTATGAGATTTGCAGAGCTGTGGGGCACGGGATCTGAAATTCACCTGACCTCAGTTTATTATTTTCATTTTTGTGTTTAGAAATTGGAGGGAGCTGAGGGGGATTATTTGGAGGGAGCTGGAGGGCGCGGACTTTCAATGTCGCACTTATATTAAGTGCGACGTTGAAAGTCACAAATTTAAAAAAAAAATTAAAAAATATTTTCTGTGACTTTCAACGTCACACTTAAATTAAGTGTGACGTTGAAAGTCACAGAATTTTTTTTTAAATTTTAAAAAAAAAATATCTGTGACTTTCAACATCACACTTAAATTAAGTGTGACGTTGAAAGTCACTAATGTTTTTAAAAAAAATTTAAAAAATATTTTCTGTGACTTTCAACGTCACACTTAAATTAAATGTGACGTTGAAAGTCACTAATTTTTTTAAAAAAAATTTAAAAAATATTTTCTATGACTTTCAACGTCACACTTAAATTAAGTGTGACGTTGAAAGTCATAGATTTTTTTTTAAAATTTTAAAAAAAATATCTGTGACTTTCAACGTCACACTTAAATTAAGTGTGACGTTGAAAGTCACTAATTGTTTTTAAAAAAAAATTAAAAAATATTTTCTGTGACTTTCAACGTCACACTTAAATTAAGTGTGACGTTGAAAGTCACTAATTTTAAAAAAAAAATTTAAAAATATTTTCTGTGACTTTCAACGTCACACTTAAATTAAGTGTGACGTTGAAAGTCACAGAAATTTTAAAAAAATTTTAAAAAAAATATCTGTGACTTTCAACGTCACACTTAAATTAAGTGTGACGTTGAAAGTCACTAATTTAAAAAAAATTTAAAAAATATTTCCTGTGACTTTCAACGTCACACTTAAATTAAGTGTGACGTTGAAAGTTAAAGCAAATTTTTTTATTGTTTCGTTTTTAAACATACAACGTTACACATATTTAAAGTGTGACGTTGAAACTTTCAACGTCACACTTGAAGGTTTGTGTGACGTTGTAACTCTCTTTACCTCCAACTTAATTACAAAAATGTTACCGCGTTTTTTTCCATGTCACTTTTATAATTATGTGACGTTAATTGGTGACGTGAAAAGCCTATTTTGTAGTAGTGTCGGTGGTATGTTTGTGATGTTAGTGACATGATCACCAAAAGGGGGGTTAATTGGTGATATAAAATTTAATTCAAATGATTGTAAACTAAGATAAGGTTGGATAGATATCACCTAATTTGCCGCATAAAAATAAGGAGTGATTCACAAAGAAAATTCACATCGGTTCAGTTAACACTTGACCTACGTCCAGTCTTCTGAACATATTTGAGAGTTGCACTATAACTTTCAGGGTGAGTTTGGTTCGAGGGGAGGGGACATTTTAAAAAGTTGAATTTAGAAAAATTAGAGAAATATAGTGAAAAGTTTTCAATTATTTTTTCTTACTATTTTATTTTACATCTAATATTTGTTTAATAATTACAACCCCATTTTTCAATTTTTTTAAAATTCAATTTAAAAAATTCCTCCTCCCCTCCCCTAACCAAACACACCCTCAAGATTTAGTGGGCTTTTGGCTCCTCAATACATTCAATTACAAGTTACACCAGCTCCCCTTCAGAAAGATTACAGTAAATGCTTACTATCTTACTATCACAAGCAACTCAAACTTAAGGCTTTTGTCGATAAACTCTCATACATAATAGATTTATACTAAGCTCTTTGATTGTACCATATTTTTATGTACTTTTAAAAGCTATTTTTGGGACATTTATGCATGACTTAGGCCATTTATTAATTGATTTAGCACATATTTAAGATAAAAGCACTTGCATTGAGTTAAGCCCGATCAGGGTTTTATTTCACATTAAAATGACAAATTCATGAAATTTGGCTTCTGGAAATTTTTTATGCAACCTTGTGCTTAATATTGCATTGTAGGACATTGGATTAATACTTAACAAAAATTAGAAGAAGAAGCTAAGCATGCTCATTGTGCCTTTGCATTAGCGAGCCTACAGCAAGGAAGGAAGGAAGAGACAAAAGGCTATGTTTTTAAGGTATTTTCGTCATGACAACACCAGCGACCCCACGGCGTGGATGCGACCTAGAGAAGCCTTGGAAAATTGAAAACAATACTAAAATTACAACACCATATACTCTTCAAACAAAGTAACACTACTACAAAATGCCATTTTCATGTTGCAAATTAATGTCCGTTAATTATAAAACCGATATTGAAAAAAATGGTGGCATTTTTGTAATTAAGATAAAGGCCGAGGGAGAAACGACGTCGCATAAATTGCTAATATGTGACGTCGTTATGTGATGTCGTTTTGAAAGAAACTCAAATTAGCCTTTGCCGTTAGGATCAATTCTTGAGGACGACTCAAATCCCACACTAGACGACAACCCTGACGTTGGAAAGAAGTGTTATCTCCATTCCGAAGGCCTCCTTCATACATAGTTTTCCTATTGGGAAAGACCAAGTGAAGGTGTCTGTTACAATTATCCATAAGAATGAGGCGGTGGCAGCTATTGTTGGATATGCTTAGTTTTGATGATGTCAAATATATAGTTAAATGTAGTAAGCAAAAAGTGTGGATAAAGTGTTTATCTCCTACTATCTATAAGATTATGTTTGCTATATGTTTACTGTGATTGAAAGCATTGCATATATGATTACATAACATATCTATAGATGATTTCTTATGATTTGGGCTTAGATTGCATTCATAAGAGCATATAACTTAGTCTGGAATAAACTGAGATAAAGAATCATGATGACTAAGTAGAAGTTCTATCGCTAACATGTTTATCATCGCTAATAGGAAGAAATTGAGCTAGTTAGGCAAAGAACAGATTCTCTATCGCTAAGCTAAGAGCCTATCGGCATCAAATGAAAAGCTTAGGATAATAGCTAATGAGAACTTAGCAATAATCCACTGAAAGAGAAAAATCTCTATCGCTAAAGGTCTTCACCATAGCTAATGGAATGTGTAGAGCTAGCCTAAGCAAATAAGAATAGATCCTATCGCTAGACTCTGTCTCTATCGCTAAGGCCCCTCAGATAACATGAATAAATACTCGGGGAAGAATGTTAGATCAGTTAACATAGTGACTAGTGATAATGGGACTAGCTATCGATAGAAAAATGCTTATTGAGATGACAGCTAGTATGCTGAACATTGAACTAAAAGAATATGCTAGCGATAGCATGATTTGCTATATATAGCATGTTTTTAGCATGATTTGCTATCTATAGAGAATACTTTGAAATTCCTTAGCTGATATATTGTCTCCATCTCCTTGAGCTAATGAAATGCACTATCGATAACTTCCACTGCATAAATACTTGTTTAGCTAACAGCTCTATGTGCAAGTCTTACACTGTCAAGCTAGCGATAGCTAAGGGAGCTAGCGCTAATGATAAAGCTGCTGTGCAAGTACAACGTTGCAGGTTACCGTTACTCACAGTCTCCATCTGTCTCAGCTCATCCTCTGTAAGATAAAGTGAAGAAATAGAAGAAAGCTAATTATCAACAGCTAGTTCTCCAAGTCTCCAACGGACAGAAAGGTATAATACCCTATATAAAGACTTGAAGACATCTGGAGCAAAAAATGCACATACAACGCACTACACAAGATGAAACTATGACGAGATGAAAAACAGAGGGCTCTGCACAGAATTCACAGAGTAACAGTTATATTCAAGTGAGCCCAGAAATGATGAGTTGAGCACATTAGAAAAGAAGAGCTAGAGCACACATTGTTCAGATTATTAAGCTCTAATTTGTATTTCATCATACATTCTTCTGTACTTCAGTGATTATCAAAATCCCTTCTTTGAGAGAAGTAAATTTCATTGTAAACATTCTGTTTTAGTGAGTGAAGTTCAAGATTGGGTAATCTTGAGTGGGAAACAGATTGTATCCTTACAGGTTGTAAGGGGGAGCATTTAGAGGGAGTCTAAAGCTCGTTAAAAGGTTGGCAGGTGATCCCGTGTTGTAAAACCTGTGGTAAAGGCTTCACAAGTGCCCAGCTAAACTTGTGGGTTGTAAAGGCTTCTCTTGTGCCCGGTTTAAACAAGAGGGTAGTGGAAATCTCAGGTGGAGCCTGAGGACTGGATGTAGGTCAGGGAAGACCGAACCAGGATAAATACTGTTTGCATTATCTCTTCCCTTAACTCTCTTAGTTTCCAGCATATATACATTATATATATCTCTTAGTACATTTAACAGTTTTGAAAAGATTGCCTTCATTGTGTTTTTAGAAAAGAGAAGTTTTGAGTTTTTATCCTATCACCCAATTCACCCCTCCTCTTGGGTGACAGCCAGCACTATCAGCTATACCCTTTCCCTATAATGAAGTCACCAAACTAGGAGAGACGATCAGGGCATTCATCTGCTAGCCTAGACGACTTGTACACAAGACTCCATAAAAGGAGCTGGTTGATGTGGTATGTACACTTAAGTTTTGAGATAGCTTGTTTGATATTTTTCTGGTTTGGGAATAATATAACAATGATTTTTTTATTGCCCTGCAGACCTTTTCAGACAAATATCCTTATCTCCAACTCCTGCTGGAGATGCAGCCAAATTTGAAGTATGTACCCTTTACGATGCCTCCAGGAGTAGTCAGTCCTGATCGTACATACGAATTTGGGCTTGATAGTTCTCGAGATATCGTGGAGTTTTTGAAGATGGAGGAAATTGACCTCGGATGGCTTGAGTTAGCGACTATGTAATAAATGACCATTACTTTGTATGTCTCAGCAGTATTTCTTATTAAATCTTTTTTTGATTTCAATTTGTCTATGATATATAGGTACTTTCACAGCTTGTGTAACAAATTAGGCAGGGGAGAATACAAATTCTTTAGTCCAATGGCCTTGGTGAGGAGGGATAATTTCAATATCCCAATCCCGGTGGAGAAGAAGAATTATGATGACAACATGCAGGCATATGTCAACCATCAAATGTCATTGAATCGGGGAACTATCTATTTTGCACCTTGAAGAGTAAGTTTGATTATTTCATTTTGCCAACTTTTCATTATTATACACATTTGTAAATGTTATGATTATTTATAGTGTCTTACAGTAAGCAGTGGGCAATAGCTGTTGTTTGCCCCAGGGATCATCGTCTGATTTGGTTTGACTCGTTGAGGCATAATATAACCTCCTATCATAAAACTCTCCTATCGAAGTAAGTATTGTTAATATCTTTATTATATACTAGTGGCCCAAATAAATTATTTTCATGTATATGTGCTAATTTTGGTTCCATTTCAAGGGTATATCTCAATGACATTTAATGGAAGAAACTGGTCAACTCTTTAAAGACGTCGTGACACAAAGACCTAGAGTAAGTACTGTTGATTTAAATTCTTTCAATGTTATTCAATTGAGATATGTTAATTACTTTGTTATTAATTTATACCGTTTCTTGTGATTAAAGTGCCCTAAGCAACCGAAGAATAAGAAGTGCGGGTATTATGTCATGAAGTATATTTATGACATTATTATGAGTGAATGAACCACATTATTCTCACAGGTATAAGTTAAATTTTTATCTATAACTTCTTATATTATTGATACAATTAATACATACATAAATATATGATGTTCTATCTAATTTCTTTGCATTGATCATCTCATCCATTATTGTTGCAGTTTTATGATGGAACCGACTCATTTAGTGCCAACAATCTTGATACAATTCGTGAGTGTATTGCTGAATTTTTGCTTTCGGATTTGGTTAATAGAGATTAGTGATCATTGTACAAAATACAAAGTTGCGTAAAAATGGAATTTTTTTGTTTGGGTGGTGGTAGCAAGAGTCACATGTATATATATATATATGTTTAGTTTCATTAATTAGTTATATAGAAGGTTGATGTACATATGTTTTTGAGATATCTGCAGTGCATGATATGGGGAAACCAAAAAAAAATAATAAAATTTTTTTTAAGAAAAGTAATTGACGTCACTTATTACCAAAAAGTGACGTGGTTTCTCCTAGCTGAAGAAACCACATCAAATATTATCAATAATAAGTGATGGGGTTTCTCCAAACCACGTCATATACAGAGAAACCACGTCACTTATTATATAAATTGTGACGTGGTTTCTCAGACATCAACAACGAAATTCATCTTTCTGTGACTTATCAATGTTCCTTTTTTTATAAAATATGACGTGAAAACTCTGACTTTCTACGTCCATTATTTATAGGGACGTAAAAAGTCCATTTTTTCAAGTCACTTGTTTTTACGTCCCATACAAACGTGACGTGAAAACCCCAAAATAACGGACATAAAAACACTTTTCTGCAGTAGTGTGAAAAGAATTTTACCATGCCATCTTGATATCTTCATGCACAATACAAAAGTCTACAAGTTTCAAGAAGATGCCATTAACGCATTCGATGGAATCTCATTATGATGTGTTGTGAACATGAGAAAAATACAA